>OW026413.1:17520000-18770000 GCA_932274075.1 Diarsia rubi
TGTCAAGTTTCAGCAGCTCCTCGTACACGTTATCACAAAATACACCTCTCCATTTGTGCAACTTTTTGGAACGAAGTTCCTTATCGCGCGTTGTGAAAGGGGGCTAGACGGAAAAAATTCTTACGAAAAGTTGTCACGACACTTTTTGCTATAGTAAGCTATTGTAAGCTGTGCGGCGTCGCATGTTTCTCTGTCTGTCTCTCTCTCTCTTATAGAAAGCAAGCCAGATATTTTATATATTGTATATTTTAAATTTATATAAAAAAAAATAATTAAAATAATATAATTAATATATATATGGTATATATATATATATATTTAAAAAAAATATATATAAAAATAAAAAAAAATATTAAAAAAAAAATACATACATATATTATTATGTATATATGTATATTTTTTTTTTATTATTATTAATTCTTTTGGTCATTCTTGTGCTGTTTGCGATATAGACTTTAACTTCGTTCCATCCGGGTGTCCCTTGACACCTCTCAAGTTTTTTATAAAAATAAATATGTTCCGTGGGTTTAACACCTTTTGAGTTTTACCGACCGACACGTAGAGTACGTAGAAAATTAATATATCCACCCTTACTGTTAGTGGGGTTTATAAAGTCGACCAAAGTATGTACGTGCATACGGTTCGACTTGTCAAAAATTACTAACACACGCAGGAGCGTGCGTGATCCCCTAAAGGAGGCAAGAAAAGAATTAACAACAACAAGGACATCCCCCACGTTTATACCCGCCCGTGTAACACAACGATAGCGACTTCTAATTCGACTACACCGCCATCTATCGCGCAACGAATAAAACCCTACAGGACCTGGGACCTAATGACTTGAAAACCATAAAGTCTGATACTATACTCGCGAGTAATCTGATCAACTCATCCTTGATATACAAAAAACTATACGTTTATTGATAGCTTGATAGATAATCTTATTCTCCCTTGTGTGACGTCACGGCATAATTTACTTCTAAATATAGGTATATCATGCAGGGGCCGGTGCCGTAAGACGCCATTACAACGAAACAGAGCCGCTTGCCAGCAAATTGCGATTTACACAGCTCTCGTCGTTAGTGGTGACTTGACTAGACTAGACTCTGCTTCTCCTGTCACTGCCATGTAGACACACAGGCACATCTGTGAGTGGTCTATTGCATGATCAGTCAAGAGCATTTACTTACATTACGCGACGCTCCCATTGAGATGATCCCGAATTCAGAGTAAGATTGCCTTCCCTCAAGCGTCTTCTGACTGCTGCTTGCTGACAGTCTCTCTTCAAACGGGACTCAGGTGCTGCTTGAACTCCTGTCAGGTGTCGATTCCACAGTGTGGTAGAGAAAATAAAACAGTCGTCTTCTCACAGAATTTCAACCTTATTTCCATAAAGTTAAGCTTTTATTTGGCACCTAAAAATACCTCGCCGTGCCGTGCCGCTAAGCCTTAGCAATCTGCTCGACGATATTGACCTTTCCTAACTCGGTAGAATTTGACTTTGTGAATAGGATTTTTTTTCTAAAGCTTTTTGGGGTGAAATAAAATAAAACCACAAAACAATTTTATCTCAATTATATTAATTTATTTAATAAGAGAACAGACAGCATTCGCCGTAAGTTACAATACAACCGCAATCTGAGCCCCATACATAAGGGGTCATCCGAAACACTTGTAATACTAGACAATAACAGGTTACGAGCAACCTCATAAATAGACTGGAAATACATCAGCGACTAAACAAAGAAAAAAGAAGGATAGTAAAAAATCTTTTCCTTGCTTTCTTACTTTGTAAGTAGGTGGAAGTATATTTGTTGCCAAGAGAATACCTAATATTTTATTAAGAAAGTCTCTTTAGCATAGTTTTAAATATCGTGTAATTCTCAGGGGTGTGTAACGGTTGATATAATAACAAAAAATCTAACTTTCACTTGACCTAATTTCAGTTAATATACTTTTGTTTAATATAACGATCAGTTGAGATAATGAATTGTTGATATAATTTCATTTTATCTAATTTCTTATGATATAATAAACATTTCCTATAATGCACATTTGACATAATATTCATGTAGTATATTATTCATTTACTATAATATTCATAATCTCTAATAACTTTTAAGATAATTTAGAAATTGAATTCCTGCGGGCTTTGGCCTCTAACTTAAAACTGAAATAAGATGTAATATTTATGTGATGCTATGTTATGATTAAAAAAATATTTTACTGTTTTTTTTTTCTTCGCTTTATACCCTATACACCTAACACCCTCAACTATTGTAACCAGTAGAAATTGGATGCAATCTGGACTTTGGGGCACCCCGACTCGGACAGGTTAGGTTAGAAGGGGATGGCGGGGTCGTGTGAGCGAGCGAAGCGAGCGAATAGACCCCGCCATCCCCTTCGTGGTTATTTTTTTATAAACCATCCAGAAGTAGGAGCCCCGCTGCGCGGGGCTCCGTCGACCAAGCCCACCCTCAACCATGCATTGAATATTTTAAGATTTGGTTAGGTGCCATTTGAGTTAGGTTAGAACTGTGACCACTAAACATGAAAATTAGGTCAAAAGAACATTAGGTCAAATGAATGTTATATAAAAAGAATATTATACATATTGAAAATTATATAAAATGAACGTTATACTAAATGTTTTATATTAAATGAAAATTATATCATATGAAACATTAGGTCATATGAAATTTGGTTATATGATTTTATAGCATATGAAAATTATATTTTATGAACGTTATTTCAAGTGAAATTAGAGCATTTGTTATTATATCATACATTACACACCCAATTCTCAGGCAGTGACGACAGGCAACGAATACGTTATGTGTTGGATAACAATAATTTACGTGACTGTAAAATCTCTTAATAATTACAAGACTGTAGAACAAAATCTTGAGAAAATACATGCAGATTCATTAGCTATTACACATATTAAACGACAAAGCTTTTTATGTAATCAAGATACCTGTAATAAACCAACACACATGCCTACTAGATTTATAAAACAATTTTCCGCGTCAATATTACAAAACAAGTCAAATATGAGAATTTTCATCAAAAACAGGCCCATAGGCCATTTTACCATTACATACTACCAACACTCTTAAAATCATATCTTCGAAATCCACCTCCCGATTCTGACCTACGGGCGACTAAACATATAGATTTAATATATCACATAAATATATATAAAAAAAGCTTCTGTTTTATTCACAGCAAATTCGTGTTTTATATTTGAAAACTATTCAAAAAATCTCAACATTTTTCGAATTTACTCTAAAATGTTAAGAATAAACCAGCAAACTTTAATAATAACTCGTATTTCGTCGTGTTGTACTGTATAACATTAATCTCGTTAAAGTAATAACTCGTAAATCGCTATATTTTATTTTTATGTTTTACATACAGCCTAAGTTTTCTAATAACAATTTATGAGGTGATGAGGCGTCACAAATCTAAAAAAAAAATACGTTGGCTATATTCCTGTTCACCCCTGGCTGAACTATTTAACAAAATTTCCGAAGTGGTTTAAAACTAAAGCTGCAACATATCTATGAAATCTATTGTGTTAGGAATCTCTTTAAGTATTAATTATGAAGATATAGTATATCTAGAATTCTAGATTTTAGAAAGAACATTAAAATTTACATAAACCTATTTAAAAGTAAAATAAAACACAGACACACGATTATTTTAACGATCGCACTAAGTTTTTAAGCAAGAGCAAGTGCAAGAGCTCTGATTGGTGGAAAGGGAACGACATCAGCCAATAGTTTCACTTGGCAAGACATTTTGCTTTCAGAAACCGTGTGAATGTTACTACAGGTCCACCTTTTAACTGTTACGATATCTGAGGTATCTGAGAGGTGTGGGAGGGGTGTTGTCGCCGTTCAGAGGAGAAAAACGTGACCCTAGAGAAAAGTTATATAAATTTAAATATGGGCCTGCTCTTGACCTCGCTTAAGCCCGATGGAAAGCGACAGATACGGTCTATGATGAAACGAGTGTGCCCAAAAAATGCCTTTTATATAGGGATATTTCCTGACAAAAAAAATATGATTCAATTAGGTACGTATTTTTTTGGTTTATCAAATCAATAATAATTGACGAAGATAAAACGCGTCAAATATTGGAGTGGGGGCTTGTGATGTCACTGACCGCTAAAATAGTCATACTAATGTCTAAGAATTTGACGTCACAAAAGTTTCAAAGCACTCCCACCCCCCGACCCTCGCAGTTACCTCAGACAAAGTCTCAGTTACAAATTACAAGGGCCTGGGCCTGTAGTTTCAGAACTTATTTCTGATAAGAGTTAGTAGTGGTATATAGAATCAGGTGCAGTGTGGTATTATTGCCACGTAGTCCCGGCTAGGAAGGCGTTCAATATAGTGACAGATCGTGATGTGGTATTACTTACTTTAGGCGAGAATATTCAAGTTAAAAAATTAACAACGCACTAAATAGCTTACTGTAATTCAAATTCCCACAGGGGGCGTTGTGTAGTCCAAAAGAAGTATTATTTTGAAAATACTTTGGGAGTGGACCAATCAAATATTTTTTTAATAAAGGTATGTAAGTTTTAATAAAGGTGCGTCTTTTAAACGTAATATTTGATAGTTTGCCATCGATATATTTAGAGAAGATGAAGACTTAGAGTTTAGAACGAGCTAACCTAGATAATTTAACATGACCTTTATATTTAAAAACTGTTTTCTTTTATGATTGCTTCAATTTATTCTAAAAGCCTGCTTGATGACATTGTAATCTAAAGTTGACAATTACTTATTCGTATATATTTCAAAACAGTTTTAGTAAAATTACGCAAATGTATTATGTAGAAATATGTTTTTAGTTAACTCCTCGCGCGTCTTCGAACACCATCTGTACATAAAACGATGGCTTTTTAATTGTGTCTATAATAAGACGCTCAAGTATTTAATTAGACATTTAGAAATCAGTGTTAATAACTATGGATCGGGATATAATTATAATGATATAAATACCATTCAATATCGTGTACACATTTATTTTCAAAACATTATTTATACACATTCTTGGTACCCTTTTATTCATGCTAATATGTTATGTCGTATAAAATGTGCAGGATATCGTGAAATGGGATCACGTTATACTGCATATCTTTCTATTTGTAAGTCACTACGAAAAGTCTTAAAATGCTTGACGAACTTTATCATCAAAGATTACTTAGCAAGTAAAGAAAATTAATCTCTGAATGACAAAATATGTCGGATTTCCCGTAATAATGACTGTGCAATGTTGGTATTGCCCAGAAAAGCCAAAATATTAAGACGATACATATATGTTACTGACAGTGGTGCAATACTAATTTATTCTACAAAAAAACATTAATAATGTTAAGCTCATGTATAAAGGGGTATTTCAAACTCAATTTAAAAACTATGTTAGATCTATAATCATCAAAAATCCTTGGTTAGTAATCAAAAACACATATTATTTAAAAGAAAATCACAGTGATTAAAACTAAATAGTCTTTGTGCCAAATAAACACTATTTTGATAACACTGTTGGTCCATCACTAGACCAGCGCTGGGCAAAACGGGCAATCATAAAACGGACCAGGACTATTTAGGTGACATTTCTAGGGCATATATTATTGCTAGTGTCCAACGACATTTGTTAGTTTGACACTTGAATCAAATTCCATTCGCGAGATTTTGAGATCTTGTGATCACATATTGTTAGAGCCTCTTTTGTGTTCATCCGATAGCTTTCATATGAGCTTGAGCAAAGTTGCTAGTAGAATCATATTTTCCGAATTATTATTAGTTGTCATCTATGTTCGAGTTTTTGAGCTATTCCCATAACAGTGACAAGTATAATAAAATAACGTCTACTATTGCGTGAATGAAAAGTCATAGCCCAACATATGTGGTACGTATCTCGCAAGTTATTGAGCTATAACAAGATCCTGAAGCAATGACATACCTACGTGGTGATAATATGGTTGACAAGTCATTAACTCGACATATTGAAGTTGACCTAATGAAGTTTCTTTACCAGTGCCAAGATAGCGCTTACGACAATAGCTCAACGAGTTTTAGAGCTATTTATTCCTTTTGAATGGCTCCATAACGTGGTTATTTTAGCCCACAGCGATCGAGCGAGTTGATGACTTACTCGGAAGAGTGGCAAACACGATCAAGTGAGTTGTTGAGGTACTCAGTAGAGTAACGATCGCGAGTTGTTGAGGTACTCAGTAGAGTAACGATCGCGAGTTGTTGAGGTACTCAGTAGAGGAACGATCGCGAGTTGTTGAGGTACTCAGTAGAGTAACGATCGCGAGTTGTTGAGCTACTCCGTGTAGCTATCGAGCGAGTTGTTGAGTTACTCGGTAGAATATCGATCAAGTGAGTTATGAACGATCGTCTGCAGCAGCGATAGGTCGGCGAGTATGCGCGCGTATCACAAGTTCTGCCACGTGGTGGTGACGAGTACGTTGGTGTCTAGCGCACGTGCGATGCGCTCGTGCAGGCCGTGCGACAGCCATTGCATGCGCAGTGTGGAGTAGCGCGACGGGCAGAGAGTCAGTGGGTTGCCGCGACGAAGACCCTGGAAGGAGGAATTGAGTTACTTTAGTGTTCATTCAGTAATTCATAAGAAATAAACGGACATCTAAGTTTATGGACGATAAGCTACAAAGTGGACAGGAAGTGAAAATAAAAGAGCAAAAGTTAAACAAAGGGCTCGATGAAAGCCCGTCGGGTCTGCGGGTTGGTCGAAAAAGATACCGCGGCTCGACGCAAAGGGCTAAGAAGGAACATGGGTGGTCTTTAGACAGTAGAAGTCTGACACTCCATTCCCCTCTGCCCAGATCGGGATACTCCACCCCCCCAGAAAAAAAAGGGCTCGATGAAATGAGGATATATTAAAAATAACAGAAAAATGCTGAATGAAAGCAGGAAAAAATGGTGGCAATTGGAGGACGCCTATCAGGTATATGAGTCCACGACAAAGGGGCTAGGACAATGTTAATTCGATTAACTTTATTTGTGGTATTTTCATCCCTCGTAAACTGTATTTTCTCAATGATAGGATGATGAAGAGCATATACCTGATCAGTCTCCCCATAAGAGTCGAGGTAAGGCGCCGGCAGCTTGGCTCCTCGGGCGGGTGCCGCTAGCAGTAGCAGTTCACAGTCCCGCACTCGCATGAACACTCCAGCCCCACCGCCGCAGGAAACGCAATGGGCGACCACGGCTCCCACGCGTTGGACTTCACTGCCGCGGCCCGTCTGGTAAACGATATTTAGTTCAATAAATAATAATTCAAAAATAAAACTAAAATACACGCTTTAATAGAAAATGAACACTAAACGGAAGCAACATAATTTCTTATTTATTTTTGTAGTTCTTTTAAAAATTATTTCATTGCCATCGGTCCTTGATAAGTTTATTTATTTATTTAGGAAACCAACAGCGATACATTAAATTAATTTACAAAATATGTGTTAACAGTTTCTATGGCCAATTACAGGTTTCCCTGTGTAACTAGATATAATATAAAACATGCGAACGGACTAATGCAAAACACTTTAATTAAAAATTACACAAGATAAATTTAGATTAAGATAATAATTTTGAAAAACTGTTTGCAAAGTTTCAAATAAATTCGACGTTTCGAAGTTCCTAGAAGTTATTCAAATAGCAAGGTAAAAAAATCTGATTAGTCCGCCAGATAGATTTTCAAAAAATAATGGACACGTATTTTTTCTTTTTTCACTTAAACAAAAGATGAAGACGATACAGTGCTTCGAAAAGTCGCGTGTGACGTCACAAGGTTAGTACTTTTTTACCTACTCATGATATTTGACGTTTTTTTTTCGTAAATTTTTATTAAATTTAAAACAAAAAACACGTATCCAAATTTTTTGATAATCTAACAGACGGACTAATTCGTGTGAAATTCCTGGTTTGCCGTAGCCTTTATTGGTACATAAGTTTTGACAATGCCTTAGTTGCTGTGTTTTTCTAAATTTCATTTTAGAAATCAACTTGAATTCCAGAAATAATCGTTTGTCCTCTACAATTGTGGTCACTTAAATCGTCAAAATGTAACTTCTTTGCATTTTGGATGCTCCCGTAATAAAAGATGTTTTAAATTATCAGTACAATGACCTTTGGCTGAATTGAAAGTAAACAAAAACTAAGGTTGTATTTTATTGCCACAAACTTCAAGGTGGTAAAAGGAGTACTGACATAATCTATGCTAAAACTAAGAAGCTTGTAGAACACTTTTTAATACTGAAAATGAGGTTTAAATCCAAGGTAGGTCTATAGATTTCAGAGCGCTTGTACCGGAAAATTAAAATCAAAGATGGTGGTTATAACGCATACATAACTTAAAAAAAAAAACAAAGAAAAATTGGGTTTTCGTTAATAATTTAAGACGGCGAAGCTTAATAACCTTCAGTGAGATGGCAGGGATTTAATTTAAAAAAAAAGTTTTAAATAAAAACGAGTCGTAAAAATATATATAATAAATTAAAATCTCACCTTTGGTATATCAGCTTGACAGCAATAACTCTGCGAGCACAATATCTGTCCGCACACCAGACACATCGTCGGCTTCTTACTGTCTTCCCTCTCCGAATTCGGACACGAGAACTCCGAGACCAAATTCATCAGTTCCGAGAAATCATCAGGCAGATTGATCAATTTTGGAGGTTCTTTAGGCTCTACCACTACGTGGGGCGGAATATCACCACTGAACCATTCAGTAGATAGAGCTATCCATTCAGAAATCTTCTTCTTAGCTGTTGGGGTTTCTATTAAATCTTTGAAGGTCGTTGGCATGTCTAAGTAACCACACATACTCTCCCATGTATCACCATCGACTACAGCTAACTCTGAAGGCGCACTAATATCACTCAAAAAGTGATAAAACAAGCAGCAACAACGTAAGAAAGTGTGGCATTGATCTTTGATTTGTTGCCAAACTTCTATCGGATTCAAATCGTCCTCTAAAACCCCTTTACGAAGCTCCTTCATGAACGGTAGTAAGTTTTCTAAGTCAGGGTTCTTGAAATCTTCTTGGCCTTCCATAGGCTCGCTCTTGCAAGCTGAGACGTCTGTGACGAGTAAGGCCCTTGCTAACATGGCTCTGAAGCATTGTAGGGTGATCTGTTTAGCCAGATTTGTCGGTCTTGCTGGGGCAGCGAGTTTGCAGAATAGCGATGGAGCTGTCAGTACCAAAGAGACTAAACTCCCGAAGGGTTCGTGGGTTAGTGGGGATGTACTTTCTAAGGTGTTCAAAGTACTTAGGGCGTGGTGGGAGAGGTGTTTAGGGGAGACCCATACAGCTGGCAGGGACGCTGCAAGTCGGATCAGCGCTTGTAGCGTGTCCCTATGTCTGGCGGGTAGTTCTCCTAGTAAGGGCCGCCTCTCTGCGTGTAGTACGGCATTTGTGCTGAATATTGTGTAGGATGTTGACCGGTAGAGGGCGGCACTTGCTACCATGCCTCCGTATTCTGAGATTGGAAGAATCTGTGGAAGTAATTTAATGATTATATTAGAAATAATAGAACAGCCGCGTGCATTGAAAGGAATGAAGAAATGTTAGCTGTTGATGAATTTATCTGGCGTAATACTTGAAACAATATTGTTCAATATTTTAGTTTTCCTGTAGATACTCTTATTGAGCGTTCCAATGTGTTTTGCAAGGACGAACCTTTATGTTTAATCTGTTAATTTAGATTTAGAATGATTTTGGGAATGACCTACACATAATCATGAAATGCATCGTAAAAGTTTTTTTATGGAGGAAGACGTTTTTGATTTCGAAGTTCTTTATATTAAGTATGTGCTCAATCTTTCCTAAGGACAGAGATAATGTCGAAACTCGCTTTACAGCGAGCTAAATATTCACGGATTAAATAGATTGTGCTTTTTAGTCGGTTTAACAAAGAAAAGTCATCAAAATAATACTCACATTAGCAAAACCCTCAATCAACGACTTGGTCATTTCATTATACGGCGGAATATCTCCATCAAAGTGCACCAAGAAGTCACTTTTCAGCAGATTCTCCGCATGAGTGGACACGTAGACTTCCGTCTCATCGCCTTCTTCTCCATCTTCCATATCTGAAGACATGGCACCCACACTCCTAGCCCTGGCCTGACAATGCATCTCTTCGCAGAACTCAGTGCATATATGCAAAGCTTCTGAACTGACTTGGTGCTTCAACTTCAGGATCATGTTGACGGAGTCGTTGTAGGTTTCCTCAGTGAGAGGGGGAGGGGTACCGAGAGGCATGGAAGGTGCGGGTAGGAGAGGGAGGGCGGTGTTGCAGAGACGCTCGCAGAGAGGGCAGAGGTACTCTTTCTTTTCGACGTCGAAAGCTGCCGGTTGGCGGCCGCGGTACGGTCTATAATAATAATAATTTTTTTTTTTTGTTAACATTACGTTTTAAACCATTAATATTATGTAAAATTTGAAAAAATAAAAAGAATTTGTCTTAAATGCGCACGTTTTTGCAAAACAAAACCGACTTCAAAATATAAAAAAGTGATCAATAAACTTCACAAGAAAAATCTGCTTCTGAAGTCGGTGACATTTGTTTGTTTGATTTTGTTTTTTTGCCACTGACTTCATAAGCTGATTTTGTTTTTTTTTTTTGTTTTCGTGTTTTTGAAGTCGGTATTTTGGTCGGAGATATCGGTGAACACACATTAAATTATATATACACACGGATAGAGAACCACCTCCTTTATGGAAGTCGGTTAAAAAAGCTAAAAATCTGCAATAGCGTCTTCTTATTTTTCAAAGTCTTTTATAAATCTAAGTTAACTACCTCCTGTTCTCCTTATCCTGCACATTATCAACATAATTCCTCCAGCAGGCAGCATGCAGCGCGTGGCCACAGCTGGACACGTGCGGCTGGAGCCCCAGGCCTGCGGGCAGCCAGCTGGAGCGCCAGTGCTCCGGTATGCGGCCGCAGCCCCCCACACGCAGACGGTTCAGTACGCTGGACTGTTGCACGAACGCGACTAGCACAAGGGGCTCAGCTCTGATGTCGACACGAGCCTGCGGGGAGGGAATTATAGGTTAATTAAATAAGGCTCCCAACCAGGGGCGTAGCTACCGCCGTATCTGCCGTATCAATTATACCCCCGACGTGCGTAGGCAAAGATCGATAAAAATTTCCGATTTTTTTTTTATATTTCAGAAATGAAAAAAGTCAAGAAAAATTTGGAAAAAGTGACAGATAAATATGATGAATAAAAATTTGTTTTAATTTTATGCAAACATTTTTTTTTCTTTTGTGCCCAAAACAATTTTTTATACGGGGCCCCGCAAAGGTACGCTACGCCACTGCTCCCAACATTAGGACGTGGTACGCAAATGTAGCTTTGACGACCGAATATCTAGAATTGTAGCATTGTATTAAAACGCTACATCGTTTGACTTATAATGGAGTTAATTATCAGCATACAAGGCACACGAATAAAAAATTGAAACACTTATTGAGAACAGGATATTTTATTTATGTCGGGAACAAAACAAATAGTGAACATGGTAAATATTCCATACTCAGTGTAAATGATACTAATATTTCTGACCGTTCTACCAGAAAACGTATTGGTCTGGTAGCTGTTATTTCATGGTTCCGATGTCTATTATAAAAATCTTCTATTCATATTCTAAAACAGGGGTTCGGACAAAAAAAAAACTAATTAGTCCGTCAGATAGATTTCCAAAAAATATTGAACACTTATTTTTTCTCTTTTCACATAAACAAAAAATTAAGACGATACAGTACTTCAAAAACTCGTGAACTCCTCGAAAACGTCACATGTTAGTACATTTTGTACCTACAAATGTCTCACAACCCCCCCCCCCACTCATGATCTTTGAGGCGTTTTATCTCCGTTATTTTTTATTAGTTTGATAAAACAAAAACCACGATAATAATAAACATAACAACTGACGGACCAATTAGAATCAGATTTTTTGACCCAGTCCGATCCCCTATTGTAAACAAAAGCAAAAACGTAAGCTAAACTGAACTAAAATATGTCGTTTATACATGGTGTAAATTAACCCTTCACAACCAAGCATTCTGTACATAAAACTAAGTACCCCTACGCAAAATTTTTTGCTGGAAAACTACTTTTTTTTGGGGGTCAAAAATATAATTTTACGGTAAAACTCAATGTAGCACTCTTAAAACATTGGGCTAGTGGATGCTTTGAACAGTAAAAGGGTCATGAAGGTAATTTAAGTAAAGTGATAACCTGAAAAACTAGTATTTACAAAAACAGCTGTGCAAGATTTGGAACTTTGACCCCCAATATCTCCGTAACTAGGGGGTTCCCAGGTATAGTCTAAAACAAAAAAAATATCGCAGTAGTGGGGCGAACAAGTGGCCTTCGTTTTCGTTAAGCACTTTTACAGCCTTTTAACAAAATTATTAAAATACGTTATATTTGTTTTCAAGTCAATGTACTTACCTCTTCCTGGCACATAATACAGACGCGCGGAGGCTCGGGCACTCCTCCGCCCCAAACTCCTAAAGCAGCGCCGCAGTACAAAGGCCGCAATTCTTCTTCTTCTTCCGTAACCTGTTTATAAGAAATAAGGTATAGAAACTATACAATGTGTAAATGAATCCTTCACGTAGCCGCCAACCAGGAATTCTGTACGTCAAACTAAGGAATTCTACGCAAAAAAAAATATTAATGTGAAACGACTTTTTTTTGGGGTTCAAAGTCACGTTTTACGGTAAAACTCAATGTAGCACATTCAAAACATTGTGCTGGTAGATGTTTTGAATAATTAACGGGTCATAGTGGTAATTAAGGTAAAGTTATAACATAAAGTTATAAAAAAAAAAAAAAAAATTTTTTTTAGCATTTTCCTCACACTAGGAATTTCACCTGTATCGTGGGTGCATTTACAAACATTTCAACTCACATACAGTTCGAACAAATTATCTTGGCAGGTCCGAACTTCGTGCAGAACGCTGCGCAGTAACATTTATTAGGAACCAAATGGTGACATGAGGTGAAGTTCGGGGGGCGGTAGTCTAGGCTAGAGATGCACCTTACATAAACACAATCAATCCTTTATACGATCAAATATCGTAATCGATTAGTTTTATTTGGAATACGTTATTATTAGTGTTTAGAAGATATTTAAGTGAATACATTAACTAATAAAGTGAATTTAATAATTAATAATTGAGTTTTCGTCTGTATTACAAAAAAAATGTATAGTAACATTATGTTTCCTCAGTTAAAAGACATGATTTACTTATATTTTAGAAATCTATTACAGACTTCTTGAATAACGAATGTTTACGAATATTTAAAACCTCAATATAAAATTGAATAGAAACATCTTTTTATTACTTAATTTCAATCGATTCGAAAAATAATCGATTAAACGACACCAATTGCCCATGCACATGCACATCTCTTTTTGTTAACTTCGTGACCTTCGTGCAAGTTCGGCAATATTCGGTACGAGGTATTATATCTCAGTCACACGACAGCATTTGTTTGGTGTTTGTGTTGCTATCTCTGTCTTGAGCACATTCGATCAGAAAAGTTTTCGTTGTGTTTTTGTTTGTTGTTTTTAATATTACTGTTATTTTTTATTATTTGTTAGAAAAGTTAGTGGGCACTTATTTCGTCAAATATGCCACCAAAGTATAGTAGTGTTTTAAATCGCAAGGCGTGAAAAAATATTTACGATTTAACTCAGTATATGAAAGGGGAAAAAGAAAATGGAGTTAAAAATGTAGACTGGTTATCTAAAAGTGTTTTGATATTTATTTCATTTGTATTTTCTCACTGTATTAGGTATTTTCTGATCGTATATGTGTTTATCAGGCAATAACAGTTTTCTTCGCGAGTATACATGCGCAAAAGTTCGCAGAGCCTATGTTCAGACCTGCCAAGATAATTTGATCGTACTGTACACAGACACCCAGACCCGAAACAAATATCTGTAGGCCTTACAAATATTTGTTCAGTGAAGGGATCGAACCCGCGGCACGCAACGCAGTAGTCCAATCGCTCAGCCACTGCGCCAAACGTACAATAACCTTCAGTAGGTGTCGTCCAAAACGAGAAAATGATCGCAATAACGGGGAGAACCAGTGCTTCGTTAAGGGTATTTTTGCACCCTCTAGCTAGATGTATGTATGTTGTGTTAATCTCTGAAACGGCTGGATCGATTTTGACAGGATTATTTTTTCCTCTTTGTTTTCACATAAATAAATAAAGAAACTGAATTTATTGTAACTAGTCACCCTACTTTGAGTGTGGGTGCACCTCTGCCTTACCCCTTCAGGGATTAAAGGCGTGATTTTATGTTATGTTAGTCGCCCCAAATGGAGTAGAGCACAGTTTTCAGTGATACATAAAGATAACAATGAAGTCAGATAGATTTTCAAAAAATATTGGGCACGTTTTTTTTTTTCACGTTAACAAACAATTTTTTTTTTTTTTTTTTCAAGTTAGGCTGATAATCAGCACTTTTCGAACGAATTCTTACGACTTAACGAAAAATTTCAATGAAGACGATACAGTACTTTCAAAACTCGTGTGACGTCATATTAGTATATATGTATATAACGGCGGAGGATTCCCACTTAAATTTTTAGAAATAGTGACGTCAGCATTGCTGACGTCACCACTCTCGCTATTATTCTCAGACATTGCAGGATAATGAAAACACCAAACAAATTGAACAACACTTTATAATTTTGTACAATTCAACGTTTACACTTAATTAGTCTTAAAAAGCACAGCAATTTAAAACTAGGTATAAAAAAAGTATTTACTCACAGGATCTCCTGAGTCTTCTACTCTCTACAATTTTCAGCGGCAGAATGAGCCATCTAACACTTTTTAACGATTCAACTGAACTCAAACAAAGAAAACAACATGGCCGATCGCGCCACCGGAACTTGCATAAATGTTTAACATTTTAAATCAAACAATGAGTGACGAATGTAATCGCTATTATAAATCGACAATTATTAACTCTATTTATTAGTAATTTTAAAACCACAAAATAAATTTTAGCTTTTCTTATTTGGAATCGGATGTGTTTTTATCAAATGTAGGATTATGGACGTTATTTTAGTTTCAATGTTTTTAATCAAATGTTACTGCTGTTAGATAAAAACACACCGATTAATGTTTACAAATCATAATATGATTTAAGAATATCGTTTAGGTAATAAATCGTTTTATGTAACACAAATCATTACTTGCAGTTTTTAAACAAGTTTGTTTGGTCATTATACCAAGGTATAATGACCATCTAAAACATCCTAATTAAAATTACAAAATCAAATGAATTGACAATAATGGCTTGAAAAGCTACTAAGCGATTATAGGATTTTAAAATTGGTTTGATTAACCTGAATTATTTAATTAATAAGTAATTGCAAACTATAATTAATTTGACGCGTCGACACGGCCATTCTGCGAGGTGGTGCGCGCTCTGCACCAGCCCGAGGTAATCATTCTGAAATGTGAAATGTTAGATTGTAGTCTAGCGCCTCTACACGGGCTCGCTAGCTGATAATTTGGATCGGTTAATTTTTTTTTTTTTTTTTTTTTTACTCAAGCAATTTATTGCAAATTTCAACTTTATTTTCAAGTAGGATAGCTAAACAACTTCACCAAGTTATCAGCCGCATGGAGCAATAATTATAGTTCAATTACACATTCTCAACATATTAGTGCAGAATGGAAAATGAATGAAATACGTTTGTGACAATGTAACCGCAACATGTCACTACATAATTATGATTTTATTTTAATACAGTTACTCCACGTAACACTGTATTGTTTATGTTGTTGTAGATAAGGGATGATGCTGTGGTCTAAGCGCTATGAGCGCCGTGGTCCACAGAGGCCCTAAAGGAAATGGGTCTAGGTCGATGGTGTGGTCTGGATCATTTAGAATGATCGTGGTCCACACGGGAGTAAGATGATGATGCTGTGGTCTGGGCGGTATGAGCGCCTTGGTCCACAGAGGCTCTAAGGGAAATGGGTCTAGGTCGATGGTGCAGTCTGGATCATTTATAATGATCGTGGTCCACACGGGAGTAAGAAGATGATGATGCTGTGGTCTGGGCGGTATGAGCGCCGTGGTCCACAGAGGCTCTAAAGGAAATGGGTCGAGGTCGATGGTGTGGTCTGGATCATTTATAATGATCGTGGTCCACACGGGAGTAAAATGATGATGCTGTGGTCTGGGCGGTACCGAACGCCGTGGTCCACAGAGGCCCTAAAGGAAATGGGTCTAGGTCGATGGTGTCGTCTGGATCATTTAATATGATCGTGGTCAACACGGGTAATTATGGAAACATGAAATAGATCTCGTATCGTATGTGGACTTCATCACAATACGTAGGCTCAATTTTATGAACATGACATATTGGTTAGAAACTCAGATTTTATAAAACAAAATCGCCTTGCATATTTTCTTCATTTTATAAATATGGGCCATAACTCATTATAAATATGAAAAATGACCGAACTCGCCACATTTTACGAACACGGTAGGTACTGGTGAGCAAGTCCAATAAGTTTTATAAATGTAATAGGTATGGCAAACCATTTGCCACACCCATTCGTTGTAATATTATTAGTTAAAATTAGGTTTTCTATTAACGGATAGAACTCACCGAACTTATTAGGCATCCACAGGACAGTCTCCTAGAGTTGTAGACGGTAATGATGGGCTTGATGTAGGCACTTGCAATGGATGAAGCTCAGGTGTTGGAGTTATCAACTGCGATGTTCCAGGTGGTTGCTCATTATCGTCTTCAGATTCCGTCGACACGGTTGCCTGAGCGCCTGGCTGAGGAGCTCTACGTAGTTGATCGTGAGCCACCTTACGCGGTCGTCCTCGGCCTGTGACCCTTTTCACCATGTAGCGGTCATTGTCCAACACTCTGTAAATCTCAAATGGTTCACTGTATTTCAAATCAAGAGAAGTTTGATTACGTGGGTTGTTCTTAATGAGGACGTAGTCTCCCCTTTGGAATGGTTTGAGTTTTGCTTTATTTTTATCAAAACGCTGTTTTTCATATTGTGCTGCAGCAGTCATCTTTTCACTTACATGTTGCTCTAGTAAATCGAAATCCATTGATTCGTTGTCGAAGTTAACCAATTTCAGGAGCTCTGGTGGGACACAATGTTGTCGTCGTGTGAGGAGAGTGAGGGGTGCAACGCCGGTCACTCGATGTGCAGTACAATTAAATGCGAGCTGCAATGCTTCTAATGCAACTTGCCATTTCTCGGTGTTATAATTTTTGATCATAGTCAGAGAATTTTTTAACGTACCCATCACACGTTCCACCTGTCCGTTCGCTCGGCTAACTCCTGGCGCTATTGAATGGATATCAATACCAACTCGATCACAATAGACCTTGAATTCACCTAGGAACTCCCTTCCACCATCAACCACAATCTGTATAGGTGTTGCAAATAGATGTACAGTACGATCAAATTATCTTGGCAGGTCTGAACATAGGCTCTGCGAACTTTGCGCATGTATACTCGCGAAGAAAACTGTTATTGCCAGATAAACACATATACGATCAGAAAATACCTAATACAGTCAGAAAATACGAATGAAATAAATATCAAAACACTTTTAGATACCTAGTCTACATTTTTAACTCCATTTTCTTTTTCCCCTTTCATATACTGAGTTAAATCGTAAATATTTTTTCTCGCCTGGCGATTTAAAACACTACTATACTTTGGTGGCATATTTGACGAAATAAGTGCCCACTAACTTTTCTAACAAATAATAAAAAATAACAGTAATATTAAAAACAACAAACAAAAACACAACGAAAACTTTTCTAATCGAATGTGCTCAAGACAGAGATAGCAACACAAACACTAAACAAATGCTGTCGTGTGACTGAGATATAATACCTCGTACCGAATATTGCCGAACTTGCACGAAGGTCACTAAGTTAACAAAAAGAGATGTGCATGTGCATGTGCAATGGGTGTCGTTTAATCGATTATTCTTAGAATCGATTGAAATTAAGTAATAAAAAGATGTTTCTATTCAATTTTATATTGAGGTTTGAAATATTCGTAAACATTCGTTATTCAAGAAGTCTGTAATAGATTTCTAAAATATAAGTAAATCATGTCTTTTAACAGAGAAAACATAATGTTACTATACATTTTTTATGTAATAAAGACGAAAACTCAAATATTAATGATTAAATTCACTTTATTAGTTAATGTATTCACTTAAATATATTCTAAACACTAATAATAACGTATTCCAAATAAAACTAATCGATTACGATATTTGATCGTATAAAGGATTGATTGTGTTTATGTAAGGTGCATCTCTAGCCTAGACTACCGCCCCCCGAACTTCACCTCATGTCACCATTTGGTTCCTAATAAATGTTACTGCGCAGCGTTCTGCACGAAGTTCGGACCTGCCAAGATAATTTGTTCGAACTGTATGAGGCGTTTCAAAGCAGCAAGACAACTACCCTGGGTTTTGTCATTGGAGTAACTTAAAAGTATGTACTTTGTATATGCGTCAATTATAACGATCACATATTCATCACGTCCTTGAGAGTCTCTGGTGCCCAATTTTCCAGTGATATCCATATGGACTACTTGAAATGGTGCCGTGGGTTTTTGGATAGGATGTAGTTGTACCTGAATTGCACCAGAGGGCCCCTTCGAAGTTCTGCATATGACACAGTTTTCAACAAAGTTCCTTACGCCGGTGCTCATCTTATCAAACCAGTAAGATTGCTTCAGTTTTTGCAGGGTCTTCTCCCAACCCGGGTGATGTAGCGATGTGTGGTATGAATTAATTAGACTCCACTGGAATGCTTTTGGAACTACTGTAAGCTTAGACGTACCAAGCACAGTGTCTGCGCAGATCTTCTTTAGGACACCTTCTTCAACTTCAAAACCAGTAGTAGGGTTTTCTATAAGTGAACGCAGCTTTTCATCGCGTCGTTGTTCTATTTGTATCCATTTCATGTCGGATGTTAATATATTTGTGCAAAACTCACCAGAGGGATTTCTGCTGAAGAAATCTGCGTGTTGCAGCCTTTCACCTTTTCTATATTCTACGTCAAAATTATAATTTTGTAGAAAAGCCCACCAGCGATGTACTCTAGGTAGCAGGTCTTTCTTGTGTTTGGATGCCTTGAGAGCGTTGCAATCTGTAATAACTTTAAACTTACGTCCATACAGATATTGCCTAAAGTGTTTGATTGCTCTCACCACCGCCAGTGTCTCCAGCTCATATGAGTGATAGCGGCTTTCCGCGTCAGTAGTACGTTGACTCATATAAGCGATCGGGTGCTGGCGTCCGTCGATTACCTGGACCAGTACAGCTCCGTATCCAAGGCTGCTGGCGTCAGTGTAGAGTTCAATTTGCGCATCTTCCTGAAATAGGGATAAGGTAGGCGCAGTAGACAAATACTGGATAATTTTGTTGCGAGCCTCATCATGTCTGCCATTCCATTCCCATTTAGTGTCTTTTTTTGTTAACTCGTAAAGTGGCATCATAACTCGGGAAAAATTGGGAATGAAACGCCTGAAATAGCTAGCGAGGCCATTAAATTGTCTGACTTGCTTAACTGTAGTCGGTACTGGTGCCATTGTTAGAGCTTCCACTTTCCTTGGACTTGGACCAACTTGCCCATCGGCTATTATATTGCCCAAGTACTCAATGGAACGTTTAAAAAAAACCGTTTTCTCAATATTAATTGAGAAGCCAGCCCTTTGCAAAGCAATTAATATTTGCTCTATGTTAGAGAGGCCTTCCTGGAAATCCCTACATTTTGAGAGGACGTCATCTACGTAAACCTGGCATACCTGCTTTATCAATAGCGGCATCAACGCTTTATTAATACAACGCTGGTAAACCGAGCAAGCGTTGCTTAGACCAAATGACATGGCTAGATATTCATAAAGCCCATCGGGCGTGACAAATGCAGTTCTTTCAATTGACTCCTCTGCAACTGGAATCTGGTGGAACCCGGCTGCCATATCAAATGTAGAGAAGAAATGACCACCAGCCAGTTGGTCTATTTGGTCCGAAATTATTGGTAAAGGGTAGTGGTCCCTAAGGGTATTTCTGTTCAGTTCCCTGAAGTCTACACACATACGATCCTGACCATTTTTCTTTTTTACCAATATTATTGGACTCGAAAACGAAGATTTACTTTCGCGTATGATTTTGTGTTCAAGTAGCTCACTTACAATATTGCGTACTTTCTCCCGTTCAACCGGGCTTAAACGGTATGGTCGACGTTCTACTCGCTTAGTGGGGTCTTGTAGCCGGATTTCTAATTCACCGGTGTTTACCCTGGTCTTTGGGAACCCGCGAATAAATACCTGTTCATATTTGTTAAGCAATATTTTCAACTCAGCTACTTGATCGTCATCAGTTAAATCACAGTCTAAATTATCAAATTTATTACTATCAGATCGTATGTGGTTTACTATCGGTTGATGAAACAGTTTAGCACCCCGTGATGTCACTAATACTCCAATGTTTGTATTGTCGACAAGATTTATGCCAATAATGACATCAGCACATATCTCATAATCTGCTACTACATGAAATTGAAGCTCTACTCTTAAATTGTCGATAATACATACTGTTGTTATTTTTGTTAGGGAAAGCACAGTAAATTGACCGATACCCCTTAAATAGCTAACCTCATTCGTTCTTTTACCAGGCAATTTAGCCGTTACAGACTCGCGTATTAGTGAACACTCTGCACCGCTATCAAACATGGCCTGAATTTTAACGTTACCAATTTTTATTTGCATAAAAGCAAACTTATTTGCACCCACACAATTAATTTTAGATATAACTGCACGTTCACGCTTGAAACATTTGTCAAATGTATGGCCTATCTTTGAACAGAATGTACACGTTGGTTTGTCTGTCTCGGCACTAACCGTCTGAGAAACAGATTTGTTTTCTTGAGGACGTGACTGCATGCCATCAGGTCTTTTATTAAAACGACAGTCCCGTGTTTCATGGCCTGACCTTTTACATACTTGGCAAAATTGTTGCTTTTCAGAAAATCGTGGTCGCTTGTTAATAACCGACTGAGTATTAGATGAATTTGGGTTTGGTCTTTTAATATGGCGAATGGATGATGCCACAGAAATAAGTTCTGGAACCGAAACCGCACGTGCATTCAATAATTCGATCCTTAGTCGGTCATCCCCAATACAGCCAATAACCGCCTCAACCGCGTCCTCATTTGACAATTTATCTTTTGTGATTCGGCGCCAAAGTACCCAAGCTTGAGACAGAAATTGCGCAATATCCTTAGTATTGTCATAGGTATGCTCTCTGAATCGAAGAATGTCTCGAGAGTACCTATTTTCAGGTTCGAATGTGGTTATTAATAAGTTGCGCAATTCCTGCCACGTGGATGTGGAAACCAACCAATTGTCCACCCACAACCTGGCACGACCTTTCAGTAAACTTCCAACTTTCATTCTAACATCATAATCGGACAGGTTGTAGGTATCCATGGCTGTACTCACGTGTTGACACCATTCGCGTATTCCTATATTGGCATCCGGATCGTACGACGGTAAAAATACGTCACTAATTTTAACTTTATCCGATTGTTTAGAATTAATACGATCCGTCATGCCCCTCATCACCTGCAACATCTGTGAGAAAAACTCAGTGGGTACGCCGATAGCAGAAGCAGAAACATTTTCATTGTTTGCAACAGAATGTCCGGCAGAAGGGGGTAGATATCCCACTTCTGATAACGGCGGAGGATTCCCACTTAAATTTTTAGAAATAGTGACGTCAGCATTGCTGACGTCACCACTCTCGCTATTATTCTCAGACATTGCAGGATAATGAAAACACCAAACAAATTGAACAACACTTTATAATTTTGTACAATTCAACGTTTACACTTAATTAGTCTTAAAAAGCACAGCAATTTAAAACTAGGTATAAAAAAAGTATTTACTCACAGGATCTCCTGAGTCTTCTACTCTCTACAATTTTCAGCGGCAGAATGAGCCATCTAACACTTTTTAACGATTCAACTGAACTCAAACAAAGAAAACAACATGGCCGATCGCGCCACCGGAACTTGCATAAATGTTTAACATTTTAAATCAAACAATGAGTGACGAATGTAATCGCTATTATAAATCGACAATTATTAACTCTATTTATTAGTAATTTTAAAACCACAAAATAAATTTTAGCTTTTCTTATTTGGAATCGGATGTGTTTTTATCAAATGTAGGATTATGGACGTTATTTTAGTTTCAATGTTTTTAATCAAATGTTACTGCTGTTAGATAAAAACACACCGATTAATGTTTACAAATCATAATATGATTTAAGAATATCGTTTAGGTAATAAATCGTTTTATGTAACACAAATCATTACTTGCAGTTTTTAAACAAGTTTGTTTGGTCATTATACCAAGGTATAATGACCATCTAAAACATCCTAATTAAAATTACAAAATCAAATGAATTGACAATAATGGCTTGAAAAGCTACTAAGCGATTATAGGATTTTAAAATTGGTTTGATTAACCTGAATTATTTAATTAATAAGTAATTGCAAACTATAATTAATTTGACGCGTCGACATATACATATCTTAGCGGTTAGTGACGTCACAACCCCCACTCAAATCTTTAACGCGTTTTATTTTCGTTAATTTTTATTGATTTGATAAAACAAAAAATACGTATCCAATATTTTTTTAATAATCTAACAGACGGACACATAAGAATGAATTTTTTTCAAGTCAGTAAACTGTAAACATCCCTATTATTTGAACCGTATTTAAAAAGAAATCAAGAACAGAAAAGAGTAAGATTAAAATAGATTTACTTTTAAATATTGTTTAACAAAGCTCACCAAACAAAAATAAAATACATCGAAAAACAAAAAGAGCTATTTGACCCCGACGTGATTTGAACACGCAACCTTCTGATCTGGAGTCAGACGCGCTACCGTTGCGCCACGGAGTCGATGCGTTTGTAAACCAAAATTAATGATCACTCTACAAAAGTCTGCAGGGAAAGAAAATTGAACGTGGAATTTTTAGCTGTTTGAGCTTTCTTCGTCAAGATTTCAATTCATGATTATTATTTCTTTATGAATGTTGTTTTAAAGGATATTAAGATATAATTTGATAGCCGTTTTCTTAAAGTAGATAAAATATTTATAAGTTAGATATTTTTATTTTTCTGTTGAGTCAACTTTTCGGACGATGATAAACTACATAAAATATTACCACACTTCAAATATTACTTTCATACCAATATTCGATAATCATCAGAACTAATGATCCAATAGGGTATTTTACCAAAAAAAATTAATTAGCTGGTCAGATGGATTTCCAAAAAATAATGGACACATAATTTTCTTTTTTCACGTAAACAAAATATGAAGACGATACGCCTGGAAAAGTCGTGTGAAGTCACAAGGTTACTTTTTACCCACAAAATGACGTCACAAGCCCCACCCTACTCATGATCTTTGACACGTTATAGAACGCCCAAAAGTAGGTTTATTTTTCTCTTTCTTTCTTTATCGTGTAGTTATGCCTAACTTAGTGTTAGAGTTGCCAATAGAAAGATACATTATTCATGGAGCTATCACATTTTTTGCGGACAAAGTCGCAGGTGACGTGCTAGTGTGTGTTTGAATTATTATATTATTTTTGAATCGTCGTTTTGGCTTTACTGTGGACACTTATCGTGCACACCGTTCTCACATAATAAATACCATCTCAACATGAATGATGTAACCAAAGTTTTGTAACAATATTATGATATAAAAGAGTTGTCTTCTCATGAGACCAACGCTTTGGAATCGGCAACTACAGTACACTCACAGGTATTATGCCTTGTGAGTCGGACTGTAGTCTAGTTTATTGGCTGATTAAAATGTAGTATTTGTTCGACTATGTAAAAGAGCCTGTATCTGGCCTACCAGATACAGGCTCTTTTACATAGTCAAAAACTAAATCAAAAATCAAATCAAAAATATTTATTGAAATAAATATTTTTGATTTGATTTTTGATTTAGTGTCAATATGAAATGGCACATTACCTCAGTAGTGGTCTCTTCGAACAAGGTAGCGTTGTTGGATATAAAGTTGTTCATCTGCGTCTTCATCTGTGCCATCAGTTTGGCTCGACTCTCCGCCGCCAGTTTCGCGCGACGCCTCTTTTCCGCCTCTGCCAATGACACACAATATTCATATAAGAGTGTCAGAAAAGTGTCAGACTTCTACTGACTAAAAACCACCCATGTTCCTTCTTAGCCCTTTATGTCGAGGCCGCGGTATCTCTTGCAACATCCCGTAGCCCCGACGTGGTCTGACATTCCCTTCCGCTCTCCTCGTCCAAAAGCGGGAGGGGTTATTTAATGAATTCCCAACCCCAACAAAAAAAAAAGAGCAGGAATGTGACATGACATCTTTAAACTTTCGAGTGCCTCTTAACAAAAGGGTTTAATTTTATTTTTTTAAGAAATACGTACCAGCTGCCTCATCAGTGGCGGGTTTCTCTTCTTGATCGGTCTCCATACTATCACCGTCACCGATTTCGTCAGTTTGGCCCAGTAGCGTCCTGACAAACAAAAAATAAATAAATAATTTTAAAGTTATATTACCCCGGGAGTTACGTACTTACTATTCAGTATGATGGGAAAATCAGACAACCATTCTGGAAAAGTAGGTCTATCTATACTAATATTATGAAGAGGTAAAATTTATTAGTAAGTTTATATGCAGGGTAATCACTGGAACTATTGATCTGATTATTATTTTTCCACTGTGGAAATATAAATTATTAATTGTGTTATAGACTATAAATTATATTTATATCATGCATATTAGCTGAGCTCTCACATTTTTTTGCGGCTGAAGGCGAATTGTTAATAATACGAGGCTACAAAGGCCGATAAATATACCCAAAAACCGCCCAACCTTTTCCAAGTATTTCATGGTCAGTTTTTAGGTCTAACCTCCAAAACCTAGTAACTTAGTGGTAGTAAGACTGTCAATGATCTAGTAATGATTTGACAGATTAATATGCCTTCTGCGACACTGCTGAGTTTCAGGTGCCTCTGTACTCTGGTCTACTCACTTCATCTTATGTAGCACCCATCTGGCGAGATGGCGGTGTGCCTCGATGCGCGGAGAGTGGACCAGCTTCTGCAGCAGCGCCAGGATACCGGAGCGCGCCGCACTCTCGGAGAACTGCAGGAACTCGTAGTGTCCCGACTCCTCGTCGCGGAGTGCGTAGCCCATCAGGTGGAGAGCCTAAGGAAAAGGAACTAATTATGTAGACCATGGATATTTTGACAATTCATGGATATTTGGAATCCCGTACCAAACTGCATCAACATCAAACTGTGTTTTTTTTTTGTCTACATTTATCATATTAACTCCTACAAAAGTTATTATTGTAAACGAAATCCGAGTCTCAGAGTAATTTTATAAAATCCAAAATAACCACAAAACCAGGCAAGCAGACATTGTAGGGAAACCTCTAAGATGTGAAGTCAGCCGAACTGTCAAAATCAACTGACAGATCTAACAGAACGACTTTTGAACTGGTTGTGTAAACGCCATGTATAGGGAGTACAACAATATTCATACTTTTATACTTTAAATTAAATTCCCGATTCAAAAATCAAATCCCAGCCGCATAATGTCGTACAAAATTATTACTATTGTGGCGACAGCGCCATCTATCGCAACCGATGCTAACTAACAATAGGCAAATCCTGCATCGCGCCATCAAAATTATCCGCCACATTAGCATATACAGTGTGATTCTTTATAATGTGCACATATCGAAATGGGGGAATCTATGCTTAATTTTATCGACGGAAAAATTATTAAAAAAAATCTAAATATTTTTTAATATTTTATATGGAATTTTTAAAAATTTTGTCTGCTACTGTGACCCCAGTGTAAACAAAACGGTGTAACTTTTAAACTAAATTATCTATCGCGATGAAACAATTTTATGTAAAAAGTTATGAAAAAAAAAAGTTTTTTTGATCAAAAAACGTGTTTATTTTCAATTGAGGGTAGTTTTTTTCCACAATTTTCATTTTACGAGGACGCCTAATTGCTTCCAATCATTATGGAGTTTGTTTCATCGCGATAGATAATTTAGTTTAAAAGTTACACCGTTTTGTTTACACTGGGGTCACAGTAGCAGACAAAATTTTTAAAAATTCCATATAAAATATTAAAAAATATTTAGATTTTTTTTAATAATTTTTCCGTCGATAAAATTAAGCATAGATTCCCCCATTTCGATATGTGCACATTATAAAGAATCACACTGTATAGAAAATCCCGACTTACATATGTCGGGCAGTTAGCCCACCAGACACAACACCCGTCTGGTCGGAGGATCCTCCCTTTTCTACGGGGGATGAGGAACTTTACACCCTGGTCCTCATGCCCCCAAACTCAACACCCGTCTGGTCGGAGGATCCTCCCTTTTCTATGGGGGATGAGGAACTTTACACCCTGTTCCTCATGCCCCCCAAACTGGTGACCCCGAGCATGAACGTTAGCGCAGCCTTCGTGCAACTCTTCAATATCATCACTTCCTCAAGCCTTCGAGCAGCGAGTCATACCGTCTGCCAGCAACTACGGCTTCATAGGGTATCCTGACCACCAGCATGCAGCGGAAGCGCATTCCTGGTCATCACCCTCAGCCTCATCAGCGACCTTGGCACAGCACACCGCACTTCGGCCGTTCAACAAGCAGAGACGCCCTTCTCTCCTGGTCGACGCAGCAGCCAGCCACTACGCAGCACTGCACCACTCCGACTTACTGGAGCATATGTGCAGCATCACCCCGACTCACTGGGGTATCACCGCAGACAGTTCCGACTCACCGTGAACTATGCGGCATTCGGTTCCGACTCACTGGAATCTTCCACTGGCTTGGCAAGCATCAAGACTCAACCTGCTATCGACCTCCGATCTCGGAGGGGAGTGATGTGGCGACAGCGCCATCTATCGCAACCGATGCTAACTAACAATAGGCAAATCCTGCATCGCGCCATCAAAATTATCCGCCACATTAGCATATATAGAAAATCCCGACTTACATATGTCGGGCAGTTAGCCCACCAGACACAACACCCGTCTGGTCAGAGGATCCTCCCTTTTCTACGGGGGATGAGGAACTTTACACCCTGGTCCTCATGCCCCCAAACTCAACACCCGTCTGGTCGGAGGATCCTCCCTTTTCTATGGGGGATGAGGAACTTTACACCCTGTTCCTCATGCCCCCAAACTATAACATTTTGATCTTGAAACGAGAATTCTTGGTACGAGTTTTGGTCATTGTCTTTTCAGGCTTTACTTATAAAGCTGTTAAGCTGAAGTCGGACTGGACTGGCCATGTCTGCGGTATTCCCAAGTAGCTGGGCGCCAAAATAGTCACTTTCTGTAACCTTGACACAGCAAGGTGACGCGGTAGATCTCGCAGAAGATGATGACACGATCTGGATAAGATTAGCAACCAATAGTTGGCATTGGCCTTGCGTATGCGTTAAACGTGTGTAGTGGTTCTACAAATTACAAAAAGTACTATAGCTTATGACAAAACTGAAGAAGTAACATAAAATTTCTATGAGAGATGAAGAACTATACACCCTGTCCCTCATAACCCAAAGATGCATTTACCAGCCCAAATAAAACACACCTCACTCTAGAAGAAACTCCTTCTAAATAATCATACCTTATGCACTTGCGTCTCCGAGAACGACCTGGCCCTCAGGTCTAATGCTCTCTCCAGTACAGTCTTCAACACGTGGTGGACCGAATCGCTTTGTAAGAGGTTAGCGAGCAGCCGGAATGGAGGCGACAGCTTCGGTAGCGCTGGAGGTGGACAGCATTCCGGCAGACCTGGGGATATAGGAAAGAAGTTAAGAACGAAGTGAGTTCAAAAAAAAAACTGACTTCAAAACACAAAAAAGTGAAAAATTACTTTTAAGATCTTAAAAGTAATTTTATAAGAAAAGCTTCGGAAATCGGTGACTTGTTGTGTTTTATTTAGTTTTTTGCCAACGACTTCAGAAGATAAAGTTATTCTTCAGTTTTTTGTGATTTTGAGGTCTGTTTTTTTTTTACAAAAAGTATTTATTATTCCATTTTTGGTTACAAATATTTGCTATGCATTTATTTCACATTGATAACTGTTAATAATATGTCATGGTATTAGGGATCATCCCCAATACATTTTCATAAGATTTTTGTTGAGTTTTCAAAAACCATTAAAACCGATTTCTACAACAATTTTTTTACTACACAGTTTGTGGTTGAATGATTCCCAATAGTTAGTCCATCTATTTTAAGGGTCTTAAATCCATCAGTACTCACCAGCTGCCTTCCTTCTAGTCCTCTGTTCCTCCTCACTCCTGGACAGTTCCTCCCTCGTGTAGTGATAGAAGAAGGTGTCGTACTCGTCATACAGGTGAGGCTTCAGCTTGTACAACCCTCGGACGTTGCCGCCCGTGGGCTTGACAAAGTCAGCTACCTCGTTGATAACGGCTTCTAAACCTGTTTCGTGGACCTGGTCTTCTGGTAGAGATCTGGAAAGAGATGCAAGGGGTAAGAGAATAATATAACTTCGTGTACGTTACCGAAAGCTGGTCTTTAAGGTTCAACGACGATTGAAGAGACAGGGTCGCGGATGAAGGACATCGGGTGAATAGAAACAAAAATTTGAAAGGGATTTTATCATTGAATTAATTTGATAGGTTACCGATAAGTTTTTTATTTTATTTGGATAATTTTACTTTAAAATTAAGAGACTTTTTTTGGCAACATACCATTTTAATTCAACATTAAAATCCCTCAAATGGTTTCTATTCTACCCCGTTTTACGATATATAACAAGCATTTTGTAGTAACTCTAAACAAAAATGATTGCTGGGAAACGGCTTGTTTTCTGGTAACAAATCACGTTTTTTGGTAAGCGTTACTGTAACGCACTCAAAACAAGAAAATGTTGTAACTTAGACCCTCAATATCTCCTTAACTAGAAGATTCCCAGGTATGGTCTAGGTAGACCTTTTTTTGGGAGGGTTGGAAATCATCAAATAACCCCTTCCGCTCTAGGGCCTTCTTAGCCCTTTATGTCGAGGCCGCGGTATCTTTATGAACAACCCGCAGCCCCGACGGGGGAGACCTTTGAGTATGTTTCGGACGTTTCTCCTCAGTTTAGTCAGGTACAAATCACCTGCCCCATCTATTTTAAAGAAAACTCTTGTAAAAACCTATTAGCAAAATAAACATCATTTATTTTTTAACCAACCTGTTAAGTTCAGAATGCGGCATGGGCTTGACGCAGAGCATCTGTATGATCTCCTTCATGGTGCGGTCGTTGTTTGTGACCTCGCCTACGCCGGGAACGTAGCGGGACCCGTAGACTGGAAGTGAGGAATAAAGGGTTATTTTTTTTTATGGGACAAGCCCGCCACACTATTCGAAAACCACTGTAGCTCCAGTAAGCCAAAATCAGCAGTGGCGACCACAAAAAAAGCGCCGAGACAATGAAGCTCGACGAAGTCCCAGAGAAACGATTTAACTGTCTTGGATCCCGCAACAACCGAAATTAATCAGAAAAGTATAGCGAAAGAGTAACACAGTGGCGGCGGTTATTAACACAGCTTAAACATAGAGGCTCCCGTAAGGCAGCTGGATCAAGGGCTTGATTCTGAAGGCTTCTGAGCACGGCGAACAATACTCCCGATACCGGTGTGCAATAATTTATATGTTTTTTTTTTACTAATATCTTAGATTTTACTGCATAAATAGGTAAAATCAACTAAGATTCACAGGCACACCGACACCGATGTCGAGTGAGACGTTGATTATTGTTAAATCGTCTTTTTAAATCGATACCCGTACCGTTAGCAGAGGAGCTCGGCTCAGCTCGGTTGGTAGGATTAATAATTCCTTCATCGAATCTAGTTACGTACAAGGACTAATCATTCCTTCATCGAAACCAGTTACAAAACTACGGTTTCGTAGACGGCCGAAGCCATAAATTCAGCTGCTCGGATTTAGGTTAAGCGGTGTTTGCCTAGGTCGGTCCGTGGGTGACGACTGTTTTCGACTGTTTTGTTTGCTTTTTTTGTAGTATATCCTAAGATTTTGTTAGTCACACCGCCATAGACTATGATCCACGAATTTGCGGCACTAACATTATGCCATAGTGCATAGTATTTCCAAAAATTTGTACTTTTGTTCGCCCGTACTTGTTCGCAATGATTAATGTACAGCATTCGATTTTATAGAGCGTTGTCTCTTTCACTCTAAGTAAGCTCCTTCCCCCAACATGACCCTTTAAAACTTACTAGTAATAAGCAGTCCTAGGAACTCCTCCAGCATGCTGATGGTATGCCTGAGGGTGTCATCTTCAGTGTTGAACTGTTCGAAGTTGGGATTGGCCCAGTTCAGCAAGTTGAACTTGTTCAGAACGTGGATTATGAACTCGTTGCTCTCCATCAGTGAGGCGCCAATCTGTTGGCAATGTTGTGATCGTGAGAAAAAATAAAACTGTTTATGAGCCTTGCAAGTATGTTAAATCTTTACTAAGTGACGGCTTGAGTAATCATTAAATATCTCTGAGTACCGCAGTATGAGAGCAACGGAAGGGAGAATGCATGCCTGTGCCGCTGCACTATACAATCTTACGTTACTCTTAGTTGAAATTGTATGACTAGTCCATTAAAATGTTACATTTAGCGTGCATTTGTTAGAGGACGCAATTGTATTTTTTAGATATCAAGGGCGTCAGTTTCCCGCCGGGGCTGCGGGTTGTTCGCAAGAGATACCGCAGCCTCGGCACAAGGGCTAAGAAGGAACATAGGTGGATTTTAGTCAGTAGAAGTCTGACACTCCCTTTCACTCTGCCCAAGAGCGGGAGGGGTTATTTGATGATTTCCTACCTCAAAAAAAGGGGGTCTGTTTAAAGTTAAATCCAAGTTTGTGCGGTTGCAACCCTTGTCCCAAGGCCGCAATCTTGGAAAAAAAATGCATTATTTTGATACCTGTAAAATAAAATTGCGTCCTATAACAAATGCACGCTTAATGTAACATTTCAATGGACAGACCACCATGACCAAAACAGTGAGGGCTATGTACCTGCAGCATCACGACGTCTCTGTCCAACATCTCAGCGCGGCACTTGACGTTCTGATAGAAGTACAGCTGGTTGATGAGCGCGAACCCGTTGCGGCGCCACATGCCGGCGTGGACCTGGCCTATCATGGCCATGGTCTGGAGTACTGGCTCTGAGGATAAAAAGGACAAATAAGTCATCTTTTTTAGGAAGCCACAGTCGTTTTAGGTAGTCAGTGGTGTAAACGTCTGACAAGAAGTCTTACCAAGAGGTATCCTATTTCCGTCGGGGCTAGACACAGAGGGCTAAGAAGATGAATGGTTTTTAGTCAGTAGAAGTTTCGACACTCCCTAGCGGGAGGAGTCATTTGATGATTTCCAAACCAACAAAAAAGGGTATCCTACTATCGAGGTCAGATAGACAGTCGATCTATGTAAAATATTGGCATTTAGAAGCATCCGGCTTGACTGCGGGCACATCATGACTATAGTCCAGAGCAGCTTTAATCTTTATTCGATTCGATTGCGATATAAAGCGCGGTCGCCTCTTGTTTTGTGGTAATTGTGTCTCGTGTCGTGTCTGAATCATACAGGGTGTAAATGAACCCTTCACGCAAACGTCAATCAAGTATTTTGTACATCAAACTAAGTACCCCTAAGCAAAAATTTTTGCTGGGAAACGACTTTTTTATGGGGTCAAAAATCACAATTTACGGTAAAACTCAATGTAGCACTCTTAAAACATTGTGCTAATGCATGCTTTGAATAGTAAACGGGTCATGGAGGTTATTCAAGTAAAGTTATAATTTGAAAAACTAGTATTAACAAAAACAGGTGTGAAAAATTTGGAACTTCGACCCCCAATATCTCCGAACTAGAGGGTTCCCAGGTATGGTCTAAAACAAAAAAAAAACCGGCCAAGTGCGAGTCCTACTCGCACATGATGGGTTCCGTACCATCGTAGTAGGGGAGTCGCTTTTTATTTTTTGTTATAGCAGCAACAGAGAGACACATTCAGTGAAAATTTCAACTTAAAAATATTTTTATTATATGATGTAACTAAAAATTTATGCTTTTCGCAATTTTTCCTTTATCTGTGTTATAAGACGTTGCTTCGTACCAAATTTCAAGATTCTGAGTTCACGGGAAGTACCCTGTAGGTTTTGATTCCCTTGCGAGTGTCGAAAATTTGCGGCATAAACGGGAGTATCTTTTGATCGCGTTGACTTAGAAGTTTGATTTTTTCACAGCTCCAAGAGACCATAGACTTGAGTATTTGATATGAATTTCAGCTTGATACCTCCACGCGTTCCTGAGAAAAAAGGTCTTGACAGACAGACAGACAGACAGACAGACAGACGGACAACAAAGTGATCCTATAAGGGTTCCGTTTTGACCTTTTGAGGTACGGAACCCTAAAAACATCGCAGTGGTGGGGAGAACAAGTGCCCTTCGTTTGCGTTAAAGCTACTTTTAAACCCTTTATATGGAACAGCGTTTCAGTACCACAAAATGTGTTTGTTACTTTTGAGTTTATTGAATTTTGAATTGACTGCTGTACGTAACTTTGTTTACAAAAATGATAGCTTCTCGTGGTGGGGAGTACAGATGGTTCCATCCAATGATTCTTTTGCATCAAGTTACCTATAAGTTCAGCAGGCGTGGGCTTGGGCCGGTCCTGGCGGTCGAACTCGCGGCTGTGGTACGACAGCCCGTGCTGGTGCAGCAGCAGGTGTAGCCCCGCGATGTAGCGCGACAGCGGGCGGTGGATGGAGACAGGCTCCGTTGAGACGTCGTACGGGATCACTGACGCGGTCTGGTTGCCGAGTTCTGGGGAAAGAAAAAGGTTTTAAAAGTTCGTAGTTTAACTTGAAAAGAAAGGGTTCGGTTTTATTCTTGAGACAAGATAACAAAAGTTATTAAGTAATCAAGTGCCTGACATAAGCTTAAAACAGTAGTTATCTAGTTTTTTCCAATAACCTCAAAATGGCCGTCTCTCGAAGCGTCTGTTGGTAATTTGAAAATAGCAGCTTATTATAGAATGCCTAATTTTACGAAAATATATACCTACTGTTTTTTTTTTCAATTCAACTTTAACAAAAAATGCACGGTATAAGTAGTTTCCTACGGAGAAGAATCGGCAAGAAAGTCCAATATTACTCTTTGGTTTGATTTTAGAAAAATGTCAGTCAATACATTGCCTTAAGGTTTCCTTACCCCTCACAATCCTAGGCGGCGGCGTATACGTCTCAACATGCTTCCTTAACGCCATGCGGTACACAGCGGCCGCTAGCTGCTTCTCTGCCGCGCACCACTCCAGTGATAGCGTGATGCTATGTGCTAGCTTCACGTGGAGATTGAAGGCCGACTCCCATTCCGGTTCGTATTCCATGTGTTGGCCGACCTGGAGGTAGAAGTGCAGAAAGATAAAGGCACAGCATTTATTTCAAGTAGGCCAGTTACAGACACTTTTGAATTGTCGAAACAAATACAATTATGAAATGTACCTACAGGAAGTCACAAGGCATAATAACTGTGAATGTACCGTAGTTGCTGATGTCAAAGCATATATCTCTATAGAGAAGAACGCGCCAGAAACTCTATGGACAATATTTTAAATCACTCTTTGGTAAGACTAGTTGTCGGGTTTTCGGGCTTCTTCCTCCCCGTAACGACCAGAATGTAACTATAGGTTTGACAAGGATGGCTGATGTAGGAGGCAACGTACGTATACGGAGTAGTACCTTGTTCAAAGATCCGCCAATAGGGGAACGGACTGGGTCAAAAAAAAATAGGATTCTAATTAGTCCGTCAGTTAGATTATCGAAAAATATTGGATGCGTGTTTTTTGTTTTATCAAATTCATAAAAAAATAACGGACATAAAACGCCTCAAAGATCATTAGTGGGGAGTTGTGACGTCATTTGTAGGTAAAAAATGTACTGACATGTGACATTTGCGAGGAGTTCACGTGTCTTCATTTTTTGTTTATGTAAAAAAAGAAAAAATATGTGTTCAACATTTTTTGGAAATCTATCTGACGGACTAATTAGCTTTTTTTTGTCCAATCCCTTATTGCGACCAAGAAATTCTAGGATTGATGTGATGGGCGATGTCATCCTCTTTTCTATACAACGACAGTCGACCTCAAGTTAAAAGATGGACTCAAGTAGGCTCTAATTATAATGGGTGTATAAAAATTCTTACCTGTCTTCTATTTTTGGGTGGTGGAAAACCATAAAATGACTGTGCGAAGTGTCGGACGTCTATTGACTTAACATCATCCATGTTCCTTTTTAGCCCTTTATGTCGAGGCCGCGGTATCTCTTTCGAACAACCCGTAGCCCCGATAGGCGTTGGCCCTTGCAACATTGCAGGGGCCCAGCAAAGTTGCTGAAATATTTTTGAGGCGCGTGTAGAACACGAACGCGCCATCGACACGTCCTGTCATAGTCCTCACTGTGTTCAGGCCCGCGCCTATGGTGGCCGAAAGCCAAAGTTCTTACCTGTCTGACAACAGAATCCATCCCCTGCATCATGACTAACAAGTTCAGCATCAGCGAGACTCCGTGCATGAACCCCTTGCGAAGGTCATCGTCGAAGGTGGTCGGTACTGAGATCAGGAGGTACTTGACGTCGTATAGGATGAATTGGGCGCGCTTGAACGCCATTGGAATGTGAGAACGGTCGAATTCTAGGCGACCCTGTGGAATATAAAAGTTTATGTTCATAAATAAAGTTGCTAAGCATAAAGGGCAAGGTGTATGAGGAAATTTTTACCCCTTAATTGTGACGTTTTCTATAAATTAGAATCTTCTCTGTGAGGGTCTATCCTGGTGTCAGAGTTTTTACTGACTTGGCTTTACATGACATCAAGAAATATCTCTCAAGAGTCTCAAGGCCTACAGGTTTTCTCAGGAGTCTCAGGAGTCAAAGGCATGCTGGTTTCGTCACTATGTTTTTCTTCACCGAAGGCAGTGATAATATGTACTATTCATCAATCAATTCATCATCATCATCATCACTGTCTTGCCCTAATCCCAATTCATTTGGGATCGTCGCAGCATGTCTTATTCTTTTATACCTCTCTGTTTTTCGTCAACTCATGAGACAGCTCCTTTCTTACCATATCATTTTTAACACAGTCCATCCGTGGTTTCTTTGGTCTACCTCTAATGTTATACAAATTCACATTTATATTCACTATCTACTATTTCAATTACAAAGCAAAAAATCGGTCCTTCGAGCCGGATCCTCACTTACATTATTACACCGCCTATTACACTCGCTGAGGAAGGTGTTCAATACGACGAAGAGCGCGTCGTGCTGGGCGATCAGATGATGCGCAAGAGTCGGCGTCGTGAACAGCTGCACCGACATCGACGATATGGAGAACGAGTGGTCGTGGTCGTCGCGGATGAAGTCTTTGAGGATTGAACCTGAAAAGAACGGATCATTTTTATTTAAACTTCATGTACATGTAAAAAGGTGGACTGAATGCCACAAGGCATTCTTCACCAGCCTTAACAACCTTAGGGTCAGATAGGACAGCATTATGGTAACCACAATTGAGTATTAGTTTCACCGCGAAGGTCTGAAATACCTTATTTGACCGTCATCATTCATCATCATCATTTTAGCCGAAAGGCATCAACTGCTGGACGTAGGCCTCCCCTAAGTTTCGCCACATTGACCTGTCCTGTGCGTTTCGCATTCAGCAGATTCCCACTACCTTCACCAGATCAATGGTCCACTTAGACCGGCCTTTCAACGCAACATCTTCCAATTCGCGGTCGCCACTCCAAACTTTCGGCCCCGTCAGCCATCCGTTCTGCGAGCAATGTGCCTTGCCCACCGAACTGTCATTCGACCCTAATAAAGCAAAAAAGAATACCTACCATAATTCTTAGTAAACAAGATAGCCATAGTCTTCTTCGTAGAGTAGTCCATGAGGGTCGTAGAGATGAGTAGTCGATGCCACGCGGTGCGCGCCGCCTTCCACATGCGCGCGTCGTTCTGCAGCACGCCGCACGCCACGCCCCCGCCCCCCACCAGCGCGTTGCCCGCGCCCCACACGGCCTCGCCCAGCGCTACGTGCGACACGGCGAGGCGGAGTGCCGGCTCTCGCATTACGAAGTTTTGTAGCCTGAGGGTGATAGGTTAATGTCACACTCAATTTACCCTGCTCAGCTGTGACTCAGAATTTTTGAAATAGAAAAAAGTCGAAGACAGCTTTCGCTTTTGTAATTACTAGACCAGCATAGCAGTCATTACTTGCATGCACATAGACCGTAGATACATAGAATACTTTTTTATTACGTACACAATACAAATTACAAAATAGAACTTATACATAGGGCGACACAATGGGCGGTCTCATTACTGTCTTCACCCGCCCGTATCGTCACAATTCGGGATATAAACCTCTTTTTTTTGATGGGATATCACCAAACGCCCCTTTCACTGACTAAAACTCATCCATCTTCCTTCGTAGTCTGTGTTTCGGAGCCGCGGTATCTCTTTCGAACAGTCCCGCAGGTCTGGCAGGCATTGGCCCTTGGAACCCGTCCATTTTACTGACATCTCTTTCTCATCACAAACGCTCCATCGACACGGCCTGTCGTCGTAAGAGGGACGGACGGCAAGCTAGGCCACTCACCATCCACAGGCCCGCGTCTACGATGGCCGGAAGCCACCACGTTACCCCCAATTTAACAAACCTGGGCATCTCATTATTTTAGTCGAAAGACGTCCACTGCTAGACATAAGCCTCCACATTCGCCACGGGTCCCGTGCGTTTCGCATCCAACGGATCCCCACAACCTTCACCTTGGTGAAGGTTCTACTCTTCTAAAATACATCAAAAATAACTCACCAAAGTATCAGCTTGACCGCGAAGGTCTGATGCGCGATGACATGTGTATGCATGACCAGCACCTTGAGGCTCGGCCCGTGACGCGACGTGAACCTTTCGAACATCGCCAGACAGCTGAGCATAACGTACGTGTCGTTTCACCCCACACCGGTACGAGTAAGCGAGATAGTGAGAGTTTATGAACTAGGTAAGTAAGTAAGCGATTATGGAGGAGGGATTTTTAAAAGGGGAAGAGTTAGCATCATTGGAGAACTTGGCTTGATATAATGATCAACAACAAATCATTCCAAATTCAATCAACTCAAAGTAACTTATTTGGGTACTGGAACACCTCTGATACATGGAACGTTAAAATACCGCAAAATGTTAGACGACAGCCAGCGCTTTATATCGCTAAAATACATAAACTCAGGAATGATTTGTTGTTGATTGATTTGTCGCTACGTAACTTAGTAGAAGTTCTCTGTTTACAAAAACTTTAGCTTGAGGAGGGGAGTATTAACACTAAATTTATAGGGTACATGACAAAAAAATCTAATTAGTAAGTCAGATAAATTTCCAAAATAATATTGAAAACATATATTTTCTTTTTTCACGTCAACAAAAAATGAGGACGATACAGTGCTTCGAAAACTCGTGTGACGTCACATATCAGTAATTTTTTTTACCGGAAAGTGACGTCACAAGCACCCACTCCTCAACATTGATGCGTTTTATTTTCGATCATCTAACAGACGGACTAAACAGACCCATTTCTTTTTGTCACGAATGATCCCTATTTCACACAATAAATAATAAAACACTCACATCTCGATATCAGTCTTCAGTTTATCGCAGACTTGGAAAGAGTTGCATTTGACGAGCGCTCTTCCCTCGCGGTCGATCAGACTGACCAACTCTAACGAGTCGCGCTGGTTGCATTTTGTCACTCTTACTAACGTTGTTATGACCTGAAAGAAGGAATAATGATTGTTTATACATAACACCACGCCTGTAGGCACCATAGATGTATCTTGTAGTACACCTACATTTCGGTTACAGTTACGTTTTAAGTCCCATGAAAAAGGAGGTGCGTCTATTGACATCAATCCGCGACAAATCAAGACTCCGTGGGTGTTACTGAGAAATTCTTGATAGAAACACCGAATAACACTTTGCCTGACCCGACAAAACGTACCCAAGAGAGAACATCATGCTAAGCAGTTGAGTTTGCGGCCGCTGGACCAATGAGGCAGTAAGGAAAATGAAGAATGAATGATATATTATTGTTTATTTATATTACCCACAATTTTTTGACTATTACAAACGCAAACGTCTGTGAGGATGGATGGATGTTTGTCACTCTTTCACGCAAAAATCTACTGAACGGATGTTGATGAAACTTTACAGAAATATCTACTGGAGTAAAATACAAAGGCTACACGGATATTGTGTTAAAATATTGATGACTCAGGCGGAAAGTATATTTTCTATCACACACATTTTACTTGACTTCGTGATTTCGATTACAAGGTCGGACAAAGTGTTATAGGGTTTTTACCAACAAAATTTTTCAAGAACCGACTGGATTTGTGCCCAATTGATGACAATAGGCTTGCTCTACTACATGGAACGTGACTGTCGAAATGTGGGTATACTCTGCCTAACCCTCCCGGGATTATAGGCGTGATGTTATGCTACATTCACTTCACTCTCAAAATATGGCTATTATTACACCGTTTTGGGGTTCAAACACAATGCAGTATTTCATACGCATGGATTGTTTCTTAAGATTCGTGCACTAGTGCAGAAAAGTACAAAACAGAAGGATGAAATTTTGAAATGGGGCACTAAGGTGTTTGCACATACCTTGAATGTTGTTGCTACTGGGTTATGCGAGACTGGCCTTGACTTTATAAAAACATATTTTTGTTCGTTAATGGCGATACTTATTTAAAAAAAAATAAAGATAGACACCAAAAAGAATCATTTGCACACGTATCTATAATCAAGCCAAAGTAATTACTTGAGGAAGTCGTTATTTAAAATACAATGTTCGTTCTGTAGCTTTGTCTTTTTTTTCTAATTCTTTGACGGTTCTTACTTTGTGTAAATTTTTGTCTATTAGATAAAATGTTTGCATTAGAATTACTTTAACTTAGAATAGAATATACTTATATATTAGAGTAATTACTATAAGTGCCTGGTGTAAGTGCCTGGGACTTGATAGTACATAACTTGATTTGGAAAAGAGAGTACATGGAGTTTCTTGCCCGTTCTTCTCCATAAGATCTACGCTTTGGTATGAGCAACAATAGTCCTTAATATTTATTTCGCCTGTGGCTAGTCTGAAGGTAGTTACATCCAGTTTTTGACGATACTGACTTAACGTTTAGATTAGTTTTTCATTGGAAGCGCCAGGGTAGCCCGCGAAATTTAAACTTACGTTTTTTTCGAATTCAATCATATTGAAAAACTTTAATTTTCTTCGACTACCCTGTTGCTTGCCCTTCAAATCGTATAACATTTGATAAAAACATGCAGTTAATTCTATACAAGATGGCGTCTCCTTACCTGATCGAAGGTGTGCGTCTCATCGTTATACAGGACGGTGCAGTAAGTGTCGGGCTGGTCCAGGATCTGCAGCAGATCCCTCTCCGAGTCCTTCAGCCTGGGATCAATGATCGTACTATTCCTCTTAATTAACAACTACTACATACAAGTGTATGGAAAGATTCGTTCAACCACTTGGGCTGTTTTATTTTTTGTGAGATTGCAAGATTTTGGTATGTTAAACTTTAGAAAAATAATTTTTACATGTTTACAAACATAATAGGGGATCGGACGGGGTCAAAAAATAATGTTTCTAATTAGTCCCTCAGTTAGATTATCAAAAAATATTGGATACGTGTTTTTTGTTTCATCAAATTAGTAATAATTTACGAAGATAAGACGCGTCAAAGATTATGAGTGGGGGGTTGTCATTTGTAGGTGAAAAATGTACTAACACGTGACGTTTGCGAGGAATACACGAGTTTTCGAAGCATTGTATCGTCTTAATTTTTAGTTTATGTGAAAAAAGAAAAAATACGTGTCCAATATTTTTTGAAAAATTTATCTGACGGACTAATTACTATTTTTTTGTCCGATCCCCTATTGCAAATGCAGAATAAAAAATAAATAAAATTGAAGTGTCTGTTTGTCTAAATATCAATATCAAAATAACAGCTTTTTACTGAATGCATAATTATGACGTTAAAAACGGTACTAATGAAAAAAAACTTCTTTTTTTGTATCTCCTGTTTGATTGTTCCGGCTAAACTCCGGAACGGGTGTACCGATTTGGCTGTAAGATCTAACATAGGCTACCATTATTTTAGAAAAAATGATTAGGGTTGCCGTGCAAAAAAATCGTGAGGCTCCACTAGTCGCAATTAAAACAAGGATCATAAAATCACTCGAAAATAAATCTAGTAATAATGAAACGCTATGACATTTGTCATAAATGTTACAGCACCATGCTGAGATGGCTTCTGAGCTTTTTCTTTAAATATTTTTAGATTTTCGTTAATTTTTTATCAATTTTGTGGTGTGCGATATTAAAGTTTAGGTATTTTTTCTTTCTTTCTTAAAACTTACCTCAAATCGTTAGGTAAACCGGGTGCATGATCGTGCGTGAGTAGCCGCAGGCCGTACGTGAGTATGACTGACGCTAAGACCCTCATTCGTTCTACGATGGCTGGCTGAATCCCAGCCTCGGATTGGTCATCGTCTTCTGATGCCTGAAAATTAAAAAAAAATGTTATTTTGCTGATCCTGCATGAAGAGCTCGTGAGGGTCAATCTATTAAGACTCGCTTACCAAGGTTCGTACTCCGTGGATCGATCGGTGACCACTCATTACTTGCCGAGTTTCTTCTGTGTCTCGGATAGCACGTTAAGTCGTAGTGTCGTATGTTTGCCTTATTGGGCATTACGAGAGCAAGCGAGATAGACAGATAATATATTTGTTCGAGCGCGCAGCCTCACGAGGCAGCCTCGGGCGTATGCCGCGCGACACGATTATTTTCATGTGTTCGATTTTTGATTGGTGAATCGCGGCACAGCTAGTCTCCGCTCCGCCTCAGTAGAACCGCAGCCTAAGAATTGCCTCGCGCGCATGCCTTACGAGGCTGCGCGCTCAGTCAGTACACGGCTAATGACTTACAGCGTGCAGCTCACAGCAGGGGTCTTTCTTCCACGCCTCGGTGTCACCACAGTCGCAGCAACCACCGCCGCTGGACTGACCCATCTTGTACTTGTGGTTGCGGTGGGCAGACACTTTGAAGCATTCCACGCAGAGTACGCAAGTATTGTCCATTCCTGGAAAAAAAAAAAACAGTACATATATAAATTAACTAGCCGACCCACGCAACTTCGTCTGCGTCACATAATAAAGGGTGTAAAAGTACGCTTAACGCAAACAAAGGGCACTTGTTCTCCCCGCCACTGCGATCATTTTTTGCTTCTAGATCATACCTGGGAACCCCCTAGTTACGGAGATATTGGGGGTCAAAGTTCCAAATTTTGCACAGCTGTTTTGGTAAATATTAGTTTTTCAGTTTAACTTTACTTAAATTACCTCCATGACCCGTTTACTATTCAAAGCATCCACTAGCACAATGTTTTAAGAGCAAGAACATTGAGTTTTACCGTAAAACGTGATTTTTGACACCAAAAAAAAAAGACGTGTGGCACTCGTAGACTGCCGCGGTAACGCTATTGCATAGCATTTTTTATCAACTTATGTAATTATAATTATTTATATTATTATTATTTTAATTATTATTTTGGCATACATTTAATGTTCTCGGCTTAAACTTTTAGCCGGGGAGAGTTATCCTTTATTCATTTGTGAACTAATATCATACATTTTTCAATATTTCCTATGAAAGCAATAAAAAAAAATATTTAAAAATATAAAAAATTTTACCCCACCGGTATCGGGAACAGGGTCCAAGCCAGAAAAAGAAAGAGAAAGGCACCTCCTAACAATACGAGCCGTGTCCAGGAGTACCGCTCTCTGCATCAAGCCCTTGATCCAGCTGCCTAACGAGAGCCTCCTCCTCCTTAGATTTTTTTGTCCGATCCCCTATATCAATACGCACATGAATCACTGAAAGAAATTACTGTCGTCGTTGGTCCTGCTCATGAACTGTCTCCAGTCTTATCGGATTGCCGTCCCTAAGGAATATGAACCTATGACACTTGGCCGGTTAATAAAGAAAAAATGTTTATTGATTACTAACCGCACTCTCGGCAGCTGTAGGCCGGATCGCCCTGCTTGAACACCCGCCCACAGAGCGTGGACCGGCGTGGTGCATTGGGTTGCTCCCCATCCTCGGTGCCCCACACGAACTTCTCCATCGGGCTCATCAAAAGACTTGATATAGCCTCTTCGTCGTATGCCGTCCAGTCTGGAATGTTAAAAGATAGATTTAAGAAAGACATATTTTTTGTTTACTGAGCCTTTGCAGTTTTGACACTTTTGTTGCCAAGCCGAACAAAAATACGATTGTGTGGGCCCCCAAACCACCTCTTAGTGGTCGCTATACGCAACTAAAGAGGACTTGCCTTGTGCTTACGCGGTATACAAATAAAAAAATCAACTTTGAACTTGGCAGCGAACGTGTTAAAGATGCATATTTAGAGTTACAGACTAAGAACATAATATACCTACATAATGGGTGTAAAAGTACCTTTAACGCAAACGAAGAGCACTTATTCTCCCTAACACAGCGATCATTTTTTTGTTCTAGACCATACCTGGGAACCCCGTAGTTACGGAGATATTGGGGGTCAAAGTTCCAAATTTATCCCAGCTGTTTTTGTAAATACTAGTTGTTCAGTTTATAACTTTACTTAAATTACCTCCATGACCCGTTTACTTTTCAAAGCATCCACTAGCACAATGTTTTAAGACTGCTACATTGAGTTTTATCGTAAAAAAATTGTTTCAGAGCAAAAAAAATTGCATAGGGGTACTTATTTTGATGTACAGAATGCTTGGTTGACGGCTTTGTGAAGGGTTAATTTACACCCTGTATTATATTCTTCTCTCATACTTTCCTATTATCTTTCTACTAATTAGGTGGATTAATACCTTAATACTCACAACAGTATTTAAATTCAACATGTCTAGAGGATATCTTATCCACACAATTTTATTATCTTCGCTTATAATTAAGTACAATGACCCCAACACACAAGTAGCCATTACCTAGTCTACTCTGCCACATTTAAACATTCTTTAGGCAAAAATAACAAACATTTTATATTTATACGTTAAAGTTAAAGTTTTGTAAAAAATGGTGCAATGTTTATAAAATTATTTATGTGGTACACTAGTTGTAATGGAAAATAGTTCAGTAAAGTATATAAAAATACCTAGTTTCCAATTGAAGTAAAACGAATATGAACTTTAGGATAGTGAAAATTAAGTTGTTTCCAGCTTGAATGAACTATTGAAAAATTCACAAAATGTTTGTGGAACAAACTGAACTGTAACAGGTGGACAATAAAGTAGCTTTTCCACCAACACATGTTTGTTTACTCGTTTGGAAACTAAATCGCGACCACAGGTTAGTTATGTAGGTGTGATGTGAACTAAAATCAGTGAAGTGAAAATGATTACAACATAAATATGAATACTTGAACACATAATAATATTTCGCTAGCGTCTTTTGGATTTTCTTAATGATTTACTAACCATCTTTGTTATCAAAATAGGTTTTTAGTAATACATTAGAATCCCGATTATCCGTACCTCGATTTATCCGAATATTCGATTATCTGGACTCATTCTTCAAGGCTCTTACCATAGTTATATATCGTACTAGCTGTTGCCAGGTGCTTCACCCGCCACAACTCGCAAATTATCCCACAGGAAGATAAAATCGGGATAAAAACTATCCTATGTGTTAATCCAGGTTATAAACTATCTGTGTACCAAATTTTATCCAAATCCGTTCAGTAGTTTTTACGTGAAGAAGTAACAAACATACACACTCACACACACACGCTCGCAAACTTTGACTTTTATAATATTAGAGTGATGTGATTGCCTAAATGACGTAGTGAAACACAAATCATATGATAATAAAAAGTTGATAATATTGTTTGATTTTACTTTGAAATTGATTATCGGATTTTCGATTGAAATAATGAATACCCCTGGTTTTAATTGATTCGGATAATCAAAATTTTACTGAACATTAATTCCTACCATAAAACGTCGTTTTTCACCCCAAAACGCTTCCTGGTTGCGTAGAGCTACTTAAGGTGGAAGCTCTCATCTGGCCCGCGAAATTCTAATTTTCTTACGTTTTTGGCAATTTGCAGGCCAGTAGGCCTACCATCAACTTTTAGTTAGCCATTCAATTCCGATGCAATCCAATTTAGGAACCTAAACTGAATCGCTAAGATTCGTACCATGAAGTGCCATAATCTAACTGGCGTTTGAATCGCTTGGAGGAATGAACGAACGAAATTTATCTGTGGTCCGCGGTGTGAGAAAGAGATGACGCTTTACAGTCGTTGCATAAGTCTGTCTCTTTTACTCGAACCATATGCGTTGCGTTTCGAAACCTAGTTAATATGATTTTAGCGGTTTTTTTGTGTAAAAATTATAACAAATACATTTCGAAATTGCGCTTTTTAGCGTTAAATTATATACCATTAAGCCCTTTTTAGTACTCATTAAATAATAGTAATTTATATATATGAAAAGTTTGCTTAGTGTTGTCGTAAAAATAAATTGATTAAGACGAGTTTAGAACGCACCTTCACTCAGTTTGATTTGACAGGAGGCGTTTGTTGTTGTTGCGATTTGTTTTGAAAGTTTAAATATCTCGAACTTTTTTGAAAGAACATTGGGTGTTATTATTAGTATTTAAAAGTGTTTTTAACGTTTTACTTTGGTAAAATAATTTGTAATACGAATAATGGCGTAAGTAGGTATTCTTGTGGAGTTTGTGTAGTAATTTTATATTTTCATAAACTTACAAGCTTCTTTATCTCAAACGCTTACCTAACTTAACTTACCAAAGTATTTTAAGTGCTTTTTTTTACAGTGATGTATCGCGTCGAAGAGTGACTTACAGTCAACTTGAGCAGCTTTGGGAATTTTTAAACCAGAATAAAGCCATAGCAACGGGCTATAATAAAACATCCCAAGCTAGGGATACTTATGGAACACTAAATATTCAACTGAAATACCTTGAATTACGTATATTTTCACTATTTTTTTAAAGTTATTAACAAAACGATTCACTTTACGCCAAGCAAGTAGCAACTTTTTTTGGATCGCTTACTTTGACAGATAAGCTATCCAATTTAGGTTGAAATGTCACCTCATGGTACGAAAAATGAACGAACAAAAACAGTTTGCGATTCAATTGCCGACTTGATTTGGCGTCAACCTAAACTGGATAGCTATAATGACGTCGTGGTATGAAATAGCAAAGCAGTTTATTTTAGGTCGTCAATTGAATCGCAATAATAGTTCATAGTAGGCCTCCAGTGCTTGGTTGTATGTTTATGAAAATTTGATTTGCGACTGTAAGACGTATGAAGTTACCGAATTATAACCATCAAAATTATCAATACAACCCTCCAAGTTCATTTTCATGTCAAGATTGATTTTTGCATGTAAAAGTCATTCTTTAGTAATTTAGTCGTCGTTCTTTAGTAGTTAGTAATTTTGATGGTTATAATTCGGTAACTTCATACGTCTTACAGTCGCAAATCAAATTTTCATAAACATACAACCAAGCACTGGCCTGCAAATTGCCAAAAACGTAAGAAAATTAGAATTTCGCGGGCCAGATGTGAGCTTCCACCTTAAGATTGATGTAAAAAAAGCTTGGTTGCAAAAAGCGCTTCGGGTTTTTTTTTGGATTGCGAGAAATGGATTATAAGGGGCAGGCAGAACACAGAAAGGGAAGGCCTCTACCCAACAATGGGTTGGTGCGGGCTTTTTTTGGTAGTGACATCTCGCCATTCAGGCTAGGAGACTGGCTTCTGCTAATTTACTACTCCGGCTGTTAACAAGTTTATTTAAAATATTTACATTCATTAAATTCCTATATTCCAGTGCTGGATCAATGACCAGTGAACTCTTGGTAAACGAGGTAAACACACTTACATTTAACTATCAATTCAGGAATAGTCTACTGATTAAAATACCTAAATTAAACGGGAAAATGAACTACCTAATTTGTGTTCAAACAAATAATACGAGTATCACACTGTCCTTATTAAGATTTTACTTTCAAGTAAATGGAAGTACCTACTTCAGTCATTTTAAATAATGTGTAATAATTGAATATTTAAGACACTGACTATGTAATATCTAAAACTGTGTTTCTTTGCGTATCTGGGATAAATGGAAAAGGATTTTAGGATGGAATTTAACAAATACGGGACAAGCAGTTGCGAATTTAATACAGCCCTTGTTGTTGTTGTTCACACTTGACAATATACACGAGTTGGTATATTATTCCATGACAACAATAAATCGATTCAAAAGCCATTAAAAATACACACACGAGAGACGGAAGTTGTATGACGTGCTACATGCATCGATAAGCAACTAATGATTGCGGACAACCCTTTGACATTTGCCACAGACAAGGGAAAGTTAACAGCTGCCGTGTCATACTTTCTAAACCGCGGAAATAACTTTACCTAGGTTATATTAGGTTCGACTGAAAGCTCTAACTGCGGTACTCAGAGATATTTAATGATTACATAAGCCATCACTTAGTAAAGGCTTGACATACTTTTGTATGACAAAACTGTCAAAACCTTTACTAAGTAATGGCCTAAGTAATCATTAAAGCTCTCTGAGTGCGGCAGTAAGACGTTCGAGTTAGGGAGTAGACCATTAATATTACAATGCTATACCTATACGAATGACTATATTAGATAGCTTGGAATTGGAAGTTGCGGCAGTTACAGAAAAGTTGAAAGGGAATCGACTGTCATGGTTTAGGTATATGATGAGGAGAAAATCTCATATGGTTGGATGGATTGATAGAAAAGGAAAGAGCAGAGAAGGGGTTCGGACAAAAAAACACGAAAAAAAAATATTGTGCACGTATTTTTTCGAAAACGTCGCATGCATGTCAGTACAATTTTTACCTACAAATGAGGTCTCCACCGACTCATGATCTTTGACGCGTTTTATCATCGTCAACTTTAATTAATTTGTTAATAGAAAAAACACGTATCCAATATTTTTCGATAATCTAACTGGCGGACTAATTAGAATCATATTTTTTTGACTCGGTCCGATCCCCTATTGTGTGAGGGATGAAATTAAGGAAAAAAGGAGTAAATAATAGAATAAAGATTGACAGGGAAGAATGGAACATAAAAACGTGTTGCGCTGACCCCAAATAATATGGGCAGGAAGATACCTATAAAATTCCAGATATGAAAAGAACTATTCTTTGAGAACCCTTCTTTGTGCGACAAAATCCGTAGTGAGGAAATTCGCCGAAGAACCAGGGTCACCGACATAGCTCTCAGAATATGCAAGTTGACATAGCAATGGGCAGGCCACATCGCTCGAAAAACCGAAAACCGATGGGGAAGAAAGTTCTCGAGTGGCGACCACGAACCGGAAGACGCAGCGTTGGAAGGCCTCCCACCAGGTGGACCGACGACATCGTGAGAGTCGCGGGCAACAAATGAAAACGGCAGGTTGCCGTTCGTTATCGCGTTCTATAGGGGAAGCCTTTGTCCAACAGTGGACGTCTTATGGCTGATGATGATGATGATCTTAACCCATACAAATCCGTTTTTTCGCACTCAAAAGCTGGCGATTTAAGTAAGAGAGCAGGCAGTCAGATACAGCTGCACTTTCTATTCTTAAACTCTCATAATCCGATGGCGCGGCATTCCAACACGATCGAGGATAGATCAGGCAGGCGCAGGAACGGTTTAACGCGTACAAGGGCTACTACTGAACATTTTCGAATAGTAATACAAAATGGCTTTCAAAAAAGCGTTTTGGAAACCACTATTTACAATCAGACCAAATTGCTCACAATCTGGTCATTCAAAGTGATAGTAAGTATACGATTTCTCGTATTTTGAACTTATTTTGTGTATTATCAACTTTACTATACAGGGTGTAAATTAACCCGGAGTAGGTCAAATGATGAGACGAAAATTCTACCAAACTCTCAATATAGATTTCACCAATATAGTGGGTGTGTTAATAAATTATCTCACTTGCTTAACAACCGGATGCGAAACAAAGGACTACACTAAACTTTGCAGTAGGCCATACAAATATTTGTGCTGTGCGGTACTTGAACCCGTTATAGTCTATAGAAGAGTCTCGATCTTCTTCACCGACTGTGAGAGGTAGTAATCATTAATCATTCTAGCATGTTCCCACTGTTGGGCCACCCGGTTTGATCTGGGATAGGGAGTGGGACATCCACAAGGTGGAAAGGAGGTCTTGTATAGTTTGCCAGTTTAGTTTAGGGAAATATCAGGAGTTCCATACATTTTGACCGGGTACATACTGAATTACAGTTTTTTTTATTTCTTGGGTATAAAAGTAGACGAAAACCAAAGAAACGATGGAAGATACTGTGTAAGGTCTGATGTGATGACGAGTAACGAAGTGTGGAGGAAAAAGACATGGTGCACCGTCCCCAAATGTATTGGGATAAATACAAGAATGTTTACTGACTTCAAAAAATATGATTCGGCCTGTTAGATTATCGAAAAATATTCATAAAATCTAAATCAAAATATTTTTATTTCATATAGGCCTACATGGGCACTTATGAAACGTCGACAAAAAGGTGCACGGTTCGGTGCATTGGTCGATTCCTAAGGAGAAGAACCGGCAAGAAACTCCAAAGGTTAAGTACTCTTTTAATCTTTTAAAATCGTTTGGGCTTACAATAAGATTCAGACATAATCTTGATATAATACACACATGAAGACTATGCAGATTAATGTCTGAGATAGTCTTTGAAGAAAGCACCACACAGATTTGAGTGGACCCGTCCAGTCAGTGCAAGCATTTGTCAGTTATCGTGGAGCTCGACTTATAACTCAAGGAGCTCAACGTCACGACGAACAATACCAAAGAAAGGACATTTGGGTGGGTCGCTTATAGTACTCAAACTGCCAGACCATCATTAAAATTAAAGAAAGACCCAAATGGTCCTCACGTTCGTATTATTGATTTAATAATATTGGAAACGTATGTTTTGTTTTATCAAATCAATAAAAAATTACAAAGATAAAACAATGTTCAATTCGTACATGACATTAATTTCTATGACCCTGTTTACATGAGTCGACAGTTTCAGCTTCAGTAAACAATGTTCATCAATGTATGACAGCCAGTGCGGGAAAATCGTGGGAAAATATCACGCTATAATTTGTTGTTAAGGACCCTTTTTTTGGCGGGTGCAAATCATCAAATAACCCCTCCCGCTCTTGGGCAGAGCGAAAGGGAGTGTCAGACTTCTACTGGCTAAAAACCACCCATGTTCCTTCTTAGCCCTATATTTAGAGGCCGCGGTAACTTGTGAACAACCCGCAGCCCCGACGGGCGTCGGCCCTTGCATCAGGCCCCTTCCATGTTGCTGACATCTCTTTGAGGCGCGCGTGGAACACGATCGCGCCGTCGACACGGCCTGTCGTCGTCATAAGACGCACGGACGGCGAGGTGCTTGTAGCTTCACTTTTGTTTTTGTCTGTGCCTACATTGCGATTACATTGCACAATGAATAATTATTGTTTTTTTTAAACATCTTCAGCGATTTATGTCAGAGTATTTCGTCAACCTTAAAATAGGGTTCATTTGAGATGGTCGATGTCAATTATTTCATCAGCATGTGTCCGACCCGAATAAAGCAGAAATTAATTTTTACCTAAAAATAGAATAATGTTGAAGAGTTTGTGTTTGATTGACTCGTTGGTCTAGTGGTAGCAAGCGCGTCTGCTGAGCGCCTGAAAACACGATCGCGCCGTCGACACGGCCTGTCGTCGTCATAAACGCACGGACGGCGAGTTAGCCCATCACTGTTAGCCCATCACTCACCGTCCACAGGCCCGCGTCTACGGTGGCCAGAAGCCATCACGTGGCCCCGCACGCCCGGAGCGTCTCCCGCGGCGGCTGGGACTCGAGGTTCTCCCCCTCTCACGTTCCGCCACTTCCTCCGCTAGCATCACTGCTTCGAAGAAAGAGGCGACGGTGTCCCATTCCTCCTCGCCCCGGACCATGGCTTGCACCAGGGCCGGACGCGAGAGGTCGCCGCCGCCGATCGCCGCTATTATTAAAGACCCTGCCAGTCTAAAACCTTATGTATCTTAAGTAGACGTCGGATAATACGGATTATCAAAATGTGCACTAAAGAGGGCGAATATGCTCTAGAAAGGGCGGAATTTGCACTAAAATGGGCGAAATATGTTCAACATGTGACCTTTACCACCCGCACTTGACCTGCATGGTGGATAATAGCCAATACCTCTCTTAGAGAGGAGGTCTGAGTCCCTGCAGTGGGAACATTATAGGCTGATGATGATGATGATGATGCCCGAGATAGGGCGAAATAAGAACCAGAAAGGGCGAAATATGCACTAAAAAGGGCGAAATATGCACTAATGCTTTTTGCCATTCGGCTACGGAACCCGGACAAAACATCGGGAAATTTTAAAATAAATAAAATTCAATAGCGATGTTTTTAAGAAGATAATTCAAAGTACCTCTTTAAGCCCAGTTGAGCCACTAACCCAGATTTAAGAAATAAATTTGCTGTCAAACATGATGCTATCAGTTATGATTTGTTCAACATATTAATAACAGCAAATCAATTCATTTGACATGAGATTGGACAAAAGATTACCTTGAATGAGCTAAAAATCTGATAAATTGATATATGTAAATCAAAACAACAGAATTATCGGCATTGATAAGAGCTAGTGAATTGGCGCCTGATACAGAAACATTGAAAGAAAGTGGTCTATCTTGGCATGGGTATGTACTCATGGGAAACACATGTGAATGAATAAAAAAATAAGTTCAAAAACTAAAACCCGACTGCCCAAAAAATCGCAGACTCATAAAACCGCGGTTTAAAAGAGGAAAACAAGAAAATACAACTTAAATTAATTTTAGTTAATAACTTAATAATAAGTAATATTATATTAGAGGACAGTCGAAGTCGCATGCCACTGATACTTGATGCTCCTTCATGGCGTTCTCATTGATACAGAAGTCAGCTGCTAGTTGCCATTAGCAAGGTGGCATGAGAGAAGGGCTGCGGGTTATTGTAAGAGATACCGCGGCGTCGACATAAAGGGCTAAGAAAGAACATGGGTGGTTTTTAGTCAGTAGAAGTCTGATATTACCTTTCGCTCTGCCCAATAGCGGGAGGGGTAATTTGATGATTTCCCAGCCCACAAAAAGAAGGTAGTCGAGAGAAAGGCCAAAGAAAAGATGGATGGATTGTGTGAGAAATTATATGAAACGTTTACGTAAGCCTAGTGGACGCTAGTGCGACTGCTGTACATGAGGTCTTGGGTTAGATTCCTTGGTCGCAAAGAGTTATTACATTTACCGTCAGGAATGTTTCTGACCAGCCCGAGCCCGCATCGATGTGTGTAGTCAAGGTGAGATCAAGTAAGCAACTTACATGATTTATATAGCAAAGCAAGCCTAAATTCTATTCCTGGTTTGCTGTTAGTTTTCAATGCCCTGTGACGATGACGATGATGAATTTTCAGTGATGATGATCAGATTCGATATAATACATAAATATTCAATTTATACAAACTACCGTCTGTGTTTTTTTTTTCAGTTCAACAACCTAGACTAACTATACCTAAATAAACTTTAACTAAACGAAATAAATTAATATATTACTTTTTATTTGTATTTGATTACAATATTAAACATTTAATTAATGTCGGGTCAATTAGACATCCGAGGTTACATTAATTCCCACCCAGGTGAAAATTGGTAGGATTGTTTAAAACACTATTATTTACAAATGATATGTAAAAAGTCTCCATCGATCCGACACCTGGAAAAAAAGTACTCGAGGTCAAAGGTCACAAAAACGGGTTTTTCGCGATTTTCAGCAAAACGGTAAGTTTTATCATAAAATTTGCAACAATTCAAAAAGTTGAAAGAGTCGTAATCTAAGCACGGAATGTATATACGTGGTGTACTGCTGAACCATTGTTATGAATATAACAAGTCTTTCAACTTTTTGAATCGATATATCTCAAAAACGGTGGATCCTAGATATAAAAATGTGTGGTGTCCACACATTTTTATTGATCTACAATTTTGTGTCGGCGAATTGTATGCTACCAACCTACAACAACCTACAACCAACCAACCAACCTGCAACCTACTTGACTCTAGTTTGTTGTATAGATTTGACATACTTTTGTACTGTCAAAACCTTTACCTAATCTGTGCCTTTACTAAGGGATGGCCTATGTAATCATTAAGCTCTCTGAGTGCGGCAGAGAATATTAAAGAAGCGACGTTTTTATGGTACCTATGGCTTTATTCTATTTTTACATGATCTTAGATTTTTGAGTTAATTCCATACTATTCCGAAGGTGGTATACTATAACAAACTAGAGTTAAATCATAATCAGCCTATAATGTTCCCACTGCTGGGACATATAGGACTCCTCTGAGGGAAAGGGCTATAAATCCACCACGCGGGCCCAGTGCGGGTTGGTAGATGTCACATTCTTGTTTTCCTTCACCGTTTTTAAAAGCAGTGGTAGTGAAATAAATTACACAAAGTAATGCGTTTGCCTGGGTTCGAACCCACGAAAAACTGCTCGTAAGTCGGAGCCGCCACCACGGCACTGGAAAAATAAATAAAGGCTTATAATAATTACGGCACTCACCTAAACAACTCCTGTTTGGTTGCGGAGAGTATAACCTGGGAACAGTGACCCTCCAATGGTCGAGGAAGGTCGCTGGAGTGAGGGTACCGTCTTCCATCTGGGTCTTCCATAACTCCGCGATAGCAGCACATCGGTCGTGCAACGCGTACCTGTTACACATTATTACTTATGTCACTTTTGTTTGTTCAACACATTGTCATTATCATTATTACCCATAATACAAGTTCAATTGAACAAATTGAATTGAAAATTGAAGCCTGTATTAAGTACAATTCTTAAAACTAAAACTTTTGTAATTTATTGTTATATCATGCTGAGACATTGTGAATTGTAAGTTGAAAAAAAAAAACAAAGATTTTATTATTAAAAAAAAAAAATACGTTTTGTTTTTTTTATTGGGACAAGCCCGCCACTCTTCGCAAACCAATGTAACTCCTGAAAGCCAGAATCAACAGTGGCGACCACCAGAAAATCGCCGAGACAATGAAGCTCGACGAAGTCTCAGAGAAACCATTAACTGTCTTAGATCCCGCAACGAAAAGTAAACAATATGATTTCCGTTTTGGTTGGTGATTATAGTATCATTTGATATTTTTTTCTAACAAGGCAATTTGTATAATTATGACAAATCAAAAAAAGGTGGGGCTGGTATCTTTTAATAAAATGTTTTTATTGATTAGACTTTCAGTTTAAGATAGGTCAGAAACTGTTACAACACTGGGCCCAGGGTTCATATAAAATGTCTTATTCTTTAGTTTCCCATTCTTGTGGCTGCAGTGGTATTTGGCAATCCTCAATTTTGACAATTTGGACTCATAAAGAAACTTGTAATAATTTGAAACAGTCAATTCATAACAAAAAGTAAACATACGGTGGTAGCACGGCATTTTTTTCAGTCTTCCAAACTCGCGACATTGGTCTCAAATTACTTTTTAATGTATTTTTGACAGTTTGTACTCTTGCAGGAACTTGGGGTCGAATTTAAACAAACTTTAAATAGTCAATTCATCGTAAAAAACATACGGTAGCAGAGCATTTTTTTTTCAGTCCAAACTCACGCCTATGACATTGGTCTCAATTCTTTTATTCACTGGTCACTCACTCAAATCGAAAATAAAAAACTACTTTGAAATTATCGAAGTAAAACACAGCGACCTTTCGCTACGGTAGTAAACAGTATACTGTCGAAAAACCTGGCAATACGCCACCACGTGAATCCATTCTATATATAAAAAAAATCTAAACAAGAATAAAGATCAAGTACAAATAAAAACAATACAGAAACTGGATGTGCAATATGACATTTATTTGTTTGTTGATACGGTTCAGAGTTGCTTGGCCTCGTGACCTGTGAGTTAATGAGTTTTTGACTGAGTCATTTTGCCAAACGCCTGTGAAGCACATATTCATTATTGGGCGATCGAATTTGAGTACTGATTGAGTGGATGTAATTTATTGGAATATTTGTTGCTATGCAGAACACGGAACTGTATAAGGAGTTGACCACATTAATCGACGTGGAATCGACTGGAACCATGCACTTTCAAGAAGAAATGCGGAGATCTTTTCTCCATAGAAACGTTCTCGCCTGTTTTCTTTCTTGTTAATGACTATAAAGCTAAGATTTTTTACAGAATAATAAATATTAACTACTTGTAAGCCCCTATGTTTTTCTTTTTGATGATACATTATTTTTCTAAGCCCAGTGCTTACAAAACCCTCAAAAAATGCTCAAATTTGCTTATTGCATTGCTTAGATCGCTGTCAACAGAAACCTAGTGCACAAATTTGACATAACGAAAAAAGAAAAACATAGGGGCACAGAATACATCTTTCTTATTTAGTGTCTAAAATATCTTATAAATTGGTACAATATTGGAGGAGGAAATAGGCGAGAGCCAAACCTAGAAATATGACTTTTTACTTAAGCTATTATGTCGGATCTGCAGTTGTGCTTATCTGCCGCCCGGGCGTCGAGCTCTCGCAGAGCGACAGCGATAGTTTCTTCAATTACTTAATTTTCAAAAGTCTCTCCGCCCGCATTTCCTCTCAATGCATGGAAATTATGCTCTTTCTCACCGGCTTAAGGTGATTTCGGGTTGATGTGTGTCACCTACAAAACCGAACATCATCAGGCAAGTTATCATCACCTTCCTGCCTTTGTCCCATTCTATTTGGAGTCAGTGCATCACGATTTCTGCTTCCATTCTGCACTGTCGGACCTCACGGCATCATTTACGCCTTTACCATTTTCTTTCATATCATCGCACTGTCCATTATTTTCTTTAGCCTTCCACTCCCACACCATCCACCAACATTCATATCCAGGGTAAATAGAAAATAATTGCTAATTTTGGGGCACATAAATACCTGTCGTAAGCTCAAACTAAAACGTCACTACGGCGACGACAATGAAACTGCGCCGTTTATAGGGTAATCTAAACAGAATGACGCATTGTGTTATTTCAGTACGCATGAGCTGGACTGACTTCTAGATTCTTCTAGATTCTAAGTTCCAGCTAAATCTGATGAGACAACTTGTTTTTGGTTGTCTGGGTGAAGTAATAGCAGGATCTTCTTTATAAGAAATAGTTGCTTGCATAAAAATCACTATCACTCATCGATCACTAATAAAAAACTTTTGTTTTTTATTAGTGATCGATGCTATCACTACATATTATAAAACAAAGCCCTCCGCCGCGTCCGTCTGTCTGTTCGCGATAAACTCAAAAACTACTGCACCGATTTTTTTGCTGTTTTCACCAATAGATAGAGTGGTTCTCAAGGAAAGTTTTTTTTTTCTTCTAAATTTAAACCCTTAGTAATTTAAATAGGGGATGAAAGTTTGTTGGGATATTATTCAACATCCACGCGGGCGAAACCGCGGGCAAAAGCTAGTTAAAATAAACTTAAATACGGATAAGTCGGCATGAATTGGTCGGTATTCGGTTGGTGCACGTGAAATAGATTTACTTATATCGTCTGCAAGCATTCGCACATGCGTGTAACTTACTGAAATCACACCTTGCCTAACTCCTTCATTTATTTCAATTAGACCATTTTATAATGTTAAATCTAAAAAAAGCAAAGCCACATTCACATTAAGGCATTTCTTTCCATATAATGCATCGATCGTTTCATTGGTTTTCCTCTTAATGAATCTACTATAATGTTTAATATTATTCGCTAAAAACCTTCATCAACCATGAACCAACATTCCGAACCTCAATTTATCGCTATAAACCCAGATAACAAAATACATAAAGAAACATGTGTCTGGAAATGAGAACATTCCAAACGGAAATAATTTTCAGAATCAGTCTAGTAGTTTCTGAGATAGCCCTACTAATACTGACATAACCACACATATCTAATAATAAAGTAGATGACGTCAGTAGGTATGTTTGTACGGCGGTATGAGTGAGTCTTTCGACTTAATATATAATTCTACATCGTCATGGGAAGTTTTACAAGTTTTAGTGTAATCAAGACATTTATATAGATACATGCAGTAGGGGAGGGTACAGTTCCATTATCATATTACCAGTCACCCACCATCTGCTTAGCTTTTTCGCAACTATGTTGGGATGGGCTTCCAGTCTTACCAGATGCAGCTGAATACCAGTATTATTCATAGAGCGACTGCCTATCTGACTTCCACAATCCAGGTACTAGTTGCTACTGGTTCGTGGTTGTTAAAGGCAGTCACTGGCCCGAAAGTCAGACAACCAGTCTTACCAAGGTGTACCGCGTATCACCCAGTGCCGACTGGATTGTTGACGTCGGATAAACAGTCGTTCCATGTAAAATACTGGTATTCAGCTGCATCCCGTAGTATGTTTCTGTCGGATAACTTGTATTGTACCTATAAGCGGGGAGAGTCGCGGGCAAAAGCTAGTATTTATATAATAAGAGCCGCTTCCTATGACACACGGGAGTCGTCTAGGTGTGCTATTATTACCGATAGACACACATAGAGATAAAGCAGGTGCCCTAACAAAAGTGGCTAGACGCGGAGATGGCCGATGGAGTAAGGCCTTGAATGAGTGGTGGCCAGGGTTAGTATTATATATGTAGGTAGCGTAGCTCGTAGGTACTCGACTAGCAATGAAACGACCGTGTATAGTGACCACTGGTTTATTACTGCCCGTTGATCTTAGCTGGGCTAGCTAGGAGCGGTGGGGTGGGGCGCGGGGCGCGCGCGCGCTTACTAGTACAAACACTGCACTCCTCCCACCTTATTTCGAAACCCTGTTATACAAACAACTACTTATTAGTTAAGTTATTATAAGATACTATTACTAAAAATATTTCTTAAAGTCTATGATTTTTCTTGGGCGCAATGATCGACCCAATCGCCGATCGCTAGTGGGCGCACCCTCCGCTATTACATTATCTGTATCAGTTGAAACAACATAGGGACTGTCCGGTTCATTACACTCGGTCGGCTGTCCGGCTGTTATAGCTGTGTCTTCATGACTAGCCTCCTCCCACTCATCACCATCCTCTCCCTCCCCCCCCACATTATCTGGTAATGGTGGTTGCAAGGAATCGGTGGGCGATGGTGCCGGCGCCGGCCCTGCAGCCGTGTGCGCGGGCGAGGACGGTGCTGACTCGGAGTTCGGCTGCGATGTTGATTGTGCTGCTGTCGCGAGCTGATCCGGGACCGACGAGTATGCAGCAAAATCAACATCACTCACAATATCATCAGTGCTAGTAGTGTCTGTGCACTTAATAATCTGGTCTAAATGTCTTATACATGAAGAACTACAATTCTTAAATTTAATATGAAACATTCTGTTACCAATAATATTCGTAATTATTCCCTTCATCCAACTTGCCTTTCTAGCAGTGAACCAACTAGCCCACACTACTTCACCTATCTTGAATTTCCTAGATTTACATAGTTCCTTATTTTCTGTTTCTAATCCACTATTAACGTGACTGGTAAGTTTAATTATGTCTAATCTGGTTCTAACATTACGACCGAACATTAAGCTCGACGGCGTTGCGCCTGTAGTACAATGAATATTATTTCGGTATTCAAACAAATAGCCAAGTAATTTATCTTGAACTATGCGAGGGTTAAAACTGTTCTTATTACTGTTGTTTTGTTCGATAATACATTTTAACATTTTCTTGCAAGTGCGGACTGAATTTTCAGCTTGGCCGTTACTTGCCGGATGATAAATCGGTGAATTTAAGTAATTTATCCCGTTGTTTTTACAAAACTGTTGAAATTCTGTGGAACATATCTTAATATCATTGTCGGATACAATTTCGTTGGGGATACCGAAAACAGAAAACAATTCCTTTAATTTTAATATTAACGCACTAGTGGAGGTGCCGCAATTCATATGAATGCATTCTAGCCATTTACTAAATGCATCAATAACAATCAGATAAACCGTTTGCCCTATAGACATGTAGTCAATATGGATACGGTGCCAGGGAGCGGGCGGGCGCGGCCAGGGCGAGGGGGGCGCGCGGGGCGGCGCGCTGCGCTGGGCCGCGCACACGCCGCAGCTCCCCACCAGCCGCTCGATATCGCCGTCGATGCCCGGCCACCACATTCTACTTCGCGCCGCACTCTTCGTTTTAACAATACCGAAATGCGCACTATGTAATTCTTCTAACATACGCTCGCGAAATATTGAAGGAATGACGATTCTATGACCACGGAATACGCAACCCCCGATAACCTGCAAATCCGTTTTACACATAAAAAATGGTAGTATTTGCTTGCAACTAATCTTGCGCGGCCAACCTTGCTGCATATAATTAATCACGGTTTTAATAATTTTATCATCGGCCGTAGCGCGCTGTATTCCTTCGAACGAGACCGGCTCTTGAGTTGCATTCATGAACAACAGAGCGATTGTGAGGTCATCGCACTCTTTGCGATCAGCTGATCCGCTCGATTCAATGGGTATCGGCGCGCGGGAAAAATAATCTGCCACAATATTATTTTTATTACTAATATACTGTATTTCGTAGTTGTAAGCGGATAGCATAATTGCATACCTTTGCAGTCGAAGGGCGGTGGTCACGGATATGCCGTCCTTTTTACCAAAGATTGAGAGAAGCGGCCTGTGATCTGTTCTCAACACGAAAGGTTCTTGACACCCGTACAAGTACTGGTGGAAACGCTTAATGCCGAACACCAAAGCGCATGCTTCTTTCATAATCTGACTGTAATTCTTTTCAGCTGGTGATAAGGAACGCGAACCGAACGCGATCGGCTTCTCCGTACCGTCGCTGAACAAGTGTGCAAGTACCGCGCCGAGACCCGTGGGACCCGCGTCCACCGTCAACACCAGCCGCGCTCGCGGATCGAAATGTGCCAAAACGCGGTCTGAAGTTAGTTCGCGACGCACGGAATCGAACGCAGACTGCTGCTCCTTGTCCCAGTGCCATTCAATATTGCCTTTTAACAGTTCATTTAGCGGGCTTAATATTGAAGACGCATTAGGAATGAAATTTCTATAGTAATTGATTACGCCTAGAAATCGTTTTAATTCTAGTACGTTTGTAGGGACAGGGGCCCTTAAAATCGCTTCTACCTTACTCGGGCATGTTTTAAGGCCATTTTTATCTATTTTAAAACCTAGATATGTGACGCTGTCTTGGAAAAATGAGCATTTTTCTTTTTGCAGCCTTAAACCGGCGTCCTGAATCCTACCTAATAAAATACGAAGTCTTTCTAAATGAAGAGTTCTGTTCGGGGCCGTGAGACAAATGTCATCGTACCAACACGACACGCCTTCAATACCTGCAACCAGGGATTCTATGGTACGCTGGAAAATAGCTGGGGCATTAGCGAGACCGTACACTAGGCGCGTATATTTGAAAAGGCCTTTTGGTGTATTGATGGTTGTTAGGTCTTGTGAGGATTCAGATAAACATAATTGGTTATAAGCGTTGCTTAAATCCAGCTTCGAATAATGTTCTCCGCCCCCTAGCTTTGCAAAAACTTCATCGATATGGGGCAATGGGTATTTATCGATTTTTAATACTTTATTTAAGGTGCACGAATAATCTCCAGCTATTTTCACTTTACCATTCTCTTTCAGAACTGGTACAATGGGCGTGGCAAAATCTGAGAATTGTACTGGTATCAATATACCTACCCTAACGAGCCTATCTAACTCTTCCACGACTTTGTCCTTAAGAGCAAACGGTATCTGACGCGGTTTAAAAAATTTTGGCACTGCGTTTTCTTTCAAATGTAGCTGGACTTCAAATTTATTAAAACGACCCAATTCATCGCGCCAAATATCAGGAAATGCATTCAAAATTTTCTGCACCTCTTTACATTCCGCTGTAACTGATAAGCTGTTGTTACTTGTCATAGAAACTAAACTCATGTTGTACTGTGCCATGAAGTCACGACCCAACAATGGTGGACCGCCATGAGAAATTACATAAAAAGAAATTAGTTTCCTAATACCATTGTAACACAATTTACAGTCAAAATAACCAATGGGCGTTACTTTATGTTTAGTATAAAGACAAAAAACTACATCTGATTTTAATAACTTGTAAGATTGGAAATTTTCTTTATAAAAACTTTCTGAGATTACACTGCGTCCAGCTCCACAATCTAGTTCCATAGAATATAACTTATTATCTATAGAGATATTCACTTTAATAGGTTCATAGTGAACATACCTCAAGTTATACAAATCACATTCCTTGCACTCGTGTCCGTCGCTGTTGCTCGCATCCAAATTATGTAACGAAACTTTTCCGACCTTTTTAACACTGCACACTTTTTTAAGATGACCTTTTTCACCACAAATCATACACTTATATTCTTTGAAACGGCACTTTTCCACGCAATGACCCTTTAACCCACACACTGTGCATCGCGCGGCCGAGGGGGCCGCCGCCTGCGCCGGACCCGGACGCGACCCGCCCCGCCCGCGACGCTCGCCAACTTGATACACCATCTCCTGCTTGATAAGTTGCTCACCGCAATCACCGACACCAGCTCTCGCTGCCCGAGCACATGCTGTCTCCTGAGCTATTTCTATAGCCCTAGATAGCGTCAAGGACTTCGAGTCTTGTTCGAACAATCGATCTCTTTCCGGGCCTACCTTTAGACCTAGGATAAATCGATCGCGTAGCAACGTATCCAATTCTGTACCGAAATCACAGTGCACAGCGAGTCCTCTCAAACGTGCCGCAAAATCTTCGACTTTTTCACTGTCCATTCTGACCGCATCATAAAATTTTGCCCTGTCGGCAAATGTCGATCTTTTCGGTTGAAAATGTCCGTTGAGTACTTGAACCAACTCCGTCCACGGTACCGTTTCGACCTCCTTTGGATGCACGAGGTTCCTCACCAGCCGGTACGACTCATCGGATAGATGTGCGATTAATACTGAATTCCAGTTCCCGGTATCAATTTTGTTTAATTTTAGGAAGTTAGTCAATTTCTTGTGGAATATTTGCCAATCCTGACTTTTATAGTCGAATTCGTTAACACTCCCGATGAGTTGAGACATGTTATTTTCACGCGCAGGTAGCTCGTCGCCAGATATTATATATGTAGGTAGCGTAGCTCGTAGGTACTCGACTAGCAATGAAACGACCGTGTATAGTGACCACTGGTTTATTACTGCCCGTTGATCTTAGCTGGGCTAGCTAGGAGCGGTGGGGTGGGGCGCGGGGCGCGCGCGCGCTTACTAGTACAAACACTGCAGTTAGACCATAGAATGTCATCAGGGCCGTTTTTAAGCTAGCAAAGTCGTGGGAAAGACCTAGATATCGTACACAAAATATTCGAATAATTTTATTATTCTTCGGTTTATTCAACCTGCGCGAAAACTTATAATAAGCCTGAAGCAAACACATTACCCCACATTCTTTCGCAGTCGGATAAAAATACAAAAACATTTAAAGAAAACGGGAGGCACGAGGTATATTAAAGAAAGAGGGACAAATAGATTTATAGTTGACGAAAAATAACTTTTTTACACAGCCTAGCAACGGATAAACAGATACGGCCCGGAGGCTGAATATAAAGTAATTGGCCATGGACGATTTTTTTAAATCTAGATTTTAGCGCCGTTTTATATTTTATAAGTATACTGTTTATTTAAGCCTGGTTATTGATGTATATTATTTGACATTATTTGAATTGTACACACGACCACAGGCACTACGACTAATCTATGCTAAAACCTATGATGATAAGATAAGCTATGATCATCCAAATTAAGCGGACCTCTAATCGTACGGCAAGCGATCAGGTTATATTAGTATGTTAGTTTCTAAGACTCCAGAACCTATTTAAAAAAACTAAACTATCAAATTATATTAAAAGCAAATAAAGTTACTAAACTACTAGTTTAGTATCAACCGTTGAACGTGCTATAGGAAGATCCCAGGACCACTAGACGTCACGTATTTACTGACGAAGGAAATGTGGAGGATTGTTCAGTGTTAGTATGTACTAAGAACGTATGCCTACCTGCCAGCAGACAATATTCTTAAAAATTGTAGTAGTGTGACTGGGAGTATTGGCGACTTATTTTTAAGGATAATGCCTAAAATATACATAAAAATCAACACCGAAATCCGCCATCGGACGAAAGTCTACGATGTCGGGGACCGGGCAGTGCGACTCAAGTGGACCTGGGGGCCAATTCTCAATTTTCGCCATTTATCTCGAGTTCGAGATCGTAAGTATCTCTATGTCTATTAAAAATATCTCTATCTCTACCAAAAAATGTCGAATTGAGCAGAATTCCGTATTCTCAGTCGAAATAGAAATAAATGTCACGAAAATGTCGAGTCGAGTGAAGATAATGTTACCATTATGAAGAATCGCACGTTCTGTTTTAGGTAGCTATGAGTTAATGAATGATTTTGTTTTAAAACGCTGACTAAACCTACTTATTTAAGTATAAAACGAAACGTTTAGTGTGTTTCAAGATTTTCGTATGCTCTTCGTGAATTATAGAAAACAAATTGACAGTTGACTGTCTGTCAGTGTCAGAATTTGCGCCTTTTTGCGGTTCCTTCAAAACTTTTGTTATGTTTACTTGTACTGTGTTTACATCATTATTGGGTCCTGTTTTACATTTTAAAAGTTTTATTTTAACATGGAGGGGAAAAATCAAACAAGGCAAGGGCACAAATCAAAGAGTATAAATCAAATTTCCAGTAGGTTTGAGATGCCAAGCCGTATTTTATTTAAAAATTAAAGAAAAGAAAACACAGTGTACAATCCAAAACTCAACGAATTCACTCAGAAATGACGTATCTCTACAATCGACATGACATCTCTACTGCTCAGAAGCACTCGACATGAACTCTAACGTTAGCTTTCGACAAATGTCGAATTCGACATCCCCAGAATAGCAACTTTTAAAATTTGTCGAAAAAATGACGTCATTAGAAATTTTTGTCGAGTTCGACACCATCTCTAAAATCGAGAATTGGCCCCCTGGGCAGGAAATCTGGCTAGACGCGGAGATGGCCGATGGAACAAGGCTTTGACCGAGTGTTGGCCAAGGTTAGGGCAAAGAAACTGGGCCGTCCTAAAGCTCGTTGGGTTGACGATATCGTCAAAGTCGCCGGAAACACGTGGATAAGGTACGCACAGAACCGGGAAGTGTGGCAGAAAAAAGGGGAGGCCTATACTCAGCAGTGGGTGATTCCGGGCTGATATGATAATGATGATGAAGATACATAAAAATCAGCTTGGAGAATTTACGCGAGGTAAGTAATGTTTTTATGTACCTTGATAACCTGATACCTGAAAATTGGCCGTCTATACAAGCTAGCAGGTAGGCATGCGTTGTTAGTACATACTAACACTACTCAATCGTCCACATATCCTTCGTCAGAAAATACGTGACGTCTGGTGGCCCGTGGATCTTGGACTATGTATCCTAACTAATTTAAAACAAAATTATTATAAGACTACAAATTGGATTATATCTTTGACCGTTACCTTGAATAAGTAAAGTAGGTACATTATGTTATCATATTGTTCTCGTGTAAGTGGCTGTTTTGTCTTTTTTGAAAATAAAGTTGATTATATTTAGACCTAATAGTTTTTTTATCTCGTTGCATTGCACAATGATTTTTAACATTTTTAGTGGTTTCTTCCACGTTTTTCTACATCGTTCTCACATTTATAATTATTATGTTTACTCCTCAGACCAAGAAAAAAAGGAAGACGGAGCGCTACGAACATCTAAAGTGACTCAACTTTTTGTCTGTCTGTGTGTGTCAAAGGGTTGCAAAAAAAAAATGGGGAATAATTTTGTATGGGTAAAATAATATTAGTATAGTAAGTTATTTATTGTAGGGCAGAGTTTATCAACCTCTATAAAAAAAATCAAGTTGTCGGGAAAACTACTTCCGTAAAAAAACAATTAAGTATAAAAAGATGCCTGACCTTCGCGATCGTTTTTCCTTTACCCGTCCCTCTGATGCTCTGTGTAGATCCCACCTTAGGCATCATCTTAATTTCCCATTCCATAAAACTGAATCCTTTTCTTACTCTTTCTCTGTTCACGCAGTACGTCTGTGGAACTCACTTCCGCCTAACATTCTAGACTCTAAACCTTTGTATATTTTCAACAAAACAAGTTAGAGAACATTACCTCTCCTCTATACTTTTTTCTTTTCTACACACTGTGTCTATATTTCTAATCCAACTCTCCTCTCGCAGGTCTGCTGGAAGAAATTTCTTTAGAAATAAGCAGCAGTACCTTTGTGCTCTTCTATTTTTTATATATTTTCCTTTTTTTGTATTTTGTGTGTACATAAATAAATAAATAAATAAGATGTACTTTTATTAACAAAAATAAACTTATGTGATGAGAAAAGCATTCAAGGAACCTTTATGAACTTAGGGTTGTATTGGTGATTGATTTTAATCATTATTATTCAGTAAAGTCACATTTGTTACGGTTGCGAATCTTATTTAAAAGTGACGGTTATTTGATATACTTTCATGTTTCATTTAAGTATATCAAACCAATCAATCATTACAAACCAACAACCATTCATTAATTTTCCATTTGATATACTTAAATGTTTAAAATTTAAGTATATCGTTTTATCTCCGTCAATTTTTATTAATTTGATAAAACAAAAAATACGTAAGTATCCAATATTTTTCGATAATCTAACTGACGGACACACATTTTTATACTTTTCCGCATTTGTGCATTTGTTTTTTGGCGGCATTATTTGTAGTCGGAAAACATCCCTATTCATCGGAAGCAACCATGGAGTCTGGATTTGTCCCAGTTGATGGCACTAAACATTGGCAATCAAAACCACACAATTTTCTCTTAGAAAAAAAAAAATACGACAAAAACGACTCAATCACACACACCACAATTAGTTACAACAAATACATAGCACTCACGTCAAGTTGACCAACAAATCATCCATCGCTTGTATCTAGACTAGATCATGAACCAGAAAAACTCGGTCAAACTTTTATCCCCCTACTTCCAACTCTATAGCTCTGCACATAACGTTGAAATTTGAAGCAAGTGTGACAGCGGCTTCTGGCATATTGCCAGCGTCCACTTGAGCTCCACTACCTGTTCCCTAAGACCTTGGAGCTGACATTGAACTCATTCAACGAAGGTTGCAGTTCAGCTGTGTTAGGTGGAATGTTGCAAGCTATTCGGAAATCTTGTTGAAATTATTATGGCACGACATTACTTGCTACTTTAGTTGCTCTTGGATCGCTGAGCATAAGGTCGCGGTTTTCATCAGGAATTTTCTCAGTACCAGCTACGGAATCTGGGTTTGAGCCCGGCTGATGTCAATGGACTCATACCTGAATTCATGGGACTAAAACTTGACTGGCTAAATGCGAGTGCAGTATTACATACACTTCTGCCTTTGGAAATAATACAAGCCTTTTGGCTCCCGAAGGATTACGCTGAGGTGTACATAAATACACCCACATGGCGAACAAATCCGGATCATTGATACCGACAATGTCCTGGAAATCTAGCACTTCGCACTTGTAAACGTCATTTAGTGACTAACTGCCATACTCTGCTACTCAGAGAGCTTTACTGATTACTTAACCCATCACATAGTAAAGGTTTTGACAGTTTTGCCATACAAAAGTATGTCAAATCTTTATAAAGTGACGGCTTAAGTAATTATTAAATACCTCTGAGTACCGCAGTCAGAGGTTTATCTTAACGTCGCGCCGCAATGAACTAAGTACCTAGTAAATATGTCCTATTTTTTGTAATGCTAATGATATGAATGTAGACTATATGCCGCTGCCAAAAGGCTTGTATTATTTCAGAAGGCAGAAATGTATGTAATAGTGCACGTGCAAGTTTCGTCATTCGAACTGGATGTCTTCCTTGAGAATTGGAGAGACGTTGCACAGAACCGTGACCGTCTGAAGGAATGACCTCAGCAGTGGGACATTATGGGCTAGATATAATAATAATAATTGGACAGGACAGGAGAATTATTACAATTAAATCTACTAATATTTAAACAAAATATTTTTCAGAATACACGATACACGAATATGCGTGAATACATTTGTGGTTAACATTGATTGCAATCGAGACGGAGAACCCACTTGTTTCAATTAAATTGCCAGCTGCGGATTGCAATCGGATTCACTCAATACCCTTGTATTGAGTGAATCCGATTCGTTTAATTGTCGACGAGTGGCTCTTAGGGTATAATCTTTTCGAGATGTCGTACCTTACATGTGTACTGTTAATTCTTTGATTATGCACTTTTGAATCTCCCTAACCGTAGCCGACAACGTCGCCCAATAGGATAGCAGACTACAACAGTTCATATTTTTTTCGATATTAAAACTCGATTTAAAAAGCCTCAACACGATGGTTGCCGGAAGATGGACGGCGCCCGCCGCCGGGGCCGGCCCAGAAAGAGGTGGCGAGACAATCTGGACGCGCACCACGAGGTCTGGTTCGAGGTGGCGATGGCGCAGGAAAAGAGCACTTGGAAGGAATTAGGGGAGGGCTTATAAAGCTCGATTAATTGCTGTGATAAGGAAAAATGCCGCCATCTTTGGAAGCGTTTTCAAAAGTGTCTTATAGAAACGTGTAAGTCAAATAATTGGTTTAGTTAAAGGTTTCACGACAAAAGTTTAATAGTCGGAGTGGAGATTGGTCTTGTGAATATTTTAAACTATTGTAAGTTACCTCGTTGGCCGAGCAATCGCAAGCGCGACACCAGGGTTCGATTTCCGAGTCGAACAGTTATTGTGTTTTTCCACCACGGACGACAATACCTGACAGTTATTACATGGGTTTTGAAACTTAAATCGCGAAACGTGGGTGTACTATTACGTACACCTCTGCAGAACCCTTTGAAGATTACAGGCATGATGTTATGATAGTGTAAATTATTTTCAATTTTTTCCAACCATCATCATCCAAAGCCCAAATCCTACTAATCCACTGCTGGGTATAACCTCTCTTTTCTGGTGCCAATCTTCGCGTTCCTTTGCCAGCCTTTTTTTTTTGGGGGGGTGGGAAGTCATCAAATAACCCCCCCGCTCTTCAGCAGAGCGAAAGGGAGTGTCACACTTCTACTGACTAAAAACCACCCAGTTCCTTCTTAGCCTTTATGTCAAGGCCGCGGTATCTCTAACAACATCCCGCAGGCCCGACGGGTTCCTTTGCCAGCCTCATCCAGGATTTCCCCTCGATGGCAACTATATCGCCTGCCCATCTCGCCGCCGGCGACCTACTTACATTTTTCAACCGATAATGCTTAATTTATTAGTAAAAGATAAGAGTATAGTAGTACCCCTGCTACTATTGCTAAAACAAGCCACTCCATTTGGAACCAGTAATTTCATTTCCGCGCAGTAATTAAAAGTAACCTCCACTGTTTATGGAACACTGCATTACAGCCAGCCTTCACATTGATTAGATTCCCCATAGACTCGACTACAAGGTGAGGCAAAAGTACTGTCATAATGTGAAATGTATCTTTGGTAGATGTTTTAAAGACTTGTGTTTAAACGCCTACCAGAAAAGAACCTATTACTACCAAAAAAATCGAAATGCCTGCCAAAATTGATGGCTCACCAAATTGTGTTTCACAGTTTCATAAAGTATTGTAGAAATGATCCTATTTTCCTTTTTATTCTATGCTATAAAGGACCAAATATTTTATATTATCGATAAATAGATGTTACAATATTTTATTTTATGACTTTGAATTTAGCCAGTTTTACTGGGGCGACGCACCGTTCTTAAGAAAAACAAATTATTGTTACATAAACTCTGTGGCCCAGTCCTAGTAGGTATTGTAGGCTCCTACTTCTGGATGGTTTAAAAAAACCGTCCGAGTCTCGGTGCCACAAGTCCCGAGCTCGCTTCGCTCGCTTTTGCTTCCAAAATTTGGTGAACATTTATCCATTTTGGTAAGCAAAAATAATATAAATACATCACGTACGTATTCTGATATTATATTGAAACTTAAAACGTTGTTCTTTAGACAACTCGGTATGGAGTGGGTTTATTTTATTTGAAGTTAACATTTTTTTTTTTGGTGAGCATTTATTTTGTAGCCTTTTTTAAATACGCTCTTTTTCCACGGGATTTTGTACACGCAAAGTGGATCAGAAGGATTTCGGTTGGGTTTTAGTCATTAAGAGTCTGACACTCCGTTCCGCCTAGAGCGATCCCACCACCCTAACGATAAAGGCTCCATGCGATAAAACCTCAAAAATTGTTTACAAAATTCCATTGCAATAATATGAACTTAAAATGCCTATTGTAGATTTCTATGGCAACTGTTTTTTGTCTGGGTTCTTGTCTGTCTAAGGAATGATTGATTTTGTTTACTGGGAAATTTGTACTTTGAATATTCCTTATTTTACATGGCAAACTATTGAAGGTATTGATCTCGGAAATCTGATATAACTAGTTGGTGCAAATCTGCAAACGACGCAATTTTTTTCGTAAGTAGGTTTATTTTTTTTTAAATAGATTTGTTTAGCCAGTAGATTTCTTGTTAATGGGTATCTGAGTTGGAGGTCAGATAGGCTCCAAAAATACTGGTATTCAACTGCAACCGGGTGGTAAATGGCGTTTGCCCTTTCCGAAATTCAATTGCGAAGATTATAATTGATGAAGTGTCATTTAAAAACTGAAAGTCATAATATGATAATACATGTGATTCGACCCGCCCCAGCGCGGCGTAATCCGATGCCGTTTTATAACTTCCTAATTTTACGGTACATTACATTTTTAAATTAGTTTTTTTTTTTAAGATTTGTGCCCAAATGTCGGAATAGATTAGCTTCCTATTACACGGAGCGGTGTACCTATACGTATAATAGTACTAGGTACTAATAGATATGTGTGTGTACTGTAATATGCATGCCCAACCCTTGCGAGGTTACAGGCATTTATCTGCTCACGCATTTTTGCAGCTAATCCAAAGTTGGGAAATGTTTTATTACCCTTACCTTGCTAGCACCTAACGATAACTTATCTACGTCCATTACACGCTTTCAGACTTTAATAGCATCGCATTATGTAAAAGCGGTTTCGAGTAAAATGGCCGATAGTGATTTGTGGTATTATGGTGTTTTGAAAATACACTCAATTTGTGGAGAGAGTTATAATTGTCGTTGTTATTTGGGAAAGTATGTTAGTTTTTTGAATGGATTGGCTTATTACTGTCATGACCCCTTGTAAATTGGAATAAGTGCAGGAAAATGATGATGAAAAGGTCATGTCATGATTGTTTACAGAAAATTATGAAAGGAAAACGCCAGAAGGGCACGCTATAGACTTGAAAGACGAGCAAAAAAATGGTAATGATACTTGGCTTGAATGTTGGCAGAAAACGATGAAAGAACTGAAAGGCGTCTACCATCCCTTCGAAGCTGCGGGTTGTTCTAAAGTGATACCGCGGCCTCGACACAAAGGGCTAAGAAGGAACATGATGGATTTTAGTCAGTAGAAGTCTGACACTCCCTAGTACCGCTTACTATAAGGTACAAAGCAGAAGCAGAGTGCAAAAGCCGGATCGGCACGCTATAGACCTCTTGGCTATAAGGACACACGAATCTTATCGGTGGTACTCGCAACCGGTGTGCGAAAGTTTAAAGTATGTTAGCAGGTCGTGTTCTGTGGAAGTGTTTAACTTCTTGCATTACATTCAAGTCTTATAATTTATGACTGAGCTGATTAAATTCCAAACAAAAGTTATATAATTTCCGTGCAAAGTCTACTTATCATCGGTAAACACATGTCGTGAGATAAGCGAATAAATGTGGGTCAATCAATGCAACGAGGTTCAATATTAACAGCATAGATAAAAAATAAAACAGTGTGTGACGTCATAAGTTGTCAATCGACGGTTATCGAGCAGTCTTACGTTTAACAGAAACTATATTAATTTTTACTAGATGATGAGCCCGCCGCGGCTTCGCTCAATGTGGATCAAAATCAAAAATCAAAATCAAAATATTTTTATTTCACATAGGTACTTATGGGGGCCTACATGGGTACTTATAAAACGTCGGTAAAAAAGGGGGCACGGTTCGGTGCATTGGTCGATTCCTAAGGAGAAGAACCGGCAAGAAACTCCAAAGGTTACTCTTTTAATCTTTTAAAATCGTTTGGGTTAACAATCAGGTATAATAATACACACATGAAAAACATGCAGATTAATCTGTCTGAGATGGTCTTTTGAAGAAAGCACCACACAGATTTGAGTGGACCCGTCCAGTCAGATGTTGGTTATCGTGAAAAAGTAATCTTTTCATCCCAACCTTTTTTCCGCATTAAAATATAGCCTATGCCATAGCACCTTCCTCAGGCTCTAGACTGAACCACCTTTCATTTAAATCGGTTCAGTAGTTTTGGCCTTTTTTTTTTTTTGGTGGGTGTAAAATCATCGAATAACCCCTCCCGCTCTTGGGCAGAGCGAAAGGGAGTGTCAGACTTCTACTGACTAAAAACCACCCATGTTCCTTCTTCGCCCTCTATGTCGAGGCCGCGATAACCGGTGGACTACCCGCGGCCAAGTAGTTTTGGCCTGATAGCGCAACAGAAAGGCAGAGTTACTTTCGCATTTATAAAGGGTTTAAAAGTACGCAAACAAAGGGCATTTATTGTCCCCACCATTGCGATTTTTTTTGTTCTAGACTAAACCTGGGAACCCCCTAGTTATGGATATTGGGGTTCAAAGTTCCAAATTTTTTACAGCTGTATTTGTAAATACTAGTTTTTCAGGTTAAAACTTTACTTAAATTACCTCCATGACCCGTTTACTATATTCAAAGCATCCACTAACACAATGTTTGAAGAGTGCTACATTGAGTATTACCGTAAAATATGTTTTTTTGACCCCAAAAATAAAAGTCATTTCCCAGCAATAATTTTTGCGTAGAGGTACTTAGGTTTGATCTACATAATAATTGGTTGACGGCTTCGTTTACTTCCTGTATTAGAATTACAGTACTGTGACTTCATTATGTGATCTGGGCTTATAAGTTTTGTTACTAAAACAATAAATAGATATGAAATGTTCAGCGCATTAAGACGAAAGCTAATAAATTAGCCAGCAAGCGTAGGGGTACCTACTTAGTTTGATGTACAGAATGCTGGGTTGACGGCTGTGTGAAGGGTTAATTTGTACACCCTGTATTAGTAAGGATATAAAGGATTGAAGGAAACCTCCAATACGTTTACTTCCAAGTTTTATACTCTAGTAATGGGCTATGGGAGGCCGCATGGGAGGAGTTCGTCAGCGAAATAACCAAAGCCGCTCGGGTCGATCTTCAAATTAAGCCGCGCGAGCACAAGGCCCCGAGTCTGCTATTCAATAGTGTCAGAATGGTCTATCATTGATCTCATTATTGTTGATTTTGACTACACCAAACTTGTCAAAATCAACAATTATGAGATCAGTGATATATCATTCTGACACTATTGAATAGCAGACTCGGGGCCCTGGTTGGTTCGTGGACGTGGATGAGTAACCATTTCTTACAAAGTTTCTTCAGAAAGCATTAAGGTGAATGCGACAAGGTATCCTGCGAAATTTGAATTTTCTTAAGTTTTTTGCAATTTGCCGGTCAGTGTCAGGTTGTACTCGTATGTTACATAAAATAGTATTCGCGACCGTAACAAATGTGGCTTTACTGAGTAAGAATAATTAAAATCACCAATACAACCGTCTTAAATACGACTACGACTATTTGATGAGAAAGGCATTCAAGAGACAAATTTTACTATCCTTAGATAATAAATATTAAGTATTCTACAAAAGTTATTTATGTCCATTCATAATCTTGCCTCCAAGCCTTGTCTTGTCTGTCGTTTTTACTATCCTTAGATAATAAATATTAAGTATTCTACAAAAGTTATTTCTGTCCATTCATAATCTTGCCTCCAAGCCTTGTCTTGTCTGTCGTTTTGTCTCCAAATTCTATTTTTCATGATAAAATTGATTTAAAACCACTTAGTATTCAAATATGTAAATATATTCGTCTGAATCATTTGGTTTTTTTATTTTTTAAGAGCAAGTTAATATTTTTAATAATATTAATTTGTACCTATATTAAACGAAGGTCTACTACATAAAAAAAACACATACTTAACCCTAATTTTGGACTTCGCCACTAAACTCGCTTGGGGTCAAAATAGTTATGAAAATTCTATCTGCATGAGATTTCATTCAACAGTGTGTTTAATTAAATTAAAAGGAAAATTGGGTAGGTAAGCAAATATTAAATAATATAATCAATTATTTAACACAGTTAATTGCTTTACCTGTACCTAATATGTCAAGAGGATAATTGTGGAGATAACTGCAAATAGTATGTTTTATTTTATTAAAATAATACATTATTATACTCACGATTTTTTCGAAATGTTCTAAAAGGGTTTGAATAATTATTTTTGTATGAAACCTTCCATACAAAATATTTTCTTTTTTTTACTTTCCGACACGTTATTCTGATTAAGAAATTAAGGCACAAAATAAAACATTGATTCATTAATTAATTCACGCTTTAGAAGATTACGTTTCAAACAATACATGCACGTGTAGCTTGCCCACCGTAGAAACGAATTTTGTCGAGATTGTAAGCTGTAATTTCGAGTTGTATTGCTTTGTCTATTCTTGGTAGAAAAGATCATAGAATCGCTATTGATTGATATTAAAACAGTTAATAAGAAGGGCTGCAACTTCAAAATAGCGGATGATAGGTAGACCTTAATACTAAAACCCTTTTCGAAATAGTAAACTTTATTTTAGAGCAGTGGTGGCACAGTGGTGGCGGCACCGACTTACGAACAGTGACTCGTGGGTTCGAATCCAGTAGGCACATTACTTTGTGTAATTTATTTCAACACCACTGCTCTCAAAACGGTGAAGGAAAACATGGTGGTGATTTTTTATCTTAAAACTAAAAAAATCGAAGACATGTGACATCCACCAATCCACACTGGGCACGCGTGGTGGATTATAGCCGCCCATACCTCTCCTAGCGAGGCCTGAGTCCCTGCAGTGGAAACATTATATAGGCTGATGAAGATGACGCAATTCATCTGCCTAGCCTTTTTGAAACTATATTGGGATCGGCTTCCAGTCTAACCGGATGCAGCTGAATACCAGTATTTTACATGGAGCGACTGCCTATCTGACCCCCACAACCGAGTTAGCACTAGGTAATACAGGGTGTAAATTAACCCTTCACACAGCCGTCAACCAAGCATTCTGTACATAAAACTAAGCACTTACCCCTATGCAAAAATATTGCTTGGAAACGACTTTTTTTTTGGGGCAAAAAAATCACATTTTACGGTAAAACTCAATGTAGCCCTCTTACTGCCGTACTCAGAGATATTTAATGATTACTTAAGCCGTCACTTAGTAAAGGTTTGACATATTTTTGTATGACAAAACTGTCAAAACTATTACTAAGTGATGGCTTAAGTAATCATTAAAGCTCTCTGAGTGCGGCAGTTAAAGCATTACGCTAGTGGAAGCTTTGAATAGTAAACGGGTCATGGAGGTAATTTAAGTAAAGTTGTAACCTCAAAAACTAGTATTTACAAAAGCAGCAGTGCAAAATTTGGAACTTTGACCTTCAATATCTCCGTAACTAGGGGGTTCCCAGGTATCGTCTAGAACAAAAAAAAACATCGCAGTGGTGGGGAGAACAAGTGCCCTTTTTTTTTTTGGCGTGTGGAAAATCGTCAAATAACCCCCCTCCCGCTCTTGGGCAGAGCGAAAGGGAGTGTCAGACTTCTACTGACTAAAAACCACCCATGTTCCTTCTTAGCCCTTATTACGAGGCCGCGATAACTAGTGTACAACCCGCGACCCCGACGGGCGTCGGCCCTTTCGGGCCCCTCCCATGTAGAACAAGTGCCCTTCGTTTGCGTTAAGGGCACTTTTACACCCTTTATGATAGGTGTCCCTTGGAAGACTGGTTGTCAGATGTTCGTGCCACTGACTACCTGTAACGAATGTCAATGATCTACTGATGACAGCCGGGAGCAAAGCCTTAACGTGCTTTACGAAGCGCGGAGGAAACTCGGTATGTAATGGGTGGTCACCCATCCACAGACCAACCTAGGCAAGCACGGCTTAACGGAAAGATCGATTGGAGCTACTGGTATTATTTAGCCACGAGCTCCTCTTGTCTCGACGCAATATAGCTTGCAAAAAGCATGAATCACACTTAACAACAATAATATGTGTGTGAGTGTGTATGTTTGTTACTTCATTACGCAAAAACTACTGAACGGATTTGGATAAAATTTAGTACACAGATAGTTTATAACCTGGATTAACACATGGGATAGTTTATATCCTGATTTTATCTTCCCGTGGGATAATTTTCGAGTTTTAGCGGGTGAAGCCGCTGGCATCAGCTAGTAAATAAATAAGTAGTGGTCCGAGTGATCATAGCCTGTTCATGGAAATTTCAAAACGCTTAGTTGACGCTTCTCGTGACCCAAGGGCTGACTTTTATCATGCCAAGAGGCTAAGTGCTGCCATACAACTTGGCAATGACGCCAGTCTTTTGGGCACATTACCGGCTGACAGCGTTGAGGAGCAGTTTTTGAATGCCCTTTTATAGTTTCTTGTTAGTTTAATTAATAGTTTTAATTAATGTAGGTACATAGTCAGTTTACTCTTATAATCAATACATATAAGCTAATCTAAACTAATATTAATAAGTAGTAATGTGTGTAAACCCTCCGTTATATCGTCATGCATTGCGCTATCGACATATCAAGCATGCAAACGTAAATCATTTTATTATGCTCGTGCTAAAGACGTAATACTTTACTACGATTACTTCATAGTTTATGATCGAAAAAGACAACATACAAACACGCCTGTTATCATTCAAAGGACAGGCAGTGTATATTAGTGATAGTGTGTGTGTGTGTAGTTTTAGTACACACAATCAGCTCAACGCGTATTCTTGTGGTTAGTGTCTTCGCATTCAGATTGTATGTCGCCCAAGAGCATCTGACTTGGCTTTATACACCGTCATCGAGAAATATTTCTGCATGATGGTTTCGCCGCACGATGCTTTCTTTCGGAAGTGAGCGTTTTGGGTTTGAACACTTTGAACTTAAGACTTGGCAGTCAAGCGATCACACCAGGCACTTAACAGTAAAATCCGTAATAGAAATAGGGTAGTTGACAAAAAATATCTAGTTAATCCGTCAGATAGATATCCAAAAAATATTGGACACGATTTTTTGACAATAAATGAAGACGATACAGTACTTCGAAAAGTCGCGCAACGTCACAGTTTGGCACATTTTCTACCAGAAAGTGACGTCACCAGCCCCGCTTTGACACGTTTTATCATCGTATTTGTTTTAATTAATTTGATAAAACAATAAACACGTATCTAATATTTTTCGATAATCAACTAACCTTTTGCAGTCTCTGGCGGATCTTTCAGTTAATGTTTATGCGATTGTTTGTGAGGATGGAAGGATGTCTGTTACTCTTTCACGCAAATACTACTGAACGGATTTGGAAGAACCACGCTACAAGCAGGCGAAGCCGCAGGTTTACGATAGTGCTAGTACATAGCATAAATAGGTACAGTAAAACCAGGAAAAGAACATGATTCGGGTGTTTCCGTTTTCATCCCACGTTTTCATCCCAGGAGTTAAAAATAATAATAATTATTCCGCTTTCAACCCGCAACAAAAATGGACTCCGTTTTCAACCCACGGCATAGTACATAACTGTTTAGTAACTTATGTAAGTAACGTTAGCAGACAAACAAACTTTGTTAGAAAAATCTTTATTCATAATTAACACAACTAAGTCTTTAGAATATTGATATCTAGAAAATCACAGATTCGTACTATTATCAATTCTACATTTTAAAAAAATCACAGATTGTAAGTATTATTCATCCTACATCTAAAAAATCACAAATGGTAATTATTATCAATTCTACGTCTAAAAAAATCACAGATTGTAAGTATTATTCATCCTACATCTAAAAAATCACAAATGGTAATTATTATCAATTCTACGTCTAAAAAAATCACAGATCGTAAGTATTATTAACCCTACATCTAAAAAATCACAAACTATTATCAATAAATTCTACTTCTAAAAAAATAACAGATTGTAACTATTACCAATTACATATACATCTAAAAATCACTGATCGTAACTATTACCAATTACTTATGTATTTAAAAATCACAGACCGTAACTATTACAAATTATACATCTAAAATTCACAGATCGTAACTATTACAAATTATACATCTAAAAATCACAGATCGTAACTATTACCAAATTGTGCATATAAAATCACAGATTTAAATTATAGCTTTATGATTTACATATGAAAATTATCAAATAATTTACAATAAATTAAAAAGTAAATGGTACTAATTTCTCCAGACAGTGTCCGATGCTAATTTTACCACAAGAAAGATCACTTAATGCTGAATTAATTATTTTCTCTCTCTCCAAAACATCATTGTTACGTGGCCTTGATGATGAAACTTGTCCAGTAAAACGCGTGTTTTGTAACTTGGCATCTTTATTTATAATTGTGAGGAATTGGAGCATATTGAGAGTCTTCTTTTTTGCCACATAGCGGTTTAGGGTTGCATGCCAGCTTTCTAGTGCATTTGTAGTTCGGTGTCTTCTATTATTTGCGGACCACAATGTTGGGGGATATTTACCACCATTCATATATGTTTGGACAACATAGTCATTAAATTTAACAATATTGTTTAAGGTGGGACAGTCTTCCATAATATATAGGAAGGCATCATCAATCATTTCCTGAGGTATTAAAGGTAACGTAAGTATTAAACCCACATGTTTTTTCAAATAGTTTTTTTTTGTTAGATCAAGCTTTTTGGCTTTTTTGTGTATTGATTGACAAAAGTGAAAATAACAAGCTCTTGTCTTCGTTTCTGGCGAAACAATTTTTAAAGCGTTTATGGCTGCCGGCTCAAAATCTGTCAGAAACTCTAAAGGTTTCCAGGTTGGTATTTGCGATTTGATAAGTTGGAAGAGTGTTACATATTTATGTTGATTTCTTTTTGTTTAAAAGAAGACAGTAAACAAGTGGTGTGATACCTGTTGTAGTGTCTGTGCTGCCCATGTCACCATGAATGACATATAGCTGCATAAATGGTCGTATGCAACATTTAAATGTTCCGTCTCCAAAAAACATTGCAAGTTTACTCATTCGATCTCTAGCTTCATGTGTAGCGAACGCAATTATTCTATTATTGCTATCTTCGTAATCAAACAGTAAAAAATCTTTGAAGGTGTTCGGTATTTCTACTTCACTTTTGTTCTTAAATACTAATTTAGAAACATTTTGACTTCTGTTTCGGGCATCGAAAAATGCTGTTTTCACACTTGAGAACTTGGGGATTTCTTCTACTAAATCTAACCCTTGTTCTTTTATTAATAAAACTTCATCTTCGTAGATCTGTTGAATAGGGCGACCATCGGCAGATTTGACTTGTTCTTTTATTTTCTTCATAGAGTTTTTAATTAAAAGTTTGTTATAATTAGCATGGCAATTACTATTGTGTCCACTTCTATTAATAATTTCACTGTCCATTGTTTTTATAATGCCAAAGCAAGAAGGCGCTTTCGCACATCGCCATATTATGGAATTGTCCTTATTCACTCTTTTTTTATGGAATTCTCTACCACCACACACTAACACTGGCTTGTTTCTTTTTGACAGGGTAAAATAAACTTCGGAATCAATGTTTTTACTGGTACTTGGACCTGGATTTTGCATTTTAACTGCTTTAATATCACTTTCACAGCAACTATGCTCCTGTCGATCACTTACGACTAACTAACAGATAAGAGAAACAAAGGGTATAACAGATTAGCAATATTCTTTAGAAATATTGCTTTCTCTTTCACTCCCTCTCCGGCTGAATGAAATAGACATAGTGTCTGTGCCTGTGTGTGTGTGTATGCGCGTCTGTGCCAAGGAAGTGACGTCGTAAATAAGTACCTATTCATCAAATTATAAGTATACAAAGTTTAAATAGTTTAAGATTATTTTTCTGTCTGTACAAAACAATTATAAACTGCAGTGGGTAGAAACCGGAATATATTTTAGGTAGAATACGGAAAAAACAACTATTATTATGATTGTGGGTAGAACACGGACTAAGATTTGGGTAGAAAACGGAATAAAATATTCGTGGGATGAAAACTTGGGATGAAAACGGAAACACCCCATGATTCTTAATATACGCCAAGCCACCAGATCTTTATTCTTTTTAAGCTGTAAACTGCAATCTGTTATCAGCATGTGCGAGAATTGTAACCAGTATATTTATGACAGGACCGAAACAGTCATTCTTTATTTATAGTACGGGTTCTCGGGGTCACGTAAAAACTTGATGCCACAAAAAAGGCCAGACAAGTGACTAGTTATTCTATCTCAATGAAGTTTACTGGTTGAAGGATGGTATTCTTTATTGCAATTTTAATAAAGAGACCAAAGAGCATAATAGTGAAGGTAGCCGAATTAAGATGGACGTGAAAAGCAAGGGATGTCTTCGCGTTTTGACAATAGTTGGGGGGAAGCTGAAGGTCAGCTATGGACGGCATTCGGATGAGGATATTATTAAAGGGTCTCTATGAGTGACTCTTCCAGAGAAAGACATTGTGAGCTAGGCTGATAGCACTGACTGATATTTGCATTACATAAGACCAAAACTGCGAATAGTAGTATGGGCCATGGACGCCATAAAAACTCTGACACTAGGTTAGGTATTAACCACACGATACCGTGGACAGAATAGTAACATTGACCTGCAAATTATGTAAAATTAATGGCACATACTAGACAAAAAAATTATCGCAGTGGTGGGGAGAACAAGTGCCCTTCGTTTGCGTTAAGGGTACTTTTACGCCCTTTATGTAGTCATCACCTGCCTAGCCTTTCCCTACTATGCTGGGGCCAGCTTTCAGACTTCTAACTGGTGGCAGCTCAATACTAGTATTTTACTTGGAGCGACTGCCTACCTGACCTCCACAACACAGTAAATATTAATTTATTAGGTGTGGGGATAATCAAACTTCACTCTTTAGGTTAACTTTCAATATGAACTTTTAATTTAACCTTTATATTGTATTGAGAAGTAATGTGACTAGTTCCTAGCACACGAACGGGACGAAATGAAATACTGAACGGAGGCCAGGCGCGTACGCATGAATAGGTTCTTTGTCTCAGAAATATAAACAGATTAATATTTGCTGCTAAGTAATTTCTTAGAAACTCAACACGCCCCCTCAAAAATTAATCGGTAGTTATACAAACAAAAATCGATATAAATCGACTACCTAACTAAATCACATTAACTTCCAAATACTTGCTGGGGAATTACAATTTGGTCCAACATTCGTTCGAGGGTTGAGGAAAACCCAGTAAAACCTTCAACCAGACCAATTCAAATCAAAATCAATACTTAAGTTAAATATAACTGACTTAAGTTCTAAAGTCAACAAAAATATGTACTTCAGTTGTACTCATTAAGTTATGTACACACTATATCATATTATATAATTATAATGTATGTACACTATACACTTATTTACACTATCGCTGTACTCCCATTTGAGATCTTAGCTTTTGGAAAGTGATTGCAGGTAAAGCTTTTGTCAATGCATCGGCCAACTGTTCACCTGTGGGAATATAATTTAATGTTATTACATTTTTCTCAACTTGTTCCCGAGAAAAGTGATATTTTATGTCAATATGTTTTGACCGTTTATGACATGTTGGGTTATTGGCTATACTTATACAGCCATTATTGTCTTCATAAATGACAATTGGTACAGTGATTAGTATATTTATACTGGCCGCTAGAGACTTAAGCCACAATGCTTCTCTAACTGCCTCAAACAATGCCATATACTCGGCTTCAGTTGAAGAAGCCGCGACTGACGATTGTTTTCGTGTATTCCAGGAAATTGTGCACTGATTAAAAAGTTTAAACAAGTACCCAGTTGTACTCTTTCTATCATGTGTATCATTGCCACCCCAATCTGAGTCTACGTACCCACACAAAATATCATTGTATTTACACCTCTTGTAAACCAATTTTAGATTAGTTGTGCCTTTTAAGTACCTTAGTACCCGTTTAAGACATTGCCATAACTCTTTATTATTTTTGTGTGTGTACCTACTCAGGATGTTTACACTGACGCTTAAATCGGGCCTAGTACAAAGCATAATATACATAAGGCATCCTATGACGTTTCGACAGGGTGCGTCATATTTCTCCTCAGAGTTCAATGCGTCATAATTTAACTTATTTTCTAAGGGGGTCGACACAGGTTTACACTCGTGCATATTAAACTTAGTTAAGACTGTTTTGATGTATGCACTTTGATCCAACAGCATTTGATCACTTTCTCTAGTGATTTTTATGCCTAGAAACAGTTTTATTTCATTTAAATCGGTCATTTCGAATTTGCTCATTAAATATGTTTTGAAATTAGTCATCGTATTAAAGTCATCACATACTACTACTAAATCATCAACGTAAAGCACTACGTATATATTTTTACATATATTCCCTCTATCTAGTATGTATATACATCTGTCAACTGATGAATTCTGAAATCCTTTTTCTTTTAAAGCGTGTTCGAATACTTCGAACCAACATCTAGCCGCTTGTTTAAGCCCATATAACGCCTTTTTTAATTTACAAACATAACCTTCTTTACATGATATACCTTCAGGAACCCTTAAATAGATTTCCTCTTTTAATTTGCCATTAAGGAAGGCAGTTTTAACGTCCAAATGATGAATTAATAAATTAAACTGATTTGCAAAGCTAATAATGAATCTAAAACTGGCTATTCTCGCAACAGGTGCAAATGTTTCGTTGTAGTCTGTCAGATACTCTTGACTAAAACCTCGCGCAACTAAACGGGCCTTATATCGTTGAGGATATCCAAATTCATCATTTTTGACAGTAAAAATCCATTTACAATCTACGATGTTTTTGTTTGGCGGTCGTGGTACTAAAGTCCACGTTTCGTTTTTATGTAATGAATTAATTTCCTCCCTAATTGCGCTTTCCCATTTATATCTATCATTTCTATATTTAATTTCTGCAAATGATTTTGGTAAACTGTATAAAACAGACTGAGCGCACATCAAATAGTCTTTGTGATCAATTTCATTATAAGACACAGGGGTTTTGTCTTTAATCCTGTCACTCCTCCTTAATCCAGTATTTTTGTTTGTACTTTCAATAGAACTACTCATTGAATTATCAAAACGTACCTTGCTTAGCGTATCATGGTTCGATTTGCGAATTTTAGCAGGATTTTCATCTTGCCCACTAGATTTTAAACTATCTAGTTTCTTTTCAACATGGTCTGACCCACTAGATTTTAAACTATCTAGTTTCATTTCAACATGGTCTAACCCACTAGATTTTAAACTATCTAGTTTCTTTTCAACATGGTCTGACCCACTAGATTTTAAACTATCTAGTTTCATTTCAACATGGTCTGACCTACTAGATTTTGTACTATCTAGTTTTATTCCATGGTCACGAGACTTTTTTTTTTGACACTGATTTAGAAGACACAATGTCCTTATCAGTTTTGTCATGAGAACTTCCAATATTCCCTTCAGGCTTCCAAGAAGGCCTGGACCTCAAAAAGGCAGTTTCGTCCACGATAACATCTCTGACCACTACAAACTTTTCGCAATCTGGCTTCCAAACTTTATAACCATTTGGTACATAGCCCACCAGAATACCTTTCCATGATTTATCATCAAATTTAGCTTTGGTCGTTTTGTTATGCACATAAACAGTTGATCCAAAAATCTTTAAAAATTTTACTTCAGGTTTCTTATCGTGCCACATCTCATATGGTGTTTTTAAAAGTTTGAGAGCTTTAGTCGGTGTTAAATTTATTAAGTAAACAGCAGTCAAAACTGCTTGACCCCAAAAAACTTTATCTAATCGTGCACCACTTAAGATTGAACGAGCTTTCTCAGTAATGGTTCTCACCATCCTTTCAGAGACACCATTTTGCTGTGGAGTTCTAGGAACTGTTAAATGGTATGAAATACCCTTTTCAGCACAGTAGTTCTTCATTTCGGCGGATAAATACTCACCACCGTTATCGCAAAACAAGTTAGCTACCTTTAAATTAAATTTAGCTTCACTTTTTGCAACAAAGTCTTTAAACGCTGCAAATACGTCTGATTTGTATGTTATCAGATACGTAACGCAATAATGAGTATACTGGTCAACAAACATTACGAAATAGTTTTTATTTTCAACGGTCGTTGGAGTGATAGGACCACAGACATCAGAACTGACAGCAAATAGAGGTCGATTTATGTGACTTTTGTCCTTGGTGTGATTAAACGGAAGTCGGCTTTGCTTCCATAAATGCAAGCTTCACACAATTCGTCATCCGGTACTACAGTGCTTAATTTACTTACGTCTTTAAACAACTCGTGCCGTTGTATTTCTATAAATTTTTTTTTACTCAAGTGACCGAGGCGCTGATGCCATAATTTATAATTATTTTTGTCACTAATGCATGCTTGGGAAACAAGACGACACACGTTTACAGACACTACAAAATCTACAGCAATTAGATTATTAAAAGACATACCTTTCATTACTGTTTTACCATTTTTGCATATCCTTGCACCGTCAGTACTGAATATGACAGTGTAGCCAGCTCGCTGCATTTTAGATACCGACAGCAAATTGTACGGTACCTCAGGGCAGTACAGAACACCATCCAAACATCCCTGGACACCCATGTTGCTCGTCAGTACTGAATATGACAGTGTAGCCAGCTCGCTGCATTTTAGATACCGACAGCAAATTGTACGGTACCTCAGGGCAGTACAGAACACCATCCAAACATCCCTGGACACCCATGTTGCTAGTAACCTGCAGGGTACCTCTTTTCGTAGCTGAAATAAATTCGCCATTTTTAGCAACTGACATTTTAAGTGGTTTATCTAAAACAACAAAGTTAGTAAACAAGTCTTCTCTATTGATGATGTGATTCGAGGCGCCGGAATCCAGAATAAAAGTAACTTTGTTATCATCGTCTTGCGTTTCATGTTCGCCGGTCATGAAAGCAAATCCTGAGAACTCATTCGATGCTGACTGTTTATTTTGGCTTATCTTGACTGACTGTAGTGTTCTTAGTCGGTCATTGTTATTATTGCCCTTTTGCTGATTCCTTTGTTTTAAATGGTAACAATCATTCCTTTTATGTCCTTTACGCCCACAGTGATGACATTTTACGAACTTAGCGTTCTCTTTCCTGCGTTTTATATATTTATTTGACTGTTTGTTATCAAATTTTCTTTTCTTCGACTTGTCATTGTTTTGCATTTCTATTTGCAACACTTTTTCGCTCATTTCGCCTGACTCATTTTTCAACTTCACTTCATGGTCCAATAGCCGTGTTTTAACGAAAGCTAACGTTATATTATCTTCCGATAACGTCTCGATCGCTGTAATGACTCCGTCATAAGATGAGGGTAAACTTAGTAGTAAATGAGCCACTTTATCGGTTTCTTCTAACTTCGCACCAGCAGCAAGTAGTTCAGTGATGAGATCATTGAACGTTGTAAAATGTTGTATGAGCGACACTTCACTTTTTAATTTCAACGACAACAACTTTTTTCTTAGTGCCAACTGCGTCGCGATACTCTTACGTTCGTACAACGTATCTAAATTTTTCAAAATATATTTTGCCGAAACATCTTCTTTAGCGAAACCAAGATTAGAATCGGAAAGATATTCAATGATCACACTTTTGGCAATTTTATTGTTTTTCTCCCAATTTTCGTTGCCAGGTACTGGGTCTTCGTCGATAATGTTTATCACATTTATTTCACTTAGCAACGCACGAATACGAAACTTCCATACACTGTACTTCTCACCGTCGAATAGCTTGATATTTCTTTTAACCTTGAAATAGTCCATTTTTTTATTTTTATTTTTTATTTATTGTTCAACGGCAGATTTTCAAAACTATTGTTCAACACAGTGAATATTTCACTCGCGCACACCTGGGCCCATAACCTATTAATTTATTAGGTGTGGGGATAATCAAACTTCACTCTTTAGGTTAACTTTCAATATGAACTTTTAATTTAACCTTTATATTGTATTGAGAAGTAATGTGACTAGTTCCTAGCACACGAACGGGACGAAATGAAATACTGAACGGAGGCCAGGCGCGTACGCATGAATAGGTTCTTTGTCTCAGAAATATAAACAGATTAATATTTGCTGCTAAGTAATTTCTTAGAAACTCAACAGTAAATACATACTGAGATATACTATCAAAATAAAAAGGTTGTTTGTTCAATGTCTCTATAACCTTGTAATAACCCAGAAACGCGAAAAGATGAAAACAGGTAAAAAATAAATTAAACCGAATACCTGTCTTCCCAGTCCAATAAAGCAGCATCTTGCCCTTTATTATAACAAAGAGACACCAACCGTAGATAAGAACGGGAAATCTTATGGACCCACACAAATCCTGAGTTCGATTCATCCGCTCTATTCTCATCATTAGCACTATAACCCTTTAAATCCATGTCAAAAATATCCACTATCACTACATATGAAAAAAAAAATTAAAAAAAAAATCACAGTATATGCAAACTTACACGCTAGAACACGAAGACTAAAAGATAAACTTGGAAAAATAAAACGTAAACAAAGTACTGAAGGCTGCTTTTTATCAGAAGCAGGAAACGTCGGAAATTCAAATAATCTTATCAGTTATTATCATATTAAATCTTTATCATAATATATGTTTCTGTTACAATGTCCTCGAGAAATCAATATCATTGCGGTCTATTATTTAAATATTCAAGGTGAGATTATGTAAAGAAATGCTTTTGCATAGGTAATAAAATTGGTAATCATGGAACTGTTTCGTTTTGACTGAATAGATAGATTATAATATCATTTGAAAAATATTTCTTTGATTTCTTATTAGTTCATGACGATGATCTTCTTAGGCCTAGAAATCGGAGAGGCGTTTCTTGCAGCGTGCAGCGGGGCGTTAGATAGGCAGTTCCATAAAACGTCCAGCTTTAGCGTGTCGATGACAATTCAACAGCTCCTGTGATGTGCAAGTAACATAACAGGCAGGACACGATATCAAGTGCCCCATAGTGTGTGGGGTAGGACCACATTTATACTCCAGGGTAGAGCAATCCGCAAAGCAGGAGTTTCGGGATGTCGGACAGACATACCGCGGCCTGAAACCAGTATGCCTGAGAGATATTTCACGACTGAATGTAAAGCCAAGACAGAAGTCCAAGGACGGCAGTAACAATTGACCACTTCTTCCGCAGCATCATCGGTGACAAAGCAGAGGCTACGCTTAGTATTTGATTGATTTAAAAACTGCGTTCTTCGCCGACGTCATGTAACCTGGAGTCGGCGAAAATATTTTATTTTGTGTCGACCGTTACGTTTGTCTTTTTCATTCACAAGTTGGACTGGTCTACCTATCATCATCATCGTCACAATTCTCTTGCTCTTATCCTCATTTAGGAAGTGTCAGTCACTTGCAACAGATACGCAGTGTCGTCACCGTCGATAGACACATTGGTAAAGTGTCTGCAAAATAGCATTATACGCTCCGATGCGCGAAGCTCAGACGGCACCCTAAGGTAGCGTGGTACTCTGTCGACCTATTTAATTTTGGTGTCGGCGCAACATGTCTTCTTCTTCCATACTTGTCTATTTCTCGTGATGTCAGCAGTCACCTCCTTTCTAGCCATATCATCCTTTACAGAGTCCATCCATCGTTTCTTTTATCAAATGCGTCGGTTATGGCAGCTGTAAGCTATAGTATTAGCAAAAGATAAAATCAAGATTAAAATTCAGGATTTGGAAATATATAGTTAAGTATTTTTCCGTCAAAGACATGTGAAATCTACTAAAGCCGCGTAGTGGATTTAGCCCATTCCTTCTCATAGGGGTGGAATGAAGTCCCAGAAGTGAGAACATGGCTGTTTATGCATATGCTCTTTTTACCCGACTGCGGCGAAGCCCAAAAGGAGGGTTATGTGTTTGGCGTGTATGTATGTATGTCCGTTTCTTTGTTCCCTCATAACTCCTAAACGGATGAAGGGATTTGAATGAAATATACGTCGTTAGATTCGTCTTGATGGCGCGAGTGTCACTGGCTACATTAAAAAAAAACAAAGATAATTGCTGGTTTTGGGGACAAAATCGTGGATTTGAAAAAAATAAAAAAATCTATTACCATCGAGTAGGGTATCAAAATCAAGGGTTTTAAAAGGAGATTACAAAAATATATGACACCTATATGTTTAAAATAATGAAAAGTCACAAATTCTATAAATAAACACAAAAGTTATATCATCTGCAAAGTATTTTACGCGACCAACGAAAGAACAAACACTATAACTAAAAAGCTAGAAATAAAAAAAGTAGTTAAAAAACTAAAAAACCCGACTGAAAAGACTGAAAAGCAAATAACAAGCACATTTTAAATTTAACAAAACTTGAAAGCAGGCGGGGTTCATTTGAATATTAAATTATGAAATGAAAATAGAATGGACCCCGCCTGCTTCCAAGTTTTGTTTAATTTAAAATGTGCTTGTTATTTGCTTTTCAGTCTTTTCAGTCGGGTTTTTTAGTTTTTTAACTACTTTTTTTCCGTAAAGTCCAACGCAAAAATAGTACGAATGAGTGAAGTCGAGGACAAAAGCTTCTATAGTTACTCTGCACCGACAATTACTCGAGATTCCCTAAAAGGCTCGCCAAGGTGGACAGTACAACACTTCCCCTTTCACTTGTATGATCTCATCCGTATAAGAAGTATTTATTACACTCAAAACATCAAGTCATCTCCGCAGAATTGGGAATTAAATGTACTCGAAATCTCCATCATTTGTTTGGCATTTTCCCAAATATGAGGACGGCTACTAACAGTTCCAGTCCAATCGAATGCAGGTGAATACCAGTATTTTACATGGTGCAACTGGCAATCTAAACCCTATAACCTAACCTTGGTGAAACGGAACCCTTGGCAAGACCGGTTGCCACTTTTGGGTTTCTGAAAACTGTGTAATAGTAAAAAATAAATATATTTAATGTAATGTGTGTAAGAGTGAGTTATTATTTATAAATGTGTTGTACTCCATATAAAAATATAAGTTGATGTAAAAAATTCGGGCGCCTGGAGTGCACACAAAACTATGCCAAGGATAGACTTACCTGTGGGAGCTTGAGACTTTTAATCTTCAAGCGGGAAGGTATCAATAAAAACCGAGCATGAAAATTATAGAGCGATTTTATTACCCGAAGGCTGCTGGTGGAAATATACAAGAAAATTCCTTCCTTTTATATATAACTAAAACTAAAATGGAACAATCTTTTAATACCTGTCATTATTGCACTTTATAAATATATGATCTACGTTATATGTATTACAAACCATACCAAATTCCGTCGTTAATATTATAGACCAAAAGATTAATGCTCATCCTAGTGATATGCACTTCCGCTGGGATGCCAAAGGCGGTCCATGATATGTTTTGGTAGGGGCGAGCTTTTAAAATTTTTAGTAGTAGGAAAAAAACGCCTTGTGGCTGAAAACAAACATGAATAATCGTTAGCTGATATTCAGCGTTGGTAAAGACAATGGCGAACGAGCCGGTTGCGACCAAATGCAATAAAACTCACCGTTTCTTCCAAAATATCAAAATGTGTTCATCAGTAGATGAATGAATCCAGACAAATAAGTACTTAATCAAGTTAAAAGATCCTGAAACAATTAAATATCGAAACTATTAGCGTCTGCTATCAATATAGCCATGACAACGCGGAACGGATCGAAATCACGAAAAAATTTCACTTACCATAAAAAATATGAGCTATCCATTTAGGATGCTGACAAGGGCAATCGGCTACCACATATTTGGGATTAGATGCCGCCCATCTGAAGTAAAACTTCAAGATTTATATCGGCGCTGAAATTACGCCATTCTGTCCAAAAGCTATAGGTCGAAAAGTGACAAATGTCAAAGTCAACTTGCCAGCCTCAAAAAGAAAAAGCCAGTGTGACCACTTCACGATTCTAAATCAACCAAAAAATGAATTCTTATATGGAAACACCACCGTGGTGCCTACAAATTAAATCAAACAATACGTATCATGTAACAGGCCTAGAAGACTCGTTACATTACATCCCCTCCCGAAAATAAAAGAAAGGAACTTTCTTTTATTAGAAAGAAATCTTCAACCAAATAAACCAGTCTTAACAACTTTCTAATTCCAAAAAAGAAAAGAATCATAAAAGATTCAAAGTGTAAATGAATTCTGAAAATGTCAAACGACAAAGTCTCAAGAATTTAAAAGAAAAAAATGCAAATGACAAAAAGTCAAAAACGAAATCTGTGAAAAACAAAAAAAAATATAAGTTATAAAAACTCGTTAAATGAAACGAAGAGAGAAATCTCTTAGCGCTCCCAAACTCCAAAACAGTTCAGTTAGGCACTATAGCCACTGACTAAAAATTTCAAACAAATTCGAACAATTTACCAATACAAATCTCAATTTTTAGTGCAGTTAGGCACCTTCGCCACTGACTAAAAATTTCAAACCACTTGGAACAGTACAACCTTGAGTACAGTTAGGCACTATCGCCACTGACTACCACGTCAACCGCTTCCAACTCTACCATCTCTATGAGTGCAGTTAGGCTCTATCGCCACTGACTAACTCCGTATCCAACAATCAAAAAAATTTTAAACTCCAAACAAAAGTTTTTAAATAAAGCTGAAAGACCTTATTTAAAATATTGTTACAGGCACAACCTGCAACAAGACAAAGGAAAGCGTATTGTGATCGGCTCATCACCACCGAATTCCCGAGCACAATAGCTGTAAAAGAATGTGAATGCTGTGACTGGCTCAACACTACCAATCTCCCAAACACAGACAGACACAAAAAACATTGAGATCTCCAATGAGAAATCTCAATAACAAAAAAAAAAGGCGAAAGCCAAAGTTTCACAATGCGATCGGCACATCACCACCGAACTTCCGAACGCAAAGAAAAAAGAATGACGAAAGTCAAAAAAAAATCCGCATTGTGATTGGAACAACAATGTCCAACACAATGGAAAAAAATATGGCCGGGGCCAAAATCCCACATTGTGATCGGCACTACACCACCGACTTTCCGAGCACAATGGAAAAAGAGTCGAAATCAAGGTCAAAAGCTACACCAAGATCCAAAAAATAATAAGGCATTTTGTAACAAAGGTTACAGAATGACCCTAAAACAAAAGTCCAGAATGAACTCGTTACTAACAGAGTCAAATCCGATCAATAAAACAGAATGAAACTCTAGTAAAAATGAGAAACAATTCTGTCAAAGAACAGCACAAAATAGATTTAAAAATCAATTACTATTTATGACGAAGAGAAAATAGAATGATTTTAAATTATGAGAAAAAAAATTACAAAAACTTGAAATTGAATTTAAGTTTTTAATTCTCTAGGTAGAAATTACCTGAACTGTAGGGTTATATAAGATCCTAATAAAATATAAACAGGTAAAAGGTTACCCTTAAAAAGAAAAATAAGATCTTATACAATCCAACAAAACCAAACAAAACATAAAATAAGATCCTTCGATGTGAAAAACATTTGGTGTGAAAAAAAATAGTATTAAATTGACTAGAAATACCTAAGTTATTTTTTTAGAAAGAATTGAATTGGAATCTAATAAATTGTTATGAAGTTGCCTAACATACTATCTCTCAAACCGTACCTTTCAAACTACTATAACCTTTCATTCTACTATAACTTTTCATCCTTCATTCTAGCATAAGTAGAGCCTCACGCCAATATACTCAAAACCAAATCCAAGTCTAAGAATTCCCCAAAATTAAAATTTAATAATATCCTTTACATGATAACGCCCTAATGAAACCTTATTTAATTCTTTCAAAACATAAACGTTATCAGAGACTTTTTCAGTTATTCTACACTTTAAAAACTTAGGTGCAAGTTTAGCCGAAAAATAAGCAGGAGCATGAGATTGAACGAAACTTCTTCTCCACACCATATCACCCACATCAAAAGAAATGACTTTCCGACCCTTATTATAATAAGCGGCATTTCGCTTATACCCCTTTAACAAGTAAGCTTGAACTTTAACAAAAATATCACTAAGTGAATTAAGAGAAACTGCATAAGCGTTTCTATTTGAAATTTCTAGTTGAGATAAGTTATCAACAGAACTACTAAAGTGATGTAATGACGCATCAAGAATAAGCTCCCTACCAAACATCAGAAAGTTAGGAGTAAACTCTGTAGCGAGGTTTACACTACTATTTAAAGCTAATTGAACATTGGGTAAATAACTAGACCAAGTTCTATGATCATCTTTAACAAAACACGATATACAGGTTTCGACCGTTTTATTATATCTCTCAACAGGATTATTTTGAGGTGTATACAAAGTATTATAAAATATTTTGGTTATATTAAAACCTTTCAAAAAATCTACAAAATGTTTTGAAGTAAATTGAGTTCCATTGTCACAAACTACTATTTTTGGACAACCAAATTTTAGAAATATTTCCTTTTCAAAATGTTTACAGATTACTCTAGTGGTGGCATTAATCATGGGAAAGAACCAGCAATATTTAGTGAAAACATCTACAACCGAAAGTATGAATCTATGACCAGAATAAGTTTTGGGTAAAATCCCTATAATATCAACGGAGAGCATAAGCATCAACAGCAGCCTCCTTACCTGGATCCTCCAATTGTGGGCACTGAACTCCCTTGTCCATGCTTAACACGTACAAAGAACAACAAGACTGAAAAGCAACAATGCCAATAGGGCAAAGTAAAAAAACAAATTGTAAAAGTAAAAGGTTTGAAGTTAAGTATGAAAGTCAATGTGGTATTTTTGTGAAGAATTACTAAGTTGATTTTAACGTTTTAAAAGTGCAATAATCACTTACAAGCAGCTTAAATCTAGATAAATTAAATGTACATTATTGTACTTAACAATCAGATTAAATTACTTAGGTACTTATTGTATGTTAAACATAGTTTTCAAAATAACTTTACTGTTGAGAACAACAAAACGCGGTCAATGCTATACATTTCTGTTGGTTTTGCTAAGGAAAAAAACATGTTATTAAAACAAACAGGTCAAAAAACAAAATTATCAATTGTAAAAACTAGACATTGTTTACAAAAGATCAACCAAAGTAAATTAACTTATGAGTCAAACAATTAAGTTACAAAAAAACAAAGTCATGAAATTAACAATGCACAAACAAATCATTGTAAACAATAGACTCATCAGTTAAAAGGCTAATTAATGAATAGTGCAATAATGACAGTATATAGGTACCAGACAAACCTACTTCAAGTCCCTGTTCGCTGAGCGACAATTGTAATAGTAAAAAATAAATATATTTAATGTAATGTGTGTAAGAGTGAGTTATTATTTATAAATGTGTTGTACTCCATATAAAAATATAAGTTGATGTAAAAAATTCGGGCGCCTGGAGTGCACACAAAACTATGCCAAGGATAGACTTACCTGTGGGAGCTTGAGACTTTTAATCTTCAAGCGGGAAGGTATCAATAAAAACCGAGCATGAAAATTATAGAGCGATTTTATTACCCGAAGGCTGCTGGTGGAAATATACAAGAAAATTCCTTCCTTTTATATATAACTAAAACTAAAATGGAACAATCTTTTAATACCTGTCATTATTGCACTTTATAAATATATGATCTACGTTATATGTATTACAAACCATACCAAATTCCGTCGTTAATATTATAGACCAAAAGATTAATGCTCATCCTAGTGATATGCACTTCCGCTGGGATGCCAAAGGCGGTCCATGATATGTTTTGGTAGGGGCGAGCTTTTAAAATTTTTAGTAGTAGGAAAAAAACGCCTTGTGGCTGAAAACAAACATGAATAATCGTTAGCTGATATTCAGCGTTGGTAAAGACAATGGCGAACGAGCCGGTTGCGACCAAATGCAATAAAACTCACCGTTTCTTCCAAAATATCAAAATGTGGTCATCAGTAGATGAATGAATCCAGACAAATAAGTACTTAATCAAGTTAAAAGATCCTGAAACAATTAAATATCGAAACTATTAGCGTCTGCTATCAATATAGCCATGACAACGCGGAACGGATCGAAATCACGAAAAAATTTCACTTACCATAAAAAATATGAGCTATCCATTTAGGATGCTGACAAGGGCAATCGGCTACCACATATTTGGGATTAGATGCCGCCCATCTGAAGTAAAACTTCAAGATTTATATCGGCGCTGAAATTACGCCATTCTGTCCAAAAGCTATAGGTCGAAAAGTGACAAATGTCAAAGTCAACTTGCCAGCCTCAAAAAGAAAAAGCCAGTGTGACCACTTCACGATTCTAAATCAACCAAAAAATGAATTCTTATATGGAAACACCACCGTGGTGCCTACAAATTAAATCAAACAATACGTATCATGTAACAGGCCTAGAAGACTCGTTACAACTGGTTGCCACTTTTAGGCTTCCGAATACACGGAATAACTGTTTAAGATCTACGAATGATATGACCAAATGATTAATTAAAATAGAAATCTCGTGTATATTAAGTTCATTCACTAACTAGCACATGATCTGATGATCACAATTTATTATATTTCGTGAATGAAAAATTAAATATTTAATCTAGATAATCTTAATTTATTTGGTATCGTTGTTATTGCATCGTAAAACAATATTGTCTTATAAAGTAATTTTCCGTTTTTATCTGGTTAAGTAATAAATTAATGTTAATTTGAATTAATATTCGTAATGCATACAATGTGTTATCTTAATAGGTGTAATCAGTGCATTCGTTTTTATTATCGTCATAAAAATTATCCTACATTAGTATCAACTTTTCTTAACCAAAAATAATATTATTTAATTGTAACACCTGACATCTGTTAAATATCAGTATATTCTTATGAATCTTTTATCTCTTTCCCAAGGTGAGATCCATTACATTAATGCATTTCCGAATTATTACAATCATTATCAAGATCTTTTATCTTCATTAATTATTAAATTATACTTTGTTAATAATAATAATAACTTTAATGAGAAGCTCGTGGCTTAGTAATGACTGCGGCCGGGTCGAAGTTTAGGTTGATTCGTGGATGGCTTCCAGTCTAACCGGATCCAGCTGAATACCAGTAATTAAAATGGAGCGACTGAATATCTGACCATTGATAAGACTGGCTTTCAGACTTTCAGACCACTGAATGTTACGACTCTCAAAGATACAGACCTACTACCGACCAACCTAAGCAAGAGCGGCCTAACCTCAAGATTGGTACTAGCTGCTGTAATTATTGCATTTGAAACTCAATTGGGATGTTTACTGACTAAAAGAATATATTTCTAATTAGTCCGTCTGTAAGATTATCGAAATACAGGGCGTCCCACGGCTATGCCAGTGGCGTGCAGTGGTCCCCCACGATGGGTAGGTTACGAATAAATGACAGCAAAAAAAAAATAAAAGTAAGCCTGTAAAAACAAAACTTTTAAATACCATTCAAAAACTCACCACATTATTCAAGGTTTAACTCACGATTTTCTAATGACGATGCAAACAGAAGAAAGATTCGGCCACTTCAAATATCTCATCCAAGTGAGTGGGTATAGTTACAGAACACGTAACTTGCAAGATTTTGGATAAATTTTCGTAATTCGGGTACCTACATGTCTACCTTTAGATACAACTTGAATCTTATCATTATACGATCCGCCCCTAAGACGACCCACTGACCGATAATTGAGAACACTTATTACCTTTAACATGTTTATAAACACACATTATCAGCACAAACTTCACAAGTAAATACCATTGTTATTTGTTACGTGAATAAACAAGTAATACACAACAAAATTAATATTTAACCTACTGTTAATAACGTTAACTGTACGTTTTCGGTTTCAAAACAAAATCGCATTATATATTGCTTGTCACAACAATGAAACAGTAATGTCTTCCTCCTAAGTAAAAAATAATTTCTAGGTTATTATTGTCGATAGAAAAATACTAGCAAATAAAATTGCATCATTTTCATATCGAGTTTGTTCACAACAGCGGTCAACATTTTTTGCAGGATTATACGATTTATACGAAATGTATCAATGGTGACAAGTTGACAACATTGCGAACATCGAACTAAACAGGTGCTGCGCTCTATGCACGGAAGCCCGAAGTTCGCAAAGCGCGAAATTAAAATTTCCATACGTTTTTGCAATTTGCAGGCCAGTGCTAGGTTGTATGTTCATTAAAATATGATTCCCGGTTTTAAGACGTATGTAGTCATATTTTATTCAACATACAACCTAGCACTGGTCTACAAATTGCAAAAAAATGCAAATTTTGAACTTCGCGGGTTATAGATTGGTTGTGTTGTTGCAGCCAATCACAGCCCACTCAGCTACAGTCGTAGGAGCTGCTGCGTTAAAATTGCGAAAATCTATGTATGTGTGCGGTTCACAGACACGGCCATACGTACCGATGTGACGCTGTGTGCATACAATTATGAATGGGTTTTAGACAAGTCGAGTGTTTGTCTATAAGATTCGTACTAATCGTAATCCTTGTCAATGAGTTTTAGTGGGACGCGAAAAATTGCTATAAGTATTTTAACAGGAGTTTGAACTTTTTTATGATTAATTTGTACATAGTGTTATTTTATTGCATCGTTAATTAGTTATAAGAAATGCTCAGTTGGTAAGGTAGGCTAAGCCTAAGAGCCTATATAGGGCGCACGCCCCTGGGCTATGCCACATGGAGGGAAAGTACCTTGAATATTGTAGATGGAGCATTTTACTGAAAGAAGCTTGTAGCTCTTGGACATTTTCATTACCGGGTATTTTTTTTCTCGTGTGGCGGGTTCGATTCCCGATACAACTATGTAATTATTAAAAAATCTATGAACGCAGTTTAAATTGTTTTTTAAATTAAAATAATGTCTTCTTTCAGGAAAATTCTCAATCTACAATATTCAAGGTACTGTCCCTCCATGTGGCATAGCCGTAGGGCGACCTGTATATTGGATACGTATTTTTTGGTTTATCAAATCAATAAAAATTGACGAAGATAAAACGCATCAATGATTTGAGTGGGGGTTTGTGACGTCACTCACCGGTAAAAAATTACGTACTATTCCGTAAAATATGATCTTTATTGTTTGTTTACGTGAAAAAAGAAACAATACGTGTCCAATATTTTTTGGAAATCTACCTTCTTATCAACTACCCTATTATCTAGAAAGACTAATAAATCAACGCCTCCAGAACACGTCACTGCTTGCACCCACAAATCAAATCTGAACCGTATTTAGTGGAATCGAACAAGTCCGTCAGCGCGAACTATTTGTTGATACAGACATACAGAGGTGTTTGAACTGTACACGCGGCTTTATCCGCGTCCCATTTAGATGCTTTGATAGTCTGCCAGAGGACCTGCTTTCATTAAAACTATTTCTTTCATTTCTTTTATCAGGTGGAATATTTGCAGTATACTTTATTTAACGAACTGGATTTTTTTAAGCCTGTCGGTCGGTCGATATCGTAGCGCATACTACGACTATAGAGCATGAGGTACGGCGTTCGATGGTCAGGTCGGGCAAATTGTTAATCCATCAGGGATTTCTCAGTATTGGTGAGAATTCGTGACCTGTTTGTTGCAAAAGGCTTTTCTCCTAGATGTGACTAAAACATCACTGTCGAAATATGGGTGTAACAAACCCCTGTGAAGATTACAGGCTTGAAGTATTGTTTTATGTAGGTAATTTGAGGAAATGAGTTAGCTAATAACCAACAAACTTGATACCCCTTTACACAGTACTGTATGTGTCATATATGGGGTATAATCTCAACGTGAATTTAATTATGTAACCACCTGCGGTATGCGGTACTCAGAGACATTTAATGATTAAGCCGTCACTTAGTAAAGATTTGACATACTTTTGTATGACAAAACTGTCTAAACCTAAGTGATAGCTTAAGTTATCATTAAATGTCTTTGAGTGCGGTTGCAAGATTTTGATTTAAAGTAGTGTCCATGGAGTTTCTTACCCATTCTTCTGCATAAAGATTTGCTTTAGAAAAGGCAACTACATTACTGTCATTATGCCTAGTGAATGTAGCTGTCGCTTTGTTTTCTTTGTTTTTCTGACATTCAAAAGTGCCTGTAATGGTCTAATGCCAGCACATCCAAGTTACCCAAAACTGTCAAATGTTTCCAATCAACCTTGAACCTAATAATTTAGCGAATAAAGATGAAAATCGACTAAAAAATAATAATAGGTTATAAAAGCTTAATGTGTGTTTACATAACATAGGGAGGAAGACCATTTTTTATTGGACTCGACATTGGTTACGTAATACCGTGAATATGACATGAGTGTTTTACTTATTTAATTTTTACATCAATAATGTATAGGTAGACTGAGTCGGCAATAAAATAATTATTATAATATTATTTTTATTACGGCATTTATGAAAAATGTCGTGAGAAAGATTTTGGATATGAATGTGGATGGGTATAAGAGTAGAGGAAGACCAAAGAAACGATGGATGGACTGTGTTAAGAATGATATGGTAAGAAAGGAGGTGTCTCATGAGATCACGAGGAACAGATAAGTATGGAAGTAAAAGACAATCTGCGCCGACCCCAAATGAATTAGGATATCAAGCAAGAGAATTATGATACTTTAATTACGACAGTATCGACACTACGTCAACTACATAAAATTTTCAGTCATCTCCGAACCATACAAAATCGACAATCAATTCGAAGGAACGCATACCAATGTCACGCGTACAATAATTTGGCACACAATGAGATGCAAGTGGCTACGTCACGTCTGGCTTTCAGCAAACTCGCGGAAGTCTGCCACTAGGCACTATTTGTTCCGCACGAAACATAAACGGCATTGTCATGAATGAATGAGTCTGATCTTTAAACATCTGACGTATAAAATACTGGCTGATTCTCGAATATTCGCTTTGCTTTTTTTTTTAAGGCAGAAAAGGAGGTGGGTATTTCAGCAGGTGTTTTTACACCGATATATCTGTGATCTGATGACTAGTCCGAGTTTCATCATTTTATTTTTTATTTGGTTGTGTGCGCAGTGGTCCATCACTATGCACATTATTATATAAAAAAAGGATGTATTATTTTATTCTGCATGTCTAAATTAAAATCATCTTTCTGGCCTTGTTTACTAGGGGTTGGCGTAAAAAAAAAAAAATTTTTTTCTTTCATTCTCCGTTTTTTTGAGGGGGGTGGGAAATCATCAAATTCCTCCCGCTCTTGGGCAGAGCGAAAGGGAGTGTCAGACTTCTACTGACTTAAAAACACAACAAACCATGTTCCTTCTTAGCCCTATACAATGTGGATCTGGAACTACGACATTAAATTAAAACTAGCACTGTACTAGTCCATCGAAACATTTTAAAACACGAAGATTAGTAGTTAGTGGAAAATTTAAAAATTGCAATTTTCAAACAAAATAAATAGCAGAATCAACTGCATAAAAAGTAAACACGCTTTAACTACGAAAAGTCACTGACCTAGTGCGCGGGGTGCAGCGAGCGGCGGCGATGTTGGGCGTAGGTACTTTTTATCGGAGAACAACAAATCAGCGGCATAAACTCACTAAGTTGCGAGTTGTTAATTAATAAAAGATCACTGATTGAATAATTAATCACTTAAAACCTTATTTGAGGCATAATTAAACTAAAAAATTTACTAACTTAACCTAAATCACAAAACTAGCTACCTAATAAATGCCTAAATAACTAATATTACACTAACACCAATAAGTCACAGTAACCTATGCACTAATCCAAATATCATAAATCGTCTTTAATCACAATAACAACAAACTTTTCATAAAATCACGACAATGCGCGCGCGGCTCGTCTTGTGATAAAAAAAGTAGGCGTGTGCTCTCCTCAAAGGGCGCCGCTATGCACTGACTGACATAGTTACCGAGTCAAGGACTTTTTGCCGAAAAAAATTCCGCTCACACACACACTCGCAATTTTCTATGCACCACTAATGCATTATTTGCGTAAGTAATATTACTTTTTCTTTATAATTGTAGTATTTTGTGGGAGTGTGCGGGGCGCGTCAGAGTGGGATCGTATGACACCTTTCTCTGTCTTTCAAGCGTATTGAGACGTTGAGAATAGAATCGTAGGTTTTTGCACAGGTTCCTGACCTTACAATGTTTACCTATTATTACGGACTCCGATCTACATCATGTTGAAAAATAAGAAAATGAAAAATAATTTCCTGTGGCTAAAGTAGTCATTGGATTTGATTGATTTTTTGTATACGGGTCAAGAGCATGCCTTTCTTTACGTGGTTTAGAGGAATGTCAATCGTCCTGCTCCACATTGTATATGTATATGTCGAGGCCGCGGTAACTTGTGAACCGGTCTGTCTTCACTCCGTCATTCACTTCTGTTTCTTTCATACCATTCCTCAAGCCATCCATCCATCCTTTCCTTTGAACTCCAAATAATACTACATTTCAAACAAAAGAATACTTTATATATAGGATGTTTTGAGAAGTCCAATAAATCAGCCGGTGAGTCAATTTTAAGATAGGATGCGGAAGACGATGAACCGGTTTTTTGGCGCAAAATTAAAAACGCCTAGTGGTAAACTGTCTTTGTTTAGACGCCTATTTTATATGGACTAAATAAATTAGCGACGGATCTAAGAATATTAAGTGACAATAAAAAGAAATCCATCATAAAAAAAATATTGCTTTTTCCTTCATTGTCTATAAGAATTTGTATTTTTCTCTCTAGGTCTCGTTCCTTTCGGAAATTGCGTCTTTCTACTCGGAGATTGCTACCACACTCCCTAGAAAATCGGGATATGACTTGTAGAAAAGAAAGGCGTTTTTCCCTACTTTACAGCCAATAGACCGGTATAGTAGTCTTCCCGAGAATTAATGCAAAGGTCCAAAAGTAATTTTTCTCAATTATTTGCAACTCTCTACTTCGTAACACTGTGATCTCTATTCTTGTCAAAATATGGTTGAGAATGTCTTTTCTTCTTACCTGTCATTTCCTATAACGTCAGCTGGGTCTTCCTCCATAGATTCAGAGGAAGAATCATCGCCAACCTCCACCTCCAATTGCACGGGGGGCGGGGAACTCATGTCCGGTGATCAACACCCTAAGATAAACAAAAAATTGTAAGTAAATATCGTTGGTAACTTCGTAACGATGTTATCTTGCACGATATTTTGTGGTAAGGTAGGTACAAATTATACAGCAAAAATATCGCTGATCTCATTAGTGAGGTTCTTCAGAAAGGACAGGTACAGTACTCGCAACCGTCGCGACGGTACCACCAGAGTATGACCAGATGTATCAACGTGGACGACGCAAAGGGAGTATGTAAGGACCGTACCAGGAAGCGTTCTGTGGTTTCTGCCTCCCCCATGGGAAAAAGGCTTGAGTTTATGTATGTATATTCTATCTATATCGTACACTAGCGGACGTCACGCGGTTTCACCCGCGTAGTTCCCGTTACCGTGGGAATACAGGGATAAAAAGCAGCCTATGTCACCCGGGGATAGTGTAGCTTCCCAACGGTGAAAGAATTTTTAAAATCGGTCCAGTAGTTTCGCAGCCTATTCGTTACAAAAAACAAACAAACAAATCTTTCCTCTTTATAATATTTAGTGTAGATTAGTGTAAATTACAGTCTAGCACAAGGTAGTGTTTCCACATAAACACATAATACAGGCTGAATATTCCATGTATACGTTAGATGGTCAAATTCGAACCAATTAGAAATAGACAAAAAACAAATAGCTGAAGGGGTATAACCTTGGCCTTCAGAGAGCCTGTGAAATATGATTTTAAGCCCTACCTAATATCGATTGCCGGAAAGGGTGGAAAGGAGGCTTAGCGACCTTGATTTAAAAACATGAAAATGGAATTGGAAATTTTACTACAATAACATTTTGATAAGAAATATCTTCGCTGTGATTTCAAACTTACTTAGTTATTTCGCAGTTGTTATTTGATTTTAATTTGATAAGGGTTGATCCAATTTAGATACACGACTTTTACGTATAGACCTCAAAATTGCCACATTTGTTGATTTTTGTTGTAGACAGAAACTCATAACGGAGACTGTACTTGAATCAAGAAGAGTATTAAGAATTTTCATCCACCCTACTAGTCAGACCAAATAAAAAGTAAAGACGGAACTCTGCGAACAGCAAAGTGAGGCCGGTCAAACTACGCCTCGCCGTGTACATACGTAATACACGCACACACGGACAACATAAACTACGCCTTGGTCTTAAACTTTTTATTTGGTCTGAGACGTGTGTGCGTAGTTTGACCGGCCTCACTTTGCTGTTCGCAGTGTTCCGTCTTTACTTTTTATTTGGTCTGAGCCCTACTACGAGTAAGTGTGAGAAATCACACCTGGTTTTCTGACGCCCATGAAAATCAGCCTAATGGAATTAGTGTTCGTTGTGCTGGTGTATATAAAATTTACAAATTGGTCACAGACGAATATTCTATTATAATGTCACTTCGTGACTATTTTGCTGAATAAAAAATAAATATACATAGACTGCCAAAATCTGCCCTTCCTTTTGGATTCGCCGTAGTCGGGTAAAAAGGAGTGGTATTCGGTTTTCGTGGTTTGGGCATGTGTTGCGATGGGGAAGTGAGGAAAATGTTGAGTATGAATGTCGATGGCAAGATGGCTATAAGATAAGAGGAAGACCAAATAAACGACGAATGGACTGTGAGTAAAATGATTTGAAAAGGAGGTGCTGAGATGACGAGTAGAAGTATGGACGAAGAAGACATGCTGCAGCCCCGTAATAATTTGGGATAAGAGCAGGAGAATAATGATGACTTTATGACCATTTAACAAATTGTAACGTAATTCATAATTTTTTTTTTTTTTTTTTAAACTTTGCCCCACACTATTTCTCCTGTATCGTGGGTGCGTTCACAAACATTTAAACTCACATACACAAATACCCAAATGCCCGGACCCCAAAACAACTTTCTGAAGGCCATACAAATATTTGTTCCGTGCGGAGATCAAACCCGCCACACGCAGCTCAGCTGTCCAATCGCTCAGCCGCTGCACCAACCGTGCTGTCAAAACTGAGACGGAGAGCCTAAAATGGCGCTCAGTACGTATCTTGGCTTATTGGTACATATTTGTTATCTGTGTTTTTCGCTAAGGATGAAAACTATGAAAAGACAGAACTTACGAGTACAAGCACAGATCAGCGCTTTCTTGCATCGTTTTCCTTTTCTATTTTTTTCCAGAGGTACATTCGCAAGTAAAATTAAAATTTTAAAAGACTGACCGATCAACCCGAACCCGGCTATCGCCCTGGTGCACTTAACTTCAAAATTAGTTAAGAATGGGGTGGCCCATTCTTAATTAATTTTGAAGTTAAGTGTCAAAAATACTAGTCATCATTATCAGTCCAGAATAACTGAACTGCTTTTCAAAAGGTTAATTGAAAATAAGTAATTGAAAAATTCATGAGCAATTCTGTGCTATGACCTCAACGGGGCATCGTACTTTAGAAATTGTTCTGTATGACACTTCCAGACTAATTTGTATTAGATTTACATGTGATAGAATAAAGTCAATGACCTGGAATGAATCACAACAATCGTAAATGTGAACTTTACTAGTTTGTATACCTTTTCGATCACGCTAAGGCGAACTTCTATTTGTACTAAAACTGTACTTAAACCGTCTGCTAACAAATTTGAGGAGCACAATTGACCATCATCATCAGCAACAGCTCTACTTCACCTAAAGCTTTGGTCTCGACGTTCCCCGAAGATTTGTCAAACTTAAATGGCAGTGGGAAGGGCACATTGCTCGCAGAACGGATGGCCGATGGGGTCGAAAAGTGCTGGAGTGGCGACCACGAATCGGAAGAAGTTGCGTTGGAAGGCCTCCCTCAAGGTGATGACTCAAGACTGATGACCTGGTGAAGTTTGCCGCTGGATGCAAAACTCACAGGACCGGTCAATGTGGCGACACTTGGGGAAGGTCTATGTCCAGCAGTGGACATCTTTCGGCTGAAATGATGATGATGAGGCCTGTGTACCGTAATTGGTTACATTATTTCATAGGGTTACGATGGTTTTCCTAATGTGTTGTTATTTTCTGTATTATTATCATCAGCCTTACCTCTTAAACGTGCCTTAATTCCTGGAAAGAACATTTTCTCAAAATATCTATGGACAAAGGCATTTGGTACAAAAGCATCCAAAGCCAACCACCTCGTGTTCCCTGGTTCGAGAATACTAAATTTGACAGAAATTATGTAAAATTGATATTAAGACTCCGTTCTGGGCACTATCCATCGGCAAAATTCGCATTTCTTATGAAAAAGACTGACACTCCTAATTGCATAGTTTGCAATCAAATCGAAGACGTACAACATTTGCTGATGGAGTGTGCTCGGAATAGAGTAGAACGAGAATTATTCTTGAATGATTTTAAAATAAATAAATTTGATGTAGGCATAATCCAATCCATCTTGTCTTTACCATCTTCGGATATTATTAAAAAGTTGTGCCATTTAATTACTGTCCTCCACGAATGACTCTTATTCATTAGCTTCTAAGTAATATTAGAAACTAATTTTATTCATGTTAGCCAACTAATGTAAAAAGGTACGATGGGGCTGACATATCTTTGATAAAAGCCCCTAAACAAAAGTAGAATAAAAAAAAAAAAACCTCTTAAACGTAACCTTGGTAGGTCCTGTTACAATAGGGTACTTGACAAAAAAAATCGAATTCAAATCGAATAAGCCCGCCAGATTTCTAAAAAATATTGGACATATTTTTTCTTTTTTCACGTAAACAAACAAATAAGACGATACAGTGCTTCGAAAAGTCGCGTGACGTCATAGTTTGGTAATTATTTTACCAGAAAGTGACGTGGCAAGCCCCACTCATGATCTTTGACACGTTTTATCTTCGTCATTTTGTATTAATTTGATAAAACAAAAAACACCGTGTACTTATTCAATATTTTACAATAATCTAATGGACGGAATCATATCTTTCTTAGTTAGGAAACATCCTTATTCCTTGACATTAAGCCGTCAACCAGCCATAGCGAGAGCACCTTATGGGGTCCTCGCTACACCTACCCAGTGTTAGTTAATTTGTTATAACCATCTCTTCCGTTGCATATCTTATCCCAAAATGACACTGAAAGACGGGTGATCATCATATTCGCCGTGTGTAAGTAAGCAAGTGTAAGCAAGCGCGGCTGCTGAGCGTGACGTTTCGATTTCCGAGTCGGGCAGGTTTTATTGGGTTTTTCCAACAGAAATATTTCAGTAGCTGCCAGGATTTTTGCTAGTACATGGGATTTAAAACCTATCTGGCAAAATATGTGTGTACTATTTGGTACGCCGCTATTTAACCCTTCGGCATTTACAGGCGTAACATCAAGCCTGTTATGTGAACTATGAAATAATATACGTTCACATTTTCATGATAAACTAATTTGCATATCACAGCGTCACTAACTGAATTAAAATAATCTATTTTACTCCTGAACATATCGGATAAAACGAGTGTCAATTTTCGTGAAAACCCGTCGAGATATTATGATGAAGTTGAACCAATGTATGCGGATATGCTACGATGTTCAATACATATTGGATTCGGTGGGGAACTTCGATATCGGAGGTCTCAGCGATTAAATTATTTGATAGTAATATTAGTCGACTAACTTAGACAAAACATCTCAGCTTTTTCAATTATATTGGGGTCGGTTTCCTTTTTAACCAGATGCAGCTGATATGGATTTTATATGGGGCGAATGGTCATCTATGCTCCAAAACTAACTATACTGCCAAACTACGGTAACCATTTGTTTGTTTTTTTCAGACGTGGAAATCATCAAATGACTCCACCCGCTCTGGTGCTAAGCGGAAGGAAGTGTCAGACTTATACTGACTAAAACCCACCCATGTTCCTTCTTAGCCTTTTGTGTCCGGGGCCGCGGTATGTCTTTCGAACAATCTGCAGCCCCGGTAGGCGTCGGTTCTTGCGGGCCCCTGCAATGTTGCTGACATCGACAACGTGGAACACGAGCCGTCGACATAAGACGACGGACGGTGAGCTAGCCCATTATTTACCCTACCAAGGCCCGGCGTCACCTTTTGTTGCGGCCGCTGAGGCGAGAGGTTTCCCTCTCTCTCACGCGTTCGGCTCCCCCCTTTGCTAGCATTACAGCTTCGCAGATGGTGGCCGTCTTGCCTTCATGATGGCTTGGACCAGATATGGTTCCCTAGGTAAGACTGGTCGTCAGACTAGGGCCACTGACTACCTATAACAACTATCAAAGATCTACGAATGACAATTACAGCGCAGAAGAAATGTAGCGTTACTTTCTTCCCCTCGTGGCAAATCGCGCGAACGCACATTTCAAATGAACTCAAACCATTTTAACCTTTAATACCAGATGTTATTTGGTATCATCTATTTTGTTCATACTTTACCTACCTACTTATTATGCATCAAATAAACTTGATACCTAATTGTATCTTTGTCACAAAAAACATTATTATTAGGTCACAAGGTACAGTCATTACCCTTATGACCTAAATATACTGAAAGTCAAAGATGCAAATTCATTATCACTCTTATTGCCGCACTCAGAGAGCTTTAATGTTTACTTAGGCCATCACTTAGTAAAGGTTTTGTCAGTTTTGTCATGCAAAAGTATGTCAAATCGTTACCAAGTGACGGCTTAAGTAATCATCTCTCTGTAAATATCTCTGAGCACCGCAGTTATGAACTTAAAAATGCAAGAAACTATATACTTAATTGTGTTTAGATCGATAAGTTACAATTTCGAATGTGATATTATAATATTTATGTAAAGATTTCAAGGATATATTCAGATTGATATTCTATAATCTTTAAGTGTACATCCCCTGTCTCGATGGCTTAGTGGTTGCAAGTGCAACTGCTGAGCATGTAGCCCTGGGTTTGATTCTAGGGTTGGCCAAGTTTTATTGGGTATTTCGGAGTCTGGATTTGTGTTGATGGCAATAGGCTTGCCCCCTGAGACATAAACATACATAACTGGTAAAATCTGGGTGTACATTTAGGTAAACCTCTCGCCTTATATTTCGGGAATTACAAGCGTGATGTTATGTTAAATTACATAACATTAGCACAGTAACATGTGAAAGAAAAGTGAGAGTGTAGCATTATAAATTATCATGCAACCACATTAACCACAATTACAGTTATAGATCTCATAACAGATTTAATGTAATTGTTACTTGAGAGTCAGTAATAACTAATATTATCAACATAAAATAACTATTGTAACATAATGTGGTGTGAAGAGTGTTGACTCTCCAATAATTAAGTTTTATTTATTAATTTGGGGATGTCCTTTTCACAATACTATTTACCCTGTCTTCTATATAATAATTCAGCTACTAACACTATGGATTATTGTTGTCTTAAAAATTAAGAATATTATTATTGTCATGTTGAAATGTCTCGAAAATGAAACAAAGTAGACGAACATACATAATAAAGTCACGACTTTTTAAGAAATCACAGAATGCCACCTGCTATGATCCTTACATACTCTTTTTGCCTAGTCCACATTCATACAACTGGTCATAGATGAACACCGGATGCGAGCTCATATTTCACCAGATAATTTATTTATTATAATATAAACTGAGCCAAACAAATTATTGATGGAAAACCCCCACCAATACCTTGCCCAAGCTGGAAAACTAACCCAGGATCTTCTAACTTGTAAAAGACGATAGTTGTAATTCATAAATAAATTAACTACACCAGACCAACAAAATAATATTTCAAGTAATGAGATAATTAACTTACAATCATCTTCCTAATGAACAATTGTTTTCAAACATGTGCATTGTTATTCATCATAATAATATTATAATGACATCATAGTTAAAATTATAATAATAACTTGAAATTCCACTTCCGTGCGCTTCATAAAAGGATACCAAATTAATTAATACTAATGTAGATTATATTTAGACTTGTTATCTTTGGGAACCAAAGTTTACCGAGACGCACGGCCTCCCCCAGTTGTCGCCTCATTGACCGGTCAGTCAATGTGGCGACACATGGGGGAGGCCTAGATCCGTGATGGCCTAAGTAAAAAGTTAGTTAAAGTTGCTGTTTTTGATCTAAGAGGAAAATCATTTATTTAATATTGCATTGTATTGATCACAATGATTGCATGTGATATTATAAAAATGCATTATGCATAAGACAAACGTATAATATTCCTTGCTGGACGTCATCAGGCACTGAATGCATTGGCTGCCGTGGAAAATGACAAGCACAAGGCAGTTCATTTCAAAATCAAGTGTGTCTCTGGCAGACTATTTTCAATCAACAAAAAGATGTTGTGTTTTTAGTCTGTAGCTCTAGATCACTTACTTTCAAATTAGTTTACCTGAACCCCGAGAGGTCTGCACTACAATCCTGCACAAAGTCTCTGACAGAGACAAAACAAAATTTGGGGTGCATGACAGAACATGAAGGAAAACATTGTGATGAAACCCGGTGTCCTAGAACCAAAAATTCTATGAAATGTGTGTGACATCTACTAACCCGCACTGGGCATGTGTGGAGGGTTATAGCCCATTCCCTATCATAGAGAGGAGGCCCGAGTCCTAGCAATGGGAACATTATAGGCTGATTATGCTTATGTATTGGTAGTTAATACAAGGATGTGTTGGTTATCTCTATGTTTCAAAGTGGGACTGGGCAGGTCACATTTCCAGGAGAGGTCAGGACGGATGGGCCTAAACCGTTACACACTGGGTGCCTGAAGACGGTCGTCGTCACCCAGGCAGACCAAAAAAACGATGGCGTGACGATTTGGGACTCATTCGTGACTGATTAGCCAGAGAAGGCACAACGAAAGAAATGTCGTAGGCCTTTGCACAGCAGTGGGACAAAATAGGCTAACGAAAAAAAAAAATGAAATATTTTATAGCTAAGCAATTATTTATAGGAAAACAGATGGTTGCCTATTTTCTTAGAAATTTCCTAAAAATAAAATAAAACATTCCATATGAGTTCTTATTAAAAACACGTTACTACATCTCATTGATCAATACAGACCATTGTCTGGAAGATTTTCGTAAATATTTACATTTGTTCACACGGAACAATGGAAAATGCGCAATTTGTGGAACCACTGATGGATCACACTGAAATAAAAAAACATGCTACGGTTTTGCACGATTAGAAAAACTAATCAATCTAACAATACTGTGCAATTGATTATGAACAGACACAACAAAATAAACGAATCATTACATACCTTCACTTTCTCAAAATGTGTTAACTCATGCAACTGTCACAACCATGAAACCGCTGTAAAGCGCAAAATAACACACCAATAGCACAAAATTCGACAAAATCAACAGTTCACAAATGCACTTTCATCACAAAATTTTCACGAGAGAAAAATTTCATGACCATTGGCACTAATCCACGAAAATTTTTGACATTTCATCACAGTCCGAATACACAGCAATGAATATACGAAACAAAGACAACTTGAGTATGTTTTGCACTAAATTGTATCACTGTACAGTGAATTTCTCTATATAATTAGACGGTATTGATTAGAAAATGAGATTGAGCCTTTTTCTAAACAATAAAAATAACAATAAGCGAATCAATCGACGGATGCCCGACGACCGAGATCCGATTGTGCTAGTGACGTGAAAATGCGATAACAACCGGTATTGATCGAGACGTCAATCTTATCGGTTTTATACATTGCTGTGTGTTATTAACGAAACGCAGCTAAATTAATAATCCAGAGTAATTAAAATATGACGTCGGGACATTCATTTTATTCTAGCGGTTTCCTGAATTAGCACCTTACTTATTTGTCCGAACTAAAGGCACCTGTCCCATGTGTGCGTTTCGACCGCGCGGCCACGACGTTTTTTTTTTAAAAAAAAGCTGTACCAAGTTTATGTAAAAGTTTGTTTGTTTGTCGCGCGGCCACGGAGATCTTTAAAACTAAGCGTTGCAGAGACCTGCAATTTAGGTAAATAACAGATTCCAGATGTAAAAAATTTGTAAAAATATAGAAAAAAAACCCTAGGTTTATATTTTAGGAGCTGTAACACTAAAACCCCATGGCCGCGCCATTGAAACGGTGAAAACCACGTTATCGCCGATATCTCGCTGAAAAAGCATCGTAGTGGTCTGGAGTTTCTTGTGATTCATAGATTTGAATTTGTCAAATCATGTAAAAATACAAAAAAAAACCCTAGGTTTATATTTTAGGTGCTATAAGACTAAAACGCCATGGCCGCGCCATTGAAACGGTGAAAAATACGTTATCGCTGATATCTCGCTGAAAAAGCGTCGTAGAGGTCTGAATTTTCTTGTAAAACATAGATTTGAATTTGTCAAATCATGTAAAAATACAAAAAAAAACCATAGGTTAATATTTTAGGTGCTATAAGACTAAAACGCCATGGCCGCGCCATTGAAACGGTGAAAAATACGTTATCGCCGATATCTCGCTGAAAAAGCATCGTAGAGGTCTGAAGTTTCTTGTAAAACCTAGATTTAAATATGTCAAAACTTTTGGAAATACCCAAAAAGGACCTAGGTTTATATTTTAGGAGCTGTAAGACTAAAACCCCATGGCCGCGCCATTGAAACGGTAAAAAACCACGTTATCGCCGATATCTCGCTGAAAAAGCATCGCAGAGGGCTGAAGTTGTTTGTAAAACAATGATTAGAATTTGTCAAAAATTGGAAAAATACACAATAAATTTCTAGGTTTATATTTTAGGAGCAGTAAGGCTAAAACCCCATGGCCGAAAAAGCATCGTAGAGGTCTGAAGTTTCTTGTAAAACCAAGATTTGAATTTATCAATTTTTTTAAAAATACACAAAATAATCCTAGCTTTGTATATCAGGAGCTGTAGTACGATATCGTTTAGAACCTTTGTTGTTTCGATAGGGTGACCATGACTTTGTGTTTACAGAAAACTTTCCACCTATTGCATTTTCCTAGAAATTCCAAAACTAGGTTTACTAAAAAATGAAAAAGTATTACGACAGTAACTAGTATGTATTACTTACCTTGGTTATGAAGCATTAATTTGAAATCCAATCGTAAGGCGTAACAAAGTCCAAATTGTAAGAGCAGAACTTAGTTTTCCAAAGATAAAAAAAAATGTCCGAAACAGTGCTCAAATCAAAGTCCGTAGGAATGCCAAAATATAAAAACACCAAACAAACACCAACGAGTAGTCCCTACGAATTAACTGAAAGTAAAACGACGACTGCAACAAAAGGCTTTTGGCGGAGACTGCGCGACTACAGGATATCTCTTTTAGAGTGCACTTTGTTAAAATTTTTTACATCTGGAATCTGTTATTTACCTAAATTGCAGGTCTCTGCAACGCTTAGTTTTAAAGATCTCCGTGGCCGCGCGGTTCTCCGCGTTTCGATGGCGCGGCCACGTTCAAACCCTTATAACTTTGTAACCATAACTTTGACAAATTTATGGTTTTGGGAATCAACTTTTACAAACTTTTACATAAACTTGGTACAGTTTTTTAAAAAAAAAAACGTCGTGGCCGCGCGGTCGAAACGCACACCTGTCCCATCGGCGGTAATTTGTGAAAGGACAAGCTCGTATAAAACACGGGTTGCCAAACAACCAGTGTGTGTCCCCGACCTTTGCTTGTCTCTACAGGATAGTCCGGTTCAGCCGAAGCCAGACTCATAGGCCTGCGAGGTGCCATGCGAAAGAAAAAAGCTCGTGTGTAATATTCTAACTCGTAGTTTTTTTGACTCGTAGCACTCGCATTCTGACTTTTCTTTGTTTTTTGTAGGCACCATGCGAGAGCCTCTCAGTAAGTGTTCTCCCCGCGAAGCGTGCGTTGCTGAGCGAGGTTTTTTATTTGAGTGAGAAACCGATGATGGCTAGTAGTTTCCTCGTAGGTGAGTGGGACACCTTACAGTTCAAGAATAGACCCCATTATGGCTCATTACTCTAACAGAACAGAAAGCCCTTTTTATTATGAGGGCATTTTATGGTACCTATACAAAATAAAAAATTATAAACAATAACTTAAATCATTTAATCCAATCAAATAAATCTACAAAAACAGATACAGAAATTAAACTACTACACAAATATAAATATACTTAAATGTTCTCTAGCTGTCATCTGAATTTGGAGTAGGTGGAGTTGAAAAACCTAAAGGAGGGTATTTATTTAATATCTCAGCCATTGTTGAAGGATAAAAAGCCATGAACTTGAATCTCTCGCCCATCTTCTTAGGATCAACAAGCATTTCATAGGATTTCTTTATTTTTTCTCGGTCTTCATCTGATTTTGCGTTGTCCATAAGAACCTGAAAACAATGAAATTCATTTTTAAATGTCATTGTCCCACTTCTAGGCCTCCCGAACCCTCCAAGTACCCTTTTCCCGCGCCGTGGGCATTGACTGCTGGGCAAGAGTTTTCAGTGCGTTCCAGGAAATGGAAGGTGCCGTCGACGCCGGCTCAGAAAAATGTTGCGCGATGCCGCTAAACCACGAGGGTTGTTTCCAGACTGCACATAATTTAGAATAACCTAAGTTAAGATTATACAGTGTGTTTGGTTAACAGTTACCGATACTTTGGCACCCTTGTTAAGACTGATTGTCCCACTTTCGGGCTAAGACTGATTGGCAATCTTAATCGAACAGCTTAACGAGCTCTCCGCGGACAGAAGAAACTCGGTGCGCAATGATGGATCCCTAGGCCCCCACGCCCACATCCACGGATCACTAGGCAAGCTCTGGTTAACCTTAAACATCGACCCGAGCAGCCGTTATTTTTTAGTTAGCAAATATTTTACAATATCAGTGTAATTTCTCACCTTAAGCCTAGCTTCGGCTTGACATCTCTGTAGGAATTCTCTCTGCTTGACAGGACCCATCACCAAGGCATAGTTCTCACCAGATGGAGTCTTTGTTGCTGCGATCCTGAGTTGGGAAAAGTCTACATCAGCTGTCAGATCAGACTTGCCAGGATTCTCTAGAGGATTCACCACTTTGTGCTTGTGGAAAGCCTGAAAATGATAACAGTACCTACTTTTAATAACTATTGCAAATGTTTACAGTATATGTAGTTTATTAAAATGGATCTCGAAAAAGTCATGCAAAGGCATTTTCTTTTTGGAAAAGTATAATTATAATTTTTGAAAAATACGTTTTACTTTCTAAAAAGCATACAATATACACAAACAATTCACAAGTGGCAATACAAAATTAGTAGTTAATTTTAAACAAGAAATATCTAAAACACCAAATTGCATTACATACCCTAAAAGTATCACCTTTTTCTCCTTCATGTCCATAGTCAGCAATAAGGGCTATACCACCATACATATCCACCCTAGTAGCCAGTTGTCTTGCAAGTCCGAGACTTCGAGCACTGATTTCGAGTTCCGTTCTGTCTCCTGAATCTAATGGTGGCCTGATAAGGCTTTGGGATGAGACAGTTTCTTTTGCGGTTATTCTATAGTACAGTTTGTCTTGTCCGTCTAAGTCTATTAGGAGTTCTCGCCAGCCATCTTCGGTTTTCTGGAAGTTGCAAAAAATATTCTTACAAATTTAAATTTTATGAGTAGGTTCCAGGTATGTAAAAAGATAGAGGGTATCTCCAAATGCATTTGAAGTATTTCATGAATCAGCAATGTAAGATAATTTACTATTATTGCTTTTTTTTAGCCTGTTCACTGGCCCACACTAGGGCAAGGGCCTCCTTCCACTCCTCCATCTTCAGATATTGCTTGAATATAAATTAAAAAAAAAACCTAAGTGACTTACTTCAAACTTATGTATTGGCAGTACATCAAAGAACTCGTGTGCTATGTACCAAGAGAAATTTTTCGGTACTTTCTTCAAGTCATTGTACCAGTAAACCTTGATGCCGCTTACTGTTTCACCCTGGAATTCAAAATGTAAAATATAATTATTTGCAACATCTTATTTTAATAATTATTTTGCTTAAGTAAAATAAATCAAGAAGAATAGACAATAGATCAAAAATATTTTTTTGCCATTTATATAATTATTGAAGGCAGCATAGAAACCAGTTAATGCTGTAGTTTAAAATGAGCCGTTTTTTTTTTTAATCTCTGTCCAGTCTGAAAGGGGCATATACACAGGCATCATCTTAGTATAGCATTACATTACCAGCCATGCTATGCCATATTGCAGTAATGGCCGGCCGGGGCTGTATAACAATAACAACGCATTTGGTAAGGACAAGCATTTTCATGTGTAGCCGGCAATATTTTCGAGATGGCCGAGCATTACGACACGGTTGGCGCAGTGGTTGAGCGATTGACTGCTGCGCAGCATGTCGCGGGTTCGATTCCCGCACGGAACAAATATTTGTACGACCTACAAGTATTTGTTCCGAGTCTGGGTGTTTTTCTATCTATAATATGTATGTATTTACAAAAAAAAAATGTATATAAGTAGTTTATCAGCCATCTCGTTACCATAACACAAGCATTAGGTTGCTTAGCTTGGGACTAGATGGCGTTGTGTGAAATGTCCAAGGATATTTATTTATTTATTACTTGCCAATAGTGCAGCCACGCATTGCCGGGTAAGTATAGCCCGTTTAGATGCACCTTAAAACGTAACTATACCATTGCTATGTAAGTTTCTTAATTTTAGTACATTTTATTACCTCATACCCTTTTTTTAACATTTTGTTTGGTGGAATTTTTATTACAGGTTTAGAACTTACTTCATGGTTATGTGGCTGCTCAATATCAACTTCTCTGTGTGATATACACAGCCTGTTGGCTTGCACTGTTTGCATTGTTGAAGAGATTTCTACCAAGTGAAGACTTAAGTCTGGTGGTTTGTAGCCAAGACTATGGAGCACCTACATACAATTGGTAAAAATGAATTATTATGAGTAAAAATGAGACACAATCATGAACACTGATGTGCATACATGCAGCATTTTATACAGTATACTACCTTGGTAAAACGGGCATACAAAATTATAATACAGTCAAATGTATATTCAAAATTACAGAATTTCCAAAGAAACTCACCCGTAAAATATCTACCAACAATGTTGCTTTGCCAGGTCCAAGTTCAACGATTTGTAGGGGCTTCCCTGAGCCCATTTTTTGAGTTTCAGCATAGAACCATACTCCCAAAATCTCACCAAACAGTTGACTTATTTCAGGGGATGTTATGAAGTCACCACCTTCTCCAATAACCTCTTTTTTCATGTAATAGCCTTCAGTAGGGTTAGTAGTAACGATATGCATGTATTCAGCTACTGTTATGGGACCATTAAGTTTTATTTTTTCTCTTATTATTTCCAGTAAGCTTGGAGCCGACCCCGGCGCAGGCATTTTCAAAGTTTTCGGGTCCGGACGTTTTACCGCTTTGAAACTATTACCCCTAGAAATTGTTTGCTGTATCAGGAGTTTGTTACACATCTTAAATACGTGTCGGGAGTTCATTTTATCGGGAGAAGACTAAATAAATGTTACTACGAACGAAGAGGTTAAAATTGTTTTGACATAAATCATATGTTTATTTGATGTTTCATGTTTGTCACCACAGAACTGGTGCTTGTCACAATGACAGCTGTCTGTCCACTACACAGCTGATTTCGATTTGGTTTCAAAAGTAGATCTTTTGAAAATATTAGAATTATTATTATTATGTTGAATATATATATTATTTTATTTCTATTATATTAATTTATTATGTTGTATTTATAGTGGAATATATAGTGTTTTTCATCATCAAATCCAAATGAATGAATTCTAAAACAATAACTTGAAACGACCAAACATAAGTATCGGAAATAATCGGTATTTTCTCGTTGCCCGACGTTTGGATACGTTTGCGCGTTTGTGTTTTGGACTGTATATTTCTGTATTTTTTTAATTAACAGCTTAGTATGCTTTGTAAGAAACTAAGTATATGTTTTTTTATCAGTTGTAAGGCTTGTAACGTTTGAGTCTGTGTGCCAGCAATGGGAATCTTATGGTCTGATTATGTGTGTGTCTCGTTTCCGAACAGTATCCCACCCACAATGCAGAATAAAAAATGTGACACTTTTTTATTGTCAAAGTCATTGTCAAAAAAATTATTTCAAGTTCAACTTCGCGCAATGCTCAATCATTTATTTCATCGCTAAAATTACTAATTATGTTGGGCATTTAGCACTTAAATGTTATGTGCATATGGTTTCTAAACAACTCAATAATTCCCAAGTGTATAAGTGTCACAGACACGGTGTCTTCTGTTCATAGTAATCTTTGAAACCGTAAACATACTTTAATAAAAAGGTTATGTTTTGGTCTACCACGTGAATTTTTTACATACTAGACCACGGATTTTGCCTGTTTTATTGTGAAAGTCTGTAAACAGACATTATAGAAGATGGGTCAGAACGACGACGAGTTTTATTCAGGCGTTAACGACGCTAAAGCTAACAAAGAGCTAGCAGCTGCAGAACGAAACGGGAGGGTTATCGTCAGAAACATCTCGTTTAAAGCAACGAAGGAGGCTTTGAAAGAGCATTTCGTAAAGTATGGTACGGTGCAGGAAGTCAACTTGCTGAAAAAACCTGATGGGAAGCTGGTGGGGTGTGGTTTTGTGCATTTTGCTGACGTTGCTAGTGCAGAAAAGGCTATTGCTGCAACAAATAAAAAGCCTTTTATGGGTAAGATTGCTATTTTCGGTTTCATGACGTTGACATGTTTTTTTGACCCTCATAACATAATTAGTAAAATTTTTCAATCAAATAACAACTGTATCGGTTGATTTCTAAGGTAAGGCACAGCTTGCCAAGGTTAATCTGTGGATGGGTGAACATCACCACCATTATATAACTAGTTTCCTCTGTGTTGTCAAAGGAAGCTGTTGGGCTCGGTAATCAATTGTAGACCTCTAACAGTTGTTACATTTAAATCAATTTCTTTCAGATCGCCCCATTCATGTGGCTTTTGCTGTGTCGAAGAAAGCATATGTACAGAATTTGGAAAATAAAAATGCAAGACAAAGGTTTGATAGTGCCAACTCTGAAGATGACCACAAACCTTTTAAAAGTAAGTTATATTATACAAATACAAGCGCTTTTCACACAACATTGTTCCGTTAAATCATAGAAATATCAATATATTGTTGTTGGCTGCAATACCTGTGAATAGAAGGAATAACTCCACTATTTAAAGCAATTATTTGTTTTTTATAATTTGTCATGCCCGACAATAATAATTTAATCTATAAGATTTGAATAATTTTATCAGCCTGCACCTTAGATAAATTAAAATTATTAATTTCTACTCCACAATCTCTTTATTTCTCAGAAGAAAAACCAGAAAACACACACAAACAGACAGAAGAAAAACAAAAGAAAGAGCGAGTGAACCGCAATGCTCGACTTATAATCCGTAATGTGTCATTTAAAGCCACTGAAGAAACATTGAAGGAACATTTTGCGTCTTATGGTGATATATTAGAGGTGAAATTACTGAAAAAGCCAGATGGAAAACTCGTTGGATGTGCGTTTGTACATTTTAAAAATGTTCCCATGGCTAAGAAGGCTTTGCTGAACACTAATATGAAGCCTTTCTTGGGTAAGTTGTCTGATTTAAGAATGTTCTTTAAATCTTGCTTTATAACATCATGCCTTGTAATCCCTGAAGGGTCAGGTAGAGTTGTACCTCGTAAACATGTAAATGTTTTTGAAAGTGAATGTATTTTTTAAATATTTTCTATCGCGAAAATACTTTTTCCACAATATTTTTGAGGCTGTACACCGCTTGAGGTTCTCTGCAGCCGTAGCAGCAACACCAGCACAGCATGATAATTGCATAACATCTTGGGTGGTGTTGGGTTGGGAGTCGACCGGGAGGTCTTAATAAACAAATTACTATTTTTTTTTTAAATCTTCCAGGTCGTCCTATATCAGTGGATTGGGCAGTAGCAAAGAATAAGTACATGCAACACGTAGTCAACCAAGAATTGGAGAAAGAAGAGAACATCAAGAAGGAAGAGTCGGACAGTGATGATGATAACAAGCCGCCATTGAATTTGACCAGCGATGATGTGAAGGACGAAGTTAAAAGTGAGAGTGAGTTATTTTGCCTTTTTTTATTGAAATATTGATAATCTCCTTCATCAATTTCACATTATTTTTGTAATTTGTTTATTTTATAGAAAATAAGAACTAGTCCTGCAGGGCTATTGCGTATCTTTTAAATGACAGTGGCTAACCTATAGTGCCTTTCAAATACTGTCAAATGGTTCCATTTTGTACTAAACCATAACCAATTTGACAGTTAATCCATAGACAATATGATAGCCACTGTGATTTAAAAGATACGCAATAGCCCTGCTGGTTGCGTTATTTTAAGATTGTTTCGAGTAAATGCCATTGTAGGGTTTTGCGGCCCAATCAAGTCATGCAATGTCCCATTGTACGGGAAGCTTAAAAAAAAAAAAAATTGCACAAAGGTTAAATTAGAAATATACTAAATGCTATAAAAACTAAACATAAGAAAAAATATCCTGTTCAATATAATAAAAAACTCTTTCGTCTTTTCAAGGTGATTCAGATGCAGAATCTGATGAAGAAGGCAGTGATGATGATGCAGAAAGTGAAGATGATGATGATGATAAAAAAGGTGCCGTTAAGAATGGATCGGACGAAGATGATGATGAAGAGGACAGTGAAGAAGACGATGATGATGATGATGACGATGACGAAGGAGAAGTGGATGATGACGAACCAGAAGATGAAGTCAAACCAGATTTTCAACGGTCAGTATTAATTCATCAGTCTATTAGGCAGTGTGAATGAGTTGACATGTAGGAAGCTCAAAAATAAATTTTAGCTTTTTTAAGTTATAGCTTCTCCGAAATCGTTTACTTTTTCGTTTCATAACGGATATCTTCGTGCTGCCGCATATTTGCGAGGGGCAGGGAGTCGCGTCAAAGCATTTATCGGGCGCGAGTCCTGTTAGTCTGTGGTTGTGGCAAGGCATGGACCTGTGCGGCTGTTTATTATATTATTATTCAATTCAAGTCTGTTTTATGTTCAAGGATCATGGGATTCTTGAACATTTTTTATTTTTCTTCTCTTAAAATATGTCTTGAATTGCCTTATTAGTGTAGTGATCACAAGCCTTATTGCTGAGCATACGTTTAATTCCCGGGTACGACAGACTTTATTTTTTACCAGAAAGGAGAAGTACCAATTTGGCCCAAAAATTATTAAAAAAAAAACAAGTTGTGCCCCCAGATTTACTACATAACTCATTTGAAAGATGGGTTCAAACGCAACATTTTCTGGTATCGAACCGAAAATATTTGTCTCACAGAAATATACCTACCTAAAGTGAACTTCAGAATAAGTTTTTTTTTTAAAAAAAAAACGTTGCCCCACACTAGGAATTTCTCCTGTATCGTGGGTGCGTTCACAAACATTTAAACTTACATACACAAATACTACCGGAACAACAGGTCATACAAATATTTGTTCCGTGCGGGAATCGAACCCGCGACACGCAGCGCAGCAGTCCATTGCTTGAGCCACTGCGCCAACCGTGCCGCCGAAGCCCATTTCAGTTGCTCATTTCACTTTTTTAACACAGATCGCACAAATGGGTCAACCTTTTCTTATAGCTGGCCATTTCTTAAAAAGAAAAAACAAGCTGGAACCCGATTTGGTTGGCTTGCCCACTTTAACTTGAGACTTGAACTTAACTGTCGAAATTTGTTTGTAGCACAGGGTAACACCCTGCCTATCCCTTCAAGGATTACAGGCGTGATGTTATATTTATGTTAAACGATATCTTTCCAGGATAAAACTAAACGACGCAGAAGACGGCTGCACAGTGTTCATCACCAACATCCCGTTCAGCGTGGACAATGATCAGCTGCGCGAGTTCGCGGAGATAATCGGACCTGTCAAGTATGCGCTGGTGTGCGTAGACAAGATGACTGAGCACTCTAAGGGATCGGGATTCGTCAAGTTTGCAGTAAGATGCATGTGATATATATAAATAATATTCTTTTTATTATCTGACTAGCTGACCCACGCAACTTCGTATGCGTCTCAATAATATTATAATATAGCTTATAACCTTCCTCGATAAAGCGAGTATCCAACATAGTAATATTTTTTCAATTAGCTTTCTAATGTTGAAAGAATTTTCAAAGTCGTCAGAGCAATTTTTGAGTTAAATCGTAACAACGTTCAACGTATAACGTTCCCAGCAGTGGGAACATTATATGCTGATTATGCTTATTATCTGTCAGAACACTCATCAATATTAAATTGTAGATGGATTTACTTTTTGTTATGTTTCGTTTTTCTTGTATATAATTTTGCTTTAATGTTAACTTAAACATTTATTTTGGCCTGTGCTAGACTAATAAATACATACTTTGGATAGGCTTAATTTTGTTTGACAACATTAAAAAAAAAATAGTTAAAAAACTAAAAACCCGACTGAAAAAACAGAAAAACAAGCACATTTTAAATTAAATAAAACTTGGAAGCAGGCAGGGTCCATTCTATTTTCATTTTATAATTTAATACTCAATTTTTTTTAATTTTGACAATATGGCGTCTGGTTGTCGCTGTGGTGAATTTTGATTACTGTCATATCTTGACACTCACAAGGTTACGACGAATCGATTGACGTAAAAATGATCAAAATCGGCCTACGCATTTGGTCTCTAAAACGCCACATAGAAACAAACATACAAACATACATAGACTGATAAACACATTACCCAGTTGGGTAATTAGACCACAATGTTAGAATTTTCCATGAAATGGCTTACAAACTCCAATACGAAACTAGCTTATTTAGACGTTTTAAACCCACAAAACCCATTTCATCACAGGACAAAGAACACGCAGACACGTTCCTGTCCTTACCAGCAGACCAGTTGAAGCTGGAAGGTCAGACGCTGCAGGTGAAACCGGCGCTCAAGCGAGAGAACCTGCAGAAAGGGAACAACAAGGACGCTAAGGATAATAGGAATCTTTATCTGGTTAAGGAAGGAGGTATGGTATACGTATTCATGATATAAATGGTGTAGAAGTACTAGGGCCTAGGGGCCGTGAAAGGGTTACTAATAACCCTTAAGGTGAAGGCGACGAGGTAGTCCGTGAAATTCGAATTTCAATACGTTATATTTGTTAAAAAACGTAAAAAAACGTAACTGTCAAGAATGCCTTTTTCATCAAATAATCACTTTTGACACTTGTATGAACTGAGACGGATGTTTTTATCATCATTACTCAGTAAACAGATAATTGTTACTGCCGCGAATCCCATTTTATTTAACATACGACTTGACACTGACCGTCATTGCGATCATTTTGTTTGACCTGACCATAGCCCGAGAACCTTCTTGATGCGGAGATATTGGAAGCCAAATTCCAACTTTGTCACAATTTTTTATTTTGAAACTCGTTCTTAAGGTTATAGCTTTAATTTAAATACCACCATGACTTGTTTACTATTCAATGCCATTCCATCTATTAACAGTTAACATTGAGTCCTACCGTAAAACGTGATTTTCACCCCAGAAAAAAAATGCATCACAGCAATATTTTTTGCGTAGTTTTGGATATACCGAATGCTTGGTTGACGGTTTCGTGAAAGGTCTGCTTAATTAAACCTTGTATTGTGATGTTTACAGTGGTAGTAGCCGGCACCAAGGCAGCGGTCGGTGTGTCAGCCTCCGATATGTCCAAGCGACTCGCGCTGGAACGCAGCAAGACACAAATGTTGAAGAATCTTAACAGGTATGCTGCAGATTACAGGTCGCGCCTCGTTACATGAACGCTGGGGGTCAAGCTGTGCATTACGCGATTTATCGGTCTGTTTGGTGGTATGAGGTAGGGGGGGGGGGGGCAGACGGAACAATAGCGTAGTAGTAGGCGGTACGCTATTGGTCCGTTGTTCTCAAAATACTATAGCGCACAAGTTTCACGAAATGGTTTTACATTACAATTGAGAAAAATGATTTATGACGTAAATTGTTTTATGAAGAGAGAGGCTGCTAATAATATCAAAAGATTTTTATGTATTTTAAAAATTACTAATATTTTATAAAGTACGGAGATGTTGAAAGAATTCGGCGGTCCCCTTTCGCCTAGTCACAAATTCAGCCAAAATACCTACCGAAAAAACAACATCGATTATAATCAATTAAACATTTCGTCCCATAAAATCGTAACATCATTATTTATTTAATTTGACAATATTTCGTTTTTTGGTCGGTCATCGCCGATGGTGTCGTGTTTTGCACGTTTTCATATGTCGGCTATATCCGATCGTAAGGTTAACACTTCTCCCGTCGAGGCTGCGGGTTGTACACTAGTTACCGCGGCCTCGACATATAGGGCTAAGAAGGAACATGGGTGGTTTTTAGTCAGTAGAAGTCTGACACTCCCTTTCGCTCTGCCCAAGAGCGGGAGGGGTTATTTGATGATTTTCCACCCGCCAAAAAATAAAAAAAGGTTAAAACTTCTAGTAGTTTAATTCTTAAATAGTCAAGCTATTCACCGACTCACTGTAAACCCTTAGTTTGGAGATAACACAGAATTACCGATACCAAACATCATTATTTTAATCTATTTTCCCAGATTCGTATCACGCTACCGTCTCGTAGTATCGAACCTGCCAGCTCACTTCGATGACGCGAAGCTGCGTCGTGTGTGCGTCAGCGCGGCCGACAAGCGAGCCACCGTCACCGAGTGCCGCGTTATGAGGGACCTGAGGACACCTCCTGGCACCGATGGGAAGAATCCGTAAGGATATTTTTCGTAGCGCCGTGGTCATAAAAATCTTGAGCGAGATGAGACAGATTAAAGAAGGTGCATTCTGAAATAAATAAATGCTCTTCTGCTGTGGGTGAGGTCCTGGGTACGATTCCCGTAAAGTGTGGTTGGGTTTTTCCATCAGGAAGTTCTCAGTAACAGACACGGAGTCTAGTTTTTTTTCCGGTCGGTCACAAATACATAGGCTATAATCATCAACAGCCTATTAATTTTCCCACTGCTGGGACACAAGACTCCTCTCTTTGAGAGGGAATGGGCAAAAATAAAATTATCATCTACCACGCGGGCCCAGTTTGGATTGGTAGATGTCACATGTCTTCGATTTTTTTAATTCTAAGACATGCCGGTTTCCTCACGATGTTTTCCTTCACCTTTAGAGCAGCGGGGATGAAATAAATTACACAAAGTAATGTGCCTGCCTGGGTTCGAACCCACGACCTAATGTTCGTAAGTCGGGGCCGCCACCACTGGGCCACTGTTGCTCAGGTTAGGCTTTAATATATAGTGTTCTGGCGAAATGTGGTTGTTCTATTAGGTACTCTTCTGCATAACCCTTCCGAGATTACAGGCGTGATGTTGGTTGCTCAAAGTATAACTCGCATTCGCATCGTTGTCATCTGGAAACGTGCCCAGAAGACTGGCAGCAGTGCCCCGTTGAATGGCAAAGAATAGGGATGTTTACTGACTTACAAAAAATATGATTCTAATTAGTCCGTCAGTTAGATTATCGAAAAATATTGAATACGTATTTTTTGTTTTATCAAATCAATAAATATTGACGAAGATAAAACGCGTCAAAGATTTGAGTGGGGGGTTGTGACTTCACTGACCGCTAAAGAATGTCATACTAATGTCTCAGAAAATGACGTCACACGAGTTTTCAAAGCATTGTATCGTCTTCGTTGTTTGTTTACGTAAAAAAGTAAAAATCCGTGTCCAAAAATTTTTTGGAAATCTATCTGACGGACTAATTGGTTTTTTTTAGTTAACATCCCTATTCTTTGGCCAAAGACAACGTTGACGATTTATTATGTTGTTTTTTCGTTGTTATATAATTATTGTATGCGTGATAGACTTTAAATATAATGACGAAAAAATAACATGATCTAACAAATGATGATAAAACAGTTCATGATTTTTTTGTGTCGCAGGTCAAAAGGCTATGGTTTCGTTATGTTCACACGACATGAAGACGCTCTGGCGTGTCTGCGGAAACTGAACAACAATCCTGACATATTCGATAAGAACAATGTAAGTATGACGTAAGGAAGTAGCTCATATTTTAAACTGAGAGCCTTTTAGATACCCCATCATCATCAGCCCATCATCATCTTCTCTATGAGAGTGAATGGGCTATAATCCACCACGCGTGCCCAGTGCGGGTTGGTAGACGTTACATGTCTTCGAGTTTTTAGAGTTCCGTAGCCAAATGGCAAAAAACGGAACCCTTATAGATTCGTCATGTCTGTCTCTGTCTGTCTGTCTGTCTGTCTGTCTGTCTGTCTGTCTGTCTGTCCGTCTGTCCGTCTGTCCGTCCGTATGTCACAGCCATTTTATTCCGAGACTATAAGGATTACACAGTTGAAATTTGGCAGGTAGATGTATTCTGTAAACCGCTTTTTGATTTTTATATAAAAATAAAAAAATATAAGATTAAGAGGGGGCTCTCCATACATGGAATTGAAACTAAAAAAACTTTTTTTCATCAAACCTACACATGAGGGGTATCTATGGATAGGTCTTCAAAAATGACATAGAGGTTCTTAAAATCGTTTTTTCTCAAAGTCAATCGTTTCAAAGATAGACACATCCAAAGTGGTAAAATGTATCCCCCCCCCCCCTCTAACTTTTAAAGTAAAAGAGTGACAATTCAAAAAAAAATATATAATGTAGATCTCAACAAAAACTACCAACCAAAATTGGGTTGAACGAGATCTAGTAAGTATTTTTTTTTAATACGTCATAAATCGTAAATCGCAATTTACCGTTCATTCAATCAACTCAATTATAAAAATTATGTTAACATTATGTTACTTGCTGCTACGGAACCCTTCATGGGCGAGTCTGACTCGCACTTGGCCGGTTTTGGTTCTAGGACATGCCGGTTTCCTCACGATGTTTTCCTTCACCGTTTTTTAGAGCAGTGGTAATGAAATAAATTACGCAAAGTTATGCGCCTGCCTGGGTTCGAACCCACTACTTATTGCTCGACAGTTGTGGCCGCCACCACTGGGCCACCGCTGCTCTATAAGATAGGGTGAGAGCACATTTCGGCCGTTTCTATAGAAAAGCTAGAATATAAATATGTAAAATGCACCTTCACTTGATACGAAATCAAAGCGTAAAGTTCCGCTACTTGGGCCGCGGGGTGTACACTAGTTATCGCTGCCTCGACATAGAGGGCTAAGAAGGAACATGGGTGGTTTTTAGTCAGTAGAAGTCTGACACTCCCTTTCGCTCTGCCCAAGAGCGGGAGGGGTTATTCGATGACTTTCCCGCCAAAAAAAAAAAAAAGTTCCGCTACTTTGGGAAATTTGGACCAAAGCCCTAGCCTTCTGCAATACTGCCTATCATAATCGAAAGCTCAATAGATCTTTTTGCACCCACAGAGGCCCATTGTCTCCTTCTCAATAGAAGACCGAACAGCTTTGAACGCAAGAAAGAAAAGATTAGAGAAATCCATAGCCAACAATCCTCTAGCTAACCAAAATGGCGGAGATAACGCAAACACAGGCAGAAAAAACAGGAAACGGAAGCCGGAGACGACTCCAGACGAAAGCTACGCTAAGAGGCGGAAATTCGGTCAACTTAATAAGTTTAACAGGAACGATAACAATCAAGAAAGCGGATCTAGGAATTTCAATCAAAATGAAGAAGGTAACAGATTTAATAAGAATAATCAAGGTCAAAACAGATTTAACAACAACAACCAAATCCAAGGTCAAAATAGAATCAACAACAAAAATAATCAAAACCAAGGTAATGACCGATTCAAGAATCAAAACCAAGAACAAGGCAGATTTAACAGAAATAATAATAGAAACCAAGGAGGTCCTAATAATAACAGATTTAATAATAACAAAAATAAGGGTCCCAGAAGAAATGAGCCAGGACAGTTTGTGCGACAACCCAGAGACTTCGAATACGGCGAATTCACAGGTTTGACAGCCAAAGAAGGTTCCCAACACAAAATGAGGAGCAACCATAAACTAAAGGCACAGGCTGAGATCCATAGACAAACTGTCAAAACAGAGAAGAAGCAGAGTAAGAGATCACAGATACTCAAGATGGCGGCGAAGGAGAGGATAAAGGGACCGAAACAGAAGATCAATAAGAATCCTAGTAAGAAGAGGAATAAGAACCATAATCGGTCGAAGTTTGATCGCTTGTTGTAATCTAGAAATGTGTAAAACTTTTGTCGTCTCTCTGCCGATATAAAGGTTGTAAAAGTACCCTTAAAGAAGCCGAAGGGCATTTATTCTCCCCGTCACTGCGATCATTTTTTTGTTCTACACCATACCTGGGAACCCCCTAGTTACGGAGATATTAGTGGTCAAAGTTCAAAATTTTTCGCAGCTGTTTTTTTGAATAATAGATTTTTTTTTCACAATTATATTTAGTATGTGTATATGTTATAACTTTATAATTATATACTTTACTTAAATTACTTCCATGACCCGTCTACTATTCATAGCATCCACTAGCACAATGTTTTAAAAGTGCTACATTAAGTTTTAACGTAAAATTTGATTTTTCACCCCGAAAAGTTGTTTCCCAGCAATAATTTTTGCGTAGGGGTACTTAGTTTGATGTACATAATACTTTGTTGACGGCTTCTTAAAAGGGTTCGTTTACACTGTATAAGACAATTTACGTGTACAAAGGGTGCGTAAGTGTCTTCCACCCTGTATTATCGCAGGATTACATTGTTGTAAATAATTTTAAACGAATTATATTTTTTTTCCTTTACCGTATTTGTTATTTTCCCCTATCAATAAAGTGGTAATTTTAAGATTAAATACCCGTAATTACTGAAATCAAGGTATGGAATAAGATGGGTGACTAGTCTTACAAAAGTTAAACTACGCTTCCCAAGGTATAGAACAAGATGGGTGACCTGTCTCATCATTCTGTTGCCCTTATTCCAATTCATTTGAGGTCGGCGCAGCATGTCTTTTTCTTCCATACCTCTCTGTTCCTCGTCATCTCATGAGACACCTCCTTTCTTACACCGACCATCCATCGTTTCTTTGGTCTTCCTCTGCTCTTATACCCATCCACATTCATACATCCCTTCCTTACGACATTTTCCTCATTCCTCCGCATCACATGTTCATACCACGACAACCGATTTCCACAACTTTTCATTCACCTGCGCCACTTTCAGACTTCCTCTTATGTACTCATTTATATTTTATTCATTCGCGTAACACCGCACATTCCCCTTAGTATTCTCATCTCAGCCACATGCAAATGCCTTTCATTCATCCATTTTGTGTCCCATTCTGATTCTTACAAGACAGCAGAGGTCTAACTATTGTTTATAAATCTTCGGATCGGATCCCCTTTAGTTAGCTTTAGTTTAGCCGACCTGTCTGAGAAAAGTTATACAACTCCGCAAAATAAAGATAGGAAAAGTAAAGCAACACTCCCCAAGGTATAGAACAAGATAATCAAATCAAATCAAAATATTTTTATTTCGTATAGGCCTACATGGGCACCTATAAAACGTCGACAAAAAGGTGCACGGTTCGGTGCATTGGTCGATTCCTAAGGAGAAGAACCGGCAAGAAACTCCAAAGGTTACTCTTTTAATCTTTTAAAATCGTTTGGGTTAACAATAAGTTCCAGACATAATCTTGGTATATTACACACATGAAGACTATGCAGAGTAATGTCTGAGATGGTCTTTTGAAGAAAGCACCACACAGATTTGAGTGGACCCGTCCATTCAGTGCAAGCATTTGTCAGTTATCGTGGATAAAAAGAAAAGTACCTCTCCAAGGCATGCAACAAGATGGGTGACCTGACTAAGAAAAGTTAAACAACACACGGCACACCCCATTTTAGGCCAATCCTCTTAGAAATAATCCAGCTCATGTGCTCATCCCACCACCCGTAGTCCTCAGTCCTTCCATGTGGTGTCCTGCCGGTTGGTACAGACACCATAACATTTTTTTTTTTTTTTTTGGTGGGTGTAAAATCATCGAATAACCCCTCCCGCTCTTGGGCAGAGCGAAAGGGAGTGTCAGACTTCTACTGACTAAAAACCACCCATGTTCCTTCTTCGCCCTCTATGTCGAGGCTGCGATAACCGTTGGACTACCCGCGGCCAACACCATAACATCAAGCTACTATATATTACTTACCTATATTATTTGTAATTCTAATGTTTAATTTAATTTTAATGAAAAAGATGATCTATAACTTTTTAAACCATATTTGAACGCCGAAAACGGCATTATGTTCGTAAAATATACACCTGCTAAACTTGTACAATATTCTGTCAAAAAAATGCACTATAAAATTATGTTGGTCTATAAATTGTGCTGCAGTGATCTATATAAGTTGTGTTAAAAATATTCAGTGTATCTACTTGTATTTGCTTATTTACTTGTGTCTTTTGCATGCCGATTGGTAAAATATGGCTGAACCTACCTCTTATTTGTTAACCACCATGTACTGTACCCATATTTGCAAAATAAAATCTACTTACTTACTTACTTACTTACTTATCAATCTGTCAAAATACAAAGTTCATGAATATACTCGTATGGAATGCCGTACCAAGCTGCATCAAAATCAAACTTAGTTTTTTATTGTCTAAACTTACCAAATTAACTCCTACAAAAGATATTTTTAACCAAGTTCTAAACAGGAGGAGGTTCTCAATTCCATTTTATGAATGTACACCGATATCTCCGTCATATAATTGTAGACCAATTTTCAAAATTATTTTTGTATTCGAAAGAGTGTTTACTCCTGAGGTGGTCCTATTGTCACCAAGTCCGGATCTGATGATAGGATCCCAGGGAAATCGAGTGCAACCCTCAAATTTTATAGATACATAATACGTTTAAAGAATTATAAAATAATACTGAAAAAAATGGACGCTTGAGATTTTTTGATACGAGTTTTGGTCATTGTATTTTCTAAAATTGATGTGCTGGGTGCTGGTGTGAATATGAACATGAGTTAAATAATAATAAAAAAAAACAACTGGCATTTAAGTACATTTATTTATTTCGCATTAAAAAATCTTTTAAAAAAATACGATTAGTTAACAAAAGCGTTCCTAATTATAATTATGAATATTTATTTAATCTAATTTTCTTTCTCAAGAAAAACTCAGATGTATGGTAAATAACTGATGATATGACTCGATTTAAATGGCTACTTTTGTTCTCGTACTTGAAATAACACATACTACATATGGCCCCCTAAATAATTCTTTGGCTCGTCTACTGACTGACCCAAAGATTTAAATAATTATGTACCTACATAGTTAGAACGTTTATCGAATCGAACGATAATTTTGATGTACAGTCAGTACCCAACATTACCTTACCGCTTTTTTTTGAGTTTGGGAAATCATCAAATGACTCCCTACCGCTCTGGACAGAGCGGTAGGGAGTGTCAGACTTCTACTGACTAAAAACCATCCATGTTCCTTCGTAGCCCTTTGTGCCGAGGCCGCGGTATCTCTTTCGAACAACCCGCAACCCCTCTTCTCACACCACTTGCCTTCTTCATCTTAATACGAGGGTCAAATAATGCTGGGCACTGACAATACAAACGTCAGCACATCAAGCTACCGGAAACTTAAATTGTCTCAATCAACTTTGAACCTAATGCTTTAGCAATGAAGCTGAAAATCTATTAAAGAAATTTGGCAACTTGTTTAGTGGCTTGATGTGTTACCACGTCATTTATATTTCATCGGATCATCTCAGTTCAGTAAGTTACTTATTATGCTATAGGGGACCCAATGAAACGTAACATATATTTCAATAAATGCATGTTGACTTGGTAAGTAGGAAGCGATTTAAATAAATTGTGACCCGTATGCATTATAGGCACTTGCTGTACTCATAAAAAACACATTTAAAATTTGAGTCTTGTTATTGCTGCGCATATTGGTATTGCAAACTTTGGCCAATATAACATGACATAACACTACACACATTTTTCATCGGTTTGAGTCCCATGTAATGGGGCGAGCCTGTTGCCAGCAACCGGGCACAACTCCAGACTCTGTGGCTGCTACTGAGAAATTCCTGACGGAAAAACACAGGAACACTGCCCGACCCGGGAATTGAACCTTGCAGGACCTCATGCTCCGCAGTCGTGCTTGCGATCAATAGACCAACGAAGCCTTTGGTCAATAAGTAAGCTATATTATCTTTTGCCCACGGTTTTGGTTCAGACAAACTTTTTCGTGAAATACAAAAAATATCTTACGTTTTCTGAAATTTGAGTGTCAATTTGTATGTTGATTAAAATATGATTCCTGTTCCCTCTTAAGATCTATCTTCAATCACAATTTTGATCAGAAGTCCACACTTATTTCTTACATCTTTACTATTTATAAGGTCTATCTTTGCCTAAACGATTTTTTAGGTGTAAATAAAATCTTGACACATTTTTGCATAAAAACCGTTACTTCCCATTGTATAATGAAAGCTCCTAAACTCAATGGTAATGGATGTTGAAAAATAAGGAGCCACTATTTATTTTGTGGTGTGGAGGAGCCAGTACATACAGCAGTACGAGAAAGGTGGGGTAATGATGAAATGTAACGGTAAGGTGCAATCCATCAAGTATGACCATAAATTCTGTTAATGCTATCCAGCTATTCCTTGACCGTATTTGGCTATGACTTGGTGTTCAGCAGTCCGCACTCGTCCAAGTGCGAGTACAACTCCTGTTTGTACTCCTCAGGGTGCTTAATGTAGTGGAGTACGTGTGGCGACTTGTCCCAGCATTTGAAGTTGCACTGTTGGACAAAATTGTATGATTAGTAGGTAGATTAAAAGCTATGTGCCGGTTTCTTATTGGAAAACTGACGAATTTCCTCTCAAAATGGTATCCTATGTTTAACACCAAAAATCTTTATCTTTTTTTTAGAGTATCGCTTTTCATAGCACCTCTTTTTTTGCTCTTGCGATACGCGTCCATAATCGTCTTGGTCAGCTTCGGCGGCAACCTTCGTATGGAGACTTTTACCCAGCGATCATCGTGCATGCGGCTGACGTGATCTGCCCAAACCCAATATAGCTCTAATTTTTTTTCTTGAGTGTGGAAAATCATCAAATGAATCCTCAGCTCTGGGCGAAGCGGACGGGAGTGTCAGACTTATACTGACCAAAACCACCCATGTTCCTTCTTAGCCCTTTGTGTCCGTTTGTTGTCCTTTCGAACACCCCCAGACTTTTTTTATCTTCAATCAGCTTTAGGTTATTTATTTAAACTTCATGTTCAATAGTGCTAAATATAATATAGAGAAATATCTTTCAAGCTTATTGGTTTCGTCACGATGTTTTCCATCACTGAAGCAAGTGATAAGCAATACCCACATGTTTTATTTGGATAAGATGGTTTACCATTTTGGTTGACAATAAAAGTGTAAAATTGTATTTTAATTTAACACATACTTTTATCCCCCTGCTAACCCAGGAGTCGTGTTTGCTTCTGCTCCTCTTCTCAGCGCCCACCAGGTCAGACTTGGACACGAGGAAGAGTGCCGGGGCTCTGCAGGGGTTCTCATGGAACACGTCAGTGGCCTTCATGTAGTGTTGGGTGGCTACGTTGTGAAACACTTTCATATGTGTTCTGAGGAAAAACGAGATCATGTAGGTAAATCTATTATGAGAACGGCAACAAGCGGCACATTCACTACCAATAGAAGTGTTACCATAGCTTTTTTTTGTTTTTTTTTCCCCAATAGGAATTGCTCCTTTAACGCGGGTGCGTTTTACATAACATTTAAACTAACATACACCATAAACTCACATACACCATCACTCACTGGAACAAATTTCTGTAGGCCATAAACATATTTGTTCCGTGCGAGGATCGAACCCGCTACACGCAGCGCCGCACTGCGCCAACCGTGCCGTCAAAAGTTACGAGGAAACCAGTCGTGAGACCCGGCCTTCGGAAAATAAATGTATTTTTATAATACAAGGTGAATGACCCTTCATGAAGATATATTTTTTTTAATAGACGAAAGGATATTTTCTTTGGGTGTATTAACACGTTTTACTGTTGTTCAAACATTGTGCTTATGGATCATAGTAGTCTCTAGTCATTTACCTGTTCTATGCCTTAAATTAGAAAAACTGTGATACAAACACACGCTTTTACTAAAAATACGATGCCAAAATAAACCTTATCTCTGCTAGTAGAACTGACCTAATATAACTCCTGAACATCTCTTGTAAGAACTTGTTCTTCGGGAACACTGCGTTGGGGAAGCCTACGGGGATCTCGTGGATGTCAGCGCCCGAGTCCCACACCTGGGACTCTACGCGGTCTAACACTGGCTGGTATCTGAGGATTATACATATAGGATGTTATAGTCAGACAAGTAAATTCAATATAGTAAATATAACAGGATGACCAGTAATATGAAACCGCGGCTCCGGAAACAAAGGGCTACGAAAGAAGGAACTAGGGGGTGTTTTTCAGTCAGTTGAAGTCTGACACTCCCTTCCGCTCCGCCCAGAGCGGGAGGATTAATTTGATAATTTTCCACACTCAAGAAAAAAAATTAGAGCTATATTGGGGTTGGGCAGATCACGTCAGCCGCATGCACGATGATTGCTGGGTAAAAGTCTCCATACGAAAGTTGCCACTGAAGATGACCAAGACAATTAAGGACTATCGCAAGAGCAGAAGTGCTTTATAAAGCAAACTTACTGCTTCTTATTCTTCACCGCGTGTACTAAAAGCTCCGCCCACACGTAAGCGCCGACTGAGAACCCGTGCACCACCAGTGGGTTCCGACTGTTCACCTCCATAAACCTGAGAAGTTTCTCTGCGATCACCTGAGTACATACAAAACTTATTAAATTACAAGTATGTTCATTTGATTTTTTGGTTTAGCTAGTTAAGAACTTAACTAACCATCTATATACGTAACTGTCATCAACGTATCACTTACACAGAGTCAGAAACCGACCGCGTGCCTCCACGATGCTCAAGGGAGCTCCTCCGCCAGAATTTGGTGGAAGCCTTCGCACCGCGCTCATTCGACACCTTGTCAGGCCTATTTAAACTACCGAACACAACATTCCCGGATAGGGAGTCTCCTCGGCTCTTGTTGCCATTGGTAAGCAGTTCCAGACAGACATTGGTTGCTCTTTCAGAATACGAGGGGCATGACACCTTCGAAGGAAACCAGGCGGATTCTCCAGCTGCTAAGCAGTTGGTACCGCCCTGGGAAAATACTATTTCGACTGTCTTGTCCATATATTGTTCCTTTTAAAGGGTATGGCCCCTCTATCTCCTCTAAACCTCTCTCCCTTCGCTTGCTCACTGCCCTAACAGTCACGTCGGATGAGCAGACGCGAACCAGAGAGCAACAAGCATGCAAGATTCCTTCCTCCAACAAGCACACCGTCCGGAAACCCGAACACTCTTCACGTGCACGTCTCCGGGCGATGTGCCCCACGAGTGCCCCTCTTTGTCTGGTCTCTCAATTAGACCTTTCTGGCATGAGTAACTCTATTATCTCTAGAGTCGTAAAAAGGTTTTAAAACCCACCTGAGATCCGTTGACCGGCCACAACAGCTGCCAAGGAGAACAGGATACGGAGACCACGTCAAACCCATGATCTAAGTACAGCTCAGCATATTTACCCACATGATTGGGCTTAGCCATCATCCAGTTCATTATTATACATAACGGCTTGTCTATGACCTGGCTTAATCTGAAAAAAAATGTTATTTGCAATAAGTTTTTGTTTATTATTTTATTTATTTACTAATAAAAACACAAATTAATGCAAAAATCGTAATTAAGCAAATATGATTTGTGCATAAATTTGCGTGTTGTTGTTCTTTTGCGATGGTATTTCATCAAAAAAATGTAATTAGTCCGTTAGATAGATTTCCAAAAAATAATGAATTTTTCACGTAAATAAAAGATGAAGACGAAACAGTGCTTCGAAAAGTCGTGTCAAGTCGTGTGACGTCACAAGGCTACTTTTTTACTTACTCAGAAAGTGAGGTCAGAAGCAATATTAATAAAAATTGACGAAAAACACATAACCCTCCTTTTGGGCTTCGCCGCAGTCGGGTAATAAAACGTGTCAAAGATCATGAGTGGGGACTCATGATCACGTTTTATTTTCGTCAACTTTTATTAATTTGATAAAACAAAAAACACGTATCCAATATTTTTCGATAAACGACTAGTTAGTAGTAGTAGACGGACCACGGCGGACGGACGGACGGCGGGCGGACGGACGGGTGGTAGTAGTTAGACGGACTAATTAGATTTTTTTGGTAAAATTCCCTAATAAATTCTTTGGTCAATTGGACATTTGTAATGAGAAGAGATTGAAAGTAATGTGACTAAAAAGTGATGGATATTAATTTAATGATGCTGGCTGGATAGTATACTTTTTTCCTTACTTATTTTGTCCTTACAAAAAAAAATTGCATAGCCATTTTCATTATTATATTATTTTAGCTAGCCCATATTGTCCCAACTCCACAACTGAGCAAAGGCCTCCCTCCATTCCTTCCAATAGTCTCGATTCTGTGCAACGTCTTTCAAATTCTCAAGAAAGACAATAGTTCGTCCCGTACGCCATCTCCTTCGTAGTCTGCCGTTCGGCATGCGACAGAGTACGGCTGCCTTTTGAGCCACGTCAACAATTTGCGTCTTGGAGTGCAGTGTAGTATTTCGAATAAAGCACTATAAAAATATTATGGCCTGCGAAGCTAGGCTAAGGTGGCGATAGTAGGCCTCCCACCAGGTAGACCGATGTCATCGTGAGTCTCAGGCTGCAACCGGTGGATGTAAACGGCAGGCTGCCGTTCGTTATGGCGTTCTATGGGGGATGCCTTTGTCCAGCAGTGGACGTCTTATGGCTGATGATGATGACTAAAAATAAAACTTACTTCATAGTATCAGGATCCGCTGTTAACTCGACTTGATCATTGCTGATGTACACCATGTTTGGATGGATAGTCCGCGTGTGCGCACCGCGAACAATACCCACTGTCGATGCCGCCATGGGAACTTTTGACAATAGTGGATGGGAAACTGCCTGTAAAGAAAAAAATAACGTAAAGCGGTTCACAGAATACATCTAACAACTGTTTTAAGTTTCAACTGTGTAGTCTTAATAGTTTCCGAATAAAGTGGCTGTGACATGACAGGACATGACAGACGTGACGAATCTATAAGGGTTCCGTTTTTAGCCATTCGGCTACGGAACCCTAAAAAAAGGTTGGACTGGTTAATTAAATAAAAAAATAAATAAATAAAGCGTTTATTCATGGCTATACACAGATAGTTTATAACCTGGATTAACAAATATGATAGTTTTTATCCCGATTTTATATTCCCGTGGGCTAGTAATAGTATAAGTAAGTATGTTTTAGGAGACGAACCTATTTATGCCCAATTGATGGCATCAACTGGGCACAAATCCAGACCCTGGGGCTGCTACTAATAAAAACGTAATGGAAAAACCCAATAGCACTTTGCCTGACCAAGGAACCTAACCCAAAAACTCATGCACAGCAGTCGAGCTTGTGCGCATGCGCGATTAGGGTTAAATGGGTACACCTCTGCCTAACCCTTCGGAGATAACATGTGTGATGTTTATGTTATTCTTATTAAAATTATAATCAGCCTATAATTTTCCCACTGCTGGGACACAGGATTCCTCTCTGTGAGGAGTAGGCCGTAAGCCGCCACGAGGGTCCAGTGAGTGGGGTGTTTACGGGGTCTTACAATTTTTGTAGCACATTACTTTGAGAGCCACAATACAGGAGAAATTCCTAGTGTGGGGCAACGTTTTTTTTAAAGAAAGAGAAGAGAAGAGAGAGAGCGGAAAATTGAGTGCTACCGTAAATCTTGATTTTACATACCAAAGACAAAATACATAGTTTCCCAGTAATACCAGCATGTTTGTCATTTATTAATATTTGACATGCGAGGTGTTTCTTAGATGTTCAAAAATGAATTATAACGATACGTATCCGCTAGAGGCGGTGAACACAGGACCGAACGAAGAGATGACGCTTGCAGCCTACATTCAGCAGTGAATGTCTGTGAATGAACTTCACTACAACACATAAATTACTTATTATGAGGGCAAATAAATGATTGTAACCACCCTAATATTTACGCAGTAGTCACGCATATAAAAGCGAGTTTTGAAGGGTAAAATAAACTAACCCTCTTACTAAAAGAACCCCTTCTTGTAACGGATGGTCGATATTGTCCCGCATGATACAGCGATCTTTAATCAATCAACTAAGCTGATAAGTTTAATTCTACTGGTGGACAAACAAGATGTAACCAGACCCTACACGAAATCGTTAACAAGTATTCAGAACATGAAACTAAGTAACTCTACCTACGTTAAAATAATTGCTGTTTTAAAACTAGTTTTTCTTGGTGAAAAACTACATTTTATGGTAGAACTCAATGTTACGCTCTCTAAACATTGTGCTGATGGATGATTTTGAATAGAACAGGGTCTTGGAGGTACTTAAAATTTAAATGTAAATATTTGAATCAATAAAACATGGGAAAAAGTTGTAACTTTCCGTGTTACAAGAACGATCCCAGGTATCTATGGACTATTAAGAAAAATGATTGCAATAACTGGAAGAAGAAGTGCCCTTCGGCTTCGTTTAGGATATTTTAGACTCTTCCAAGCTCTGCCACAAAATCCAGTACTCCTTCTTCTGCATCGACTGACCCGGTAGTATTTTTGCGGTAGTCGAGAGAGCTTTACTGGAATTTCGGTTGCTGTGAGGGTCCATTCAGAAAGGTCATTCCAAGTTTGATTGCCCTCTAATACGGTAGGTACTGGAATAGGTAGCACTCGGGTTCCAGGCCAACTTGACAGTTTTTAAATTTAGATTTATTTTACGAACATAGTTTTAAGATACTAACAAATTATGGATTTTTATTATGTCAAATAAATGCTTAAATCTAAACATACTTAAAACTTAATCTACACTCGCGAGCAACCAAATCGACTCAAGCCTAGACGGCGCACATATACATTGATTTTCCTAAAACGATAAATGGTAATTACAAAAGTGATATGTCATTCGAAAGCTGAAGAATTAGGCTTTCAATTAACATCAATACCTTAAAAAAAAACTAAGCGCTGATTTATTGACACATTTTAATTGGCCCTCAGCGTAAATTACCTCTTTAGGAATCCACGACTTGCGCTACCTGCTCCCGCTATAAAACCCCCCCACTTCCGGTTTATCTTATCAGTTGCTTGTTACAAGTTGACCGGTACACATCTCCGTAAATTGCATTCCTTGTTTTCGCTAACCCATGGATACCACACCAGAAGAAGCCGCTCAAGTTGTTGCCTTGTTGCAACAAGGGTTAAGTCAGCGAGCAATCGCTGCCCAGCTCCACTTGAGCCAGTCTTCTGTATCCCGAGTATACAGACGGTTCCAAGAGACTGGTGCCTTCAATCGGAGACCAAGAACGAGCCGCCACCGGTGCACTTCAGAGAGAGACGACCGCTTCATTGTCTCAACCTCGCTGCGCAATCGACACCTTACGGGCGTTGATGTGCAGCAAGAACTGAGACGTGTACGACAAGTGGCTGTCAGCGAGTGGACAGTGAGAAGACGCTTGAAGGAAGCCAACTTGACGCCAAAAAGACCTGCGACGGGCCCTAAGTTGACTGCAGGCCACCGACAAGCGCGCCTTCAATTTGCTCGAGAGCATCTCAATTGGAGCGTTGCGCAATGGCGATCGGTCCTGTTTACTGATGAGTGCAGAATGTGTCTGCATGGCAGTGACAGGAGAGGCCGAGTCTACAGGCGTCCGGGAGAACGATTTGCCCAATGTTGTTTCGCTGAAACAGTGGCATATGGCGGCGGTTCCTGCATGATGTGGGCTGGTATCTCTTTAGAGGGAAAAACCGAACTTGTTTTCGTGCCTGGGGGCGGCCGAGGAGGCGGGCTAACAGCTGATCGGTACATCACCGACATTCTACTGGATCATGTTGTGCCCTACGCAGGGTTTGTCGGTGAAGACTTCGTGTTAATGCACGACAATGCCCGCTGCCACACGGCACGAGTCACTCGACAGTTTCTGCAAGAGGTCGAATTACGCACGATGGACTGGCCTGCGCTCAGTCCTGACATGAATCCCATCGAGCACTTATGGGACGAGCTTAAAAGAAGAGTTCGGGCCAGAAATCCAGTCCCTTCAAGCGTAGACGAGCTAAAGACAGCATTATTAAAGGAGTGGGACGGCATTCCTCAAGAAAATGTCAAAAAATTGATAAGGTCCATGAAAAACAGACTGCGGGATGTAATTAGGGCTAGAGGGGGCAATACGAAATACTGATTTAAATAAAATAATTTTATTTTTAATTTTGTTTGTTTAATTTGTCAAATACGAGACACATACCCTTTTTCCTAAATTCCCGTTTTTCCTACTCTTGCATTCAGACATCATTTATTTCAAAAATTATAGATGGATTTCAATGATAATGATATCAAATTAAAGCTGACATCTTAAGCTTTCGAATGACATATCATTTTAATAATTTCCATTCATGATTTTAGTTGTATCAATGTATGTGTGCGCCGACAAGGCTTGAGTCGATTTGGTTGCTCGCGAGTGTAGTAGACAAATACAAATACAAATACAAATATTTATTGGAACATAAAAAACGTTATAACAATTTTTGTGTACGTTAATACTGCGTTAGTTAAGTAACTGTGTCGCAGTTATTAGCGCCCACCCCTGGATCGAAAGGCAACAGAAGTTCCAAAACAATAATTTTGGTGCTTAAAAGTAGGTAGAAACTAGTTACAACAAATTAATAATAATAAAACTAAAACTAAACATCTATTAACAATACTGGTAGCAACTTAAGGGGGTGTGTGAGTGAATGTGTGTGCGTGTGTGTGTGTTAGTGTGTATTACAGAAGAGTGAAAGTGCGTGCGTCAGTGTGTTTGTGTGTGTGTGGGAAGGGTATGCGGAGGTAGTGAACTAATATGATTTAAATTTTTACGAGGCTCTCTGTTTTCTCATAAGTCATATTTTGGAGCCATTTTTCAATTTTCAGTTTACACTCTCGTGACGAGAGCGGATATATTTGTGATTTTTCATTAATTTTGTTATAAATAACAGGACTTAAAAAATTATAATGTCTTCTTACAATTGTGAGATTAACAGACCTAGATCTAGTTTTTTTTTTTATGAGTTCTGCAACTTGGCAATTTGTGTCTACACATTAAGCCATTAAGATGAGGTATCTTGATTCTTGTCTTGTCAGCAGAAGGAATTCCTATGAATTCCTTTCAGCTGGTATCACCAAATCTCACGGTAAGTGTAGGGACACTATGCCGTTTCAATCTTGAGTGTGTGATACTTCATGTGCCCACTAGTTTTGATGCCAGTTCATTGACGTGAATTGATATTCTCGTCTGATAGCTTTCGCTGTATCTAGCGATCTCTTGTTTGACGGTGGCGATCTTCAGGTCCTCGTGTATATATATTTGTTGCTCACATAGTAGGGTATATCTAGCATAACTCTCAATGTTTTGCTTTGGAATCTTTCGAGAATCTCTATGTTGCTCTTGCTAGCAGTACCCCACAACTGGATTCCGTAAGCCCAGATTGGTTTAGGGGTGGTCTTGTAGATAGCTATATTGCTTTCATGTGAGAGGTTCGATTCGCGACCTATTAGCCAGTACATTGATCTGACTTTCATAACCAGCTGTTTACGCTTGGTCCAGATAAGCTTTCTGCAGGTGAGTCTTTTTCTCATTATAAAGTCTTATTGGGGGGCAAGTCTGCCTTCTCAGGAATCTCAGGGTAAAGGTTACATGGATAGATTTTCCTTGATTGACCCTAATACGCCATTTATCCAGCCATTTTTCTACCCCGTGGATGTGGGTTTTTATGTTGGCTGACGCCATGTCGGGATCCTCGTGAACCGACAGAAGGGCTGTATCATCTGCATAGGTGGCAGTTATAGTATCAGCATGGGTTGGAAGATCAGCGGTATAAAGCAAGTACAGTGGTGGCCCCAATATACTCCTGAGAGTATTTCATTTAAATGAGTAACTTTGCTATTAAATTTCACCTCAAAGCATCTACCGTATAGGTATGACCGAAGAATCGAAAAGAAGGAGTGAGGTAGCAGCTTTTTAAGTTTGAAGAGAAGTCCTTCATGCCACACTCTGTCGAACGCCTGGCTGATATCTAGGAAGACAGCTGAGCAGTATTGTTTGCATTCTAGTGCACGACTTATAGTATTCGTAATACGGTGTATGATCTGCTCGATGGTTCCATGTTGCTCTCGGAAGCCAAACTGGTGAAGAGGAATAACTTCTGGTAGATGGGGGCGCAACCTTTTCAGCAATAGGCTGGCGTGTTGCGTCTAGATATTCAGAGACTTCTTGGTCGTGTTCTAGATTTTTGCTTGGTAGAGGGCTGAAGATGGTTTTTAGGTGCTCTGCGTACACTTGGGCCATTTCAAGTTCTGTTTTGCCCACTTGCAATCAGCAGGGCTATTACGTATCTTTTAAATGACAGTGGTTATCATATTGTACATGGATTAACTGTCAAATTGGTTAAGGGTTAGTACAAAATGGAACCATTTGACAGTTAATTGATGGACACTATATGATTGCCAATGTCATTTAAAAGATACGCAATAACCCTTTTTTTTGGAGGGTGGAAAATCATCTAATAACCCTTCCCGCTCTTGGGCAGAGCGAAAGGGAGTGTCAGACTTCTACTGACTAAAAACCACCCATGTTCCTTCTTAGCCCTCTATGTCGAGGCTGCGGTAACTAGTGTACAACCCGCGGCCATACGCAATAACCCTGCAGGAGCTTTTATAGGTGGTATGTGTTCTTTCGGTCGTTTAAGCCTTTTTGTTATCTTCCATAGTGAGTACTTAGTATCTTTGTTAAGAGTTAGTTTGGACAATTGTTTTTGTAGACGCTCGTTTGCTGCCTGGGAGATCATGTGTTTGAGTTCCTCAGAGGCCTTGTTGAAAGCTTTTTGTCGTAGGGATGAAAGAAGACTGCTACGAAAATTCTACAAAGTGAAGAATTTTCGTAGCAGTCTTCTTTCATTAACTTTATCGTTTATGAGTCTGGGGTAGTGGGCATTTTGTGTTGTTTTCGGTCTTAAAAAAGGTGTAGATTATTTGACTGTGAATAAGCTTATTGAGATATTCGATGGCTGTTTCAACACTATCCGCGTTATTCAATGGCAGGTTCAATTTGATGGATTCTGATATTTTGGTTCTGTATTTGTCCCAGTCTGTTTTGTAGTTATACAGCCTTTGTATGTATTCGGTTAGAATGGCCTTACAGTGAATATTTATAATTACTGGTCTGTGGTTGGACGACAAGTCAGTACATTCTTCTATGTTTATAGGTCTGAGCGTTATAGCATTTCAATACAACACTGTGTACCCACGCAAGCGATAAAACCAAACTAGTTTGTTCTCGTCGCTGTCGCTCAACCACCGCCGCCGCTGCCCGTGCATCGCCCGATCGCCGCGCTCCGCCCGCCGCGCCGTCGGTCGCCCGTTTCGTGCGCGTCGCTATTATGTGCAATGCTTTTGTAAACATCGCCGTCGTACCGCCCCGCCATCGCTCGGCCGTCGCAAGTTTCGTGTCCGCAAACTAAGAGTAGGGGGACGACCAAAGAAACGATGGATGAACCGTGTGAAGGTTTTTTTTTTTTAAATGGGACAAGCCCTCTTCACTATTCCCAAAGCCGTGTGAAGGTTGATAAATGGCAAGATATGAGGTGACTGCTGCGATGAGGAGTCATTTAATAGAGAAGTATGGAAGAAATATACATGCTGCGCCGACCACAAATAAATTGGAAGATGGCAATTGAGTGATGATAGATTTAAATAAATAGTATTACCTATATAATACTTTACTTACATGATTACAACGCATTACTCTTTTTCCGTGTTTAGCGGCCAAGCAAACCACGGTCCGCAGTCGAAACGCCTCCATGACGAACCGTAAACTGTGAATGACAAACAAAAGGTGTATTGTTATAACTTTGTAAGTTGGTGTAGAATTATATGGTTATCCATAAGTAACAAAATAAATATTCCGCAAGGACACTAGTTGCATGAAAGTCATTTTTACGATAACTTAATAATAATTTAATAAACTAACTCGATTTTATTATGCATTGTGATTGAAAGCAGGCAAGTGTTGTTGTTACTTGTTATGCATTTTTAATATAGTGGTGCACTTGAACTCATCTTGGCAAAGTACAAGCGCGAATTTCTCGTGAAATACCTAACCATATTAATCCATATTATAATATTATTTACTAGGTCATATCTCAAAGTTGTAACATTTATTTCACGAGATATTCGCATTTAAACTTTGCCAAGTGTATGCATATTTTTGCTCGTGACTGTACATTGTTTAGTGTGCCATTCATTCTGTCTGACTATACTTAGGAGACAACTGTGTTGGTCAATTAATTAGTAAGTAATTGTTCTTTGAAACTAGAGCTTGTTGTATTGAGACATCCATAGCAGTCGGTTAATGCATGCTCGATATGAACAATGCAACCACTATACATTTTAAATAACGTAAACTTAAAGCAAACCTTATCAGTAGATTAACAATGTGCCAATTCGCCAAATAGGTAATTTTAACATAACATAACATCACGCCGCCGGTAATTAATAGTAGTTATCGTCATCATCATCAGCCTATAATGTTCCCAATGTTGCAGGGACTCAGGCCTCCTCTCTAGGACTGGGATGGGCTATAATCCACCACGCGAGCTCAGTGCGGGTTGGTAGATGTCACATGTTTTCGATTTTTTTTTGTTCTAAGATGTCCTCACGATGTTTTTTCCTTCGCCGTTTTTGAGAGCAGCGGTGATAAAATAAATTACACAAAGTAATGAGCCGGCCTGGATTAGAACCCACGATCTATTGTTCGTAAGTCGGGCCCGACACCACTGGGTCACCGCTGCTCCCATAGTTCCATAGCTCCCATATTTCGCAGTCCCTTGTTATTTATAGAAGGCGAGCATATTGCCTTCAGACATTCAAATATTAAGAGCTCTTTGATTGCCATAAACTGGGCAGAAATTCTGACTTTGTGGCCGCTAAGTAATGAAAAATTCCTGATGGAGAAACTCAATAACACTTTCCCGACCTGGAATTGAACACAGGACCTGTCCACAGTAGTCAAGCTTGCGACCCATACACCCAGTACGTACAGTAGGCAGTCGTTGACAATGATATACAAATATTATCGGACTTAACGCGGTTTCACCCGCGTATTCCCGTTCCCGTGGGAATACAGGGATAAAAGTAGCCTATGTCACCCGGGGATAGTCAAGCTTCCCAACGGTGAAAGAATTTTTCAAATCGCTCAAGTAGTTTCGAAGCCTTTTCGTTACAAACAAACAATTAAACAAACAAATCTTTCCTCTTCGTAATATTAGTGTAGAAAAATAATGCAGCAAGACTCCGAACAGTACTCAATAAAATTGCCGACCTCATTTTATGATTTGCATTCATTGTGTAGAGATGACTGATAACGACAATGATAAGCCATTGTTTACATCATGAATAAACAAAGTATTATTATGTGACCGTATATTATATGTACAGTAAAATGTGACTACCTACTAACCACTGAAATGAGTATGTTATGTAGGTACTTTCTCTAACCTTTGCACCGTCTAAACTAAAGTAGATTGTCCCTAGCATAACAAACAATGCATGCATAATTTCCTATTGTAACTACAAAACATTAAAAAACTCAACATACCTTTAATCCAGCACAATTTTAAACACTTTTACATTCAAAATATCACAAACAAACATCCATATGTTCCAAAATAGTATTAAATGTCATTTATTTATGCGAACCGCTGACCCGAAAGTGTGTCAATGACCCTTGCTATGGCAGCGTGCGTCGCGGACGCTCGTCGCGTACTTACTAACGCGGGCGGCGCCTCCGTAATCAGCTCAAGGATACTTATTGAGGAAGCCGAAATATCTAAAATTGCCCCACGTTAGGTAGCCAACACACTTATCGACGCGGAATTGGCTTGAACCGAAGAATAAGCTGCATGACCATTTAATAAAGCTACAAACATTGCCCCAAATGTACTTTCTTTGGTATTGTTCGTTGTGACGTTGAGCTCCTTGAAATATAAGTCGAGCTCCACGATAACTGACAAATGCTTGCACTGACTGGACGGGTCAAATCTGTGTGGTCCTTTCTTCAAAAGACTTCTTCGAGGACTACAGGTGCCAAACTTGTCGAGAAACTTTGGGATGAAACAATTTAAAATTGACATCGACACGGCTTAACCTAAAGATCGATTCGAGTGCAGTTATAAAGGGTGTAAAAGTACCCTTAACGCAAACGAAGTGCACTTGTTCTCCCCACCACTGCGATATTTTTTTGGTTCTAGACCATACCTAGGAACCCCCTAGTTACGGAGATATTGGGGGTCAAAGTTCCAAATTTTGCACAGCTGTTTTTGTAAATACTAGTTTTTTAGGTTATAACTTTACTTAAATTACCTCCATGACCCGTTAACTATTCAAAGCATCCACTAGCACAATGTTTTATTAGTGCTAAATTGAGTTTTACCGAAAAATGAAATTTTTATTTTAGTTAGATGTACAGAATGCTTGGTTGACGTATGTGTGAAGGGTTCGTTTACAACCTGTATTAAGCCACTAGCTCTTATTTCATAGTCATGATAGCTTTATCCGACTAGTTCAAGCTCAGTCCGCGTCAATATAGTGTGGTTACTCCCTTATTGTGACAGATGTAATGATATGATATTGCTCGGTATGTTCATTGCTGTCTGGGCAATTGACTGCGTTGTGTTATTGATGTGCAGTTCACGCTTAGTTTAATGTTTTAAGGTAAGTAGGAATTGTAGTGGTATGTTTTGATAGGTATTGTACTAGTGATGGCTGACTCGTTGGTGTGGTGGTCGTTAGCGCAGCTGCTTCACATGATCCAGGATTCTATTCTCAGTTTGGCAAAGTGTTGTGTCGCGTGAGGGTAAACTCCACCTTGCCCGTCGGGGCTGAGGGATGTTGTAAGAGCGGCCTCGACGTAAAGGGTGTAAAAGTACCCTTAACGCAAACGAAGAGCACCTGTTCTCCCCACCACTGCGATATTTTTATTTGTTCTAGACCATACCTGGGAACCCCCTAGTTACGGGGATATTGGGGGCCAAAGTGCCAAATTTTTCACAGTTGTTTTGGTAAAAAAAAAAAAAAAATACTAGTTTTTCAGGTTATAACTGTAATTAAATTAGGTCCATGACCCGTTTGCTATTCAAAGCATCCACTAGCACAATGTTTTAAGAGTGCTACATTGAGTTTTACCGTAAAATGTGATTTTCGACCCCAAAAAAGTCGTTTACCAGCAAACATTTTTGCGTAGGGGTGCTTAGTTTGATGTACAGAAAGCTTAGTTGACGGCTGCGTGAAAGGGCCAATTTACACCCGTATAAAGCTAGAAGGAACATGGGTGGTTTTTAGTCAGTAGAAGTCTGACACTCCCTTTCGCTCTATCCAAGAGCGGGTTTTTGATGATACTCTCTAAGTCCTCCACCTAAGGCCAGATTTCCACCAAAGCGGAGAGAAGCGGAGACGAGAGATGTGGGGGAATCGGCCATTCACATTACCAAATTAGTTATTTACGTCTGGTCTTTCGCCCTAACTGTGATTGGTCGAATTTGGCACATCTTCTCTCTGCTCTTGAGGAAACAGGGCTTCAGCGGAGACGAGCGGAGATCAGCGAAGTAGAGAGCAGAGATGTGCAAAGAGGTATGGCGCTCACCAGCACACTGTACACGTAGTCCTATCGTCCTCTGGCCCAAACAATTACAAGACATCTCCTCTTCTGTCCGCTCAACCGTTTCCATAAAAGCTAGGCGGAGACGAGAAGTCTATTGGTGGTTTACAAAACTTGTCTTCTTTGTGAGCCGGCCCAAAAGACTCACGAGGTACTTTTTTTAAATACTTAATTAAAGAAATTATAATACTGAGGTGTTACTTAATTCTAAACTCACCAAACTTTTACGTTTGCCAGAGGCGCTCTTTTACAAAACAAGGAATCTTTTTACTTACCTACATAGCTAATAGGTATAATAATTTTCAACACACTTGCTCATAAAATGGCTCTCATTTCACTGCAATTAGGCACATAATGACACCTGTAATCAAACTGCGACTTTTTCATTGCAATTATTCTCAAGTGAGTTAAAGGTTTTTTATATTTGTGCTTTGTTCTTAAAAAAGTTTCGGTACAAAAAGAGAAAAAGATTGTGTTCAATATTGCTTGCTCATTTCATGCAACTTCGTATTTAAATATATAATTTCAACTTGTACGTTTTTAATAAATAAAACTAACACTATAAATAAAACTTTGAAGTCGCCTTTTTGTACGTGGCTAAAACGCTATCCGTGAAAAGCCAAAAAAAGAAACCTTATTCTTGTAGTCTATTGACTGTTCGCGATTTTTAGATATCTGCGCCTAAGAAAACTGAATAATTTTTCCCGCCATTACGTAAAAAATTTCATAAGTCCTTTTTACTGTTGAAAATGGTTTTTTAGTATTATTTTCTTCACAAGTGTGTTGAAAAACGTCGTATGATACGTATAAGACCCTCACCTAACGGCTCGGGTCTCAATGGCACCTCAGCGGTAATCACCAACATTACACACTTGTACCATAATGTATAATATTATTAATTAACTGACAACAAAATCCACCGACATACACGTATAGAGTATCGTCTCGTGCGTGCCCCATCTCATTAGCTCTAATTAGGTTAGTTCCTTTTTAGTATCATGTTTAACTGCCCGTCTATTCTTAGGAGCTTAATTCATAAATAGTTGATCCTTTAAAACTTGTTGAAGACATACACACTGACCTTGCTGGAGAGTTTCTTGAAAAAGAACAGTGCGTTGTTCTCGCAACCGTCGTGCGTGTATGACCAGGGCCCCGAGTCTGCTATTCAATAGTGTCAGAATGGTCTATCATTGATCTCATAATTGTTGATTTTGACAACACCAAACTTGGCAAATCAACAATTTATGAGATCAGTGATAGATCATTCTGACACTATTGAATAGCAGACTCGGGGCCCTGATGTATGAATGGCAAAAGGAGTATGTAAGGATCGTAGCAGGTGATGTTCTGTGGTTTCTGTCTGCCTACCCCCGTGGGAAAGAGTTTATGTTTGTATGCAAAAATACTTTTTTTTTTATCTATTTATTTCCCAGGAAGTGTATTCGTCGTTTGATACACGTGGGTATTTGCTACTGTAGTTTTCGGCTCAATTACTATATAGTACCTATACAATATAGGTTGCGGCTCGGTTGTGACTTTCGCCGTACAAGCAATAACAAAGTTTCAATACTGAGCTGTTGGTCTTACGCCCATGCTGACTTATTGTATTTCTCCATTCTTCCTGCTTCTTCAATTAATATTTCTAACGATTCATTTGTTAATATATTTTTTCATAACAAGTAGAAAATCAAACTACAATAAAGTTTTTATAAAAGTGTATTTTCTATATATTAAAACTACAGTGCTTGTCTCTTATACTAAAACTATAATGTAAAAAATCTTAAAACTAAACTTGATACAAATTCATCGCTTTATTTAATACTTTAGACCTGATTCACAACTTTCTTATGAAAAACATGTAATTGACAATAGTTACTGTTTTGGTGTATTCAAATAATTTAGGAACTGATAAATATGTATTTTTATTTAAAAATATAACAATAAGTGTACCTTAAAAGCTAAGTTTACATCGGTTGAGTGTTTAGTCAAGCCGAGTTCTGTTAACCTTTTGAAAGCTACGGACGGCTATAGCCGACAAAAGAAAACGAATTACTGATCGTCGCATATGTTTTAATTAAAGTATCACTCTTTACATCACTATTTTATTTTATTTGACACTATTTCATATCAAAACGGCGGTTGCAATTACCTTTTCTTGTCGTCTTCAGACAACGTTTTCATTTGGTCGGCTATATCCGTGGCGTTCAATGCGTTAAAAACTAGACTAGCTTACTAACTAGAATGATTGCTAGTACCCAAACTAAGCTAGTATCTCTACTAATGTAAACGTGCTAAGTCGAGTCAAGTAAAAGTAACAAAAGAAATACTTGAAGAAGATCAAGCGATTTAATGTTAGATATGAGTGTTTAAAAGTGTGACATATTTATAATTTTCATAGTTTAAATGACGAAGCGATTTAAAATAACACTATCATTAAATTTTAACAAAACTAAAACTATGTTCCAAATTATATCGATTACACCAATAAATGTTTAAACATGAAAACTAGCAACACTGTCATTTAATGTTACCAGCAACAAAAAACAAAAGCACAACAATCCTATAGCCTTCTTTTTGAAATGACAGCAAATCAATGTTGCCATTTTATTGGCTAAGAGGTTTTTTTTAGTCTTATTTTTAGGAAATATAAGTTTAATTTCACCATTAATTTTAGTTTAGCTTAAAAAAGCTTATTGCATGAGCTTGTTAAAACATAAGCTCGAGCATTTTATTTTAAAAGTATGCTCCGGAGAGCTTAATTATATTTGAACCAATGTATGAGCAGAGATTTTGGTCATAAATGTGTTTGCATTGAAGTTAGCGTCATGTACTAATATTAATTTAAATAAATCAATTCACGGTCTCAAAATTAAAAGATATGAAGGACAGCGAACACTTGGGAATTCAAAAACATTCGTTGTAGTTTAAGTTGTCGAGATTGGCTTAATCATTACTGCCGCTCGGGTCGATCTTTAGGTGAAGCCGTGATTGCCTAGGTTGGTCTAAGGATATGTGGTCACCTAGGATGGATTTTACGATTTCTCTTACATTATGGTCGCTGTCCGTACGCACTTAACCGTTTAAACGCCACGGTCGGGTATATCCGACAAATGGAAACGTGTGCAACACGCCACCGTCGTCTTCTAAAGATGACAAGAAAACGTCATTGGGCACTTGTCGGCTATACCCGACTATGGCGTTCAAAAGGTTAAGCATGGACCACTCTAATTTAAAATTATAAAGTAATTTCATTAAGCAACAAAAATCCTTCATTGCCCACATTTTAATTAAATTGCTAAATTGCTCGATTTCTTTACTTTATTTATCAGAATTTATGTATAAATTCGATTTTGTTGTATAGTTCAAATCCGTTGATTCACACAATGCGGTTCGGCTAAATATAGAATGACAGAGCTTTTACATATGGGTCATTTTCAAATGATTTTAAGGTTATACGTTTAAAAGTAACCATTAGACACCGATTTCCTCTTAAAAGAAGCACGTTAAACCGTTGGTCCCGGCTGCTAATTTAACTTAACCGACAGAGCGTAAATGTATGCCGCCCCTCCCAGGCCAATGCACAAAAACCTAAAAACACACTATTTAATTTGACACTATTTTTTTGTATTAAGCAGCAGTTACAAAGTTTAAAAAAAAACGTTTTTGTCGGCTATAGTCGACTGTGGCGTGTTAGGCACGTTTTCATTAGCCGGCTATACCCGACAGTGGCGTAAAGGTAACCTATACATTATTACCGCTAAAATCAAGTGAAACTGACCCATCCTCCTACATCCTTGCACTTACTTTTCACTTATAACCTCATTCTCATCTTCTCGGGCTGCGAGACGAGCCCGTAGGCGTCCAGGTGTTCGTACAGGGCTGCAACGTACTCCTTGGGGTGCTTCGTGTAGTGCTGCACGTGCGGGGAGCGATCCCAGCACTTCCAGGTGCACTGTGAATAAGAGAGAAGGGAAATCGTCAACAAATATTATATGTAGCTACATTAAATACTAGTACAACCCGGAATAGTACATCATGGTACAAGTGTGTAATGTTGGTGATTACCGCTGAGGCGCCAATGAGACCCAAGCCGTTAGGTGAGGGCTCTTAAGAGAGCCGAGGACAGTAATCATCAATACACACGTGTATCATGACGACGTTGTTTTAACACATTTGTGAAGAAAATAATACTAAAGAATCATTTTAAACAGTGAAATCGAGTTGTGAAAAAATGTTGCTAATGGCAGGAAAAAAAAAATTCTGTTGTCCTATGCGCGCGCATCTAACAATGGCGATCGGCCATGGACTAAAATAATGTGGTTTCTGTTTTTTGGCTTTCCGCGGATAGCATTTTAGCCACATAAAACAATGGGGAATTCAAAGTTTTCTTTATTACAGGGAAAACAAAAGTTATATTAATAATTATAATTGCATTTATTTCGGGCTGCGCCCAGTGTTAGTAACAATGATCTTAATACTAATGTTAGTAGACATAATAGGTACACAAATTAAACAGTACGGAGTTTCATATAATGACGCAGCATTGACGGAGACTCCCATCTATCTGCATATTTGAGTGAAAGTTTTATTTATTAAAAACGTACAAGTTGAAATTATCTATTTAAATACGAAGATGGATGAAATAAGCAAATAATAGGTACATAAATTTATATATATGTACTATTGAAACAATAAAAAAAACCTATAACTCACTTGTGAGTAATAGTAATGAAAAAGTCGCAGTTTGATTACAGGTGTCATTATGTGCCAAATTCCGGAGAAATTAGAGCCATTTTATGAGCAAGTGTGTGGAAAAAATATATTATCTGTATGATATAAATATAATTTATAGCACCCACGAATTATGTATTTTTCTATCAGTTTTTTTCAATTGGGTCAAATCAAATCAAATCAAATCGTTTATTTGTGATACATGGGTTACATGCAGGTGTTCATTACATTCATTTAAATTTCTAAGGTTCAATACCATGATCAGCCACTTGGGCATACAAATGATTAAATAATCAAAGTTATAAGAAATTGACATAAATTACATAATTATCATTAAAATTCAGACAGATAATACAATAAATAACCTAAGGATATCGTCAAGCGGACATGAAACAATTAAAATTTCTTAGTCGATAAAAAATCATCAACAGAGTAATACGATTTTGCTATAAGAAATTTGAACAATTTATTTTTAAAGACATGAATATTGCTACATCCCTTTATGTCATTCGGAATCTTATTGTAGATCTTTGTGGCCATAGCAAACATACTTTTCCCAAAGAGGGTAGTTCTATATTGCCTAGTAAGGTTATTATTCAAATAACTCCTATTTCGTGATCTGAGCTGCAAAGTAAATAGCGATGGATGATGTCTAATGAACAAAGCCATTTCAAAAATATATAACGATGGGACGATTAATATTTTTAATTTTTCAAAGTAGTCCTTGCAACTGTCAGTTCTTTTGAGACCACACATAGCTCGCACGCACCTTTTTTGACATCTAAAAACTTTATCCCAGTTGGTAGCATTTCCCCAGAATATAATTGCGTATCTGAGTCTTGAAGCAACATTACTGTGATAAGCTACAAGCAATGTATCAAGATTGACCTTTTTAGCTAGCATATATAAACCATAAGATGACTGTGACACCTTTTTGCAAACGAACTCAATATGACTTTGCCATTTTAGATTATTGTCAATGTGTAGGCCGAGAAATTTTGTCGCGGTCGTTAATCCTACTTCTTGACCATTAATTTCTATTTGAGTATGTAAACTGTTTTTTGTTTTCTGCTTAAATTGCATTAATTTAGTTTTGTCGATATTAATCAATAAATTATTATTTTGTAACCATTGAGTAATCAAATTTAAACTTCTATTTATAATATTTTCGTCATTGTATAAAACAGTACAATCATCGGCAAATAGTACCATACGATCTGTAGTAGATTTTGGCAGATCATTAATATAAATGATAAAAAGTAGTGGGCCCAAAACACTACCTTGTGGAACTCCATATTTTATTTTTCTACTCCTGGACTTATAAATTACTTCATGCTTTGTATCAGCAGATATTTTTATAATGTTCGTAGTCTGAGTTCTATTGCTGATGTAAGATTTTAGCAAGTCTAATGTGTTACCCCTCACACCGTAGGTTTCAAGCTTACTCAGTAGTATATTATGATCCACGTAGTCAAAGGCTTTTGACATATCCATATACAAAGCATAGACAGGCTGTCTTTTGTCAACTCTAGGATATACCAAACTCAAGAAATCATAAATAGCTAAATTTATGGACATATTTTTACGGAAGCCTTTCTGATCCGGTGTAAAGATATTGTTTCTGTCGTAACATAGTAAAATAGTCGTACAAGCTATTATATATGGCTTTTTCTATTATTTTGGAAAATGTTGGAGTTAAGGCTATAGGCCTGTAATTCTTAATATCCGATTTTAAATCCTTTTTATGAAGCGGTTTAATTATAGTTTGTTTTAAAATAGATGGAAAGACTCCCTGTTCGAAACACATGTTTACAACATAGCTCAATATAGGTGCAATTATGGGAGATACGAATTTTATTACTAACACACATATGTCATCAAAACCTGTGCTCTTAGTGTTATTTAATTTTTTTATAATTGTTTCGATTTCTAAAGGACTAGTGGGATTTAGAAAAAAAGATTTTGGTGAATTATACGTGCATGTAGATGATGTTCGGATATTATTATCCATAGTGCTAGTCTGAGGTTTAACCATTTCAGCATAATAATCATTAAATAATTCAGCGATTCGTTGAGGATCTGTGATTTTTTGTTTATAATATAATAATAATAATAATATTCCACAACTATCACACAACGCCATCTAGTCCCAAGCTAAGCAGAGCTTGTGTTATGGGTACTAGACAACTGATAAACATACTTATATATTTCTAAATACATACGTATTATAGATAAATTACACCCAGACACAGAACAAATGATCGTGCTCATCACACAAACATTTGTCCTGGGTGGGAATCGAACCCACGACTTCCGGCATAGCAGTTAGGGTCACTAACCACTAGACCAACAGGCCAGTTTATCTATTTCCAATTCACTTATGGTCTCAGGAGGGAAACTCTGCTTTCTGCCATTAATTATGTTCCATGTGGCTTTCGATTTGTTCTTAGAATTTAGAATGTAATAATTATTCTGTGATTTTTGAGTTAATTTAATGATTTTGCTATATCTCAAAGAATATTTCTTAAAGTTCAATTTATCTAAGCCACTTTTTGATAGTCTATATTTCCAAAGAAGAGAACGTTTACGTTTACTACATTTCTTAATGCCACGTGACATCCATTTTGACCGAAGGGTTTGGGTCATTTAATTAATTCCGGAGGTATCTCGTTATCATATAAATATAGATAACGAGTAACAGCAAACCATGTTTTAATTGGTTTGCTGTCCTGAATAAAATCCACTATGATTTCGATAGTGATGTAAAGTCAAACTGTGAATGGACTTTGATCAACTCATTAAAGTCTTTTGTGGGGCAAACGCGAGGTGCTTCGCTATCCAGCACGCTACGTACTGTTCGGGCAATTTCAAGTCATCAACACTGGAAGAAAAAAAATAACCAGTTCGAGGGATCGCGAACGATTATTATCGAGTTTTAGAAATTACAGTTTTGTTTCAATTGCCTTCAATTAATGTTTAACACTATCCGACATTTGTGAGCCAAAACGCTCAGCACGCTTATCCTTTAATTGTTTACGAATAGGGTAGTTAAAAAAAAAAAACTAATTAGTCCGTCAGATAGATTTTCAAAAAATATTGGACACGTATTTTTTTTTCACGTAAACAAACAATGAAGACGATCTGTATCGTCTTCATTGTTTGTAAACTCGTGTGACGTCATTTTCCAAGGCATTACTATGACATGACGTGACGTCACAACCCCCACTCAAATCTTTGACGCGTTCAATTTTTATTGATTTGATAAAAAATACGTATTCATAATTTTTCGATTATCTTAAAGACGGACTAATTAGAATCATATTTTTTTTAAATCAGTAAACATCCCTATTAACGATTCTGGTTCTCGATTCGTATCGAACCCGAACAAGACATACAGCGGCAGCTGACTATGTATAGCGAAAGCTTCGGGTTGGCTTTGTTGTTGAATCGAATGCCGGACCCGAACGTGCATAAAACACCCCTCAAGAATGGTAGAACCGGAGCTGCGGGACTGTTCGAAAGATATACCGCGGCCCCGGAACACAAAGGGCTAAGAAGAACACGGGTGGTCTTTGTCAGTAGTAGTGGTGGTTAATATATCATATAGCAAAATAAAGCACCGTGCTTAATACACATAACATAAAGCTAATGCTATCATGGCTCTCACAATTTGCTATTTGCTTATTGCTTTTACATCGCACTCGTGCATGCTGCCACTCACAGCGCTTGCTATAAGTCACTTGACTTAAAGCAAGCGCGGTGAGTGGCATCATGATATGCCTACGCGTTTAAAAATCACGTGCTAGCTAGCTTAAAATATAAAGCATTAAGCATTAAGCAACTGATTGCCTTAAAGCAACTTTGAACACCACTAGTCAGTAGAAGTCGGGACGTTCAAAAGACCCCTCCCGCTCTGAGCGGAGCGGAAGGGGTCTTTTGATGATTTCCCACCCGAAAAAAAAATGTTTTTAGATCAGGTGGGCACTGGCTCTTATAAAACAGGTATATTATCTAACACAAAAGTCAGGGACTTCTCCTTATTTTGTAACCTGTTTTTTTTTTTTATGTAATAGAGATTATTGATTATGAACAGTTTAGACTTTGATTTAGAGGATCATATACCTTGACACCCATCTCCACCCAGGAGTCGTGCACGCTGCGATTGCTTTTCTCAGCGCCGACGGGGTCGCTTTTTGACAGCAGGAACAGAGCCGGCGCGTGACACAGGTTCGTGTGGAACAGCTGGGAGGACCTGATGTAGTGCATTGTTGCTGCTTCGTGGAACGTCTTCATGTGGTACCTGCAATGTGGGAAATGCAGTGGTTGTAGTATCGATGTTAAGGCATTGCATTTGACGCGAAAAATAAATAGTAAAGATATTAAAAAATTCACAAATTGAAGAGTCAGTATTTTTTACCGATCAGAATAGTTTCGAGCGTTGTGTGTGAATGCAGCTAGTCTCCTGAGGACATTACCAGATGACAGTGTTGAGGTGTTTATTTTTTGTCATATTGGATTTAGAATGACGTCACTTCGCTAACCATGCATTGTCATTCAAACTAAACATTGTATGCCAAAGTTCGTTACAGGTGAAGCTAATCAGGGCACTGTAAGCTGTTAGTACCAGTTGTCATTTGTGGGTCATGGGCAGTCGTGACAGGTAGTCAGAAAGCCGAAAGTATGGGAATAGGGTAGTTAACTAAAAAAATCTAATTAGTCCGTTAAATAGATTTCCAAAAAATATTGGACACTTTTTTTCTTTTTTCACGTAAGCAAACAATGAGGACGATACAGTGCTTTGAAAACTCGTGACGTCATATTCTAAGACATTTATATGACATTTTTTAGAGGTTAGTGACGTCTCAAACCCCCACTCAAATCTTTGACGCGTTTTATCTTCGTAAATTTTTATTGATATATTGATATAAAACAAAAATTACGTAAGTCATAAGTCATAAGTCAGTAAACATCTCTATTAGTCAAATACTGAATTGTGGAGGTCAGTTAAGCAGCCTCACGATGTGAAAAACACACCTCAACATCGTTGGGACAAGGCTGAGCAGATATTAACAACTATTTGACCTTTAGACTGCACAATAACAAAACAATACAATTAATGCATCTTCACACATGACCTAGCCATGTTATAGTATGGTCACTCAAGTCGGAAGCGACTATGAATAAATGTGCATTGAATAATAATGATCATGTAGGAACTTTTCCTGTAATAGTTTTGTTATTGTGGGTTCTTTGCTATTCAGCTGCAGCCGTTTAGACTGGGAGTATTTCCATAAATAATTGGCGAAAGGCTATATAGGCACATAATGATGACAATAGGGATATTAACTGACTTGAAAAATATGATTCTAATTAGTTCGTCTGTTAGATTATCGAAAAATATTTGATACGTATTTAATAAAAATTGACAAATATAAAACGCGTCAAAGATTTGAGTGGGGGGTTGCGACGCCACTCACCGGTAAAGAAAGTCATACTAATGTCTTAGAAAATGACGTCACACGAGTTTTCAAAGCACTGTATCGTCTTCATTGTTTGTTTACGTGAAAAAAGAAAAAATACGAGTCCAATATTTTTTATTTTTCGAAATCTATCTGACGGACTAATTAGATTTATTTTGCTAACTACCCTATTATTGTAGGTTCTTTGCTACCAGTCTCAGTCTAATAGCAAAGTGGTTGCATGTGCAACTGCTAGCATAAGGACTACTTTGACCATCCTGGGAAATTGACCCAATAGGTCAATTTCCCAGGATGGTCAAAGTACTATTGAGTACTTACTTACTTATTTCTAATGGGTGTAAAAATACACATAAGGAAGCTGAAAAACACTTGTTTCATGACCACCGTACTATTCAATGCACTTATTATCATCATCAGCCTATAATGTTCCCACTGCAGGAACTCAGGGCTCCTCTCTAGGAAAGTTATGGGCTATAATCCAACATGCAGGCTCAGTGCGGATTGGTAAAAGTCACACATCTTCGATTATTTTGTTTCTAAGACATCTTGGTTTTTTCACGATATTTTCCTTCACCGTTTTGAGAGCAGTGTTAATTAAAAAAAAATCACAAATAATGCACCTGCCCGGGTTCGAACACATGACTTACTGTTCGTAAGTCCGCCGGGCCACCGCTGCTCAGCTGAAGGCATTCATCAGCACAATATTTGTATTTGTAATACGTGCGTCACATTGACGTACTCAAAATAGACGCATTGTGCGTCATACTAACACGTGATTTTGCACAAAAAAAAGTCTATTTTCCCAGCAATAACATTTGCCTTTGTAGAGTTGCTTAGATAGTTGTACATAATGCTTGGTTGACTGCTACATGAAGGGTCCATATAAACCTTGTAAGAGGAATTCTCACTAGCTCCCGGTCTGGATTTGTACCCAGTTGATGGCAATAGGCTTGCCCCCTTTTACATGGGACTAAAAATAAAGGGTGTTAAAGTACCCTTAACGCAAACGAAGGGCATTTGTTCTCCCCACCACTGCGATCATTTTTGGTTCTAGACCATACCTGGGAACCGCGTAGTTACGGAGATATTGGGGGTCAAAATTCAACATTTTGCACAGCTGTTTTTGTAAATACTAGTTTTTCAGGTTATAGCTTTACTTACATTACCTCCATGACCCGTTTACTATTCAAACCATCCACTAGCACAATGTTTTAAGAGTGCTACATTAAGTTTTAAAGTAAAATGTTATTTTTGATCCCAATAAATAAGTTGTTTCTCAGCAAAAAAAATGCGTAGGGGTACTTAGTTTGATGTACAGAAAGCTTGGTTGACGTATGTTGAAGGGGTTAATTTACACCCTGTATAACTGGCGTGATATTACGACAAGTTTTATAATAACAGTTTAATGCATAGTCCAGTCAAGAAGATCCACGTCCAAGATTACTTTATCCGCAAGGTGTCGACGAACGACACCAGCGAAAGGTTACGTCCCGGACTTTGGACTTATCGAATTTGTGGCGTGACTTACCGTCATTGATAAATGTATCTTATAAGCATTATTTATTCACGTGTCAGACGTTAATTTCAATTGAACGTTAAAAATCAAAATCAAAATATTTTTATTTCACATGGGCACTTATAAAAAGTCGACAAAAAGGGGCACGGTTCGGTGCACTGGTCAATTCCTAAGGAGAAGATTCGAGACGTTAATAAACGTTGCTTCGATTATTCTTGAGGTTAAGCCGTGCTTGCCTTGTTTGGTCTGAGGATGGGTAACCACCCAACACGTACCGAGTTTGCTCCGAGCCTCAGAAAGCACATTAAGCAGTTGCAGTGCTGTCATTTGTAGATGACAGCCGGCACCAACGGCGGACCGCGTAAAAGGTGGTCAGAGGCTTGAAAGTCTGACACCCAGTTCTACCAAAGGGTATCGTATTACCCGGTACTTACTGGGTTGTGGAGGTCAGATAGCCAGTTAATCAATGTAAAATATTAATATTTAGCTATTTTGATGCATTGAAAATTATCCTTATCAGTAGATAGAATGCGTTAAAAACAGTAGCTTTGTTTATAATATATCTTTTATTTACGTAACACGTGCCTAACTAGATATAACTTATCTATAAAATACGTGAGTTACATTGTATTAAAACAAATTAATTTTACCTACTCCGATATAAATAAACTAGCATACGACTGTCTAGGATTGATAATAATATAATATAACCTATGTGGAATGGGACAAAGCCTACGGCTGTTATAAATTAGACTTTATTCAGTCTATCGGTTGGTTCAATTCAGGAAATTTAATAAGTAACAAAATGTATCCCCGTATTTTACATGGATCCCCATGTAAAACACTAGTATTCAGCAGCCCACCTGACTTCAAAAACCAATCAGTATTGGATATTATGATGCCCCTTCATAAGACTGGTTATCAGACTTTCGGGTCACTGTACCTGCAAAGGCTGTCAAAGATCTTCAAATGAGAGCTAGTCGGTATCAAGTTATCTTCGCAAGAGATACCGCGGCCTCGACATAAAGGGCTAAGAAGGAACATGGGTGGTTTTTAGTCAGTAGAAGTCAGACACTCCCTTTCGCTCTGCCCAAGAGCTAATTGATGATTTCCCACACCTCAAAAAAAAAAAAATGGTGCTTTCTGATTCCGATGCACGGAGGAAACTCGGTGTGTAATGGTGGGTCACGCTTCCATAGACCAACCTAGGTAAGCGAACCGAGGGGCTGTTATTGTTCAGCTTTTTCTACTTTAACTGACTTGGAAAAACGAAAGCTATATCCTATGTTCATAAAACCTCATAAATTTCTCATTGAACAATTCGACGATAACTGTGTAACCTGTGCCAGCAGTTATTGTCGAATTGTCCGCCAAGGTTTTCTCCGGTCATTTACTCCGTCAAGCGGTCAAACGCGTAGAATTCGGCCACGTCACACGTGAGACCTTGAGTCGAGTATTGGCTGATGGAACATTAATATCTTTTTAAGTAGCAACATATTATATTGACGACTAGCTACTAGTGGTGTTCAAAGTTGCTCTTGCTTAATGCTTAATGCGTTATTAAAGCATTAAGCATTTATTAAACGAATATCATGATGCCACTCACCGCATCACGAGACGCGCGCGCGCGTCGCGTGACGAGTCACTTGACTTAAAGCAAGCGCGGTGAGTGGCAGCATGGTATAAAAGAATATTACATCGCGTTTATGAATTACGATAAAACAGAACCGTTAAAAATACAATGAACTTTCCTTCATACTTTCCAGGCTTAGGACTGTCTATAATTTAACAAATGTTATTATGAAATAAAATAAGTTAGTATTACGTATTTATTTACGTAACTATATTACGTATTTATTTACGTGAGCCGCCCGAGATCGCAAAATCGTCCGCGGTGCTTATAACGATTACGCACACAACCGACCGGAATCGCTAGCATGCGACGACTGGCCGCCCCGCCCGGCCCCTGCTTAATGCTTATTCATTGCTTGTTGCTTTTCGCGCGACCGACAGAGACAGAGAGTGCGATGTAAAAGCAACAAGCAAATAGCAACTTGTAAGAGCCACGATAGCATTTGCTTTATGTTATGTGTATTAAGCACGGTGCTTTATTTTGCTATATGATATATTAACCACCACTACTAGCTACTCGCCCCGGTTTCGCACGGGTGCTATGTCTCGTCTTCTATCTACTTTTTCTTATCGTGCGGGTAGTAAGGTCTAACGACCCCACCCTAGTGTCAGAGTTTCTGAGCCGCCTCAACATCCAGTTGGGGCTGCGGGTTGGTTGAAAGAGATACCGCGGCCTTGGCACAAAAGGCTAAGGAGGAACACGGGTGGTTTTTAATCAGTAGAAGTCTGATACCCCCGGTCATTTGACGACAAACCACTCTTCAAAAAAAAAGGGCTTCTGACATGTTTTGACGTCTACTATAATATGCATGTGTATGTACTACGTATAAACCTTCATCTTGAATCACTCTATTAATAGCTGAAAACTGCATCAAAATTAGTTGCGTAGTTTAAAAGATACAGCGCATACATACAGCGGGAACGACTTTGTTTTATACTATGTAAAGATTAGAATTAGATAGAGTTTGATCGATGTTTTTAATAAATGCTTTTAATACCTGTTTGGCTCGTGTTATGATAAGAGATAGGTAATGTTTACTAAAGGTTGCCTAGTGGGATGATCATCGTACTGCGAAATCATAGGTCTAAAACCCAAACCACGCACTTTAGATTTTTCGGAAACATACAGGTTGTAAATCAACCCTTCACACATACGCCAACCAAGCTTTCTGTACATCAAACTAAGTACTTACCACTATGCAAAAATTTTTGCTGGGAAACGACTTTTTTTTTTGGGGTCAAAAATCTCATTTTACGGTAAAACTCAATGTAGCACTCTTAAAACATTGTGCTAGTGAATGCTTTGAATAGTAAAAGGGTCATGGAGGTAATTTAAGTAATGTTACAACCTGAAAAACTAGTATTTACAAAAAACAGCTGTGCAATATTTGGAACTTTGACCCCCAATTTCTCCGAAACTAGGGGGTTCCCAGGTATGTTCTAGAACAAAAAAATTATCGCAGTGGTGGGGAGAACAAGTGCCCTTCGTTTGCGTTAAGGGTAAATACTTTTACACCCTAAAAATGCGTAAGTATTGTTTAATAAGGTATTTCACCAAAAAAATATTTTTTATTAATTTGACAAAACATAAAATATGTGTCCATTATTTTTTGTCAATCTATCTATGGACTTTTTTGATTAGATTTTTTTGGTGAAATATCCTATTGCTACTTGCTTCGGTGAAGGAAAACATCGTGAGGAAACCAGCATGTTTAAGAGATGTTTCTCACCATGTAATGCCAAGTCAAAGCCCTTTTGAATGGGCGGCATAAAAAATCTGACACGAAGTTTGGTACTAACCAAACGGCCAAGCAGAGTGGCAAACGTTCTAATATTTTTTTTCGTAACTTTTTCTACACCCACATTTTCAGCCCTCAATGTTTCTGACATTGCAGGCCTCGAACATTGGACGGTGACTGGGGCCTGCAGCAAGGGTGAAGCACCTAGAGCGTCATTGCCCCCCTGTGATGTTTTATGCGTATTCCACCGTTATCTTACGTAGATTTAGTAATGAAAAAAAATAATTTCGATGTGACGAGCCAGGTGCGTCCTGGACCTCCCGTGATGTGTGCTGATGGGCATTGAATCGGTTTAATAATATTTCTTGCTCATTTCATGCAACTTCGAATTTACATAGATAATTTTAACTTGTACGTTTTTAATAAATAAAACTTACACTCAAATATAACTTTTATTTCTTTGTAATAATAAATAACACTTTGAAATCGCCATTTTGTACGTGGCTGAAACGCTATCCGCAAAAATACCAAAAAAAGTAGAAACCTCATTCTTGTAGTCTATGACCGTTTGCGATTGTTAGATGCAATATATGAAAACTGACTAATTTTTCCCGCCATTACGTAAAAATTTTCACAAATCGTTTCACTGTTGAAAGTGCTTTTTTAGAATTATTTTCTTCACAAGTGTGTTGAAAAACGTCTTATGATACACGTGTATATTAATGATTACCGTCCTCGGCTCTATTAAGACCCCCCACCTAACGGCTCGGGTCTTAATGGCGCCTCAGCGGTAATCACTACACACTTGTACCATAATGTACTATAATAAAAAAAGACCTATTTTTAAAATAAATAAAAACTCGCTTCTCTTTGTTAACCTACTTATCCGTATTTTTTTTTAAACTCGTTTTTTATAACAAGTATCTTTTAAGCCTATGCAGTGGCGTGCAGTGCTCTGAGCCTATGATACGCATAACGATCTGGTAATCGGAAAATAATGCCAAATAAGTAGGTATAGGTACCTACTACAATTTTTTTTTTTGAATATTTAATGAGTGGTGATGTTTAACCTTTGTACAACAATATAATACCTACCTGGAACACATTATCCAATTTTTGAAGTGAAAAGTATTATGGGGAAAAATATTCCCTTTGTCTTAATTTTAATAGGTGCCTACTTCTATCTTTGAATAGGCGACTTTGCCCCGTCCTACGTCTACTGTAGGGCAGTGTAAAGTCGTTTTCAATTCAAAACAATTTCAGGTCAATTTAAATAAACATAATACAGAGTGCACTTTGGACACTGAACTTTGATCAGCCGATCAATATTGAGCCTAGTAACAATAATCATAATGTTAATCTATAATATCATCCCACTAGAGATATATTACGATCGTATGATTTAAACTCCATTAATCTCCGATATTGGTGTCATTTGTAGGTCAAATATGACGTATTATCGCAAATTCTTTTTTTTATCAAATGACGCAATTTTTTGTTATCATCACGTGCAGATATCGTGTGCATTTTTAATTATTTGAAAATTGCAGTTCCTATATTTCCTATTTCGGTCTTTGGACTTTTGGAGTATGTTAAAGTGCTATCATTCATATTTGATCTGTGTGCATTATTTGCTTAGTTTTTTCCCAACTTATTGGGCTCAGTTCTTATTCTAGGGTCCTCCGGACCGTTTTCGCGATTCTAATTGGCTAGGGAAGTATCTATTTTTTTTCCTTTTATTTTTTTAACTATAAAAGTCCGATAACAACAATCCGACAACCTGGGAGAGAACAAGCGCAAGACCAATGGTGACACCTGCTCACCGAGGCACGGGGGCATCATAGCGCCAACTTTCAATCTCCTGAGAAATATCTAATGTAAAACCCAATAACACTCTTTGGCCGATCCGGAGTCAAGAACTTAAGACCCGCGCTCAGCGAGACCGCGAGACCAATGAAGCCGTTAATGACCAACCGACTACAATACGAGTAGGTACTACCGACCGACTGACCGACACCACCATCGACCGTCCAACGGTCCGATTACCGACTATAATATTATGGGTTTTAATCCTTATTTATAGCTATTATTTGGATAAGTCATAATAACTGAGATAATTATTTACTAAACATATGTACTTCGAAAGTTCGAATCTAGCTAGTGCAATAGGGTAGTTGACTGACTAAAAAAAAATATGATTCTATTTAGTCCGTCTGTTATACAGGGTTATTTCTAAAACACCGTTAACCTTGCATGACTGTATTACTATCATCATAAACAACAACTTTTGTTCTATGACTTTTTACAAAACATAATACATTTACCAAAAACAAAAGTTCAAGATTTCGTTGTCCTATCTAACACATTTCAACTCTGTATTTTGCTGTACCTACTTACGCCTGTCGCGCACTGTTCGTAACTCGCTACGATTACCCCGCCGCCCTTACCCCGCTCCCCTCGCTATTGTACTGTTTTCTTTTGCTTCGCAGACTTGGTACAACATTTCAGAGGTGTAACATTTAGAGCGTACAATTTAAATATTTTTATTTTTGTAAGTAAATCTGATGAACTAAAATATGATGAATTTTTAAAAGTCATAGAACAAAAGTTGTTGATTATGATGTTAGCAACTTAGTCCTGAGAGGTTAACGGTGTTTTACAAATAACCCTGTATAATAGAAAAATATTGGATACGTATTTTTTATTTTATCAAATTAATGAAAGTAGACGAAAATAAAACGTGTCAAAGATCGTGAGTGGGGGCTGATGACGTCACGCGTCACTGTCTGGTAAAAAATGCACCAAACTGTGACGTCGTACGACTTTTCGACGCATTGTATCGTCTTCATTTATTGTTTACGTAAAAAAGAAAAAATACGTGTCCAATATTTTTTGGAAATCTATCTGACGGATCAATTAGATATTTTTTTTGTCAACTACTCTATTACGACTTTGCTAGGCTTGTGAAGTAGGTTGCCAACTTTAGTAAAGCATTTTGGGCAAGGTTTTGTCAAAATATTCTGATTTAAAGAGCATCCATGGAGTCTCTTGACCGTTCTTCTCTATAGAGATTCAAGCTATGGAATGGGCAACTAAAGTCCTATAAAAACTACATTTTTATGCCTTATAACCGGGACTGTACATTACTGTAGGTAAATTTCATTGTTGTTTTTATTTCGACAATTCACAAGTGCCTGTAATTGGCCTACTTGAAATAAATACTTTTGATTTTGAAACAGGGAAAAATTAGGACTTACTCGTAGTATAGTTCACAAGGATCATAAATAAAAGTGTCACTTACTCCATATAAGCGCGAAGTGTCTTCTGCATGATTTGGTTCTTGGGGAATACGGCTGCTGGGACGCCGATGGTGATTTCACTGATGTCGGCCGCCGAGTCCCACACCTGGGCTACAATTCGGTCCATAACGGGCATGTAACTGAAAACAACATGGAGAAAATAAGACCCTGCATTGATAATGTTATTGGTAAGGTTACTTCCAAAGTAGTCACACACAACGTGTCTGATCGTCATCTGCCTAGCCTTTTCCCAGATACAGCTGAATAATCAGTATTTCACATAGAGCGGCTGCCTATCTGACCTCCACAACCCACTTAATACTGGGTAATACGATACCCTTTGGTAAGAACGGTTGTCTGACTTTCAGATCACTGACAACCTGTAACGACAGCCAAAGATAGGCAACCGGGACCAACAGCTTTAAGTGCTTTCTGAGGCACAGAGGAAACTCGGCGGCGGCGACCTCTCGCGTCCGGCCCTGTTGCAAGCCATGGTCCGGGGCGAGGAGGAATGGGACGCCGTCGCCTCCTTCTGCGGAACAGTGATGCTAGCGATGGAGGTGGCGGAATGTGAGAGGGAGAGAACCTCACGTCTCAGCGCCGAGGGAAACGCTCCGGGCGTCAGGTGTGCCACGTGACGGCTTCCGGCCACCGTAGACGCTGGCCTGGTGAGTGACGGGCTAGCTCGCCGTCTGTCCGTCTTATGACGACGACAGGCCGTGTCGCGGCGCGTTTGTGTTCGACGCGCCGACCGCCGGGGCTGCGGGATGTTGTAAGAGATACCGCGGCCTTGACATTTAGGGCTAAGAAGGAACATGGGCGGATTTTAGTCAGTAGAAGTCTGACACTCCCTTTCGCTCTGCCCAAGAGCGGGAGGGGTTATTTGATGAATTCCCACGCCCAAAAAAAAAGGCACAGAGGAAACTCGGTATGTAATGGGTGGTCACCCATCCACAGACCAACCTAGGCAAGGGTGCCTTAACCAAAAGATCGATCCCGAGTGACAGTTAATATGCTGCCTTGACTTTCGTACGTTTTTCACAGGCCACCGAAAACCAGCGCTATGCTGTGGGTCCTCATGGCCTCAGCACAGCATCAATCTAAGTGGTCCTCTGCTTGTGGCAGTCACGACGTACAAGCTGTTAACCTTTTGTTGGTCCCAACCTTTTGTATTTACAAATATTTGTTGTGCTATGTATGTGTATTGAAGACGAGAACATGTTTCGCCGACCCCAAATTAATAGAATGGGACAAGGGCAGGTAGATGATGATGATGATGATGATGATGAGGTACAGTCACGAGCAATAATATGTATACACTCGGCAAAGTTCAAACGCAAATTTCTCGTAAAATAACGAGTGCAACTTGAGATATGAACTACTTTTTGATAATATGGTTTCCAAAAATATTAGTTTCGTTATATAGTAAGCGAAAATTAAGTAGGTATCCATATTGATGCTGCCGACGGTATGTAGGTGTGGACAACAAAAAAATATATTTTTAACGGTTAATAAGAACTCACAGTTCCTTATTCTTCATGACATGGGCGCAGAGTTCGCCCCACATGTATCCTCCGACAGAGAAGCCGTGCACGGTCAGCGGATGCTCGTTCTCATTCATAGCCATGAATTTGATCAGGTCTGCGGCCACCAACTATTAAGGAAATCTTTAATTAACAAAGGTTATGTGTTCATATTTATCATCTGCCCAGCCTATTCGAAATAAGGATGTTTACTAACTTAAAAAACAATTTGATTCTAATTAGTCTGTCTTTTAGATTATCGAAAAATATTTGGTACGTATTTTTTGTTTTATCAAATCGATAAAAATTGACGAAAATACAACGCGTCAAAGCTTTGAGTAGGGGGTTGTGACTTCACTCACCGGTAAAGAATGTCATACTAATGTCTTGGAAAATGTCGTCACACGAGTTTTCAAAGCACTGTATCGTCTTTATTGTTTGTTTACGTGGAAAAAGAAAAAATACGTGTCCAATATTTTTTGAAAATCTATCTGACGGACTAATTAGATTTTTTTAGTTAACTACCCTATTATGGTGGGATCGGCTTGACATGAAGCAACTGCCTATCTGACCCCCACAACCCAGTTAGTACTGGGTAATACTATATTCCCTGGTAGGACTGGTTGTCCGAGTTTCGGATATGTACTAAAAAAAAAAACATTTGAAACTATTTATTACATCATGCATTCATAGATTTAAAAAAAAATACAGTAACAATAACGCTCAATCTATCATTTAAGATTATGTGCGCTATTGATTATATAATATATTAAATGGATTACTCGCTAAGTCCTTTGTCAGGGAGTGAGTCCACACGTATCCGTACTCCCCTGTTTTATACATTCCAGCGGTGAAGTATGATTTTACTGACATGATATGTAATGGATGGTCACCCTTCCACAGGCCAACCTAGGCAAGCACAGCTTAACTTAACTCCTATTTTCGATAAAGGACTATCGAAACAATATTTTAATAATTTAAACTTCAAAGTGTTGTATTAATTTACTTCCACGTTTCGTTTTGACGACACGGTTGGCACAGTGGTTCACGCAATGGACTGCTGCGCTGCGTGTCGCGGGTTCGATCCCCGCACGGAACAAATATTTGTATGGCCTACAGATAGTTGTTCCGGGTCTGGGTATTTGTGTATGTGACTCTAAATGTCTGTGAACGCACCCACGATACAGGAGTAGTTCCTAGTGTGGGGCACCGTTTTTAAAAAAAAAAAAAAATTCAAGCGAGTTTTACTCGATAACTATTTTATTTTCACTAGTTCACACTAGTAAGTAAGTATTGTGGCTTAACCCGACTGCGAATTGACTAAAGATTTAAAGATCCAGAACTTCTTGCAAAGGTTGTACATGCTTTGCACGTGCTAGTTTTTTATGCTAGTTTTTGTTGAGTTCTAAGAAGCGAGTAGAAAATGTATTAATAATTTTAACAACTGTCTATCATTCGATGTAAATGTTCCCGTGTCAACATTATCAAACTTTATACGAGTATTTCTGAATATTTTACATGATGTAGTGTACGCACTCAGGACATGTTGCTATCTGACAAAATATGGCTATTTATTTCATTTCTGTTACTGAAGCCACAAATTAACCTTTTGCACCTCAGCATTACGTTTATAACAGACTGGGAACATACCACGGTACAAGGACACAGCAACTTATGCTTATTAAACGTCAGACCTCCTCTCTAGGATAGGGATGGGCTATGAAGTGCGGATTGGTGAATGTCACATGTCTTCGATTTTTTTGGTTCCAAGACACGTTCCTCGTTAGATACTTTTCTTCACGATATTTTCCTTCATCGTTTTGAGAGAAGTGGTGATGATATGAATTACACAGAGTAATGCGCCTTTCATAAGTAAGTATAAGTCGGGGCGCCACGACTGGGTCATCACTGCATCAAACATCAACCTAACCCCAATACCTTCAGAGTTAAATTCAGAATGCCGTCACAAACCTGTGTTCCTTTAAGTGGCCACATCAGTTGCCATGGGGTGCAGGACACGGAGACCACATCGAAGCCTTGTTCCAGGTACAGTGTGGCGTACTTCATGACGTGCTTCTGTCTAGCTAGGAGCCAGTTAATCATCACGCACATAGGCTTGTCGACCCGCTTGTCCAGCCTGGTAACAAAGAAAAATTGTGATGCTGAATAGGGAAATCGTGTATCTTGGTATTGACATGTGATGAGGAGGGATGAAAAGCATGTGACTATAGAAGTCAAAAATCAAAATCAAAACACACCACTGGGATGGAACACCAGCACCTGGTATGTGCTTTAATTTTAATTTAACGCACCTCTGGTCCCCTAAGGTACAGGCGTTTTCTTACTATGGTAAAATTTAACTTGTTACGATTTATTCATAGTGCAAAGTAAATGTAATGGCTTAGTATTCTTATAATATTATAGCTCCCGTCACAAACTATAGAAAAACTAAATTTCCTGTATCTCGCAAAGATCGATAACCTACTGTAACTGTAAACACTGGCTGGCAATAACTTGATTCACAACAAATTACTCATAGTAATTGGGATTGTAGCTTACATGCGTTTATCCCGATATTTGCGAAATAAACCATCTCGACAGACTTAGTGTAAATGCTCCTAACCAAACCATGTGCCATTTGTTGGAATATCCAAACACCTGCAGTCTACCTCGAGCCAGCCCGCGATGCAGAGCCAGTATTTATAAAGCAGCCCCTAAATAATGACCTCTGCACCCAAATCACTTTGCTACCCTTCCCCAGTGACCCCCTAAGCCGAGGCTCGTACCCTGCAAGAAGTAACCTTAGCGCGCATTCACTTACTGCGGTATTCAGAGATATTTAATGATTACTTAAGCCGTCACTTGAGTAAAGATTTTAAAAAACTTTGGTATGACAAAACTGTCAAAACCTTTACTAAGTGATGACCTAAGTATTCATTAAAACTCTCTGAGTGCGGCAGTTAGTCTATAAGTTTTTACGCCTTGGCTGGAGGCCTTACACTCAAGGCACCCTCAGGATAGTCCAGGTAAGCAGAAGCCAGACTCATAGGTTGACCTGCGAGATGACAAGGCAAAAAAAGATTTTCACTTCTGAGGACCTACGAAACACTGATTGGCGTGACCACCTACTGAGCCTAAATTGTAATAAATAATAAATTGTAATAATGAAATTACACAACACTCGAGACCATCGACTCAAGAATTGCAACGTCCTGTTAGCACATCATCAATTTCGCGTGGTCACCTGTATTTAGACATCCAGAGCTGAATAACCCAATTTGGCTTAATAGCGCAAATCCTATATGTCCTTGTGTAGGATCACCAACGTTTCGAACGACATCGCCGAAAAGAGGTCAACATTCTATCATTGTTCAGTCTTACTTTATAAAGTACGTAAAGTGGATGAGGTCTATGATGTGCCCAGGAGACACATGTTCACTCTACGTCAGAATATGGGACGAAACACATAATGCCGATAGTGAGTTCACACTTTGGCTGTGCGGATAATAAACTTGGAGAAGAAGTTCTAAGTACGACTGGTTATAATAAGTATTCTTCCTGATCCGTTTCGGTCATGGCGGCCAATATTAGCAGCAACTATCGTTACGCAGGATCGCTCTCTCTTTCTTCCTTCACTCTCATCCCCATGAAACGGCAATTCGACACTACAGTAGAATAAGATACTGGTATTCAACCGCATCTGTTTGGAAACCGATCCCAACATAGCTACGAAAAGGCTAGACAGATGAAGATCCGTCATCTAAGCATCGATGTTCAGTTTTTTTTAGCTGGAATCACTCTACCGTTCGATCATACGATGTAACTAACGTAGTAACAAATCACCAGTTCACTATTCAAGTGTCAAATTGACCCAGTCCCCCGATTGGCTCCCTATTCAAGACGCGAAACAAATAGAATGTAATTATATCACAGCCACACAAGTGTACCAATCATATTGCGTAACATTTGACATACGACATCACGTGTTGGCTGCATTGCGAGGGGACATAGATTTGTCTGAGAGAAGATTGGACACAACTTGGAAAGTAGCTGAGTGTTTACTTGACTTACTGTGTTGCTCAATTAGACAAACGGTGAATAGCCATGCAATTGCGCACCATAAGAGCAATAACAGTATACTGCCAGCACTGCCACCTATACTGCTCTGTACATTACTTCGACATTGTGAGGCAATGATTTAGGCTCGAATTTTTAAGGTCCGATTTTGCGAAATTGCATTTGTTTCACTATCACCCAGCAGGATTTCAACAACAAAGTTTAGATATAAAGATCATAGCAAGTTTTGGGTCTAACTCAATCGTCATTATCCTGTCTATATTCAAATATATTTCACGTTGACGCTGCTTGTCTTATTTTTTCCATACTAAAAGTATAATTAATTAGAAGTATTTTAGTACATTAGTCGCCATCCCCTTTCCCAATACCCTTTCAGTCAGTCCGTCTGTCATTTTTTTACGCTCCCCTTATTATTATATCCATTGACATGTTTACTCATAATATTCTCACGACATTTAACTTCGTTTGGTCTATTGAATTTAGCGTTTAATTCATATAGAACATGGTCAACCGCACAGAAACACGACAACCTGTGTAATTAAAACAGGTCGTCGATTAAACGACTAATGCTCTAAAGATGCTTGTTGCAGGATATTGACTGTTATTAGCTCGAAAACAAGAGGTTTTTTTTCTTGGGAAAAGCCTGCCTCACTATTCCCAAACCACTGTAACTCCTGTAAGCCAGAATCAACAGTGGCGACCACAAGAAAAGCGCCGAGACAATGAAGTTCGACGAAGTCCCAGAGAAATGAATAACTGTCTTGGATCCCGCAACGAAATTAATCAGAAAAGAATAGCGGAGGAGTAGAAAAAACCAAAATCTCCACTTCCCCCATATCAGCAGGAGACAGAACACAACAAGGCCAATAGGCACACAGGGACGTATAAACAAGAGGTTATGGTGCTTGTAGATAATAACCAGTTTAGAAGAGTTACACAAGTAGAGCCGTGAGGTCTGATTGCCCTAGTCTTTCAGGACATGACCAAAAGGGTGGTCGACTCTTCCCCACGACTCCTACTTTTTGCAATGCTGTCACCCTTCTGGGCACTATTCCTGTTGACAGCTATGTGGACGATTTTTTTGACACAATCTAATGTTTTTCTATTTGTACTTATTTTCATACTTGTTTTAAGTTTGGTTATAGATAATCATGTTAATTGGAGAAATAAGAAGTGGCAAGAGTCTTCAAATGAAAACGCGTGTAGGTAGGTATATTCGAATACCTACGAATGAAATATTTTCTTAACTTTGACAATAATTGCTAGAATAAACAAGGCAGTTACTCACTTCATGGTTACCGGATCAGCTGTCAGCTTGATCTTATCATTGCTGATGTACTGAATATTTTTGGTGATGTCTTGCGTGTGCGCGTTGCGGTCCAGCGCCACCATTGCCACTGGGGCGCAGGATAACAGCGGCCGGAATGACGCCTGGAAGGAAAGACATACATTAGGACTATAGACTCCCAACGACTAGGGTAGATTAAGCTGGCTTGATAACTCTTTTTTCTACGACAATCGAAGATAAATTACGCCAAATATAATTTGAATTGTTTTTGTAAAGGCCCTTGAACCGAAAAAATAAACAAGAATTTTCATGAATTAGTTAATGACTCAACTTTTAAGGAAAACAGTTGTATATTATTACTTATGAAGTAGGTACCTAAACAAAAAAACATGAATGAATATCTGTGATCGAATTATTTAGTAAATGCTACTGATGTGAGTCACAGATAAATGCTCACGAGCAGGTATAGTGACCAAAATAATGTTATCAATATTACATTTAGACACGTTCGCGATAGCAGTGGCCTTCCCCGGAAAAGTGCCACAACAGACGGTGTAAAGACAGTTTATACATATTTCCACGTTGCCTGCGTAGATACACCGCTAAAAAGACTGTTCCATGCTTTTGCGTTTGCCAAGAGCTGTTTTTTTTAAACAATCGACCAAACATTTATCTAGGCTCCATGTGTATATTTTAGCGAACAGGCGTTGCTGCATTGTTTTTTTTTTTTTTACATAACACTTGTTCTAAACACTACACTGCGCTCCAACACCAAGTGGCTCAAAATGCTTTGCCCAAGTTGCCTGGGCAGGACATGTCTGTCGAACGCCGAACGAGCTGAGGGTCAGCTCAGAATTGGTGCACTGAAACAGTGTCACGCGGTCGTGGCTGACCACGAAGGAGATGGCGGGACGAACTGGATGTGTTTTTTTTGAGAATAGGAAAGAAGTTACACAGAATCGTGACCGTTGGGAAGCCTTCACTCAGCAGTGGGACAATATCGGCTAGCTTTACCATAATAATAACATTTCGAGTCATGAATTTACGCAATGTAGCGCCTGATTCTATTACTTACAAGGATAATGCCAGATATAATAACGCTACTAAAGTGATTATAACAAGCATAATCTTATAGTGTTGATATTAATGATTAATCTACACTAATATTATAAAGAGGAACGATTTGTTTGTTTGTAACGAATAGGCTCCGAAACTACTAGACCGATTTGAAAACTTCTTTCACTGTTGGGAAGCTACACTATCCCCGGGTGACATAGGCTAATTTTTATCCCTGTATTCCTACGGGAACAGGAACCACGCGGGTGAAACCGCGTGACGTCCGCTAGTATATTATACCTGTGAAGGGAAATTGCTCACGTAACAAGCAATAGTGCAAAACAAAACTATCGAGCCAGTTCAATGTCAGTCGACGGCTCGGCCAAGAGCGAGACGGACGGTAAAAAAGTTAAGTTGTACACGACTGGACATTATGTAATCGGTACTAATAATAGATTATTATGTGTTGTTAACTTTTAATTTGTTGTAACAGGTGCGGATGGAGCCAAAGTCCAGTTACATCTTTAAATGTTACCTGTGCATGTCGTTTTGTAAAGGTTCGAGACATTTTGCAAACTTAAGTGAAAGAAGAAGAATGTGGACATAAAAATAAGCTCAGCCTAGAGACAAGACATGCTTGGTGTTCCTGTAACTATGATGATGATGATGCCATCTAGCCGATTTCATCCGCAGCGACTACATTCGATGGTTTTCTATGGAGGTTGTCAAGAGCTTTGGTGTGCTACTTTTTGTAACTTTACCGGCATCATTAAATACTTACTCATTAAATCAAAATACATGCAGGAATGCTCCACAACGGTAAAAAAAATAGCCTTGTCAGTTGCTAATACATTTTCAGATGAGCTTTTTCATAAAAGAGTTATTTTTTCAACCATTATTAAAATTACTTTGATAGAATTTTGGTGTATAACAGCATTAACAGCCAAAGAACCGAGACCCCCACAATGTATGGAAGAGCACGTAAAGCTGTCCATTCGCTACATAACAGTCGTTACGGCAAGTCAAGAGCCAGTACGTCTGACGACTTAAGGTATCCTGTTACCTAATACCTGCATCGTGTAGGTCAGATAGGTATGCTCTTCATGACTAGACTAGTATTCAACAGCATCTGGTTATACTAGATGTCGAGCCTGACATATTTATGAATAAGTTGGGCAGATGACGATGATAAATAGACAAAAAGAACACTAGGCCAATGCTTTGCCAGTGTCACAAGAAATACTTGGTCTTGTAATACTGCAATAGATAAATACGTAAACAAAGGCATTTATGGGTTATGTTTTATTTGCGAATATTAAATATTGTTTCCGTGTTGTTAAACAGCATCAACTTAGAACCTTGCAATATTAACCACGGTTTTCTGGCTTCGGTCCAACTGCAAAGGAGTTAGCGGCATTTTGTAACCACGGTATTAGAATACGCCGTTTAAAATGATGAAGCAGTTCTGAGCGTTAATTCTTTGAATAACTCAATTCAATCTTGGACGTACAGACCACTTACGGTTACACATTCGAGTAAGATTCATGGAAAGGAAGTGAAAATTCACTGAAATGGAGGGTTGAGTAGACTGATACTGAATATTGGTTGTGTAAGCAATGCCCAAGTGTTGAAAGATTTTCTTAAGAGATCTTCATAGAACAATAAATATAAACCTCCCTTTACTACGTGTGGTTACTTATTACTGAATGCTTTTCAATAACCATGTGTAATTTATAAGTTTTAAAACTAACATGATGTCATTGAAAACTGAATAAAACGAAACGATGAACAAAGATCTCGGGAAGTAAGAGGGTGGATCGATTTGTTTACTCATAAACATAACTCCAGTTTATTTATTAAAACTGTATGCACAAGTAAAACCCGTATAAAGGCAGACTTACGCCTTGATCATGGTGCTAGCAACAGTTTCCAAATATCGAGAACACAAATCAGACAGTAAACATGGTAAGTATCCCGTTTTCAGCGATCTGCGCCGCCGCAAATAAATTGAGATAAAGATAGGAAATTGATGATGAGTGAGAGTGATTGGCAACTTAATGGCTTCACAACAGATAAACAAACTATTTTCAAAGATATGGCACGAAACAGCTCAATAATTTCGCCAACACTTCACATGTCAGGATGGCCGAGCGGTCTAAGGCGCCAGACTCAAGGTTCCCTTGCTTACTAAACGTGAGTCGAGTTGTTCTGGTCCTCTCTGAGGGCGTGGGTTCGAATCCCACTTCTGACAAAACTGCTTTTGCTTTTATTATTTTTCTTTTAAGAAAGTTATTTTTATTTTGTTCAGGTGTGCTACATGTTTAATCTTAGGATGTGTTACGTCAATGTTTTTGTGGTAATTCCATTATGTATTACGCTTTGTAAACAAAAAAAAACGTATTTACGTGGTAATCAGATATATAAATGGCTGCGTTTATATGATATCATATCAAATTGGTGATAGTTATCTGCCAAAAACATTATGCTATTTTAGTCATAGGTTTGTGAATTCTGTCTGGGCTGTATTTAACCGACTTCAAAGAGAAGGAAGTTATCAATTCGTTGGATCTTTTTTTTAATCAAAATAATTATATTTCTGCCTTTTCCTATTTTACTTGTTCGTGCAACACATCTTTTATTAAAATATTGTCGGTTATAACACGGTAAAAGAGTAAACGACTTAACTGCTAATACGAGGTACCGCGGCCTCGACATAAAGGGCTAAGAAGGAACATGGGTGGTTATTAGTCAGTAGAAGTCTGACACTCCCTTTCGCTCTGTCCAAGAGCGGGAGAGGGATTATTTGATGATTTTTCGTTCATACCCATATGGAGCAAAGTGCAATTTGGTTTTTCAATCAAAAATTTCAATAGCTGTTGAATTTATGCCTAGTAAGCAATAGACTCGCCCACTATTAATGGAAATGGGACACAACAAAAAGGACTTACGAGTAGGTAAGTCATATCTTCCGAAATATGTTTGTACTGCCTATACCTACCCTAATAAGATTAGTGACAAGACTGGGCAGGACATGTCTGCCGCATGCCGGAAAATCTGTGGGCCAAAATAGCAGGAAACTGGTGCCCTGACACAGTGAGACGGGGTCGTGGCAGGCCACGAAGGAGATGGCGGGATGAACTGGATCGGTTCCGTCAAAACTGGAAGGAGGACGCGCGGGTTCGAGAGAAGTGGAAAGAGTGGAGGGAGGCCTTTGCCCTGGAGTGGGACAGCAGGCTAATAAAAAAAAAAATAATAATAAGACTGGATGTCCCTGATTCTTAATAGCATATAATCATACCAAGAATGTCTCATAAGAATGTGGAATTTCTTGCTTTGAGCGGCAGTTGATTCTGTCGATTATACTTTCTCAATGCACCCGGGCGGAATAGCTTGTTATATTAACACGTCTTGATAGTTTCATCTGTCATTCAAAACTATACAGGGTGTAAATTAACCCTTAACACATACGTCAACCAAGCATATACTAGTGTACATCAAACAATTTTTTCTGCTGGGAAACGACTTTTTTTTTGGGGTCAAAAATCACTAGTAGCACTCTTAAAACATGGTGCTAGTGGATGCTTTGAATAGTAAACGGGTCATGGAGGTAATTTAAGTAAACTTATAGTTGTTAGTTAGTTGGTCAAGCAATGGACTGCTGCGCTGCGTGTCGCGGGTTCGATTCCCGCACGGAACAAATATTTTTATGACCTACAGATAGTTGTTCCTGGTCTGGGTATTTGTGAATGTGAGCTGAAATGTTTGTGAACGCACCCACGACACAGGAGAAATTCCTAGTGTGGGGCAACGTTTTTTTTTTAAAAAAAAAAAACTATTATTTACAAAAACAGTTAAATTTGGAATTTTGACCCCTGGATTTGTGCTTGATTGCAAATGGCCTATTCCCAACTATGTTGGGGTCGGCTTCCAGTCAAACCAGATGCAGCTGAATACCAGTATTTTACATGGAGCGACTAAATGTGTAAAACACATAAACATTGGTGATGTTTTATTTGACAGTTCATTTTTTTTTTTTTTGTTGATAAAACGTTGCCCCACACTAGGATCTACTCCTGTATCGTGGGTGCGTTCACAGACATTTAAAGTCACATACACATATACCCAGACCCGGAACAACTATCTGCAGGCCATACAAATATTTGTTCCGTGCGGGGATCGAACCCGCGACACGCAGCGCAACAGTCCATTGCCTGAACCACTGTGCCAACCGTGTCGTCATATTGATTCTATATTATTAAACAATTGGTTGGCACTATACAGGTTTCTGTATTTACGTTTTTACGGACGAATTCATAAAGCATATGCACAGTAATGTACACGGTTATAGATTAGGAATTTCTTTCGGATTGTGCTAGAGAGTGTGGTACGCAATAGAGTATTTCACCAAAAAAAATATAATAAGTCCGTCAGATAGATTAAAAAAAAATAATAACACGTATTTTTTCTTTTTGTCTTCAAAAAAAGATGAAGACGAACCAGTGCTTCGAAAAGTCGCGTCAAGTCATGTGACATCACGAGGTTAGTGGGTACTTTTTTACCCACAAAGTGACGTCAAAAGTCCCCACTCATGATCTTTGACACGTTTTATTTTCGTAAATTTTTATTAATTTGATAAAACAAAAAATACCTACGTGTCCATTATTTTTTGAAAATGTAACACACGGACTAATAAGATTTCTTAAGTAAAATACCCTATTGGGATGCAGTTCGATCTTCTTCTTAATCTTGCGAGAATACTGTAGTGCAGACAGACAGACACCCATAAAAAGATAAAATCTTCTTTACTTTGTCGATAACAAGCCTACAACAAATACCTGTATCGTGCCTTATCGTGAGCATTTATAAATTATTAATTAATTAAATAGGTATCGACGAACGTGCATCATCTTTTGAACGCGTGTTAACCACGTGTGTTTAGTAGGTACCTAAGTCACGAAAAGCGTGTCATATTTTCTAGGATTATTTAAGTCGACCGAAATCCGTCGTAAAAATACCTCCCCTACCCTTCACACATACGTCAACCAAGCATTCTGTACATCAAACTAAGTACCCCTACGCAAAAATTTTTGCTGAGAAACGACTTTTTTATTGGGGTCAAAAAAAATATTTTACGGTAGAACTCAATGTAGCACTCTTAAAACATTGTGCTAGTGGATGCTTTGAATAGAAAAAGGGTCATGAAGGTAACTTAAGTAAAGTTACAACCTGAAAAACCAGTATTTACAAAAACAGCTGTGCAAAATTTGGAACTTTGACCCCAATATCTCCGTAACTAAGGGGTTCCCAAGTATAGTCCAGAACAAAAAAATGATTGCAGTGGTAGGGAGAACAAGTGCCTTTCGTTTGCGTTAAGGGTTCTTTTACACCCTTTATAGGTATTGTCTTTCTATGTATGTATACAAGGTGTTGATTTGCATCCTAGTCAAATTCAAGGACGTAATTATGCTAATGATTCTCGACCCAAATCAACAATAAAATGGGTAGGTATTTTTTTATTTATTTTTCTTATTTGCGGAAATCCGTAAGTGTAAACCAGCCGTATTTAAACGCGGCCTGTCTGTTACTAGCCCTATAACCGCGCTTTTACACACAAACAAAAGCAAACAATACATACACAACGCATACGCAACGTTCATTCAATAAATTCGTAGGTAATCAATCCTACCCCAATCACGGTGCGCGCACGCTCCTAGCCGCGCCCCCGCGGCTCTGGAACTAACAGTGTGTTTGATGTCGCCGAAGCGTGCGGGTGCTTTGCGAATTTCGCTTCTCGGTACATCGTTGAGACGTAGGTACAAAGTGCAAGATGACGGACAACTATTCAAATGTCGAGTTGGTGGAGATGGTCCGTCTGTATGCCATCAGTGGAGACAGCCTACGACGAGCCATCCAGATGTTCACCGAAATGTTTCCCGATCGGGAACCTCCATCACAGAGCGTCATGCTGGCTGCTACGCAAAGACTGAGGGATCATCGGCAGTTTGACGTTCCCCTGCATGCTCAAGGCCTGCCTGTCGCCTTGCAAGAAGATATCCTGGAGTACTTCCAGCGAGACCCACGGGCAAGCACGCGGGAGGCTGGTCAACACTTTGGAGTGCACCACACCACAGTGTGGCGCCTACTGAAGCGTGAACTGCAACACCCGTTCCACTACCGCAAGGCACAAGACATTCACTCAGGTGATAATGCCGTGCGGATTACATTTTGTCGCTGGTTGCTGGAACACCAAGACGCCAACATCCTGTGGACGGACGAGTGTTTATTTACTCGAGTTGGCGTCTACAATGTTCATAACGAACATTGGTGGGCTCACCGCTACCATAACCCGCACGTAACCAAACGGCATGCGTTCCAAGTGCGGTTTAGACTGAATGTGTGGGCTGGCATAATAGGGGAACATGTGCTTGGACCCTACTTCATTGATGGGTACCTCAACAGTGCCAAATACCTGGAGCTGTTGCGTCACGTTGTCGAGGATATGTTGGGTTTACACGGAGGAAGTGACAAGTGTAACAGAATTACGTGCAAGGATCATTAGTGCTTTCGACACTTTAAAATAAAAACGAATGTGTTAGTGTTACTACGTAAGGTGAAGGAAAACCAGCTACGTCGTGCTCGATTGTGCGAGGAGCGTGATCCGTGGCCACTTTGAACAATACCTCCGGGTAACTTAAGTAGGTAATTTATTTATTTGTACATTTTGTAAATACGTTGTTAGCTTAATCAATTTTATTAGTGTAAATAATTTGATTTCAATTTTTTAACTACGCCAATAATACCTAAGAGTCGAAAGTATCACCACGTAGGTACATACACTTAATTAGCACGTCTTTCCATTTCCATCAAACGTAGAAAACATTTTTAGACCTAGTGGATCGGTACACCAACTAAGGTAGGTATTATTGCCAGTCCTAAACCCGTTAAGTAGGAAAGAAAATTTCAAATCAACCAATTTAATCCACAAATAAAAACAAAATCACTACGAAAACTTTAGGTTGAAGGATAAAGCAAAACTAACGTTTTATTAATCATCTGATATCAGGTCAGTGAACTTTTCTTTGGCGCACTAGTATTACTGTCATTAGTAAGATTTCCGTATTCCAATGATGCTCAAAAATGAGTTAATCCACAAATAAAAACAAAATCACTACGAAAACTTTAGGTTGAAGGATAAAGCAAAACTAACATTTTATTAATCATCTGATATCAGGTCAGTGAACTTTTCTTTGGCGACTAGTATTACTGTCATTAGTAAGATTAATCCGTATTCCAATGATGCTCAAAAATGAGTTAGTTATTAAGCGAAATTTATGACAATAATGTAGGTGGTTTTCGAAATAAAATTAGGTAAAATGATTGCTACCGGTCATGGCTCGGTCGCGCTCGAGCGCACGCGGCTTGCATTTCGTAGGTACAGACGTCGACACACACGCACACAGCTCAGCTGCATTGTAGCTGTGTGCGCAGTCGGGTGATTCTGTTTTATTTGTATTGAATTAAGGGTTTAATTCTGAAATACTGTTAAATTTCAACAACAAAAAAAAAGCAGCGCTTATTAGTTATTACCCGCTACCGTACTTCAATTGATTATTTATGTCTTTTATGACAACCTCCTGAAATTTGACGAGGATGCAAATCAACACCTTGTATACAGGGTGTCCAAGAACCTGGCGTCCAACTGGATTCCCACGATGCCCCAAGTTCTAACAGTACTCAGAAAAATATTTTAAAAAATCCACCCCATGTACTTACAGAATTATACTGATTTCAAAAAAAAAGGGGAAATGAGCACCCTGTGACATACTTTTGAATGCTGTGACTGCTAATGCTGATAATTTCGATATTTCTTGGAGGTTTTGTAATCTAGGGTATTGCTGTGTCTAAATAGAATGTAAAAATAAAGTACTTATTGTACCATTTTAAAATAAAATATTATTTTAACTAAAGGTGATATGGAAAACTATTGAATTTCGCAACTTTGACCGACTCACAGTATCCGGCGTAGAACAAGCCAGGTGGACAAAAGTCATTATCAAATTCCCGGAAATTTGTACTTTCTACCTGTAAACAACACCCCTAAACCTCTGATTCCAAGAATTGTTTACGTCTAACATTCCATACTGATGAGTCATCGTTTATCAAAGTAAGGTAATGAGGTAAATGCAGTTAAAGAAATAGGTCAGTTGCATTTTTGCGACACTTGCACTAACATCTCATGGTGGTAGTTCTAATTGTGTGAAAAGTTTTAGTGATGGATTTTACTTCTGAAGGTATGTACTATATTATTTTCTTATTAGAATCTTTTAATGTGTCATAAACATTCATAGAGTAGACTATCTGTGAATACACAAAAAATACCCATGTTTTTCTTTGTTTTCGAACTTATCAGGCTTGGAAAAGCCATGTATCCTCTTGTATCCAGTCTGAATTTTTGATATGTTTTAGCTACATGGCTATACATGATTATGTGACATATTTTATGTAGCACACTTGAGTACAACATTTTTTTTTCTTTTTTTGTAGAAAAGCTTTACTCTATTAGTAAAATAGAGTTTTTCGAAGAGTGGCTTAAGCACGAAAAAGACGAAAGAAATGATCGTCTATTTGAATTTATTTTGTCTAAGTGTGATTTCTCTGACATCACTGAAGAATGTCAAAGAGAAATTAAGATGAAATTAGCCAGCATTTCTTCGAAAATTGCTACCAAGTGGGTGTCTTCAGGAAAGTCAAAAGAGCGTTTCCTGAATAAGAATAAGTTGTGGCTTGAAGGCGATAAGATAGAATTCTGCCTGCGATCGACTCAACCGCAACCTTCTACCTCATCAGCTGACCTTTCTCGACCCGGAAGACCTAAAAAAGTCTTTGAAGATTCATCTTTTAAAACTAAGAAACGTAGAGTTGCTGATCTAGTTCAATCACGGAGTGTTGGGGAATTAATGACTGCTGCAGAGGTAGCTGCACGGTCAACTGGACATAAAAACGTTGCCAGAGTTATAAAGGACATTGGCGAAAATCCAGCTTCTGCAAGTGCATGCATTAGCCTTCAACAACCAAGTGCTGTGCAAAGTGATAGACCGCTAAGTAGTGACGAGGCATTAGCGTATTATATTGATTCAAAATCAACAACTCACTCATATAAACAGACTAGGAAGTGGACTATGAAAGTCGGGCATCATGTGTTTCCATCATATGATTGCATTGTTAAATCAAAAAAAGCGTGTTATCCTTCCGAGGAGCACATTGTTGTGACACAATCTCGAGCAGAAATTGATCTACAAGGTATTTTGAATAAAACAGCAGAACGTTTAGTAGAAGCTCAGAAGGAAGTTGTCACAAGTGTGCTCCCCAATCTAATACCCAATGCATCGTTTACTCTTATAAGTAAATGGGGATGTGACGGAAGTTCCGGTCATAGTGCTTACAAACAAAGATTTGAGAACAGCGAAGACACTGATGAGTTCCTTTTTGTTTATTCGTTCGTTCCTCTAAGGTTAATCGACGAGGGTAACAACATTATCTGGCAAAATCCTCGTCCATCATCGACGATGTTTTGTCGTCCAATTAAATTCATTTTTGCCAAAGAAACTACGGAATTGACAAAAATCGAGACAAACAAGGTTTTGGAACAAATAAACGACTTGGACGCTACATCTTGTGATCTTGGTGGTTCTGAAATTTCTGTTAAGCACAAGCTTCTGCTGACTATGACTGATGGAAAAGTTTGCAACGCTTTGACAGACACACATTCATCGCAGAAATGCTATATTTGTGGGGCTACTCCCAGAATGATGAACGATGAAGGACGGCATTTTGATAGCAATCAGGATAATTTTGGCTTTGGTTTGTCAACATTGCATGCTTGGATTCGTTCGTTTGAGTGCTTTTTACACATTAGTTATAAGTTAGATATTAAGAAATGGCAAGCTAGGTCTTCAGAGGAAAAAGCAAGTGTAAAACAACGATCAGACGAAATTAAACAACGATTCAAGCATGAAATGGGATTAATTGTGGACAAGCCAAAGCCAGGATTTGGTTCTACAAATGATGGAAACACAGCTCGACGTTTTTTCGGGAACCCCGAACTGAGTGCTCAGATCACAGGATTGGATGTTACAATCATCAAACACTTTGATGTATTGTTGAGGACATTGTCTTCTGGCTTCGAGATAAATCTTGTTGAATTCAAAAAGCTTTGCCTCGAGACAAGAAGACTTTATCTAAGTCTCTACTCGTGGTACTACATGCCTGCTACTGTGCATAAATTGCTTATTCACAGTACAGAGGTGATTAAGACGGCAGTAGTTCCAATAGGGCAGCTTTCAGAGGAAGCCCAAGAAGCGAGAAATAAAGATTGCCGGAGGTTTAGAGAGCACAACACTAGAAAGTGCACTCGTCTAGCCACGAATAGAGACTTGCTCAATATGTTGATTTTAACGTCTGATCCTCTGATCAACAGCCTCCGGGAAGTACCGAAAAAAAAGTCTAATAAATTGTGCGCGGAGGTCTTAAAACTCATCATAGCTCCCACTATAGAGCCTCGACTCCAGCTGCAACCAAGACCTCCACAATCTCAGGAAGACTATCTTCTATCGGATTCATCGGATTCTGAATCCGATGATTCTAATATTGAGAATTAGTTTTAATGTAAATAGATAGGTCTAGTGTTAGATTTATAATTTTTGTATTTAATATGTTAGTCTAAGGTTGTATAATTATATATAATTAGCGTTAGTATTTGTAGCGATTAAGATAATTTTATTTTCATTTTTTTTCCTGTATTATAATTGTGTATACATGAAATAAAATATTTATACTCAATTCCTATGCTTTTTCTTTAAATAAAATATTATAGTACTTTATAAATAACTAATTTATAGATATAGTTCCAAAACCATGAAAAAATATTTTTGTCCACCTGGCTTGTTCTACGCCGGACACTGTGCGACTGTAGTGTAAAAAAAATGTACCAAAATAGTATGGCAAGTGACGTCAAATTTTGACGCGTTTATTCCTCTTTTTAAAAAGGTATAATACTTACACATTAATTTGAAAAAAAAAAATTTTTGATAATATTTTTACTCAACAACCCAATTTTTACGAAGTGCCTACCTACTAACGGTAACTGTCGGACCCTTTCTTATCTTAGAAACTGTTATGTTACTACTATTATTTACTTCGGTTCCAAGAGTGAGCAAGAAGGAAATACACACAGGTAGATGGGTTCCCAGTAGAATAAAAGCAAAGAATGTTAGTTTAAAGATATTTTATTACAATAAATGTTCAAAATGTTGACCACCCGCGGCAATACAAGCTCTCACTCTCCTTAAAAAGGACCGCTTTATGTTTCGCGAGTAACTTTTTTGACGTATCACCTGCACTGCTTGTGTTATCTTCTCACGAAGGTCAGCGATGTCATTAATGGGCTTCGCATAAACGAGCTCCTTCATAGTTCCTCAGAAAAAAAAATCCAGCGGATTTAAGTCAGGTGAGCGGGCTGGCCACGGGATTGTTCCTGATCGCCCAATCCACCTGTTCGGGTATTGCTCGTCCAAAAACTCTCTAACGGATACGCGAAAATGTGCTGGACAGCCGTCGTGTTGGAACCACATATCTGGTGGGGTCTCTTCTAGTAAGTTTGGCAAATCATTTTGAAGAAAATTTAAATATGATTCGCCAGTCAAATTCTCGGGCATCTCAAATGGACCAATAATATTCCCACAGAGAATACCGGTCCACATGTTCACTTTGAACCGGTACTGGGATCTATCTTCTCGCATCAAGTGCGGATTTTCCACATGCCACTCGTGCAAGTTGTGTAGGTTCATGTAGCCATCCTTCTTAAATGTTGATTCATCTGACCACAAAATTTTGTCGATAAAGTTTTCGTCTTCTCGATGTTTTTGCAGGATTGTTTCACAAAACGCGACTCGGCTCGGATAGTCTCGAGGTAAAAGACTTTGCACTCGCTGTACGTGGTACGGATGATATTCTTCTTTTTGGAGAATACTGTGTGCTGTGCTCTTCGGTATCCCCGTATCAGCTTCTATTCCTCGCACAGAGATGCTTGGATTTGCCGACACCGCCTCTAAAACTTCATCGCGTATGAAGTCATTTACGGGTCGTCCTTCACCAGCTACTTGATTGGGGAACCGCCCGTCACATAGTGATCTGTGCACATTAATGAAAACTCGATGGTCGGGATATCGCGTAGCCCTCGGATACCTTTCTCTGTAAAGTCTCGCTGCAGCTCGTCCATTACCTCTACATTCTCCATAAATGTAGTGCATATTTGCGTATTCTTGCGGAGTGTAGGTCGCCATGGTAGCACACACAAAACACAAACTGTCCAAACACAGGCAAAGGTCGTCGTAAAGAGTTCGTTTCAAAGTCCAGAGCACAAAGAGTAATCGAGTCCAATAAACAAAGCTTTAAATCGTAGTACGTGATCAATGGTAACAATAAGAGAGAGGTGCGTAGTAACGGCAGGAGGCAGTGACGCGTACTGACCGTACTGTTATCCTAAATAGCACGATCCCAGATAGCGTCACTATCTATCTCACTCGCACCTCTAACCTTTTTCTCCCTCACTCTTACCTGAATAATGGGGTACCATAAAGAAGAACCAGCAAATCGCAAAGATAGTTTCTGTCTTGCTCCCTCCTGTTGTAATAACGAATCACTATGGTGAGATGCATGCACATACCGTCCCTTACGGTCTAACCTGTTTTTTGAGAGGCCTGTTGTTATTTTTATGAGCATACAATAGTAATTCTTTAGAGGTTAGATTCAATTCGTCGTAAATTTTTCTTTCTAAGAATTCTGTAAGACATCGTAAAAATTGGGTTGTTGAGTAAAAATATTATCAAAAATTTTTTTTTTCAAATTAATGTGTAAGTATTATACCTTTTTAAAAAGAGGAATAAACGCGTCAAAATTTGACGTCACTTGCCATACTATTTTGGTACATTTTTTTTACACTACAGTCGGTCAAAGTTGCGAAATTCAATAGTTTTCCATATCACCTTTAGTTAAAATAATATTTTATTTTAAAATGGTACAATAAGTACATTATTTTTACATTCTATTTAGACACAGCAATACCCTAGATTACAAAACCTCCAAGAAATATCGAAATTATCAGCATTAGCAGTCACAGCATTCAAAAGTATGTCACAGGGTGCTCATTTCCCCTTTTTTTTTTAAATCAGTATAATTCTGTAAGTACATGGGGTGGATTTTTTAAAATATTTTTCTGAGTACTGTTAGAACTTGGGGCATCGTGGGAATCCAGTTGGACGCCAGGTTCTTGGACACCCTGTATATTATACCCATGCTTTACCTTGCATAAATATCTAGCCAAAAGTAAGATGTTGATAACGGGTTTGTACGGGAGCAGTTCACTGACTGCCGTTTATTCTTGTAGCCTGCGTAATTAGAAAATTGATTTGAGGAATCTCTTTAGTCTTCTAGCGACTGTTTAGGTGATCATCAGATTTATTGCTGGCTTGTTTGGATGGTCTAAGATCCACTTTCTGTCCGTTTTAGTCTTTTCTGAAATGACTTCCATTTCTAGTTTTGATGCGGAGGTCGTGATGGAGTAGTCTTTGCTAAAACGTAGTAGTTTTTTAAACGACTTAGCAAATCGTGAACCTTGCCTTCACAGATTCGCGATCCTTTATTGAAATGAATCCAGTCTAACAACCCATTATTAGAACCTTGTATCAGCACATAATAAACCAATAACAATGATTTACAAGCAACAATGAGACATCATCTGAACAACGCGCGCCGTCTGATTGGCTCGTTCAACACAAATGATGATAACTGGGTAATATCGGCAGTTTCCACGCGACCGTAAGGAACAACTATTGATTATTCTGAATCATTCGTTCGGGATAATTCTTCTTTATTTAAACTGATTCTTGAATAGGAATGATTGATGCTATCAAATAATGAATCATGTGTGTGTCCTCTCATTATACCGATAGAAATCTTTCTAAAATTTGTAATTTTGTCCGTCGACAAAATCTGTTTCCGCGGTAGCCATGCTACGCGTCCTGACCGTTTTAGGTTACGCCGGTCAATCTCAGAAAGAAGAAGAAGAGATCTGGAGATTAGCTAACATCGCGGTAAATATTACAGTGCACAAGTGCAGGCGCAGGCACAGGTGCGATACGACCTGTCCCATGGGACGCCAATCCGACACGCACGACTGGAGAGAGATCAGCCGAAGGACCAACGGCTCAACGTACTTTTCTACACTAGGAGGTAGGTATCATACCAACAACTTTTTGCTGCTACTGAGAAATTAGTAATAAAAAACTTTTCCCGGGTCTTTGCCCAACCCGCGAACCGAAAACAAGACCCCACGCTCCGTAGTCGCGCTTGCAATCATGAGACCAACGGAGCAGTTAAACCAAAAAGAATAATTCTACGCAGAAAGGGAGTAACTTCAGAGATAAAAGCTGATAGAGTTGTACTTATGGAAGAAGAACAGCATATTAAATAATGCATTTAGAAAACAACCAAGGCAAGGACCCTACGGAACAATAAATCGTAATAACCAGTTTAAGAGTTGGATCAGCCCACGCATCTAATAAAACAAAGGCACTTACAAATAGCAGCTATTTTTGTACGCTAGGTTCAATATTTACTAGTCGTAACAACGCTATTTGGCAAGTGCAATGTTTACTTTAAAATCACAACAGTTCCTGTTTACTCCTGGTAGCCTAGTAAACAATGTAACAGAAAATATGTGACGACACTCGTGTGTCAAATTTAATAATGACATAAGTGTCACCGTTGGTGCCTCAGAACTAACTGGGTTGAGGAGGTCAGATAAACAGTCGTTCCATGTAAAATACTGGTATTCAGCTGCATCTGGTAAGACTATAAGCCACCCCTATATTTGGGGAGGGCTAGGCAGATTTGGCGGTGTCTCTTGGTAAGGCTTGCCTTTATGATAAGGATGGACCCCTGATCAAAGTCTAATAGTAAAACCATAGTAGGGATGTTTACTGACTTTAAAAAATGTGATTCTAATTAGTCCGTCATATAGATTATCGAAAAATATTGGATATGTATTTTTTGTTTTATCAAATCAATAAAAATTGACGAAGATAAAACGCGTCAAAGATTTAAGTGGGGGTTGGTGACGTCACTGACCGCTAAAAAATGTCATACTAATGTCTTAAAATGCAATCAATATAAATGCGTTGTTGAAACACTATTCTTAAACTAATGTTTTAGTAAACCATAACCTTGGTATTAGAATACCCGCTAACCTATATTAATTTGATAACAAAGATCGTAAAACGCAATACGCACTCCATGGTGCATTCGCGCAGTGCATATCCACGTGACGATGACGTCATCAGAGTAGTTGCCAAGTGCACGGTCTACGGAACTTATCTATAGCGTATACGTTTACGAATGAAAGGTTAATGTAGGTCCAGAGTTGTGAGAAAACAGGATGAAGTTCCAAAAAAAATACTCGAAGGATTAGGGAGAGGTGTATCCTAATAGTACACACGGCGACACATCAATATCTACATTTCCAGTATAACATGGCTTCGCGTTGTATGAGTCTCGTACGGTATTTAGATTCACAATTTTTTGTTCTATCTTTTGATATCGTGCACAAATCTAGCTTTAGAGGTGGTCGTACGAGACCGTAAAATTTCACTTTGATAAGAATCTATTCAATCTTACACAGACCATTGAAAACATCCAAAATCTTATTTTTACTGCTCAAATAAGAAATTACTCGTAATACGCTAAGCATTATTATTTATTTGCTTTCGTAAAGGTTTTGTGACATCTTTTTCGTATCGCTGGTACAACAAATTCTATATTTTTATCAATTTTAGCCAATTCCACCGCGTCATCGTGACAGCGAAAAGGTCACTGTGCCTCCATGTTTTTGGGCTAAGAAGGCAGGATAAGAGATGGAGCATAGTTTGTTTGTTTTTGTTTGCTCCACGACCACACCCCGCTGCTTTTGCATTGCGGAAGCCCCTCATAATGAGGCTGGAGTAACATCTTCCCATTGCAGTTTTGTGACTGTCACTGAACTATTATCCGAATTTTACAGCTCTACAGGTGTTTGCTGGTAAAATTGAACTGTATAATGTGTTAGTTCTGAGTTGTATGCAAACCCTTGACTTATTATGCACTATTTTACAGGACAGACATTTTTTGCTAATTTCCAAACGTTTCACATGCCACGTGTCCATAGTCCAATATACTTATGTAAACAAGGCCGTTTGTTTTATTATCACTGTAATCGGACATGCATGCTTAATGCACATTAATGTAATAACCACGTCAGTCGATGATTAGGATTACGTCAATACGAATGTTCATCTTTACGAATTGGACTTGAACCAAGCATTTGATTGCGGACAGTAATTAATTAAAAATATTTTTTTCTGCAAAGCTTTCAGATTTCAGGTCAGATTAACGACAACGTTTATACCAACCGTACTATGGGCAATAATCTTGACTTCAAACAGACATTACAATCTCCGCGTCCTAAATATTATATTTAAAGATCGCTGTTGCCTCAGGGAGGTTTATTTTGACCGCATCTTTTGTCAAGTATCGGTGGACGAAAAAGAGATTTCAACCAACCGTAAAACTACAGATGAATTATATTTCGTAACTTAAACTCTTCATCTGCCTAGCCTTTTTGCAAAGATGTTGCGGTCGGCTTCAAGTGTAACCGGATGCAGTCGACTACCAGTATTTTATATGGAGCGACTACCTATCCAAACTCCACAACTCTTCCACCGTCCTTGGTAAGACTGATTGTCAGTATTACAGGCTACTGACTACCTGTAACAACTATCAAAGAACTACCTACAAATGACAGCCGGGACCAACGACTTAACGTGCTTTCGAGGAACGGAGGAAACTCGTAGTTAAGTTCATTCTACAAGGGCTGATGCAAATATTCGCATAGACTCAGTAGATTGAGGAATGTATTGTAATGTAATTTCTATGCAACTACGTGAAATCATAACAATGAAAACACAAGTGCGGTTCTACAAGTGAATAGTGTTTATTTAATAAACATAGAACTAGCTATTGTGCATGAAATTTTACTTACAAATTTTCCATTGCTCCTTAATCCAACTTTTCCATGGTTCACTGCTAATGAAACTGCATTTTTTAAGGCACTCATTTTACCTGCAAAAAGAAAAACAGTATGTCAGTAAAAATAGGAAAGCCGTAAATGATGAAAAACCTTGGGGTGTAAGAAAAATCGCAGTGAGAATTGTTACCATGAATTGAACACCCTATTATTCTAAACCTAGACCAATCAGCGTTGAAATTGCAACGAATTAAAGAAAATTAGTTGGTTTGGCTGGCCGTTCAGAATGAGAGAAAGTTAGCCGTATGCGGGGACTCTAATAGCTATTTTTTTGAACAATTGTATGTTGTATACACGGGATTATTAAAAACATTATTAAACTCATTAACCTTGTAATTTTGCAGCGAAGCCAAAAACGCAGGCTTGCAGATAATTTTTAAACTGTACAAAAAACGCAGGCTTGCAAATAGTTTTTAAACTGTCTAAATTAAGTATCTAAGCAACCTTTTAAGCAACCTTTATGGTCCAAAGATGCACTTTGACTGCATACGCGAACGCGTAACTAATCTAAGAATGAATACAGAATTTTCTTTACATGACTGTAATTTATATCAATTTTCAGTAATCGGCCGTTTACTGTGCATCTGATGGTATTACTGTCCTTAAGATCTTGTAATCGCAATAGACGCACGCAATTTATAAAATTGCATTCGTACTTACAGTAACCGTTAGTCAGAAAGTCGAACAAGCCCGAAAATCACCTAATAAAATTAAATAATGTTGCAAAAGTTAACTCCGTAGTAGGTTTAACGTGATGCCTGATGATGATGATGGACATGAGTGTTGATTAGAGAGAGAGGGAGAGGAAGGCCATAGAAAAGATGGATAGAGTGCAAGGAACGGTTTATAAGAGAGTAAATAATGGCTTGCCGTCTGACAGGGAAGGATGGAAGTAGACAACCGAGCTACACCGACTGCAAACGCAATGAGACAAGTGCAGGAAGAAGATGAAGAAAATGTAACGGGATGCAAAAGGTTGATGCAGCAAAAGTAAACTGTTTAATTAATTTAATAAAAGTTCTACAGCAAGTATCAGAAATGTGTGATTATTGATTAACATCCTATAGTCACGAAAAAATCAGGTAGCTGTCCCATTAACTCAAGTCTAGTAGGACCAAATTTTAAATCAAATTGCTGAAACTCGAAGAAACATTGATTGATGTGCCTAATTTTGCCTTATTGGTGATACTTAACGTTTACTCCGTTTTGAGATCAGGGTCGTGAGTTCGATACCCTCTCCGGGCCAACTAGATCGTATGCTACTTGTTTTAGACGTCGCCAACGTTAGGCTAAGTATCGTTGTGCAACATATAAATGCATTGTAAACACTTACCAAAATGTCTATACTTGGGCGTCTAAAAGGGCCACTTTAGCAGATCATAGTAGGATCACAATATGAATTGCGTTAAAATTCGTAAAATGGAACATTCATAATAGTACCTAAGTTCTGCGTCTGTGACTATTTTACAGAACGCAATTCATTTATAATGATCTGCTAAAGTGGCCATTTTAGACACCCTGGGCCTGCAGTCTCTACAAAGATAGCGATCGCTTTACGACAAAATTCGGTCGCAAAGCTATAACGATGCGGATTTAAGTTGGTAGCTAATACCGGCGGGTCGCGTCCGGCTCACGTCCACCTTAAATCCGCATCGTTATAGCTTTGCAACCGAATTTTGTCGTAAAGCGATCGCTATCTTTGTAGAGACTGCAGGCCCTGGAGAGCGAAATACACTCGCAAAACAGATGCTAAATCTTCATATTGACAGTTCAAAATTATTTACTACGCTATTTACGTAATAGAGTTGTTAATGGCTGGAGAGGGAGAGGGAGACCAAAGAAAAGGTGGATGGACTGTGACTGTGTGAGGAATGATATGAATGATAAGGGCGTAAATGATAGCGTGACAATATGGTATTTCACCAAAAAAACTAATTAGTCCGTTTGTTAGATTATCGAAAAATATTGAATTCGTGTTTTTTGTTTTATCAAATTAATAAAAAAATACACTTTGTGGGTAAAAGCGTACTAACCTTGTGACGTCACATGGCTTGACACGACTTTTCGAAGCACTGTATCGTCTTCATCTTTTGCTTACGTGAAAAACTAAAAAATGTGACCACTATTTTTTGAAAATCTCTGACTGACTAATTAGATTTTTTTGGTCAAATACCCTATTAACAGGGGAAAATGAAAGAAAAAAACGTGTCACTCCATCCTCTAATAAAATGGGACAAAGGCAGGATTACGTATTCCGTTTAAAGATTCATGGGATTGCTGCGGGTTGTTCGAAAGAGATACCACGGCCTCGACACAAACGGCTAAGAAGGAACATGGGTGGTTTTTATTCAGTAGAAGTCTGACACTCCCTAGGAGTCATTTGTTGAATCCCCCCCCCCAACAAAAAAAGATCCCTGGGATTGAATAGTGTGTTACTCCCATTTAGGCATCAAAGTATTTTATTTTAAAACACCTATGTTTTAGTAACATGTCACGATCAGCAGTATACATAATAAATGGTGTACAGTTTCTATGGAGATGTATTTAGCACTCTTTGTTATGTAAACCAACTTATTCTGGTTCTTCTAACCAACCTAACACGCAGATGTGTTGCCGGGGAGTTTGTTCCGCCACTTCTTCTTTCCAGGTAAAACACTAGGAAGTGTCGAAGGGCCCGGGGCGTTTTGGGGGACTGTCTCTTGTAAATAAGTAAAGTAAATTTTGACGTTCGAAAAGTGCTGATTATCAGCTAATTTGAATAAATGAGTTTGATTTTGCATACAACTGCATACCGAAAATGGAGGGGTTGGAGAAATTCGTAAAATACAAAGTATTGTTGAGCGGTATTACATGAGGACTTCACTCCTGTAATCAAGGATTAGTGCAGAGGTGTACAGTCACAAGCAATAGTATGTATACATTTGGCAAAGTTCAAACGCAAATTTCTCGTAAAATAGCGAGTGCAACTTGAGATATGACTTACTTTTGATAATATGGGTTCCAAAAGTACCCTAATAGTGACACCCACATTTCACATCTATGTTTAAATTCCATGCAGGGCAAGCCTTTTAACATGAAGTCGTATCACAAAGTTTTTTGACTTCTATGTTAGGTTAGGTGTCTGCACTTAGTCCTTCAAGTGAAGTATTGTACATATTTGTACAAGGCTGCAATTCTTAAGAAAATAGGTGAGCGTTTACCTATTTTAATTTCTAATGGTATCATAGTTTGAAACAATCAGCCTTACATGACACATTGACTTTTGAACCCCGGCGCAATCTTTATAACATTCTTTTGTTTACAAATTGTTAATTAGTCATTGATTGGTCTATTCTTTGGACACAGGCAAATTGTTTTAATGTCAGATATTATTTCAACTCATAGGTAGGTAGTAGGTAGGTAGGTAGTAGGTAGGTAGGTAGTAGGTAGGTAGGTAGTAGGTAGGTAGGTAGTAGGTAGGTAGGTAGTAGGTAGTAGGTAGTAGGTACTAGGTAGGTAGGTAGTAGGTATGTAGGTAGGTAGTAGGTACGTAGTAGGTAGGTAGTAGGTACGTAGTAGGTAGGTAGGTAGTAGGTACGTAGTAGGTAGGTAGTAGGTACGTAGTAGGTAGGTAGTAGGTAGGTAGTAGGTACGTAGTAGGTAGGTAGGTAGGTAGGTAGTAGGTAGGTAGGTAGGTAGGTAGGTAGTAGGTACGTAGTAGGTAGGTAGTAGGTACGTAGTAGGTAGGTAGTAGGTACGTAGTAGGTACGTAGTAGGTAGGTAGTAGGTACGTAGTAGGTAGGTAGTAGGTACGTAGTAGGTACGTAGTAGGTAGGTAGTAGGTACGTAGTAGGTACGTAGTAGGTACGTAGTAGGTACGTAGTAGGTAGGTAGGTAGGTAGGTAGTAGGTAGGTAGGTAGGTAGGTAGGTAGTAGGTACGTAATAGGTAGGTAGTAGGTACGTAGTAGGTAGGTAGTAGGTACGTAGTAGGTACGTAGTAGGTAGGTAGTAGGTACGTAGTAGGTAGGTAGTAGGTACGTAGTAGGTACGTAGTAGGTAGGTAGTAGGTACGTAGTAGGTAGGTAGTAGGTACGTAGTAGGTAGGTAGTAGGTACGTAGTAGGTACGTAGTAGGTACGTAGTAGGTAGGTAGTAGGTACGTAGTAGGTACGTAGTAGGTAGGTAGTAGGTACGTAGTAGGTAGGTAGTAGGTACGTAGTAGGCAGGTAGTTGGTAGGAAAAAGGGCATTGCAAGGCATGCCGGGTTCAGCTAGTAGGATATAAAAGTACAGTAATTAGAGCTGTGAGAATGTGTGTGGATAACCGAGGTTTGGTTAATCGGGATTCTTCTGAATTTAATTCTAATTTTTTTCTATTAAATACAGCTATTTCATTTAATTCACTCTTTATCTTACTTTATTATAATTGGTGAAATAGGTGTACTGTATAACATCTGTGCCCTATGGAAAAATACAAGTGTTGTGTTTATTCATTTAGATATTGTACTTTAGAAAGCAGCAACCCAGTTGCAACATTGTAGATATATTATAGAGAGATGCCAAACATGTAACTATCCAGTGTTCATTATTAGTTTCAAGGCTATCACTAATTTACTATATTATATAGATCATGTGGTCAGATACCAGCTATCCGTTTAGAGAGTTTATTTGTTCCGGTAGACAGACAACTATTTTCATTATTAGCTGTTCGAGTATTTCACCAAGCAATATCTAGCATTTGTTTTTCACCAAGCTCAATTTTCTTTTCTTTTTAAATAAAACAAACTATGAAGTTTGATACCAAAGTTGATAGTTTGTTTAAAAATTTCAGTAAGTTTCAATCTCTCAATCTCTTTCATTTCAATAAACTTACTGGAATTTTTAAACAAACTGTCAACTTAAAAAACATCAGCAATCATCATTATCAACTCATTAATAAACGATCCTTGTACAGAATTATATTTTTTATTATGTGGTTTAATGAATCGGAACTTCGGAAGTGTATGATCTACCCGTTATCGTTAATTATGACATAAAAATAACTTAATTTGAATAAATATCAATTGAAAAAGTGTGTCTAAACTATCTGTGCCACATTGGCTTTGATTTCCCTTCACGCCGGCAGGTTCTAAAGTGCACATTACTAGATATTCCTGAGCATAGAAACAGCATACAGTTACATTAATTAATCAGTAAATACACACGACTTACCGGTTTAGTCTAAAAGCTGGAAACGGGGAAATATCGAATAACTGTAACTGAATGAAACTTAGTAAAAAACTAGTCGGCACAACTGAAGTATCACTACACAAAACTAAATTTATTTTATTATAGAGTAACAAACACGCACTCACTGCGTGATTTGACTATTTGACGTGCCGTATTCGATGGAGTGCGGACACTATAAAAAATATCACTTAGATATCTATTATATCAGTATTTATGAGGGTAACATTGCATTGACTTTCTTTGATGACAAAACCTAATCCAAACTTAACTTTACGCAAGAAAAAGTATAGCTACATTATCAATAATAAAAAAAATATAAATTCAAGAAAACCAAAGTTTTTGTCCTGGAAAATACTGCTTTTCTTTTATTCGACCCCTGTTTAAGTTTTTTGAGCTGCCAAGAATTTCTCAACGAACTTCGAAACAACAATGTCAAAAACACATGGCGTTGCTGTCAAATTGTCATTCTTTCTTAACTGATATGGCTGGAAAGCGCGGGAAAGTCAAGGAAAGTAGGCGCGATTTTTGTAAATTTTTCAAATTTATTTTATTTTTAACATTTCTTTTACACAACTACATAATTGTAGTTTGTTGTGATGGGGAGGGTTAAGAAGAGGAAGAAAAGTGGAACGGATCCCCCTGGGGATCCCCTCGAAGATGATCCATGCAGTCGGCCACATCAGATGCTGAAAAGGAAAAGGATACGGATAAGTACCTTGAATATAGAGTATCTGATTACACCCGGTCCTATCCAGAGTCTGGTGGAAATTATGAGTATATTGTTTTCATCGAAAGTCAGAACCAAGTCCCGATCGGTGACCGCGATATGATGTCGTTAGCCACTAACTTTAAGAGGTATAATAAAGGGGTTAAACAATTAATTCGAATGAATCGGCACAAAGTTGGCGTTATTTTCGAGCGTCCGACATTTGCCAATGCTGCGCTCGTAAACAAAAAGTTTTTGGACAATTTTAAACTCAAAGCCAGCATTCCAGCCTCAGCTACAGAAATTACTGGAATCATACAACATGTCCCGATTGATCTGTCGAATGAGCAAATTTATTCAGCTATATCCAGCTCCAAAAATATAATCTCAGTCAAACGATTTATGCGTCGAATTATTACAGAAAATAAAGTCACTTTTGAACCAATGAAGACAGTGAGCATCACCTTTTCGTGCGCTTCCTTGCCTGACAGCGTGGACTTGAACAGCTGGCGGTTTGAGGTACGGCCGTATATCCCGCCGGTAAAGCAGTGTCTGCAGTGTCTGAGGTATGGACATATTGCAAAATTTTGCAAAAACAGCATCAGGTGTTCCATATGCGGAAAAGATCACAGCTATAAAGAATGTACGATTGCCCCAACAGAAGCTACATGCTGCCAATGTAAAGGAAACCATATTGCTATTTCTGCAGAATGTCCTGTCAAAAAAGCTAAGATAGAAGAAAATAAAAACAAAATTCAGAAAAGATCATATGCTGATGTATTTAATGATAAGTCATTCCCTCCTTTAACTAAAACTAAAAACCCTGCTGAACAACTTAAATTTCTAATACAAACAGATCAAATACAAAACATTTTAATTCAGACCCTTCTTACTTTAATTTCACAAAATAGGAACAAAGAAAGTTCCATTACAAATGAAAACATTAAAAAAGTTCTCTTAGCAACAATACAGAGTGATAATAACATTAAGCAATCTTAATTATGGATCGGTTAAATATTGCACAGTGGAATGCTCAGAGTATTCGTAGTAATCAACATATTTTTTCTCATTTTTTAATTGAGAACAATATTCATGTAGCTTTACTTTGTGAAACTTGGCTTAAGCCTGAGATGCGTTTTAATATAAAAGATTATAATACTGTTAGATTAGATTCTGGTAATAGTCATAATGGTGTAGCTATATTAGTACATAATTCATTACAGTTCAAAAAAATTGATACTTCATATGATGACTCTATACAAAATATTGCAATACGTTTAAAATATGGTGCTAAGGAGCTTTCTTTGGTGTCATTTTATAGTCCTGGTAATTGTAATCCATTCTTTTCTAAATCAAAGCTGGATAATTTAATCAAAAGTATTCCTGGTCCAGTTTTGATTGGTGGGGATTTCAATGCCCATCATTCGGCCTGGGGCTGTAGTGCACAGTGCAGTCGAGGTGTTGACGTTCTTGAAAGCATCAATGATAACAATCTTGTGTTGCTGAATAACGGAGATATGACTACAGTAGGCTCAGATAGGTGGCAGAGAAATGCCCTTGATTTAACCTTAGTGTCACCATCATTAGCTTTGTCTTGTGGCTGGTCAGTGCATGATGTTCCTTTAGGTGGATATCATTTGCCTGTAATTACAAAAATAGTATTTAATAATTTTATTTCTTCATCTAATGATCTTTCAAATCTGCCTGTTCACGTAAATTTTAAACTAGTTAATTGGGAACTTTACACAGCTCAAGTAGAAAATCTATTACAAAATTTTGTGGTTAATCATCAAAACCCGTTACAAACTTATAATGAACTTATTCTTATCTTAAATAAAGCTATACAGAATTCTCTTCCATGCTCTGGTATTTCTCAGCAAATTACTTCTAGTGCCTCACTCAATACATCTAGAACTTCTAAAAAGAAAAAACGCAGTCCACTTCCATGGTGGAATAACAACTGTACTAGGGCTGTAGAAGATGCTAAGAATGCCTATATACAGTTTAAACAAGACCCCTCACAAGAAAACTATATTGAATTTAAAAGGCGACAAGCTGTTAAAAAATTGACTTTAAAAAGAGAGAGGTATTTGAGTTGGGTAGCTTTGTGTGAGTCTTTTAGCAGAACAACTCCTTTAAGTAAAATTTGGGGTATTTCTAGAAAGTTTAATAGAACATATGTACCATCTTGCAATAATGTATATCCATGGATATTTGATTTTCTCAAGAAATTCACACCTGATACTGTAGAGGCCCCCTTTCGTTCACATGATCATTTACCAACAGCAGCATGCTCAAATTATTTAACAGATCCATTTACTATGCAAGAATTGAAAGCTGCAATTTTCTCCAGGCGTGATACAGCTTTTGGCCTCGATTGTATGCCATATAAAATGCTTAAGAATGTTTCATTGCAAGCCTTATTTTTGGTTTTAAAAGTTTTTAACTTACTTTGGCTTAATGATATCATACCTTTAGACTGGAAAATGGACTGTCTTATTCCAATTTTAAAACCTAATAAAGATAAAAACAAACCTGATTCTTATAGACCTATAGCTTTGACCTCTTGTATAGGAAAGATTTTTGAGCAATTGTTGAAGCAAAGAATAGAGTTTTACATAGAAAGTAATAATTTATTACCTTCTAATCAGCTTGGATTTCGTAGAGGAAGGTCAACACATGAAAGTATTTCTCATTTGTATCTTGATATTTTTAATGCTCGAAAAATGGATCATGAATGTGTTGCTGTCTTTGTCGACATAGTTGGTGCTTTCAATAACGTCAATCATCATATTTTGTCACTTGAACTCCGTTCACTTGGAATACCTGAAAAAATAGTTTCATGGGTTTTTAATTTTTTGCATGGTAGAGAAGTTTATGTCAAAGTAGATAAGCAATTAATTGGACCTCGTTTTTCATATAAAGGGGTGTGTCAAGGTGGTATTATGAGTCCATTGATTTATGTGCTTTATATGCATAAGCTTAATATGGTTTTGGGTAGCAAAGTACTAAATTTACAATTTGCTGATGATTTGGTTATTTATACATCTGGTCCGGATATGGATGAGATTAAGAGTAATATTAATGGGGCTTTGAAAAATATGAGTAAATATTTTCATTATTTAAACTTAGAAATTAGTCCAGATAAATCAAAAGTTGTTGTTTTTGGTGAAAATGATTTTGATTTAGAAATGTTTTATGATAATTTTGAACTTCCCATTGTTAATGAATTTAAGTACTTAGGAGTAATTTTTACTGCCAATCTTACATGGAATAAATATGTTGATTACATACTTGGTAAAGCAAATAAAGCATATAATTTTATAAAATCTGTGTCAGTACACGCCGATCCTAAAATTTTGTTAATGTTATACAAATCTTTAGTCCGTAGTCATTTTGAATACGGCTTTTTGTGTTTTGGGTCTGATCAGAGACTTATCCGTAAACTTGATGTCTTACAGAATCATAACTTGCGTTGCATTACAGGTGCCATGAAAACAACACCTATCAACTCCTTACAAGTAGAGTGTAATATTCCTCCACTGAAAATTAGATTTCAGGACTTAAAATCTAAATTCCTCTTAAGGCTTTTGTCTTATAATAGACACCCTCTTTATAGAAAACTTTCATTTTATTATACAGTTTATAACCCTTCAAATAATGTTAACATTCCCTATTTACTTCATGACTTTTCTACTACAATTACACTTAATCAGCAACATGAACTTTACAAATGTAATGACACTTGGACATGTTATTCTGGCAAGTACAATAGTAAATTTATAGACATGAATATTGTTATAAAGCATGATTTGAAAACCAAGGAAGAGGTGTACCAGTTATTGCATGAACATTCTGGCTATCGATGTATATTCACTGATGCTTCTAAGAGCAGTACAAATGTTGCAATGGCTATTTACATACCTTTTAATAAGACTGGTCATGGTGTAAGGTTGCCTGATGTTTTAACTATATTTTCTGCTGAAGCGATGGCTATTTCAGCTGCTTTGGATTTCATAAGTGAAGAGAACTCTGGCATCATTTCTTGGCTTATTGTAACGGACAGCATGAGTGTTCTTAAGGCATTAGATAACAACAAACTGGATGCTTCTACAAACTACATCATATATCGCATCAAAGAAAAGTATTTCACACTTCAATCAAGAGGCTTTGACATCAAATTTTTGTGGACCCCTTCGCACATAGGAGTCAGCGGCAATGAAAACGCAGACACTATAGCGAGAGCCATTGTTGACCTAGGAAATACAGAAATTCAAAGTGTTGCCATACCTTGTTCAGACTTATTACCTATGATCAAGGAAGATAATATTCGATGTTGGCTTGAAGATTGGCAGGAGACTCTGCAAATAAAAGGCACTTGGTATGCAAAAATCAATACAGCTATTGGCTTAGCTCCTTGGTTTACGAAGGCACAATCTCACAGAAGCAAATTGTTTTATTCTTTACTATGTCGGCTAAGATTTGGACATGGACGTTTTAATGCTCATCTGGCCAGAATGAAGATAATAGCTTCCCCTAAATGCACTGATTGCAACCTCGATAAAGATCAGACCCTTGATCACATTATTTTTGAATGCCCAGCGCACAATGTGAATCGTATAATATTGATTGACAAATTGCTTGAGATTTACAAAACACCGGCAAACCTCCCGCGCGACATTCAAGGATTGCTGGAGAATTTTTCTTCCTATATTCCCTTATTTAATTTTATTACATCTAGTGGGTGTAAAATTTGATCGGGACTTATAAACATGGATAGGACATTTGACCTAACTCTTGGAAATGGAAATGACCACACGGAAATGACGATGAAACTGGATTTGACAAAAAAGAAAATTGGATTGACGAAACATTTAATTATGAAAAAAAAAAAAGAAGACATGGCATATGCCTTGATTAAAGGATACGAGGATAAGAATTTACTGATGACTTGGCTTTGGCCTTACTTTAATTTTATAGAAGAATATGAAAATATGACGAGGCTGAATGGTCTATAGATCGATGCCTGCCTTTTAAATAGGCGAACGAAAAAAAAAAAAAAAAAAATCTTAACTGATATGTGTGGGTGTGAGAGTGCATTGCATTGTGGTTATTTACAAATTAAGATATATAAAAAACGTGTTTAAAATATAAAAACAAGGAACATCAAAATGAATGAAAACGACGAAAAAGAGTTTGCAGCACTTGGAGTTAAGACCTGGCTTATCAAGCAGTTATTTAGTCTGGGTATGTTTTATATTTCGTAAGTTAATCAAAACAGTGTTATTGCTATATTTTAACACGCAATAACTTTACAAAATTGGTATTACTCATGCCTGGTGCTCGCGTTTATGTAATGTAACTGATTAGCCTTTCTGTTTGTTATATCGTCTACTAGCTGTTGCCAGCGGCTTCACTATAACCCACGGGAATATAAAATCGGGATAAAAAGTATCCTATTTGTTAATCCAGGTTATAAACTATCTGTGTACCAAATTTCATCCAAATCCGTGCAGTAGTTTTTGCGTGAAGAAGTAACAAACATACGCACTCACACACTCACAAACTTTCGCCTTTATAATATTAGTGTGATTATATCTCAGTAAAGCCACCCCCCAAGCAAGATGACTCGGGTCTGGTTTACTCTATTTCTATTCTTTTAGGATAGGTAAGTTTACGTTTCAGGGTCAGTGGGTCGTCTTAGATTGTTCGGATTTCATTATTTTGTCATCTCTTTCATAAATTTAACCCAGCTGCAAAGTTTAATACTTGAATAAATAAAAACGAGTAGGTATATTTTTTTTTTGGAAGGTTTGCTATCATTAAATCAGTCATTTGATGCCCTATAGCCCTTCGTTCAGAGGCCGCGGTATCACTTTCGAACAACCTGTAGCCTCCACGAGACCTAAATTGCAGTTTTGTTACTTTCCATTGTTTTTTCAGGTATAAGAAGTCCAACACCTATCCAAAATGCTTGTATATCCCGCATATTAGCTGGTGAAGATTGCATTGGAGCAGCTAAGACTGGTTCAGGCAAAACTTTTGCATTTGCACTTCCCATATTACAACATTTAGCTGAAGACCCCTATGGAATCTTTGCTTTAGTGTTGACACCAACCCATGAGTTGGCTTATCAAGTAAGTCAATTGTTATAAGTCTTGATTTTTCTCAAATGCTTATCTACACTAATATTATAAAGATTTATATTTGTGTGTGTATGTTTGTAATGAATAAACTCAAAGCCTACGGCGCCGATTTCAAAACTTCTCACCATTAGAAAGATATGTTCACCCTGAGTAACATACTTTTTATACCCACGGGAACAGGAACTACACAGGGAAATCCGCATGACGTCCGCCAGTAAATCATATGTGAGGTTATCATCAAAATTATTGGCAGCCCTGTTCCACCCAAATATACCCACAGGAACAAGAACTACGCAGGGAAAACCACATGACGTCCGCTAGTAAATCATATGTGAGGTTATCATCAAGATTATTGGCAGCCCTGTTCCACCCAAATAAATAAAGATTTATTTAACTCAAGCAATTTGCCTGCAACTTCTTTTGCAAAAAATGTGATAGCTTGGCTAATATGCATGTCATAAAATTTATTTATAGCCATAGCCATACCCACAGCAAGTCTTAGATTAAAAGGTACACAGTTACCTCTCATAACTCTAATCAACACCAAACGTGGTAAAAGCAAAGTTTGAAAAAAAATTGTTTGGAATAAATTGATTTTTATTTTCTTGTTATTAATCACTTCTCCAATAATCTTACAGATAGCCGACCAGTTCAGCATCCTAGGTCAGCCACTCAAGCTAAGAGTATGCATTGTTACCGGAGGATCAGATCAATTGGAAGAGTCTCTGAAACTAGCCAAACGTCCCCACATAGTTGTGGCGATGCCGGGACGGTTGGCAGACCATATTACTGGATGTGACACTTTTAGTTTGAAGAAAGTCAAGTATTTGGTGCTTGATGAGGCTGACAGGTAGAATATTTTTCTTTATATTTTATTTATAATAATATACACCTAAGTAATATTTATTTATTGGTTTAAGTAAGACTATACTAAATATATAAACTAATCTAAAAACAAACTAACATACTACATAACATACACACCTATAAAAGGGCATCGAAAAACGCCTCCTAAACGCTGTCAGCAGGTAAAGTGCCCAAGAGACTGGCAGCATTGCCGCGTTGTATGGCAACACTGAGCCTCTGGCCAAATAATAACACCTAAATAACTTGTTTAGACTATAGTACTACTAGCTGTTGCCAGCGGCTTTGTCTGCTGTAACTCGAAAATTATCCCATGGGAAGATAAAATCGGGATAAAAAGTATCCTATGCATTAATCCATGTTATAAACTATCTGGGTACCAAATTGTATTTAAATCGGTTCAGTACTTTTTACATAAAAGAGTAACAAACATCCATTCATACTTATAAATTTTTACGTTTATAATATTTCCTACTAATATTATAAAAGCGGAAGTTAAATAAAAATATAAATAACTAGCGGACCTGGCAGACGTCGTCATGCCCGGACAGCAGCGCCACCTACCGGGTCCAATTGTAAATCTAAACCATTCTCTAATCCACTTGAACGTGACTTGAACACACAAGAAAATTTTCACTAAAAAAAAATGTAGGTTTATTACGTATCATTATTATCATTATAAAAAAGACAACTATCCAAGTTAGGTTGCGTGCAGAAGGCTAGTAGCGTGCTATTTTATTCATTTACTGAGAGGCGGGTCAACCGCAACAAACGCTGCATTTTAAACTAACGGGCGAAAAATCGCTTCTCGTAAAATTGTCGTTTGAAATCGTTACCGTTTTCATAGATCGCCATGTGCTTGAATTAAATACGCACAACGCGCCGCGCGACGCCCCGTGTTCCGTAAATGAGGCCTAACCGCTTCAATGGTATAAAATAACTTAGTATTAAACCACATAATTATTCTCAGACTGTTCAGTGAATCATTCCAAGAGGACCTGGAGACCATATTCAATGCGTTACCGGCTCAGAGGCAAAACCTACTGTTCTCAGCGACAATCACACAAGATGTCAGTGAATCCAAACTGCTTTCACTTAACAAAGATGTAAGATACTTTTTCTTTAATAATTCTCTAGATGATAATCATAGCAGTGGTGGCGCAGTGCTGGCGGCCCCGACTTACGAACAGTGAGTCGGGGGTTCGAACCTAGTCAGGTGCATTACTTTGTGTAATTTATTTCATCACCATTGCTCTCAAATCCGTAAAGGAAAACATCGTGAGGACACCAGCATGTCTTAGAACTAAAAATTCGAAGACATGTGACATCTATCAATCCGTACTGGGCCCGCGTTGTGGATTATAGCCCATCCCTCTCCTAGAGAGGAGGCCTGAGTCCCTGCAGTGAGAACATTATAGGCTGATGACGAAGACGTGGGCATTAGCTAGATAAGTAATATGTCTTAAAATTGTTCCAGAAACTCCTAACATGGACAGAGACAGACAGTCAGCTGACAGTGACGACTCTAGACCAGCGCTACGTAGTGTGTCCGGCGTACGCAAGAGATGTGTATCTCGTGCAGACCCTACGGAAGTACCGCGAGATTAAACCTAGCAGCCATATCATTGTGTTCACTGATACTAAGAAGTAAGTTTACTGCTTGGCAAAAGGCCTCTCTTTTCTCCCTGCAAACCTCTCTGTTTCTCGAACATGATTAGATCCTCACACCACCTTTGCCGCGGTCGATCTCGTTGGCGAACCCTTTTTTTTTTTTTTTTTGTGGGTGTAAAATCATCGAATAACCCCTCCCGCTCTTGGGCAGAGCGAAAGGGAGTGTCAGACTTCTACTGACTAAAAACCACCCATGTTCCTTCTTCGCCCTCTATGTCGAGGCCGCGATAACCGGTGGACTACCCGCGGCCCGTTGGCGAACCCCTTAGGCCAGTTTTGGAAGTTTCTTTGCAAAAATGTGTTTTTAATCAGCAAGTAAAGTGCACAATTTATTATAATTCTTTTTTCGTGGGTGGGAAATCATCAAATGACTCGACTCGCTCTGGACGGAAGCGACAGTGCCAGGCAGTCAAGGCCGCGGTGTCTCTTGCGAAGAACCCGGCGACATTAAATAAAACCCGTAAAGTTGTATTTTATCAATAGCCCCAAACTTATTTCGCTCTTTCTATCCCACCAGGGAATGCCAAGTGCTATCAATGATGCTGAACGCGATATCCATGGACAACGTATGCCTCCACGGGTTCATGCGTCAAAAAGAACGGGTGGCAGCTCTCACTCAGTTCCGCAGTAACCTCAAATGTACGCTGGTAGCTACTAATGTAGCTGCAAGAGGCCTGGATATACCTACAGTGGATTTAGTCGTCAATCATAAGCTGCCGCTGGAACCTAAGGAGTATATTCACAGGTGAGAGATATTATACTACATTGGAACTAGTCGGACAATCGTCTAATTTCAGACATGAATAATCATCTCTCTCTCTCTCTCCTGCCATTATCCTAATTTATTTGGGATCGTCGCAGGTCTTCCATAATTAGGTCTTTGAATATTTTTTTTTTATTTTATTTATGAGATGATCATAACTTTCATAAGTTTTTATTTTTCGCTTTAATTTAAAAGTTATATCAAATTGAAAATAAGTTTTTGAATCCAGTACCGAAAACGTGGCAACGGTTCCCGAATAAACCCGAGCGCGTGTGACGTCACAAAGTTAAATTCTTCATAGTAGCAAACAGGAGCTGCAGTGTTTCGTTTTCGGATATTTTTAGTAAATTTACTAGCGTAAAATTTCGTTAATATTATGACGTCACAACCAATCGTGGCGCGTTCGAAGTCATGCGGTTCTTTTAACAAAATTAATTGGAGAACTACTCAGTGAAGATAAAATTTAAGAGTTTTTCGCATGGATTTTTTACACAATTAGTGTTCAAGTTTTAAAATACTATTAAATAGTTATAAAAAAAACGTTTGTTTTTATACCAAAGCCCAATTGTCACCCTACAGGGTCGGTCGCACAGCGAGGGCAGGTAGGAGCGGCATGGCGATATCTCTGATCACCCCCTACGATATACTGCGGCTCGGAGAGATCGAAGAGGCGATCAATACGAAGCTTACTGAGTACAAGATTGATGGTGAGTTTCATTTGAGCGACTATTTTGAGTCGAAGTTAGTGTTCCTGGTGATTAAAAGATAACACCGTCTGACTAGCCTTTTCAGCTTCCAGAAAAACTGGATGCAGCTGAATACTAGAATTTAACATTGAGCGACTGTCTATTTGACCTCCACAACCCAGCCAGTACTGGGCTGTACGATACCCCTATTTCTTTTTTGGGGGGTGGGTTATCATCAAATAACCCCTCCCGCTCTTGGGCAGAGCGAAAGGGAGTGTCAGAATTCTACTGACTAAAAACCACCCATGTTCCTTCTTAGCCCTATATGTCAAGGCCGCGGTATCTCTTACAACATCCCGCAGCCCATACGGATACCCCTTGTCTGGTTGTTAGACTTTCGGCCCGTTGAATACCTGTAACGACAGCGACAGTAAACGGAAACTCAGTATGTAATGCGTGGTGACCTATCAACCGAGCACAAATTCCCAATGGAAAAACCCAATAACACTTTGCCCGACCCGCAAATTGATCTCAGGACCTCATGCTTAGCAGTTGCGCATGCGACCACTAATCCAAAGAAGCAGTCACCGCTGATGTGCTCCAAATAGATTAAAATAACTTCTAAAATATCTACAACTAGCGGACGTCACGCGGTTTCACCCGCATAGTTCCCGTTCCCGTGGGAATACAGGGATAAAAATTAGCCTATGTCACCCGGGCATAGTGTAGCTTCCCATCAGTGAAATAATGTTTGGAAAAAAAAAGGAAAAAGGGTTTGGAAAAATGGAAAAGAAATCGGTCCAGTAGTTTCGGAGCCTATTCGTTACAAACAAACAAACAAATCTTTCCTCTTTACAATATTAGTGTAGATGGACGGCTAACCTAACTTTTGTTTTTTTAATATTCTCAGATGATGAAGCAGTAAAAAACTTCACGACCGTCAGCGTGACCCGTCGTGAGCAGGAAGCTCAGTTGGACAATGAGGAGTTTGAGCAGAGGAAGAAGAACTACCGCGTCAAGCGATGGATACAGGCTGGGGTGGATCCTGACATGATGCAAGAAGGGTGAGGGATTATTCATCATCATCATTTCAGCCGAAAAACGTCCACTGCTGGACATAGGCCTCCATTCAGTTTCGCCACATTGACCGGTCCCGTGCGTCTCGCATCCAGCCGGTCCCCGCAACCTTCACCAGGTGCATGGTCCATCTAGTGGGAGGCCTTTCAACTCAACGTCTTCCGGTTCGCGGTCGCCACTCCAGAACTTTTCGGCCCCATCGGCCATCCGTTCTGCGAGTAATGCGCCCTGTCCAATGCCACTTAAGTCTGGCAATTCTTCGGGCAAGGGCAAGGGATTATTATCATGTGGAAATTGATACTTCTTCTTTTCGAATCGCTAGCTCAAATTTTGTCCGAACAGTATGTAGCAACCTGGAATTCTGTCGTTTGCTTCAATCAAGTTTGGGAGAGTGCAGTTAGTTGTGCACGATGGGCAGGAGGTGTGGCGTATTCCGTGTTGGGGATCCACCTTAGCATTCCATCTGAGATGGGTCGATAATACCCCATGAAATTGCCTTCCCAATGGCAATAAAAGGTTATAAAAGGTTGAAATAGTAGTTATAAATTAGGTTCAATGTTGGTCAAAATGTGATAACAGATTAGTAAAAATTGCAATGGGATGTTGATAGGATGTTTTTATAACATTAATGATGTTGCCATTCAAAAACTAAATTATTGTAGACGCTAAGGAGACGGATAATTGAATTGAGTTTATTAAAACACTAATTTGGATTGCAGTACTAAAACTAAGAGTTTGTTGCAAAATAACAACAGCTGCAAAGGCCTTCTTCACGTTAAACATAGTTGTTTTCATACTTACATAATTGACTACTTGACTATTGTTAAAAATTCACGAAAATGTCGAATATTTCAAAGAACTAACAGAAATAACACGATGTGTGAAAAAAGTAATAATATCGATACATGCTTTCGAAGTTTTTGGTAGGGGAAGTTTCTATCCTTGTCACACGAAACTGCCATTATTTGTACTACATAACCGTGAAGTTACTAGGCGGTATGAAATATGACGTCACGTTTATATAGCGCTGTCTTTGTCTAACACGTGATTTAAAATCAGTTATTACTAGGCCATTTGATCAATTTAATTACTTTTTTCACACATCGTTTTATTTCTGTTAGCTCTTTGAAATAACATAACATTTTCGTGAAATTTTAACAGTAGTCAAGTAGCTACCCCTTAATAAACGTAATTACCCTTGTCCACGTAGCAATAATATAAATGAACACATTTCTCAACAGACTAGAAGAAATGCGCCGAAAAAGGATAAAAGCAGCAAAAAAGGCGAAACTAGCAAAAATACAAGAAATACAATCACAGATACAGACTCAAAATCCAGTACAAAGCGGCGAAAATCGTCTTCGAAACGAAACACAAGACATCGACGCTTCAATTAAGAATGGCTTAAAGAAAGTCAATAAAACTCTTATGAAGAAAGATGATAGATTCAAAGATGTCATCGGAAAGATTACTAAGATTAAACGGAAAGCTGACAATGTTAAATTCAAGAAGGATACAACTACAACAGATGGTAAAAAGAAGAAAGGGAATAAAGCGTTGAGAAATAAATGATTCGTTTCGAAATTCTGTTTTTTTTTGACTCATGTTGCAAATCTCTGTTTCATATTCAGTTCAAGGGGTATATCGGGCCCGTCGGGGCTGCAGGTTACAAGTTCACAAGTTACCGCGGCCTCGACATATAGGGCTCAGAAAGAACATGGGTGGTTTTTAGTCAGTACAAGTCTGACACTCCCTTTCGCTCTGCCCAAGAGCGGGAGGGGTTATTTGATGATTTTCCACACGCCAAAAAAAAAAAGAGTTATCTCGGGGGCGTTTGCCCGTCGGGACTGCGGGATGTTGTAAGCGATACCGAGGCTTTGACATACAGGGTGTAAATTAACCCTTCACACATAGGTCAATCCAGCATTCTGTACATCAAACAAAGTACCCCTACGCAAATATTTTTGCTGGGAAATTACTTTTTTTTTTGGGGTGAAAATTCACATTTTACGGTAACACTCAATGTAGCACTCTTAAAACATTGTGCTAGTGGATGCTTTGAATAGTAAACGGGTCATGGAGGTAATTTAAGTAAAGTTATTACCTGAAAACAAACTAGTATTTACAAAAACAGCTGTGCAAAATTTGGAAATTTGACCCCCAATATCTCCGTAACTAGGGGGTTCCCAGGTATGATCTACAACCAAAAATGATCGCAGTGGTGAGGAAAACAAGTGCCCTTCGTTTGCGTTAAGGTTACTTTTACACCCTTTATAGGGCTAAGAAGGAACATGGGTGATTTTTAGTCAGTAGAAGTCTGACACTCCCTTTCGCTCTGCCCAAGAGCGGGAGGGGTTATTTGATGATTAACAAGCACCCAAAAAAAGGGGTATATCACGGGCTTGTGGGTTGTCGAAAGAGATACCGCTGCCTCGACACATAGGGCTGCGAAGGAACATGGGTGGTTATAAGTCAGTAGAAGTCTGACACTCCCTACCGCTCTGCTCAGAGCGGGAGGAGTTATTTGCAGATTTCTCACATTAAAAAAAAAAGGTATATCGAAAGTCACGTGGTGGCTTCCGACTCCCGTAGGCGCGGGCCTGTGGACGGTGAGTAATGGGTTAGCTCACCGACCGTCTGTCTTCTGTCGACAACACGAAGAGGCTCGCAGCGGCCGATGCTGCCCCTGCCAGGGTTGCCGGTTGTTCGAAAAAGATACCGCGGGCTCGGAACACAAGAAGAACATAGGTGGTTTTTAGTCAGTGGAAGTCTGACACTCCCTCCTTCCGCTTCGCCCAGAGCGGGAGGAGCCATTTGATGATTTCCCACACAAAAAAAAAATCGGGGTAACATATTACCCAATACTAAATTCGTTGACATAATAAAAATATAAGTTTATGGTCTCAAAAGTAGAAAACAAGATAATAATTCTTGTCTGATATTCATATACTGAATTTTATATATTTCAATTTAAATGTAAGTAAAATTATTATAGAGGACCGCCGTAGTCGCATGCCACTGATACCTGATACTCCTTCATGGTGTTTTCATTGATACAGATGTCAGCTGATGTTGCCGTTAGCAAGGTGGCATGCGACTACGACTGACCTCTATAGTAATTTTACTTAGTCGGGTTTTAGTTTTTTAACTTATATTCTTACTAGCTGACCCACGCAACTTCGTCTGCGTCACAATAATATGTAACTTACAACCTTCCTCGATAGATCGACCATCCAACATAGTAATATTTTTTCAATTAGCTTTCTAATGTGGAAAGAATTTTCCAAGTTGTCTGAGTAATTTTTGAGTTAAATCGTAACAAACAAAAAACTAATCTTTCCTCTCTATAGTATTTGATAGAACCTTAGATTATATCTCTAACTGTTAAATATACGATCATCATCATCATCATCAGCCTATATTGTTCCCACTGCAGGGACTCAGGCCTCCTCTCTAGGAGTGGGATGGGCTAATCCACCACGCGGGCCCAGTGCGGATTAGTAGATTTATTTATTTGCGCCTGCCTGGGTTCGAACCCACGACCTGAACTGTTCGTAAGTCGGAGCCGCCACCACTGGGCCGCCAGTGCTCACAAAACAATATACAATATCACCTTGTTAATATTATGGTGCCATAAATATTTTGAATTTGAATTTCCCGGAGGCCAGAATCTCCATGTACTCGTATCTACATCGAGACGCGAGGGCCGGCCGGACCGCGTAATTATTTTGTCACGCGTACATTTTAACATTGCGATATCTTTTAGGGTGTTTGTGTAAACTATATAGAGTAAAAGGAACAAATATTCTATATTAAATTTCCTTTCTAACAAACATTTAATATTAATTTAGATATAGATTAATACCTCATGGGTTAAATAAGCTTCGCAAAAAATAATTCTATTTAACCTAACATTTCGATAGTAAAAAATGGTTACAGTGAGTCAATCTTAGTAGATGGATATATGCCGTCGCGGACTTTTTTGTAGAACTTTTAAAGGGGAACATTTCTTCATTTCATACACAATATTTGCATAACTTAAACCATTTTCGTAGCGCACGCAACCGAAGCTCTCTCAATAAGGAATATCGTTTCCCATTTTTGCAACATTTTTCATTTGTGCTCCACTCCTATTGGTCATAGCGTGATGTTATATTAACTAAAAGCCTTCCTCGATAAATGAACTATCCAACACCTGTCGGGGCCGCGGGTAGTCCAACGGTTATCGCGGCCTCGACATAGAGGGCGAAGAAGGAACATGGGTGGTTTTTAGTCAGTAGAAGTCTGACACTCCCTTTCGCTCTGCCCAAGAGCGGGAGGGGTTATTCGATGATTTTACACCCACCAAAAAAAAAAAAAAAATGGACTATCCAACACAAAAAGACTTTTTTGTGTTGGATAATAGATCAACAATCCAAATTCAAATCCAATCAATCCAACCAGTAGATCCTGAGATCTTAGCGTTCAAACAAACAAACTCTTCAGCTTTATAATATTAGTATAGATAGATTTGAATCTCGTTTTAGTGTTATTTAATAAATCCGTTATAATATATTACTTTCATGATGTAAAATTCTACTGAATGTTGGTTTGCTATTTAAATAGTACCTACGAGTAAATAGCAGACTAGACCGCGAAAACTTTTTGACCGCATTCTAAAGGTGTGTGTTGTCTAAAGCTATACTATGATATACATATTTGTAATGTGCTCGTCAAGACCTCTCATTTGATACCAAACATGTTATGATTATCTCAATTTAATTTTTTTCGAGCTTAGAATTTGACATTTAAATTCCGTCATAAAAAGAATTGTTAAAATTTATATAGTCTATGTCACCCGCGCTATTTTTACGAATCTATTGACACCTCATTTATTAAAATACGTTCAGTAGTCTAGGCGCTACGGTGGAACATACAAACATACTCTCGGAGCTACGGAGCTCTTGTACGTGTACTCGAACGGACGTGTTACGCATCGCGCTGTGAATTTTGTTAAGTTTGTGGATTCTTGTGCTGTGATTGGTGGACGTTGCTTTTTTCGATTCCTTGTTGCTCCTGCAGTGACTTTATCGATTGTTCACGCCCAGTAGGCGGAGTTAGAGCGGGACATCGAATTTCTGTCAGCTCATGGACCATATCGTGTTTTAAAAATCTATTTTAAAATCGCTCAAAAATAATTATATTTGGCTGGATTCGAACCAGCGGCGCCCGCGCGGTTGAGTAGTGACGAGGCGGAGTATTTACGCACCGCGCCAAGCGGCCATCTGTGCGGCGGACCAAAATAGCGAGTCGCAATCAATTAGCTGCCCTACCTTAACGCCTTAGTGCTTTGCCTAGCTTTTTTATTCAGTCAGCTTCGTATACTGCATTGTTCGTCAGCTATGCCACGTCCCGTACGCTCGCCTCCAGCCAGGTCGGCGAACACGCAGCCCTTACATGAGACGCAATCGGAGCCTGATCTTTCTGCGGACATGGCGGCATCCGTAACAACCGTCGATGATAACTTAGCCAACATCACCACAAGGCCCGGCAAACGCTTTCGTGGTGACGAGAATTATGTTGAGCCAAATCAATTTGATGAACTTAAAACTATGTTGCTATCTTGGAAAACCGACCAAGACATCATCCTCAATAAATTAGTGTCCGAGGTGGCTGAACTGAAGCAGCAGAACATTTCAATCCAGAAGTCCAACCTAGAGCTTGAGAAATCGATTTCATTCTTTAATGCGAGTTATGAGGACATGAAAACCCGACTTGAAAAACTGGAATTAGAGCGAATAGGATATGAAAGGCGTCTGTGTGATTTGGAAAATACTAATAGTGAGCACACAGTCGCAGTATTGGAGGCGAAAATCGACGCAATGGAGCAGCAAGCACGCCAGTGTAACATAGAAATATGTAACTTACCTGATAAGCGCAATGAAAATCTGCTTACTATAGTCCAGTCTATTGGAACGGCTGTAGGCTTCCCTGTATCCCAGCAAGACATCATATCGTTAAATAGGGTCCCCCACGCACGACAAGGAGATACCAAGCCTAAAAATGTCATAGTAAAATTGAAATCACGGATTCTTCGCGACAACTTACTTAGCGCCTACCGTAAAAAGAAGAGTCTCAAATCCGACGAATTGGGGATTTCAGGCGCTACATTACAAGTTTATGTAAACGAACATCTTACCTTGAAAAATAAGGCTTTATTTCGTATGTGTAAGGAAGTTGCTGGAAAACATGGTTTTAAATACGTGTGGATTAAGAATGCCACCATCCTTGTACGTGAGAGAGATGGAGTTGCGGCCTTTGCTGTGCGCTCCGAAAGTGATCTCAAAAAGATTATTGCCAATGAGAAGACTGGTGTATAATACAATACCAAATGGGCAATTTAGATTCATCACGTGTTTATTTCGACCTACCTCGATCTATGTGTACATGTTGTGTTTATGTGTGGATGTTTCATTCATCCATGTCTGTATGTTATTAGTTTTAGGTTTTTATACCTTCATTTTTTATATTATCGGTTATCTACCCTTTCAATTATTTTGTATTGTTTGTAATATGCATCGTCTAACATACTCGTATATGTCTTCTCTCATAGTGATGCTGAACAAAGCATCATTTCAAACCAAAGAGAAAACGAACAGTTGTATTTTCTGGTTCTACTATATTTGTAATGTTATATTGTTGGGCGTAATTTTTTATTTTGCTGTATTAATTTGTTCATGCTTTTATAATAATTGTTATCAATGGCCACTAATAATTTCCTGATATATTACCAGAATTGTAGAGGAATTCGTACTAAGTTGCACACGCTTTATATGAGCATCATGTCGTGTTCCTATGACATCATCATACTAACTGAAACCTGGCTTATTCCTAGCATTCACGATAGTGAGTTTATTGACGATCGCTATACAATATTTAGGTGTGATCGTGATCGTTCTGCGACAAATAAACGTGAGGGTGGGGGTGTTTTAATAGCCACACTTCGTGGGCTGCGACCGACTGCGCTTGTGACTCAGTTTACCCATGCTTTCGTCGAACAGCTTGTGGTTCAGTTACCTGCATCTCAGTCTCATAAACACCACGTCATCAGTGTAGCGTACATACCACCTCGCACGACTGATGTAATATACAGGCAATATTTAGAGATGTTGCATCTGATTGCTAATAATTCTAGTACCGAGTCATTCTTTTTTATTGGAGATTTCAACTTACCCGATATAAAATGGTTGGATCATGGTAATTTTGCAGTGGCAGATACCACAACATCAAGCGGCCAGCTAATATCAAACTTCATGTCATTAATTAACGGCTCACAATACAATATGACTAGAAATAATATCGGACGAGTACTTGATTTGTTTATCTCCAACATTGATTGTCAGACTGTACCGTGTATGGCACTACTTCCGGCTGACACCCACCATCCTCCTTTTTCTGTGTTTGTAGATCTCAAAATGCAATTTACCCCTATGAAATGCCGTTCCGTACCTAGGTACAACTATCATAAGGCTAATTATACCGAGATTAATGCTGAACTCGCTTCTATAGATTGGGACACCAAACTCGTTCATCTAAGCGCTGAACAGGCTGTCAACACTCTCTATGACACATTGTACGGGATAATTAGACATCACGTTCCACTAACTCGAGTTAAAAACTCACAATTTCCTGTTTGGTTTACACCCTCTTTAATCCGTATATTTAAAAGTAAGGAACGTGCGTGGATAAAGTGGAAAATATATCAAAACTTGTGCGATTATAATCACTTCTCGAGTTACCGTAAACTATTTCAGGATGAATCTGTCAATTGTTTTAGAAACTATATTAATTCCGTCGAAGATAGTATACCTAAAAGCGTTAAGTATTTTTGGACATATGTATCCAATAGAAAGGGCAAGACTAACTACCCAGCCAATATGTATCTGAATAATACCTCGTCTGATAGCCCTACTGATATATGTAATTTGTTTTCTACTTTTTTTGCATCTGTCTATGAGCCGTCCACGTTTGATCCTGAGACTTGGACACCATCGAACAAAACCCAGGATAGCTCTGCTTGTATACCTGATATTTACCTCTCAAAAGAAGTAATACATAGAGCAGTCAAATCACTGGACCCATCTAAGGGATCTGGCCCCGATGGTCTTCCGCCTGTCTTTTTTATAAAAACAGCAGGTGTTATCTATACGGCGTTGTACTTAATTTTCAATAAATGTCTACAGGAAGGTGTCTTTCCCACCGTGTGGAAGCGAGCATTTGTTACACCTGTTTATAAAAGTGGAGACAAGGACAACGTGGAGAATTATCGTCCCATATCTATTATTTCCACCTTGTCGAAACTTTTTGAGAGACTTGTGCACAGCGCTCTTTATCCTCAATTACATGGCCTTATTATACCCGAACAACATGGATTCGTTAAACGGCGTTCGACAACTACCAATTTAATGATATTTGCTAACTTTCTATTTGAAAATATGGACAAGAGAGTCCAGGTAGACGCTGTGTACACTGACTTTCGGAAGGCTTTTGACAAGGTGGATCATACAATTCTTCTGGAAAAGCTTGCCTATAACGGTATTCGAGGCAATTTACTTCGATGGTTTGCATCATATATCTATAACAGGACACAAAAGGTCGTCATTAATGGATTTGAATCTGAAATTGTAACTGTCAAGTCTGGAGTTCCTCAAGGGTCTATTTTGGGTCCTTTGCTTTTTATCTTGTTTATAAACGACATTAAACAGTGTTTTGTTAATTCCAATTTTTTGTTGTATGCGGATGATGTAAAAATTTACAAAGCCTGCCAGAAATTTCATGACTGCCTGTTGCTCCAAGAGGATCTTCACAGACTTGATGCCTACTGTAAAAAAAACAAACTCTATCTTAGCCTTCCGAAATGTCACAGTATATCTTTTACTAAAAATAAAAACAAACTTAATTGTCCGTATACACTGAATAGCCATAATTTAAATGTAGTAGATTCCGTTCGCGACCTTGGTGTGACAATTGATTCGTGTTTGCACTTTGACTTGCATATAGAGAATATAATAAATAAAGCTTATCAGATGTATGGTTTCGTCATGAGATCCTCTAAAGACTTCGTGCGACCCTCTACTTTTCTGCTATTATATAAAGCTTTGATAAGATCTCAATTAGAATACGCGATTCCTATTTGGAATCCGTACTATGACAAATATAACTTTAAATTGGAATTAGTACAGAAAAAGTTTTTACGTAATGTAAACTATAAATGTTACCATTCGAGGATTTCTTACACACAATTACTACAGCAATATAATGTTTTAAGTTTAGAATCTCGGCGATTACTTTTGGGGGCCGTGATGCTGCATGGTTTGTGTAACAATAAATTTGACTGTATTGAAATCACAAATAAGTTACGCTATACAGTACCTAGAACCGTTATCAGACGGGCGGCACGCGTGCCCCGGTTGTTCCATGTAGATTCATGCAGGACTAACGCTGGGGCACGAGTGCCTCTTCGTCAACTTGTGGAGGCCTATAACACACATTTCATCGACATAGATATATTCTCTCTTTCTAGTATAAAATTTAAGACCTTAGCTATAAATTCTCTTTCACCGCAATCTTAACTTATATTTGCTTAATTCATTTCAATTCCTAACTTGTTCATTATATTAATCTGTGGACAATGGTGTGGGTTATATGTTTACCTATTTGTGTAACAAATCTTAATTGTTAAACTTAACATGTAACTGTTTTTTTGTCCCTAATAAATAAATAATAAAATAAATAATACATACATAGACTGCCAAAATCATAACCCTTCCTTTTGGCTTCGCCGTAGTCGGGTAAAAACAAATAAAGGCTTAAACAATAAAAAATCACAGCTAAGTAGTTAATAATTTATTACATTTTATACATTGTAAAATTTACAAATAAATACAACAATGATATATTTATATTCAAGCAATGTTGCGACGATTGCAAATAATTTGGCACAAAATTGTAAAAGCTTTCGCGTGGTCGAGGCCGCAGCTATTCGCATAGATTGCCTCATAAACACGGTGTAAGTGACACCATTTTTTAAAACAAAAGAAATACCCATAGGTATTCTTAGTCCTGACCTGAACTTAATTCGGGGTTGACACGCCTTAATTCCGCCCCATTAACTGCAGTACTCAGAGATTTTTAATGATTACTTAAGACGTCACTTAGTAAAGATTTGACATACTTTTGTATCACAAAACTGTCAAAACCTAAGTGATGGCCTAAGTAATCGTTAAAGCTCGCTGAGTGCGGTAGTAAGATATATTGTCAGCTACAGTTCGTTTATAAATTGTCATAAACGCCCACTTTTCAATACAAAATGACATTATAAATATCGTTTGATTACAGTAACATAATAATGAAATCTTTAGCATTGATTAACAAGGATGGCTGATGTAGAAGGCAACGTACCTAACCGAAAAAGTACCTTATTCGAAGTTCCGACAATTGTGGTCAAGACATTCTCAGATCAATAATTTTGGGCGATTTTCACTGGTTGTCATGACAACGAAAGTAGACCCAAGTTTTTACCTTTTTACGTCACTTTTTTAGCTGTTTACTGGGGAAAACTTTAATATACGATGTCCCTTAAACCGTGTATATAATAATGGTGTCATAATGTTACGACTCGATACATTTACTTGAATATATTACTTGACTACCTATAATATTGTCCAGCTTTGGACTATGATTTGATAGTAGATCTTGAAGTGACCGTGAGAATGGTCGAGCTTAATTTACACTACGGTGCAGAAAACTCGAAACAGTTTCAGTAACGAATCTATTTAATAACAGAAAATATATCGAGACTGAAACTGTTAGTTTCAGAGTGTTAGTTTCTGTTAGTTTGTAGAGTTTATGGTCATATTTAAACAATATTTTATTTTGCGAAAGTATAACATTTTATTATAAATTAAATTAGCTAGCTCAGCACCGCCTATTTTCAAAGAAAAAAATGATTTTTGAGTTAAAGGCCGCTTGTCGTAGTGTTGTTACTTGCAAGTTTGAGTTCAGAAAATCAGGATTTCTTTGTTTAGATAATCACGCGTGCGGAGTCTCGCTAGCTAATATAATTTGACCCTGTTTTATCAAGGATTTTAAGTAGTTAAACAGAACCATAGGACGTTCTTATAAATGTAAACATTTAACTAAGATATTTTAGATGTGAATTTGCAATTTTTACTAGCATTTACGGTGCCAAGTGTAATTTACTTACGCATAAAGTATAACTTGATATAAATTCTAATATAACATTAAAATCACAATAATAATTCATCTAAATACTACACACTTAAATATTGGAATAACAATTCAGAACTTAAAATAATAACCAATTAAAAATAGAATTAATATGGGCAATTTTGAGCAAAATAAGAAAACGAAAATTCATATCACTTGAAAAAGTGATGAAAGTTGCTGTTATATTGTATTTCTATACTTTCTAATCAATAAAAAAAAATCTTCACAGATTCAAAATACATACATAATATTACAAAAATACTTTAGTATCAAAGCACTTACAGCTACGTAGTAAGGCCGATAGCTTTAGAATACTAGTATTTTTCTTACAACATAATTACGTTTATATGTATAATTGATTTTATATTTGAGACCAAAGCGAGTGGCCTAAGTTACAATAAATCATACATTCCGACAGAGTCATTCGAAAGGGTTGAAGAATTCGGAACGTTCTGCCCAGTGCCTAAGGTTGTAAATTCAAAGTGTTGCATTTTTAAATCAATACATGATAAAACATCACGCCTATTATTCCCGAAAGGTTCAGCAGAGGTGTAACTAATTATTAGTACACCGACATTTCGCCAGCTTTGTTTAAGGTTGATGCGACAAGGTAGCACGCGAAATTCGAATTTCCTTACGTTTTTTGCAATTTCCCGGTCAGTGTCAAGTCGTATGTTAAATAAAATGGGATTCGCGGCAGTAACAAATTTCTATTTACTGAGTAATAATGATTAAAATCACCAATACAACCTTCTCAGTTCATCTAAGACTCAAGAGTGCATTCTTAAGACTTATACGAACTGAGACGGTAAATTGCAAAAAACGTAAGGAATTTGAATTTCGTGGGCTAATTTGTCGCCTTCACCTTACGTCCCACGTAATAGGGGGCGCGCCTATTGCCAACAACCGGGCACAAATCCAGACACAGTAGAAGTCTGAGACTCCCTTACCACAAAAAAAGAACCTCACACTCATCAGATGAGCTAACCCTTTTTTTTTTGGGGGGTGGGATATCATCAAATATCCCCTCCCGCTCTTGGGCAGAGCGAAAGGGAGTGTCAGACTTCTACTGACTAAAAACCACCCATCTTCCTTCTTAGCCCTATTTGTCAAGGCCGCGGTATATCTTACAACATCTCGCAGCCCCGACGAGATGAGTTAACCCTTCGGCGATAACTGGCGTGATATTATGTTATGTTACATGATAACAGAGTGTGTCGTTCATTCCTATCTCGCGACTTTAAAAATAAAATAAAAAATCATGTTTTTTTTACTTTGAGTGAGATAGTCAAAACCAGCAGTGGCCTTAAAGTCAATTCAATGAAATATGTAAATAGTATATATTTTACATGTCATGATTACACCATATTTATTTAATGATTTACCTTACAGGCCATCCTTTAAACACGTGAGGTTCTATAGGGGGCATATTAATACCCCTTCCTTCGCCACCCACTTAAAAATCCCAGCATAACGTTTACTTTTATTTTTGACACAAATTCGCATGCTCAGGTTTTTATGCAGTCACACAATTAAATTCAACCCGATATATTGGTAAAACATATTTTACACATAACATATTTCCGTTTTGTAATCTTTTTTCACTTTTTTACTTCCTCCCGTTTCAATCTCACGTGATTAATGGATGACTCCACACAGGACCTGGAGTGTCCACACTCATTGACTCGGATTTAACCGATCAGAAAGATCTTTCTGTCTCATATTTCGTCGTCTCATGGGATCGGACGTAACTAAATGTGGTCGTACCTGCAGGGCTAACAATATGGTAGCATTGTCCATGGATTAACTGTCAAATTGGTTATGGATTAGTTCAAAATTGAATCATTTGCAAGTTAATTGATGGACATTATATGATAGCCACTGTCATTTTGAAGATACGCAATAACCCTGCTGATCGGCTCCACCCAATTCCACGTCGCTAAGTGAGGTCACTCCCCTACGCTGTAGTTCCCGAGTAGATAATAAGATTATTCAGACATTTGCAGCAGTGAGTTGATTGTGGCGTCTTTGTTTCCGCCGTTTGCTTCCAAAACCGACTTGATGACCTCTTTTTCAATACTCGGGAACATTTCTTCGATCTAGGAAAGAGAGTTTGTTTTTAAATGTAATGCTAGTTAATAAATACGTAAACTGCTTAGATATTTTAGTTAAAAATTCGTAAACAAATGTGTTTTTACAATTTTACTCTTTTTTACCTATTAGTAATTTTGATAACAACGAAATTTTTCTTTGCATTAAATTAATTGACAATAATAAAATTTTAAACAAGTATTTTGGAAAAACGTCCCTACATTCAGTGTTCCGCAAGTAGAAGTGTACCGTTGATTTCTAACGTACTGTTGACGTCGAGTGTACGTCGAAAGCTAATAACATCATTTCCATAGAGATTAACATTATACCTTGTGACTATGGTTGTAGATTCGCTTTATTTGTTTTTCTGATGTTCAAGTGTCTGTAATGGTCTGATTGAAATAAATGATTTGAGTCCGAGTTTGAATCATCATCATTTCACCCGAAAGGCGTTCACAGCTGAACATAGACCTCCCCCAAGTATCGCCACATTGAATGGTCCCGTGCGTCTTGCATCCAGCGGATCCCCGCAACCTTCACCAGGTCATCGGTCTATCCAGTGGAAGGCCTTCCAACGCAACGTCTTCCTGTTCGCGGACGCGACTCCAGAACTTTTCGGCCCCATCGGTTATTAGTTCTGCGAAGTTGCTTGATAAATAAAAACTGCTCTAGTGTGCTGTACTGACCTGCTGCAGCTGCTCAGCAGTGATGGGCGGCGGTTGCGGCTGTTGCGCCTGCTGAGGCATGTGCGGTGCGGCGGCCGGAGCGGGATACATCGGCATGGCGGCGTAGCCCATGCCTGTGCTCGGGACCACCAGCATCGGCGGGAATGTTGCCACGGCTGCCGGTCCGACCTGAGGATACAGTTGTTATGTTAGAGAGATGCTAGATGCTTAGGGTTATCTATTTAAGTTGCGGGTAATAGACTTCTTAGTTAGCTTGTTCCATCGTCGACCTCATCTCTGCCTTTTTTTTTGGGCTGTGTGAACTTATCAAAAGACTCCTCCCGCTCTGGACAAAGCGTTAGGGAGTGTCGGACTTCTACTGACTAAAAACCACCCATGTTCGTTCTTAGCCCCTTTTTTTGGGGTTTGGGAAATCATCAAATATCAAGGAAGGAGAAACCATCATCATCATCAATCATCATTAATCATCGAAGGAGGTGGCGGAAAGTGAGAGGGAGAGAACCTCTCGTCCCAGTCGCCGAGGGAGGCGCTCCGGGCGTCGGGGGCCACGTGATGGCCACCGTAGACGCGGGCCTGTGGACGCTGAGTGATGGGCTAACTTGCCGTCCGTCCGTCTTATGACGACGACAGGCCGTGTCGACGGCGAGTTCGTGTTCCACGCGCGCCTCAAAGAGATGTCAGCAACATGGGAGGGGCCAGCAAGGGTCGACGCCCGTCAGGGCTGCGGGTTGTTGTATGAGATACCGTGGCCACGACATATAAGGCTAAGAAGGAACATGGGTGGTTTTTAGTCAGTAGAAGTCTGGCACTCCCTTTCGCCCAAGAGTGGGCGGGAGTCACTTATTTGATGATTTTCCACACGCCAAAAAAAAGGGGGTCCCACTCTAGGCAGAGCGGGAGGTAGTGTCAGACTTCTACTGACTCAAAACCTCCCATGGTCCTTCTTAGCCCTTTGTGTCGAGGTCGCGGTACCTTTTTCGAACAACCCGCAGCCCCGAAGAGATGATCTCTGCCCTTGGAGCAAGATTGAGGTCTAGAGAAGGCCCATTTCTTATAAAAAATAACTTTTGTTTTATGTTTTTTGTGTAGTACCCTACGATTTAATTACCCTACCCTACCCGACGTGGTCCACATTGGCTTTAGATCGAAACAACTGGAAGTCATAAGAAGAGGACTTTGCCCAGCTGTGGGATGATACAGGCTAGCTAACAGTATCAGTACCCTACGACTTATTGTCGGCCCTACATTATCCTGCAATACCTAAGTACAAATGCTGTAACATGAAAATATGTATTGTTAAACCTCAAAAAATCATTTTCAAAGAGTAACAAACGAGTTTCTTGCTGGTTCTTCTCCATAGTAAACGCCTAACACGAACCGCGCACTTCTTCTCGACGTTTTATAAGTACCCATGTAGGCCTATGTGCAATAAAATCTTTTGATTTAGACTTCATGTTGTTGGCACGACTAATTTTATATTTTGCAGCCGAAGTGACCTTGATTTTTGAACTAGTTCAAGGTCACTTCGGCTGTATGCTTTTGGGCTAATAGGGCAAGCAAGGTGGAGCATGGTGTTTGTCACGATAGGGTAGTTGACAAAAAAAACTAGTTAGTCCGTCAAATAGATTTCCAAAAAATATTGGACACTTTTTTTTCTCCGTTTTCACGTTAACAAAAAATGAAGACTTGTGTGACGTCTATTGCAGTACATTTTTTTCCGGAAAGTGACGTCACAAGCCCCTGCTCATGATCTTTGGCGTGTTTCATCTTCGTACTTTTTATTAATTTGATAAAACAAGTAACAGGTAGGTACCCAATGCTTTTCGATAATCTAACTGACGTACTCAACAGAATACTATTTTTTTTAGCCAGAGAACACCCCTATTCCACACCCCGTTTAATTGCGGTAGACCCACTTGATAAAAACCAGGCCCGGGTCGACGGCGCGTTGGGATCCACGTGCGCCCCATATAGTTGTCAGCATAGTAGACGGGCCCCACTACGGCCATTGCCTGCGGGGGTTGCGGAATTTGTGCGTAAGAGTTACCGCGGTCCTGGAACGCAAAGGGCATTTGAAGGAACACGGATGAGTTTTAGTCAGTACTAGCGGACGTCACACGGTTTCACCCGCGTAGTTCCCGTTCCCGTGGGAATACAGGGATAAAAAGTAGCCTATGTCACCCGGGGATAGTGTAGCTTTCCAACGGTGAGTGAATTTTTCAAATCGGTCCAGTAGTTTCGGAGCCTATTCGTTACAAACAAACAAACAAATCTTTCCTCTTTATAATATTAGTAGTAGAGTCTGACACTCCTATTTGCTCTGCCCAGAGCGGGAGAACTTGATATTGTGATCCAAACTTTAAAAAAAAAACCACTTAATGAGGTTAGAGTTACATCTTCGTACATTATGAAAGATCCGAACAACACATCACTCAGTGAGTGAAAACGAACCCTCAACATGAAAAATATTACCCACTTTTTGGGACAATCTACCATCGGGTAAAATCTAGAAATTGGAATAGGTAAAAAAATATACTCACGGAGTAACTGAGAACTAGATTGATGACACCTTCCTTTCCATCTCCTTGCTTGCCGTTTAGTGAGAACCAGTTATCGTATGTCTCGCCCTGGAACAATAATATAAAGGTTGTCAAAATACCCTTAACGAAGTCGAACGTCACTTGCTCTCAAAAAAAATAGTAATGACAGCATTACAATTTTTTTTGATCTGCACTATACCTGGGAACCTTCTAGTTACGGAGATATCCCCTATATATCTCCAAATTCTAAATAGAATCGTTTCTAATGAACGTTATTTTAAATACCTTCGTGATCCCCATACTATTCAATGCATCTATCACCACAAAGCCTACGATATCGGGGATCGGGTGGTGCGCCTCAAGTGGGCCCGGGCAGGACATCTGGCTAGACGCGGAGATGGCCGATGGAGCCAGGCATTGACTGAGTGGTGGCCAAGGTTAGGCCATAGAAACCACATTGTCCCAACAATAATTTCTGCGTGGTTATCTACTTAATGTACAAATGATATTGTTGTCCTCATTCCAATGATATTATTGCCATCTCTGAATTAGCCAGGCACAGGAGAGGACCCTGAACATTCTAGACCCCTATCCAGACTGGCTGACCCAGCAATGGGTGAATCGGGCTGTAGATGATGATGATGGTTCTGCTTACCTGCAGCACCGCCGGCGGGATGGTGATGTGTGCCCAAGCGACGAGCTCGTCCATTGTGAACGAGCACTCGTCGAAGATCTCCAAGTAGACCGAGTTAACGCCGGGAGGCAGCAGACTGGCGAACAGAAACTATACTAAGACACTAATCTCAATATAAAAAGTATTATTTTAGTAAACTGATAATGCCCAGTTTGGGGCCAATGTAAAACCCGTTTTTGTATTATTTATATGGCAATTATGTTTTATTTACAAATTCCATTTTTGTTGTTTTATTTTGCCTATTTTTTAAATACCTGTGGGCCGATTTAGAAGAATTATAATATGACTAGCTTCGCCCGCGTGGTGTTCAGTAATTATCCCACAGGGACTCACGGGGGTCAAACTACCGCGACCGGGATAAAAAGTATTCTATGTTAATCCAAGTTATAAACTACCTCGGCCTTATTAGAAAAGTGGTTAAACCTAGGTTAAACTTTGACTTGGTATATCTCGCTTTCTTTTGAATATTATCGAAGTGGGAGCCGACTTCGATGATATTCAAAAAAAAAGTGACGGCATGCTAGTTAAACCAAGTCTAAGTTAAACCCAGGTTTAACCACTTTTGTAATAAGGCCGTTTGTGTGCCAAATTTCATACAAATCTGATAGGTACTTTTTGCGTGAAAGAATAACAGACATACATCCACCCTCACAAACTTTCGCGTTTATATTATTCATAAATATGTATTCCAAGAATTGTAAGAGCAGTGGGAACGTAAGCAGCTGTTCAACTTTGTTGTCGAGCTGTTACTTATTTGGTATAAGGCATTAACAAGTAACAACTAGGTATGATTCCGTCTGGTATTATTTCCTATCAACTTACCAGTGAATGACCTTGTTCCATCTTGGTGTCCTGCCGCCACTGGGGTCCGTGTGGGTCTCATATATGCAGTGGCCAACGCGCAGACGCACGTAAGGGTCCATGCGAGTCAGACCTGGGAAGAAAATAGAGGTTTTCAGTACCTACCTTTAGGGCTAATATAGGAACTTGTTGCTCAATATAAGGGAGTGTTCCTCAATATAAGGGCTTGTTGCTCAATATAAGAGCTCGTTGCTCAATATAAGGGCTTGTTGCTCAATATAAGGGAGTGTTTTTTAGAATGATGGCTTGCTGCTCATACAAAGGGCTCGTTGCTCAATATAAGGGCTCGTTGCTCAATATAAGGGCTCGTTGCTCAATATAAGTACTTGTTGCTCAATATAAGGGAGTGTTCCTCAATATAAGGGCTCGTTGCTCAATATAAGGGCTCTTTGTTTAATATAAAGGGCTTGAAGCTAAATAAAAGCTGCATAGGACTTGAAGGCGGATTTCGGTCCGTAGAAGATGACACCGACAATGTTGGGAAAAGCCTAGGCAGATTATGACCTCTAGTAATTTTTTTGTGTACGGGGAACTTCTATTTACCCCTGCAAACAATGCTAGCGTGATGTTTCGTTATGGTTAAAGTTAGCCGCAGTACTATACTTTCTTACAGGTCTAAAAGCTTGGTTTGCCTTTATTAGCTACTTACCTTCATGATGTTCGGGTTTCTAAACAAACTGCTTGTCTTGTAAATTTGCCATATTGTTGGCCCTTCAAATATTCACAGTATTAGGCAAATTGGTTTAATCTTCTCATAGTGTGGGTAGTACGGTCTAACGTCTCCACACACCCTAGTATCCGAGTTTCTAAATCGCGTCAAGGGCCTCTGACATGGTTTAATGAGCGCCATTTACGGCTTATACGTGCCTTCCGAAGGAATAATTTTTTTATCAGACAATCAGGTGATTCAAGCCTGCAATGTCCTAGCCAAACTGGAAACAACTTTACAAAGTATGTTTCCGTGGAAACCAAACCCACGACCACCGGGTCACAAGCCATACGCCTAAAACTACCATATCTTTATGGTTGCATTTATCTGGTAATACAGGGTTAGTTTTCAATGATATTGAACAAGGACAGGACAATGATAACAAAGTAATTTCTTTTAATAATAGTAATAAACTTACCATAGTTTTTAGAAAGTTTAGCCTGTGCTATTGTGATGCTTAGCCTTGCTGTCAAAGGCGGGCCTGCAGCTGGGAGCTATAAATAATTACATTCAATAATCCAATGTTTGACCTAATTTAATAAGTAGCTTATTTATAACATATGAACTTTGTAGCTCAAATGTTAGAAACTGCGACAGCTAAATAGGTTTTGACTTGATTAGCAAAACATATTTTTCATTATATTAAATGAAATATTCAAGCCATCAAGTCAAGTTTTAAATAATTTTGTATTTTATTCAATTCAATTCAAATATTCCCAAGTACCTATATATTAACCTTTCAACCAATCATATTCTATATTATTATAATTTCTGTATTGTATACATAACTGTAATTTACTAACAATAACAATAAAAAAATTAAGTACATATTATTATACAACAACAAGGACATAAATTCATCCGAAAACATGGCTAGAAGGAAGCATTTTTTTTGGTAGACCTGTAGCTAGTTTGACTGGTCCAAAGATTTAATTTTCTCATGAAATTCTTCAAATAAATAATTGTAACTTACTGTAGCTCCACTTAACTGCTGCTGCAGAGCGAGGGCAGCCTGGTAGTCTGCATCAACAGTGTCAATCACTCCATCAGCGCGGAGGAAACCCGCAGGCAGAGGCCCTAAGAGCACCTAAAACCAAAAAAATTATAGAATTTATAATTTAGTCTGTAAATTGGTTTTAAGAAGTAGTTGGTAGTTGGGTGGTAGTTTTTGTTAATGGAGCTGCATTATGCACAAATGAGTTATGAATATGATTTAATGGAAATGATCATCAAGTGGTAACCCCTTGCATTGCATGGGTGCAATAGCGACATGTGAGAATTATCTGCTCTCAAAACGGTGAAGGAAACCGGCATGTCTTAGAATCAAAAAATTCGAAAACATGTGACATCCACCAACCAGCACTGGGCCCGTGTGATGGATTATTGCCCATCCCACTCCTAAGCCTGAGTCCCTGCAGTGGGAACATTATAGGCTTATGATGATGAGAATAATTATATGCTATACTCTTTCTTTATTGTGTTAGAGCACTTAGGCTCTAACCTGGTGTCAGAGTTTTTATCCCACCCACAGGCCTTTGACTTGGCTTTAAATGAAATCGAGAAATATCTCTCAGGCACGATGGTTTCCTCATGATGCTTTCCTTCACCCAAGCAAGTGATAATTATACAATGCTGTTATTAAGTTCAAAATTAACGTATTATTTTTTGGGAAAAGGTTATTTAAGTATGTTTAGTACCATTTATATGTATGTATAATAAGCATGGTACCATTTGAACCTGTACCCATCGTGCCACTTCCTCCGCACCCACACTGTTAGGGATAGGGAAATGCACCAGAGCACAACACCTGTGGCTAAACCATGGTGTGTGCAGCTGTAGGCAAGCCAAGGAAGCACCTCCAACTAGCACAGGTACTCTCTGCAAGATCGTCAGTAAGTAACACCAAGGGCTTTATCGGGGTTCTGCTTGACTACCAAATATTTTACAACACGGAAAAAATATGCAAAATCTGCTCAACATTAACCTCTAAAAGAATTAATTAACATCATGAATATTCACATAATTTGTGAAAATGGCTTTTGTTTGTCTGATGATATAAAAAAAAAACACAGACTACTCAGATTATTATTACAAGATGTTCCAAATACACATATTCTTTTCCTACTGTTTAGACTATTAAATAAGAGAACAAAAGTATGTCATCTCATTCATATTTTTTGTTTTATTTAATACTAGCGACCCACACCTGTTTCTCATTACTTAATGAATCAAGTTTTCTTGATCATGTATCAGTTTAATAATAATGTATTTAGCAGCGGGGTGTAGCTGTGGAAATATGTCTCAAACTAAACTTCAGCTCCTATCCTGTCCTCTTAGCCTAAAACCATCTAGAGAAAGTGAGCAACACCAAGGTTGTGTCAAAGTACTGGTGTAAATACAAAAAAAAAACTGTTGTACCCCAATACGGGGCAACCCAGTCGGATCGTGTATTCCCGTTCGTCCCCTCGACTTCGTCCCCTGAGGGGGACGAACGGGAATTCGTCATTTATTTTCCCGATGGTCCCTCTAAATTTTTTGGGGGGACGAATGGGAATAATTTATTAATTTTTTTTTTAGGTCTATTGCTCCCACCAAATAATATAAGACTAAGGTTTTATTTGGTAAAAAAAACAAATTTGAAATAAAAATCAGTCATTTATTATGGAATTCAATTTTTCTTTAGCTTCTTGAACAAACAATGAGTAAGCGTGTGTTACCGTAACAGTAATCTGCTAACAAAAATGATTGAAATTTTTGAGGAACCTCAACTGTTTTAACGTCATTGAAGGTGATTTTACTCATATTATAAGTGCTATTTCGATTGCGATACAGAGTGCTTTTGATGTTTGTTTGTAAACTTAGGAATATCTCTGGGTAAAGTTACTTTATCAAGTCCTTCGTCCAACATTTTCGAAATTGTTGAATGAAAGGCGGCTGGTACGCAAGGTACATCAGATCATAAGTTATATTTTTCTTGCATTCATCAATATGGATGTCTATTATGTTTTTATTGAAGTCCGGTGTAACACAATAATAACACAATGTTATCGGCACTCTTTTGTTAACTACCAGCATCGCCGGCGCTTCCCGCCAGAGTTGTTGTACATTATTATAGTATTTAGTGTAGGTAAACATAATGAAACAATGATAAACTTAGGATACGTTTTATAATTCATAAAAAAAATAGAGAAGAATTTTGTAAAATAATCATTAAATCTAACGAAGTAACTAATTTAAAAGTAAACTATGAAACAACTAATAAACATATTTCTGCACAAATCTTTTTAGTGGGACGAATGGCACTAATCGAAGAACATATTCCCATTCGTCCCCTCTTGAATTAGGATTGGGACGATCGGGAACAAATTAAATATATTTTTTGCAAATTCCCGTTCGTCCCCCTCGGGGGACGAAGTCGAGGGGACGAGCGGGAATACACCAGTCGGATGGCAGCCCTAGATTCAAGCATTTAATAAATTAAGTAAATAAGATAAACTGTTTTCCTTTTTTATATGAAAGTGTGTTGACTGTTTCTTGGTTTATCTTTATTTCAGAACATTTTTGCGTGCCAATACATTTCATTGTAATAAATTAAGTAGTTTCGGAAAAGTAATATACATCCATTCATTGTCACAAATATTCACATATCATTCTCTTCCCAACTATGTTTGAGTCTGCTTCAAGTTAAACCAAATGAAGCTGAATACCAGTATTTTAACATGGAGCAATAAGATTTGATTTTATAAGTAGGATATGCAAATGTGCTTTCATTAACTTATTCTACTTATAAAAGTTGTATGAACTTTATATTTTGATAACAGATATTTTAGCTCAGAAGACTATTGCATAATAATTAATTACTCATTACCACCAACTTAATTAAAGCAATAACAAATATTTATAATTATACTAATTTAGGTACAACTAATACATTGCTGTATCAAAAATATAATGAATGACTAGGAAATCCACTTCAGCGAAGTCTATCCCTATCTATTGATAAAATTTGGTGATTCACCTTCAAGTGTTAAGGCTTATCAATTTATTGACAAATCCAATTAGTTATGCCCCTAAGTGTACAGCATGTGATTCACATACTCACCTAAGACATAGTAAGGTCCTTCTAATTTTAGGTTGATGACCTCCTCTTTGTCTGAAACCCTTTTTTCAGGAATCCCTTGTAAGTCTAGAAAATTCCTAGCGACGCAAATCAATACCTACGCACTAACAATGCTAAATATACTAACAAGTCCATAATGCGAACGAGAACCGGTACTGGAGCTTGTTTACGATCCTAAAACAGAGTTCCTCGACGTATTATTCCTCCCAAATAATCGCGAAAACAATGATTCACCATAACGCTCACGAATCGTCGTTCATTAGAAATAATAACATGTTGTTTAACAATATTGGTATCACTTACCCTTCGGCGGCGCTCCTCGGTCGTGTCGGTAGGCACAGCTGACGTCATTATTCTGTTTATTAAATTTATTTTGATGATTTCCCCTCCCAAATGAATTTAATATTTTATTTATCGCAAAGTGCAAACAAATACGAACGAACGAGTCGCGGACGTCACAAATTCTGACAGCAGATGTTAGAGATGCGCGGTGGTGATTGTGTTGTGAGAGCGAGAAATAGTTTGGTTGTTTTGTTTGAGGAATAATAGCGTAGACAGAGAATGCTAATTCGATATTTAAAGTAAAAATTAACCTACGCTGATTCCAAAACCATTTGGAGATTTCAGGGTCTTATGCCTTTTTTTCTATTTTTAGCTTTCTATAAGTATCACAAGATTGTGTTTATTTTCACAATAATACTTGTAACCATTTGACTTTTATTTGACCTGATTAATAGTATTTGTATGTATTTGTGTGTATTTTAATTTGATGTTCCACGGGCGTTGGTCAGAGGCCCTTTTTTTTTTTTTTTTTTTGGTGCGTGTAAAATCATCGAAAACCACTCCCGCTCTTGGGCAGAGCGAAAGGGAGTGTCAGACTTCTACTGACTAAAAACCACCCATGTTCCTTCTTCGCCCTCTATGTCGAGGCCGCGATAACCAGAGGACTACGCGCAGCCCCGACAGGCGTCAGCCCTTTCGGGCCCCTTCCATGTTGCTGACATCTCTTTGAGGCGCACGTGGAACACGAACGCGCCGGCGACACGGCCTGTTTTCGTCGTGAGACGGACGGACGGCGAGTTAGCCCATCACTCACAGTCCACAGGCCCGCGTCTACGGTGGCCGGAGGTCATCGCGGGACCCCCGACGCCCGGAGCGCCTCCCGCGGCGGCTGGGACGAGAGGTTCTCTCCCTCTCACGTTCCGCCACCTCCTTCGCCAGCATCACTGCTTCGCAGAAGGAGGCGACGGCGTCCCATTCCTCCTCGCCCCGGACCATGGCTTGCACCAGGGCCGGGCGCGAGAGGTCGCCGCCGCCGATCGCCGCTACGTGGTCAGAGGCCCTTGATGCAGATTAGAAACTCTGACACTATGGTGTGTGGGGTCGTTAAACCTTATTACCTTACTGCCCACACGATAAGACCAAGCCTAATAAAGTTCGCCCCTGGTCTCTCTCTTCCGAGCAATTCTTGCTGCTATTCAAATAGATTCAGAATAGCAATTCAAACTAACGCGAACATCATTAAAAAATTGAAATAATAGACACCCACAGTCATTCCATATGTCCTGCTTGGAATTATTTATCTTTCATTTGGCCAACTTTAGTTCAAAAATTAGTATCCAAAGTTCCGAACTGCGCGGTGTTTTAAAATCGACTAATAAATTCTGAAAAAACATTGACAGGACGAAAATGGACCGCAATTTCGTTGCAAGTGACAGAGCTATAAATTATTGTGAGTGTAAAAGAGAAGGAAGCAGTTATGTTCAAAATAAGAATTTCTTTACAAATTTTTTGTAAACACGACGTCTACAGAAATTAAACGTCAAAGCAAGAAATCAAACTTTTGGTTTGATTTTTTCTGTTTGTGTTGATTTCTACTTGTTGATTAAAGGCTAAATAGTGCTGTTATATCATTCGTGTACAGCAATTTACGTGTTTTTGTGTTCGCGGACTTTCGTACTCAGAAATTCATATTTCTAAAACATATGTTGTGTTGATGTGAATTGGTTATTTTATCGATTATTGTGAGCTGCTGCTATGGATACTCCTAAGGTAAGATAAGATTTAAGTAATTTATTCTTTAGGAACTTTACTTAAGAGTACTGTGGCCAAAAATGAGACAACAGGGATTTTTCTAACAATTTCTGAGGCGTTTTCTACACACTGCCTCCTTTAAACAAAAAATCTAAGTAAATAGGAAAGTTACACTATTAATTACACTGCGTCAAAAAACATTACTACAGAAACTTAGTCTCATTTAAATAAAAACAAAATAAAAATATTTCAACTAAAAATAATAGGCATTTCAATAGCCATTGTGAATGTTGATAAATCTATCTGTGCCCTTATCTTGTTTAGTGCAAAGCTGTAGTAATCGAATGTTATCCTGTATGAAAATGCGTATTTTGTTGATCAAGTTATCCCATATTATTTATTATTCTAGATCCATTTTGTGTAGGTAGAATTAGATTTATGAAAAAAAAAAACATCTCACTAGCTGTTGCTGGTGCCTTTTACAATGTGAAGAAGAAAATAATCCCATTAGATTGTACTGCTGAGATAAAACATGTCTAAACTCAGGCCATGAACCACCAGTATGGCAATTTTAATGAAATTCTGTTCAGCCATTAAAATGTGAAAACAAAAGACTAAGTTACCTTGGCATAAGGGCAAGAACTCTACACAAATTAAGGTGTAATAAAATAAAACTTTTATTCTAGTCTGGACTAAAGTTGTCATTCATATCCTTGCAGGACAAAATCACTCTCCCATATGAAAGAAGGAACAGTATTTCAGGCCAAAAAGAAACAGTGTTTGCTTTAAGCTTTGAAGTAAAGAAACAAAGATCTAGAGTATCATAAGTCTATCTTTTAATTGACCTCTGTCATCAACCCTGGCAGCAACCCAACTTTAATTTTACTGTACTTTAATACAAAAACTAGCTGATGCCACATCTGCACTTGCATGGGGTTTGATCATTTTTCCAGCGAATCATACTACCGAGATAAAAGTATGCTATGTATTAATCCAGGTTTTAAACTACCTGTAAGACAAATTTCATCCAAATCTGGTCAAAAAATTTTGTAATAAAGAGTTACAAACACATATGCAACAGTTAACGAGGACTTTTGCATTTGTAATAGTAATTAACATAATTATAACAATGATAATGTAGATTACTGAACAGTACTAGAAAATCTTAGCCAAAATAATTGTTTGTAATAATCTTATTTACTGTGTCATTAAATCTCTTTCTTTCTCTTTTTAAAAAAAAACATTGTCCCACACTAGGAATTTCTCCTGTATTGTGGGTGCGTTTACAAACATATAAACTTTACATACACAAATACACCCAGACCCGAATCTAGATTTGTACAAATATTATGATACAAAAAAAAAACACAATATGGTCACATAAATCTAATATTTATCTACCTTGACTTAAGTCCATTCCATGACCATTCCCAATGCACAAACAATAACAGATAGGAAATTGTACTTTGAAATAACCTTATCATATTCATATTGATACTAAGTCCTTGTTGCTAAAATACACCTAGGGAGGAGGGTAGTTACCACCCCAAAATAATTATTTGCACTTTTTTGCGACATAACAGTCAGTAATAACAACGCACGTGTGTTTCAAATTCGGAAATGAAAAATAAATTGCGGAAATCTCGTCATCCCTTTCATACCCTGGTAAAAGGCGTAGTACCATCTCTTTTCCCCGCGCATGCTCCGAAAATCTGAACTCTGCCCTTTAGCATGTTAAAATACACCCTACCAGGACACAATAAAGTGTAACATCGTTTGGATCACACGCCACAAGTTTGAAAATGCGAATATTTTGACGATAAATAACTGTGATTCCCGATTACTGTCAGTTGAATTCGCGCCGGCACAGAAGGTAGACTCCTCTTCGGCAAAACGCGGGAATTTTACACTTACAAAATTTTGTAACGAGATCCTCCCGCGAAATAAACGTAATTGGAAAAGTTTTATATCTCTCGCACTCGTTGTTACCAAAGGAAATGGACATCCTAATTCTTTACTTGGATTGGAATTAAAAGTTTGTATAAATATTTTGTGAAGTGCTGAAATGAATTTAACAAAAAGGTAACTTTGACCATTTAACTAAATAAAGCGAACTTTGGCGTACAAAAACATCTCAGTTAAAAGAAAATTTTGTTTTGAAACATTTTCCGATGAAATAAAGTTGGAAAGTTCAGTCACAGAAAATAATGGCGCTTAGTTCGTTGACTCCTTCAAATATGCTCGGGGAGCTGGGCCGCTTGGCTAGTTGGCTGAAAGGCGACTGCCTGGCTCCTGAGGAGTATGCTGGTCTTGCTGTCACTGAAAAGGTGAGGCAACTGTTAATTTTATGTCTCTAACGGTACTCCTTGCAGGATATCAGTTTATTTTAAATTGACACATTCTATGTCTCCTTCGTTACGTGTCGATGAGTTCAAATTGTGTTAGACCAGTATGTAGCCACGAGGACTCAAACTCATTGACCCATTGTGAAGACAACCAGTGAACCTTGACAAGTAGCCATCTCCGCCAAAGCGTTTCCTATTTATCCGACCTACAACAAAACTGTCAATGTGAAAACATTGAGATGTTTGTCGTACGTTTTTGACTTTTTTTTCACCGTTATCGCATAGAGATCTTTTTGTTTAGGCCCTCTCGTCATCAAAGAGCCAATGCCATAAATGCTATGTTTCAGGCTTTTCCGATCGGTTAGTGATAGGACCAATCCATTTGCTAATCGTATTATCACTGATAACATTACCACGATATGTCATTTACGTTAAAAGGATGCTGTTATCATATTGGTCACTCAATTACCTTTTTAATACCCGCGGCACGAAAGGGTTAAAGAGTATCTAATCATTTCGAAAGAAAATCCTTTTTTACTAGAGACTGCTTAAACTTTGATTACGATCATGCAGCTTTTAATTTACCTAATAAAATAAAATAAATGATTTATTCAGGACCAAACATTTTCTACATGTCATTCACCCACTAAACTGTGTAACAGGTTGTCGGTGGGATTCAATAGAATTTTATCATCCTCAGTAAGTCTGCCATCTAATTAGTGGTCCTCATTACGCGATCTCAATGTTTCATTTGAGTGAAGTTTATTTTGCTCAAAGCTAAAACATACGAAGACAACTCGTCTACAAATCTATCTACAACTCAATTAAACTAACAGCAGTTCTTTTATATCAAAGGTTTGTAGACAGAGCCGCAAGAAATAAATTAAAATTAAGCGTTGCCAATTTCTGCTTTGTAACGAGAAGCGCATTATAAAGTATTTCACGTTTTCCCAATAGTATTTGACGTATTTCATTTCCTGACCGTCAAGACAACATTTTACGGCGCAACTACGATATATTATCTTCAGCCGTAGTTTCCGAAAGAAAATTAAAACCTTCTTCGAACTCTGTCATTTACAGCCGTGAACACTTCTGTGAAACGCCATCGAAGCATTGAAGGCTAGTGTTAGGTTGCACGATTAATATTACCGCCGGAAGGAGACTCCATTCCACGCGATTTAGGTTAACGGGGAAGTAAAATGTTACCCCAGAAGGCAATAAATCATATGAAGCTAGTGGAAAAATGCTACGACTGGAAGCCTCTTGCCGAAGTGCTATGATTTATTTTGACGCCTATCGCGGTGTTGGTTCAGCATCAATAGCAATGTCTGCTGCAGTAATTAACAGAGATTTACTGTCATTGTATCGATAGTCGTAATAATGAGAAAGCTGTATTTTTCGTTTTTCAATCGGGCAATGTGCCAAGACCGTGCTGGGAATTCCAATAGGAAGCTAAGCTAGTATAAGCTTTCTGGTAGTACATGTATTACTTTCCAAACTGGGCCAAGGTATTTGAAGCTGTAACATTTTAAATCTAAAACTAGCTAGACAGTGCAGTATTTCTGCTCTTGAATTATGTCTTTTTCAGGAATTATCAAGAAACATCGAACACACTTGATTAGAAGGCGAGATGTCTAGGTTCAATTGAACCTGGGTCATGGCAAGTTAATATGCGGAATAGCGGGTTGATGGTCTACGTTAACTTACTCGAGTTCGAAATTCGACTGTAATTCACTACATTTTCAAGTTCTTTTTAAATTATCTTTCTACCCTTCCATATGAACTTCAACGATGCCACTACCACATTCTTCCGTGCGCAGGTTAAGTTATTTCTTCACATAGTAGTATTAAAGATTATATCTATACATAACTCTGTGATTAAAACTGAGTAGACAATTAAACTTTTTCAGCGCAGGTAGGTATGCCAAAAAATACAAAAATCTGTTCATATTGCACATTGATCAGAAACTTTGCAGCATATAAATTGGCTAAACGTAATACCGCGAGGGGCGTGGGTGGACATTCGGTAACGGAACGCCCGCAGGCACGTATAGCGAAGATTGATGGTCTAACAGTCGTACTCGTAACCGACTGAGCTGTCCTAAGCACTCGTAATCTACTAACAATGATATTACGTTTCCTTTATGGACTATAACTTATTCTGAATGGAAATGTTAGAGATCGAATCCGATACTTTCTTGGAGAGCTACGGTGTAAGATTTAAGCTAGAGTTTGATCAGATTTTTAACCGTTCAAAGATGATCCGGGTTCGTGAAACGACCAACCCGAACCATGTACCTAGTTTCGAAGTGCCCATGTAGGCCTATGTGAAATAAAATCTTGAAACAATTTATGTAAAATGTAATCAACTTAGCCCTTTGAAAATAATAAAATAGCAACATCATGTTTTTAAATCAAAGATAAAACGACGTAATCAAACATCTAGAAAGCGTATCAAATTGAAACGGGAAATTCAATATACTTGAACGACTTACGACAATAAAAACCCGCATACTTTAAATCCCCTCGTAATAAACCCAAATACGAGGAGGCTTTTATACCTCGAACGGAAAGAAATGGTAAGACTTAAGTCGCATATGTGGCTGGACCCATTCACTTTGAGGATCGCGCTTAAGTCAGATTAGATAGGCCGAAACCTTTTTAGTAGCTAAGACCAGAAGCAAACATTTGCAGAAGGTCGACCATGAAAAGGTTAATGAAATAAGTTTTTTAAGCTCCCACAGAATCACGCAGACCTTAGGTCGTCTACACGCCAAAGCCGCCGAAATATCAAGTGGCAACACAAGATGTGCAACAATTTTACATGCCGCCGGCATGTCTTTGGAGGGCAGAATGAATTAGGGCTGCATGATTGGTACGAGTATCTAACTTTTTATTAAGCTTGCATTGGGATTCACTCTCCTCTTCTCTCCGGATAGAGCGTTAGAATCAACCAAAAGACGCGTTTCGACATAACTCCAAAGGTCATTATGATCTTGCGTGAGCCTATCCTGAACCTTTAATGTGAAATTAATTAGGGTATTTCAGCAATGTGTGTCATAATTATTAAGAAATATTGATGTCGACAGCTCTTGAACTGCACCGTTTTGATGTTTTTGTCGTGTTCAGGGAAGTGATGAAAATCTCTCTTATCCAATGTTTTCTTGGTTTTTCATACTTCGAAAATGTTTAGGAACATATTTTCCTTGCTTATTGTGATCGGCATATGTTTGTTTACTGACTAAACCTACTGTACATTCCATTCGGTCTTCGTAACACGTCATGCCGGCTTATCTTTGGTTCCTTAGTTCACAGCTGAGTGACTTGACGTCTCGTTATTGGTTTTCACGATTCGTTGAGTCTCGTTTGTCTTGGAATATTTTGGTTCTATTACTTGCCAAGCTTTGTTTTGGTTTGTGGGTTAATCGCCTGTCATCTTGATAAATGCTTCCTTCTTGATATTTGGACCCATGTTTTAGATCTCACTCTGGTTTTTATCCGCGTGTTTTCATTTTGTCTTAACTGAGTTCTCAACAACCAGAATCGAAGCTACGTGACCAGTTTAGTTTTGTGAGGATTAAAACTCCTCAGTTCAGCTTTAATGCAGCTGGTTTGGATAACGTTTCGGTTACATGAAGGACACTGTCACCGAATCACGATCCGTTTTAGTATTTCTCGAAGCTTGAGTAGCATTACAATTTACTCATTACATACCGAGTTGCGTCCGTGCCTTGGAAAGCACGTTAAACCGCTGACTCAAGTTATTAATTAGTAATTATCAGATCTTTGACAGTCGTCACAGGTAGTCAGTGACCCGAAAGTCTGACAACCAGTCTTACCAAGGAGTATCATATTAGCCAGTAGTACTAACTTGGTTGTGGAGCTCAGATAAACAGTGGCTCCCACGTAAAATATTAGTATTGAGCTGACTCCGGTTAAACTGGAAGCTGACCACAACATAGTTGGGAAAAGGTTAGTTAGATGATAACCCAGATTCGTAGCTACGGGACCAATTTAGTTTTGAAGGGATTATCTGTCTTCAGCTCATTCATAATGCCCCTGTTTTGGATTACGTAAACATCACGAGCCGTTTTAGTTGTGCACAAAGCTTGAGCAGCACAATCCAAGTAAAACTTACCAAGTCTAGAATGTTCTCTGTGGCTTAAAGAACCTACAGCACTCCACTTTGCCCCTACCTGTTGCTTGAATAGATACTTCATCTAATTACAGGCGTACCCCGTAGAAAGCGACGACGTAGTGCGACTATACTTGACCCGTTTTGCCTCGTACCTGGCACTCGCTATATCTATCAAAAGTGGCGTGGCGTTGGTGACTGAAAAGTTGTGTGGTAATAAGTTTATTTATTTATTTATTCATTAACACATACATTTGTTTTAACAGGTAAGACCCAAGCTAATAAAGGTAGTCATAAATTGTTAAAAGTCCAGTCCCAAGTAGCGGGTCTGGGTAGGAACGCAGCTATACAGTGAACAACATACTAAGTGTCACCCAACAAGAAACATATACGGCAACAAGAAAATATGTCCACACGCCGAGACACACTATTTAGTGTTCGCATTGCTCGAATCACTGGTGCAAACTTTAATAAGTTAGTACGCGATGCCGGGACTTTGTCGTGGTAAGGGCATGTGATGCGGAGGAATGAGGAAAATGTTGTGAAGAAAGTTTTGATGGGATAAGAGTAGAGGAAGGCCTAAGAATTGATAGATAGACTGTGTAAAGGATAATATGGCAGAAAAGGAGGTGTCTGATGAGATGACGAGAAGATATGCTGCACCGACCCTAAATTAATTGGGATAAGGTAAAGAGAATGAAGACCCTTATATCCGGGGGTGCGGGTTGTTCTAAAGTGATACCGCGGCCCCAGAAACATAGGGCTAAAAAGGAACATGGGTGCTTTTACTCAGTAGAAGTCCGACACTCCCTTTCGCACCGCCCAGTGCTGGAGGAGTCTTTTGATGATTTCCCAACCCCCAAAAGAAAAGACTCTAGGTTCTACATACTTGAACAATACCAATGGTACTAGTCATTATAGTGCCCAGATAATAGAACAATGAACTTCAATTAGATAAGGGAACGGATTAACGAAAACAATATGGTGGTATGTTGTTCTTAATTAAGTTGTGATATCAGATATTTCGGCCGGGAATGTTACATAAATATGCTCATTGTAATCTTTTTTATTTATTGCTAGGTACTTTCCCTATGACTATAATCGGATGTGAATAAAAGAGTGATACGAATTGAAAACGGAAATTTGGAATTCGGTTAAAAATGAAAAAATATTTTTTTTTTGCAATAAAAATTACGGACTTACAAAAACCAAAAAGAGAAAAATAAACTTTAGAAGATAAATCTGCTTCTGAAGTCGGTGGCAAAAAATGAAATCAAACAAATGTCACCGACTTCAGAAGCTGATTTTACTTCTGAAGTTTTTTGATTCAAATGAAAAACAAAAGTACCGTATAATGCATTCTGTTAAGTAGTGTACTACTCAGTGAAAAGCTTTAATTTTGACATTACAAACAGACACTTCAAATTAAATTCTAATTCAATTTAATTTTGTATAGATGTCGGCGTCCATACAAGTGATGAAAACTTGGAAAAAAGTAGTTAAAAAACTAGCACTAGCAAAAGCAAAAAACAAGCACATTTTAAATTAAACAAAACTTGGAAGCAGGCGGGGTTCATTTGAATATTAAATTATGAAATGAAAATAGAATGGACCCCGCTTGCTTCCAAGTTTTGTTTAATTTAAAATGTGCTTGTTTTTTGCTTTTCAGTTTTCTCAGTCGGGATTTTTAGTTTTTTAGGTAACTACTTTTTTTATTTACAACTTTTTAGTTCTTTTGTGTTTGTTCTTTCGTTGGTCGCGTAAAATTCTTCGTAGATGATTTAACTTTTGTGTTTGTTTAAAGGATTTGTGACTTTGCATTTATTTTAAAAATATATGTGTCATATATTTTTGTAATCTCCTTTTAAAACCCTTCATTTTGATACCCTACTCGATGGTAATGGAAAAACTTGATTTTTGATATCCGCGTTATGGCCCCCCAAATCAGCAATTTTTTTTTTTAATTTTAGTGTAACCAGTGACACTCGCGCCATCAAGACGAATCTAACGACGTATATTTTGTTCAAATCCCTTCATCCGTTTAGGAGTTATGAGGGAACAAAGAAACGGACATACATACATACACGCCAAACACAGCACCCTCCTTTTGTGCTTCGCCGCAGTCGGGTAAAAAACGGCAATGATGTAACCGATTTCATCACCAGTTGGCGCAAACATTAAGTTTCAGATCGATATTTTCAATTTTAGTTAAGTGCTGCTTCTGAAACAATGAGCCGAGTATTGATAAACGTGATATCAAGCAGACTAAATACAAAGTGTCTCAATATAGTAGATAACGAGATTAAGAACAATGTATCTGGAAATCATAAAGCTGGAACGTGTTGTATAAAACATAGACCCGATTCTTTTGTGAAACACTAGTTTCTACTTTAAGATAAGATAATTTCCCGTCGGGGCTGCGGGTTGTTCGAGAGAGACACCGCGGTTGCGACACAAAGGGCTAAGAAGGAATATGAGTAGTTTTTAGTCAGTAGAAGTCTGATACTCCCTACCGCTGTGTCTAGAGCGTAAGGACTCATTTGCTGATTTTCCACAATCCAAAAAAAAAGATAAGATAATTTCGGGTTTGGAAATGCTATCTCCATAACGACATGAAATAACAATCAATACAGTAGGAAAAAAAAACTTTAAAAGTTGATGTTATAAGGAGTATGTACCTAACTAAAGCTCTGTGCAAAATATTGAAATAAATCCGCTTCGAAAAACAGACGTCCTTTTGGGCTTTTTGGCTTTTATTTTACGCGGACAGAGGTCGCGGGCTACAGCTAGTTATACTCGTAAGTGAGATTCTTGCATTAAAATATTAAGTAAGTAAGTTATAACGACACTATTCACAACCATCAATCTTGAATCTCACCGTCCAGGAAAGACCTTCAACTTTGAATAACTTAACAACGTCGTATCCTGCGAAGACGTCCTTTGCTGGATTACGATCATCTTCAAATCGTTTTAAACTTTAAAGGCTATTATCCCTAAGCCTAGCCACGGATTGCTGATAATGATTATGTAGGTCAGTACCTGATAGGACTTCTAAGTTTATAGTTACTGACCGGGAGTTAAAAGTTCATGGCAAATTTATAAAATTTGCCATGAACCATGCCATAATATAATAATAAATCTTTTTTGGAACAAAAACACTTAATTAACAAATTCGTATGTAAATAAAGCTGCATTAGTTGCAAACTGTGTCGCAGCTATTAACGCTTTTAAACTCCAAGAGGGCGTCGACAGCGTTCCGGAATCCAGAAATCAGTTAAAAAGTAGATGGTAAAAATTAAAATAATAAAAAAGTAAAAATTGCCAAAAAAATAAAATAGGTAAGTAGATATTTTATGTTCTGCATGTGGGAGTGTTTTATGTGAGTGTAGTGCGTGTCTGTGGGGTGTAAGTGTAGAGTGTGTTTCTGGAACCTTTCCACGAGCACACTCCACGCTACGTATGTGTGTTTGGTTTGCAGGAAGTCAAATCTTTATGGTTTGACTAAAGTCTCCAATTCATCACTATGTGAGAGTATGAAACCATTGATCAGTAATTCTTTTGCGATCCCGGAAAGTGCATGGGTAAATGGTTTAATTAAACATAATTATGGAGAAAATCTGTCTCAGAAAACGTCAAAAAACTTGCACAACTTTATTAGGAGAAGCTCATAGCAGATGTCATCATCATTATTTTTACCCGACTGCTGCGAAGCCCAAAAGGAGGGTTATGTGTTTTTGGTGTATGTCTGTTTCTTATTTCCCTCATAACTCCTAAACGGATAAAGGGATTTATATAAAATATCGTCGTTAGATTCGTCTTGATGGCGCGAGTGTCACTTGCTACATTAAAATGAAATAATAAAGAAAAATTGCGGATTTTGGGGGATGGCTCCCAAAATCCGCAATTTTTCTTTGTTTTTTAATACAAAAAAACAGTGTGGAAGAAGAAGACAATTAATTTGACCCAACACCAAATTAATTGGCATATAATATGGGCAAAAACTGAAAAATGTGAGAAGCAAAAAACAAGCACATTTTAAATTATACAAAACTTGGAAGCAGGCGGGGTTCATTTGAATATTAAATTTTGGAATGAAAATAGAATGGAATTTTTCCAGTCGGGTTTTTTTATTTTTTTAACTAGGTACTTTTTTGCCCTTATTATATGCCAATTAATTTGGTGTTGGTGCAGCATGTCTTCTTCTTCCACACTCTTCCATTACACGTCATCTCATCAGACATCTCGCTTTCTTGCCATATCATCCTTTACACAGTCCATCCATAGTATTTTTTTATGTTACTCTACTCTTAAACACCCTTCCACATTCATACTCAAAACTTTGACATTTTCCTCTTTCCTCCGCATCACATACAAGGTGTTTTTTTAATATCTCATAATTCTTGGGTATGAATGAGATGAGACCATTTATAAAAGAATGCAATGGCAACGTCGCATTGTCTTAGCTGATCGTCACTACATAGTATAAAACAAAGTCGCTTTCTCTGTCCCTATATCCCTATGTATGCTTAAATCTTTAAAACTACGCAACGGATTTTGATGCGGTTTTTTCAATAGATAGAGTGATTCATGAGGAAGGTTTTAGTATCTATTTTGGACCCGTGCGAAGCCGGGGCGGGTCACTAGTTTTAAATAAAATAGAATTACCCGTTTTTATCATGAAAACTTCGGATACTTCGAAAGTTAGATATCTTGGAAACTATGCATTTTTGGACGATATATTCTAGGACTTTTTGTATTACGAGTATTTTTACCTATAGAATATAACCCTACAGTTCTACGAAAAAAAAAACACGTATAGTGTAACTACCCCGCAGTGCACTTACACTTTACCTCACTTAAACTAGCTGAACCCGATCCGAGGCGATTCCGATAAATTGTTAACACGTGTATAACAGAGTAAGAGCGGTTTCGTACTACGTCCAATCCAAATCCGTGAAAATTCGGTCTGGAGCAGTTGTAGAACTATTTATATGATAGTTTACGCACTAGATCTGGCTTCCGTTATCCGACCTCTTTCCGTTCTTTCTATGAAACTCACTTACACACTAAGAGCGGTTTTGCACTACATCCGAATCCGACCCGAACCCGTGTAAATAAGGGAGTAGTCGTTGAACTGTTGAACAGCTTGAGCTGAAGCATTGCGTTGAACTTTACGGTGCAAAGCAACATGAATGCGTTTAATCGAGAACATTCCAAGGCAATCACGTTCCGATCGTATTCTCTGCATCAGCAGCAGGGATGTTATAGATATGTAATTTCCGAACCTGGATACAGATAAGAATAATATTACACCGATTTCGGATACGGTTACGGATATGAAATTATTACCCGATTTACGAACATTATGTCATGGGTTCGATAGTGTAATTTATTTATATCGATACTTTGTGTAATTTATTTCATCACCACTGCTCTCAAAACGGTGAAGAAAATTATCGTGAGGAAACGTATGTTTTAGAAGTCTTAGAACCAAAAAAATCGAAGATATGTGACATTTTCCAACCCGCACTGGGCCCGCGTGGTAGATCATCCCTCTCCTAGAGAGGGTGTCTGCAGTGGGAACATTATAGGCTGATGGGGATACGGATATTAGAATTTTAAAAATGTATTGTTATGGTTATGATACTAGATGGCAGTACATTATAAAGGTAAAAAAAGACTATATCCTATAGACAAACATAACAAAAATATTTACATTAAAACTCCAGCTTTATCGGAAACTTTTAATTTGTAAACTGATATTTGTTTATTTCGGATATCCGATGATTTCGGTTACGGTTACGTAGCTCCATCATAACCATCCCTGATCAGCAGTGTCGTGGAAATAAATGCTTACAGACAGGCCTTACGTAATTCTGTACACGTGGGGTTGAAAATTGTGGAATTGCCCCAGTTCTCGCCTTAAAGCGGAATGTCTTGAAGATCGACAAGTTTATGCCTGAAATGTTTAATATTCTCGTTGAGTAAATTCTCCGGGAGTAAAAGTTTGAACATGTCTCTTTTAGTTTAGTTTCTGTGTTTATGAAACTGATTATGAACTAGTTTGTGTTGCACAGGGTTAAATTATAATAACAGATGACTGAAAAATTGTGAGTTATTCAAAAAATCCAATTACATATCATCACAGAGGGCCACCTAATATTACACCTACATTTCGCCAGTAATAATTCGACCTCAGGAACCAAGAGCTGACCTGTTTTTTTTTTTAAACGTTGCCCCAATCTTGGAATTTCTCCTGTACTGCGAGTGCGTTCACAGACATTTAAAGTCACATACCCAAATACCCAGATCCGGAACAACTATCTGTAGGTCATACCAGTATCAGTGCGGGGATCGAACTCACGACACGCAGCGCAGCAGTCCATTGTTTGAGCCACTGCAACTGCACCCACCGTGCCGTCAAATTAAATCGTTTTCCATAATTTTTGCGTGAGTGACTTACTTGTTTGATGTAGGTACCTACATATAAATACTTGGTTTGGCCTTTGTTGGCCACAAAAAGCATGCCCTATTTTTTGTAACGCCTCTCCCTCGAACGTAACTCGATCTTTCCCATTTCGACCGAACAACAGGTTTGTTTACGATTCGATAGCGAAGTAATTGTCTTACCCGCCTACAATCGCCCCTTAATTGAACCCAGTGGTACAGTAAATTGACTTAGAACTAACCTATTAGCTTCAAGGTCCCGACTGTGTGCCAGCAAAAAGTATTGAACCGGCAAAATATTGATTTTACTGCAATATTTGTTTGAGGTTCCAAGCATTTCGATTATTCAGCCCTTATTAAAATGTTGATGTCATTCATTACAAACCATCTCATCATCTGCCTTGCCTTTTTCCCCATGTTGGGGTCTGCTTTTAGTCTAACCGGATAGGTACAGCTGAATACCATTATTATACCACAGTATTTACATTAACAACCATATTATTATGTAGTGTTCATTTTACATCTCAGACGTGATTAGAAAAACAAAATATTTATTAAAGGTAGGTTTTTGACAACTCGGTTTGACAGTTGGATAAACTGTCAAATAGAGCTGTCAAGAGGTCGCTGTTGGGCGCCATTTGGAGATTGGTTTACTAAAACAGTGCGCCTAGAACGAAAACGTAACGTAAATAAAAAATGATTTTAAAATGTCGTCCGTCATTTTAGCTTAGTCATTATAATATAATACAGGGTGTAAAGGACAGCTTTCCACAGACAGATGGGGTTAAATTCAGGATATGATAATGAGGTGACCGGTTCAACGAAATTATTTCATCAATATTATTTGTTTTATTTCAACATGCAATGTGATCCAGTATAAGGAGCTGAAAATCAGTTTGCAGGGAGGCTGACCCTTACACCCTGTAAATTACACGAGGGCGATAAAAGAAGCTTTTATTAGTTCTAGGGCGTAATATTTGAATACAGACTTTAATCACCTTCACAACTCGCGTGACGAACAACAATGATCATTAACTGGATTTAATCCGTGGAATCGAAAATGGGATTTTCTTGTACTCATTAGACACATCAAAAGTGCTTTCAATTCAAAATTAATATAATTATGTAAATAGACAGGTGTCTTACCCGGTTCGAACGGAGTTATAATTATTTATGTGTACGTTAATATTACAAAATAATTTAGCATATTCTTAAAATTGACGGTAAGCTGAGCGAACGAAAAATGTTTGTTACCTAGGTGAACTCGAAGTGCCTAAAAATCACTGCAAAGAGATGTATGTTTCTACCCGATTGCAAGGAAAGGGTAATGTTTTTTGATGTCTCTTTTCATTGTTACAAGCGGTCAAGCCCCTTTTTTTTTTTTTTTTGGTGGGTTTAAAATCATCGAATAACCCCTCCCGCTCTTGGGCAGAGCGAAAGGGAGTGTCAGACTTCGACTGACTAAAAACCACCCATGTTCCTTCTTCGCCCTCTATGTCGAGGCCGCGATAACCAGAGGACTACTCGCGGCCCCGACACGCGTGGGCCCTTTCGGGCCCCTCCCATGTTGCTGACATCTCTTTGAGGCGCGCGTGGAACACGAAGGCGCCGTCGACACGGCCTGTTTTCGTCGTGAGACGGACGGACGGCGAGTTTTCGGTCTAGCCCCTCAGCCAACAAATCAAAACCACAACGTGCGATTAAGATCTCCGTTCCAAAACTCTTTATAATCTGAATTCAGAACATATCTATTTACAGCAAAATACCACAAAATCGTTTATGCTCCGTTGAAACGGTCCACGATTTGTATAGGATAATGATATTTATTTTCAGCTTGGAAAGGTCCATATCGTTTAGATTCACAGGCACGCACGTTTTTTTATTTGAGAGTGTTTGTTTGACGTCTCGCTACTCCTTTGTTTATTGCACACATTTTGTGCTTTACTACGGGTAAACTGCTATCAAACCCATGAGTCTTTCGTCAGTTATGTTCTTCACGAACTGAAGTCGAAGTGAAAACGGTCTGAATAAAAAATGCATATAAAATCCCCGAAGGGTTAGGCAGAGATGTTTCAAATAGTACACCCACAAATCGCCAGTTATTTGAAGTCCCGTGTAATAGGGGTAGACTTGCCATCTCAAAAATTTGGCCACTAGGACAAGACCCGTGAAAACCCCGGATTTTAGATCCGGACATTTCAACAGGTTTTTTTAAACATAGTCAGAGTAAAAAAAAACAGTTTAAAATGTAAAAATCACGTTTTTTTTATTTTTACCTTTTCTTTCTAACAAAATTTTCATAATCAGTTAAATTTTTTTAGCGAGTCGTCTCATCGGTTGATTGTGGCGTGCGGGTACAGTGCGTGTGTGGCCCAAGACTTTAATTTTTTATACCCGGACTACAAATGAAACCCCGCCTCTAAATTAGAACAAATCCGAGGCATGCCGGACGGATAGCAACCCTAAATAGGTCAGCTAGTCTATTGCCATCAACAGGACACAAATCCAGACTCCGTGGTTGCTATTGAGAAATTCCTGAAGGAAAAACCTAACAATTTACTTGACACGGGAATCGAACGAGGCAGTCAAATGATGAAATGAACATTAATTTCTGGGTAGTTTTGTCGATGTTGTGAACGTGAAATGAACATTTACTCTAGTAAAGCACCTGGTAACAACTTTACAGACGGTATTTCTTTTAAAAGGTAAATTAATTACGAGATTCTCCATTATGATGTCTCTGAAGAATAATGGGACGCCCATAATTCTCCCTCTTATGGTATACAATTTCTGTGACCTCTTTAGACTTTTTTCTGTTATAAATGGAGGGTTTGTTTCTGAATGTTTTATAATTTTTAAATGTTACTGTTAATAAATTCAATTCTTGGGAGTCTTTTTAGAATTAAATTAATGTCCTGTAGTAACAATTAGCTAATGTCAAGGTCTAAAAACGAAATTAATTCTAGTATGAAGACACACCAGGGATGTTACGTTCGCATTCGCCTAAGCGAATGATTCGCATCATTTCAAACAATAATGCGAATGTTTAGCGAATGCGAGTGATGCAGTATAGCTCGCAATAACCTCAGCGCTCCTCCTGCCAGTGTACCAAGTGAGCAATTATTTAGTGCAGCTGACCTGATAAATGAGCCTTTACGAAATCGTCTCATGGGTGATAAAGCAGCTAAATTATTGTTTTTAAAATATAATCTGCCCCTATTCAAATTCGATTATTAAATTTATTTGTGGTTACTGTATAAACTTAGATAAATAAAAATCGATGATTTAAATCATACCTTGATATTTCATTTTTTGCTCCTTCTCAATATGCACTCGCATTCGCACATTCGCCTTTCAAACACTCGCATTCGCGCATGCCTAAAGGTTAAAACATAAGATTTATGGGAGACCAGATTTCCTATGATGATGTTTTACATTAGTGTAAATGATAATTAACATAAAAAATAAAACGCTTTATTTTTGAGTAATAATTAATTATCATGCCAAGCGCCAACCTACACGTGTTAAATAAAGCGTTTCATTTAATTTTTATTTTACTAACGGCCAAGACAGAAAACTTATACTAACGTACTTAGTGTATTTTTCCCTTTCCATAAATTCTGTTTTGATGGTTCATAAAAAGTTATCGGCAAACGATGGATGATACATCGTAAAAGTCTGAGAAATCATAAAGTTGGTGAAATGCTCTCTAAATCTGCAGAGATAGCTGCCAGCACTCATTTCAGCTGACGGCAGATATTAATATCGGAGGGTAGGAAGTAAAATTTGATGTGACAGTGCTGAGTCGGGTTGATGTAACGTAACGGTAATCCAGAAAACAAAATACGTCAAAATAAAGAAACTGATTTATTACGCAGTGGAAGAGACCCTGCCCCATTACCAAGTAAAAAATGAAATCGGCTGCGACCTACGGGATAAAAATATATGAAACAGCAGATTTCTTTTTAAATTACCGATGAGAAATTCTATTTGGGGGTTCGACTTCGAAAAAACAAATTCGATGACATTTTGAAATGTGTTTAGTTATGTGCTTAGTAGCTATGCATCAACTTACAATCCTTTTGTTTTTTTTGGGGGGTGGGAAATCATCAAATGACTCTTAGCTATGGGCATAGCGGTAGGGAGTGTCAGACTTCTACTGACTAAAACCACCCATATTCCTTCTTAGCCTTTTGTGTCGAGGCCGCAATATCTCTTTCGAACCCGCAGCCCCGACGGGGACTGAAAATCCCCTAACGTTACATTAAGCAAGCTATCTTTTGTGACATTTGAGAGGCAGGTAAGTCCCTACACAAAAGTAAGATTTATCCAAAAATTTCGTGTCATGTATCACACGACAAACAAATCCCTAAATATGAATGAAAATACGTGACACATCCGACAGCCAAACTTGTATGAATTTTAATGAAATCATTCATGTTTTGACTCACAGGGACGCAGGGGTTGCATTTATAATTAGCTGCTTAGGGAACTTTTCATTGCAAAAGCATAACATCACGCGTGTGTTAGGTACTCGTGTACCCAACAGTACGCCAGCTGCTACCGAGAAATTCTAATAGTCAGAGTAGTATTAGAGAAATCCCAATAACAGTTAGTCTGACCAGCAGGGATATTGCAGATCTTTTAAATGTGCAGTGGCTATCATTATAGTGTCCATCAATTAACTGTCAAATGGTTCCATTTTGTATTAAACCATAACCAATTTGACAGTAAATCCATGGACAATATGATAGCCACTGACATTTAAAAGATACGCAATAGTCCTGCTGGAAATCGAACCCTGGACCTGGACTTGCGACTACTAAAGCAACGAGGCAATTCATCGAAAAAAGATTGTAAAGCATTTAGGCCACGCAGACATTAGCCATCAGAATACTAAACAACAATATTTTAGTCTGGAATGTTCACTAATTCTATTATTGACATTGGGGAGGGCTAATAGTCCCAAACACCCTTAGGTATGTCCTTCTAGTGACCGTTGTGCCCTGCCAACGATCCTTCTATCGATCCGGGCTCAGATTGTATTACAGGCTTTAATACCCTTTTATTTTTTCGTATCTTTTCTTCTTAGAACCCTTTTATTCTTCGCTATTTCTGGTTTATTGAGAGACAAGAAAAACATCGGATTTCTAGATTGGCCGAGACAGATTTTCTTTGTATTAGATAGCTAACTAGTCATAACAATTTGGGAACTATATTTTCTATCACCAAAATTTATATTTGTCATCAAGTTGTATCACCTAATAAATAGATCTATCGCCACGAAATATTTTCGTTCTCAGATAAACAAAAATTGTTCCCAGGTATGAATTATCAAATTAATGTTAATATATTTATGTGTAAAATAAGAGCAACAAAAAGGTAGTGCATTAGATGAATATAAACTTCGTTCTTATAATAATAGTTTTATTACATAAACAATAGTTTTGTGCCCAGAATGGTAGATCTGTCACCAAATAATGCTGAAAGAAACCCTAACCCTAGAGGGTCGACGTCAAGGTCACCCCGAGGTTCGGTTAGTTTGGTTCCTTTAATCCCTGCAGACAGACCACTGAACTATTATAATACATACAAAAACATTTATTTGCTACTAGAGCCTATATCTCAGGATTTTAGGTGATTTATTGTGGAACTGATTTTGCATTGTTTGGTGACTACATTTTGGTGACAGATCTACTATTTTGAGGACAAACCCTATTATTTAAGAAACACAAAACTAATTAAATTGGTGATAGCTTAAATGATACCCTAACAATTTCCCACTAAAATAAATCATAACTTTGCTTTGCTTTTTGAATATAATTTGCTTTTGTTCCTAAATGTAAACGCGATTTCTCGAACAGACGAAAATTCCCGTGGGCCTGCAACGATTTTTTTTTTATAAAGCCATTTTTCTTTCCATCCATTTTTGACATTACCATCATCATTATCCCTTTTTTTTGGAGGGTGATTTCCTGATTTCCTATCATCAAATGACTTCTCTTGTTCTGGGTAGAGCGGTAGGGAGTGTCAGATTTCTACTGACTAAAAACCACCCATGTTCCTTCTTAGCCTTTCGGACAACCCACAGCCCCGACGGGATCATCATTATCCCTAAGAATAACAATTTGTCTAATCTTGCTGCTTCTTTTTTTAATGACATAATTATAATTATCATTACTTTTACTTAGCTGGGAATCGGTCATTTTTTAGGGGGTGGAAAATCATATTTTTCAGTAGAACTCAATTTGAAGCACTTAAAACTTGATGCTGATGATTGCATTGAATAGTACAGAAGACATGGAGGTTTTTCAAGTAAAGGTATAACATTTAACTCGTGGATTAAAAAAAGAATCAAGTAAATCGGATCATAAATCTCAGCGTAATCGGTGTACATACATAAAAAAAAACATACCGATCGAATTGAAAACCTCTTCCTACTGGGAATTCGGTTAAAAAAAAACTAGTAAACACGTTTAAACTTTGGTCCCCAAGCCCCCAATATCTCCGTTACTAGAAGGTTTTTTTGGTAGATATGGTTTAGAACGTCAATAACACGGCAAAAGTTTATAAAATATCGCAATGACGGACGGGAAGAACAAATGTCTGTCAAGTCCTACCAGTGTGCTTGTCAAGGGTACTTTTACAACCATGGTCCACCCTTGATAAATTTTCGCATCTTTAGTAGTAAGATTTCCTGCAGTACCTCTCTCTAACTCGGAAGGAGTAGTTTATCTTCCTAACTAGGTAAATCATATAACAATATGCACGAAGGCACTACCAACTTCCTTCCTTTTCAGAGAATATTCAGACGACGATAGACCTTCTAACTTCTGAGTATTCAAAAGCGCTTGTTAAGGATTTTGCGTGTTACAAGAAGTTTTGACTTGACATCGAGAAGTTCGAAAAAAGTTGATTAAACTAGGCACCTTACTTCGAAAGAAAGTCTTCAAAGATTTGTGAAGACTGTATTGTATAGTTTAGCCCAGGGATTCACTTATCGCTAATTCAAAGTTCTGCCTGTCAGAAACGAAGTTTTGGACAGAATCTAACTACTTTGAGTACCATTTTTATTTGCACAATGGGCTTGTTCTTGACTTCGATCACGCCTGATGGAAAGCAATAGATGAGGTCTATGGTGGAACGAGCGTGCCAAGTAGAAGCTTATTCACTCTTGCTTTGGAGGCAGACGGGTTAAACGTGGGAGAGAACAACGATAGTCGGCAGTAAGTTCCACACTTTGGCTGTGCTCATAAAAAACGTGGGAGCAGTGGTGGCTCAGTGGTCGCGGCCCCGACTTACGAACAGTAGGTCGTGGGTTAAAACTCAGGCAGGTGCATTACTTTGTGTAATTTATTTCATCACAACTGCTCTCAAAAACGGTGAAGGGAAATATCGTGAGGAAACCGGCATGTCCTAGAACCAAAAAATCTAAGAATTGTGACATCTAGCAATCCGCACTGGGCCCGCGTGGTAGATTATAGGCTGATAGCCCATGCCCTCTCAAAGAGTGGAGGCCTGTGTCTCAGCAGTGGGAACATTAATAGGCTGTTTTTGATAAAAAAACGTGGAGGTTGAAAAAACTGTCTTTTTAACTATTAAAAACAATCTGAACACTTTGCGTAAACAAATAATACGTCACAATCACGAAAACAATTTGCGTTATGGTAAAAAATAGGCATAATGCCGCCGCACGCGACAATCCCGCTTCCCCTCACCCCGCCCGCGCATACACCCCTTTCACTCTAGCACCGGACGGCGGGATGAACCGATCGCGGCAATTCAGTTTGAGCGCGGCCGCGCTCAAACTGAATTGCCGCGATGAAGAAAAAAGGTAGTGTTTGGTTCATTGAGGTTGAGATCCGCAAATGAATAAATGATCCAGTGTATTTACCGTGCGACTTAACTTTCCGGCTGGGGACTTTTACCGAGTCAATATTAAGCTGGCCTCTTTTCTTTTTCAGCCATTTGTTTTGAGAGCGATATGGTTTGATACCATCCTAATCTAATCTGAAGTGTTAAAAGGGTCTATTAGTTACAGAAAAGTTAATAGAGAATCGACTGTTGTGGTATGGACATGTTATTTGGAGAGACGAAGCGCATGTCACTGTAAGAGTGATGAATATAAATGTTGATGGATGATGAGTAAGAGGAAGATTAAGTAAACGATAGATGGATTGTGAGAGGAATAAAATTAAGGAAATAGGAGTAAATTATAGCGTGACGGTTGACGTCATTTGAATTTGAATTCATTTTAAATTTGAAGCTTCTATGTCTGCTAAAAGTGCCTTAGACTTTTGATGATCGGTCAGTCAGTCAGTGAGTGACAAAACTAAGGAACTTTGCTTAGTTATAATTCTTAAAGTACTGGTTCAAATAGAATTAAATTTGAAATATACCGTGTTTATACAATGCTTAATTGATAAAATACAATGCTTAATTGAAAAAAAAAACAGGCTTCTAATTTTACCCACAACGAAGTTATAGGAGGTCGAAAATGGCCTGAACTGGTTCGAGAAAAGGATGGTACGGGTACGGCCGTGCCGCTTTATTGCTCGACTTGGCAGGGGCATTGCCGCGCCCCCAGATATTGCTAGATTTTGACTTTGACTTCGGGCTATGGAATATTATTGCTGAAATTAGTTCGGCTGTTTGCTTAATTTTGGTTTTCAATTTGCGTAATTTCAGTTCGCTTTATGGGTTGTGTGTAAATACAGTTCAGTTATTGAACTTGGTAACCTGTAGGTACTGCTTAGATTTTGATTTTATTGAAAAGCTAGATTTTTGATCTATTAAATACTTAACAGAATTGCTTGTAAGAGTTGCTTGTAATTGTAAAAGACTTATTTTGAGGAATGTAGGATATCCTAAAAAAGTGTTTCATTCAGTCTAAACTATTTTTAACCGATTTCAAAAAGGAGGAGATATAAAATTCGTCGACTGTCTTTTTTTGTGTTTTCCCCGATTACTCGAAGATGGCTGGACCAATTTAGATTTTTTTAGTTTTGTTTGAAAGGCTATAATACTTCCCAATCCGATCCCGACTTGGTGGTCTCATGATCATCAAGTGTCAGGATCTGATGATGTAATCCTGGAGAAGTAGAGAAAACTCTTCAAATTGTATAGGCACACTTGATGTGATTTGAGTAGTTTTTGGAAGGGTACTTTCTCGGAGTGATTCCATTTCGATTTGGTGAAGATCTGATGAAGAACTTCGGAGATAGGGAATTCCTTAAAAAGTGACAGCAAATGGACTAGGGTTGCTGAAATCCCATGTATATCTATTGTTTACGACAACCCCTTTCTTTATCAGTAAGGAAGGTGAGCCGTTATCTATATTTTATCAAAACTAATGTGTAAGGCAACTCAAGACATGGCCGCGGGTTGTACGCTGGCCGCGGGTTGTACACTAGTTATCGCGGCCTCGACATAGAGGGCTAAGAAGGAACATGGGTGGTTTTTAGTCAGTAGAAGTCTGACACTCCCTTTCGCTCTGCCCAAGAGCGGGAGGGGTTATTCGATGATTTTCCACCCGCCAAAAAAAAAAGGGGGCAACTCAAGACATAAAAGCATACTCCGAAGTTGCACAGAGACTCGTCTACAATAACTGCATTCACAACTCAACAATTATTATAGTTCCTCCAACCTCTAGGTAAACTATGTTCCTAGTTTATGAAGCAAGCTACGAGAACCAAGTATAAGCCGCTCAAGCCCTAGCCTTCTCGAAAGGAGAAAATCGTGTCCAATACAATATAATACTTTCCACATACACACGAACAATTGCTTGGTTTTCTCAGCCGTGGACCGAAGAAAGCTCAATAAAAAGCTGGGTATATAAAATAATTGGTAAGCGTAATAACGTATCTTTCCTTGATAATGAAAGTAAAAGAAAATAAAGCAGATGAATTGGGTGCTCTAGAACACAGTATATATTTATTTGGATGATTATTTAGTAATGGCACTTACTATAAAACACTTACTGTAAATGTAGACAAAATACAGGTTACGTCGCGCTTGCTTAGGTGGGGCTGTGGATGGGTGACCACCTGTTATACCTAGTTACCTCCGTGCCTCGGAAAGCACGATGAGCCGTTGCTTCCGGCTTTCATTTGTAGTTCTGTGACAGTCGTAACGGTAGACAGTGGCCCGAAAATCTGACAACCAGTTATACTCAAGGGGTATCATGAATTACCAAGTACTAACTGGGTTGAGGAGGTCAGATAGGCAGTCGCTCCATGTAAAATACTGGTATTCAGCTGCATCCGATTAGACTGGAAGCAGATCCCAACATAGTTCGGAAAAGGCTATTAGGCAGTCTCGTGTTCTTTAATGTTTTTAAATGCTATTTGGGCTCGATCCAACCAGACAGGCTTAATTTTGCCCAATAACATCCCAAAGTTTCACCCCAGAATTAAACCACAATCGTAAAATCTATTCTAATGGGCCCCTTTGTCCCATTTTGGCGAAACATGTTTACAACAATTTAAAACCCTTTAATCTGCTGTTCAAAATCCGTTTTCATCTGTTCTCGAAATAAAAAGTTTCGATTGAAACTGCGATTATTTTTGGCCTATGTCAGAGTAAGTTTATAAGTTAACGCTGAAATGCCAATAACCTGATACTTGGTTATACTAGCTGGCGGGTCACGACCTGTTTCAAGTGGGTGATTGGGAGCTCTCGCGAAAGATCTATTTATCAGGCGTCATGTCTTTTTGGTGCAACTTAGGATGAGGCAAAGTTTGTGGTGGTGTGGTCAAGTGTGGTGTGTTAACTTATGCGGGTATGCGTTTCGTGTGGCGAGTAATAGTAATAAGTACTTGCATCATAATTCTGCCTAGCTTTATTCCAACTTTGATAGGGTCGTCTTCTAGCCTAATCGCTATTGAATACCAGTGTTATGCTTAGAACTAATGCCCATCAATCCAACCCGCACTGGGCCCGCGTGGTGAATTATAGCCTATCCCTGCCCTAGAGAGGAGCCATAAGTCCCTGCATTATACGCTGATGATGATGATGATGATGATGATGAATGCCCATCAGTCTACTCAGTTACTGGGTAATACGGCACCCCCTAACAAGCGTAAAGTAATGTTTTCGGATAGAATGATAAAAAAGTTAGTCATTAAGTGAAAGTTCCTGAAATACAAATTGTGTACTCGTACAAATAATAATCACAAAAGCTCAGATGTTTGTATTTGCTTTGTAATTGTAAATACGACTGCGGAGCCAATTACGAGGATTTGGTAAACAAGTTGAATAGACAAACCCCTCGCCTCGTCTTCTTGGCCTCGTTAGTCTAGTGGTCGCGAGCGCGGCTGTTGAGCATGAGGTCGTGGGTTCGATTCCCGGGTCGGCCAAAGTGTTTTTGGGTTTTTCCATCAGGAATTTCTCAGTATCAGCCACGGAGTCTGAATTTGTGCCTGATTGACGGCAATAGACAGTAGACTCCCCGTCGGGGCTGCGGGTTGTTGTAATGGTTTCCCACCATCAAAAAAAAGGGCAATAGACTCGCCCTCTATAACATGAGACTAAAACTTAACTGGTGAAATGTGGGTGTCATAATAGGGTACACCTTTTGTTTAACCTTCAGGGATTACAGGCGTGATGTTATGTGTTTTGAATAGATAAAGGAAATAAGATTTCATGCACAGAGCTGCCACAAAATTGTCACGCATGCCGTAAGTGCAAGCCTGAATATTCATGGAGTATCGTGGCTTACCTGAATGTCTCTGCTGCCTTCCACAGTGTGTCGCGTTTATAATTAAAAATTTGTATGGAGTCTGTTGCATTTAACATAAGTTATCTAGTTCTCTTCAAAGTCGAGTGAATCGGTATCTTCTAGGCAAGCGTGCATCATGCTATTTTATTAAAAAATCCTCTTCCTACTGTTGGGATACAGGCCTACCACTCTTGCCTTTTACGGGCTGGTGGAAGAGTGATGGTATGCTTTTGGGGGGTATAAGAAACAGAGTGTGAACTTCCTCATCCCCCATAGAAAAGGGAGGATCCTCCGACTAGACGGGTGTTGTGTCTGGTGGGCTCCGAACTGCCCGACATGTAAGTCGGGATTTTCTATAAACGCTAATGTCGCGGATAACTTTGATAGCGCGATTCAGGATTTGCCAAAATTTGTTCGCATGGGTTGCGATAGATGTCGCTGTCGCCACATACTATGTAATAAAATTAGGGTCATCGTCATCATAAACCTATAATATTCCCACTGAGGGCCTCCTCTCTAGGAGAGGGATGGGCTAGTAATCTACCACGCGGCTCCAGTGCGGGTTGGTAGATGTCACATGTGTTCGATTTTTTTTATTTTAATACACACGATGCCTTGCCTTCCCCGTTGTGTGAAAAATTGGCTTGTAAAAGTGTTTGTAAAAACCTACTCGTATTTGCAAAATAAACACAATTTATCATGTACTCCTGCCATCTTGGATTATTGGAGCCTAGTGCTCTTAAGCCAGGGCACTAATTCTGCTAGCTCTCAATACACTTTTATTTTTCGTTTCCTCCCACTGAAAAGTGTAAACCGTTCAACGGGGCTTGGGTGGTTCAAATCGATGTGGAGTGGGGTTTTCGAGTAGTGAATGCTTTTATCCGCATCCCATTCTCTTAATCCACCGTTTATGGGTTATTTTGCCACTAATCGTAACTAAGGAACCCGACGGTAACCTCTCATTTACAAGGTATTATGTGTTACTGGTCACTTCGCTCGCTTAATGAAGTTTAATTAATTATTGGATTAAATCCACTAATGGTTCATCGAAATGGCCTCGATAGTTTTGTAAAGAATCATCTGCCTAGCTTTTTCTCAACTATGTAACCAGATTGCAGCCGAATACCAGTATTTTACATGGAACGACTGCCTTGGGTAATACGATACCCCTTGGTAAAACTGGTTTTCAGACTTTTGAACCACTGAATACCTTCACATGGAACGAATGCAAAGTTAAACAAATGACAGCCGGGACCAACAGATTAACGTGCTTTCCGAGGCACGCAGGAAACTCGGTGTGTAATGGGTGGCCGGCCATCCACGGACCAACCTAGGCAAGGGAGGATGTTATGATTTAGAAAGAAACAAGCAAACATGGCAAATAGAGTCGAATGGCCATGCCATCCCATATAGATTTTATCAGCTATCACATGGTTCCGACAACGAATATGTGTGTTCAATTGGAAAAATTACTACTATTATACATTATACTGACATGTTCATCCAGACCAGTAGACAGGAAAGCTGTTTAACATAACAGTCAAGTTTGGAGCTCATTTACAAGTCACGAGACGACACCGACACGGGTTCCCGTTTTATAAAAAGGGTGCAAAAATGATGGGCAACCCGTCGTACGAGAAATTCGAGAAAATTGTCCAATAAGACCGAGGTTATGTCGTTATCCTTGGAGGGAAAAAATATTTTATGTAAGTTTTGTCGGGTACAAGTGTCTGAAATACGTGTCTCCAAGGTCTTACGTGGAAATGTTATTTTCTAGCTTTGTTTTACTGAATGCGGATGCACTCAATCTAATTTGGAGGATTTATTCAATCAGATCTTTGTACTAGTGTCGTAAGACTAGAGGCAATGGAGACATTGGCTTACGTAAAGATTTTCATATTTTAACAGTTGTAGGTCTGTTTATGTAGAACATTATAATAATTATTCAATACTTGTTTATTGTATAGCCAGAGAAATTAATTAATGAGTAACTTGACTAAATACAAATTACAACTTTTAAGAATATATCTTAGGATAATTTGTTATGGCAAACCTGTGGGCACCTGGCAAATCAGTCAAATTAATATTTTGATGTATAAAGGTAACCTATCGAATCAAATCAAATCGTGACATGCAGGTGTTCAATACATGAATTATATTCTAATGATATTCATTCCACGATCAGCCACTTGGGCATACAAATGATTAAATAATATAATGAAAATAAGATTCTAAAATCGTACCTATTTATTTTACTGAAAATTGTAATGAAACTTTCTTTTGAATTCAGAGTTTTCGTATTGTTAAGTTTACGCAAATTGATTATTTTTGTGGAAAGTTTTTTGTTTTCGTTTTAAACCCAGCTTTATGATTAATTTGCCAAATTTTTGTAAACACTCCGAACTTAATGCTAACTAATAGCTTAATAAAATAAACTTTTGAATTTCATCTCGAATTTCAAAGGGTATTTCTGAGAGTTTACGTTAAACATTTATTTATTTGAAAAGTTTAATAAATCCTTCGTAGATTTATAGCAACTGTACACTCAGCAGCACCAATATACCACTTAGCAACGTTTAGAGCCAATTTTTGCCTACCGTATTGATTTCATTTTCATATTACGTAACATAACCAATATTTTGGAACCTTTGTTATTAATATGGTTAAATCTCAAAGATCTGTGATTATACTTTCATTTATTCGTGGTGACATCCTAAGCATAACAAAAAAAATACTCCTACCAAAATGTTTAGCAGTTTGTTGGCAGATGCATCTCCCATATTATACAAAACTATCTATTTTTTCCCGACTGCGGCGAAACACAAAAGGAGGGTTATGTGTTTGACCTTTATATATGTAGCTACTCGTAGGTACTTTAGCAAAGATACATTAGCGGCTAAACATTAACTTTAACGAAACAAATATTTCACAATAACACAAAGGCTATATTGAAATGCCACTACGTAATTCAAAATGCCATTAGCATTAGCTAATAACATACTAAACCGCGCAATGGCACTCGAATTTACAACCTAACATCTTATAATATTCCCACTGCTGGGACGCAGGCCGTCTCTATGAGAGGGAATGGGCAACCTAACATAAACATCTCTATCCATTTACGAGGCTTTGATAAAAAGCATCATTATTATCATGTCCTTGGTCTTGTCGCATGTTGCTGGTGCTCGGCGCATCGTGTTTTTTTTCTCTTCCATTCCTCTCCTGTCTACTTTCATTTCATTTTTATCTGTGGCGACAGCGACATCTATCGCAAGACACGAGAACTAATTGACAAATCCTACATCGCACTATCGAAGTTATCCGCGACATTAGCTCTTAGAGAAAGTCCCGACTTACATAATATGTCGGGCAGTTAGCCCACCAGACAAAACACCCGTCTGGTCGGAGGATCCTCCCTTTTCTATGGGGGATGAGGAACTTTTACACCTTGTTCCTCATACCTCCAAATATCCTTTAATGTTTTTTTAGGTCTTCCATTATCCTTTTCGTCGCGCAGACTGTAATACCCATGTCAGGATTTAAAAAAAACATCATACAGTTATAACAATAGTTATAAATTAAAATCCTTTTCAAACACACTGACAACGTTGTCTGGCATGAAACTTCAGACATTTCAGAGTAATATATTCCAAAGTACAACAATTGGGTCCCTCATTACTTATCTGAGGTCTAGGCCGACCCTTTGTCTGTTATCTACGTTCCACACACCGCTCACATCCCATTTAAAACAGAAATAGTAGATTGTATGACAAGGGAGCAAAACAATATTTTTACGGCGAGGGCGCTATTTTGAATCCAGAGCGAAGCGAAGGATTCTAGAATAAAATCCTGAGCATAGCGAGGGATTCTAAAATAGAATCCTGAACGTAGCGAGGGATTCAAAGTACATTGCCTGAGGGAAAAATATTTTTGCTCTCGAGTCATATACTCTACTTTTCATCCCTTTCTATGAGAAAATAAATAAGAGACACTTTTAAGTAAATAATGAATACGTAAAAAAAATACATGAATGTAAATGGTCAATTAATCATTCAAGAAAGTTTTAACATTTTGTCCGGAAAATAGGTACTTTCGATTTCTTTGGTATGTGTCCTTCAGACAGTCTCTTCAGATAAGCTACTTATTTTGAGTAGCTGTCAATTTTAATATCTATATTGATATTTACTGTAGATTTAAGCATGGAGTATACACTCCAAAGAGTAGAAGGCTGTTTTGTTTTGGATAATTCTTGAAAATAGGCCAAAAATATACTTTCCGAAAATGTCTTCGCTCCTTATCTATTTTTCCATAGTATAAAATTGTCATTGGCCTTTACATATTTCTCCCGGGATTTCGTAGGTATTAAGTTTTGTATGACTTTGTTGGCTTCTATTTTTATTGTTTCAGGCGTTAATGCACTATCACTTTCAGAATTAGACGTAGAACTCATTTTTTTTGTAAAATACAATAAAGTCCGTACCGATTACAAGACAAGAACAGGGCAGTAATTCGCGCGCTTTTTTTTTTTAGTTACCGCGCCACCTCTCACCGTACACCCAACACTTACAGCCAGAAATCTAAACAATTTGCGTTCGATGTCAATGAACGATTCATGTTCCAAATTTAAATCTCATTACTGCCCGCTAAAAAGTCTTGAAGAGAAAAGAGCTACTTTGCTCCCGCTTTAAGAGGAACAAAACGACACTTTTCGAATAGAAGGGATGAAAAATATACATATTAACCGTACATATAAATGGTTAAGGGGGATGTGTGCTGTAACGCGAATTTATAAAATAAGGAATGAGTACATGTCTAAAAGTGGCGCCGGTGAATGAAAAGTTGTGTGGTAATCGATTGTCGTGGTATGGACATGTGATGCGAAGGAATGAAGAAAATGTTGAGAGGAAAATTTTGAGTATGATTGAGATGGCTATAAGAGAAGAGGAAGGCCAAAGAAACGATGCCGATGGATGTACTGTGTGAAGGATGATATGGCTAGAAAGGAGGTGACTGCTGACATCACGAGAAATAGAGAAGTGTTGAAGAATAAGACATGTTGCGCCGACAACAAATAAATTGGGATAAGGGTAGGAGAATGATCGGAGGATGTCGGGGACTTAAGTATGTTCTAATTTTAAGTGTTTATTTTTTTGTCAATTTGTTCTGTCCTGTGTGAAACCAATAAATACTTTTTCATTCTTTCTTTCTTTCGGGGCTGCGGGATGTTGTAAGAGATACCGCGGCCTACAGACATATAGGTCTAAGAAGGAATATGGGTGGTTTTTAGTCAGTAGAAGTCTGACACTCCCTTTCGCTCTGCCCAAGAGCGGGAGGGGTTATTTGATGATTTTCCACCCGCCAAAAAAAAAGGGCAGGAGAATGATGATGACAAATGTAAATGGCTAAGTTTTTATATAAAGGGTGTAAATAGACCCTTAACGAAGCCGAAAGGCACTTGTTCTCCCCATCATGCGGTTATATTTTATCTTGACCATACCTTCCAGTGACGAAGATAATAATGGAGGTCAAAGTTCCAAGTCTTTCTTAAGTTTTTTTTTAAAACACTACATTTGAAGTTGGCTAGTATAGCTTTAATTTAAACTCAATGACCCGTTTTATTTGTATTGCATCCAACAGCACAATGTTTTGTGTTACATTGAGTTTTACCGTAAAACGTGATTTTTCGCCCCAATAGAACGCATTTTCCAGCAAAATTTTTTGCGTAGGGATAGGATAAACAGAATGCATTGACGGCTTCGTGAAGAGTACATTAATACCTTGTAGTACTACATTACTCGATAAACACTCAGTTGTAGAAGTGCTTGTCTTGCTTGGGTTGATCAGTCTTTTTTTTATTGAGACTAGCTCGCCACACTATTCCCAAACCACTGTAACTCTTGAAACCCAGAATCAACAGTGGAGACCACCAGACAAGCGCCGAGACAATGAAGCTCGACGAAGTTCCAGAAAAACAATTTAACTGTATTGGTTCCCGCAACGGAATTAATCAGAAAAGAATAACGGAGGAGTAGGAAAAAACATAATTTCCTATTGATCTAGTCTAAAAACATCAATCTGATCGGCTGAAGCTGATTCTACATCGACAAGTCTGTTAATACCATCTCGCATTTCGTATCGTTTACGTCACTTTAGGTCTACATTGCTTTTCCACTTCACTACCATTTGCTTTACTGGTTCACGTGTCATTGGTTTCATTAATATGCTCCCTTGGCCGGTAAAGAGCACTTTAAAAGTTCCTTTTCTTGTTTTTTACCCGACTGCGGCGAAGCCCAAAAGGAGGATAATGTGTTTGCGTGTATGTATGTATGAATGTCCGTTTCTTTGTTCCCTCATAACTCCTAAACGGATTAGGGGATTTGGATAAAATATGCCTCGTTAGATTCGTCTTGATGGTGCAAGTGTCACTGGCTACATTAAATTAAAGAAAGTGGATATTGGGGGCCATATCGCGGGTTTAAAAAGAAACTGAAAAGCAAAGACAAGCACATTTTAAATTAAAAAACAAAACTTGGAAGCAGGCGGGGTTCATTTGAATATTAAATTATGAAATTAAATGAAAATAGAATGGACCCCGCCGCGTTTGCTTTTCAGTTTGTTCAGTCGGGTTTTTTAGTTTTTTAACAACATTTTTTTGATTAATTATTACTAGAGACTTGCCCCGGCGTCGCATGGGTGCAATGTACTACATATAAATAAACCTTAATTTTGAATCACTCTATCTATTGCTGAAAAATGTAATATCTAGTCTTTTTCCACCTATATTGAGATCGGATTCCAGTCTAACCGGATGCAGCTGAATACTGGTATTTTACATGGGTCGACTGCCTATATGACCTCCACAACCAACTTAATACTGTGTAATATGATACCCTTTAGTAAGACTGGTTGTCAGCCTTTCAGGCCACTGATTACCTATACGGACTGTTTTGTGTTTATTATTAGACTTTATTGTATTATTTTAGATTTGATGTGATGTCACTTATAGGAGTTGTCAGATGAAAACTTTTAGATCTTGTATCAGGTTTCGGTACAAAGGTTGGTAGGCATGAGTTAAAATTATACTGGCGACATTTTCCGCCCACAGTATGAAAGTGAAATGTTACTGATAATTTTCACGTAAGAACGTATTTACCTTGATGCTGTATTTAACGCCTACGATGAGGTTTAATTTGCCGTAACAAGAAATACGGAAAAGTGGACGAAGTGGGCGGTCGGTGGTGTCAGGTGTGATAGAGTGGAGTGGAGTGGTGGTATGTGGTTAAAAAATATAAATGTTACCTAGCCTTTGGCTATTGGGCTTCCTGCCTGACTGATAGTAGAGATCACCACTTTCAGCCACTCTGGATTTTAGGACTCCAGTTAGAACTAAGAATTAACGAGGAGAAGGTGTAAAAGTACCCAGTCTTTTAGTCAGTTATTGTCTTATGGACCTACCACACGTACAGTCTTCACCACAGTCTTGCCTGTCTTGTTGGTAATGGTAATACAGTTTTACCAACCACACGTGCGATGTACTGTGAGCACCGTGTAATCGCGCAGGCAAAAGTGTGGTGAAGCTTGGGCGTGTGGTAGGCCCATTACAGACCCCTCCGCCTCTCGCCTCGCCACGGGCCACGGCTAAGGACATACATGAGGATTTACACGCCTAAAAAACCGGCTAAGTGCGAGTCATACTCGCGCTTGAAGGGTTCTTGACAGACAAACTGACGGGTGGAAGGACAGACAACAGAGGTTAAGTAATAGGGTCCCGTTGGTTACCCTTCGGGTACGGAACCTGGAAAATACATTTCTGCCTAACTCATCGGGGATTACAGGCATGATGTTATGAAATATCATAAATCTACCTTTCCTTTTACCTTGCATTGTCTCATGGCCGGTGATAATCAAAACTCTCCATAAAATAAAATAAAAGAAAACCAAGTCAATGATGATCACATTTTTCAGTTTACGTTTTTACATAACTTTGGAAACTAACTCTGGATGTGGTTTGTTTGCTAGTTATTGGGAAGACAATAATATTAGAATACTTATTTGCGGTTCGTGAGACCTCAGTAAGTACTTCACGGTCTATACTAGGAATATACAGCTTGATAAAACACCTATTGAACTTACAACATTTTACAAAGGTTACCAAATGATTGTATTTATTCACAACTAGCTGTTGCCAGCGGCTTCACCAGTTACAACTCGAAAATTATCCCACAGTAAGATAAAATCGGGATAAAAAAACGATCCTATGTGTTAATCCAGGTTATAAATTATCTGTGTACCAAATTTTATCCAAATCCGTTCAGTAGTTTTTGCGTAAAGAAGTAACAAACATACACACACACACTCACAAACTTTCGCCTTTATAATATTAGTGTGATATGTTTTATTTGCCTAACATGTAACGTGGGTTAGATCACAAAATCTTATTTTAAATATTTAGCTGGTGAAAACTAACAAAAAAAAAACAACGGGTTGCACTCCGGGAATGCCGGCAAAAGTGAAAACTGCATTTTTGACTATGTTGGAATGGTTAGGGAATAATTTGGCACGAATTGCTTTATTTATCAGCTTAGAAATTCTATAATTTATGTAGGTAGTTAAATACAATAATCATTTATTGCACTATCGTACACAAATATGTATGTCAACTTTTATATTTTTTTTTACATTTGACACGCAATTCACGTAAGCGCCTTGCACCGTCTTAAGGATTTTCGATCAGATCACGTATCCTGACGCGAAATTTTTTTCACTTCAAAAATATATTTTTTAATTAGGTACCGATGATTTTCGCTATGGGCCGGTTCAGAATGATGTACTGAATACGTGGTCACCGTTTATGCGTCGGTGTCCTTTTCTCCGCCTTTAAACAAACATACCTATAAAACGACAACTTTCAAAACAAACACCTTCATATTTCCTCGTTGTAACCACGACTGTTGAAGAGTGCTTCAAGCTCTGGGAAATGAAAACAAAAGAGAGTAAAAATAAATGAAAAATATAAAGCTTTTCTCGTTGTTTCGTTTCTGAACATGACGTTAGCGTTGATGAAGTTATAAATTGGAACCAATGACGTATTATATATAGACACGTCATGAACTAACTTGGCGGCGCTTCAAAACGGCGAAAATATTATACAGGGTGTTTGGTAGATGGGTGCAAAGCCTGAAGGGGGTGATATCTTAGACCATTTAGAACTTATTAAGCTAAACTTGTCTTAGACGAAGTCTGTTCCTTGTATTTTTTTTTGAAACTCTAAGGTTTTTAATAATAATACCCTTTTTTTTTCAAATAATTGTTAATAGTGTCCAGTAAAAGCTGTTATGTTATTATTTTTTATCTAAGTAATGTGTGATTACTCAAACAAAATAATTCCCAAGCAACTGTGTCATCAGAGAAACATTCTACGTTATATTCAAGTTTAAGAAACTTTTAAAAATCAAGAAAATGTTTTGTTTACGGCATAATAAAAAAATAAAAAAAATAGCCTCAGTTGTTCAAACCTTTTTAAAAACATGCTTGGTTATTGCCCTTTCTTTTGAGGTACTATTTACGCAGATGTCTCATCAACTCTTGGAATTAGGATGTACAAAGCAAATTGAGGTGGAATATTTAATTTTTAAACAGATTAAAATAATGCAACATTTTTGCTAATGCACTATTGTTTTTTGTTAGAACTGGTAACTGATTCATTCTTAGAATTATGGTGCACGCGCACCAATCAAATTCTGGGAACTCGCTAACAAAAGCCGCCGCGCGACGACAACAAACTTGCCCTTTTTTCGACTCTCGGGTAGCGTCTACTGAACTGCTGTTATTCAATAGAAAAATCAGCTTAGTTGCTAAGGATATAAAGTCGTTATCTATTTACACTAGTACTACCTAGTACCCGAGTAGTCGAGTGGACTCGTCACATCTTCGGACCCTCAGTTAGTCAAGTAACGACTGCCCTTGTGACTAGACGTTTTAATTGCAAATTCGTGTTTACACAATTCACCGCATGACGTTGTGCGCTCCTTCACGTGTTGATTTTGGAGGTGTTTAAGGTGTTGAGCCCTAGCTGTGAGCTCCTTCAGTGATTTTGGACTTTTATTTGTGTGATCAATCGACTATGGCTACTTTTTCGAATGAAGAATATGCGGATATCGTCTTCATGTATGGCAGAGCGTGGAGCGTGGTGGATCTTTGGCGCGACGAATGTACCAAGAGAGATATCCGAATCGCAGATTACCTAATGTCAGAGTGTTTTACAACACATTCCGTCGGCTTTCTGTAGTTGGAATCCATCGCGCAGAATCTGGATTCAACCCGGGAAGACATCACCGTATCGAGGAAGACATTATTGCAGCTTTTGATGCAGATCCTACTACGAGCGTCAGAGTAGTAGCTCGAAACCTCAACATTTCGGTATGGAAGGTGTGGAATACGATGCACCGAGAAAACAAATATCCTTTCCACGGCACGGGTGTACAAGGTTTGGAAAATGAAGATCCCCCCCGAAGGATTCAGTTCTGTCGCTTTTTGTTAAATAGTGACATTGAAGATGCATGGTTTTTAAAATCCGTCTTGTGGACCGATGAGTCAAAATTTTCGAAAGAAGGAATTACCAATTTCCATAATCTTCATCGATGGACCGACAAGGAGAACAATCCACACTGGAAGAAGCAAGTGTCGTTCCAAAGGAAATTTTCAGTTAACGTGTGGGCAGGAGTAATCGGCCGAACGTTGATTGGTCCCCACTTCCTGCCAGATAATTTAAATGGAGAAAATTACCTGGAATTCCTCCAAAACTATCTCCCAGAGCTTCTGGACGAGACCGAAATACCAACATTGACAATGAGAAGACCACTGATTTTTCAACAAGATGGTTGTCCAGCACACTGGACCCTAAACGTGAGAGAACATTTAAATAATTGTTTCCCAGAGAGCTGGATTGGCAGAGACGGGCCCATCCCTTGGCCACCTCGATCACCCGATTTAACTCCTGTGGATTTTTTCGTTTGGGGACGGACCAAGCAGCTCGTCTACTCGCACGTTGAAATTTCAACTAGAGAAGAATTAATAGAAAGAATCCAAACGGCTTTTCAAGTCATGAAGCAGGAGATGAAATTAAAAATCACAACTACAGAAGTGAGAAGACGGGCACGCGCTTGTATAAGAAACCGCGGTCAACATTTTGAACATGAACAATAAATTATTTTAACAAAAATGTTGTTTTATTGATCTGTTCGAAAATAACAATTTTCATACTCAATTTGCTTTGTACATCCTAATTCCAAGAGTTGATGAGACATCTGCGTAAATAGTACCTCAAAAGAAAGGGCAATAACCAAGCATGTTTTAAAAAAGGTTTGAACAACTGAGGCTATTTTTTAATTTTTTTTATTATGCCGTAAGCAAAACATTTGCTTGATTTTTAAAAGTTTCTTAAACTTGAATATGGCGTAGAATATTTCTCTGATGACTCAGATGCTTTGGAATTATTTTGTTTGAGTAATCACACATTACATAAATAATAAATAAATAAAAAATAATAACATAACAGCTTTTACTGGACACTATTAACAATTAAATGAAAAAAAATGGGTATTATTGTTAAAAACCTTAGAGTTTCGAAAAAAAATACAAGGAACAGACTTCGTCTAAGACAAGTTTATCTTGATAAGTTCTAAATGGTCTAAAATATCACCCCCTTCAGGCTTTGCACCCATCTACCAAACACCCTGTATAACTACTTTTACGCATAAAGGAAGGGAAAGAAAATATGACACCGTACAGTGGGATGCCTGTGATGTCTTTTTGTTTCGCGCAGGTTCACACACAATTTAAATTAAGAACAAACGTAGCATCGTGCGAGAGGTTGGTGCGTAACTAAGCGCGATGTGGCCAATTGGCTTCATTTCATGTTGTCATTTTTGAGGGCGGACAACGTATCTATAGTTTTAATATATCATTGATTGGAACTGTATTATTTGAAATTCGAATTCGAGCGTTTGTATTTTTTTTCGGCATGGCATCTCGCAGTTCAGCCTAGCAGGCTGGCTACTGCTGAACCGGACAAATTCTATGGATGCCTTCAGTTTAAGGCCTCCAGTCAGGAGCCGAATTCAGGTGTGTTTGCGCTAAACTAGTGGATTGGCGTGGGAGAGTACGCGATGCGTTTACGCTCTAGCGTTCAAAAGGTTAACCTGAAGATCGACCCCAGCGAATAGCATTTATTATTTAGCCTTTCGAAAAGTGCCTGATGGAAATGCCCGAAGTTTAGGTACACATCATTAGGTTACGAGTTACGAGGCATACAAATAGTGTAAAGTACCTACTAGATTTTTTCAAATCGGTTAGCAAGCGACGGAGTTATTCCCGAACAAACATACAAGAAAAAATTAATATAAACATCCCAATTGAGAACCTCCTTCTGTTTTTAGAAGTCGGTTAAAAACAGAGGATACTTTGCATATTTATTTAAGATTTTAATTTTTTTTTAAAGCCAAGAGAACAATGCTCTAGATTGTGTATTTTTTTTATTTTTAAATCCTGCCATGGTTGCAAAAAAAAGGATGTAATGTACCTATCCTAAAAAAGGCCGATTCCCGTGCATAAAAAGCCGAAAGCCATTTTTTTCGCAGTCATCGCGATTTTTGTTCTGGACATGGATATACCTTCTAGTCACATTTTTTTTTAATACTTATATTAATGTTAGTTTTAATTTTCTCCATGACTTTTGAATGAGAGTTTTCACCCAAAAAAAAGTAGTTTCCCTGCAATTTTTCAGGTTCGAGCTAAGTATTTAATTTAATGTACCGTATGCTTGGGTGACGGCTTCATGAAGAGTTCCGTTTACACGCTGTGTATAAAAGGAATAGAAAACAAACAAAAATAAATAAATGAGCTTATTAAATAAATTCGCCTTAGAATTTAGAATTCACAAGCTCTGCTTAGCTTGGGACTAGATGGCGTTGTGTGATAGTTGTGAAATATTATTATTATTATATAATTTCCATCTCCTTTTCTGTTTTGTCACGACCTCTTATCTGCATCGCTATTTAAAGGGCAGTGTCCGATTTCTTCACTTAACTCGGCATCTGAATATAAAAGAAAACGAAAGATGGAATTACGACTGAAACTCCTTTAATTAGAAGGGAAACACAGAGATGTTGTCAATTAACAGGAGATTGTACTTTGAGAGAATTTGAAGCTTCGAGAGCTTTGTTTGTTAAAGAACTTTCGTTGTATACTCTAATAAGACTGTTTAATTAAATATTTTGTATCGTTTTTTGATATTTGTTGCGATATTAGCTCGTATTCAGAATCAACAGTTAAATAATCAGGCACTACTGATATGCACATCAGCATTGTTGGAAATAGGCTAAACAGATGTAATAAAAACACGCCTGTAAAAAAAAAATCCTTTAGTAATTTCCACCCCTTTTTTTTTTTTTTTTGGTGGGTGTAAAATCACCGAATTCTCTATTGATATTTCGTAAATCTGTGTAAAAATATTATATTACGCCCCAACAAATTAATTATTTCCCGCTAATTAGGTCAAGCGTAATTAAAATATCATTTCGTGGCAGTTTGTCAAGGTTTCAAGGAGAATCTGGCGTTTCACAAATTGAATTTACTTTGTTAATTATTAAAATTAACTTAAATTACTTTACCGGTCGTTTTATTTCCTTAATGAACTTGAAACTTGATATTTCCAGGCGGACAAGTGTAATGAGCAATTTTCGCCGTTAGCTACGTTGAAGAATTCATTTGCCTTATGAGTTTATGACTTTACGTTCATGACTACTTCGGGGCGTAAGAAAGTGGCAATTGTTTCCAGAGCTTTTCAAGTGTTTTTTATTTATACAACAACTTGAAACTAAATTGGCATTAGCTTTATGGTAACGTCCTTTAACTACACACATCAAAAGTGTCTAGGGATCAAGCATTTTTATGCGGATTTCTTGAGATTGAGATGTGGCTTTGTAATAAATTTATGATTTTATAAATTTATATGGATCCATTTTGGTGCATTTCATAATTTGAATCAGGAACTGTGAATCAAATTCGAGTAAAAGATGAAAATCAGCTGTCAATATTTTCCCTATAAAAACATACAACGCATTGAAGACATTATTAGTGCTACTGTTTCCCTACTACTGATTAAAACCAACGTTATTATGGAGCGGCGACGTCATTTAAGCAGGGAAGAAATGCTCAGAGCCGTGGGAATGATAGAAGCTGGTTCCCGGCAACGTACTGTGGCTTTAGCTCTGAATACAAGTCAGAGTGTTATCAGTCGACTTTGGACACGTTACCGAAGCACTGGTACCGTGGCTGAGCGCCATGGAGGACGGTATCGCTGCACCACACGGAGACAAGACCGATACATTCAAATCTTAACTCGAAGAGCTCCAACAATAACCGCCATGATGTTAGCCGTGAGGCTTCATCACTCTTCAGGGAACTTAATTAGCGACCAAACAGTCAGAAACCGCTTGCATGAAGTGAACCTTCATTCCCGAAGACCGCTACGGGTACCACCTATAGCAATGCACAATCGTAGGATTCGATATCAATGGGCTCTTGAACACAGAAATTGGGCAGAAGAACAATGGCGTTTCGTGTGCTTTTCTGATGAGTCTCGTTTTGGTATGAGACCGGATACAAGACGTATACGACACTGGAGAACCCCTGGACGCCAACAGGGATTAAAATCCTGCCAGGAAGTCCATCCTTATAGTGGTGGAACCATCATGGTATGGGCGGGTATTTGGATCGGCAGAAGAACTGAGTTGATTTGGATCAGAGGCAACCTCAACACTCAAATTTATGCTGAGACGATTGTATCAGACGTCATCGTTCCTCTACAAGTGCAAATCGGTCCCTTATTTCAGTTAATGCATGATAATGCACGACCGCACACCGCAAGAGTTGTAAGACAGACTCTCGCCGCAGCTAACATCAATGTCCTGCCCTGGCCTGCTCAGTCGCCAGACTTGAACCCGATTGAGCATGCATGGGATATGCTACAGAGAAGAGCTCTGCCGAATATGGAGGGTATCCAGTCGCAAGAAGACCTTTTTTTGTTGTTGCAACGAACATGGGCGGCCATTCCACAGCGTGATTTGGATGAACTCATTTTGAGTATGCCAAACCGATGTTCTTGTGTTGTTAGTGTTCGCGGTAGAAACACGGATTATTAATTGTTGAAGTTACCCAATAAAATTTTAAAGAAAACTGTTATTTCAGTCTTTTTTTCGAACTTTAATGTTAGTGGTTCAAATGTCAAAAATCCCTTTATTAGGAAAATGGCAAATTTCTTTATTAATGCAAAGGTGACTTGGTTTATCGTTACTGTGACAAACGAAAACACTTTATTTGATGAATCCTTAAAGAAAATTTTAATTAATATCAATCAGGAGAAAAGTTATTGCAAAAATATATGTTGATCCCTAGACACTTTTGATGTGTGTATTTATTTACTACCAATTATATGCAGGGAGGCGTTGAGCTGAATCTCATCCAAACTCACGCGGGTTAGAGGGGGGGGGGGTCTTGGCTAATATAACGTAATTTTTACTTGCAAGAAGAATCTGTCAATTTGTGAAAAAAAATGGATTAAAAATGTTCTCCACTACAAAATTACTAAATCCTACACAATCATATGTTTAGTGGTAATTTAAACGCCACAAAATAGCACAATAGCCCGTTGATTGTTATCAATCACCAGCCACAACACCTACCAATAAAAAAAGTATTAAGAAAAAAAAACTTATTTATGTCCACAACAATTATTTTAACCATACTTCATCCGACTTAGATGCAAATATAGGTACAACAAAACAACGTAATCTGTATCTGAGCAGCTATACTAATATTCAACACTGATTCACTGATTCTAAACTTAGGCCTAAAAGCACCTTCCAACCTCCAAGTTGTTGTTCAAAGAGATAATCCTTCATGCATGAAGACTTACTGCGACCGATATGTCTTCGTGAATACATTTACATCACAAATACACGAGTAATCTGTTCTCTACAGCTGTTATAAGTGATACTACACACTGTTGTTCGGGTGCCGACCCTTACAACACACTTTTTTTCGGTGCCGACCTGAACTACAGTGTGTAGCAGTCAGCTGATATTCGAATCGGTAGTGTTTGTTGAAGTTTAACTTTTTTATGAATTCTTGTGAGTTTTTGATTGGTTAGGCCCAAATCAATAAAAACCTAAACTCACGTGTTCTCTCCATCCCATGGGGGCAGAAACTATAGAACGCCTGCTACGATCTTTTCATACTCCTTTTGCTTCCTCAACCACAAAAAAATACGGTTTAGGCGCAAAATTCCTAATTCTCAAAATGGAAACAGAGTCGCAAAAGGACTAGTTCTCAAAAAGTTTAGGCTTTTTGAGAAAAAAGATCTAAATCTAAATCTCTAAATTACCAATTCTCAAAAAGCCTAGTTCTCTAAAAGCCTAATTTTCATTATGCCCAAGTCTCAAAATTGCACATTCTCAAAATGGCAAAGTTTCTACAAAGTAGAAAAAGGGAGTATTCTCAGAAATGAAAGATTTCTTAATATTTGTCGCGTTTCACGTTCACATTTCATAATATGTGTGCCCACTACTGCATTCTGAACTTTGTACCTTCATCATGATTTTGCACTCCGTGTACAGTGTGAACAAATGTACCAGGGTGTCAGGATTCAGTTGAAGATTAACTGCGGGATGAGCCCGAAAGAAATGATTAATCTTATGATACCCTATTACGGACACATTACATTAGGTACTCCTGTTAACTTCTGTATTTGGTGCAAATGACAATGTCTAGTGTACCCAGGTGTAAGTTATACTAATGCAAACACCATCCTCCGATATACGTCAGACCGCACGTAGATGATAGGATGATACTCGACTAATACCTACTTGATCAAACAAATCAACCACGGTCGGCGCCGCCGTGACGAACGCAACGGGTTAGATGGAATTTATTTTCTGGACATCTGTCCCGACAACGGGACAGCGTCACCGGGGTAGATGAGAGTGAGTCAATATTATTTCCCAAAATTTATATAGTATGAAAAAAAAAAAATGAAAAAGTGTTTATTTTGAACTTAAGTCAAATTCATTACAATTTACTTCTGCCAAACTACAGAGCAGTTTGTTGGCAGACGTAGCTCCCACGATACTCTCAATATTAACGTATGTACGTTCACTTTTGCATTTACAAAATAAAATAAATAACTAAAATAATCTGACCACAACCAGGTCAGGTCAGTCCGTCGTGAAATGTGTACGTGAAAACGCGTCTTAGTATAAATCATAACGGTTAACACCGATAGCCGTAAAAAGCTTACTTCCTGTCTATAACACTGGTGTGGTTAGGAAAAAAAATCCTCACCGTCACCCCAGTGTGACAGAACAGTGTGTAGGTTAGTCAGGTGCGTCTTAACCGAGAGGTATTCCCATCTGAGCACCGATTTTTAGAGCACCAAAGCTATTCCCATCTGAGCACCTACGATTTGGTAACTGCTAGTGATGGGGTGTATAATAAAAGAATTGGGCATTAAGAGAATTAGGCTTTTTGAGAATTGGGCATTCAGAGAACTAGGCTTTTTGCGCCTAAACCAAAAATACTAGTCCGTTCGGCATCTAACATCGCTTAGTCATATTCAGGGACGATGGTTACAATTCGAGGTAAGCTTTAACCGAACGTATATTAACAGACGCAAACTTTAATCATTTTTAATCATTATGTACTGTAGCATACTATACATTAGGTTCAAGGGTGATTGGGTAAGTTTGACAGTTTCAGGTACGTTAATGTGCTGGCTGTTCCTTATTTTTGTTATATTCGAATTTCAACCCGGATTATGCCGAATAATGCCGACCCGAAAATATCGTGAGTAGTATCCCTTACTTCCGACTTCGGAGCGTAGCGTTTACATCTTACTTCCTTCGTAAGCTCTTGTAAATCCTATTTCAATTTTATTGCTCACTTTCCGAAAAGAAATGAAAGGCAGATGGTACAGCGTAACTTGAACTCGCCCTGTGTACATTTCGTATGAAGTCGTGGGTCAGCCATTTTGGATTTAAGGTTCAAATTAACTGCCATATTTGAAGAAATTATTAAGGTTCTGTTTCTGTTGTTATCGTTTCACTTAGCGAATTTTATTTTAGGTATTGCTCGGTTAATTAGGGCTCGGGCCCCATTAGCTAGAATTTATTTTTATAATTTCTTTAATTAATTCACAAAAAAATGTCAAGGTTTTTAACGTGAAATAGGTAACAGTGACTTGCGAGCAAAAACAAACAGTGGCATTTTAGAAAATCGCTTTATCATTTGTGATAATATCGCTTCAATCACAAAGTCTTTACGTAACTTTTTGTTAGATTTGGTTGACTTTTCTTATTTTCTGCCTTAAACGATTTACCGTCTTTAGACGCAAAATTGGTGGGATCAGGGTATATCAGATTTGTCACTGAAACTTGGTCCTCGTTTAGTGACCCATTTGGCTACACACAGTACTTTATCGGTCAGTTTTAAGTTTTAAGCCCGTTGCCAAACAGCTTTGACACTATTTCAACCCTCATACGGTGGACAAACTCGGTTAATAAAATCGTGCCAAAATGGCCGATCATTGACACCGTAATTATTTATTTGAAAGCTTTGGTAATCTACTAATTGAAAGACTAGGTTTCACGATGGCGGGCATATAAGTCTTGTATGTACCTATTACCCACGTTTGTAAAGAAATAAACTATTTGATTTGTTTAGGTGTAGAAATGATTGTTCGTTATCTCCTATTAATTTGACAGAGCGTTTGATCACTATGAGGCGATCATTAAGAAAGACATTGTCTAGAAATTTTGTAAAATAAATATGAAAAAAAATAGTACTATTAAAGCATTACAATCAAAATCACAATCAATCGTTGATCGACTACGAACTTTTGCACAAAGTCATCAATTCATCGAAAATAGCAGACTTGTTGACTTTCCTTCAAATCAAAAATTCAGTACCACACTAATTACCACAACTATACTACACTATACACATACTATACATACACAACACTACATATACTATACTATTACTTAATAGCAGTTTAGTGAAACTAGGGTAGCTGCTAATAAATTAGAAACTTCTAAACTGTCCTGGGCACCATTTGACATATTTCCGGCCATTCCAACTGTAATCTTGTTTGAATACTAAGATTCTATCTCGAGAGGCTTGGGACAATAGCCCTCGTTATAACAAAGCCTGTAATTCAGCGCCCTGCCACCACGGTTTGCTTACATTTGCCAAATCTTGTCTGCGGAAGAGAAGAACAGACATGGAGCGCTTAATGATACCTTTATGTTCATACAATAAATAATTTAGTGATTAAGAGTAGCGTCCAAAAAGAAACAGAACAAGGGACGTCTTTTTCATTTCTTTATATGGATGAATGGACTACATTGTTCTAGTGGACGCAAGGTTGACTGCTGAGCAAGAAGCGCTAGGTTTGATTCCTGGGTGCAAATTGCTTTTGGGTTTTTCCATCAGGATTTTCTCAGTAGCTGCCATTGATATGGCAATAGGCTCACCCACTTGTTACATAGTACTTACTGAGTGTACTATGAAGAACTCCTCTGCCTGATCCTTCGGGGAGACAGGCAGGAGTGATCTATGTTATGCTACATTTATATAAGAAAAAAAAAACAATACACAAACAACGCTTAACAGATATTAAAAACAATAAACAAGCAGGGATTACAAAAAAAAAAAAAATGTTGCACGTCGTGACTGCGACAGGTAGGTTTTTATATAGCTTTCTGTCCGGCTTAAGCCCTTTCCGCCTCAATAACCGTGGTTACTTTCTGAAATCGAATTTCACCAGTGAAAGTGGTGGATATTATTGACATTTAACATTGATCGAGTGTTAGATGTCAATGATATCCACAACAATGATTTTTTTTTTTTTCGCTAAAGCATTGTTTATTCTTGCATGAGTATTGACCATTGATCACGTCACTTCCTCACAGCGTTTCAACGATTTCTTTTGATTTATATTTGCACTAGTCTAGATTCTATGTTGTTTAATGTATCTGGCTCACCGTCCTAAGTACTAATACTGAAACATAAAAATATTGTAAAACCAAACGGCACGGTTGGCGCAGTGGCTCAAGCAATGGACTGCTGCGCTGCGTGTCGCGGGTTCGATCCCCGCACGGAACAAATATTTGTATGACCTACAGATAGTTTTTCCGGGTCTGGGTATTTGTGTATGTGAGTTTAAATGTTTGTGAACGCACCCACGATACAGGAGAAAATCCTAGTGTGGGGGCCACGTTTTAAAAAAAAAACCATTATAAAAGAGTAACCATGGCGTTTATTGCCGGTTCTCTCTAAAGGGAAACGACATACCCGAACCGTGCACCTTATGTTGACGTTTTATAAGTGCCCATTTAGGCCAATGTGAACTAAAATATTTAGATTTTGATTGAATTCGTAAGATTAAAAGAACTATCGTCGGGCGAGCAAAGGATAAGGAGAATTATTCAGAGTTGATGGCACCAGAACAAGCAGAGGTAGGCGATCTTCTCGGCTTTGCTACAGTATTTTCTGTCCTTGGCACTCCACTGATTTATTCCTCAGTGTTGTCGACCCATTTGGCTTTGCATCTGCCGCATTCGTGTCCCAGTTTCTGGTTGATGCTGCAAGCGGTACTGGTAGTTTTATGCGTAATTTCGGCTCAGTTTTGGCAATTTGTAGTGTTTCATTTAGGTCAGGTGATTTTCGTACTTTCAAATACATAGTTGGGGCGTTTAGTACTGGTTAGTTTAAGTACGGTTCTTTATTGTGTATATTTTACAATATCACAATAATAGGGTAGAAGTTAACAAAAAAAAAATCTAATTCCGTCAGATAGATTTCCAAAAAATATTGGCGAAATATTTTTTCTTTTTTATCGTAAACAAACAATGAAAACGATACATTTCTTTGTAAACTCGTCTGACGTCATATTCTATGACATTTCTTACCGGTGAGTGACGTCACAGCCCCCCACTCAAATCTTTGACGCGTTTTATCTCCGTAAATGTTTATTGATTTCATAAAACAAAAAATACGTATCCAATATTTTTTGATAATCTAACAGACGGACTAATTAGAATCATATCTTTTTAAGTAAGTAAACATCCCTATTTCTGCTAGCAAGCTGTGCGATTTTTGTTTGGTAGCATATCCGGAAGAGAATTGATGAATTGAATATACTTGGGGTTATTAATTGTTAATGGAATTGGCTCCCAACTCTACGTCAAAAGATCGCGTGTGTGTTTTGTATAAAGGCACTAGGCAAATTGTATTAAAACTTTCGATAAGTCCCTAAAAACTTTTTACATACAGATTAATCGATAATTCGATTTGCCTCACTTATACATAAACCGCTTCTTCATAATCCACTTCAGCATTCGTCATCTACCTTAAGTATAGTTGTGGCTTCTGAAAAATAGAGCATTTCCTACATCCTCTTTAAACCATTCAATCTTATTCCACAATCAGAGAAACCTTTTGACCTCCATTTTAAATGACCATATAATCTTTTTTCAATCAGCTAATGTTTTTGTATGCTGTTTCGCTGGGACTTGCGTGTACGTACACTGACTTAGCAAGTTTTATATGTGGTGTCATGGTGCAGGTTTGCGATTTATATTTTTTTAAGATATAATCTGGCTAAATTGGGTATCCTCGATCCATTCCAAACAAACTGCCAGTGTGGAGCGCGTCTGCAGGATATGCGCCACCTCCTAATATCCTGCCCATCCTGCACAACCACTTGCACCTTTCAGGACTAACTAGAAGCGAATGATAAAGCTGTTCAGGTGGCTACATACTGGTCTAACATGATTTGAGCTTATCGCCACGTATGTAAAAGAAGAGGAAGCTACCTTTTGTTACGCTTTAAAACAGAGAAAGGGTGTTTTTCATGGGTGAATTTCATTGTTGTCCTATATTTGGAATCCATACGTATCCCGTGTATTCATAGCAACAAAAGTAGATACATGTAAAACCTACACTCGAAACTCAGGCTCATCATCTGGCTTAGTCAAATATTTTTTCTTTCTTTTTTTTTTTTCTAGTCTTTTTGTTGTTCTATGTTGGGGTCGGCTCCCAGTCTTACCGGATTGAGCTGAATAACTAGTATTTTACACGGTGCGACTACCTATTTTACCTCCAATACAAGCAGTCGAGTATTTTCTCGGTAACGCTACCAACTTAACAATAAAACAAAATTTAATTAATAGTAACAGGATAATTTTTATTTTCTTAAATTTCTTTTGTGATTATTGTACCTAAGTGATCCGAAAATATTTCTACCACTTATAGTTTAAATACGACCAAAAATTGGATAATAATAATAATAATTATTACCGGTAATATTACCGGTATCGATACCCCTTGGTAAGACCATACGCGGAATTACTATTACCCTGGTCAGTGAGCCAACTGTTTACGATCCTTTCATAAAACTAAATATTCAACTGTATTTTTCTCTACGCGACAACATGTCGAACACACTATAGTCCAGTAAATCGCTCACGTAAAATCCTGTTTTAATTTACTCTCCCTCTGCACACGTCCAACGCCGCAGGCTTTCCAGCGCTCCGTATTTGCAATCCGCAACCACTGACTGTCAAAGGCTTTCAGCGTACATACATGCACGTAGGTAAGTAGTACGTGGCGACTATTGGGTTACCTACTAGGTACCTTTAGTCGCCAGCACATCAAGCTACTATTATATCATTACAGCTAGTCATTGTCCCAATGATGGGCAAGGGCCTCCCTCCATTTCTTCCAACGGTCACAATTCTGTGCAACTTCTTTCCAATTCTCGTCCCACCATCTCCTTCAGGGTCAGCCACAATCCCGTGTCACTGTTTCAGGGCACCAATCCTGAGCTTTACGGGCCCACAGCTCGTTCGTCATGCGACAGACATGTCCTGCCCAGTCATACAGTGTGATTCTTTATAATGTGCACATATCGAAATGAGGGAATCTATGCTTAATTTTATCGATGGAAAAAATATTTAAAAAAATCTAAATATTTTTTAATATTTTTTTGGAATTTTCAAAAATGTTGTCCGCTGTTGTGACCCCAATGTAAACAAAACGGTGTAACTTTTAAACTAAATTATCTATCGCGATGAAACAATTTTATGTAAAAAGTTATGAAAAAAAAAGTTTTTTTGATCAAAAAACGTGTTTATTTTCAATTGAGGGTAGTGATTTTCCACAATTTTCATTTTACCAGGACGCCTAATTGCTTCCAATCATTATGGAGTTTGTTTCATCGCGATAGATAATTGAGTTTAAAAGTTACACCGTTTTGTTTACACTGGGGTCACAGTAGCAGACAAAATTTTTAAAAATTCTATATAAAATATTAAAAAATATTTAGATTTTTTAAAATAATTTTTCCGTCGATAAAATTAAGCATAGATTCCCCCATTTCGATATGTGCACATTATAAAGAATCACACTGTATAAGTATACCTACTACACTGTCTAATTTATTTAGTAAATTATATTTTACAGTTTCGGGTAGCGTGATGTACCTATTCATGACATATCTAAATATACTTATGATACACTCGTGTGTCACAGTTAGAACCAGAACCAGAGTAACATGATCCTCGAAACCACAGTGTTTCAAAGCTCCGAGAGTTGAGAGCTAAAATTTCACGATTTAATTGGAACGTCTAATGTATGTCTTCAGAGCCAAGGCTACATACATACGATACGACACGTCGCTTTGAGACACCTTTTCGACGATCGTGAATACCGCGGTGTGTGTAGTAAAAATCGTGCTGCGCCAATTATGAAAAAAAAGGCTGCATCAAGTATTATCTGTGTTGTCGCATTCTTTGTAACATTTGTAACTACTTTGATAAAACTGTTGTGTTACAATAGACTGCTGAGCATAAGGTCCTGGGAATTATTCCGAGGTCGGCCACCGTGTAATACTCACATACAATTCTGCATAACCCAGCAAAAGATTACAGGCACGACGTCTATGTCTTGGACGGTCTATGTATACGACATCGTGTCTTGAATGTTTACGATGTTCGTCAATAAAATATTTGGACGACATAATCGCATCACGCACGCCCTACGTCCCTACGATGCAACATTGTACCGTGGTATTTGTCAAAGTCAAAGCCCTTATCAAATGAGTCTTCTCGCTCGGACCGGAGCGGTAGGGAGTGTCAGATTTCGACTGACTAAAAACCATTTACGTTCCTTCTAAGCCGTCACCGCGGTATCTCTTTTGAACAACCCGCTGCCCCATGTGTTAAAGTCCTTACTCTGTGTTACATATAGCTCTATACACCATAAAGTCCAACAAAAGCCTTTGCATCAAGCCGGAAGCTGACACTGCCACTGCAATTGGATTTATTATCTACTAGCGGACGTCACACAGTTTTACCCGCGTAGTTCCCGTTCCCGTGGGAATAAGGGATAAAAAATAGAGTTATTGTATTGTATACATATTTGTAATTGAAAATCTTTGTGTAGTTAATCTGTTTAAGTACATATGAGGAAGCCTGCAAGTGGCTCTGGTGACAGAAATTGTTTAGCAATCGGTTGTCGTAGACTCATCACAACACACTTAACGAAGTTGAAAGGCACTTGTTCTCCCTATAAATTAGTTTTTTTCCGTTCTGGATCATACCTGGAAACTATAAAGTAAAAGTACCCTTAATGCAAACGAAGGGCACTTGTTCTCCCCACCACTGCGAACATTTTTTTGTTCCAGACCATACCTGGGAACCCCCTAGTTCCGGAGATATTCGGCGTCAAAGTTCCAAAATTTTCACAGCTGTTTTTCAGGATATAACTTTACTTAAATTACCTTCATGACCTGTTAACTATTCAAAGCATCCATTAGCACAATGTTTTAGGAGTGCTTATACATTGAGTATTACCGTAAAATGTGATTTTTGACCCCAAAAAAAAAGTCGTTTCCCAGTAAACATTTTTGCGTAGGGGCACTTGTATAGAATGCTTGGATTACGTTTGGATGAAGGGTTACTTTACACCCTGTAGTTACGGAGATAGTGGAAGTCAAAGTTCCATGTTTTAATTTTTCCACTAAAACTGTACATTAACTAAGGCTTCTATCTTTTGGGGGGGAAGTTACTATTTATTGATGCTGTGTGTACATGACGCTTGGTTGACGGCTTCGGAAAAGGGAACCACGGGTAATATATATTTTTTTTTTAATAATACAATAAATTACCCATAGACTCAATAATGAGTCGACCCATCGGGACCACGGATAACTATAGTCTGTATAACTACTGTTTACACAATATTCGTGATAATACATTGCCATTATTTCCATTTTCAATTGAAAAGCTTCATTAGGATATTATGCTGAATTCGATCTCTGTCATAATATTTGCGATGTCATTGCAGTACTCAATATTAATTACTCGCACTGGATGGACGAGTGACCTAGATACCAATTTCACTGCATATGTATACTGGATTATTGGTTTCAACGAAGTCAATACTTTTAAGGGGTGAAATAGGTACCTACTCGTAAATATGAATAACTTTTACTATGGGGTCTAACTCTGAAATATGAAAAAAAAAGCTCGTCGCAATTTTTTTTCGAATTATGCGACCAAGACGAGTAAATGTATGGAGCGACTGAATCTTTTTTCAATTTCATGATTGGTAAGTAAAAGGACCTTGCAGAGTTCGGTCCATGGTTGGGTGAAATTATAAGCCGAGATCTTTCCGTGCGTCGGAAAGCACATAATTCGTTGGTCATGGCTATGATTTGTAGATCTTTGACAGTTACAAGTAGTTAGAAGTATCACATCCAGCCTTTTTTTTTTTTTTGGTGGGTGTAAAATCATCGAATAACCCCTCCCGCTCTTGGGCAGAGCGAAAGGGAGTGTCAGACTTCTACTGACTAAAAACCACCCATGTTCCTTCTTCGCCCTCTATGTCGAGGCCGCGATAACCAGAGGACAACCCGCGGCCCATCACATCCAGCCTTGCCAAGGGATATCGTATTACCGATATCCAGTTACTGGGTTGTTGAGCTCAGATAGGCAGTCGCTTTATGTAAAATACTGAAATTCAGAAAGCCAACCCCAACATAATTTGTGAAAGAGCAAACAAACAGTGAACCTCAGAACTTTGCGAACAGAAAAGTGAGGCCGGTCAAACTACGCCTCGCATACACGCACACACGTCTCAGACCAAATAAAAAGTTTAAGACCAAGGCGTAGTTTATGTTGTACGTGTGTGCGTGTATTGTGTATGCACACGGCGAGGCGTAGTTTGACCGGCCTCACATTGCTGTTCGCAGAGTTCCGTCTTTACTTTTTATTTGGTCTGAGCAGTAAAAATGTTAAGTAAATATCCCGTTTTCAGTTTTAATGGTAGTAGAAGTTTTTCATTTTTATGAGTACTACATAGCCTTAAAGTATAGCGAACAGGCGTATAGTATACGTTCTACCAATCACTTCAAAGTCAAAGTCAAAAGTCAAAGTCAAAATATTTTATTTCACATAGGCCTACATGGGCACTTGTAAAACGTCGACATAAAAAAGGGGCACGGTTCGGTGCATTGGTCGATTCCTAAGGAGAAGAACCGGCAAGAAACTCCAAAGGTTACTCTTTTAATCTTTTAAAATGGTTTTAAATGGTTAACAATAAGTTTAAGGTCCAGACATAATCTTGGGACACACATGAGGGCTATGCAGATTAGTGTCTGAGATGGTCTTTTGAAGAAAGCACCACACAGATTTGAGTGGACCCGTCCAGTCAGTGCAAGCATTTGTCAGTTATTGTCGAGCTCGACTTTTAACTCAAGGAGCTCAACGTCACGACGAACAATACCAAGGAAAGGACTTAGTTTAAAACTCCAATATAGAAATGTATGCGGAGTACATACATAGAGTATGTACAGACACTTCCATTTCATTGCTAAAGTACATAAGTGCATCGATTGGCGGGTGCACTCCCTTTTCAACCGCCGCCGCGCCGCCCGTCCCTTCAACATGTTCCAGAATGCTCTCGGAGAACATCAGTACAAATTGTCAGGTGTTTTTTCAATAAAAAAAGGCTTTATTTTTCTTCTTCTGTAGTAGCACGTATGTTTACAAATCAGAGATCAAAGCATGAACGCTTCTTTCAAGATTATCTGAGTTTATTCTTTGCGAGAAGTGGGGTCTTTTGTTGTTTTATTGTAAAGAAAGAGGATAAGCGGATTCCAGATGTTTTTGCTCTGATTTAATTTATAAAAAATTGTTTACTATAGAAGGTGAATTTTACTGACTCGTTATCAAGTTCGCGTGTTCTAGTGATTAACATCATAACGTCACGAGAGGTGTATCTAATAATAATACACCCATATTACGCCAGTTACGTATACGCGTTCCAAAAGTCTCATGTAATTAGAGGCATGCCTATTGCCATCAACCGGACACAAATCCGGACTACGTAGTTGCTAGTGCTGCTACTGAACCCAATGGAAAAACCTAATAGCACTTTGCCCGACCCGGGAATGGAACCCTGGACCTCATACTCAGCAGTCGCGCTTACGACTGAGATCCACGTACTACAATCTGCAATGCATTAACTAGTAGTGTTTTGAGTGCGCTGCAATAAGTCCTATCATCGTAAAACATGAGTTTTTACCAAAAGTAATAAAAAAAATAAGTTTAAAAACTAAAACCCGACTACGAATAAAAACGCGGTCTTAAAAGTTTTAAACAAGAAAAATCGTCTATCAAGTAGATAATTTGATAAATTATAGACGACAGTCGTAGTCGCATGCCACTGATACCGGATGCTTCTTCATAGCGTTCTCATTGACACAGAAGTCAGCTGCTAGTTGCCATTAGCAAGGTGGCATGCGACTACGACTGTCCTCTATAATTTATCAAATTATCTACTTACTAGACGATTTTTCTTGGTTAATACTTTTAAGACCGCGTTTTTATTCGTAGTCGGGTTTTAGTTTTTAAACTTATTTTTTTTTATTTGAAATTAACTTTTGTGTGTTATTCAATAAATACGTAATAATATGTTACTTTTATAATGTAATATTCTACTTAATGTTGGTTTGTTATTTACATAATACGAGTAAATAACACAGACTAGATCGCGAGAACTTTTTGACCGCAATCTAAACGTATATGTTGACTTGAACTATAATATAATATGTGTAATGTCCAAGACCTTTCATTTGATACCAAACATGTTATGGTTATCTTAATTTAATTATTTTCGAGCTTAGAATTTGACATTAAAATTTTTTCATAAAAAGAATTGTTAAAATATAAATAGCCTATGTCACCCGGGGTATTCCTACGAATCTATTGACACCTCATTTATTTAAATACGTTCAATAGTCTAGGCGCTACGGTGGAACATACAAACATACATACATACATATACTGCCGAAATCATTACCCTTCCTTTTGGCTTCGCCGTAGTCGGGTAACAAGTAAAATCGCGCCTGGGATAACAATGTACGAAGAGTTACTAAATTTGATGTATAGAACGCATATTTGCCGGTTTCGTGAAGGTTTCATTAACATCTTGTATTATTATGCTACCCTTATTTTCAATACTCAATACTCAATACTCAATATCTTTATTGCTTTACCATAATGTGTACTTAGGTGGTATAGTATATAATTGAGATCATTATGGACCCTGTAGGGCACAGCAAAAGGGTAGGAGAGAGGAAGCCCTGTTTTAGGAGATCATGAATAACTATTATTGCTATATTATTTAATTTAATTTATTATTACTCGTATTTCTAAGTATTTTAATTGCATTATTATTTTTGTTATATTATTTTATTACATTATTTATTACTATCATTTATTGTTATATTAATAATTACCATATCATACCATTTTTATTTTAAACATATCTAGAAATTGCGTGACTATCACTAATTTTTGTTATCAATTATTATTCTTATGTCATTTTTTATTATATTTGTAATTTCCTTAACATATACTTTAAACATTTCTCCTATTATTTATGTTTATCATTTAAATATTCATCTAAGGAATAATAGCATTTTTTTATTAATAAGTTTTTAAGTTTTGTTACAAATATATTGAACTTTTCTTCTTTCTTTATTATGTCTGGTAATTTATTGTATATCTTTATAGACATTACGTAGGGACTTGTGGAATGCATTTTTAGCCTGGATGTTGGTATGTTTAGCCTAGATCGGTGCCTAAGTGTGTACTGTGATTGGATGTCTTCGCGTTTTGTGTAGAACTCTTGATGCTTACGGACAAATTTACATATTTCTAGGATATAAATGCTGGGGAGGGTTAGAATATTATGTTTTAGAAAATAGGGTTTGCAGCTGTTAGTTTGATCAATATTTACCATGATTCTAACTAGTTTCTTTTGTAGGGTAAAGAGTGTCAGTGCATCTGTACTATTTCCCCAGAGGGTTACGCCGTAGCTAAGCCATGCATTGGCAATACGCATAATATGTGGTGAGTGCAGTTTGTAGATCGGTGGTCTTTTTAATTTCTCGAAGAGCGTATGAGAATTTTGAAATTTTTGAACGGGTTTTTTGTATTTGTGTTTTCCAGTTGATATGTTTATCTATTGTAAGTCCAAGTAGTGTAAAGTCATCAACAGTTTCCAATTTTGAGCCGTTAAAGGTGAAATTTAAGTGTAGAGGAGCTTTTTGATAAGGGTGGAAAACCATTAATTTAGTTTTAGCATGATTAATTTCTAAATTATGTGAAGTCATCCAGTTACAAGTTTTTGTGAGTGTGGAACTGAGTTTTTCTTCTATGTTTGTGTTGTTTTGACAGGAGACTAATAAAGATATGTCATCTGCGAACAAAACACATGGCACCTCTATGGTTTCTGGTAAGTCGTTGATGTAAACAAGAAATAATAGGCCACCTATAACACTTCCCTGGGGAATGGAAGCGTTAGTTATCATGCTTTGAGATCGGATTTTTTCTATTTCTCTACTATTGTGATTAAAGTATTCAATTTCAACAACTTTTTTTTTTTTTTTTTTTGGTGGGTGTAAAATCATCGAATAACCCCTCCCGCTCTTGGGCAGAGCGAAAGGGAGTGTCAGACTTCTACTGACTAAAAACCACCCATGTTCCTTCTTCGCCCTCTATGTCGAGGCCGCGATAACCGTTGGACTACCCGCGGCCCCGACAGGCGTCGGCCCTTTCGGGCCCCTCCCATGTTGCTGACATCTCTTTGAGGCGCGCGTGGAACACGAACGCGCCGTCGACACGGCCTGTTTTCGTCGTGAGACGGACGGACGGCGAGTTAGCCCATCACTCACCGTCCACAGGCCCGCGTCTACGGTGGCCGGAGGTCATCGCGGGACCCCCGACGCCCGGAGCGCCTCCCGCGGCGGCTGGGACGAGAGGTTCTCTCCCTCTCGCGTTCCGCCACCTCCTTCGCCAGCATCACTGCTTCGCAGAAGGAGGCGACGGCGTCCCATTCCTTCTCGCCCCGGACCATGGCTTGCACCAGGGCCGGGCGCGAGAGGTCGCCGCCGCCGATCGCCGCTACGAGAACACGGCGGGGCTCCGCCCAAGCGGGGCACACCTCCACTGTGTGCTCCACCGTGTCCTCCGGCCGATCCTCGCAATGGTGGCATCCGGGCGTTTCCTCCCGCCTGATTCGGTGCAGGTACCTCCCGAAACAACCGTGTCCGGTGAGGACCTGCGTCAGACGGAAGGTGAGGGCGCCGTGGCGCCTCTCAAGCCACTCCTCAAAGAGGGGACTTACCGCCACTATCGTGGCGTGCCCTGCACGGGGTTGCGACAGTCGCTGTCTCCATGCCGCCATGAGATCGCACCGGAGGTCTGTCCGCCGCGCAGCAATTTGCCGCGGCAGCGGAGTGACCCCCCGGCGCAGCGCCTCCGCGCGCCATTGATGCAGGCGCGCGAGGACTATCGCCTCCAGATCCCACGGCGGCAATCCGGCAAGGAGGTTCGCCGCTTCGCGGGAGATCGTGCGGTACCCCCGTACCGTCCTCACGGCCATGACCTTTTGGGGCACGTTCAGGTAGTGGGCGGCCCGCTTCCTCAGAGCAGGCGCCCACACCGGTGCCCCGTAAAGGGCCATGGACCGCACGATCCCCGCGTAGAGCCTCCGGCAGGAGGCGTTTGGCCCCCCCAGATTGGGCAAGAGCCACCTAAAGGCAGCCCCGGCCCGCTCCAGTCTGGGAGCCAAACTTCGGAAATGCTCCACGAAGTTCCACCGGCTGTCGAGGACGAGTCCTAGGTACTTCAAAGTACACTCGACGCCGATGGGAACCCCTCCCACCATTAACTGGGATCCCGACGGCAGCGCATTCCCACGTCCAATTTCAACTACTTGTTCTCTATTTTTTAAATATGACGTAAGCCATTCATGGGCTTTTCCGCGGATTCCTATTCCATACAGTTTATTTAGGAGTATTTTAAATTGTACTTTATCGTATGCTTTGGTCATGTCCAGTAAAATCCCTACGGCATATTTCTTGTTATTTATAATATTTAGGGCTTCTTGGATGTATTTATAAACAGCTAATGTGGTGGAACGGTTTTTTCGGAAACCGTTTTGACAATCGCTCAATATGTTAAATTTTTCGCAAAAGGTATAAATTCGATCACACATGGCTTTCTCAAAAATTTTGGACGCTGAGGGTAATAGAGCTATTGGGCGATAATTATTAGGATCAGTTTTTGTGTTCTTTTTATGGATTGGTTTAATTAGTGATTTTTTTAACAATTCCGGGAAAGTGCCTTCTGTAAAAGATTGATTTAATAGTAGATAAAATGGTAAGGTGAGTTCATTTGCGCATTCTTTCAATAACATAGGTGGAATTTCGTCTAAACCGTAACTTCGTTTATTTTTTAGGTTTTTAATTAATTTGTTAACTTCCCAAGCTTCTACTGGGCTAAGGAACATGGTGTTCTCCGTGGAGTTTAATGTTGACATGCCGCCCAGTGCAGTACCAGATGGATTGTTGCAAGTTTCTCCTATTGACTTAAAGAAGTCATTAAAAATATTCGCAATTTGCTTGGGTTCGGATATTATAGTATCATTGTGTTGTAATTTTATGCTACATTTTTCCTTTGTCGGTTTTTTATTCGTCCTCTCATTTATAATACTCCACATCGTTTTTACTTTGTTGTCTGATTTCTTTATTTTGTTTATATATTGTAATTTTTTTGCAGTGATAACTGAACTTTTTAATATTTTTTCATATTTTTTATAATGCTGTGTAATTATTTGGTTTCTGGTTTTATCGGAAAATAATTTTAACAATCTTTTGTTTTTGCAGGAAACTTTAATGCCTGTAGTTAGCCAGTATTTTGTATTGTTAGTTTTAAGTTTTATTTTACGCATAGGTATACATTGATTTAAAATTTTTATTAAGAGATTGTTGAAAGAATTATAATTTTCATTTATATTATTGTTTGATTGTATAATGTCGTGCCAGTTTTGTGTGCTTAATATTGATTTAAATTGTGTAATGTTCGCTTTAGTAAATAATCTTTTATTTGTGTACCATGTAATTTTTTTCGCTGGTTGAGGTATGCTTAGGTTTATAATTGTTCCACTGTGGTCCGAAAGTCCGAAATTTTCTACGGTTGTAAACATATTTTTGTCGCTGAAATTCGTAAATATTAGATCAAGGCATGTTGATGATTTTTCTGTAATACGCGTAGGTATTTTTATATGTTGAGTGAAATTGTATTCTAGCATGAGATCCAGAAACTGGTTAGTTTTAACGTTTTTGCCCAAAATATTAATGTTAAAATCCCCACCTATAACAATGTTAAATTCATTATACTTAATGTTTAAACAGTTTAGAATTTGTTTTAATTTATCAATGAATATATCTTCCTCTCTTCTATTCCAGTACATAGTAATTAACAAAAGGTTTTGTTCAGGTAACTCAACAGCGCACACTTCCAGTACATATTCTGTAGACATGTTTGAGATATCCTTTTTCTCTGTATACTTAAATTGATCTTGTAGGAGGATACACACGCCGCCTCCTCCTCGAGTTTTCCGGCAGTATGATGATGCAAGGTTATAGCCATTTATTTGGATGAGGGAAATTTTGTCTTCGGATAGCCAGGACTCAGATATGCATATAGCTTGATAGACAGGATTTTCTGATAAAAATGCTTCTATAATGTGTAGCTTGTTGGATATACTTTGCATGTTTTGGAAGAGAATTTTATAAGGTTGGTCTGTGCTTTCGAAAGGAGTGATTCTTTGTGTCTTCGTTGGTGGTAGGCTGATCGCAGGTTCGGTCTACATTGTAGTTATATGTGGTTCCCTTCGAGTCATTGATTTGTGACGTTTTGTATATTTCGTTGTTCTGGTTAACTTTCTGTCCTTCAATAAACAATTGATTGTTTTTGATGATTGCAAATAATCCGTTTCTTCGGGCCTGAAGCATTTCCTCTCGCAGTAATTGTCTTTCCCTTCGCGTGTTGGTATCTAGGAACTCTGAGACAAATAACCGAGTACCCTGAAGGTATTGGCTATTGCTTATTACGTACTTGGCCATTCTTTTGCTGATTAATTCGATTATAAGTGGTCTGTTGTTGTTATTGTTGTTGTTGTATCTACCCACTCGGTATGTCTCTTCTATATATCCCGTCAGGTCTATGTTCATCGTGTTGTAGAATAGTTCAATGATTCTGTTGTGTAGGTCAAATTCCGGTTCTTTGTAATATCCAGCAAATCCGTAGAGAACAATTTTTTTCGTGTTCGTTTCAGTGCAAATCGCGGTTGGGGTATCTTTTCTGTTTTTTATATCTAAAATTTCTTTTTTTAGTTTCTCATTTTCTTTTGTAAGGTTTTCAATTTTTAGGTTTACTCTTTCCATCTCTTCCTTTCTTAGTTCGTTCTGGATATCCAAGGCGTCTGTTTTTAGTTGGATGTCTACCTTTAATTCAGTGATGGCTTTATTTATCTCGGTTTGGATTGTATTTTGAATTTCTGATATAATGGATTTATTATTTTCTTTAAGGCGCAGTATTATAATTTCACTTAGATTTTGTAATGTTATTTCGGTTTGAATGGCTGTTTCCTGTTCCTCTGTGTTCAGTGTGTCGCCTAGTATAGTTATGTCTTCAGAATTAAAAGTGTACTTGTTAGCGTTTGTTTTTGTGTTCACCCTTCTTAAGGTGACATTACATTCTTCAGAAGGTGATTTCGTTTGTTGCGGTAGGTCACGGTCTTGTAGGCGTATAGGGGTATTTGCATTTCCGACTTTAGGGGTTTTGCAGTAACAAGCTGGACATTGCCATTTAATTTTATGCTCAGAAGTCATCAATTTTGTAAAATGACGAATTGAAACATTAGCACATTTTAAGTCGTATGCGTTTTTGCAATGCGCACAGGTAAGTTTTTCTGCTTCCGGTATTTTCTGATGACAGCCCGCACATTCAGAAACCATTTCTGTTTATTTTAGGACTAGTAGCGCCCTCTAGTAGTGGATAGCGGTACTTGAAGTATTGGTGTTTGGTGTATGTTTCTCTTGTCGGCAATAGATGGTGTTATTTGCCGGAAAGTGAGTTCACAATTTGACACAAGATAGGATAGATATGATAGAAAGACAGAATAGGTACTCTTTTATTATGCACAAAATAAAGTAATAAGTTCCTCTATTCGGCAATAGATGGCATTGTTTTCAAAATCAAATCGATGCTCGTGCATTCCAGTTATTTGCAATTTAATTTTCTTGTGTAATAGTTGTAGGAAAATTAATTTTCATTATTCGTAATTTCCCTACCTTTCATATGGTTTTAATTCTGATCGTTGTTTCTCGTCAGGTCGTCAGTTTATTTGACACCAATTTTACAAAAACTTGCGGGTGGGTCGAATATTTCTTCACTTAATGTTATTTTTGTCACTTATGTTTTGCTGTTACAATTTAACTTTTTATTAAATTGAATGGTAAGTTTTGGCAGAATAGTCGACATCGGCTTCAATTGCCATTCGTTAAAAATAGAATAGAATAGAATGGTAAGTTATGCTATTTGGTTTTGTTTATTGTTTAGGTCACTTTATCAACACAACACAAACACCTTGATTTTGAGTTCAAAACTTTAAATCATTGTAACAATGCTCTCTGTGGGAGTTCGGTTGAGATAACAATGTTAGGTAAAATTAACACTATCTAGATTAGTTTAACACTATACTTTTCGGCAAATTATCACTTAGAACATTTTTCGAATTAAATTATACGGAGCACAATGTTTACTTGACGGCAACGCCATCTATCTCTATTTCTTTCAGTTACTCAGATAATAATAAACTTTTGCTTAATCATTTCATTAGTAAAATGTTCAGTAACGAAAACACGACAAATAGAAGACAATTAAGGTAACTTCATGCCCCGCGTACTGAATAATAATTTGGTACCTTTTCTTACAGTTTTCTTTTACAAGTTAATTTAGATGCCCGGGGTATAAAAACAGAGTGGTTTGTGGGACTGTACGAAAGCTATACTGCAGCCCCGGAACACAAAGGGCTAAGAAGGAACATGGGTGGGTTATAGTCAATACAAATCTGACACTTTTCGCTTCGGCCATAGTGGGCAGACTTCTAATTGAGGAATCCTTTGAGAATTTCCCAACCATTAAAAGCACCGCCATAAAAAAAGTAAAATGTATCACTTTCGTATGATCCCGGGCATGTCGTAAAAAGTATCTTCACATTAATGGCAATATTGCGTTACGAATAGGCTATCCTTTTCTACCCATGAGTGTCGTAGAGACTAACTCTGAGCTTTTATCAAGAGCCGTATTTTTCACTGGCTTCTTACATGATATACTGGTAACCGGTTTGAACTACATACTATACAGGTTGTGCAAGGGATACACCACACCGGCAACCGGCAGATTATAAATAAACTGATGAAAAATATCTACGCAGGGGGGTGCACAACGATGTATTGAATACGTGGTAAGCGTTTTTGTAAGTCGGTGTCCCTTCCACCTCGTATACACAAGTTGACAAAAAAATCTAATTAGTCCGTCAGATAGATTTCCAAAAAATATTGGACACTTATTTTTTCACATATATTATAAACAAAAAATGAAGACGAGTACAGTGCTTCGTAAACTCGTGTGAGGTCACATTGCACTGCATTTTTTACCACGTAGTGACGTCTAAAGCCCCCACTTATGATCTTAGAAGCGTTTTATCTTCGTAAAGTTTTATTAATTTGATAAAACAAAAAACACGAGTCAAATATTTTTCAATAATCTAACTGACAGACTAAACAGAATCATATTTTGTTTAGTCAGGAAACATCTCTATTACACTTGTAGTGTTTAATGTACTCGTATATGTGTATTACATAGGATAAATACTACCTTGATTATGGACAGGATAGGTACATATAAAGGGTGTAAAAGTACCTTTAACGCAAACGAAGGGCACTTGTTCTCCCCACCACTGCTATCATTTTTTGGTTCTAGACCATACCTAGGAACCCCCTAGTTACGGAGATCAAAGTTCAAAAATTTGCAATTTGTTTTTCAGGTTGTAACTTTACTTAAATTACCTCCATGACCCGTTTACTTTTCAAAGCATCCACTAGCACAATGTTTTAATAAGAGTGCTACATTGAGTTTTACCGTAAAATGTGATTTTTGACCCAAAAAAAAAAGTCGTTTCCCAGCAAAAAAAAAAAAAAGAGTTCTTAGTTTGATGTACAGAATGCTTGGTTGACGTATGTGTGAAGGGTTGATTTACATCCTGTATATAATGATGTTAACACCCGTATTTTCAAAGGGTTTGTGAGTTGTGCCTGTAGTACACTCATAATTCACCAGTCATATTTTTTTGTCTCATGTAACTACCGTGAACGTAATAATTATTTTATTTAAAATCTATTTCTCAATCTTTTTTACATCTTATTACGGTTATATAATAGTATATAACCGTCCTTTTGGGCTTCGCCGCAGTCGGATAATAACAAAGTCGCACACGCTATGTGTACGCTTAGATCTTTTAAACTACACAACGAATTTTAATGCAGTTTTCAGTTGGATATTGGATAGAGTAATTCAAGAGGAAGCTTTATTTATACCTACATTGCAATCGTGCGAAACCGGGGCGGGTCGCTAGAGTAGTCAATAATCTCGTTTGCTCAAAATATTTGTGTTATAATGACAAGCTATGGTACCGTAATAGGTATAATAATTACCTATATCTAAATATCGATGAAAATATTATTTGCTACCGTTTATTGTTACCGAAATATACGCAATAGTTGCGGTAATAACGATAAGGTTCTCACAGGGTGTGGTTCGTTTGCTAATGCAGTTTAACTCGTGAATGGAGCTTTCATACAAGTTTCAAATTTCAATACAGTTTCCCTGTATTCCGTTGTTTACTATGCGCAAATACTCGGAGCGAAACTAATACCTAGAATATAGACTACTAAAATGGATTCATGGAATGAACCAGAATGTCAGACTGATAGTAATAATAATATATAAGTATACCTTTCTCTTAAATCACAGTATCTATTGCAGAAACCTGCTTAAAAAACACACGCAATAACAAACAGCGGGAGCGACTTTATTACCCGACTTCCAAAAATGAGAAGGTTCTCAATTCGTCTGTATGTTTTGTTTTGTATGTATGTTCTCGGATAACTCCGACATTAATGAACCGATTTTCGAAATTCTTTTTGTTTTCGTAAGAGTAAACTCGCGAGGTGTTCCCGTTGTCACCAAGTCAGGATCTGATGATGGAAACCCTGAGAAATCGAGGGCAACCCTCGAATTGTATAGGCACACATTACGTTATTTCATATATTTTCTGAAGTTGTTCAAGTATTTGCGTCTGATAATCATAATCTCATGTTGCTGCGCTGATGATGTAAGGTACAGCTCCTCAACGGTTTGGAGTTGAAAGAAATTCCTTCAAAATTATACGTACCTATGGCTCGAAAGTTGTATACTTTCAGGTTATTAGGTTGATCTGATGATAGACGGTAAAGTGCCGACTTTAAAAAAAGGAGGTTGAGAACCTCCTTTTTTTAAGTCGTCACTCATCATTCACTCATCTTTGTTTACTCTGTAATAAAGAAAATTTTGAATTTCCCATTTTTATGTGGCTCGAAAACGCTATCCGCGAAAAGCCAAAAAAAAGAAACCACATGCGCGCGCATAGGATATTTTTTTCCGCCATAGCGAAACTTTTTCACAACTTGTTTTCACTGTTGACAATTATTTTTTAGTATTATTTTCTTCACAAGTGTGTTGAAAAACTTCGAATAATACACATGTGCATTAATGATTACCGTCCTCGGCTCTCTTAAGACCCTAACGGCTGGAGTCTCAATGGCGCCTCAGCGGTAATCAGGCATGCTGGTTTCTTCACGATGTTTTTCTTCAAGGGATAATATGCAATATGCCCAAGAATCCGGAAAATATACTACGATGTACTAATAATGGGTAATGGTTATACTACGGTTAAAAGTCGACCTAGTTCAACCCAGCTATACTTCGGCGCGGCCGATAGAAGTTGGTTAAACTGAGGTGTATCCTGTTTACTCACGGATAATACTAGGTGTAACTGGCTGCGTTCAGCTGAAACTAGGTTAGGCCTTTGCTTGGTTGGTGGTGGGAAACACTTTAATGTAGCGTATGGTTATAAGTTCCAACCTAACATGTTTGGTCGGTGTGCCCTAGTAATAGGCTGCACCTAGGTGTGCCAAAACTAAGTCTAAATGAACTTCCACTTTCTCGTGCAGATAGCCATCTATATATTTTATGTTTTCCTCATTCCTCCGACCACCACACAACTGATTACCACACAAGTGTTCAGTAACCGGAGCAACTTTCAGACTTCCTCTTTTGTACTCATACCTTATTTTATCCGTTTGCGTATCTCGAACTATGAAATTGAAAAACTTTTTCTACGACTTCTTCAAATTCGTGAAATAACAAAAAAAGTAGGTTGTGAATAGTTATGTAAAGGTTTATATAGCAAGACTGGCGGTGTCTGATGATAAAGGGCTACAGAATCACAGAATGATGACGATTTTTGTAAATGTAAGGATCATAGCTGGTGGCGTTCTGTGGCTTCTGCTATCAGCTAGCAGATGACGAGATATACGAGCTATACAGATGATGGCAGACGAGGAGATGTGCCAAAATCGACCAATCACAGGAAGGGTGATTGGTCGATTACCGCACATCTCGTCTCGTCTCTACTACTCTCTGTTTTGGTGGAAACCGGGCCTAAGGTGTGAGTTTTTTTTGGCCGCGAGTTGTACACTAGTCATCGCGGCCTCTACATAGAAGGCTAAGAAGGAACATGGGTGGTTTGTAGTCAGTAGAAGTCTGACACTCCCTTTCGCTCTGCCCAAGAACGGGATTTGATGAATTTCCAACCACCAAAAAAAAATGTGTGTGAGTTTTTAAAAACAAACTAACTGACTATTCAAATTGGCAAGCAAACAGGAAAATACACAAAAACATTTTGACGTTATATGAAGCTACATCCCTCGATCGGTAACTGAAAAACTCGATAAAATATGTAATCGGATCAACGGTCCTCGGAAATGCGGTAAAGAAGACTGTGCGATGTCGGGTTAAACTAATTCCATTTTAATTTAAAGTGCACTGAAAGTTGCGTTGGAACAACTTAAGTTCGTTTTATGTCTTAAACTGATTGCTGCAAGGTCGCAGAAGGGTAATGTTAAATGTATTAAGTTTCAAAAATAAACTCAAACTTGCCTGAACCCTTAGTCGGTTTAGATCCTCACTGAAATCGGTGTCAAGTTTTCATGTTTTATCATGTCCTGTCCTTGGCCAATGTAAATCGGGCCTTTGGCTATACTAATTCAGTATACATTATGTTAGTTTTAACGAGGGACATATTGAAACCCGCAATAGGGCATGCTTACATGATACTAATAAAAATATGATCAAAAAAAAATACTGATAAATAACCGACAGACCCATACCAAATATTTCTAAAAAGTCTCGCAACCCGTGTTATTACAGAAAATATTCTCGGCTGAATGAGTTTTAAATAAAATTTAATCCATTTTCCCTTCATATTTTAAGACTGGCGTAGGACAATGGCGAAAATGAAACTTCTAATAAAGTGACATCTGGTGAGCGTGCGGTGCCATGGCACAATTTCGTCACAAACTAAGGTTAAAGTTTTTATACATAATTATTTGTGACGAGAATCGAATATTGAATACCCTCCTTCAATACGTCCCTGGTTTAAACTAACACCCTGTATAAGCATAAAAAGTGGGTTAAATAACAATAATTTGCGTAGAGCCGAAAATGTGAAAATAAAATGTAAAAAGTCTCCACCAATCCCATGTGTGATAAAAAGGTAATCAAAGTGAAATGTCAACAATATTAGTTTTTCGCATTACTCTCGTTAACGATGAATGTTTTCGCAAAAATAGCTCAGACCAGAATTGTGGATTACAAAAATGTTGTTTCACTTTTTTTCTCTACGAGTCATCATTTCACTTAGTTATTAAAGTCATTTTTATTCAATTTCTTAGCACACTCGGGATTGTTGGGGACTTATGACATTTCATTTGTGGCATGGTGTATTCAAGACCTCCACCCTTTTTAGGGTTCCGTACCCAAGGGGTAAAAACGGGACCCTATTACTAAAACTTCGCTGTCTGTCCATCCGTCCGTCTGTCTGTCTGTCTGACTGACTATCTAACCTATTTAATGAATTGTTGATTTTTAATCATACGTAATTGATAAAGGTGGCCACTGACTCAACTGGTAAAGTTACAATACTACTAGTTCTAACTTTGCAAACTAAACCAACAGTATTCAGTTTGGCTGTGATTTACTTAGTTTAAATTGGTATTTAATTAACTATTCAGCGGTTACGAAATAGTTGTTTTGACTGTGGAAGGCTCATGTTACTACACGAGCCTTGGATGTTTGTCTTCTGAAACCGAAACCAAATCTATTGTGTTATGTTGAACTAGTACATGACTTGTACCTTGTTTGGTAACTATATTAACTTCTAACCGACTATCATTGAATAAATGTCAATAGGGTAGTGTAACGAGTCTTTTAAGCCTGTTACATGATATGTATTGTTTGATTTAAATTGTAGGCACCACGGTGGTGTTTTCATATAAGAATTCATTTTTTGGTTGATTTAGAATCGTGAAGTGGTCACACTGGCTTTTTCTTTTTGAGGCTGGCAAGTTGACTTTGACATTTGTCACTTTTCGACCTATAGCTTTTGGACAGAATGGCGTAATTTCAGCGCCGATATAAATCTTGAAGTTTTACTTCAGATGGGCGGCATCTAATCCCAATTATGTGGTAGCCGATTGCCCTTGTCAGCATCCTAATTGGATAGCTCATATTTTTTATGGTAAGTGAAATTTTTTTCGTGATTTCGATCCGTTCCGCGTTGTCATGGCTATATTGATAGCAGACGCTAATAGTTCCGATATTTAATTGTTTCAGGATCTTTTAACTTGATTAAGTACTTATTTGTCTGGATTCATTCATCTACTGATGACCACATTTTGATATTTTGGAAGAAACGGTGAGTTTAATTGTTTTTGGTCGCAACCAACTCGGTCGACAATTGTCTTTACCAACGCTGAATATCAGCTAACGATTATTCATGTTTGTTTTCAGCCACAAGGCGTATTTTTCAACTACTTAAAATTTTAGAAGCTCGCCCCTACCAAAATATATCATGGACCGCCTTTGGCATCCCAGCGGAAATGCATATCACTAAGATGAGCATTAATCTTTTGGTTGATAATATAATCGACGGAATTTGGTATGGTTTGTAATACACACATCAAAAGTGTCTAGGGATCAACATATATTTTTGCAATAACTTTTCTCCTGATTGATATTAATTAAAATTTTCTTTAAGGATTCATCAAATAAAGTGTTTTCGTTTGTCACAGTAACGATAAACCAAGTCACCTTTGCATTAATAAAGAAATTTGCCATTTTCCTAATAAAGGGATTTTTGACATTTGAACCACTAACATTAAAGTTCGAAAAAAAGACTGAAATAACAGTTTTCTTTAAAATTTTATTGGGTAACTTAAACAATTAATAATCCGTGTTTCTACCGCGAACACTAACAACACAAGAACATCGGTTTGGCATACTCAAAATGAGTTCATCCAAATCACGCTGTGGAATGGCCGCCCATGTTCGTTGCAACAACAAAAAAAGGTCTTCTTGCGACTGGATACCCTCCATATTCGGCAGAGCTCTTCTCTGTAGCATATCCCATGCATGCTCAATCGGGTTCAAGTCTGGCGACTGAGCAGGCCAGGGCAGGACATTGATGTTAGCTGCGGCGAGAGTCTGTCTTACAACTCTTGCGGTGTGCGGTCGTGCATTATCATGCATTAACTGAAATAAGGGACCGATTTGCACTTGTAGAGGAACGATGACGTCTGATACAATCGTCTCAGCATAAATTTGAGCGTTGAGGTTGCCTCTGATCCAAATCAACTCAGTTCTTCCGCCGATCCAAATACCCGCCCATACCATGATGGTTCCACCACTATAAGGATGGACTTCCTGGCAGGATTTTAATCGCTGTTGGCGTCCAGGGGTTCTCCAGTGTCGTATACGTCTTGTATCCGGTCTCATACCAAAACGAGACTCATCAGAAAAGCACACGAAACGCCATTGTTCTTCTGCCCAATTTCTGTGTTCAAGAGCCCATTGATATCGAATCCTACGATTGTGCATTGCTATAGGTGGTACCCGTAGCGGTCTTCGGGAATGAAGGTTCACTTCATGCAAGCGGTTTCTGACTGTTTGGTCGCTAATTAAGTTCCCTGAAGAGTGATGAAGCCTCACGGCTAACATCATGGCGGTTATTGTTGGAGCTCTTCGAGTTAAGATTTGAATGTATCGGTCTTTTCTCCGTGTGGTGCAGCGATACCGTCCTCCATGGCGCTCAGCCACGGTACCAGTGCTTCGGTAACGTGTCCAAAGTCGACTGATAACACTCTGACTTGTATTCAGAGCTAAAGCCACAGTACGTTGCCGGAAACCAGCTTCTATCATTCCCACGGCTCTGAGCATTTCTTCCCTGCTTAAATGACGTCGCCGCTCCATAATAACGTTGGTTTTAATCAGTAGTAGGGAAACAGTAGCACTAATAATGTCTTCAATGCGTTGTATGTTTTTATAGGGAAAATATTGACAGCTGATTTTCATCTTTTACTCGAATTTGATTCACAGTTCCTGATTCAAATTATGAAATGCACCAAAAAGGATCCATATAAATTTATAAAATCATAAATTTATTACAAAGCCACATCTCAATCTCAAGAAATCCGCATAAAAATGCTTGATCCCTAGACACTTTTGATGTGTGTACATATAACGTAGATCACCTATTTTATAAAGTGCAATAATGACAGGTCTTAAAAGATTGTTCCATTTTAGTTTTAGTTATATATAAAAGGAAGGAATTCTCTTGTATATTTCTACCAGCAGCCTTCGGGTAATAAAATCGCTCTATAATTTTCATGCTCGATTTTTATTGATACCTTCCCGCTTGAAGATTAAAAGTCTCAAGCTCCCGCAGGTAAGTCTATCTTTGGCATAGTTTTGTGTGCACTCCAGGCGCCCGAATTTTTTACATCAACTTATATTTTTATTTGGAGTACAACACATTTATAAATAATACAACCACATACATACATTAATATATTATTTTTTTAATATTACAGTAGTTAACAAAAAAAATCTAATTAGTCCGTCATGTCGATTACCAAAAAATATTGGACACGTGTTTTTTCTTTTTTCACTTAAACAAAAATGAAGACTCGTGTGATGTCATACTCTAAGACAGTCTAAGACATTAGTATGACATTTTTTAGCGGTCAGTGACGTTACCAACCCCCATCCATCATCCTTTTCACAGTCCTTCCATCGTTTCTTTGGTCTTCGTCTACTCGTATACAAATAAATATTTATACTCGAACCTTTCCTTACGACATTTCCTCATTCCTCCGTATCATATGCCCATAACACGACAACTGATTACAACCAATGACGTATTATATATAGACACGTCATGATCTAACATGGCGGCGCTTCAAAACGGCGAAAATATTATATAACTACTTTTACGCGTAAAGAAAGAGAAAGAAAATATGACACCGTACAGCGGGATGCCTGTTGATGCCTGTTGTCTTTATGTTTCGCGCAGGTTTACTCACACGATTTAAATTAAGAACAAACGTAGCATCGCGCGTGAGGTTGGTGCGTAACTAAGCGCGATGTGGCCAATTGGCTTCATTTCATGTTGTCATTTTTTAGGGCGGACAACGTATCTATAGTTTTAATATATCATTGATTACAACACAACTATTCAGTCACTTAAAGTGAGAAAATGAATACATAAGAGGATGCCTGAAATTCAGACATCCTCTTATGTTATGCATTAATGTTATCATGCCTTCCATCCCTTTTGTGGTTCAACATTCTGATCCATAAAACAAACAGGTATTGTTTGGCTGACAACCTTTTATATTGTGACGTTTACGACAAATAAACCATGAAATCGTAAACCTCCTTTCATTATCCTACTAATATTATAAATACGAAAGTTTGTGAGGATGTTTGTTACTCTTTCACGCAAAAACTACTGAACGACTTTGGTTAGAAGTTGGTATAAATACAGATACCTAGTTTATAACCGGAATTAACACATACGATAGTTTTTATTCCGATTTTATCTTTCCGTGGGATAATTTTCGAGTTGTACCGGGCGAAGCCGCTGGCAACAGCTATTACTATATACAGCTATTCAGTAAATCGCACAATATTTACCGAAGTACGTCTTTTACAGTATAAAAAGTTACTAATTCTGCGTGTAATCGAACATATTCACTCAGTACAGTCAATGCATAGCATTACTTGACCCCTCTTCTTACACCACTTGCCCTCTTCTTCTTTATACGAGGGGTCAAGTAATGATGGGCACTGACTGTACGTCACCGACGAAAAGAGAGATTTTTCGTCCAGAACGTTCGATCCCGACAAACCTTTATTCCAGGAAAAGACACAAAAGGCTCAATTATGCGGCTTCTGACAAAGGATGTTAAACGCCATTTCAAAAGCGGGATCTGAAAATGTGAGGCTTCCACCAAATTGTCGGCCTCTATGTAGCTCCTTTATATCGCTGTCTATTTTAAGGGCTTTTATGAGTATTGAGTTAAGGTTACCATTTTGAAATTTAATATGTCTCGCCAAAGATACATCTACGTAAAGGTTCGGACTTTTTATACGTGGCTCTTTGCAGTACTGATTAAAAATTTAATTTTTTCTTTATTAATTCTCAATTTAGAGAAATTACTATTGAAGTCTGGACGAATTTGAGAGATTGTCTCCAAGAATGAATCTTGTATGGTGTTTCTGCTGCCAGACGAATGAAGTAGTAGCAACATTTAATGAGCGAAGTTAATTGACTTTAATACACCTCATTGTGTGAGATAGATACTGGGAATAAAAAATAAATTAAAAAAAAAAAAAAAAACAAATAATAAAACTCATCTTAAACTTAGCTTGACCTATAACAGATTTTCTTGAGTGCACGCGTCATTTCGCACAGTAAGGTATCCTTTTATGAAAACTGAAATCCTTTCTCCCGCCTCGTGAGTATGAAACCAAAAATATAAATAAATAACAAACATGTATAAAATGATGAATTCAAAAAAAAAAAAATTATATTTACTCAAAGAGATTGCCAGACTATGACGAGTTTTTTTTTTTCAACAAATGTTTTCATTAAATTCACCCTCAAGGCTTTGGTAAGTATTTATTCATTTCAACGCCTTTTTTCGGTTTCCCTATTTTATTTGTATAGCGAATAGAAAAGATCTAAAGAAACTGTGTGTAGATTGTATAGAATTATTATGTGTAAAAAATATGTTGATAACAACTTATTTATCCGCGATGAATGGCGTAGTCTCGAAATACCTTTTCTTTTTCTTAGAATAACGTCTGACATATTTTTTTTACTACTCCAACCAAAATCAAGCTCACCGTCCGTCCGTCTTATGACGACGACAGGCCGTGTCGACGGCGCGGTCGTGTTCCACGCACGCCTCAAAGAGATGTCAGCAAGATGGAAGGGCTCGACGACGCCCGTCGGGGCTGCGGGGTGTTGTAAGACATACCGCGAGACATAAAGGGCTATAATTAAGTAATACTATTTGATGATTCCCCCCCCCCCCCTCCCCCCAAAGACATACAATACCAGTTTATGTGGATTTCTTATTTAACGGAAAATCTATATAAAGCGAGGCTATGTTGTAGTGGAACTTAAAACTTGATGTGTCGTGTGTACTCAGCAAAGCAACCATTCTGAACTATCTATTGTAAATGTGAGAAAAACTATCAAAGGTGTAAAAAAGCCTTTCACGAAGCCGATAATAATATGTAACACCTTAAGAGATTATGTAACTAAATATAAGTGATTGTTGCACTTATAAATGTAATTCTTTGTGAATAAAAATCTTGACAAATGGAAAACAGGCACTAGTACATCCCGTACGTCATTGCGATATTTCTTTGTCCGAGACCATGCAATCGAACTCGGAAGTTTTTTTTCACTTTTACAATACATCCATGATCCTTGTATGTGCTATTGAAAGTATTCATCGTAATGAACAATGTTTTAAATACGATTTATGCCGTAAAACGTGATTTTTCACACAAAAAATATCTGCCCAAAAAAAAAACTTTGATGTTCTTAATTATATTGATGTAAGTACAGAATGCTGTTTGATGACTTCGTGAAAGGTGTGTTTTCACCTTAAGTTTAATTTCATACATTCTTAGTTCAGCGATAACGGCATATTTACCACTAGCGGACGTCACGCGGTTTCACCCGCGTAGTTCCCGTTCCCGTGGGAATACAGGGATAAAAAGTAGCCTATGTCACCCGGGGACAGTGTAGCTTCCCAACGGTGAAAGAATTTTTCAAATCGGTCTAGTAGTTTCGGAGCCTGTTCGTTACTAACAAACAAACAAATATTTACTCTTTTTAATAGTAGTGTAGATGTACCATATATTTTTTATTTGACGGCGCATCCGTCAACGTCAGACGTCAGGTTGACTTTTAGCTGTCAAAGTCAGCCTAGCGAAGCGTCATTGTCGATGGTTGTGAGGGCGGCCATCAGGACACTTTTGTTCAAGACGGCGCCCGCGCACCACGCTTGTGACGAATCGCTTTGCATCCAAGTGATAGTTTGATCTAATATTCTAATTAAGTTGGTGTCGTGTTCCTTAGACTGTACATTGCTCATTTGACTGTGTATTTCGGTTATTAAACGCTGTGCTGATTAAACAACTGTGATTTGTAACAAGGACTTGTGATTTTTCTGCTCACGCCCACCTGCCTACCTACCTACCCACATACAACACAAGATGAGTTCTGACGAAGGCCCTCCTGCCCCTTCATCAGAAGTGGGATTGGATGGGGCTAGAATTGAGCGAGAAACACCAAAATCGGATGCAGAAAAATTGCTGAATAACATGGAAATGCTCTTATCTCGTGTTCTCCAAGCCCAGCCATCGCCAACTGTGAGTACTTACCAGGCAACTCATTTCTTACCGTTTAATCCAGACGAACCAGACTGTGACATAGATGGTTGGTGCAATATTACCGAAGCTATCGTTCATAATAAGCGCTTAGAAGGAATAGACTTGCTCATGGCTCTTACTACCTCTTTAAAAGGACGAGCGGCTGCCTGTATCACTAAGCTAAACTTAGATGAAATGTCCTGGAGCGTTGTCAAACAGACACTGTTAGCTAAATTTTCAAAACCAAAGCTTCTTCAGGACTATTTCGACGAAATATTGCGATTCCAAATAGGAGCTAAGGAGACAGCTTCAGAAGCTGCTCTTCGGTTATGGAACTTAATCGAACGAATACCTAAGACTGTGATGCCTGAAGAAGTGGTGACTGGATTCGTTATGTCTGTGCTTTGTCAGAAGGACAGCCTGATAAGACGCGAGTTAATTGCACACAACATCACAACTCGCACTCAATTGTTCCGAATCCTGGGAGGAGTATCTCTTAAGCGGCGTTCAGACGGTGTCGAAGTAGACGAACCTGAGGCGAAGCGTTCTCGTGCCACCGAAAGGTTCACTGGCAGATGTAACTTTTGCGGAATATCGGGACATCGTTTTGCGGATTGCCGAAAACGTCGTGACGCGCTGGGATCAGTCAAGCCTCGAGACACTCCGAGTGCTTCCCGTCCATTGGAGAGGACTACCGATGTAACTTGCTACACTTGTGGTCAGAAAGGTCATGTGACAACTAACTGTCCCGATAAAAGGAACGGTGGTAAAGCTGCGGCCAAGGAAGTCCACCATTGTGAACACCGTCCTTCAAGGGGTATCTTGACAACATCTTCCGGTGAGTCTGTACCTTTTCTATTTGATAGCGGATCGTCCTGTTCTCTCGTGAAAGAAAGTTATCGTGGTAAACTCTTGGGTACTGTGTGTAAAAGTCTCGTCTATCTGAGCGGCATTGGAGGCGATGATATACAGTGCACGACTCAAATTCAGGCCGATGTTAAAATTGGTGATCGCTTGATTAGTTTACTCTTTCACGTGGTTTCTGACAATAATATATCTGAGCCTGTAATTATTGGTAGAGATATCTTTGATCAGGGGTTAAGTGTAGAAATTGATAATGATAATCTTGTTATATACTCTAAACAACAATCTAATCTTTGTGTTGCGACATCAGATCTTCCAGATTTTTCAAAAATTGACACGGATTTGCAGGAACGGGACAAAGACGTGTTGATTTCCATATTGAGCAAATATGCGAATAACTTTATCGAGGGTATACCTACCAAGCGTGTGAAAACGGGAGTATGCGAAATTAAATTAGTAGAGCCACATAAAGTTGTGCAGCGATGTCCCCATAAAAGAGCACCTATAGAGAAACAAATAATTAGGGAACAGGTTCAAAAACTATTAGACGCAGGGGTGATTCGAGAGAGTATGTCCCCATTTGCTAGCCCTATCGTTCTTGTGAAAAAGAAGGATAATTCCGATAGACTTTGTGTAGATTTTAGGGAGTTAAATTCAAATACTATACCTGAACATTATCCCTTGCCTCGAATCGAGGAACAAATCGACCAGCTTACAGGTGCTAATTTCTTCTCTTCATTGGATATGGCTTCTGGCTTCCACCAGATCCCTATCCACCCTGAGTCAGTGGAGAAGACAGCTTTCGTGACAAACGAAGGGCAATACGAGTATCTCGCCATGCCATTTGGTTTGCGTAATGCTCCTTCGGTCTTTCAGAGATGTATCACAAGGGCTCTTAGTCATTTACAAGATAAACCACTTATCTATATGGATGACGTGTTATGTCATTCTGCTAACGTCTCTGAAGGACTGAAGCGCCTTGACTTGGTTTTAGGTGCGTTATCAGAAGCCGGGTTTACATTCAATACAAAGAAATGTAAATTTATGAAACAACGAATTGACTACCTAGGGTATTCTGTACAATCCGGTGAGATTAGGCCCAATTCACGGAAGATTCAAGCATTGGCAGACGCCCCAGAACCTAAATCGGCTACTAATGTTCGCCAATTTCTTGGTCTAGCCTCCTACTTTCGGAAATTTATTCCTGAGTTCACACGAATAGTCGGTCCCCTATACCCTCTTACAAAACTTAAAGGACGAATTAATTGGACTACCGAACATGAAAAGATACGGCGCAAAATTATAGGCATTCTCACGTCCGAACCGGTGCTAACTATATTCGACCCAGAACTTCCGGTGGAGCTACATACCGATGCTAGCTCAGAAGGATATGGAGCAATCCTTCTGCAAAAGAAGAATAATCTTCTGCACGTTGTAGAGTATTATAGCCGCCGTACAGCAGACGCGGAATCTCGTTACCATTCATACGAGTTAGAAACTTTAGCGGTCGTCAGAGCTGTAGAGCATTTTCGCCATTATTTATATGGTAGGCGATTTGTTGTAGTTACCGACTGCAATTCACTCAAGGCGTCGAAATCGAAGAAAGACCTAACACCCCGCGTTTACCGATGGTGGGCTTATTTACAAGCTTACGATTTCGATATTATCTACCGCGAAGGAAGTAAAATGGAGCATGCTGACTACCTGTCCCGAAACCCACTGTCAGATTCTGCTGTTCCTATCACTCCTGTAAAGCCTAAGCCTAAAATTGTCAATTATGTTGAACTACATCAGGGCTGGCTGTCAGTTGAACAGAAACGTGACGCGGAGATTCAGGATCTTATCGCAAAACATAATAATAATAGCTTTCCCGAAACAGTAGGCCAAACATATGACGTTAGAGATGGCATACTCTACAGGAAGATTACTCGTAACAAAGCGGTTTCATGGCTACCCGTAGTTCCACGGTCTCTTATTTGGACACTAATTAATCATGTCCACAACGAAATGCAACATTTAGGCAGGGACAAAACTCTAGACAAGCTGTATGAAAAGTATTGGTTTCCCGATATGTCTAAATGTGTACGAAAATTTATAGATTCGTGTATCATATGTAAGGCATCGAAAGGTACATCGGGTGCTCAGCCTGTTCAGCTCCATTCGATTCCAAAAGTATCCGTGCCTTGGCACACGATTCACATAGATTTTTCGGGGAAGCTGAGCGGGAAGAGTGACCGAAAGGAGTATTGCTCGGTAATAATCGATGCCTTTACCAAATATGTTTTACTCGAACATACTTTGTCAGTCGATTCCAAGAGTGCAATATATGCCGTACAAAAAGCTGTGTGTCTTTTTGGAGCCCCGAAAAGAATCATCGCAGATCAGGGCCGTTGCTACATTAGCTCAGATTTTAAGAGCTTTTGCCAAGAGTATAAAATAGACCTCCATTTCATCGCGACTGGTACGAGTAGGGCAAACGGCCAAGTTGAACGAGTGATGCGTACTCTCAAGAGCCTCCTTACCATTATTGAAAACGACCCTAACAAAGCGTGGCGTGACGAATTAAGTAACATCCAACTTGCTCTCAATAGTTCTAAATCTTCCGTTACCAAATACTCACCGTCAGAACTAATGTTTGGAATTCGTTCTAATTCTTTAGGAATGTCTAAGTTGAACGCCGATAATATAGATCATGAGGTTCGCTTAGATTTAGATTCGATAAGAACTGATGCTTCAGCTAACATTTGCAAAGCTGCTGAATCTGATACCCTTCGGTTTAATCGTGGTCGGGCCACAGTAAAACCTTTCTCTAAAGGAGACTTCGTATTTATTAAAAATTGCGAACGGAATAAAACAAAATTGGATAGGAAGTTTCGAGGTCCATATGTTATAGTAGAAGTACTTGAAAACGATCGCTACGAACTTAAAAGTTTAGGTGGTTCTCAGAGAACTTATAAATACTCTCACGAGAATTTGCGCGCAGTACCCCAGGGACATATCGGTTTGATCGAAATAGCTACTAGTCTTTTAAATTGTGAAGAGACCGAGACGGCGTCGGAGGATGAAGAAAGTATAATTAATTCAAATCATGACAATGATAACTCTGACACCTTGACCGTATGCTCAAACACTGTTTCCGCCGATTCAAGGACGCTCACAGCAGGCTCGGACACTCTCAGTACATGCTCAGATCATGAGACTTGGGAAATGTTGCACGAAACTGAAATTCATACAGAACAAGACGATTCATAGTCGTAGGTAAGTGGAGCGACCTCTAAGAATCTCTTCCCTAACAAAAAGTCAGACGAAATATGTCGTCCGAGTCAGTATCAGATTGACTTGTCTCTGTGCTTTTGTTCTATGAGACGAAATATGTCGTCCGAGTCAGAGCCCTTTAAGTTGACTGACTCGTTCTGGATGTTTTGCAGATTATGGTAAGACGAATAGTGTCGTCCGGGTCTCATCCACCAAAGGATTGACTTGTCTAATAGTACCAATTGTGAACAGTTAACTTACATGCTGTTTAGTGACGAGGCTGTGTCATCCGGCGTAATTGTTGCGAGACACTCGCCTTAAGTCTTAAGTATCATAGCGCATTGTGATAATTGCAATTAGTCGTCGGTCAGGATGCCGAACGGACTATGTACGATTGCAACTCATTGTTTCAGAAAATCGCCCGAGGACGGTCGAGTGTCAGTCCGGCCGTGACGGCGCATCCGTCAACGTCAGACGTCAGGTTGACTTTTAGCTGTCAAAGTCAGCCTAGCGAAGCGTCATTGTCGATGGTTGTGAGGGCGGCCATCAGGACACTTTTGTTCAAGACGGCGCCCGCGCACCACGCTTGTGACGAATCGCTTTGCATCCAAGTGATAGTTTGATCTAATATTCTAATTAAGTTGGTGTCGTGTTCCTTAGACTGTACATTGCTCATTTGACTGTGTATTTCGGTTATTAAACGCTGTGCTGATTAAACAACTGTGATTTGTAACAAGGACTTGTGATTTTTCTGCTCACGCCCACCTGCCTACCTACCTACCCACATACAACACAAGATGAGTTCTGACGAAGGCCCTCCTGCCCCTTCATATTTCTTCATATTTCGGCGCTGTTGAAAGCCATGCTTACGAATAAGTAAACTGAATTTTCAATTACATTCGAACAAAGTCAGTTCGGTGGAGCCATTCTTTTCACTTACCCGTTCTAGTTCGACAAAACAATCGTTTAATTGGTGGCGCAGTTACTTACTCCTATAAAGGAAAACGGGAGGTTTATAGCCCATTAATTGAAGTAATAAAACCAGTCTCAGCAGCTTTAATACTGCCGTCAAATTAGTTCTGGACGGGCAGTTAAGTTTTTTCTCTTACTGCAATTTAAAGAAAGAAAAATAATTAATTTGGGTTTTTATTTAATATAGACGACACGGTTGGCGCAGTGGCTCAGGCAGTGGACTGCAGCGCTGCGTGTCACGGGTTCAATCCCCACACGGAACAAATATTTGTATGGCCTACAGATAGTTGTTTCGGGTCTGGGTATTTGTGTATGTGAGTTTAAATGTTTGTGAACGCACCCACGATACAGGAGAAATTCCTAGTGTGGGGCAAAGTTAAAAAAAAAAAAAATATCACTAACTGGTGCGGCAGTTAGCAGAGCTTTAATGATTACTTAGGTCATCACTTAGTAAAGGTTTTGACAGTTTTGTCATACAAAAGTATGTGACGGCTTAAGTAATCATTAAATATATCTGAGTAGGCAAAGATTAAGTCCAGGAAAATTAAAAAATCAGGTCAGATATCTTTTCATAAATAGCTCAAAGCTCACCTTCAGTAAACTCAATAACCTATCTATACCAACCTTTACTATTTAGATATTGCGGTTTGAGGGTCAGCGTAATTACTTAATAAGTATTCAAGGTGGAGTATTCAAAAATAATCCTAAGTATTAGCTAATCCAGCTATTTTCTGGATCGTTTTCGTAGTGGCGTTATTTTCAAGCAGTGCCTAGTAGTGTGACGTTGGACTGCCAAGTCCTAGTTCTTAAGTCCAAACCCAAGATACACCCCTCTGATTTTTCGAATTTATGTGCGTATTGTATAATTATCACTTGGTTCGGTGAAGGAAAATGTCGTGAGGAAACCAGCATGTATGAGAGAAAGGGGTTTGAACTTTTTTGTATGGAAGCAAGCATATCGACCCACCGCCAATTTGTGTTTTTTTTTTTAAATCGCGGCCAACGGTGAAAGTGGTATGTATACATAATAAAGGACATAGACAAACAAAAAATGTATTGAAATATGGTACCTCAAAGTGTCACGTTACCGAGATATTTGAAGGTAAAGACAATGACCAAATCAAAAAATAGATCTTTTAAGTGTCTATAGGCGCTGATTATTATTAATTTATTACTATTTACTGAAAGAGAGTAGACCCATTAAGTACATACTACTAGGAGCACAAGAAAACTATTCTTTGACATATTTGAGCCTATGCGTAGCGATTTTCTACCGATACCGACCGGTACCGATTTTTCTTTTTTTTTCCATTTTCTTTTTTTTTTTTCTTTTTTTTTTTTCTTTCTGTTTATTTGGATACAATTTAACGCTATACACGTAATAATAAGGCTATTTAAAAAAATATTTAGGTACTTTTTGTCGATCTTTACCCTCAAATATCTCGGTAACGTGACACTTTGGGGTACCGCATAACTGGACATTATTTGTTTGCCTGAATGCCCTCTATCCATACATACCACTTTCATTGTGGACCCCGATTTAGAAAAAAAAAAACAAAATGGCGGGCAGGTTGAAATGCCACATCGGTTCTATCCCCTTTCTCGACCAGCATATAAAGCCAAATCAGAGGCACATGAGTGGCATACAATTCGGGACTCATCAGGAATCCCTGCGTTATGCTGTGTTATATAGGTACCTCGTATCCTTAATCTCCTCTAGCAAACTATTACAATGAAAAACTGGTCCTACGCTTCTTTTTAAATTAAAAGGCATGTGACTTATTAACTTCATTCTGCGCCAAGGCGTAGACTTGACATGAATACTTATTAAGTTAAAATTATAGCAAGCATTTTTATATGACCTAATAAATGTTACAACATCTTGTACAGAAATCCTTGAGATTAAATTGATGAAGTCTTTTCGTTCTTTGGTTTCTGCCTGTATAACAAATTGGTTTTACGAATCGTGCCAATCTCCAATCACGTTGATGTTTCTAGTTTGTGCGTGTTTTGTGTAAGTCAGGTCGCGGTGGCGACCGACATTAGGAATTAAATATTTTTTATATTAAATATATCGCTAGAAAAAAAATGTAGAAACAATTTTTCTGGAATGAATTAGTGTCTGTTGGTATAGTTTAGTTTAGTTTAACTGGGCTTTTATCCGCACTTAGCCTCTTGATTGGATCATTGTGTGTGTTGTTTAGAGAATACCCTCTCCAACCAACATAGGCCGTCCCAAAATTGTAGCAGCCTTCCCACCACTACTGCAGGCTTCCGGGAGAGTTAATGGGGATCGTAGGGTTTGTGCCCGGTGATCTGCCACGCTCCTGCACTCTAGGAGTACGTGTCGTGGCGTTTCTTCCACCTGCCTGGCATATAGACTTGTTTAAATATTACATGCATGAACTGACGCCCTTTTTCTCTTTGGGGGTAGGCAGAAACCACAGAACGGCACCTGCTGCGATCCCTATTACATACTCTTTTTACCTCGTCCACATTCTTAAATCTACTGTGTCTACGTGTGTAGTACACGTACACGTAACCGACGCATCTGTCCTCTCTGAAGAACCTCACCAATACGTTCAGTGTATGTCTTTCTAGGGCGTCCGCTCTTGGCCGGCGGCATTGCCGATCATACGTTTTGTAAATTCGTTTTGTTAGTAACCTTTCACTCATTCTCTCCACATGACAAAATCGTCTTATATAGTTTTGGGTTTATAACAATATCTAATTCTCTTCTTCTCATTCGATTATGTAGCAGCGTAAAATTTTATTATAAACATCAAATAAGAAATTAAAATAAACCTTTACCAAAAGTCGTGTTCCAATTCCAAGAAACATCTTCCAAACATAAAAAAATTAACTCATGTTAGACGGGAAGTCACACGGAAACTTCGCTTGCGACAACTTACTTCAGAAATTGCGAACTACCCTCCGTAATGAACTTACAACATCTATTACACCGCTCGTTATATTGTTACAGGTAAGCAGTTACAAGAACATGAGTCCGATGTGGGAAGTAAGTTTATGGTCTTATGTAATATGCATGACCGTAAAATGTTACTTTGCTCCACACAATAATAGAAGAGATGCTCCAATAAATGTGCTGGAAGACTACAGATTTGGCGAGTAAGTGATTCGCTTTCGGTCGGGGGATAATGGAAGTCTGTAAAGGACTTTTCTTGCGTGCGTATTCGTTGTAAATAGGATTTCTTGTATTAACAGAGGGTGTATTTATGAATTATTGAGCATTGCAGAAGAAATATATTAACGAAACTAGGTCCCACGTTGGGCGCCAAAACGAGCTCGTGCATTAAGTGATGATGAACAATTTGTACGCAGTAATTTTTTTACCACCAATGAATGTAAAAACAACGCAGCAACCAAAGAGTGGGACTAAAAGGCCAAAAATTGCACAATTAGAGGTTGAAAAGACCATTAATATAATGAGCTTTATTGCAAACTCGAGACTCAAATAGTATCGATTTTGTAAATTCGCCGCCGTATCGTATTTTGTCGCGCGTATATTTTTATTTTGTGATATTGATCATAATATGAATCATATTAGGAATCTATAATAATATGAATCTACCTATGTATACCACGTTTTACGCAAAAAAAACTCGTGTAAACGAAGCTCGTTTAAGATAAGTAATTTTTCGAAAGTTTAGCCCTTGGTACTGAGAATTTGGAACAAAAGTAGACAGGGATAAAAGATGTTGGTAACAATTTATAATTCACCATGAGGCCCTGCCATTATTATTAAAGTCTCCATAAGGATTATTATTCACTTATTTTCTACTTCTACATGTGTAATTTTATAGTTCGCAATCTACCTTAGCTTTAAATTGAATGTTTCGTTCGTTGCCCAATATTTTAATTGGAATTAAAAAGATAACGTACATTTTCTGTAGGTACCTTTACGACATTACAAGACGGCTAAAAGTCGTCTCTTCTTTTGGGCTCAAAGCGTTTTGACTTAATTACTGAAAAAAATACTTACTGTTCATTTTGTTACCTTAAAAATAATTTGTACTAATTAAAAGTCTGACCTTAAGGATAATCGCAAAATAGACATTTTAACAAATACCTGGAATGTTGTAACTCCTCCGATGTAATAGGCCGCACGCTGTATAATTGCCATAAAACGGGCACAACCTCAGTCTCAGAGGTTGCTTGCTCTTGAGAGATTCCTGACGAAAAGCCTCACTAATCATTTGCATTAGGTAGATAAAAGTATGTTTATTTGAGAGTTTAAATAAATACGGTCTTATTTCAGCGAAATCTATTATTAGATTGAACACCAAAGGACTGCTCTCCATTTACCTTTTTAAACTTTATTGGCATGTGTCAGGCTCGTTCGGCGACCCGCCGTTTAAGCTGGTTCCAATTTTGAAATAAAAAATGCAAAACCGCGATGATCTGGGTACTCGTATCGCTGTAGCATTGTTGAAGTTGCCCCAGGTCAGACAAAGTGTTATTGGGATTTTCCATCTGCTGTAGCCTGCGAATCTGAAACTGAATATTTCCTAGTTCATGCGTGGCTTAAAAACATCAGATGATATGTGGATGTGGTTGAAAAGTTGTGTGGAAATCGGTTTTTGTGGTGGGCATGTGATGCGGACGAATGAGGAAAATGTCGTGAAAAAGGTTTTGGATATAAGAGTAGAGAAAGACCAAAGAAACGACGGATGGACTGTGTTAAGAATGATATGGTAAGAAAGGAGGTGTCTCATGAGATCACGAGAAACAGAGAAGTATAGAAGAAGAAGACATGCTGGCGCTAAATGAAAGACAAGACAAAATAAGAAAGGCAAGAGAATGAAACTGATGATGTGGATGTGGTATTAGGTAGATATTCTGTAATGGAGTTAAATTGAATGTTGTGAACATTTCATAAGCTAATGAAGACTGATACGGTTCGAAATCACATTAAACTTATTAAGACATACGATATTATGTTTGGTAGATATTGTTTCAAATTTCACAATATGGAATGTAAGTAGGTTACCTTACCGCATCGTGGGGTTTTAGAGAGCTCTTGTTACAAGAGTTTCCTTTTTATTTTCGTTTTGATGTTTACCTTTATTGTTAATATATTCACAATGTGTTGTATCGTTTTCAAAGGAAAACAACGTAGCGATATTGTCATACTGGAAATTGGAAAAAGGTACTTATGCGATTTGAAAAAAGGGTAGCACTCAGCCCGCGACCATGTTCGCAAAAATTGTGATAGCGTGGCTAATATGCATGGTATAAAATTTTAAATGCTATTTTCTTTTTGTACTTTACTACTTGAGTCGACGCAACAGGTTTTCTTCTTCGATTCTCCCCTGTCATCATCAACTCCTTTATCTTTCATATCACTCCTCACACAACCCATCCATTTTCTTTTGATCTTCCTCTTCCTCTGCATCTACCAACATCTTTTTACCGCCTTCCGTTTAAAAAAAAAAAATCGAGTCTGGTCTTACCATTAGTATAGTTACCTTCTCCTATACATCCCCATTGATGTCGTGGTCGCCAGCGCGATTGCTAAGCGAGGGGTCCTGGGGTACAATACACATTTTTTTATTTTTTATTTTGATATGGGCTTATTCCTGACCTCAATCTTGCCCTAAGGGCAGAGATGAGCCCGTCGGGGCCGCGGGTTGTACACTAAGTAGTTATCGCGGCCTCGACATAGAGGGCTAAGAAGGAACATGGGTTGTTTTTAGTCAGTAGAAGTCTGACACTCCCTTTCGCTCGGCCCAAGAGCGGGAGGGGTTATTTGATGATTTTTTTTAAAAAAAAGGGGTCCTGGGTTCGGGCAAAAACTCTTGGGTTTTTCATTAGAAATTTCCCAGCAGTAGCCCGGAGTTTGGAGTTGGTGGATAATACCCCCGTGCCTCGGAAAGCACGTTAAGCCGTTGGTCCTGTGCCTGATCTCTCTCCGGCCGTGTCGGATTCCCGTCTCATCGGACTATGAGAGAAAAAGGAACAGACTTTAAGTACCTGTTTCTACGCACAGGTGCACTCTGTGTTCCTTTTTATTCCGCCGAGACCGAACACCTTCAGGAGGACTAATTTTATAGCAACCTCCTTGAATATGACGAGGGTGCAAAACGACAGCCTTGAGCCTGTATAGAATTATTATTTATTTATCACAATGTTAATCTCGTAACTTCGCCTATTATTTCCCTACGTGATTTTCGTACTAATAGTAGTTTACATTATCCGTCACTATCATTACATTGAAGTAGGTAATTACCTAAGTACCCACAACGACCAATAAACCTATGCAAATCCAAATTAAGCCACTCTCTCATTGTACGGAAAGCTCATACAATACGAGGCCAGGTTATACTGGATGTGTATAGGTTGATGTGACAGCATAGAGGAATAACCAATACTGACACAATTAAGTACTGATAGCGTTTGGATCTCTTAACATTGTTATCGTACTTTAATGATTTCAGCTATCTTATCTGATTGGCAGAATTGATGCACGGAACTAAAAATATTACCAGGTAAAGAGATTTGTTGTCTTTGCCGCATAAACAGGGGTACTACTGCTACTGTTACCCTGGGCCTGCATCATCAAAATGCTGGGTAAAGGCCTCTACCTAAGACTTCCAGTTTTTAACCGACTTCAAAAAGGAGCAGGTTATCAATTCGTCGGATCTTTTTTTTTACAAAGCAAATGCACTGGGATTGCTGGAATCTCATGTGCGTGTCTATTGTTTACACCAGTTCATAACATAACATGACGCCGGTACGCTGTTAAGGGGTAAGCACATGTGAACCACTAAAAAGTGAAAAATAAAAACTGACTTCAACTATAAAATAGTTATAAGTCGGTGGCAAAAAAAAACGAAATCAAACAAAAGTCACCGACTTCAGAAACAGATTTTTGCTTCTTAAGTTAATTTTTTCATCGTGTTTTTTTTTAAGTCGGTTTTTTTCGAACCAAACCAACTGCAACTACGTTAGCATAACCAGCGTATATAAACGGATTTTGTCGACGGAAGAATCGACAAAATGACAGATTGTAGATAGATTTCAAGTCGAGTTGTAAAGAAAGAGCTTTGTCTATTCATGGTAGAATAGAGATAGAATCGCCATGCTACGCGTGTAGGTTGTCCATATTATTAGATTATTTAGGACATTCTCATCACATTTAGGACATTATTGAGGACATTGACTAACATCCAAAAGTCCAAACTCGAGGTTTGCCAACATGCTATGGAGCGCAGTATCTTAGGTGTAAAATTAACCGATCGGGTTCGAAACACTACACTGCGCTCCAAAACGCAAATTGCTGACGTGGCTCAAAAAGCTGCCATACTTAAATGGGACTGGGCAGGACATGTCTGTCGCATGCCGAATGAGCTGTGGGCCCGTAAATCTCAGGATTGGTGCCCTGAAACAGTGACGCGAGGTCGTGGCAGACCACGATGGAGATGGCGGAACACAGGATGTCTTCCTTGAGAATTGGAGAGACGTTGCACTGAATCGTGACCGCTGGAAAGAATGGTGGAAGGCCTTTGCTCAGCATGGGGACAACATAGGCTAGCTATAATAAAAAAATATACTATAGACATTCTCAATGGTCAATCAAATCAAGTCCGTGTACAAGAAAAAAACACTTCTCATTGCATTAAAAATGCACAAGAAATTTCCACATTGATTCTCTTATAAATTCAATAGGTAGGTATATAGGAAAGAGGAGCCTTATTACAGAATCCCGAGAGCTAGATAAAAACGGGATCCAACTCAATGCCAGTGGGATTTCGTTTTTCTTTTTGCAACCGATCTCAAGATGGGGGAAGGTTTGTCACTGATAGGAACTGATAGATATTAATTGGATCGCTCCGGCAGAATAAACAGGTTTGTGTTTTGTTTGCAATTGTTTGAAGAGGATACGTAAATATTTATCCATAATAAATGTTTTATTGTTTTAGTTTATTGTGATATATATTTTTTTGGTTTTAGATCATACCTGGGAACCCCCTATTTATGGAGATATTGGGGGTTAAGTTCCAAATTTTGCACAGCTGTTTTTGTAAATATTGGTTTTTCAGGTTAAAACTTTACATAAATTACCTCCATGACCCGTTTACTATTCAAAGACCGCACAATGTTTTAATATTGCTATTTGGAGTTTTACCGTAAAATGTGATTTTTGACCCCAAAAAAAAGTCGTTTCCCAGCAAAAAAAATTGCATAGGGGTACTTAGTTTGATGTACAGAATGCTTGGGTGACGTATGTGTGAAGGGTTAATTTACACCCTGTATATTGTTTGGTATATTCCTTCTTCATTTTAAGTTTTAACCCGTCTGACTTAATAGGTATGAACAGGCATCTCCTGGGCACTCTCGTTCTATCATAAAAAAGTTACAACTTTGGAGTAGAAGTAATATTTATTTAATTTAGTTACACCTAAGTTGAGCTGTATAAACACCCTTATTAAAATAACCCTCCTTTTGGGCTTCGCCGCAGTCGGGCGAAAGGGAGTGTCAGACTTCTACTGACTAAAAGCCACCCATGTTCCTTCATAGCCCTTGTGCCGAGGTCGCGGTATCTCTTTCGAACAACCCGCAGCCCCGACGGGATGAAATATACCTAAAACCTTCATCATTGGATGAACTGAACTATCCAAAACAAAAAAAAATATTCCAACCAGTAGTTTTTAAGATTCGTGCGTTCAACTAAACCAACACACGTATAAATAAACAAACTTTTTAGCTTTCTAATGTTAGTATATAGATAGATAATGACAATAGCATAACATTCGTATGGACAAAACTATAACTTAGATTTGTCCATACGAATGTTATGCTATTGTAACGGTTATTTTTGCTACAGAACCCCAAAAATGTTTTTACATAGAAAGGTAAAACTACAGAAACTTTTGTAATGTCAGATTTGCTCGGGTTTCATTATAATAAACAAAGGGAAACATCGGTAAATGGTAAAGGTCGAATTAAATAAACATGAATCTCCCAAAATAAATTCGTGATAATGTTCGCACTCAGTACTCACATGTCTGAATTCGCTAATTGACTTTCAGGAGTAATTACAAATACCAATGTATGTTTATTAATAGAGGATTCCCTAATAATCTAACAGGCGGACTAATTAGAATCATATTTTTTTAGTCAGTTAACATCCCTATTGTAGAACTTTGACAGTCGTAAGTTTTACTATAGATTGTACTGAATATCCGCTGAGGATCTAAAAATATAATTAAAAAATGATATTAATTTTAAATGGATACGCAATGACTCTTGCAAGGAATAGTACAAAATGGCGTCGTAATTCTGCTTGGATTGCGCTTCCGATAGCAAATGGCTGTCGGCGGGATTGATATCTTCATCTCGAATCGAAGCTTTGGCTGATTCCGGTTAGACTGGTAGCTGAACCTATCATAGTTGGGAAAAGGGTACGCAGATGAGTATTCCTGTGGGATAAATTCCGACCCCAACGCGGATGAGGCTACTGGCGAAGGCTGATTCAAATAAAAAATTTAATATTAAAACGGCATGAAGACATTCCTATGTTCATGTTTAGGTATTTGCTCCAGCCTCGGTGATCTTGTTAGAATATTTTTATAGAAACGACTTCATTTCAAGTAATGAAACTGGCTGCGCAGTGGCTTTAATAAAAAAATTGCAGTCGCTTTGTAAACCATTAGACTATTAATGATTTCTTATTTTCGCTACAGAACAATACAAACATTTTGTGTTTGTTTTTCGCTGTTGTTTCTGTACTGCTGTTGATTGTAAATATGTGCGTTTCTTAAATACAATGGCTGTCAATGTAAAAAGCTTAATTAGGATAAATACCCGGTGGCTGTGTTATGTTCCATAAGCCCGCGTGCACACGGGCATTATTAACCGATTAAACAGAGGTTTAACCGGTTTAAAAAGAGGAGGATATTAAAGCGACGATTTTTGTTTGCACTACACTGGATTATTTATCAATGCTCATTCCAACAGAGTGCGATGAAGAAATCTCAAACTGTTGGAGTTTATTACTTTCGGCGATCGTGGTTTACACGTGCGCGGTACATAACCTCCCCTTTCGAGTCCTAAAAAAATGGGCTGTTCGTAAGTATTTTAACAAGCTACGCGTTCGTATTCCACAAGCGCCTCAAAAAAATATCAGCAAAATTGCAGGGGCCTGCAAGGGCCGACCCCTGGCGGGGCTGCGGGTTGTTCAAAAGAGATACCGCGGCCCCGGGCACAAAGGGCTAAGAAGGAACATGGGTGGTTTTTAGTCAGTAGAAATATGATCCACAGCTCCCTTCCGCTCTGCCAGAACGAGTCATTTGATGATTACCCAAACTCCAAAACCAAAAATGCTCTGCTTGTAAAAATGCACCTCCTACCCACGAATGTTAATCATTTTAAATCATTTAAGCTTTCAAAGTTTAAGATTTACGTTTATTTTAAACTAGCTGATGCTCGGGACTTCGTTCGCGTGGTTTGATGTATACAGGGTGTAAACGAACCCTTCACGAAGCCGTCAACCAAGCATTATTGGAGGGACTCCATTTACTATAGAGTCGTCGTTTTACTTAGTAAAGGTTTGACATACTTTTGTATGACAAAACTGCCAATACCTGTACTAAGTGATGGCCTAAGTAATCATTAAAGCTCTCTGAGTGCGGCAGTTAGACATCTATCATCTCCATTATATCATTACCTTTTTTTTAGGGTTCCGTACCTCAAAAGGAAAAAACGGAACCCTTATAGGATCACTCGTGTGTCTGTCTGTCTGTCTGTCCGTTTGTCACAGCCAATTTGCTCCGAATCTAATGGACCGATTAAGTTGGAATTTGGTATACATATGGATTTTTGTGACCCAAACATGTACGGCTAAAGTAAATAAATGAATTTTGAATATGGGGGTCGAAAATTAAAAAAAAAGTTTTGCAAACTGTACCATGTGACACATCAAATGAAAGGGCTTACTATGAGGGTCTCAAATATTTTTTTTTTAATAATTTTAAAATAAATAGTTTTAAAGTTATTTAAGAAAATAGACGAAAATTGACCGTCCCCCCCCCCTTATCTCCGAAACTACTGAGCCTAAAATTTTGAAAAAAATACAGAAAATAGTTCTATACCTGTAGATTACAGGAAAACCTATAAGAAGTCCATGGTCTAAAAATTACATGGTGAATTTATATATATAAAATTCAAAGTCCTGACTGACTCAATGACTGATATGACTGAACGCACAGCCCTAACCGCTGGACCTAGAGACTTGAAATTTTGCACATATATACCTTATATAGTGTAAATACCCACTAAGGAAGATTGTTTGGAAATTCCATCCCTAGGGGGGTAAGATAGGGGATAAAAAAATTCATCCGCATTCATTCATTATTTTTAGCTAAATTTTTTTCGCTCTTGGGCAGAGCAAAGGTAGTGTCAGACTTCTACTGACTAAAAACCACCCATGTTCCTTGGTGGACAACCCGCGGCCATTATATCATTACCTAAGGTTGGAAAACTTCCGTCGAGGCTGCGGCCGTCGGGGCTGCGGGATGTTGTAAGAGATACTGCGGCCTTGACATAAAGGGCTAAGAATGGTGGGGGTGGGTGGTTTTTAGTCAGTAGTAGATGTCTGACACTCCCTTTCCCTCTGCCCAAGAGCGGGAGGGGTTACTTATTTGATGACCCCCCCCCCCCCCCCCCAAAAGGCTTACAAAACTTTTCAATTTTTGTTTATTCTCTGTAGTTCAAAATTATCTACACTAATATAAAAAGGAAAGAAAATAATATTTTTAATCCGAAAGTTTGTGAGGATGTATGGATGTTTGTTACTCTTCACGCAAATACTACTGAACGGATGTGGATGAAATTTAGCTAAAAATATTTCTGGAAAACGATTATTTTGGGTGTAAATTGTAATATCACATTTTACGGTAAAACTCAATGCAGGGTCATGTAGGTAATTTAAGTTATAACCTGAAAAACTAGTACTTATAAAGGGTGTAAAAGAACCCTTAACGCAAACGAGGGGCACTTGTTCTCCCCACCACTGCGATCATTTTTAGTTCTAGACAATACCTGGGAACCCCCTAGTTACGGAGATATTGGGGGTCAAAGTTCCAAATTTTGCACAGCTCTTTTTGTAAATCTAGTTTTTTAGGTTATAACTTTACTTAAATTACCTCCATGACCCGTTTACTATTCAAAGCATCCACTAACACAATGTTTTAATAAGAGTGCTACATTGAGTTTTACCGTAAAATGTGATTTTTGACCCAAAAAAAAAGTCGTTTCCCAGCAAAAAATTTTGCGTAAGGGTTCTTAGTTTCCCGTCGGCGCCGCGGGTTGTACACTAGTTATCGCGGCCTCGACATAGAGGGCTAATAAGGAACATGGGTGGTTTTTAGTCAGTAGAAGTCTGACACTCCCTTTCGCTCTGCCCAAGAGCGGGATTATTTGATGATTTTCCACCCGCCAAAAAAAGAGTTCTTAGTTTGATGTACAGAATGCTTGGTTTACGTATGTGTGAAGGGTTGATTTACACCCTGTATATAATGATGTTAACACCCGTATTTTCTAAGGGTTTGTGAGTTGTGCCTGTAGTACACTCTTATTTCACCAGTCATATTTTTTTGTCTCATGTAACTACCGTGAACGTAATAATTATTTTGTTGAACTAAAATCTATTTCTCTTAAATCACAGTATCTATTGCAGAAACCTGCTTAAAAAAAATACACGCAATAACAAACAGCAGGAGCGACTTTATTACCCGACTTCCAAAAAGGAGAAGGTTCTCAATTCGTCTGTATGTTTTGTTTTGTATGCTACATTGAGTTTTACCGTTAAATGTGATTTTTAACCCCAAAAAAAAAAAACATTTCCCAGCAAAAATTTTTGCGTAGTGGTACTTAGTTTAGTACAGAATGCTTGGTTGACGTATGTGTCAAGGGTTAATTTACACCCTGTATTAATAAAAACAGCTGTTAAAAATTTGGAACTTTGACCCCCCAATATCCCCGAAACTAGGGGGGGTTCCCAGGTATGCTATTGAACAAACTATGGAAGGTACTTTTACAACTTTCATGTGAGATAAAAAATTTAATCTATCTCCCTGCCTTTTTTATTTGCTGCTCAGGCGTGAAAAAAATCAAATAAAAAAAACATACGTAAACATGGTAAATATCCCGTTTTCAGTGAGAATGATAATGAACTAATGTTTCCCATTTGCAGTTTAATTTTAAATTCTCGCCACTTAGATACTAAAAAGGTCTAAACAAATTACTTAAAAATAAAATAATGACAGTGACATCCAAACATGACAATTTCTTATTTATTTTATGAAAAAAGTTTTTGACCCTATAATAATGTTTTCCAGTAAAAAATATTTCTTTAGAACAAGTGGTAAAAGTGGATGTTGTAGTATTTCGTGTCGTGCTATCAGGCCGCAGAAACGCGTGGCCCGAAGCGGCTGCCCTGATGACTATGATGCTGTGGCCGTATTGCCTGATAACTGGGAGCCCCGTCACAGCGGCCCTATCCTCGCCAACTATCTCAAACAAAGAGAACAAGACCATAAAACTGTTCTCGATGAAATATCCAACAGTGCAGCTTCAGTTAACGAAGATATCAACAAAAGGGTGCGTGAGCTTTCTGAAAATCTTTTGACTCATGTACAACAGAATCAACGTCGCATAGACTGCCTCCTAGACAAATACGACGCTGGCGAAAGACCTCTAGCAGTAGAATCTTGCGATACTGCTCTGAAGATGGTACGTAAAATAATGGCAGAACGCCTCAAGGACACGGAAGATTTCAAACAGAGGGCGTTGGGTTTAGAACAGGAAAGAGCAGACAAGCTGAGAATTCTTCTACGTGGCCAATTTCAGCGTCTCATTGCTGTTGGTCACAGAACTCCGAAGGATTTAATGCATGACTTTGATGAGCGGATTTACGATATCAACCAACAGCTCCTAAGTAATTCGAAAGCTTATACGGAATTGGAAGCAGATTTACGTCTTCTCTCTGATGAGGACATCACACGTGCGCGATCGTCGCTCAATCAGTTATGCCTTGGTATTAAAATGGCGCTTAGAGGGCGCAGTTCCTTAATATGGGGTAAGGAATCTTTAAGATGTCGATCACTAAATACCATTACCAGAGTAAGTTCAGAGCCTCGTATGAGTATTTTACAACAGGTAGGAGAGCTGGATGCAATCGTAGCGCTATTAGTTGAAGCTTATTGCAACGCTGTATTGAGGGTCTTCACTGACTTTTCGAATAAACTTACTGAATTAGAAAAAAGTCTCGGTCACCAACTACGTGAACCAAATGAAATTCAGGAGATCGAACGTATTGATTTCGATCGATTACTTGAACGTCAATTTCAACATTTAACTGATTGTATGAATAAACAATATAATAAAAGTTTTTTTGAAATGACCGGCGCCGATGCTAATAAAATGAAGGACAGTGTTTCGTCGTTAAGAGAATGCCTTCGAGAAACTTGCTCAATACTAAATCATGCAGGTCATCTTTGGGACGCCCATATTTTACGTTCAGCTCTAGCTCAAAAGTTAACAATAACAGCTGTAGAAGATCTTCTTACTAATAATGATTCAATAGAGCTTGCCAATGAGGTTCCATTTAATATTACACTAGAACAGATGCGTTGTTCCCCTGATACAGATAAACTACAAAATCAGTTCGCTGCTATATTGGTTTTGTTAGATAAAACAGGCAGCATGTATTTATATCACAGCGAGTCAGAACTAAGTCGCTTATACGAATACATGAGTGTCGCCACAGCAATGGCAAATACGTTACTCGCAGAATTTAATGTTTTTCTTGAAAAATATCCTAGAGTTCCTTTAAAAGTGTTGAGTAGTTCAGGCAGCCGGCCTGGGTTGACGACTCCGCAGAGAACCCAAAGTGCAACATCATCAACACAGCAGGCACTGCCTCGTGCTATTTTACAAACAGAGCTCCAAGAAATAGCTTTAATGAACTGGAGAAATGGTTTTCTTGAATCATTTAAAAGCAACGTCTCCGCACTCCCAGAAGAATTAGGAAATCAAGCTCAACGGTGGATTGAAGAAAGTAGCGCAGCTTTACACATGCGTTATTCTTTAAAGATAGTATCGCACAACATACGCATAGAGCGTGTCAAAGCCGCCCGCGAGGCACGTTTCGCGGAGTTGCGTTATCATGATCTGAGACTAGAATCACATTTAGGTGCTATTTCTAAGCTCGTTGAACATTTACCCGAAGGAGCATTTCAATTCACATCTTTAGATGCACCTATGTTGTATCCTTTTTGTGAAATTATTGACCGTATGAAAGTTAATATTGACAATACTGTAGACCTAGATCCTGAAGTGAAGAACATGAAAATGAAAAGTTATGCTCTCCGTCTGGCCAAGCATCGTCAATTGTTCGAAGAATCTCTTGAAACGGCAGTAATCGATTATAAAAAGGTGTTGGAGCATCGTATTCATGAGGCTAGGATCTCGAATGTACGTTACATTTCTCAAATAAAGTTGTTCAGTGAAGGTGGCAATTACTCTGCAGCTGAAGCTGTGAAAACTTCCACTGCCTTAGGCAAGGCAGCTGATTCTTTAGAATTGTGCTTGCATAAGTCTTTAGATATTTTGAACCATCGACGCTCACATTTACTGTCTCTAGCGGATCAAAAGATAACGCCGCTGCAGCGTATAGCAGGTGAATTTGGTAAAGTAGGAAAACCGTCTCCCAAATCCAATCACAAAATCTCGGAAAAGAAAAAGAAAAGATAATAAATACTTACGTTTATACCTTTTTTTTACTATGAGTATCTCTACTCGAAATCCTTAATGCTATCAAAACTTCTAAACAGAAATGCGGCTTATTGACCGATTGACCTGTAAGAAGAAAATACATACTTATACTACTAATATTATAAACGCGAAAGTTTGTAAGTATGTATGTATGTATGTATGGATGGGTGTTTGTTACTCTTTCACGCAAAAACTACTGAACGGATTTGGATAAAATCTGGTACACAGATAGTTTATAACCTGGATTAATACATAGGATAGTTTTTGTCCTGATTGTATATTCCCGTGGGATAATATGCGATTTGTAGCGGCCGAAGCCGCTGGTAACAACTATAGTGACTTTATAAGTCACTTACTCTTGAAACTCACCTTTTTATGTCTCAAACACACAATAAATTTTTTATTAGATTTAAATTAAAATATTTACGTTTCACCTTATTTTTGACTTAATATCGCAAAATCAGCCATATTTTCGAAAATTCTCCCGTCAAGATATCTGCTTTTTTTAAAAGTCGGTAGTCTTTTTGTTCGTACAAATCTCCACTTTCTGATAATGTAAAAAATAAATACATTGCAATGGTAAATTTTCTCAAAAAATCAGCTGCTACAGAACAACAGGTAGTAAGGGCTCCTAGCCCCTTCCCCGCGACCAGCCGCTCCTGCAGGGCTATTGCGTATCTTTTAAATGTCAGTGGCTATCATATTGTCCATGGATTAACTGCCAAATTGGTTATGGTTTAGTACAAAATGGAACCATTTGACAGTTAATTGATGGACACTATATGTTAGCCACTGTCATTTAAAAGATACACAATAGCCCTGCTGGAGTCTTATACCGTAAGATAAAAATGAATGGCTGCCGTGCTGCGGTAACTGAAATCACACTGATACTTCCATTTAATGAAGTTGTTAGTTTTTTTTCTACCCGGTGACGTGGTTTTCTATTTTTCTTTCGTGTTGCGCTCGGGACGTTCTGTAGCAGATGCTTGTTTGTAATGAGCCTACCACACGCACCAGGCTGTGGCACAGGCTGTACCACGTGTGGTTGGTAAAACACGCGCGATGTACTGTGTGCGCCGAGTAATCGCGCAGGCAAAAGTGCGGTGAAGCCTGAGCGTGGGGTAGGCCCATAAAATGCGAGTCAAGGGCCAAATTAATTCCGGGCGTCGGGGGCCACGTGATGACCTCCGGCCACCGTCGACGCGGGCCTGTGGACGGTCAGTGATGGGCTAACTCGCCATCCGTCCGTCTTACGACGAAAACAGGCCGCGTCGTCGGCGCGTTCGTGTTCCACGCGCGCCTCAAAGAGATGTCAGCAAGGGAGCGGCCCGAAAGGGCCGACGCCCGTCGGGCCGCGGGTTGTACACTAGTTATTGCGGCCTCGACATAGAGGGCTAAGAAGGAACATGGGTGGTTTTAAGTCAGTAGAAGTCTGACACTCCCTTTCGCTCTGCCCAAGAGCGGGAGGGGTTATTGGATGATTTTCCCGCCAAAAGGAGCCAAATTAATTAACAAATAATTGAAAGAGCTTGCTTGGATTGTTTGGTCATGTGGAAAGGATGAAGATTCGGGCCAGTAGTTCCTGAGATTAGCGCGTTCAACCAGACAAATAAATAAACTATTCAGCTTTATAATATTAGTATCGCTACAATATGTTGAGTCACTGTGGTGAAATTGCTCAGGTAAAATTGCATATGTTAAATTGCTCACGTTGTTTGCGATGCAGGCTTTATAGTTTCCCTGTGTCTATACGCCATCCAACAATTTCGAAGGCTACTTTCAATATAAACCGGATAAAGTGTTTCAGTGTAATATAGGTATTATCCCCCACACTCGAGTTTTCGCTGATAGGCATATTGTTGTACATGGGCTCACAAATTTTTGATAAACATCACGAGGTGTCCCACGAGATTACGATAAATAGAGAAGTATAGAAGAAGAAGACATGCTACTAAATACCCCGAATACCCCAAATGAATAATAAGAGCAATATATAATGATAATGATCACGCTTACTTAAATTATAATTGTAAAAGCTTTTTTTACAAAACGGGAAAAATAAAAACTTTTAAACAAAAAAATAAAACGATTTTATTTTTTTGTTAAAAAGTGTTTATTTTACCCTTTTTTGTGATTGGCATGTGCTTACCTCTTCACAACGTACCGGCGTGATGTTATGTTATGAACTGGTGTAAACAATAGACAGACATGGGATTTCAGCAATCCCAATCCATTTCCTATCATTTAGACATCAATACGACCTCGCAAACTTTTGAATTTATTAGTAGAATAACAAAACATCACGCCTGTTTTACCAGAAGTTTGCGAGGTCGTATTGCTGTCGGTTACATACCAAAATCGCTGAAATAATTAAAAAAATTAAAACTATTTATTACATCATGCATTCATAGATTAAAAATACAGCAACAATAACGCTGTCTCTGTCTCCTTTGCCCTTCAAGATTACTTAATGTAATAATAATAATAATAAAAAATATAAAATATAAAATATAATATATATAATATAAAACTCAAGAAAAAATATTTGGAATCATAATACATAATAATTTGGACCAATCATAACGATTAATCATAGAAAAATGCAGAACGAAGTAAATGTCAATACGTCAAAGAAACAACAATGCTGACCAGAAGCCGGGCTAAAATAGAAAGACAACAAGCACACCCACCATCTCCGGGCTCGTCGCTGAACTCCGCCTCGCAACCGCCGGGACGCGCCACACCCGTGAGCGCCGTGTCTCCGGTGGCTGTAGCTGCGTCGAGTTCTAGCGACGAGTTTTTCTCCCCGTCGTCAACGCCACCAATATCACCGCTGCCAACACCACCGCGACGCGAACGACGAGGAAGAGGACGGCCACCAGCGGGCTTAGGACCTCGAGGCCAACCGGCCCCGAACAGGGTCCCCGCTGCTGGTGGAAATGTGCTGCGCATGAGATGGACTCGGTCCATAAACGAGAGTGTCATGCGCGCATATTATGGGGCTACTGAGGGGGGAAGTAACTTGACTGCGTACCGTAGTCGGATGCTCTCTCTGTTCCAGGTGCTTGAGCCAGCTATCAGCGTGTCGGCGCAACGATTGTCGGATCAGGTGCGGGTCATCCAGCATAACCATATGTTGGATGATACTGTACTTGATCGACTACGCTCTGAATCACGGAGTAACCCAGTCACACCGCCTTCACCGATGGTCGCAGTGCAGCTGGAAAATGTTTCCAGTGCTCCGCCGCGATCCGAACGTGGTGGTGAAGACATTGATGGCGAAGTTATATCCGTGAGTACCCAATGCAATGTTCAATTGAGGAGCGCTTTGGAGGATGCATTCCGGGAGTACCGTTCCACACCGCCTGAACTTAGACCACGTTTACCTCGTTTACCCATGCACAAAAAAAACAGGGCGCTGGTGTGTGCTCTAGATTCGCAACTGTCGAATTGCTTTGACAGCAGCAAAGACCTCGCCGATACTCACTCAATTTTGTATTGTGCAGCTGTAGCGGCTTGTCGTGTGGCTCACGTTAAGTTCCCTAACAACGACAGAGCTGCACGACCAAAGTTAGCTGTTCCAGCCTGGCAGTGCAGAATTGAGCGGCGTATCGGTGAGGCTAGAGCACTCATTGGCAAGTTGATCTGCTTCAGGGAGGGCAATACTCGCCCTAGAGTGATGCGCTTTGTGAGGCGGGCGTTCTCGGGAACAGATATTAGCTTTCCTGATTATTTGTCCCGCGTCACAGAGCGCATTGACGTCCTGAAGCAGAAAATCTGTGCATGGGCGAGCCGTATTCGTCGTTATAAGCGGCGAGTGGAGCGGTACACACAGAACCGCAATTTCCAAAGTGATGAAAGGTGGGTATATAGGACTTGGGAACGACCAGACCAAGGTGTGATTGACACGCGTCTGCCGGATGATGACGCCATGACGTCGTTCTGGCGCAACATCTGGTCGGTGCCTGTCAGTCACACTGAGGGCGATTGGACCCGGGAGGTTGAACGAGCGTGTGATCCTATAACAGAAATGGGGACAATTATCATCAGCCCCCAAGACGTAGCTCGTGCAGTCCGTCCATTGCCTAACTGGAAATCGCCAGGACCGGACGGGCTGCACAATTTCTGGATCAAATGGTTCATGGGATCGCACGCTCGCTTGGCGTCCCAGTTTCAATCAGCCTTAGAGTCAGGATCGCTGCCCCAGTTCTTGACAACAGGAATTACCCACCTGCTCCATAAATCAGGTAGTACTGCGGAACCCAAAAATTATAGACCAATCACTTGTTTACCAACGGTCTATAAAGTTCTTACATCCATTTTGAGAATTAAAATCAACCAACATGTCGAAAGTAACTCTATCATGTCTGCCTCTCAAAATGGATGTAGGAACGGGTCCCGTGGTACTAAGGAGCTGCTCCTCATTGATATGACCATTAGCCAACAGGTTCGCCGCTCCCGAAAGGATCTGTCTGCATGTTGGATAGATTATAAGAAGGCCTATGACTCGGTGCCTCATACATGGCTCACGAGGGTGCTGGAATTGTACAAAGTAGATGCAACTCTGCGTACCTTCCTGATGTCATGTATGGGGAACTGGAGAACGGTCCTTCGCTATCCAGGATGTCGACAGATCGGAGGGAACAGTGAACCGATAAGGATCGAGCGTGGTATATTCCAGGGTGACAGTCTGAGTCCATTGTGGTTTTGTCTAGCCTTGAACCCTCTTAGCACACTGCTGGAGGGTTCAGGTCTAGGCTATCGGTTGAGGAGAGGTGGTCAGGTTATATCTCACCTTCTTTACATGGATGATCTGAAACTCTTTGCCCCCAACAATTTGCAACTAATGAAGCTACTGAAGATAACAGAAATGTTCAGTAGTGGCATCAGAATGGAATTTGGTGTGGACAAATGTGCAGTCATGCATGTGAAGCGAGGGGAGATTATGGAATCCGTGGGAATGCAACTCTCGGATTCCATACAACTTAGATCACTCTCGTCAACAGAAACCTACAAGTATTTGGGTATGTCGGAAGCATTAGGAATCAATATTACCGACATGAAACAATCGTTGAAGGAGCGCTTCTTTGGCCGCCTGAACAAGGTGCTGAGCAGTCTTTTGTCAGGTGGAAACAAGGTGCGCGCCTTCAACAGTTGGGTCATGCCGGTATTGATGTATTCTTTCGGCATACTCAAATGGACTCAGACAGAACTTGATGCCCTTGATAGGAGGGTCCGCTCACTATTGACTGCAAATCGGATGCATCACCCACGGTCGTCGGTGATGAGACTGTATATCCCACGGAAGTGTGGGGGTCGTGGTTTTTTAAATGCTAAGACCCTACACAACCGTGAGGTATGCAGTCTCAGGAAATACTTCCTAGAAGCCGACGTGGGGATGCACCGAGATGTGGTCTCAGTGGACAAGAGCCTTACCCCGCTCTCCTTGGCTAACGAGAACTGGCGCATACCTAAAGTATTAGACACTAATGACCGCAAGGAGGTATGGCAAAGCAAGGAGCTACACGGACGCTTTTACCGGGCCTTACATGGAACCGATGTAGATTTCTTAGCGTCCGTATCCTGGCTACGTTTCGGTGACCTTTTCGGGGAAACCGAAGGTTTTGTCTGTGCAATAATGGACGAAGTTATGATGACGAACAACTACCGGAAATACATTGTGAAGGATGGCACGGTTGACATATGTCGGGCATGCCACCGTCCTGGAGAATCGATCCGTCACATTATTTCTGGGTGTTCTCGTCTGGCTAATGGAGAATATTTGCATAGACACAACCTCGTTGCCAGGATTATCCACCAGCAACTTGCTTTGAAATACAACCTTGTGGAAACAGAAGTGCCATACTATAGGTATGCGCCCGACCCAGTTCTCGATAATGGTAATATTTCGTTGTATTGGGATCGACCTATCGTCACTGACAGGACTATTGTTGCCAATAAGCCTGACATTGTGGTGATAGATCGATCGGAGCGTCGCGCAATGATTGTTGATATAACAGTCCCGCATGACGAGAACCTCGTGAAAGCAGAGAAAGATAAGCAATTCAAGTATCTGGATCTGGCTCGCGAGGTTGTCGACATGTGGCACGTGAATACAGCAGTCATTGTGCCGATAGTCGTGTCTGCCAATGGCTTAATAGCCAAGAGCCTCGACGAACATCTAAGGAGGCTCTCGCTTGGTAGCTGGATCAAGGGCTTGATTCAGAAGGCAGTACTTCTGGACACGGCGCGCATTGTCAGGAGGTTCCTCTCTCAAGAGCCCTGACCACCGGTAGTTCGGACTCTGTTCCCAATACTAGTGGACCACTATTTTTTATATTTTTAAATGTTTTTTATATACCTTTTTGTAATTAATATTTAAAAATGTATTTAATATGTTATGAAATGAATAAAGGAGATAATAATAATATAATAATATTCCACAACTATCACACAGCGCCATCTAGTCCCAAGCTAAGCAGAGCTTGTGTTATGGGTACTAGACAACTGATAAACATACTTATATATTTCTAAATACATACATATTAGATAAATTACACCCAGACACAGAACAAATGATCGTGCTCATCACACAAACATTTGTCCTGGGTGGGAATCGAACCCACGACCTCCGGCATAGCAGTTAGGGTCACTATCCACTAGACAAACAGGCCAATCTAAATGTGCGAGTCTGTCTCGCATTTGGCCGTTTATCCCGTTTTTTTTCTTTTTTGTGTTATTTCGTGGGAATTAATCCTTCCTTTGGCAAACTGATTAGCTTTACAGATTGCAGTCACGTTTGTCCTCGGTCATCTATGTACTACATAATACTCGTGCTCTATGTAGAAAGCTGGGACTAGAAAATTAATCTAGCCTAGACTTTTTATGTGAAGCACTAGCTAGATTGATCTCTAAGCTTGCGTATGTATAACGTATCAACTGTTATGGAGCCCACACAAAGCCGCTGCCGTCATATCGGCAACTCTCGTACGCGTTTAGTTAACATATAATATGTCGGCAACTTTTGTACACACACTGCAGTTCATCATCAGCCTATTGCAAATCCACTGCTGAATATGGGCCTCTTTAATCTTGCGCCACTCAACTCGATTTTCGGCTACTCTCATCCAGCTGTTACCAGCCACTGCGAATCATCGCTCCACCGAGCCTGATGGCGTCCCACCTGGTCCCACCTTACGCTTGTCGATTCGCGGTATCCACTAAAGAACACGTCTACTCCAACGGTCATCGGTTCAGCGGCTAATATGGCCTACTACCACTTCAGCTAGCTTATTCTGTGAGCTATGTGGACAACTCTGGTCCTCTGTCGGATAACCTCATTTCGGACGCGATCCCTGACAGAGACTCCTAGCATAGCTCGCTTCATAGCTCGCTGAGCGACCCCTAATTTATGAACCAACCGATCGTGAGTGTCCGCGTTTCAGCCCCGTATGTCATGAATGACACCAGTTAGCCATATTTAAAAGTTATTTTCCTTGGAAATAACGGTGTTCTACTTTAGGCAAAACCTATTTTATAAAACTATAGCTTACAACATTTTTTTGTTCGTGAAAACGTTAAATTTACAATCACTTTTAACAGTTGTTTTGTGTCTCACGGCGGCTTTGATGTGCGGCTCCTTAAGAATGTGACTGTTATAGCTATCCTAATATTAAAAAGTGGTTTTGTCAGTAAGTTTGTATTCTAAAATAAACATTGATATAAAGATACATAAGAATGATATTTGGGTGTTATAATGGCTAGAGCAGCGGTGGCCCAGTGGTGTCGGCCCCGACTTCGAACAGTAGGACGTGGGTTCGAATCCAGGCAGGCGCATTACTTTGTTTTATTTATTTCATTACCGCTGCTCTCAAAACGGTGAAGGAAAACATCGTGAGGAAACTGGCATGTCTTAGAATCGAAAATTCGAAGACATGTGACATCTACCAATCCGCACTGGGCCCGCGTGGTAGATTATAGCCCAACTCTCTCCTAGAGAGGAGGCCTGAGTCCCTGCAGTGGGAATATTATAGGCTGATGATGATAATGGCTATACATTTTATTTATATCATACATATTAACCGAGATATCACAATTTTTGCGGAATAAGTTAGGGTGTAGATCTAGTGTACACTAATATGTATTATAAGGCTGTTTTTCCACCAGAGATGTGCTATGCAGGTATGCTGCAAGGATGTAATAGCTAAGCTGTGAAACTATCCACCGATACTAAGTATCTAGCGGTGCGAGTAAGATGTCAAATAAAGATGCGCCGCCGCAAAGTAGGTGCGCCAGGAAAATGCGCAGCTCGAGCTATGCGATGTGTCGATAGTAGGGAAGTGGCGAGTGCACCAATGAATATGATTGGTGGATATCAAACGCATCCATAGCAACGTAGCATAGCAAATCTCTGGTGGAATGGACCCTAAAGAGGAAAGATTTGTATTTTTGTATGTATGTTTGTAATGAATAAACTCTAAAACTGCTGCGCTGATTTCAGTTCCCACGGGAACGGGAACTACGTGGGTGAAACCGCGTGACGCCGCTAGTGTCATAATATATAAATGAAGAAGAGTGCTCGCATTGCTTCAAAGAGCTGCTATATCTTAAAGGATGTGCTGTTGTATTTTCAACTTTGCTTACTTAGCTAAACTTTGCATATTCAACAGCACGATAAGTGTACCTTCCGGTATTATAAATTTCCACCGTGCGTCGTCGAATTGTTACCTTTGCCGTTGTGGTGTGCCACCACAGAGAGATATGTTTGCGGTTACATTCGTCGTGGGTGAAACGGCGTCTGTTCGTCTCATCAACATGAGATTTCCATGATTCATGATCTTTCATGTTCCCCCCTGTCGTCAAAGTGACAACTGACGTAAGAGTTAACGTGCAGACTAAATGCGTGAGCATAACTTTGACTTATTTTACGTTTGAACCTAGGTTAGGTAGTGTTTTAGCTAAGGATAAAAGAATCTCCCCAGCTGTTGAGATAGAAGACCAGATATACAACCAAAAAGCAACTATCGAAAACCTACAAAATATAGCTTCTGAAAAACCATGACTGAGAAAGTCAGTTCGCACGTCATGATGCGCATCAATTTCAAGTATGGTTCGTCTGCCGTGTCGACGGCGCGTTCGTCAGAGATCCGCAAGGACTAACGCCTGCCGTGACTGCTTGACTGTTCGAAAGAGATACCGCAGCCACGAAACACAAGACGTTAAGAAGGAACATGGGTGGTTTTTGGTCAGTAGAAGTCTGACATCTTCCGCTCACCCCAAAGCCACCAAAAAAAATGTTCGTCTTTTACATTTTACAGACGAGTCAGCATCCAATCTGGCGTTTACGACCAGTAGGTTGCACTCGTAGTATATTGCGCTCAACCAGGGTTGTTACTTTTTAATGTTTATGCCTGTTACCAGTAATTTCGACGGCGAGGTCAGAATTTGGGGCTTGTTCTGGCTTTTATTTGGTGTTATGGTGTCAAGGGAGGCTGTAGAATCAAGAAGTAAATGACCAATTTAAGTAGAAAGTTGTTGCAACCCATGAGTGATTTCTGCAAGAGGCCTATCTTGTGGATGTCTTGAGTGTAAGGCCTCCAGCCAAGGCGTAAAACTATGGAGGTCACGTAGGCAGTCGTTTGTAAATGCAGGTGTACAGGTGCATCTGTATAGTTTGGAAGCCGACCCCAATTATGAAAAGGTCAGAAAGGTGATGATGGCAAAATTGTTCTGCAGAATAGTAGCTTAATTTTCAACTTTCATCACACGTCGCAGCAATTACAGGCTACTTGTCCGTTTTTAACCGACTTCCCAAAAGGAGGAGGTTCTCAGTTCGATTGGTACGGTTTTTTTTTATAATATGTACACAGATTAGGCTGAGATTTTGGATCCGATTTACCACCATTTTGGTTGGCGCAGAGGCTCGGGCAATGGACTGCTGCGCTGCGTGTCGCGGGTTCGATTCCCGCACGGAACAAATATTTGTAAGTATGGCCTACAGATAGTTGTTCCGGGTCTGGGTATTTGTGTATGTGTATATAAATTCAAAGTATGGGGCAACGATTTAAAAAAAAAATGTCACCGAATTCAAAAGCTGATTTTTGTTCTAAAGTTTATTGGTCTCTTTTAGGATTTTTTGATGTCGGTTGTTTTTTTGCAAAAACGTTTTTTTTTGGATAACTACAGTAGTCATTTTACTTTCAATGTTACTAAAGTGTAAATGTCTTAACTTATGTATAATATTTAAAATTATTATTAGTCTGTAAGCTTTCTTTAAAAATAAATAAATAAAGATTCGGGTTTTTCTAGTTTCGAGGTGATGCTTCAGTACATAACATAACATCACGCCTATACTCCCCGAAGGGTTAGACAGAGGTGCCTGTCGGGGCCGCGGGTAGTCCACCGGTTATCGCGGCCTCGACATAGAGGGCGAAGAAGGAACATGGGTGGTTTTTAGTCAGTAGAAGTCTGACACTCCCTTTCGCTCTGCCCAAGAGCGGGAGGGGTTATTCGATGATTTTACACCCACCAAAAAAAAAAAAAAAAAAGGGTTAGACAGAGGTGAATCTAAGACACCCATATTTCGCCCCCTAATTAAGACCCCTAGTAAGGGGGCGAGCCTAAGCCTGCCTTAAACCGGGCACAAATCCAGACTCCGTGGCTACTCCCGAAAATGCTTCAATAATACCAGCCAATAAAGGCATCGATGAGTTTTAGAACAAAATCAATTATATATAAGTACATAAATGCTTTTATCTCCGGGGAAAAAAAGCGTGAGAATAACTTATACTTTATGCATCCCCCTGTGCTGGAGTTTCGGGAAAGTTATATCACTGCTGGGACTGATCGGAACTATGGCGATATATCACCTGTGAGGAATGGGGATTTACCTTATTTAGACACAATAGTTTTTCTTAAAGATTTGGCTGTGAATCTTTTGGAAGCAGCCTGTCACTAAAAAGAATCCTTAATAAATAAAAACGCGCCTGTTTTTATGAACGGTAATAGTTTAGAGGTAGGATACGTAATAGTATACAATTTGCAATTTTTTTTTAAACGCACCCATAATACAGGAACAAATCCTATTGTGGGTTGCCCCACAATAGGATTTGTTCCTGGTGCGTTAACAAACATTTAAACTCACATACACAAATACCCAGACCCGAAACTACTATCTGTAAATCAATATTACTTAGGTATACTTTTTTATTTTAAATTAAATTCCCATACTAAAAATCAAATCCCTGACACATAATGTCGCAAAAAAATATAAAAATAATTACTATAACATTTTGATCTTTGCCCCTGAGATTTCTTGGTACTGCTTTTGGTCATGATCCTTTCAAGGAATTTCGAACTTTGTATGATCCAATCAAAGTTACTCAATAGGGGATCGGACAAAAAAAAACTAATAAGTCCGTCAGATAGATCTCCGAAAAATATTGGACACGTATTTTTTTCTTTTTTCACATAAACAAAAATTGAAGTCAATACAGTGCTTCGAAAACTCGTTAACTCTTCGAAAACGTTATATGATAGTACATTTTTTAACTAAAAACGTCACAACCACATCTTATCTTCGTCAATTTTGATTAATTTGATAAAACAAAAAACACGTATCCAATATTTTTCGTCAATCTAACTGACGGACTAATTAGAATCATTGTTTTTTGACTCAGTCCGATCCCCTATTCTCGAAGCGTTATTTTATCAATTGAACTATCTTGACAGATGAAAGTCGAACTGTATTTGAGGATTATTAAGAAGTAATTATTCTAAGATGATTTATTAACAAAGAACCTAAAAAAATACTGGTACCTATGAATAAAAATCATATTACAGAGTTCCGAGGTAACGAACAATAAAAAAAATACAACCGAACCGACTACGGCGAAGCCAAAAGGAAAGGTAATGTTTTTGGCAGTTTATGTATGTATGTTCCACCGTAGCGCCTAAACTACTAAAAAATCCGGCATCGAATTGATCACGGCTATCCTCTATAATAATTATCAAATTTATGTTACTAGCCGATTTTTCTTGTTTTCTACTTTTAAAACCGCGGTTTTATTAGTCTGCGTTTTTATTCGTAGTCGAGTTTTAGTTTTTAAACTTATTTCTTTATTTGAAAGTCAGTTAAAAAGGGTAACCACCTAAACCTTACCTAATTTAAACATGAAAGCAAATGGTTGACATTCAACGAAAAAAGTTCAATACACACATAATTGGATGTCTTTCTGTTAAACTCCAGCCGAATCATTGATTTATTGACTTCAATTATCTGTAAAACCTTGAAAGTTTACTGTAACGATGTTTCACGAACCCGGAAGATGTCTGCCATTATTGAAATATATTGGATTCAACCAAGACCTATTGAAGGCTATAAATTATCAAACTACGTTACTGAAACTATACAATGGAGGTCAGATAGGCAGTCACTCCATGTAAAATACTGGTATTCAGCTGGCCGGTTAGACTGGAAACCGATCCCAACATAATTGGGAAAAAGCTAGGCAGATAATGATGTTGCTGAAACCATACCAATATGCTTGGTTATCTTTTCATTTTGTCCTTTGGTATTGTTCGCCGTATCGTTGAGCTTCTAGACTTATGACTTTATGGAGTCGAGCTAAACGATAATTGACAAGTCTGTCTAGAAAGGTCTTTGAGTGGTCTGTGTGCTCTTTTCATCAAAAGACCATATTTTTGGTCAGTTAATGGTATTTTTACACCCATTATATCGTAGCCATTGTCTCTTTCATTGCGTCAATCAAACCCATCCATTAATTCATACATTGACCCGATATCTTCAACATAGAAGTAAATAAGAAATTATATACAAGCGCACAATAACGTATCGATTTTATTGTAATAACAAGGTCGGACTTGTCATAACTTGGCCATGTTAATAGACAAGTAGACATGTAGAGTATTTGGGTTTATGGTACAACTTGCTGAATATGTAGGTGGATGGCCGAAGTTTTGTATGTTATTTGAGGCCACATTAATATGGACGAGGGTCCATAGCAACTCGTAAGCCGTCAGGACTACTACTTAACTGGAAACATGTGGTTGTTCTTATTTTATACTAGGTGCAAAAGGAGCTTTCACGAAGACGTCAACCAAGCATTCTGAACATCAAATGAAGTAACTCTACGCAAAAATTATTGCTGGGAAACGGCTTCCTTTAAGATTGAAAATGAATTGCTGTAGGCCTCAATGTAACTCGCTAAAACATTGTACTGATGAATGCATTGAATAGCACAGACTGATATCATGGGTATATTTTATCCTGTGTTACGCTTAAGGTTAATATAGATGTGATTTTTAATATGTTTCTTTGTCTTTTCTTCGAAGATACCAGTTTAGATCTTACTCTTGATTATATCATACACTTTTATCTCTGTCTACTTGTCTAGCCGTACGTATGCGAATAATAATAATAATAATAATAATCTTTATTTATATAAAACAGATTGTAGTACATTTAACAATTTCACAGAGTGGGTACTTAGTAATAAATCTCTAGCAATCAAGTGGGTGACGTCCTGATCTCCTTGCTAGGCTATGAAATAGCCTGTATTAAGGAGTAACAGTGCCGATTCCCTCTAAATGTGTTACTGTAATTTATTTTAAAAATATGTGACCTTAAAAACTTAAATTTCTAACTTAATTTTACATAAAGCTATGTGCGCAAGCGCATTTGTGCGCCTGTGTGTGTGTGTGTCTGTGTCTGTGTATGTGAGCGTGTGTGGTGTGTATGGGTCTGTCTGTGTTATGTTCGTGTGTGTAAACGAGTGTATGTGTGTGAGCATATGGCTGTGTAAGCATGCGTAGGAAAGTGAATTTTATTAGTGTGGGTTTATGTTTTGTGTGGTACAAAGTACAAACTTATCGTAGGTAACTTATTTAAATTAAATATTTTTCTGTATCGTCGTAGGTTTTATTTTGAAGGAATGAGCGGACAGCTTTCTTACAATTATGATAAGACAATCTATATATTGGACATTTTTTGTTAATTGTATTGTAAAGGGACGGACCTAAATAATAAAAGAATCTTTTAGTAAACGACAAGCGTGTTTTTGGAAGAGAACATACTTTATCTTTTCGGCGTTTGGTAATTTCAATATACGGGGTTATGCGGTGTTGCAACAAAATTGATTGCAAAATAAAGTGTTGCCGCACGTTGAGAACATTCCAATTTTTGTATAACTGAATGGTTGGGTAGATTAGTGGACGGAAGGTAGCCACTTTCAGTATGGCGCGATGTGCAACTTCCAGTGGTTTAAAAATGGATTTTGCAGCACCACCCCAGCAACTAATACAATAGGTAATAATAGATTGGCATAAGGCAAAATATACATTACGTATAATAATAGGATTAGCAATAGTTCTTAAAGTTTTAAATATATATATAAGTTTACGAACTCTCCCAGTAAGGACATTAATATATAAATTGAATAATATTGTAAATATTTGTCTTGCTCATCCTACAAAAAAAATCCTATTCTATTTTATAAACGAACAACCCCCCCTCCCCCGCCTCCCCCCTCCTTTGTACTTAAATGTTATATTTTGTTATTTTCCTGTGTTGTTTACTGTGTGTACATAAATAGTAAAATAAATCAACAAACAAGACGTAGAAAAAAATTGGCCCCTTATTTTTTATGTGCTAAGTAACTAAGTCACAAGCCCTGAAAATGTACCTGATATTATATTCCGTAGGTATTCACTAAGGCATGTTCTAGACGTATAAATATTCAGCAACTCAAACAAAGTAATTCTAAATAAAAACAACATCCTTTCCATCATTTATGACGATTAGGAGCCAAAACTCCCAAAAGGTTATGTCGGAATATTATAGACTGCAAAGGCTTAGTATGAATAATTCTCCGACCTCATTAGGCCGTGTTATACAAAATTCAGATAGGACGGTCCAGTTTAATGTATCGTCCAGGAATAATAATAATATTCCACAACTATCACACAACACCATCTAGTCCCAAGCTAAGCAGAGCTTGTGTTATGGGTACTAGACAACTGATAAACATACTTATATATTTCTAAATACATACATATTATAGATAAATTACACCCAGACACAGAACAAATGATCGTGCTCATCACACAAACATTTGTCCTGGGTGGGAATCGAACCCACGACCTCCGGCATAGCAGTTAGGGTCACTAACCACTAAACCAACAGGCCAATCAAGGAATAATAAAGATATGAGCAGAAGAAGGTTGGCTCCAAGGCCTCCAAGGGTGCTGCTTTGCGTGCCAACATTATGACGGTCGACATCATCAGCCTTTACACAACTATGTCGCGGTCGCCTTCCAGTCTATGCGAAGACAGCTGAATATAACAAGTTTTACATGGAGTGACTGCCTATCTGTAATAGAGATGTTTACTGACTTAAAAAAAATATGATTCTAATTAGTCCATCTGTTAGATCATCGAAAAATATTGGATACGTAGTTTTCGTTTTATCAAATCAATAAGAATTGACGAAGATAAAAGGCGTCAAAGATTTGAGTTGGGGTTTGTGACGTCAGTAACCGCTATAAGTGTCATACTAATGTCTTAGATTATGACGCCACGCGAGTTTTCAAAGAACTGTATCGTCTTCATTGTTTGTTCACGCGAAAAAAGAAAAAAAACGTGTCCAATATTTTTTTGAAATCTATCTGACGGACTAATTAGATTTTTTTTTGTTAACTGCCCTATTCTGACTTCTTCAATCCAGATAGTACTGGGTAATATACCATGTGGTTTGACTGGTTGTCAGATTTCAGACCACTGATCATCTGTCACGACTGCTAAAGATCTAATATGGCAGCCGGGACCAACACCGCAACGGGTTCTTTCCGAGGTATGGAGTACATTTTCGACCATATGCTATAAATACCAAAACAGCAAAAAGTGCACCTGCAAACGCCGCTTGCATGAGTAAAATCAGTCTATAAAGTAGCCATTGCTAGGACAGAGGTCTACTCTCAATGAAAAGATGGTCTTGCTTTGTATAGACTTCCCGTACAATGAGCGGTCCGCATTAATTAGTTTTGTATATTTATGTATTTACTAGCGGACGTCACGCGGTTTCACCCGCGTAGTTCCCGTTCCCGTGAGAATACAGGGATAAAAAGTATGTCCGGAGATAGTGTAACTTCCCAACGGTGAAAGAATTATTCAAATCGGTCCAGTAGTTTCGGAGCCTATTCGTTACAAACAAACAAATCTTTCCTCTTTATAATATTATAGTGTAGATTGGTGGTCGTGTGTACACATACGTCTCCGTCTAATCCTGCGACCTGCATCAGTCGCTTTTGGCATGTTACATTGTAGACGATCTCCTATACCTGTATCTATTTTGTGCACTATAAAGTAAATAAATTATAGTAACTGACCTTGGAGTTTAGTTCAAGTTCAAATACTTTATAGTCCACGAATAGAGGCATTTGGGAGTCGCAACTGGAATTTAATTACGGACCTCACCACCTATGCCTGATAAATTGGAGTTCGGAAAACGGTTAAACAGTTAGAGAGCATACGTAGAGATGTCTTTCGCATGTCTCGGTTCTTCATCGTGTTTTATTATAGGGACTTATGCTTCTTTCATTATTTGAAAAATGTGTTTGGATACATCAAAGAAATCTTCGCTCAACTTTTTGCTGACGATTTCTGTCCAAAAACGTAGTACTAATGACAACACATCGAACTACCTTCACTAATTTTTCTGTTCCATTAAACATAATTATATTCGTTACAGAGATTCACTAATACGTTGATATTCGAAACGCGTGTAGAGATATCGTAATTCCGAACCCCGTGCAGCTATTTTCTTTTATTTGCTACGAAAAGAGGTACAGTCCTTTGGCTAATGAGCTAGAATAATTATGTTAGGCAGCTGAACAGTTTTATAGTGGTTTATACACTTCTGGACACATCTATTGGCCCACCTTAGAGTTTAGGTTTCGATGGCCCCTACCGAAATATGATTGCTAGATTGAACAAAAACTGTTGATGCAGTTTTAAACCTGATACATTTTACCATCTTTTTCGATCGTATTGTTTTAAATTTGAATTCAGAATACCATACGACATGGAGCTACGCCTAACAAGTCGGATATGCGCCTTGTTAAAGGCAATTGATTTTTGAATAAAAAACATGTTTTATCAAATAAAGGTTTAATTTAATAACGCGTGTTGCCTCCATGGGCATCTACCACAGCTCTTATACGATTAGGCATAGAGTTTATCAACCGCTCTATGAAATTTTGAGGGATCATCTCCCATTCCTCTTCTATGGCAGTTTTCAACTCCTGCATCGTCTAAGCAACTGGCTGACGAGCCCTAACACGTCTTTTTAGCTCGTCCCACATGTGCTCAATGGGGTTCATGTCTGGGCTTCTGGCTGGCCAGTCCATAACTGTGATGTTCACATCCCGAAGATATTCCCTGACGATGCCGGCCGCATGGGCTCTTGCATTATCATGCATAAAAAGGAAATTTGGGCCCACATAGTCCGCGTATGGTATCACGTGAGGTTCTAAGCACTCACGAATGTACCTTTCAGCATTTAATGTTGGCAGCCGTGGTCCTGTAACAACCTCAAGTTGAGTTTTGCCACTCGCGGATATACCGCCCCAGACAGTCCATGAGCCACCGCCATAAGCAACCCTCTCTTCAAAGCAGCATTATGCGAAACGCTCTCCCTTACGTCGGTAGACCTTCTTCCTTCCATCATTGCCATGTAACACAATTTTAGACTCATCAGAAAAGAGTACACGGGTCGAATCTTGCTGTGTCCAATTTAAATGACTGCGTGCGAAATGAAGGCGCGCTGTTCGGTGGGCTCGCGTTAGTTTGGGCCCATTAGCTGGCTTGTGTGGTACCATATCGCGTTCTTTTAACCTTCTCCGAACAGTTCGAGCGCTCACAGATACTCCGTGGAAGTCGCGAAGTTGGTTTTGTATCTCAATGGAGGTAAAGTGACGATTTCTCAAGCTAGTCGTCACGATGAATCGATCCTGCCTTTCAGTTGTGACCCGAGATCGTGGCCTTCCTTGGCGACGAACAAAGCCGCCAGTCTATAGGTACCTCCGATAAACATTTCGGACCGCAGATCGACTTAAATTAAGTTGAGCACTCACTTTTGTTTGGCTGTGTCCGGCCTGAATAAGTGCCACAGCTTGGGCGGCGACTTCAGGTGAAGTATCCATAGATTATTGATAGAACCTCACCTTAATGTTAAGAATAAGTAATGTTTGTTGCAAAACCAAATATATCAATCACTTTTTTAAGAATTAAATCCAAGTAAACCAATAAAACCAAGTTTTCTTAGTATTCGATTGTTTGATATCAACAAACAGGCTCCAAATTGTCTTTTGTTTCTTTAAATTCTGTGTTCGAAATTCAAAAAAAGACTATTGAATGAAATTGTGAATGTGCCAGGTTCAAAACTGCATAAAAACTTTTTGCTCGACCTAATATAAAATTTTAGCTAGGACCAAACGAAACTGAAAATACAAGGTGGGCCAATAGATGTGTCCAGAAGTGTAGTTTTTTTAGTTTTTATTTCTTTCTTTATTTCAATTCTCTTCATCACATACCCGTACTATGACACTAGACATAGTTGTTCTGTTTTAGTTTCTGACAACTTCATATTTTTATTTTTTTGGGATGGAAAATCATCAAATAACCCCTCCCGCTCTCGGGCAGAGCGGAAGGGAGTGTCAGTCTTCTACTGACTAAAAACCACCCAAGTTCCTTCTTAGCCCTTGTGCCGAGGCCGCGGTATCTCTTTCGAACAACCCGCAGCCCCAACTTAACTTGATACTTTACGTCTTTTAAATGATTTCCAAGTACACAGAAACAATGCGCAATGAAAAATCGAAAGTTCTTTAAAAGTTTTTAATTCTCTGTTACTCGTTATCTCATCAGACACCTCCCTTCTTGCCATAAGCCTTTACACAGTCCATCCATTGTTTTTTAGGTCTTCCTGGACGTTTAATACCCATTCTCATTCATACTCAAGACATTCACAAACAACAAACAGACATTTTTCACATTCCTCCGCATCACATGTCCATACTACGACAAACAATTAAAATTCGCACAAATAACCATTATTTATTTATTTATTATAACTGAAATCTAAAAATACAGTCAACACCTTCACGAATTTCTCTCCGAGTACAAAGTACATTACGGGGTTCATTAAATCTTTGAAACTTGACACCGCGAGTAATTAAAACATGTAAAACATTGTAACTATAATATAATATAAATAATATAATATTCCACAACTATCACACAACGCCATCTAGTCCCAAGCTAAGCAGAGCTTGTGTTATGGGTACTAGACAACTGATAAACATACTTATATATTTCTAAATACATACATATTATACAGTGTGATTCTTTATAATGTGCACATATCGAAATGAAGGAATCTATGCTTAATTTTATCGATGGAAAAAATATTTAAAAAAATCTAAATATTTTTTAGTATTTTTTATGGAATTTTCAAAAATGTTGTCCGCTGTTGTGACCCCAATGTAAACAAAACGGTGTAACTTTTAAACTAAATTATCTATCGCGATGAAACAATTTTATGTAAAAAGTTATGAAAAAAAAAAGTTTTTTTGATCAAAAAACGTGTTTATTTTCAATTGAGGGTAGTTTTTTTCCACAATTTTCATTTTACGAGGACGCCTAATTGCTTCCAATCATTATGGAGTTTGTTTCATCGCGATAGATAATTTAGTTTAAAAGTTACACCGTTTTGTTTACACTGGGGTCACAGTAGCAGACAAAACTTTTAAAAATTCCATAAAAAATATTAAAAAATATTTAGATTTTTTTTAATAATTTTTCCGTCGATAAAATTAAGGCTAGATTCCCCCATTTCGATATGTGCACATTATAAAGAATCACACTGTATTATACATATTATAGATTAATGAGATACATGTTGAGTTTGCATGTGAGAACAGTTCTTGGGTAATTAATAACAGCCGCTCGGGTCAATCTTCAGGTTAAGCCGGGCTTCATACAGTGTGTACCGAGATTCCTGCGTGTTTCGGAAAACACGTTGGTCCCAGCTGTCTGTTATAGATATTTGACAGTCGATATAGGCAGTCAGTGACCCGAAAGTCTGACAACCAGTCTTACTAAGGAAGGGGTATCGTGTTACCCAGTAAATGGTTTGTGGAGATCAGATAGGCAGGCGCTCCATGTAAAAATTAGGACACCATTGGTTGGGGAAAGGCTGAAATCCACCCCTAAGACGACCAACTGTACTGAGTCAGGCGATGAAGCAAAAGGTCCGTTCATAGTGGACACACGATAAATATAACCCTTCCGACCTTACCCCCTTCATTTCATTCTATTTTGAACACTCCAAAGGATTCACAAAGCGAATTGTTCACAACGTTCCCAACCGAAAACATATTTATATGGTTAGATATAGTTCATTTTGAATAACTATTGAAGTACAAAGGCTCCTGATCGCTACCCTTAGGTATTTACCTTTTGGATCGTTCTTGCCTTAGTTGGTCCGTGGATGGGTGACCAACCATTACATACCGAGTTTCCTCCGTGCCTCAGAAAGCATGTTAAACCGATGGTCCCGGCTGCCATATCCTGAAAGTCTGACAACCAGTCGAAAGGTTTCGAATAGAGATGTTTACTGACTTAAAAAAATATAATTCTAATTAGTCCGTCTTTTATACTATCGATAAATATTTGATACGTATTTTTTGTTTTATCAAATCAATAAAAATTGACGAAGATAAAATGCGTCAAAGATTTGAGTAGGGGGGTTGTGAGATCGCTCACCGGCAAAGAATGTCATTGTAATGTCGCAGAAAATGACGTTACACAAGTTTTCAAAGGACTGTATCGTCTTTATTGTTTGTTTACAAGAAAAAAGAAAAAATACTAATACGTGTCCAATATTTTTTGGAAATCTATCTGACGGACTAATTAGTTTTTTTTCGTTAACTACTCTATTACCCAGTACTAAATGGGTAGTGTGAAGTGAAGTCAGATAGGCAGTCGCTCCATGTAAAATACTGGTATTCAGCTGCATCAGACTAATCTGGAAGCCGACTTCAACAAAGTTGGCAGAAGGCTAGGCAGATGGGAACCTGAGTAATTACATCCAAAGACTAATTCCTGCGAAGCATAATATCCATGCCCAGCGTTTTATTTTACCTGGCAAACAGATATTTATGTTGGAATTACAATGAATTAGAGGCACGTACGAATTTAAGTTATTCCCATGCCGCTGTCGGTTGGGGCGGTTTTATCTTCCAAATGCAAATGGCGGTTACCGGCCATTCTGCCCGCTTTTATTTTAAAGTCAACCTTGATTTTGCCTTGAGCCTCATAATATGGTTGTAAGGTATGTAGAGTGAAATTTCGTTGTGATTCAGAAACTGAATCGCAATCTTCTGAAAGTGAATCACAATCATAACGTAAAATAAATCATTTTTAAAACAAGCTTTTAAAAATAGATGTGACGTCATTTTTTGTTATTTTTCGTATTGTTCTCAGGAAACCATTTTATTGATATCCATCCATATCATGGGGGTCCACAATAAATAACTAGCCCGCCACTTTTGGAAATCCTCCATATTGCATTTAGAATGACATCACATAGATAACCATGCGTTGTCATCTAAACTAAGCGCGTATGCACACTTTCAGCTCTATCGCTTGGTGTTCAGTTGCAAGATTTGACCTTTAGAAACATAATTATAAATATTGCAAGATCATAAAACTTGTAGCATAAGCATAATCAGCTATGATGTTTCCCACTGCTGGGACACAATTCTCCTCTCGATGAGAGGGAATGGGCCATAATCCACCACGCACACCCAGTGCGGGTTGGTAAATGTCACATGTCATCGATTTTTTGGTTGTAGGACGTGCCGGTTTTCTTACGATGTTTTGTAAAAGCTTGTATAAGTTCTGGTCCGTCTAATAAAAACGTCCTAATATTTCAGCAGTCTGAATTTAAACGTTTTAATTAAACCCATCTAATGTATGTAAGACTTTCTGCCGTACTCAGAAAGCTTTTATGATTTCTTAGGCCATCACTTAGCAATGGTTTTGACAGTTTTGTCATACAAAAATATGTCAAACCTTTACTAAATTGCGGCTTAAGTAATCATTAAATATCTCTGAGTACGGCAGTAAACTATTATTCTGTATTTCGTTACCTTATATACATTACGTAGAAACTTTCGAGCCTTGGTAAGTTTACGACCAGACAGAAAGTAGAAAGTTTCAGAATATGCGGCTTGGCTTCAAAAGCCAAAGTTTAATTTTTAGTTTCATAACTGGGTTCTTGTAACTCTTGAGAGGCAACTTAAAAGATGTTTTGTGATTTTTTTTTAATATTATTAGTTTTATGGTTTTCCAGGCTAAATAATAACGATGCGGAATTTGAGTCTGGAAAACAAAGGGCGGGCAATAGGAGGAACACCGATGGGTCAGGAAGAGTCTTACTGCAGTACACAGAGATATTTAATGATTAATTAAGCCCTTACTTAGTAAAGGTTTGACATACTTTTGTATGACAAAACTGTCAAAACCTTTACTAAGTGATGGCCTTAGAAATCATTAAAGCTCTCTGAGTGCGGCACTTAACGCAACATACAGAGATATTTAATGATTAATTAAGCTCTCACTTAGTAAAGTTTTGACATACTTTTGTATGACAAACCTTTACAAAGTGATGGCCTAAGTAATCATTAAATCTCTCTGAGTACCGCAGTAACACTCCATTCTGCTCCACCAAGAGCGGGAGGAGGCATTATTTGATGAATTCCCATCCTCAAAAAACATATAGTCCGTGAATGGAACCACCAATAACATACCGAAGTTCCTCAGATGATGACGTGTAGGGTGATTCGCAATTTTGGTGGCGCAATATTCTGTTTAGTGTCGTAAACAATAAGTACCTTCTTATAGGTACTAACCTATGAGTATAGAAAGTCGTACCTAGAAAAACCTTTAAGAGTGGTAAGAATATCATCATCATCATCATCTGCCTATAATGTTCCCATTGCAGGGACTCTAGGAGAGGGATGGGCTGTATAATTCACCACCCAGTGCGCGTTGGCAGAAGTCACATGTCTTCGAATTTTTCGGTTCTAAGACATGCCATGTTTCTTCACGATGTTTTCCTTCACCGTTTTTAGAGCAGCTGTTATGAAATAAATTACACAAAGTACGCCTGCCTGGGTTCGAACCCACGTAAGTCGTCGTAACTCGGGGCCGACACCACTGGGTCACCGCTGCTCCCCCTAAGATTATGTATCTCGATAACTCTTTGGGATATTTCAGTTCAAAGTTTAGTGTGACCACCAAAATTGAAAATCACCCACCAAAAATTGCGAACCGTCCATATCTTTTACCAGTACACGTAGATAAAGAAACATTCTGTTCGTGTGTTACTTTTTATGACAAAAGTAGTGTACAGTGATTAAATTCAATAAATTACATTCAATATACCTTTAGGTTATCTAGGGTAATAACACTTACGGTTTATTTCTCAACCATAAGTTGTAACTTTCAAATTGAAAATTTCTTGCTTATGAAATTGTTATCTCTTGCTATCTTGTAAAAAACTGTTATCGAAGTAAAAACAAACGTATAAAGCGATTATCAAGAAACCTATCTCCCTTTTCTTTTATAGAACTAAATATTGAAAGTGTCTGTCAGTAATTTCAAAATACGCTCTAAATACCGTATGTACATGTAACGTTATATCTTCTCTCTATCTCTCTCTCTATTATCATTATAAAAAAGCTGTACCGTATATAGGGTGTTAAAGTACCCTTAACGCAAACGAAGGGCACTTGTTCTTCCCACCACTGCGATCATTTTTTGGTTCTAGACCATACCTGGGAACCCTCTAGTTACGGAGATATTGGGGGTCAAAGTTAAAAATTTTGCACAGCTATTTTTTGTAAATACTAGTTTTTCAGGTTATAACTTTACTTAAATTACCTCCATGACCCGTTTACTATTCAAAGGATCCACTAGCACAATGTTTTAATAGTGCTAGTGGATGTGATTTTTGACCCCAAAAAAAAGTCGTTTCCCAGCATATTTTTTTGCGTAGGTGTACTTATTTTGATGTACAGAATGCTTGGTTGACGTATGTGTGAAGGGTTAATTTACACCCTGTATTGTATAAATTAACCCTTCACATAACAAAGAAAAACACTTTCATTTTTAGTTTGTCGCCTGCACCGATTTTGACGGGATTTTATTGCCATATAGTTGATGTCATAAGAATTGATTAGAAAAAAAATTACGGCTCCGTGCAAAAAAAGTTAAAACCCTTGAAATGGTAAGCAAATTCCGATTAAAATATGTTATGAAAGTAATATTTTCATAATAAATTCACACGAACGAAAGTCGCAGCAAGCAATGTTTATACCGCACAAGAATTTCGGGCATTTAATTTAGGCCTAACACTCGGAGGGATAAACGTATTTGACATTTTCATAAAACGTTTACCACAATATTTTTTTTATGCTGATCATTCTCTGTTCACAATATTAATAAAACAAAACCCCAGGGCGAATGAGGTTATATTTAGCTAAGTTAATAATAATGATGATATTTTTTTGGGCGTTTTCCGACTACGTACAGTTGACTAAAGAAATAATAGTGCCTGATTCTGGGTCCTTGTCTATAGTTACACGGTTTAAGACGGGTTCACTAAAATCTGTGTGGTGCTGCTTCTTCAAAAGACCATCTCAGACATCATTAATCTGCATGGTCTTCATGTGTGTATTATACCTTATTGTTATCCCAAACGATTTTAAAAGATTAAAAGAGTAACCTTTGGAGTTTCTTGCCGGTTCTTCTCCTTAGGAATCGACCAATGCACCGAACCGTGCACCTTTTTACCGACTTTTATAAGTGCCCATGTAGGCCTATGTGAAATAAAATATTTTGATTTGATTTTTTTTAAGGTTGATGCGACAAGGTAGAGTGCGAAATTCAATTTTTTTTAAAGTTTTTTGCAATTTCTCGGTCAGTGTCAAGTCGTATGTTAAATAAAATGGGATTCGCGGCAGTAACAAATGTCTCTAAAGAGAATAATAATGATAAAAGTCACCAATACAACCGTTTCAGTTTATTTAAGTCTCAAGAGTGACTATTTGACTACCTACCTACCTACTACCTACCTACTACCTACCTACCTACTACCTACCTACCTACCTACTACCTACCTTCCTACATACTACCTACCTTCCTACTACCTACCTACCTACATACTACCTACCTACCTACCTACTACCTACCTACCTACCTACTACCTACCTAACTACTACAGACAAAAGTTTATTCACCCTTTTTAAATAGTTCACACAAAATACATTTCTGAACGCATGCATAAATGTCAATCACAGTATTTGACAGGATGACAGGAGGAAAACAAATGTTTGACAGGTCATTTTCATAATTATGTATTCGTCAAGTTTTCATTGTTTTTAAATTGTATTCTGCTATTCAGGGCGGAGACAAATCCAACGAAACAAAAACCATGAAAATTGATCCAGCAGATCTCAAATTATAAGTGTTGTAACAAACCCGTCTTTGTTTTATATATATAGATACGACTTGCCACTGACTATTGCTAATCAAATATTTATGCTGTCTTGGCATTCGTACGTGTATTCACGGGTGGCCACTGAATACCAGCGCTGTGCTGTGGGCCATCCATAGTACGTAGTACTATTATGTCTTCTGTGCCATAGCACAGCTGTTAACTTCTTTTTCCGCTTCGTCTTTTTGTATGTTCTTCATATAACTGCGACAAATAATGTTTTTTTTTTTCTTTGTTTCTTTCAACTCCAAAACGTTTACAAAGTAACCGTGGAAACGCTAGGGTAGCCCAATTAGCGAAATTCAAATTTCTCACGTTGCTACCTACTACGAATTTCATGAAAAGGCCTAGAGGATTTAATGAACTTAGAGGGTTGTATTGATGGTTTAAATCATTACAATATGGATGGATGTTTACTGGCCTAAAAAATATGATTGTTTAGTTCGTCAGTTAGATTATTGAAAAATAAACTAATTTAGTAATTTAAATTAGTAAAAATGTAATATAAAACGCGTCAAAGATTCACTGTCCAGTGAATTCCAACACCAATTTCTGGGAAAAATAATGTACTGAAATGAGACAACACACGAGTTTTCGAAGCACTGTATCGTCTTCATTTTTTGTTTACGTGAGAATGTGTCCAAAATTTTTTGGAAATCTATCTGACGGACTTTTTAGTATTTTTTTTATCAACTACCCTATTCAGTGTAGTCTTATTTGTTATGGGTATGTTTTGATCAGAGACGCATGGGACCGGTCAATGTGGCGACACTTACGGAACGTAAAATTTAATTATTTAATTTTTAACGTAACATTTTTCCGAAAATGAACGTCTATCGGCTGAAATGATGATGATGCAAGCCATATTTGTTACGGTAGCAAGCGGGACTTTTGTTCCGGGATAAATTTATCGTCATGAACGTCGTCCGCCCTGGGGCGAGCAGAGGGGTCTGTCATACTTTAACTGACTAAAAACCACCCCGTTGTTCCCTTTTCATAATTGCAACGGGGATCATGAGAATAAGTGACTTAGTGACGACCACTAGACGATTATTATTTGAAGTCGATTTACTTTATGTCGTGGTGGTGGGGAAAAAAATGTTCTTCATAATAAATAGATAAGGCTTTTCACAACACCAATTACAGTTTACTAGATGCCAAATTGTTTCCTTTAAAAAGTTAACGACCTTAATAATAAATATCCTAACGAATCACGGGTAACAGAATCCTATTTAATTAATCCTCTGTTAAGGGCCTATGGCGTCGTAAAAATACAAAATAAAACCAAGGTCCAATAGTCTCAGTACATTATGGTGGCTCTGTGGGGAATGGGGATATTATTTGTATACAGATTCTGTTTTAAGTACTCTTACCAAATGTTGCTGACATCTCTTTGAGGCCACCCAGTTACCCAACTGGGTGGCCTCAAAGAGATGTCAGCAACATTGAAGGGACCTGCAAGGGCCGACGCCCGACGGGGCTTCGGGTGGTTCGAAAGAGGTACCGCGACCTCGGCACAAAGAGCTTAGAAGAAACATTGATAGTTTTTAGTCAGTAGAAGTCTGACACTCCCTTCAGCTCTGCCCAGAGCGGGAGGAGTCATTTGATGACTTCCCACCCTCGAAAAAAAAAGAGGTAACTGGGTTGGTCGAAGACTGATTTTGGCTTTCAGGTGTCACAGTGAAAATAATTGTGCACGGATGATGGTAATAGGCTCGCTCCGATAGGTGTACTTTTTAGGTATGCCTCAGCCTAACCCTTCGTGAATTACAAATCATGAAGTTATACCGTGAAGGTAACTAGGCTTTCTCGTAGCGGCGATCGGCGGCGGCGACCTCTCGCGCCCGGCCCTGGTGCAAGCCATGGTCCGGGGCGAAGAGGAATGGGACGCCGTCGCCTCCTTCTGCGAAGCAGTGATGCTAGCGAAGGAGGTGGCGGAACGCGAGAGGGAGAGAACCTCTCGTCCCAGCCGCCGCGGGAGGCGCTCCGGGCGTCGGGGGTCAAAAAAAAAAAAGGTAACTAGGCTTTAAGTGCTAAAACCCCTGTTCGGGGCGTATGTAGCCTTAAAGTTGTAAGCAAAAAGCCTGAAAGGGTTTATTTTATTTTCCACTCAGTTCTGGCTGATTTACCATTTCACCAGCCTTTATTGAGATGTAACGATGAATTTACAGACATTTTATTTTCTACAAAAACTTGAGGACGGTCTTGTTTGGCAAGTTTTAAGTGGTAAATAAATAAAAGGGTTGCTCGCTCTAAGGGTTCTACTCAGTTCGCCCTTACGACTTGAAGGAGACAAGTATCTAATAAAATTTAAACGTGTTTCTTATTGTTACGGGGTGTAAACATAGACATTTAATTTGTAGGGTGGTACAGTCGAACAAGCTAATAAATCTCGTATACAGGTGGAGATCTTTTAAATTGTAGTGCACTGAAAATATTGATTGCAATTCTGTTTTATAAAGCGTTTCGCATTAAGCGACTGATGTCAAATGCTGTATCATTTCACATCAGTCTCGAAATGAATCTGTATAATCTTAAAAGTAAATGCAAGTTAGCTGGCTGTATACTTACCTTGTTCGACTGTACCTACAGCTATAAAAGAGATTGTGGTTTCTTATTAACCGCTTTAACAATGTCACATACCACATAACATCACCTCCTGTAATCTCTGAAGAGTTATGCAGAGGTGTACTCATTAGTAAAGCCACAATTTGGCAGTTATGTCTTATGCCACAGAAGACATAATAGTAAGTACTGTTATGTGTAAGTCCTATGTAATATAGGGTGATCCTCACTGAGAATTTCGTGATAGAAAAACCCAACAACAATAAGGTATGTCACCAAAAATATCTAATTAGTCAGTCTGTTAGATTATCGAAAAATATTGAATACGTGTTTTTTGTTTTATCAAATTAATAAAAAATGACGAAAATAAAACGTGGCAAAGATCATGAGTGGGGGCTTTTGACGTCACTTTGAGGGTAAAAAAGTACTAACCTTGTAACGTCACACAACTTGACACGACTTTTCGAAGCACTGTATCGTATTCTTCTATCGTTTACGTGAAAATAGAAAAAATACGTGTCCATTATTTTTTGGAAATCTATTTGATGATTTTTTTGGTGAAATAACCTATTTACCCGACCTCTCAATAAACTATCTTACGAGTAGTGTTATACAACATAAAGATGTCGTTATTACAATTTGGTACTAATTGTGGTTTTACTATTTTTTTTGCATCAGATAACGCTAATTCAATTTGAAATTCAGTTCTTGCCATAGAATAAGTATTAAAAACTGTGATAAATCTAAAATTTAACTCTTCATCCAAAATACTGATCTACTAGAGTTTTTTTTTTTTTAACTTTGCCCCCCACCTAGAAGATGTTAGTAAAATATCCGTGTTTCATTGTTGCAGTTGGAAAATGTGCAGTTACTGGACAAATACAATCTACGGAACCCGTCCAAGGGAACCTTGTACTTCGCGACTACACATCTCATATTCGTGGACCATGAGATGAGGAAGGAGACATGGGTATGTACCTACTTTCATACTTTTAAGTATTCAACTGAGGCCTTATGCTAGAGGAAGGAAATTTTATCTTTACAATAATAAAAACAAAATACAGTAATAAAAAATATGTAATTATACACTATGAACCGTTATTCTAGACCTATACAGTGAGACAGCATCTTTTCGGATCTGACGTCACGACCTCTCTTGTTCCCCCTCCCAACCGGCTCCGCCCCGCTGTGGCCGGGGGGAGGGGGCGTGGAGCTTGCCCGAATAGTCAGGCGCACTCCTCACATTGGCATCGTTTTTCGGTGCGATCACACCTCTTCTAGTGCGGGCAACAGCGCTGCTGTTTAGTGTTTAAAATTATTAGTTTAAATAAAAAGCACTACATTTTTAGTTCGTGGAAAAACTTTATTCAGTGGTTATTTGAAAACTCGGTAATAGTGTTTCGAGTACTTTTAGTGTTTGAGTGCGTGTTTTTTATGGAAAAATCCACGAAAGTGCCTGCCGAGGGTGACGGGAGTCGCCCGCCTCCCCCTGTTTCACCGCAGGCATCTTCTTCGTCGTCTTCATTCTTCGTCGTCGAGCAGCTCCGCCCCACGTCGGAGACGCCGGCAACTGCGGCAGGAAACCCGAGAAACTGACAAGCGCAGGTTAGACTCGCTGTCAAATCAAGTGAGTGAAATATTATCGTACTTAAAAAATAACGATCACTTTTCAAACAAAGAAACCGAGCACGAATCTGATTCTGATATTGCCTTACATCCATCTGAAGGCTTGAGGGTTTCTCTTGGGAATGATCACCTTCTCAGTAAACCACAGAAGGCGAAAGTATTCGAATTTCCAGTATCCACTAACCTAAGAGAGCCTACTGTTGAAAATGCCTCTGAGGGTAGATTACATGTACAAAATAAACTACATCATTTTGATACTAATGATTGGCAAAGGGTTAGATACCTAGAAACTGAGAAAAAGTATGTCGCTAAGCCAGGTTTTTACGAACTCGATGTTAACACTGAACTTAGACATTGTGATACAAATTCTTCTTGGCTTAGATTACTTGATAGATCGTTTGGAGCTTTTACCCATGGGCTTATACAACAAAATGAGCTGCTAAGAAACAATTTTCAGCAAATCATAGAATGGGCGCAATCGCCTGGCTGTGTACTTAACGCTGACACGCTTTATGAAAAGATTAATGCTTCTTTTTCCGAAAACTCATCTTACATGAAAGTGTCCGAGGATCTCTTGCAAATGAGTTGTGGGAGACGTGCTGATATCATTCAAAGACGTCGTGACTGCATTTTGTCGGGTGTCAAGGACAAATATGTAAAGGTGGACTTGCAAAAGATCCCCCCAACACAATATAACCTTTTTAATCCACAGGATTTAACCACCTTTTTGCAAAAGGCTGGTGGTACAAGTAAGTTGTTCTCTGCCCAAAAGCGCTCTGCGGAAGAGCCTCATGCCATGTCTATGCGGAATAGACAGGATGGCCCTCCAGCTAAGCGACCACGCAAGCCCTTTCACGGTGACAATCCTGGGTTCGATCCCCAGCCATCCACGAGCTTTCAAGCGCCCCCGAAAAGTAGAGGCCGAAAGTCGGGAAACAATAAATCCGGTACAAGGCATAACGAAAACAAAAAACGGTTCTCCGGCAATCGTAAATCCGATCAGTATCGTAAGTGACTATCCTCAAGAAATTTTATTTTATGGCGGGCGGTTAAAAAATTACATTCAAATTTGGAAGAATTACGGTGCTCCAGAGAACATTATAAAAATGATATCTGGTTACCGAATTCCCTTTTTCAAAATACCCCCACTTCAAAGTCCAGACTTATTAACACGTTTTCAAACTCCAACGAGCTTATTGATGTCAGAACAGATCGATATTTTGAAACAACAGAAAATCTTGATTCGAGTAGATCCATCTCCAAGTTATGTCTGTCCGATGTTTTTAGTGCAAAAGTCAGATACCAGCAATCGCCCGATTTTCAATTTAAAAAATCTAAATCGTTATGTAATGCAAACAAAGTTTCGCTTAATAAATATGTACCGTGTGCCGGATTTCTTGCAACCGAACGACTGGGCGATCAAAATAGACCTTTCTCAGGCCTGTTTTCACCTAGCAGTCAGCCCCAGTCATCACCCATTTCTGCGAGTATTATACGCAACAGAAAAGAAGTCGAGCCCGGAGCTCCTTCAGATCACTTGTCTGCCATTCGGGCTGTCATCAGCACCCAGGGCATTTGCGACAGTGACAAATTGGGTAGCAGACGTGCTGCGAGAGAACGGCTTGCGAGTTATCGTCTATTTGGACGATTATTTAATCGTGAACCAAGATCGATTACTCCTAATGGACCATGCTGCGGAAGCTATAAGAGTCCTAACAACTTTGGGATGGATGATCAACTACAAAAAATCCACATTGATCCCTACCAAGGCAGTAGACTATCTCGACATAAAATGGAATCTCGCCCTGAATTCCAAGTATTTGCCTCAGGAAAAGGTTTCCAAAATCTCCAATATGATACGCCACATACTACAGGTAAATCGATGGAGTTTGCACGACGCTCAATACTTGATAGGTATGCTAAACTTTGCAGCCTTCGTTGTGCCCAGAGGTCGGCTTCATTGCCGCCCGTTACAAGTAGCCTGCAATCGGCTTCCAAAGCACCAAGCACGCGTAAAACGGCCACTCGAGCCGGAAGTGTCGACGACCTTAATGTGGTGGTTACGAGCTCTGTCTACAGGAACAGCGATACATGCAGACCCTGTCTCACACTATGTAACGACAGACGCATCTGCCAGAGGCTGGGGTGCCATAGTAGACAACGCTTGTCTGAACGGATTATGGTCCCCGGAGCAGAGACATTGGCACAGCAATTTAAAGGAAATGTGGGCAGTTATACAGGCCTTAACCAATCGTCAGCAATCGCTACGTCATTCCACCGTGCTAGTTCAGTCAGACAACAAGAGTGTGGTGAGTTACATGCGGAACGAAGGCGGTCTCCGATCACAGAACCTCTACCGGCTAACTTGCATGTTATTCGAGATTGCGGACGAGAACAAGATTCACCTGGTCTCTCAGTACCTGCCCGGTCAGGTAAACACAGAAGCAGATATGCTGTCAAGGCTCAAATTACCCGGGGAGTGGACCCTAATGGAGGAAGCATGTCAAGAGGTATTTCGCAAGTTCGGAAGGCCCAAAATCGACTTGTTCGCCTCGAAAACCGCACACGTGCTTGCGCGCTACGTCTCACGAGATTGCAAAGACTCGAAAGCAGAGTTTCACGACGCCTTCAGCAGAAGGTGGTCATACCGTCGAGCGTGGATATTCCCACCACCACACCTAATTCCACGAGTTCTGTCACACCTCAACCTGTGCAAGGGTCGATACATCCTAATAGTACCGCGCTGGTCCAAAGTGTTTTGGCGGCCAGACTTGAAGAGGAGAGCGGTGAGCGCTCCTTTACCCATATTCAATCTTCATCGGCGGTTACTAGATACACGGACTTATCTGCCTCCGGTTCACGTGGACCAGATGTATCTAGAGGCATGGCTAGTGAAGGGTGGTGTGCCGAATTAACAAATTGCTCTCAAAACGAAATAGACCTACTTAATTCTAGCTGGCGACCCTCCACGAAGAAAATGTATGCTGGTATTTGGAAAAAATGGTTAAATTGGTGTACTCATAATAATTTCAACCATACAAACCCCTCTGGTGCCCAAGTCGCTAAGTACCTTGCATACTTGCACTTAACTCTTAAACTGTCTTATAAAACTATTTTAGTTTATAAATCAACAGTTGCCACTTTGGCCTGTTCTAACGGACAAATCATAAGCAGTGACCCTATCGTTCAGAGAATGTTAAAAGCTATTTCACTTGCTAATGTTGATTCCAAACCTAAAAATTCTTTCATTTGGGATCCACGTATTGTGGTAGAATGGCTCAGCTCTAACCAGCCGCCTCATGCAAGTTTATTCCAAGTATCTCGTCGCACAGCACTGATTTTGCTACTCGCTTCTAGTCGTAGAGTACATGACCTGACACTGTTACGGGTTGATAGTGCACATTTTGAAGAGAATTCTAATCATATTGTTTTACACCCAGCATTTGGCTCAAAGACAGATAGCTATACACACAGACAATCATCATGGAAATTGCACACACATACAGATAAATCCATATGCCCTGTATGGTGGATACGTAAGTTGATAGAAGTATCATCATCACGTAGAATTAACAATGACATTAATCATTTATTTATATCAACTCGTGGTAGAGTCAGCCCAGCCTCCCGAACAGTGATTGGAGGATGGGTTAAAACTATTCTTAAGGAGGCAGGAGTAGAGGCTACTCCTGGTAGTACTTGAAGTGCCGCAGCATCTCTCAACTGGCTTGAGTGCCACAATATTGACGAGATCATGGCAAAAGGGAACTGGCGTGTCCCCAACACATTTGCACGGTTCTATTCAGCCGAAATTAACACATCGCAAAGTCGTAACAATTTATCTCTGACATTTGAAGCTGTGTAGATTCTAAATATTAAATGATTACTTTTTTTATTTTTATTTTTTTTTATTTAGCCTATTTTGTCCCACTGCTGGGCAAAGGCCTCCCCCATTTCTTTCCAGCTCTCTCGGTGTTGTGCCTTCTCTGGCCAATCCGTCACGAATGAGTCCAAATCGTCACGCCATCGTTTTTTGGGTCTGCCTCGGTGACGACGACCGCCTTCAGGCACCCAGTGTGTGACGGTTTTGGCCCATCTGTCCTGACCTCTCCTGGAAATGTGACCCGCCCAGTCCCACTTTAACCTCGCAGACTTATCGCCAACATCGGCAATGTCTGTCTTGGAGCGTATTATGGTGTTACGAATTCGATCGGTGATTTTGATATTTAAAATGCTACGCTCCATCGCTCTTTGGCAAACCTTGAGTTTGGACTTCTGAGCTTCCGTCAAAGACCAAGTCTGTGCGCCATAGGTTAGGATAGGCAGGATACACATGTCGACGAGCTTGCGTTTCAATGAAATAGGAAGGTCACCCTTCATAAACGACTTCATGGACCAGTAGCTCCTCCAAGCATTTTCAACGATTACATGATTACTTAAATAATCAATTTAATTTCAATAAATAATTCAGTTCAAAGCAACATATTGCTATATTCAGTTAAATTGATTTATTTAATCTAAGTAGGTATGATATGCATAACTAATGTAACTTTAGTTCAAAGCAAATCTTAATTCTTCGAATATCATGTCATTATAGCATACATTATGGTACTAATCATGTTATGTGAATAGCAAAACTTATGTATGTCTAAGTTCTTTTTACTGTGGTACCTACTTAGTTTTGGTGGTTCATTAAAAATCTTTTTCTTTACAAAATTATACAGTTTTAATTTATTTTCATAAATATTCCCTGCAATTTCTTTCATTGAGTCACTTTCATTTATAATAATAATGTTCTCACACAGTTTTATTTTGTTTAATGTAAATACTCTTATGTAATTTCTTTTTCACACATTGGCATATACTTAGCTTGCCACCAGGCGATAATAAACACATCTCACTGTATAGGTCTAGAATAACGGTTCATAGTGTATAATATAATGTTTTACCTGAAAATAAAACAGTTATTATATACGGAACCTTATTCTAGACCTATATTTTGAATCCTGCCTGGTGGACTCATAATCCACCGGAAGTGAGATGCAATGTGAGGAGTGCGCCTGACTATTCGGGCAAGCTCCACGCCCCCTCCCCCCGGCCACAGCGGGGCGGAGCCGGTTGGGAGGGGGAACAAGAGAGGTCGTGACGTCAGATCCGAAAAGATGCTGTCTCACTGTATAGGTCTAGAATAAGGTTCCGTATATAATAACTGTTTTATTTTCAGGTAAAACATTATATTTTGCATGGGGCATATTGCATATAAAGGCGCTTTTAGCGATTAGACCGCCTAGGACCTTCTAGGGCGACCTAGGCGGTTCAATTGCGAAAACGCCTTTTTTCAAAATAATCTTTGACTAGATTTCAGGAATGAGTTCTAAATTCTGATTCCAAAATTGTTGAAAAGCTTTCAGTGAGTCCCTAAAGCTTTTAAGTGTCCCTACCCTTCATACTCGCATAGCTTTCAATCTCAATTTAGTTAATTACGATTCAATGCTCTCTAAAGCGGCGTTAGTGGTATTTAAATTGATTTAGACCTTCATAACGTTAATGAATAACACTAGCTGCCGCACTCAGAGCTTTAATGATTACTTAGGCCATCACTTACGTTTTGCTAGTTTTGTCATACAAAAATATGTCAAACCTTTACTAAGTGACGGCTTAAGTAATAATTTAATATTTCTGAGTACGGCAGTCAGGCTATAAACTTAGAAACACGGTCTAATGCTAATTAGTACTTACAATTGGTTACTTGACAACTGTTAAGAATCACGAATATGTTATGTTATTTCAAAGAACTAACAAAAATAACACGATGTGTTAAAAAATAATATCGATAAGAAAATGGAGTAGCTACATCCTTTAGAAGTTTTTCGTGGGGGCATTTTCTATCCTTGTCGCGCGAAACGGCCATTTGTACTACGTAACCGTGACGTAACTATGGCGGTATGAAATATGACGTCACGTTTCTATAGCGCTGTCTTTGTCTAACACGTCATTTAAAATCAGTTAAAACTAAGCCATTTTCTGATCGATTTTATTAAATTTTTTCACACATCGTCTTATTTCTTTGAAATAACATATCATTTTCGTGATTTTTTAACAGTAATCAAAAAGCCGGTTGGATTACGGAATCCTTCTGCTTTTATCGTGCGTTGAGTGCTTCACCTGGCATCTAACTTGGCTTAACATGCCGTCAAGAAATATCTCTCAGCCATGCTGGTTTCCTCACGTTGTTTTGCTACACTATTATACATTATGCGCATGTCTCCGAAAAATCATTAGTGCGTGTCGTGGGTTTAAATTTGAGACCTATGACTCGGCATTCTTGTCAGTCCTATGGTTACCACCATGGCTGCCATTAGACTTTTTCTGCTATAAATCTGTTTTTACTGCCACACCATAAAGTTGCTGTCTAAGAACAGAAACTAAGGACATACAGATGATGAGATGAAGTTTACTGAAGGTGACTTAGGGTATCAAAAAGGGGGGCTGGGGGTTGTTCGAAAAAGATACCGCGGCCTCAGCACAAGGGCTAAGTAGGAACAAGGGTGGTTTTTAGCCAGTAGAGCGGAAGGAGTCATTTGATGATTTCCCAACCCCCCCCCCCCCCCCCAAAAAGAGAACTAAGGTTCTTCTTTAATCTTGGTGCTCTCAATTAATGATTTTCGCGACCGCTTTTATAGAAACTTGAATAATATGTGTGTAAAAGCTCGTGGCTAAATAATAACAGACGTTCGAGTCGAATTTCAAGTTAAGCCGCGCTTGCCTGGGCTGGTCCGTGCATGGGTGACCACCCATTCCATACCGAGTTTCCTCCGGGCCTCGGTTAGCACGTAAAGCGGTTGACCCGGCTGTAATTTGTTGTAGATCTTTGACAGTCGTAACAGGTAGTCAGTAGTCCGAAAGTTTGACAAGCAGTCTTACCAAGTGGTATCGTATGACCCAGTGCTAACTAGATTGCGGAGGTCAGATAGGCAGTCACTCAATGAAAAATTCTGGCATTCAACTGCAGCCGGTTGGACTGGAAGCGGACTCCAACATAATAGGGTATATATTTCACCAAAAAAATCTAATTAGTCCGTCTGGTAGATTATCGAAAAATATTGGATACGTGTTTTTTGTTTTTATCAAATAATTGAAAATTTTCGAAAATAAAACAAGTCAAAGATCGTGAGTTGGGGTTTTTGACGTCACTTTGTAGGTAACAAAGTACTAACTTTGTGACGTCACACGACTTGACACGACTTTTCGAAGCAGTGTATCGTCTTCATCTTTTGTTTATGTGAAAAAAGAAAAAAATACGTGTCCATTATTTTTTGGAAATCTATCTGACGGATTCTTTAGATTTTTTTGGTGAAATACCCTATTGGTAAATACTAGGGAGATGATGGCCATATTCCTGATCTTGTACTATTTTGTTTGGGGTTCACACAAGACGTTTACTGTAAACTGTTGCAAAAATGCTAATAACCATAAAATACTTTCACAGATCCTCCTAATGCACATATCGACGGTGGAACGGTTGCCGATCACGACCACCGGTTCCCCACTTCTGGTGCGCACGAAGACCTTCCAGTCGGTGTTCTTCGTGATCCCTCGGGAGAGAGACTGCCACGAGATGCACCAGACACTTCTCAAGCTTAGCCAACCAGGTTTGTCATGCCATTGTATTTTATTTTCAATATTATGCACGTTGCATGAATGGAAAGAAAGAAAAATGTTTTTATTTGGCATTAACAATACTTTAAAAATATACAAAACAAACAAAACGAATAATACCAAAAGGGCCTCAGCTCAGCATAATGCCAGATGGCAACATAGTGTGCACCACCTGACACAGATTTGTCATGGGCATGTGATGAAGCGCAATGAAGAAATCGGCGCGAGAATAGTTTTGAATATAAATATTGAGGCTTAAAGAGTAAAGAAATACCAAAAATACGATGGATAGGCTGTGAAGGATGATATGGCTAGAAATTACTGAAAGCTATGACTATGACTTGTCCATCGATCAGGTCTTCAAGATATACTTAGAGTATCCTGAGCTCGATTCCTGCACCAAGCAACGGGCAAAAATTACTACTCAGTGGATACCAAAGAGCAGGAAACGACAACGCAGCTGGCCCTGTAGAAGATAGCGGGATTGGCTGGACACTTCCTTAAAGCATCAACCTACAATCGCACTAGATACGCGAAAAGTGGAAAAAGGAAGGCAGGCCTTTGCGCTGCAGTGAGACAATTTAGGCTTCGAATAGGGTATTACACTAAAATAGTATGTTTCATTACAATTGCGGAAAGGTTGTCATTGCAAAGAGTTCCGACAAATGTCTACCCGAGCCGAGGCGCGACCGAAGGCGAGGGTTGACAGTCGGAACAAGTTGCAATGACGGTTTTGCACGTGTACTGAACGACTATTTTTAATACAGTTGCGAAAAAATTAAGCAATTTAATAAAATAAAACACAATAAACTCAACTATCTAATAATTTATTTCTTATAAATGTTATAATTCACATATACATTGAAATTGGTACAGTTTTTTATACTAACTGGGGAAGTTTTAGGTTGCATATTTACTGTTTGAGACAAACTATTGTTAATTTCGTATGATTGTTCATGTATATTTGTCATACAATGGCGTTTCGGCACTTATATCCACGTTGTTCATTATTTTCAGCATAATTTTTATCATCGGGAGCCTCGACCATATCGTAGAAGATTTTAATTTTGCTGAGAGTTCGGAGAAGTATGCAAAAATAACATTTTCTGAAAACCTATTTGCAAAGAAAATTTCTGAAAAAAAATGGCGCCAATTGTAGAATATAAGCAGAATTTTCTTTTTTCTTCACCCATTCTGGTAGGCAAAGGGAACTATGCCCATACAGCCAAGTCTTCAGTAGATTTTTTTATTGGTATGAAATGAAAATGAAATTTAATGAGATGAAATTAAATGAAACCTAACCTAAATCATTCAATCAAATCATTAAATCTGATATTGAAACAAATAAGTAGCTTCTTTTTAGAAATATACGTATTTGCATGAATCATAAAAACTTCTATAATTTGTTTTAGTATAAACTTCATGGTTGGTTTTTCTTTTAAAAGAAAGAGAACGCACGAGTTCGGGAAAGGTAAAAAAAAACACGAGTATGTAATAGCCCACATCCCGAACGCTATACGTCCCTGCAATACGCCACTTTTTGAGCAACTGTATTAAAAAAATCTGTTTCTGTATTCGTGTTTTTTGTTTTATCAAATAAATAAAAATAAAACAAGTCAAAGATCTTAAGTGAGAGAGAGGGGAAAGACCCCGGGCTTGTGATGTCACTATCTGGGTAAAAAACGTGCTAATCTGTGACGTCACACGACTTGGCACGAATTTCCGATGCACTGTATCATCATAATCTTTTGTTTACGTGATAAAAGAAAAAAATATGCCCATTATTTTTTGGAAATCTATCTGACGAACTTATTAGATACTCTATATCATATTAATGCACATGAGTCCACCTAATTCTTCTGGGATTCAGGTATGTTTGTCATTTGTTTCTTTCACGTGTTCCAGTTCACATAGACGAGCTATACTGCTTCTACTACAAATCAACTCCAGACGACCTGCCCAAGTCAGCCGGGTGGAACTTCTTCGACATTCAGACCGAGTACCAGAGGATGAACGTGCCCAACGACCAGTGGGTTCTCTGCACTGCCAACAAGGATTATGAAGTAAGAACATGATGAGGGAATTTCACTACACCATTTTACTCAGGGAATTTGTTTTTTTTTACTCGACTGCAGCGAAGCTGCGAACGTTATGTGTTTGTTTACTAGCTGTGTCCATGCATTGCATAGCACCTCCTTTACCTAACTACCTACCCTAGCTTCGTGTGGGGATGAAAGGTGAAAAATACTAAATGACATACATAGTCTCATACCTACCAAATCTACACAAATATTATAAAGAGGAAAGATTTGTATTTTTGTGAGTGTGTATATTTGTAATGAATAAAAAATTGTACAGGGTGTAAATTAACCCTTCACACATACGTCAGCCAAGCATTCTGTACATCAAACTAAGTACCATTACGCAAAAAATTTTGCTGGGAAACGACTTTTTTTGTGGTCAAAAATCTCATTTTACGGTAAAACTCAATTTAGCACTCTTAAACATTGTGCTAGTGGATGCTTTAATTAGTAAAAGGGTCATGGAGGTAATTTAAGTAAAGTTATAACCAGAAAAACTAGTATTTACAAAAACAGCTGTGCAAAATTTGGAACTTTGACCCCCAATATCTCCAATATCTCCGTAACTAGGGGGTTCCTAGGTATGGCCTAGAACAAAAAAATAATCGCAGTGGTAGGGAAAACAAGTGCCCGTCGTTTACGTTAAGGGTACTTTTACACTGAACTGATTTGAAAAATTTTTCACCGTTGTGAAGCTACACTATCCCCAGGTGACATAGGGTACTTTTTATCCCTGTATTCCTACGGGAACATGAACTACGTGAAACCGCGTGACGTCTGTTAGTATACAATAATAAAAATCATCAAAACCGGTGAAGCTGTTTCGGAGGAGTACGACCACTAACACACTCTCGTGACACGAGATATTTAAATAAATATTAAACTAGCTTTTGCCCGCTGCTTCGGCCGCGTGGTTGTCGGTTTTGAACTACAATAATGATAATTTACCATACAAACTTTCATCCCCTATTTTAAGTTCTTTAGGGGTTGAATTTCGTACGTGTAGTTAGACCCGAAAGTTTATCAAATTTACTAAGACGCAAGTATTTTAATAACTAGAAACTGAGTTGTGAAGGTTAGATACTTAGGCAGTCGTTCTCTGTACCTCAAAGAGATGTCAGCAACATTAACGGGGGCGACGGCCGTCGTAGCTGTTGCTGTTCGAAAGAGATACCGCGGCCTCGGCACAAAGAGCTAAGAAGGAACATGGGTGGTTTTTTGTCAGAAGAAGTATGACACTCCCTCCCGCTCTGCCCAGAGCGGGAGGAGGCATTTGATCACTTCCCTCGCTTCAAAAAAACTACTGTAAAATACTGGTCAGCTACGGTAACACTGGATGCCGACCAAAGTTGAAAAGAGGTTAGACAGATGATGATAAGTTTATATACGTAGACGTTCTACGTTATTGTTTCGTAAGTAAAATAATTCTTTCTTTATTGCTCTAAGGATTACTGTCGAAAAACCCAATTATTCTGAGATAAGCTTGCCCGAATACAGAGAATACCCATGACGACAACGGTATAATTGTTTTTTTTTTGCTTTAATAATAGTAGTTCTCAGAGCTTATTACAAATAGGTCATTATTTTTTGGGCGCGTATCACCTCGTTTTCAGGTCTTATTTGTATTTTACATATTTTTACAAGCTGTTGCCAGCGGTTTCGCCCGCTACAACTCGAAAACTATCCTATGTGTTAATCCAGGTTATAAACTATCCGTGTACCAAATTTTATCCAAATCCGTCCTGAAGTTTTTGCGTAAAGAAGTAACAAGCATACACACTCATAAACCTTCGCCTTTATAATATTAGTGTGATAGTGTGATTCTCACTTAACTGCATCGTTGGTCTAGAGATCGCAAGGGCGGCTGGTGTGAATGAGGTCTTAGTTTCGATTGTCTGGTCTGGCAAAGTTTTATTTGGTTGTTCAGTCAAGAACATCTTAGTAGCAGGCACGGATTCTGCATCTGTACCCGGTAGATGACAATACACTGTTTTTTTTTTAATTTGATATGGGCTTATTCCTATGGGCGGAGAGATGATTCCTTCGGGGCCGCGTGTTGTACACTAGTTATCGTGGCCTTGACATATAGGGCTAGGGTAGTTTTTAGTCAGTAGAAGTCTGACTCCCTTTCGCTCTGCCCAAGAGCGGGAGGGGTTATTTGATGATTTTCCACCCGCTAAAAAAAAAAGGGCAGAGATGAGGTCGACGAAGGAACGAACTTACCCAGGAAAAGCCTATTTACTCGCGACTTAAATAGTTTGGGGTTATATGAACTCGGGAAAACCGACGCAGGCAGGGAGTGCCACTCTTTGGCTGTGCGCATAAAAGAATTAGCAAAGCGCTTAGTTCAAATGTGTGGAACATCGACAAGGTTTGGGTGATAACCTGCAGTACTTACATCTAGTCTCCCGATGGAACAAAGGCAGATGGTGGAATCAGCCCGTGGAGCACCTGCGCACAGTCTCCGAAGAACCGACCGACAAACATGCAACTTTGCGGCGGTGGGCCAGGCTATGTAGCTTGGCAACCAGCTTATCGTCACCGATTAGCTCTACAGAGTCAAGTGCGGCAAGTTGGTATTTGGCTGAGCCATCACAAAGGTGACAGCAATACTCCATGCCGGACCGGACTTGAGCTTTATATAATACTAGCTGTTGCCAGCGGCTTCACCCGCTACAACTCGAAAATTGTCCCACGGGAAGATAAAATCGGGATAAAAACTATCCTATGTGTTAATCCAGGTTATAAATAAATCATCGATTGACTTCTACTGACTAAAAACCACTCGTGCGCCCTTTGAGTCGAGGACGCGGTATCGGTTTTTATTTATTTATCTGGTCTGGTTATTAACACAAAATAAAGCAACATTATGGAATCATTCAATACGATGCTACAAAACACAAAAAAAAAGAACAATTAAATTAAAAGTGCAGTTACTTGATACAACAAAAAAAAGTTACCTTTCGTGCATACTTTGACGGCACGGATGGCGCAGTGGCTCAAGCAATGGACTGCTGCGCTGCGTGTCGCGGGTTCGATCCCCGCACGAAACAAATATTTGTATTACCTACAGATAGTTGTTCCGGGTCTGGGTATTTGTGTATGTGAGTTTAAATGTTTGTGAACGCACCCACGATACAGGAGAAATTCCTAGTGTGGGGCAACGTTTTTTTAAACAACAAATACTCAAAACAAGCTCAAGAAATGTTATATGTTATGTTTCTCCCCAGCTCTGCGACACATATCCGAGTGAGGTGTACGTACCGGCGCGTGCCTCCACCGCGGTACTCCTGGGCAGTGCAAGCTTCAGGTCACGTGGCCGGCTGCCGGTGCTCGCGTACCTGCACCACAATAAAGCCGCTATAGCGCGCTGCAGCCAGCCACTCAGCGGCTTTTCTGCCAGGTGAGTTTTACCTATTTTTTTTGTGGATGAGAGTGTCAGACTGACATTGACAGAAGGGAGATATGGAAGGGAGTGTCAGACTTGTACTGACTAAAATCCACCCAGGTACAGAAAGGGCAAAGAAGTTATTTCGAACACTCCCGCAGCCGCAGCTCAAGGTGACTTTTACCTAAAGGTTCAGTGGTATATATTCTTATGGTGGTCAAGGCCTAAGGAACTAGAGATCTCCAAAACCTCAACAAAGCAAAGGATAATATTTATGAAGTGGCCCCTATTTAATTGAGTAGCAACAAGACTGGTGACATGTGTGTGAACTAAATACCGTGAAGGATGCTAGAAAGGAGGCGACTGCTGACATGACGAGAAATAGAGAAGTATGGAAGTAGATAATTATACTGCGCCGACCCCAAATACATTGGGCTTAGGCTGCTTTTCCAGAGATGCTATGCAGTTATGCTGCGAGGATGTAATAGCTAAGCTGTGAAACTATGTGACCGTTTCAACTGATACTAAGCTATGTAGTGGTGCGATAAAGATGCGCCGCCGCAAAGTAGCTGCGCTGTAAGTACTCTGCTCTGCACGTAGATACACCACTTGCGACGACCCATAGCAGGCATCCATAGCATGCATCCATAGCACGCATCCATAGCCCGCATCCATAGCACGCATCCATAGCAAGCATCCATAACACACATCCATAGCACGCATCCATAGCACACATTCATATCCCACATCCATAGCACGCATTCATAGCACACACCCATAGCCCGCATCCATAATACACATCCATAGCACGCATCCATAACACACATCCTTAGCACGCATCCATAGCACACATCCATAGCACGCATCCTTCCATATAAAAAACATATCGTAGTTAAATTCATTTCCACCTATGCTAAGCTATGTGCACCAATAAATATGATTGGTGGAAATCTAACTCATGCATAGCAACGTAGTACATAGCACATCTCTGGTGGAAAGGCACCCTTAGGGCAGGAGAATGGTGTTACTACTTGTTTATGTATTATAGAGAAGGTTAGAGTAAATAAAACGTAAGTCGACGGCACGGTTGGTGCAGTGGCTCAAACAGTTGACTACCGTGCTATGTGTTGCGGGTTCGATCCCCGCATAGAACAAATATTTGTATGGCCTACAGATAGTTGTTCCGGGTCTGGGTATTTGTGTATGTGAGTTTAAAAGTTTGTGAACGCACCCACGATTCACACCACCATAAAAATAGAAACAGGGACCAACTAGTTCAGCTAGGTTTCAGGCTAGCTAAAGTAGACTCATCTTTCATGGGGTACTGTTTTAAATGTTACAAGGAAGCTGCAGAAGATTATTGTAAAAATATCTTTGCATTGTATAGATTCAATCTCTTAGTATTATATAATGGCATAGAACGTGTGAGAACGATGTAATGTGAAGCCACCTTTTTTGTGTTTATTTCTGTAAATTATTGTAGTTTGTAAATATTGTAAATAAAGTTTGTTTTTTAATAAAAAGTACTAATATTTGACCACTCGGTTTCAGGTGCATGGAAGACGAGCAGATGCTCGACCTGATCAGGCGGGCGAACCCAAACTGCGGCTACATGTATGTGGTGGATACTAGGCCCAGGGTAAGTACATGTTTTGTGTATTGATTGATACATAGTCTAGTGGTCGCAACGTGCGCACGAGGTCTTGTTTTCGATTCCCAGGCCGGACAAAGTGTTATTGGGATTTACATCACGAATTTCTCAGTAGCAGCCACGGAGTCTGAATTTGTACCCAGTTGATGACCAGACCAGACCGGTGGACTGATGACCTGGTGAAGGTTTCGGGGACCCGCTGGATGCGCGCACGCGACATGTCAACGTGGCGACACCTGGGGGAGGCCTATGTCCAGCGGTGGAGTCTTTTGACTGAAATGATAAATGATGATGATGATGAAACATAACTGGTAAAATGTGGGTGTACCTCTGCCTAACCCTCTAAGGATTGCGGGCATGATGTTCTCATGTGGTTTATTTCATCAGATCAATGCTATGGTGAACCGTGCAGCCGGCAAGGGCTACGAGAACGAGGCGTTCTACGAGAACATCAAGTTTCAGTTCATGGGTATCGGCAACATTCATGTTATGAGGAAGAGTCTTCAGAAACTGGTCGAGAGTAAGTATTTATCTATACTAGTCTACAATAATATTAAAAAGAGGAAAGATTTGTTTGTTTGTAACGAATAGGCTCCGAAACTACTGGACCGATTTGAAGAATTCTTTCACCGTTAGGAAGCTACACTATCCCCGGGTGACATGGGCTACTTCTTCTTCTTCTTCTTTATGGGGTTCAGGTTTCCGCACTTAGTCCTTGAAGTGGACCATTGTGCGTGAGCCATGGTGGCCGATTACTCCAACCAGCCCACCTCCCTCCAGAAGCAGATCAGACTTCCCGGTCTCCTCAGGGCATCCGCAAGGGATCTTGGTGTACCAAGGGTCTCCTCACGAATCTTGGTAACGCCTGTACACTCAAGGAGCACATGCGCCACCGTTTCCTCTGCCTCCATGCATGCTCTGCACAGGGGGCTGTCAGTGATACCTAGGTTGTGGAAGTGTTTATTTAGTGAACAGTGTCCAGTGATGGTCCCTGCCACCAGACGCAGGCTGTCTCTGTCCAGGCGCAGAAGGCGCTTGGTCAGCTTTGTATCCAGGGATGGCATAGCATCCTTGGATTGCCTACATCCTGGTGTCAAGGTCCACCGTTCCTCCGCTTGTATGCGAGTGTGGTCTTTTAACCAGCTTCTTAGCTGCTTGAAAGGGATGGGCACAATGGGTTCGGGTCCGTACGGTTTTGTGCTGGATCCTCTTCTGGCAAGTTCGTCAGGGCATCATCACATGGGCTACTTTTTATCCCTGTATTCCCACGGGAACGGGAACTACGCGGGTGAAACCGTGTGACGTCCGCTAGTACTAGATATTGCCCGTGACTTCGTTCGGGGAAAGCCACTTGCGATACGCCACGCCACGTACGTGGCGTATCATCATCAGTGATAGCAGTAGGTAGATTGAATTGGGGTCATTGATCCGAAACGTATACCTATATTAATATGAATATTCCTCCGGAATTGGTTGATTTAAAAAAAAACCGGAACTTAGGTAGGCATTGAATTAAAATGAGCAATAAATAAAAATCAATCAATAAATCTTCATACATTTTTTAACGGCACACATCACGATTTGTTTTTACACAATTATGTTTTACGATTTGTTTTTCAACAGATAAATAATAAATTAATTCAGTTATGATACCTTCCATTAAAATCTTGAATTGACTAGTAATAATATCACTACCAACATTAAAAATATTTTATTAAATCCGGAAACACCGTAATAAGGTAGTTGACCGTCAGATAAATTTCCAAAAAATATTTGTATGACGTACAGATAGTTGTTCCGGGTCTGTGTCGTACATAAGTTTAAATGTTTTTAAACACAACCACGATACAGGAGAAATTCCTAGTGTGGGGCAACGTGCGACAGGAAAAAGAAAGAAGAATTTGGATGAAATTTGGCTCATAAGTTTATAACCGAATTCAAACATGAGATAGTTTTCTCCCGGTACTACGATAAATGGAGTCCACTCAGACGAAGCCACGGGCGTATAACTAGGACGGTAATCTCTTATATCCACGCTACAAAGGTTGTTAAACTAAGTTTTCTTTATGTTTTCAGCTTGCGAACAAAACACTCCGACGATGTCCTCATTCCTTAGCGGATTGGAATCTTCCGGCTGGCTCAAACACATCAAGTAAGAGTTTGAGATTCCTAGATTTACATCCTTTGATCTTTTTTTTTTTTGTGCGAAGATTTCATATGAGTCCTCCCGCTTACAGGAGTTACAGTGGTTTGGGAATAGTGTGGCGGGCTTGTCCCAATAAAAAAAAGAGTCCTCCCGCTCTGGGCAGAGCGGTAGAGAGGGTCAGACTTCTACTGACTAAAAACCACCCAAGTTCCTTATTAGCCATTGTGCCGAGCCCGCGGTATCTCTTTCGTACCCGCAGCCCTGATCCTGAAGTCCCCACTTATATTAAGAGGAAACACGATAGTGCGATTCTCCATACAAATTTATTCCTGTTTTATCTTCCCGAATTATGTCTATAGAGCAATCATTTTTTTATCATAAAATCTAGATCTACCGTGGACACGTCCCTGACATTTCCTAATTGCCGGCAATTAATACTTGAGTAAAAAAATACGATCCTTCAAAATTTACATAAAAATTCAAATTTATACGGCCGTGATTAGAAGACTACGAAATAAATCCGCCATATTTCCTTGTCTACGAGTAAGTGTTCTCCCGCGACTTTGACGATATCACCAAACCAACGAGCTTCTGTCCTAAAGCAGGGCCGTGCGGCCCTAGTTTCATTGACCTAACCTTGGTCACCACTTGTCAAAGCAGGTTCACTTGGGCTTTCGAACGACGCGCGACGGCACTAGTTTCTTCAAATACCAATTTTTTGGTCCTGTTCCCTCTTACGAGATTCTGGGTAACGTCTATTTCGTTTTGACGTGCAATTTTTTATTTTAGTATGTAGGATTAGGCTGCATATGTCTACTACACACACAACACACACACATAACATCACCATCTCAGGTCCAGTTTCGCCCGTCGGGGCTGCGGGATGTTGTAAGAGATACCGCGGCCTTGACATATAGGGCTAAGAAGGGACATGGGTGGTTTTTAGTCAGTAGAAGTCTGGCGCTCCCTTTCGCTCTGCCCACCAAGAGCGGGTGGAGTTATTTGATGATTCCCCCCCCCCCCAAAAGATCCAGTTGAAAACCAGCGTCGGGCACTAGTTGCTCGGCACTTTGCTGAACTGGTCCACTCTTTTTCGTGTTAGTTCTTAGTTTTTGTTTTGTTGTTGTGTGCACTTGTAGCACGTGTCAAGTTAATATGTTTCCTTTCTTTTTTTCTACATGTAAAAAAAAATTGTTTTACAGATCGATCTTAGACACTTCGTGGTGGATCGCGTCGGCAATAGAGAGCGGTGTGAGTGTGTGCGTGCACTGCAGCGACGGCTGGGACCGCACGGCACAGGTGTGCTCGCTGGCCGCGCTGTGCCTCGAGCCGCACTACCGCACCATCAACGGGTATCAGGTATGTCCACATGAAATGGAGCCTATACTGTAGGGTCTGGGGTCCCGTGAGATACCGTGGCCTCGACACGAAGACAGTAGAAGTCAGTCAGTCAGTAGAAGTGTGACACTCCCTACCGCTCTGCCCAGAGTGGGCAGAGCCATTTGATGATTTTCCACCCTCCAAAAGCAAAAAAATCTGGAGGCGATAGTATTCGCGCGCCTGCATGAATGGCGCGCTTTGAGGCGCTGCACTAGGGGGTAACTCCGCTACCGCGCGGCAAATTGCCGCTCAGCGGTCAGACCTCCGGTGCGATGTCGTGGCGACGACATGGAGAGAGCGACTGTCGCAACCCCGTGCAGGGCACAGATAAGTCCCCCTCTTTGGGGAGTGGCTTGAGAGGCGCCCTAACCTTCCGCCGGTCTTTACCGGACACGGTTGTTGTTTATTATTTATTTATGCGATTTATTTTATTATTAAGGATATTTATATTTTTATTGTTATAGAACTCCACACCTCACCAATATTTAACTCGATCCACACCCATTCCCATCAAAAACCAATTACAGTAATAATTAATTCAATGCACTCGTTACAGGCGCTGATAGAGAAGGACTGGCTATCGTTCGGTCACAAGTTCACGGCCCGATGCGGGCACATTGCGTGCGACGGCCGCGAGAGGTCGCCGGTGTTCACACAGCTACTCGACTGCACGTGGCAACTGTTGCGGCAGAGGCCTGAGGTAACATTGATCAATTATTTATCCGTATATTTATAAGGCAAAGCTAACTGACTGAGGATCAACGCACACAAACCCGGTAGGTAAGAAACTTAAAATGTCGCACACGTATTCCTCTTATGACGTAGGCATTCACTAAGAAAGGAATTTTGTTATTTCCGACAACCACGCGAGCGTACCCGCGGGCAAAAGGTAGTTTCTATGTAAACGTGTGGAGAACGTGTGTAATGTGTGAATTTCTCAGTAGAAGTCACGGAATGTGTGTTTGTGCCCGGTTGAGATGGAATCTTCTCATTTTACATCATTCATCATCCTCTTGCCCTTAGGATCACAATAACAGTAGTTGACAAAAAAATCTAATTAGTCCGTCAGATAGATTTTCAAAAAATATTGGACACGTATTTTTTCTTTTTTCACGTAAACAATAAATGAAGACGATACAGAAGTTTTTTCTCACGTTAGTAATGAATGAAAACGATACAGCGCTTCGAAAAGTCGCGCGACGTCACAGTTTGGTACATTTTTTACCAGAAAGTGACGTCACCAGCTCTCACGATCTTCGACACGTTTTATTTTCGTATCTTCTTATTAATTTGATAAAACAAAAAACACGTATCCAATACTTTTCGATAATCTAACTGACGGACTAATTCGAATCATATTTTTTTGACTCAGTCCGATTCCCTATTCGGTTTGTGCACGTTACATCGTACGTGATGTTAGTATAACTGTATTACCGTTTTTATTCAACCATATGGCAAAACTGACGTGAAGTTTGTGCGTGTAGAAGGCCCATAACACGCAAGACGGGCGCCTGCCAGTCTAATTTGTACTTAATCTATAAAAAGATAGCGTACTTTTTCCAGGCGTTCCAGTTCAACGAACGGTTTCTACTGACGTTGCACGACCACGCTCACGCCTGTCAGTACGGAACCTTCATCGGGAACTGCGAAAAAGATAGACGAGACTTACGGTACGTGATTTTACTACACCATTGGCTACTGCCCACGAATAGGTTATTTCACCAAAATAATGTAATGACTCCGTACATAGATTTCCAAAAAATAATGGACACATTTTTTTGACGTGTTTTACCCAGAAAGTGACTCATCTTTGACACGTTTTATTTTCGTATTTTTTTATTAATTTGATAAACAAAAAACACGTACCTATCTAATATTTTTAGATTAGATAATCTAACAATCTGACTCATTCGAATTTTTGATGAAATATACCCTATTCCCTCGCTTAATGGTCTTAAATGATCCAAAGGCTGAAGGGGACTGCAATTAAAGCCTTTTTCTCTGCATTATCTTTTATTACTTGCATTTACAAGGTATTTATTTTAAGTTTTATGAACGGACGCTTGCGCCGATTCTTCCGGATATTATCTTGTCTCTGACGGGCGGCGCGCAAGGTAGTGATGTGCCGCGTCGTTCCTTATAGTCATTTAGGCGGGTGCACACTATGGCGTGCACAAAGGCTGTTACAATAACTAAATAAGATTTTAATGGACTTTTCAGCAATAGATAAAAGTGATTTAAGAGGACCCGAGCGAAGCTGGTGTGTACCCACACCAGCTTCGCTCGGGTCCTCTTATCTTATGTGATAATCCAGGTTGTCTATGTGTGTCAAATTTCATACTAATCATATCAGTAGTTTTCATGAAAGATTTAAAAAAAAACTGGCCACGTGCAAGACGGACTTACACATGAAGGGTTCCGTACCATTGTAGTAGATATTGAGAGATTTCGGATATAATTAGGGGGGGGGGGGGGGGGGGCGAAGAAATGGTCAGACAGATAGACACACGAGTAATCATATAAGGGTTCCCTGTTTTCCTTTTGAGGTACGACACCCTAAAAGTAATTATAGTGTACAATAAAAAATCTTAAAAACATTTTTCTGGTTGCAGGCTATCAGAACGTACATTCTCCCTATGGGGCTATATGGCGAGTCACCTAAATGAGTATAAGAATCCCTTGTATAACCCCAAGTCACACCCTGATGTACTGAAACCGGACTTAGGAGCACAAAGTATCAGGTATAATTTTTATTTCTTTCTTTTTTTTTTCTTTAAAAAAAAACGTTGCCCTGCACTAGGATTTTCTCCTGTATCGTGGTTTACAAACATTTAAACTCACAAAGTCAAAGCTTTTTTTTTCAATTAAACCATTACAGGCACTTTTGAATGTCAGAAAAACAAAATAAAATAATAATAATGATGGGATAATAGTAATGGCTTAATAGTCAAAAGCCTCGACGAACATCTAAGGAGACTCTCGCTTGGTAGCTGGATCAAGGGCTTGATTCAGAAGGCAGTACTTCCGGACACGGCGCGCATTGTCAGGAGGTTCCTCTCTCAAGAGCCGTGAACACCGGTAGTTCGGACTTTGTTCCCAATGCTAGTGGACCTCTATTTTTTTTGAGTTATTGATTTATATGCCTTTTTGTAATAAATATTTGAAAATGTATTTAATTTTTATTATTATTTTAGTTAGAAAATGAATAAAGGAATAAATAATAATAAGGAGGTGATAAATGAGGTTAATAATGTAATATTTTTAATTTATATTGTTTTTTTAGTTATTTTGTGGCCTACCACAATGTGTGTGTCTTGTTTGACCCTAAGGTTGACTGGTAGAGAATGTCTTGTGGCATTAAGTCCGCCTATGTATCAGCATTGTGCATAAAGTTTAAATAAATAAATAAAACGAAGCTACAGTCAGTCACAAGGTATAATAACTTGTGAAAGTACTGTAGTTGCCAGTGGGCAACTACAGTACTTTCGCTAGGGAGTGCCCTAGCGTAGATCTCTATGGTGATGAACGGGTAAGAAACTCCATGGACACTGTTTTATTTAAATCAGAATATTGTTACAAAACTTTTTTTTTATCATACATGTTAAGAACTTGAGATGGTATGCTATTCAAGTCAAGAATCACGTTCTGTAACAGTGGGACCTTTTTGTTCAACGGGAACAACCAAAAAAAGTTCACGTAGTCCGATTGATCGGTCTTGTATTTTGTACCGAGTGTATTTTCAAAACTCATGAATCCGAATATTATAGAGAGTAGGGCTCATTCCAAAGTTACTTAGTTGTTTCGAATGGGCCCGTATTTTATAACTTAGAGAGTAGTCCCCCCTGATTTCGTCACGATTTTCCGAAACAGCTGGAAAGTAATGAGGTGTGGCCTTAGCCCAACAGTGGGATGCCCTAACAGTATCCGTGCGTAGGTTCTGGCGCGGCATGTACTGCCGGCACGAGAGCGGCGTGCACCCGCGCGAGGCGCTGGCCGACCTGCTGCCTGCGGCCGTGGAGCACTGCTCCGCGCTCGACCATCACATCAACTACCTCGCCAAGGTATAAGCTTCCTTACCACCAAGCGTGTCATTTTACACCGAACGACCCGCAGCCGCATACTACGATCCTTACATACTCTTTTGCCTCATCTACATTCATACATTTACTCATACACGCACGCCGGTTGCGATTACTACCCGTCTGTCCTTTTTATAGACTCTCACCAATAACGTCATAGTATGTCTTTCTAGAGCGTCCCCTGCCGGCGTTGCCACTCACATCTGTGTTGTCGACATTTGTATATTAATATAAATTCTAATTGTCATTTACAGAGAATTACCACGTTCAAGAATCTGCTATCAGGCAAGAGGGGAGACAAGAACAAGGATACTGCTGTGGTAAACTATCAAAATGGAAACGTCAACTCCGTGGAGATTGAGACGAAGACTGAAGCCTTACAAATAGATAACAAGTAAGTGTACATACTTAGACCGTGGGTTGTACACTAGTTATCGCGGCCTCGACATAGAGGGCTAAGAAGGAACATGGGTGGTTTTTAGTCAGTAGAAGTCTGACACTCCCTTTCGCTCTGCCCAAGACCGGGAGGGGTTATTTGATGATTTTACACCCACCAAAAAAATAAAAAGTGTACATACTTAGCATTTAGCCTCTGACAAAAAGCAAAATCATCTTTTAGAATGATATTCTGAATCGCACGTTATCGTTCTGATTTGTTTACGGGCCGAGGTGTTAGAGTTAGACTGAAAGTTAGTCTGTGTAATAATGAAAAACGACACCAAAAACCTACATCTTTTACCAGTGATTTTTGAGGCCCTTACCGATCAGCTATGGAACTAAAACTTTCGCATGTTCGTGGTGACGCAGCGAGTGAAATGGGCGACAGAGTATATAAGCCGGCGCACGCTCAGAGCGCACTCACAAAAAACCGCTTCCTCCGAAAAATCACGGGAGCTCCGTGGTTCGTTAGGAATGAGCGTCCCCATATCGACCTTAGGATGCCCACCATCCAACAGTTCATGAAACGCCATACAAAGCGTGTCTTTGACTCATCTACCAAACATCCTAATCCCCTCGTGGTCTCAGCCGCCCGATACATCTCCAGATAGGGAAGATCCGACGCCCTAGTCACACTTTAATAGATCCCGATGATCAAATCACCATAGTACAAGAGAGTCGTAGGGAAACCAGTACCGTTCGTAAATACAGAAACAACAGACCCGCCCTCGAGGCCCTTCGCGACTCCCACGTAACTTACCCTCCCAATCTTTGATCGACGAGCCGGCCCCGGTAGCCGGACCAGTTGTAATGACAAATAATTCCCCGAATAATCAGACCCAGCCAATTTGCTGCCCTCCCCAAAATGACTCACTAAGGCCGCAAATTCGGAACAGCGGGGCGTGCAGCGAAGCATTCCAGCGGGTATTGTCGCGTGCAGCGTCATGTTCACCGTGCACGCTACTAGTTTTCGCTAGAGCGTGCGTGCGAGCGGGACGTCCAAGTACGTTGACCAATCGGTGGCCGCCATTCAAGGGCAATAGTGTCCAACGGTGAAGTGCTGCCAATAAAAAAATCTCGATTCCCCACAAATTCTCCGAATTTATATTTTGGAATAAAAACACTGTTTTATTCAAAATTTGTTTAAATATACTACTAAAACTTTTATAAAACACTATACCATATAACAAAATTGACTTGACTTGATTATTTATATTCTAATGCAGGCAACAAAAAAGTTTTTATTTAAATCTTTAATAACCCTAATTTTATTTAGCATAGTAGAAATATAATTTTTGCCATATTTTCGCAGTAATTCACAGTTCACATACAGTTTATTAATTTTAATGTAGCCAGTGACACTCGCGCCATCAAGACGAATCTAACGACGTATATTTTATTCAAATCCCTTCATCCGTTTAGGAGTTATGAGGGAACAAATAATAAACATACATACACGTCAAACACATAACCCTCTCTTTGGGCTTCGCCGCAGTCGGCTAAAAAAGAAAAAATTACGTGTTGAATATTTTTTTGGAAATCTATCTGACGGACTAATTAGATTTTTTTTGTGAGTTTTATTGCCCAACAAAACTGACAAATAAAATACTCAATATCAATTCAATTCATTTATTGAATCAAATATGGTAGGTACATGAACTTCTTATTGTATAATAGTACATTGTAATACAAGGGCCTAAAATGACCCATTATATACGAGGTAGTTTTACTACCGAGCTTTAGCGAGGTAGTAAATAGGAACCGAGTTGTAATGGGATTTTAGCGCCGTGTGTTACACCGTACTTTTCACTACGATTGCGAGAAAATAAAATAACCATGTTCAATAACAAAGTTTATTTTTTATTAAAAATTAAATGTACAATTTGTACAGTTGTACAAAAATGATATGTTTTTTCCCGGCAACTTAATTTCAGTCCTCTGTGAAGACGAACATTGTGTAATCTGTGGGGTAAACGTAGGAGATACAAAACGTTGTTCAAGGTTTGAGGGTCCCTCGTTCGAATTTTCTGAATACACAATCAGCTGGGTTGACTCATCCTTTGATGTCGATGGCTGTGGCCTAGTTGGGAGAACATTGGTGCGTTCTGTGATACGCTGGGTGATACCAATTTGTTTTACACTTGAAGCTAAATGCATGACGCACTGCGCAGGTCGCGGCAGACGGGGGAGCACGTCGAGGGGCAATAAATGCAATTTTACGCCCGCTCTGGTACGCTATTATGACGGTCTTTTTGAGCAAGAGGAGTGAAAAATATTTTACATATCTCTTGCTCTGTAAGTACACCCTTACACCCCTGAATGCCGGGGTGTATGACTATCATTACAGCATAGGTTTTGGAATTTGAAAAAAGAACTGTCATACTCATACTGCACGAAGAATATTTTTAAAAAGTTAATTTTTTTTTTCTCGGTATCGATTAATTACTCGAATCGGAATCTAGACAATTTATTTTATAAAGATTTTATTTTAAATATGGAACTATTTGTTTCCACATCGTATGTTAGATGGAATCGATTTAAAAATCAAACTGGCCAGCAAGATTTGACGCGCTTGCGTGCGTGAAAAAAAAAAGGCAGTCTACTAGTAGGCGCGAAAGCATCGCGAAAATAATTAATTTTCTTGTTTGAGTTCTTTTTCAAAAGTTTTAAACATGTCTAGTGACGAAGACATAGATCTAACGCCCGATTTTATTAAAGAAAGGGCAAAAGCAGTTGTCGAATAATTAAATACACATTTTTTTCTTCTTAATAAATGTTCATTGAAACCTGCTGTCTTGTTGTTTACTTACCTCACAATCGATATGTAAAGCAGAGTATTTATCTCGGGCGTAAGCATCAATTGCATACTCGGGTTAATTAGCGCCTTCGCTTCGCTCAGGCGCCAAAAACCTCGTATGCAATGGATGTCATACAGCCCTTGGTTAATAATCTACTATTACTCAAAAATGCATGTAATGTTGTCATTATTTTGACAAACTTGTTTGAGCAAAGTCGACCTTGCCGGTCTGTTTCAAGGAGCGGCCGGCAAAGTTTTGCTGGCCGCTCTAACAGGCCGGCAATGTTTTGCCGGCCGCTATTTTGACGTTTCAACGTTTTAAAAAATCAATTCCAAAAAGATTTTATTTAAAACACAGCTGTTTGTACGTCTAAAGGTAAAAAAAAAAAAGATTTAAATGAAGTAATAAATGAAGAAATAATCCAGCAGTCAAACACCGCATTAGAATTATCGCAAACTATCAGTAATATCAAACCGGGAAAGTCGGTGTTGAATTTTAGTAACTGTACTTTTCATAATTGTCATTTTAATTAAAAGTCTAGTTAATTAATATATTTTTTATTTAAATTACTTGCTGGTTTTATTTAGATTAGGTACTTGCATTTTTGAGTAAAGCACTATACAAACCTTGGCCCACAATGACTGCTTCGCTGGTCACGCTATGATTGCCTCGAGCTAGCCTAGCTACGCTCTAGGCCTTTCAGCTTGGCCATCATTGCAGCCCTTGCTGTCCTCGCTGTAAAGGCCTCGGCCTACGGTCTCGGCCTTTATCTCAGATCGTCCATCAAGTGCTGCACGCTGACCGCGCTGTGTCGGCCTGGAGCTGCGCTACGCTGCGCTGTCGGCCATCATCAGCGCGACCAGCAAAGTAGTCATTATAGACCGCGGCAGTAATGTACTATAGTAACACACATTTGGCCAATATTATAGCATGCAATAGTACAATTTTTTACACATAAGAAACCGTTAAATATGTCTGTTGGCGCATCGCCTATGTGCGGCCAACCGCGGGGAAGGCGCGGGCCGCGGATTGCGGCTGCACGCGCCTCTCACTCAGCTCACCGACACAGGCCACTACGGGCATTTTTGTACCAGCTATTGATAGTGTTACTTATGGTATTAAAACTATTTTATATACAGTCCACTACGTTTTTTTAAAAAAATCTAGATAGTCCGCCAGATAGATTTCTAAACAATATTGTATACATATTTTTTCTTCTTTCTAGTAAACCAACCAGTGCTTTGAAAACTCGTGAGATATCATATTGCATGGCATTTGATAACAGAAAGTGACGTCACAAGCCGCGTTTTTTTTCGATAAGCTAACTGACGTACTAAACAGAATCATATTTTTTTAGTCCGGAAACCTACCTATTCCACTTTTTAAAAGTCTGTGTTGTACATTCACAGGTTACTTTACGAGTCTGGCGGCACTCTCACTGAACTGGAGTGCGCGAACCACGACCACCCTTTGAAGGAAGCCGGCGCTCCTAACAAACCCAACCAGATACCACTCATCACTGAGGTAATATCATCATCATCTGCCGAGCCATTTATTAACTATGCTGCGCTCAGCTTCTAATCGAATCGGATGATAATAATCACACTAATATTACATAGGCGAAAGTTTGTGAGTGTGTATGTTTGTTACTCTTTCACGCAAAAACTACTGAACGGTTTTCGATAAAATTTGGTACACAGTTAGTTTATAACCTGTATTAACACATAGAAGTTTTTATCCCGAACTGATCTTCCCGTGGGATAATTTTCGAGTAGTAGCGGGCGAAGCCGCTGGCAACAGCTAGGGTTTGTTACATAAAGCTGTACTCCTGGACACGGCTCGCATTGTTAGGAGGTTCCATTCGTTAGAGTACTGACCACTGGTAGCTTGGACCCTGTTCCTGATACCCATGGGCATCTTTATATTTTTAAATGTCTTTTTGATTTGTTTTTGACAGAAATATTTATAATCTTTATTGACAAGTTATTACTCTGATGATGGCAAAACAAGACAGAAATAGAGTATATACAAAGACTCTGATAACGTCAAAGGGACACTGGTGGGGCTGGCGTGTGTTTAAGCCGGTTCGAGTCCAGCACTTCCTGCATTCATAAATAATCGAATCGAAACCGAATCGATTATGTTGTATGTAATGTCAAAAAAGATAGACAAACGAGATATTCGATTGACACTTGTTTATCCAATTCACTGGACATTGGCAGAATAGTCGACATCGGCTTTAATTGCCATTAAACAAAAATAGAATAGAATAGAGATATTCGATTCGGTTTCAATTCGATTATTTGTGAACAGCTACGTTATTTGATGATTTCCCATCTACAAAAAAAGGTCACCCATGTATTAAAGTAAAATCAAATCAACTCATTTATTTGGATGAATATAAGCTAACAGGAGTCCAAAAGTCTATAGAAGTCAAAGTTACAATTAAAAAGGTACTTTTGAACTACTGTCTAACTTACAATTAAAAAGGTACTTTTGAACTACTGTCTAACTTTATAATATCAGAAATATAGCGGATCCTCTCGTTTTCTTACACACAGAAGGCGAGTGATTCAATACCAGCGAGCTACGCGTTGCTCGAGAAAGAGGTGAACACCGTCGCGCTAGACTGGAAGAGCCTCAAGAACGTTACGGAGTGCAGCTGTTCCACGCCGCTCGACCATTTTAGCAGAAAGGTACGACCAAAGAGTATAATAATATTATGGTAGCAAGAGAGCTCTTTTTTTGGCGTGTGGGAAATGATCAAATAACCCCTCCCGCTCTTGGGCAGAGCAAAAGGGACACTCCCTTTCGCCCTGCCCAAGAGCGGGAATTTCGGGACAGTCTTCAACTGACTAAAAACCACCCATGTTCCTTTTTACCTCTTTATGTCGAGACGAGAGAAGAGAGCCCTCTTGTGGCATTTCGAAGCATTAAAATCGAAACGCCCCAGGAAAGAAAGTTACACACACACACTGAGAAACATTTTAATGTTTTTCAGAAAATGTTTAATTAATTATCAGGAAACTATTATTATAAAAAAAATTAAACAATTACAAATGACGACCATTAGGGTGATGTTACCAGAATATGTTATCCAATAAGCATTTTTGTGACAATGTTCCAATAATTGCAAATACTGGACTGGTAAGAAATATAAAGTAGGGAAAATATTTAACAATGATTAAATTATTACTTGAGAAAAATATTATTAATTAAAGTGTTGAGGTATATTATTTATTTTGCCTGGTGCGTAGTACTCGTAACCGACGTGCGTGTATGACCTGCAGGGCTATTGCGTATCTATCATCAATTAACTGTGAAATTGGTTATGGTTTAGTTCAAAATGGAAACATTTGACAGTTTATTGACATTCTGTGGTTTCTGCCTACCCCCATGGGAAAAGAACGTGAGTTTAAAAAAAAACGTTTTTGCATTAAAGTTGTGATCATAGAGATATTTATCGACAATATGAAATCAACGAAACTAGTAGTTTCTGGCGAAAGTGATGTAGATGGCGACTCTTTCTTTACTCAAGTTATGCTTGTCCTAGTCTCGCCCCTGGGTAGGACTTATTTCTCTATCATGTGGTTTGTGCCTAACCGGTTGACTGACCGTATTATGGTTGAATTGCAGCGGTGGCCCAGTGGTGGCGGCCCCGACTTACGAACAGTAGATCGTGGATTCGAACCCAGGCAGGTTACTTTGTAATTTATTTCTGAATCACCGCTGCTCTCAAAACGGTGAAGGAAAACATCGTGAGGAAATGTCTTAGAACCAAAAAAATCGAAGACATGTGACATCTACCAATCCGCACTGGGCCCGCGTGGTAGATTATAGCCCATTCCCTCTCAAAGACAAAAGGCCTTTGTCCCAGCTATAGAAACATTAATAGACTGTTGATGATGATGATGATGATTATGATTTAAACAAATGTGTAAAAGTTGAATACCGAACTTCGTATGCAGCGGATGTCCGCAACCTTCACCAGCTGCACGGTCCACCTAGTTTAAGGCCTTCCAACGCATCGTCTTCCCGTTCGCGGTCGCCACTCTAGAACTTTTCCGCTCCATCGGCCATCCATTCTGCGAGCAATGTGACCTGCCCATTGCCACTTAAGTCTGGCAATTCTTCGGGCTACGTCGATAAACTTGGTTCTCATGCGGATGTCTTCATTTCTGATTCGATCACGCTCTCCATTGCCTTTTTGGGTGACTTTAAGCCTTCTGATGAGGCCCATTGTGAGCGACCACGTTTCGGTCCCGTATGTAATCACTGACAGCACACACTGGCCTTCTTCTGACTTTCGTCTTGAGACACTGTATACGCTGAGTATATTAGAGGAAGTTTAAAAGTTGCGCCTGTTATAGAAAACTTAAAAGGGAATCGAATGTCGTGGTATGGACATGTTATGAGGAGGGACGAATCGCATGTCACTAAAAAGGTATTGGATATAAATGTTGATGGATTGAGAGGAAGAGGAAAGCCAAAGAAAAGATGAATAGCTTGTGTGAGGAATAACATGAAAGAGATAGGAGTAAATGCCACCGTGCCGTGACGGCAGGGAAGAATGGAAAAAGAAAACGTGTTGCGCCGACCCTAAATAGAATGGGATAAGGGCAGGGCAGGAAGATTATAATAATAGTTGACTCGCTAACGCACCACCGCACAGGCTGACAGCTCGACATCAACTGACCGCCCCACCACTTGCAGTGACGTGCGCGCTCGAGACAACATTATAAAACTGTTGCCAGTTTGTAGTGTAAAAAGGGTGTAAAAGTAACGCCCGTCGGGGCTGCGGGATGTTGTAAGAGATACCGCGGCCGTAACATATAGGGCTAAGAAGAAACATAAGTGGTTTTTAGTCAGTAGAAGTATGACACTTTCTTTCGCTCTGCCCAAGAGCGGAATTCGATGGTTTTCCACCAGCCAAAATAAAAGAAGGGTGTAAAAGTATCCTTTATGCAACTGAAGGGCACTCGCTCTCCCCACCACTGCGATATTTTTCTTTGTTCTAGACCATACCTGGGAACCCTCTAGTTACGGATATATTGTGGGTCAAAGTTCCAAATTTTTCACAGCTGTTTTTTGTAAAATACTAGTTTTTCATGTTATAACTTTACTTAGATTACCTCTATGACCCGTTTGCTATTCAAAGCATCCACTCGCACAATGTTTTAAGAGAGCTACATTGAGTTTTACCGTAAAATTTATTTATTTAATTTATTTATTTATTTTTTTATTTATTATTTATTATTTATTTATTTAAAATGTTGTTTTTGACCCCAAAAAAAAAGTCGTTACCCAGCAAAAAATGTTTGCCGCGCTGGTTATTCATTTAAAAAAACCGGACCCCTGAAGAAAGTAATTGGTGACCCCTGCACTATACTTACTTTAAAGTAGCGTAGGTATGTACCAGTCCGGTCAGTGACTCAGCAATAACTGACCTGCGCTCTTATTTTTTGTGAATGGCATCTCGCAGTTCACTCTAGAGAGGATGGCTACTGCTTAAGGTTAATGCGACAAGGTAGCCCGCGAAATTTGAATTTTCTTACGTTTTTTGCTGGTCAGTGTCAAGTTGTATGTTAAATATTATAAAATAGGATTCGCGGCAGTAACAAATGTCTATTTACTGAGTAATAGTGATTAAAATCACCAATACAACCGTCACAGTTCATAAAGGTCTCAGGAATGCCTATTTAATGAAAACGCGCTCTGTAGAGCGCTCACTATTATCACACTTATAAGTATCGGTGGAGGTACCACCGACAATAAGTTTCCTATAAAATTATATTATATAAATGTTATGCGCGTGTGTTTGTAATTGAACTCCTCCTAAACAGCTGGACCAATTTTGATGTTTTTATGTGTGTTCAAGTGGAATCGAAAATGGTTTAGATTCACAGTCATATTTTTTTAATAAGAGTTCCAAATAAATGTCCACCCGTGCGAAGTCGGGACAGGCCGTTAGTGTGACATAAAATATTTTGATTATGATGAGGTTGTCTTCCAGCACCACTGCTGGGGCTGCGGGCGCTGCGTGTGCACGCGCTGTGTGTGCGCACGCGCAGCTCTAGCCGCACTGCACGCACCGCGCGCCGCGCCTCTATGTGCCGCCTGCAGTCCTGATACACCAGAGGCGCCTCACGCTGCCACAGGTCAGCAACGTCCACTTAAATATCTTTCTATTGCGGATTTAAACTCAAGAAGCAGGAACATCGGGCCTCTGGACGGTGAGTAATGGGCTAGCTCGCCACCCATACGTCTTATGACGTCAGGCCGTGCCGACGGCGCGTTCGTGTTTCACGTGCGCCCCGAAGTGATGTCAACAAATTGAATGACGACGCTGACGGGTGCGGAACTATTCGAAAGAGGTACCGCGACTCTGGAACACAAAGAGATACGAAGAAACTTGGGTGGGTTTTAGTCGGTACAAGTCTGACACGTTCTGGCCAGAATGGATAATTCGCCATTTCGCATCAGAAAAAAAAAGTGAACTTTTCAATGCTGCTCGGCGTCGACCACGAGCTTGTCTCCTCCCATTGGTGGACAGTAACATACACCGATTACGCCAAGATTTATAATCCGATTTACGTGATTCTTTTTTAGTTTGATGCGGAATAGTTACCATTCGGCCGCATATTTTTTTTTTAAATAGCATTTAACAAATATATATGTAATTTGTATATTGAACTAAAAATAATGTTTTCTTTTACAGAAATCGTGACACCAGCTAACTGAAAAACTAGAAAAATATGCAATTATGAATGTAATTCTTAAAAGTATTCAATTAATTATGTAATAGTGCAGAATTTTATGTAGTAAGTTTGTAAAATCCCACTATGACGATAAATCGTTTGAAACCGTCAAAATAACAAAGGCAAAGGTTATATCACCATGAAAACGTATGTTAAGGCGAAAGCCGACCTAATTTATTTGAATATCTGAAAGAATATAAACTTATTAAATGGTGGGTCATAATTCAAATTTGTCGATTGTACAACCAGTGCCCATTATTACCTGACCCCTCGTATAAACAAGAAAAGGGCAAGTGGTGTAAGAAGAGAGGTCAGGTTACGCTAGGCATTGACTGTACATGAAGAATCATGTGTTTGTTAATAAGTTAGTTACCTACCATACACAGCGCCCAATATACGAAAGGGGAAATTAAAATAGCTACAAGAGAAACTCTGCAAAGCTGATCGTGATCTGAAGAGTGTAAAAATACCATAAAGGCACTTATTCTCTCTGCTTTTGCGATATTTTCTTTTATCTGTATCATACCTGGTAACGTTCTAGCTAAGGAGATATTCATAGTTCAAAGTATTTTAATATTAATTTTTAAGGTTATAATAATTATTATCATCATCATCATCAACAGCCTATTAATATTCCCACTGCTGGGGCACAGGGCTCGGCAATAGGCTATAATCCACCACACGGGCCCAGTGCAGGTTGGTAGATGTCACATGTCTTCAATTTTTTTTTTGGTTCTAAGACATACCGGTTTCCTCACGATGTTTTCCTTCACCGTTTTGAGAGCAGCGGTGATAATTATAATTAATTAAAAGATAATTATAATAACTTAACTTTAATTACCTCCAAGACCCGTTAAGTATTTAAAGCATCCATCAGCACAATGTTTTGAGCGTGTTTCGTTGAGTTTTACCGTAAGACGTGATTTTTCACCACAAAAAACAGTCATTTCCTAGCAATATTTTTTGCGTAGAGTAATTTAGTTTGATAAGATACTCACTTTAAAAACAGTTAGTTTTTTTTTTCTTTTTGCGGTTTTTAAAATATTAAAGAGTAAGAAGTTCAAAGGTTCTAAAATAAATAAACAAAATGATTATTTGTCTATAATGTGAAAAAATACCGATATTCATCAGTAGGAAACACAGTAAAGAATTACAAAGTTCGCGATCCCGTGAAAAAAAAATGGCATTCCACTTCCGTAATTTTGTGTACTTTGCCACGAAAAAATTATTATGTTAATATGAATCCGAATATCCGATCTATAATCATTCCTGCAGAGTTTTGCTAGCTAATTTAATTGGACCCCGAAAATTAGTATAAAATAAATGAAAAAAAAAATCATTGTGTTATCCTAACGTACGGCGAAATATACTTTTAATACTATGTAAATACTTCTGTTTATTTGAATTCATTGGTGTCCTTCCAAGGCCCTCAAGCCCACATGAATAAACAAATTTAAAAATCATCACCAACATCATTTTAGTCAAAAGACGTCCACTGCTGGTCATAGGCCTCCCCCAGGTGTCGCCACGTTGACATGTCGCGTGCGCGCATCCAGCGGGTCCCCGCAACCTTCACCAGGTCATCGCTTCACATAGTGAGAGGTCTCCCACCGCAACGTCTTCCGGTTCACGAAATTGGGTAAAAAGTCAGTCTTAACAAGCGTGTTACTTAGTTAGAGTGTTGTGGAGGTGAAACAGCAGGCAGTCATCATCATTCACAGCCTTAATTGGGATGTTAACTGAAAAAAATATGATTCAAATTAGTCCGTCTGTTAGATTATCGAAAAATATTGGATACGTATTTTTAGTTGTAACAAATCAATAAAAATTGACGAAGATAAAACGCGTCAAAGATTTGAGTGGGGGGTTGCGACGTCACTCACCGGTAAAGAATGTCATACTAATGTCTTAGAAAATGACGTCACACTAGTTTTTAAAGCGCTGTATCGTCTTCATTGTTTGTTTATGTGAAAAAAGAAAAAATATTTTTTGGAAATCTATCTGACGGACTTATTAGATTTTATTTGTTAACTGCCCTATTAAGGACAATGGTAAAAAAGAAGATAAGAAAAACGCATTAGATACTTGCAAGAAATAAATCAGCTAACGAAAATACACTAAAAATAGAATAGACTTTTATCAGTGTTATTTTGCTTGGATGTCTTTGGTTAGACGTACTGAACGCTGTGTTAAAGTCCCTCTATTTATAGGACCCTATATAATGCATTTTGATTACATTGGAAAGCTAATTAATTCATGTTTGCCTTACGAACACTATATATTGCTAATAATTATACAATTGGCTAAAAATGGAGTAGCTACGTGCTTTAGAAGTCTTTGGTGGGGGCGCTGTCTATCCTTGTCGCACGTAACGTAACTATGGCGGTATGAAATATGACGTCACGTTTCTTTGGCACTGTCTTTGTTCAACACGTCATTTAAAATGAGTTAAAACTAAGCCATTTTTGGATAGATTGTATTACTTTTTTCACACATCGTGTTATTTCTGTTAGTTCTTTTAAATAACATAACATTTTCGTGAATTTTTAACAGTAGTCAAATAGCCAACTATCATCATCATCTGCTTAGCCTTTTCCCAAATATACTGGGGTCGGCTTCCAGTCTAACCGGAAGCAGCTGAATACCAGTATTTTACATGGAGCGACTGCCTATCTGACCTCCACAACCCAGTTAATACTGGGTAATATGATTAAGACTGGTAAGTCTGGTTGCAAATAGCCAATTATGATATCAGAAGCATAAAGTCGGAAGTATATACAAATACAAAGAGTTTTGAACATCCAAGCTTATGTTTCTGTTGTCGAGACTTATCCGTCGTGCTAACCAACTGGGCTTATCCCAGTTGTGTATATCCCTTTGTACCCACTGGCCTTGTTCCTTTTTTTTTTTTAAACTTTGCCCCACACTACGAATGTCTCCTGTATCGTGGGTGCGTTTACAAACATTTAAACTCACATTCACAAATACCCAGACCCGAAACAACTATCTGTAGGCCATACAAATATTTGGTCCGTGCGGGGATCAAAGCCGCGGCACGCAGCGCAGCAGTCCAATCGCTCAGCCACTGCGCCAACCGTGCCGTTCTGTTCAATCTCCTGCTGATATGGAGGGAAACGGAAATCATGTTTAACTACTCCTCCGCTATTCTGATTCATTTCGTTGGTGGTTTCAAGATAGTTTAATAGTTTCTCTGGGACTGTTTCGAGCTTGTAATGTCTCGGCGCTTTTCTGGTGGTCGCCACTGTTGATTCCACGGCACAGTATTTGCAGTGTTTTTGGAATACTATGGCGGGCTTGTATGGATGTGTTGCTGGAGGCGATAGGGATCTCATGAGCCGAGTGTCTGTCTATATATACGGCAGTAATACAGAGTCGAATAATAAAGATCTGACGGATGTCTCGGCGCAAGAACAACTTTATTAACTGCCATTACGTCCAGGTTACAGGGGAGTCGTGCCCTCCCCTCTGACTTGTTTATACTTGCCTATCCTTTGATGTAAAGTTTCATAAATAATACTTACATAAAAAGTTCAAAAACATATAGAAAATTAAGATTTATGTATATTATGTACATTTGTTAAGATAATTTCAATGCTTGTAAATATAATATGTGTAACTAATTATTGTCTAATAATATAATCGAGTATCAAATATATATGTACAAAGGGTGTAAAAGTACCCTTAACGCAAACGAAGGGCACTTGTTCTCCCCACCACTGCGATTTTTTTTTTTCTAGACCATACCTGGGAACCACCTAGTTACGGAGATATTGGGGGTCAAAGTTCCAAATTTCTCACAGTTGTTTTTGTAAATACTAGTTCATCTTGTTATAAGTTTACTTAAACTACCTTCATGACCCGTTTACTATTCAAAGCATCCGCTAGCACAATGTTCTAAGAGTGCTACATTAAGTTTTACCGTAAAATGTGATTTTTGGCCCAAAAAAAAAGTCGTTTCCCAGCATAAATTTTTGCGTAGGGGTACTTACTTTGATGTACAGAATGCTTGGTTGACGGCTGTGTGAAGGGTTAATTTACACCCTGTATTATGTTTAGTCTAGAAATATATGTATATCAGTGGACAAGTAGTTTTATTTATCGTTTACGATATTATTGTCAAAGCCACCCCCACCCTTTCTTTATCAGTTTTCCTCCCCTAGTCCCATCTTACTTGGGGTCAGCGTAACACGGTTTATTCTTCCTTTCTCCTCTGACAACCGTCACGCTATCATTTACTTACATACATATATGAACTCACGCCCTTATCCCTTGGGGGCAGAAACCACAGAACGCCACTTGCTACGATCCTTACATACTCCTTTACTCCTTTGAATACACGCACCTGTCCTTTCTGAAGAACCGCACAAATAAGATCTGTCTGTGTCTATCGGGGCGCCTCCTCCCGGGGCTGCCACGCACATCTGCCTTGTAAATACCTTTTGTTAATCGACTTTCACTCATCCTCTCTACATGACCAAACCACCTTAACATACTCTTTTCAATTTTAATCACTACCTCGTCTTTTAAACAGCACCTTTCTCGTATAACCTCATTCCCGTATTTTTTTTTATTTAATCATTCCTCACACACTTCATCCATTGTTATTTTGGTTCTCTCTCTGTCCATTCGTCAACATTTATATGCATCACTCATTTAGTCACATGTCATAATCCTTGCTTGCCACAACACACATCCACCTCAACATTCTCATCTCCGTTACATGCAATGTTTTATCTTCCATCTTCTACACAGTTCAGCATTCCGATACGTACATCCTTACTTTTTTACAGTATTATTGCTATTTGAATTGATTGATTTTTTTTTAAGGAAGTACCTAATGAAAATCGATAGCAATTAAATTCTATCGTGGACTCGCTAACAATCAATTATTTTCTTTTACTTATAATTGCATGGTATTTTTGTACATTTTCCGTCACACTTTTCGCTGCATGAAGTTAAAATGTTTCGCCAAATACTGGTACTTTTCTGCATTTTTTGTGTAACAAATGGTGAAATTAATAAAAAAGCTGAAGCAGATTTATCTGAGAAGAATCGTATGATGGGTATAGACGCTGTCCATGACAAATCTAAGACAATTGATAAGGATACTATAATAACCCGTAACTTAAAATTGGAGAAACGTAATCGCGGACAAAAAGGTAAGGCAATTTTAAAATAATAATGCTTTAAGAGTCCATCATCAATATTATAATTTCGGCCATCCCCAGATATAGCTACGTTACAAGACCGGTCTTGTAAATGTATCATCATATCTAATGGGGCCATAGACTCTCCTCTTTTATGCGTAATGTAAGAAGTTTATATTAAGTCAATAAATCATTCGCACAAAATGGTTAGACAGATCGTATCTAAATGTTATATTTAAATAATATAACATTATGGATCTTCATATCCATCAGGTATAGTTACTTAAAATAAAATTTTAAGATAGAATAAAACGAAATGGGTACATCTATACATAGGTACTCTTTATATGGTGCATGGTACACCTCTGCCTTACCCTTCTAGAAAAACAGGTGTGCTGTTACCGTCCATAAGTGGGTTGTGGAATCGGGCATTTCTTTGCGGAAATCCGTGACATTATTTGTCATGCTGCATGCTTAGTATTAGAAAATTTACAGCTGAATGGGGTTGGTCACGTTCCTGAAAAGCTTCCAGAACGAGTGCGATGTGCTGTATGCCATATCAGAGGCCGCTGGGTTTGCAAGAAGTTCAAAAAACATTGTATATTGAAAAATCGTGTTTCGCAAATGTTTACTCAAAAGTGGCCATTGTGCCAATTTGGGCACACCACTGTAAATTCATGATAAATAAATATTTGTGTTTTTTTTTGCCATTATATTTAGATACTCTTGTTGCTATTAAATTTCAATAAATAAAATAATTTTGAAAATCCACCCAGTAGTTTTGATTTGGCCACTAATGGGTTAAGAAAGTCGTGATTTTCAGCAAAAACGCAGGTGGGCCGATTTTTTTGATGACCAGTGTAGTTTCTAAAAATCATCAATACAACCCTCATAAGTGTATTTAATCATGAAAAAGTAATTAAAAAATATAAATAACAAAACAAAATATAATATAAAATATAAACTTCTAAGAAATAGGGGTCAAAGTCAAGTTACAACTTTTTCTCAAGTTTTATTTTATACAATTTCTCTTTCTTATAACTTTACTTACTCTTTTACATTTCTATTACCTCCCTACCTACTATTTAATGCATTTATCAGCCCAATGTTTTGAGTGCATTTAGGTAATGCACTCAAAACATTGATACCTACGAGTACCTTGAAACGTGATTTTTTACCCAAAATTATTATTTTTTCTTTAGAGTTAGGTGTACCACTGCGTGTTCGATGTAGGTACAGAATGGTTGGTCGATGGCTACGTGAAGACTCAGTTTACACCTTGTTTAGACCACACAATAACTAGCTCACCATGATTATTGTGCAGTTCCTGTAACTATTATTCTTCAGACTACACAAAAGATAGCTTGATCTTAATTGTGGTGCTTATTTCTTTTTTTTAAGCTATTTCTAACAAAATCGAGGAGGATCAAGAGCCAGATTGGTCTTACAAGCCTTTCCCTGAGGAGGTAGCTGTTCATGTTGAACAGTTCAAAAAGAACATGTCGGATTGTCTTAAGGAGGTACAATCTAGCGACAAAAGATCTGTTAAGCGTTTGTCTCCAAAAATGGAGTCTCCAGTGCATGGGGAATGTCTTATTGCATGCGTTTTGAAACGCAACAGTGTCATAGTTCATGGAAAGGTTAACAAAGGTACGATTTGAAATATTTGAAGGCCAATGAATCCAATCTTTTTTATATTTAAGAAACTAAGAAGGACTTTTACTTAGACTTTCGACCAGAACTTAGCCATGAAGACGGCGTTGGTAGTGGCTTTGGACAGAAAAAGCAGGTCAGGGGAAGTCATGGTCACTCATGGTTTGTGAAGAGACTCGCACAAGGTTGCACTAAGTTTTTTGGAATACCGCCACCGGGACAAGTTATATCTGCAGCGGCCCGCCGACTTCGAAGTCGGTTTAGAGTCTATCTGTTGCGCCATGACAGTTGACGTCTCGCTGTGAAATTTTCTGCAGGCTCAGCATAATAAGCCGGAGGAGAATTTCATTTATGAGTAGGTACCTACTAAACCGCGGTCTACTCGGTCGTAAATATGGAACATTCAACATCGAAAAGTTTGTAGCCTTAGAGCCCACGACAGCCAGACCTTCGTTATTTTATAAAACCTGAAAGTTGGTCTGTGCATGTCCCCTATACAGGTAAGAACGGTCACCGACTATAGAGTTTGGGCTGTGGTTACTTTAGCAGTTAACAGGTAGTAAAGGTGTATAAAATATTACCTTACTTTCGTTAAAGTATAAAACTATTTTTTTTATATTGTGTCGGCATAACTTAAGAAACCTCGCCATCCATTGCCGGACACTTCTGACAGTTTTAACCCTCAGCCAGACACATTTTACCCATTCGTAAGTGTCTATCTTTCAAACGATTGACTTTAAAGAAAAATTGTTTCAGTTCCATGTTTAAGGAGATCCCCTTAATCTTTTATGTATTTTTGTTTTTGTATAAGTGGTTCGCAGAATACATCTACTTATCTAGTTTAAATTGTGTAGTCCTAGTAGTTATAGAATACAGTGGCTGTGACGAACTTTCAATATGTCTGACAAGATGTGAAAACCATTGAAACTGTCCGGCTATTGAGGTAACATATTTTTATAGGTCCCTAAGCAACATATATAAAATTCAGCTTTCTTACTACAACGACAGTATAGTCATTATTCATGCGTTAGGCGCGTTCCGCTTCAATTGTGGATGTGAATTTCAAAATGAGCCTTCTTAGTTTCTCCAATATAAAATGGTTCATAGCAATAAGAAGTTAGTAACTTGGTAAAATAGAAAACAGATCAATAATTAAGGTTTTAAAATGAAGCTGAGACTGAGATTCGAATGTGGTTAGTATTGAAGGAGAACCTAACAGCTAACGTTCCTCGTGAAAACTTCGAGAATCTTCGTGGACTCCCATTGGTGCTACATTGGCTGTCCGAAGATGATGAGCTAATTTTGAGTCATGACGTTTAAGTAGGTAGTTTCCCAAAGAATAGAACGCCTATGGTTTTTTTATAGCAATCAGCACAGCCTCAACATTATGCGTGAACAATCATAATTTATTAAAGTTGAGTGGTGTCTTGCCCGGGGTTGAAACTGTCAGAAGTGTCCGGCAATGGATGCTAAAGACAATATTAAAAAAATGAGCTTTATACTTTAACGAAAGTATGGTAATATTTTATGCACCTTTACTACCTGTTAACTGCCAAAGTAACCACAGCCCAAATTCTATTTTCGCTGGTCGTTCTTACCTGAATAGAGGACATGCACAGACTAACTTTCAGCTTTATTATTTATGTTTTAGATAATTTGATATCCCTTGTCAGCAAGTTTTACGCTAAAGATAATAAGCTCATGAAGAAATTGGAAAAGAACTTAGACCGCTGTATTGAAATAAGCGTTCACCATCAAGACGAGTGTTCGTTAGCATCTAAACTCAATTATTGTACTAACGATCTCATGGCCAGTAATAAACACAAAATAAGTGTTAATTATTAATAAATGTGTGCTTTTATAAACGATGGTAAAATCTTTGGTATTTTTTAAACCTATGTAACCAGAAAGTACAGATCGCCACCTGCTACGATCCTTATAATAGGTACCTACTCCTTTTGTCTCGTCCACGTTCATACACGCATGCCGGTTGCGAGTACTACACACGGGACACACTTGTCCTGTCCGTTTTAAAAACCTCATCAATAAGGTCAGTGTATGTTTTTCTAGGGTAACCCTTTTCCTCTCGGTGTTGCCATTGCCACTCACATCAGAGGGTCGTATTGATAATTTACATAATTATAATTTTGTAACTAAGGACATATTTACGTAAGTACCATGTTACGGACATGAATCATATTTTCATCAACGTACACTGACCTGAAAATTGCAAAAATAATTTTGTGTGAATCTGGCGCTTCAAATAAATTTTTTCTTAATTTTTTTTCAAAATAGATTTTGTTTCAAAAGGACTGGCTACTGGCCATCACTGAGAACCGAAGTGTGTGAAAACAGAAAGGGACGCCTTTGCCCTGCAGTGGGAAAATACGGGCTAGTTAAACATTTATTAAAGAATTTATAGAATAATTAGCGTAAAATAGAAGTGCCACATAAACGAAACACATCAGTGTGGATCTGGGGGTCTAAAATAGCCGCTTTAGCAGATTCATAATAGGATAATAATACCTAATATGAATTGTGTAAAATCCGTAAAATGGTTACAAACGCAATTACTATTATGAATTGTCACTGTGTGAACATTTTACGAATTTTAAAATAACGGTCTCCTGATGACTTAATCCAGCTTGTTGGTCATCAGTCATCAGTCATCAGTTCATCACTGCCCGAAGCTACTTGGTGCAAATCATGGTCGACTCTGAACATCTCAAGATCTCTGTATGCTTAGAAACATGGTCATCTTCAGTAATCTGCTTGCAATCTGGGCAGAGGCGTATTATCCCTAAGGCAAACTAGGCACGTGCCTAGGGGCGCGAGGTTACAAAGGGGCGCGCGTGTATTAGTACATTGTTATCCGAGGGGCGAAATTTACTTATTTAGTCCCGAGACGGGGTTTGGCGCCCGTAACGTAGTGAGGGCGCTAATAGTTCGGGGGACTAAATAAGTAATTTACCCGAGGTAAATATTGTGCTTTTCATTACGAATACGAGGAAAATAAAATAAGAACATAATTATTATGTAAAGAAAAAATGAGTGTCGATCGGATTGTCGCTGTCGCGCTTTTTTTTTGTTCTCTTGTCTTATTAAACAGCCAGTATTTTATGTTCATCATTTTAAAAAATGGCCAAGATTTTGCCGAAATCTATGTTATTTTAGAGAAATAGTTTACCTTTAACTTTTTTATACTAAAGTCATTATATAATTATTATATTCTGATAAGTTATTTTAATTTTAAATTACGCTTCGGAACGGCACGGTTGGCGCAGTGGCTCAAGCAATGGACTGCTGCGCTGCGTGTTGCGGGTTCGATTACCGCACGGTACAAATATTTGTATGACCTACAGATAGTTGTTCCGGGTCTGGGTATTTGTGTATGTGAATTATATGTTTGTAAACGCACCCACGAAACAGGAGAAATTCCTAGTGTGGGGCAAAGTTAAAGAAAAAAAAAAATAATTTGTGGCTGTATAAAAAGTTGAAACACGGTTCAATAAAAATGTGAAAATAGACAGTTTTTTTTTAAATAACTTGACAGCTGTCAGTTAAAAGCGATTCTCCCTAGGGCTAAAAAGTAGTACTTTCAACACGCTCCGCAGGCATGTCATGACAAACTTTCAGAGCATGAGTAATTAAAAAATAATTTAAACGAAGAAATAGTGAAATGTGTATCATTCGAACAGTCTCGCAGCCGCTCAAGTGGAGCAAACCTCCACGGTGTGCTCCACCGTGTCCTCTGACCGATCCTCGCAATGTAAACACCCGGGCGTTTCCTCCCGCCCGATTTAGTGCACCTCCCGAAATATCCGTGTCCAGTGAGGACCTGCGTCAGGTGGAAGGTAAGGTTGCCCTGCCACGGCGGAGCCTCATGCAGGCGCGCGAGAACTATCGCCTCCCGATACTATGCCGGCAATCTCACATGGAGGCTCGCCGTTTCACGTGATATCGTGCGGTACTCCTATTTTTTCTTTGGTGGGTGGTAAATCATCAAATAACTCCTCCCGCTCTTGGGCAGAGCGAAAGGGAGTGTCGGACTTCTACTGACTAAAAACCACACATGTTCCTTCTTAGACCTATATGTCGAGGCCGCGGTAACTAGTGTACAACCCGCAGCCCCGACGGGCGTCGGCCCTTTTGGGCCCCTCTCATGTTACTGACATCTCTTTGAGGCGCGCGTGGAACACGGCCTGTTATCGTCGTAAGACGGACGGACGGCGAGCTAGCCCGACACTTACCGTCCACAGGCCCGCGTCTACGGTGGCCGGAAGCCATGACGTGGCCCCGACGCCCGAAGCGCCTAACGCGGCGGCTGGGACGAGAGGTTCTCTCCCTCTCGCGTTCCGCCACCTCCTTCACTAGCATCACTGCTTCGCAGAAGGAGGCGACGGCGTCCCATTCCTCCTCGCCCCGGATCATGGCTTGCACCAGGGCCGGACGCGAGAGGTCGCTGCCGCCGATCGCCACTAATCGTGCGGTACCCCTTGACTAACCTACGGGTGGCACCTTTTGGGGCGCGTTCAAATTGTGGGCGGCTCGCTGCCTGTATAAATTAACGAAAAGATAATAAATTATCCGAGGACGCACGCAAAAATTTTCAAGCTCGCTTCGCTCGCTCTTGCATTTTCTTGATTCTACAGAGTTTTCTGCATTAGTTGTATATGTACTTATATAACTCCTGTATGCATGGTCAAAAGAAAATATAACCCACCCGATGTAGTACTTACTATCTAATGTTTTCGAGGTCGTTTTGACATCCTGCATATTTTTTCAGTTATTTCATGTTTAGTTAAAAATTAGTTTCCTAACTTGGGAACATTATATTTATTTTAATCGTAAGTGGACCGGTGGCATTTTCGACTTAAATTGTAATTCAAAATGGGCCTTTAATTTTGTATCGGCCATTATAAAACCTAAGAATTGGAACCACTTTTTTGAACTGTAAATAAGAATCATATTAACTCGTAAATTACAAGTACATTTATTTCGATTTTTAAACGTCATGCACAATTTTTTTTTACAATATTGAGAAATACCCATATTCGTTAGGCTGAGGAGCGCTGACGAGGTGCTAGCCTAGGGCGCTGTAGTCGCTGTAGACACTTAATGCGCAGGGCCTCTGCTGGAACCCGAAACTGGCCCAGGAATTTTAGAGAGGGTCGGTCTGGCAAGAGAAGGAAAATGTACTTACCCAAATTTTATTTTGAATCAACCGAAGCAAACATTTAGAAAAGAATGTTAGGCAGCGACTCTATAAGAATTAGGACTCCAAAAGCGAGCGAAGTGAGTACGAGAATCTCATCCCTTATACAAGGGTTACTTGGTCGACAGACAAAGCCAAGTTTCAGGAGATAGCCTGTAGTAGGCAGCAAGAGCGAACGAAGCGAGCTCGAATTTTTATGACACCGTGCCCTGGACAGGTTAGAATTGTTCGACCTATTGGAGTTAAATGTTAAGTTTCAAGCGTTAAATTTACTTGTTACGGCTGCAGCTGAAACTCTTTAAAGAATCTTAAATGCTTGATATAATAAAAGTAGAAGTGTTATAATATTATGGTATATTCATTCTGGAGATTTATTTAAAAAGTCTAAGACCTCAAAGAACGACTTCGACTATGTAAAGTCTCAAGAGAAAGTAGAGTGCAAAAGCGAGCGAAGCAAGCTCGAAAATATAGATAAGTATGTTATTTGAGATCAAAATGTTCACATGTTCTATTTTTTGCAACCTTGTGTTTGCATGTTATAATTACCTATTAAGGCCTCGGGCAATCGGGCTTCTAATTATTTCAGCCTCTGTGTAGGTGTACCGGTCGATCAACCAAAAAAAAATCCTCAAATGAGCCTTAGTTAAAAACATTCGCGCAGGGTTCAAGGTATGAACTGAGCGCGTTGCTTTAAAGAAAATGTGTAAGTTTCTGGTGGCTGTAAGAGTTCTCAGAGGTTAATTTATAGCCTCTAAAATATTTTAGTTTTAGAGTGATTCTACTAGTACGATATAATAACGAACGACGAGTCGTTCGTTATTATACTTACTAACTTATTTCAATCGGTGAATTGCATTGTTTTTTTTTTAATTAGCAAGTCGGCCGGCAATCGGCCACACCGCCCGATTTGCCCTATGGCCAGTCCAAGCCTGCATGCACAGAGTAGTTTTATCTAAACGGAATGTAACCTGACACTGATCGGTAAATAGGAATGTGAAAAAAATGTGATTCTAATTAGTCCGTCTGTTAGATTATCAAAAAAATATTGTTTATGTATCTATTTTTTGTTTTATCAAATCAATAAATATTGACGAAGATAGAACGCGTCAAAGATTTGAGTGGGAGTTTGTCACGTCACTGACCGGTAAAAAAGGCCATACTAATGTCTTAGAATTTGATGTCACACGAGTTTTCAAAGCACTGTATCATCTTCATTGTTTGTTTACGTGAAAAAAGATGAGATCGCGAGAAAAACACGTGTCCCACATTTTTTGGAAATCTACCTGACGGACTAATTCGATTTTTTTTGTAAACAACCCTATTGCCAAAAACGTTAGAATATTCGAATTTCGTGGGCTACCTTGTCGCATTCACCATAACCGAAATTGTTTAAACAATTGCAAGAAAGCACGTAGTAGAAGTGAAACTTCAACGGACAAGTGGAAAAACGAATCGCAACAAAATTTTAACTTGAAGTTTTACGGGCAGGTTTTCAAGTACACAAGACAAGTAGGTACATTAACATTCTGTCAAAATGGATTAATTACCAACCACTTTTTGTAAGCTCATAGTGGATTTCATTATTAATAAATATTCGTGGCTCTTGCGCCATGCGCCACACTGCTCTACTCGCGCAATTAATCGCGACGCTCCTACAAAAACAAAAACCGACAATATAGGGAGCGATGGGCAGGACGAGGAGCTTGACCTGCGGCATTACGAGTAAAGTAGCCACACTTACACACTATGTCTCTGCCTCCTTTCCTCGCTACTTCCCATGCCACTCGTCGAGTGTGTGGCAGCCGCATAAAGTGCGTGGCAAAAGTCAGAATAGGGTATTTCACCGAAGAAATCTAATTAGTCCGTCAGATAGATTTTCTAAAAATAATGGACTCGTATTTTTTTCTTTTTTCACTTTAACCTACAAGGTTAGTACCTTTGTTACCCACAAATCTTTGACACGTCTAATTTTCGTCAATTTTTACTAATGTGATAAAACAAAAAACACGTATCCAATATTTTTCGATAATATAACCGACGGACTAATTAGATTTTGAGTCATTGCTGGTGTCGGGTGTTTATTGTTATACGTGTTCTTTCTGTTCTATGGTTATACAGCTATTGAGAATGAAGGACTGAAAACAATAAAGTTTATTTTTATTTTCTGGTTCTTAATAATTCCATAGTTACCAAAGAGCCATCTTCAGCAGGGCTATTGCGTATCTTTTATATGACAGTGGCTATCATATACAGTCTGATTCTTTATAATGTGCACATATCGAAATGAGGGAATCTATGCTTAATTTTATCGATGGAAAAAATATTTAAAAAAATCTAAATATTTTTTAATATTTTTTATGGAATTTTCAAAAATGTTGTCCGCTGTTGTGACCCCAATGTAAACAAAACGGTGTAACTTTTAAACTAAATTATCTATCGCGATGAAACAATTTTATGTAAAAAGTTATGAAAAAAAAAAGTTTTTTTGATCAAAAAACGTGTTTATTTTCAATTGAGGGTAGTTTTTTTTCCACAATTTTCATTTTACGAGGACGCCTAATTGCTTCCAATCATTATGGAGTTTGTTTCATCGCGATAGATAATTTAGTTTAAAAGTTACACCGTTTTGTTTACACTGGGGTCACAGTAGCAGACAAAATTTTTAAAAATTCAATTAAAAAATATTTAGATTTTTTTTAATAATTTTTCCGTCGATAAAATTAAGCATAGATTCCCCCATTTCGATATGTGCACATTATAAAGAATCACACTGTAGTGTCCAGTGTCCATCAATTAAATGTCAAATGGTTCCATTTTGTACTAGAGTGCGCGCAAGATAAGTTTGCGCGCGGACAAAATCGGAACTAATCGTTGGCCGCCATCTTTTCGTTTATGTCAGGTGTCAAGAGAGTGTACTGTGTTCCGTGTTTTTATTCGTTTTATAAGTAAATAATCCCTATCATTATGCCTAAAGTGATTAAAAGTGCTGGTAGAGATATTTTTTAGTTAGTAGTAATAACTTCTAAATAAAATAAACTTGAATTACTTTAAATTTTGAGTAATAAAAAGTTAGTATTGAATAAATGAAGGAAAAAAGATTAGTTAGCTGGCAACATTAAGCACGCCACCAGCGCCGCCAGTAACGCGCAGACTTATCTTGCGCGCACTCTAAACCATAACTTGATAGTAAATCCATGGACAATATGATAGCCACTGTCATTTAAAAGATACGCACCTGTTCTCTATATAGTCTGTGGATACGCAATAGCCCTGCAGAACGGAATTCAGAGACAACATTAATCTATGAAGTATGAGGTTCCCAACATAGTGGTTTCGCCCCACGCTTATGGGTAAATAAGTAAGATGGGTGGATGTAGTGGCTACATATTATTATTTAAATTCACATATAAAATAATGTATACATGGAGAATATTACATTACTAATGTTCACTTACTTTGTTAAGGGTCTTTCCAAGTTACTGTGAAGATTTTCGATCGATTTGACTTCAACTTTAGGGGTAACCGGGTAAATATTTATCGGAGTTGGTAACCCATTAACATGGACGCGAACGCGAAGCTCTCGATCCCCGCATTGCAATTTGCATCATTCAAAAAGCATTATAATAAAGGGGAGTCAAACATCAAGCAAGATGGTTGTTATCTCGATATTGTGTTGTTTTTGTGGGAATCTGGTATCGATCGATCGGTCGGGGGAATAAGTTAAGTTATCCGACCGCCATTGAAGCGACGTTGTTTTGTCATTTTGTGCAAACATCAGTAAATCATTGATTGACATTGATAGTATAGTTGGTCGCATAAGTGTTTTAGGACGAGAAAAGGTATCATTCTCAGGTCAGTTTCGTAAACCAAGTGAAATCCATTGAGTTAAGTTTATGATGACTTGAAAATTCGCTAACTATGTTGTGTCGTGTATAGCAGGAAAAAAAGCAAAGCCGTCAGTGCTTTCATTAAAAACAAATACTACAGCTTAGCTTTACGTTGTAAATTCGTTGTTCATTTCACAATGTTGATCTTGCTATTTCAGATTTATTTTCGAGCAATCGAACAGGGAATGGGATTTCATGTTCAGTTTTTGTTAATTAATACGTTGCTGATCCTGCTAGCCCGCGTTCTGAAACTCACTGATACACCGATAATGTTTTCTAACTTTTTTGAATGAAAGAGGTTAGTTCGTTAGCGATAATATGTTTTTTAAAATATTATTTGGTACCTAAAATATTGGTATCTAAACCTAAGACTGATGAAACCTATGATTTTGCATTCCTAAAAAAATAAATGTTTGTTGTGTTGTATGGATTCATTTTAAAATGTTGTTTTCGGCATCTTCTGTAAAATAATGAAATGTGGTCAGCTTGTTAGAATATCATCTGGGTCAGGTTTCCTTGGAAAACAGCTTGTGGTCAGTGAGTTGTCTTGTCTAGAAAATACCACACTAGGAAGTACCTATTCATCTTTGAAATATTGGAGGGTTAAGTGCTTACATCTTTCCCATGTACTGGTTTTCTTTTGGGTCTTGCCCAATAGTCTTGTTAATTATTTAGGGATGTGTGTCATGAAGAGTTACATTATTTATTTATTTAATCAAACAGTGCATGAAGCACTAAAGTGATACTTAATGCCTCAAGGCATTCTCTACTAGTCAACCTTAGGGTCAAATAGGACAGCATTGTTCATTGTTCTGTTATTTTGAGACTCAAGTTGAAATCTTAAATTGGCAGGAGTTTGAGTTTGTTGGAGTGGTGGTTCGTGTATATTGCTTTAATGATTATGACTTCCTTTATTCATATAACAAATAAATTATATTGAATGTTTTAAAAAAGAAAGCACAACTGAATATTATTAATGTAGTATGTACCTATATATTTTCTTTTACAAATTTTATTTTTAAGGAGCCGTTGATTCCGGCAGATTTTTATTTCTTTGGTGATTGTAACAGGGAAACATCCTAAAAGTCTGGCCACGCTGAATGCTTAGTTGCTATATATCGATGGCAGTAGAAACGGACATCTAAAAAATTGCAACTTTACATGAGAGCAGATTTAGTTTAAAAGAGTGGTTATTTTGGGAGTTATGGACCGATTAACCTGAAATTTTCTATAATGCTTTGAAATAACCTTCTTTATGAATTGTGTAATAGGTTTTATCGCTATATCGTTATTTTACTGAAATAATGTAGTTTCTTTTTTTACTCTGAAAAAACTTTGACGTAAAAGAAGACATCTGCCTGATAACCGTTTATATGTTGTAATAAAAAAGTGCCCATTTCATTTAAAATATCTAATTAAGTAAGATAATAATCTCCTGTAATACATTTAAGGACATTTAAAGAACATCTTCTAAGCAACATGTAAACAGTATTCTACTTTTTTGGACCAAATTTTGTAGATGTCTGTATTTACTTTGCATTTAACATTATAAACATTATCAATAAATGAGTTAACTACAACTAAACTCTATCTATTACTATCAGTTGAACTCATTTATTTAGTTACCAAATCACGTAAAATATATTTTTTTAAATAAAAATGCAATATAATACTATGATTTATTTATTATCAAAGGTATCATTGGCAAATAGGTAAATATCAAACTGAAATAAAATAAAAAAGAAAAACAGAACAATATTTTAAACTTAGCAATATTAACACTATTTATTTTTACTTATAGTAGGAAAAACAAGATCAAAACGTTAACGATTAGGTACGAAAAACTAACTTATTCATCGAATTCAGCGCCATCAACAGCTTCTGATTCTTCCATGGCGCTACTATGCTTAATGTTTTTATAAAAATCATGGTATCTTGGTGGGATTAAATTTTGTTGACACAAAGACATTAAGTCCTTGTATTTTGCTGTAGTAATGGGTAAAATTTCACCATTAACTATTCCAAGTTGTTGTGTATTATTGTTGACTTGCAAAACTCTTCTGCTTGTCCTCTTGGAACTGTCAATACACATAGGCAAACTCTCATTCAAATCGTATTTATAAAATATTTTGTCAGGTTGATCGTGTTCCACCACTATTTCACGCACTTGATTCCATTTTGCTTTTTCCCCCTTCTCATTTTTCACCCATTTGTGAAGACTAAGAGTAGACTTAAAATCCAAGATATCATTTTGGTTTATCTCCACAACTTCATAGGGTTGATCGTTTGTTTTACACCAGCGTACACAGGTATACCACTCCTGCGGCGAGAAAATCATTTTATTTTTGGAGGATCGTTCGATTAACGCATGTACGCTATCACCCTCTTGCTGCGTATGACCCTTTTCTAAGAATCTATGACAAATGCGAACACCAAATTTTTTGGCCACAAGTAAATACATGGCAAAAACGATACGGTTACGGTTTTGGCCTCCGCAATTATCCGACCATAAGCGTATATCCTTCACTCCCTCTTGGCTTTTTCTCTCTATGTAGTTGTAAAGACAACTGGATACTTGATTTGACCCCCTTCTAGCTATTGTCTCATTCCACATGTAACAAATGGCTTTTCTTAGACCCATATCAAACACGGTAAAGTTATAAACAGATAATTTTCTTTTATAATAGAACGAATTTACTTCGCCATGAGGAGAGTTTAAGATTTTTTGGAAATCAAATGTTGCAGCTGCGATATTCGAGGGACTGTTCTGAGATTGTTGCTTATCTTCAGTTTTCAACGATCTGGCCAGATTTTTGTTTTGAATGTGTTTGTCGTACGTTATTTGATCTTGGAATTCATTTGGTGGATTATTTTTATAAGCAGTGCATGATCACACTGATCCTTTTTTGGTACAAAGTCTACATTCATATGAGAATTAACAACGTCCCTGTACTGTCTCAATGTATTGACAATTTCTGTGAGGTTTATTTCTTGAGCCCATGTTTTGTACATTTTAAACATGATACTGAAGTTTAATGAGTTGTCTAAATACAGTTTATGAGTATCTTTGCGGGTGTAATGAGACTCTACCGGTTCATAACTTTTAACATGATCACATACGCTTTGAATAACTGTTTCAGTGAGCAATTTTGGTTTATTGCCGTGAACACCTCGTCGATCTTCTTTACAAAAACCTGTTGTTTTATCGTACTTATCCATTGCGCTTTGAATGAACTGGTTGCTAATACAAAGAGTATTTTTAAACATAACTTTGCAAACTTTTACCTTACTGCTATTCTTATTTGCTGACAGTATGGGTAGGAAATAATTAACGCTCATATTACGTTTTGATTCGCTATCAGTCGTGATTCTTTTTTTTGTGTAACGGTCTGTATATTTACTATTATTTACCAATGAATTCCCATTGCTTAACATGATTACCCAGACCCCAAAATAAATCAAATACGTTTCCTCTTCTTTCTTCACTTATTTTTGTGCAACACTTCAATTTACAGTTTTCGCATGGGAGCCGCATATTCTTTTGTTTTTGTTCTTTACCATTCCGTGATAATTGTGTTTTACCAATATTTAGCAATAATTTTCTTTTTGTATCGATCCAATTCTCTTTTCTGCACTTCCTCCTTCGGCCCTGTTAGGACAAAACGCTGTAATCTGTAAAATGTCAATTTGAGAAAAACGAGTTTAAAAGTTTACATCTTTAACTCGTTACCAAATTTTATTCAGTATAAATAATAGTATAGTTCTTTTTATAACTTATTTGTCATTATATTTACTCAATTTCATTTTAACATCATATTATCCTATCTAATCAAGAAACCTCACAAATATTAAAAAATATGCTTTGTTACAACAGCATGTAGCTAGCCAATATTCGTCTTTGTTGTGACATAACAATGTAATCGTTGATTACTGCGTTTTGAAGAGATAGACTTTTATACTGTTTTATTGTTATCTGCATTAACTCAGACCAAAAGTAAAATTAAATGTATTTGAGATATTGTAGAAATTGTACAGATTAACAAAATGTACTCTTTCTAACTGGTACTTATTTGTAAGGTAAAATAATAAAATAAAAATTGGTCATAAGTACTTACGTTAAAATTTTATTGTAAAGTAGGGAACAAAAAAAAAAGAAATTTAAACTAAAAAGTAACAAAAATAAGATTAGGTAAAAGTTTCTGAAGCAGATTCGTCCAAATCTTCGGTGATATTTTCATTGACCAGCAAATCTTCATAAAAGCGATGCCTGGATTTTGGCATAAATTTTAATAGTTTTATTAAGTCAACCTTCTTTTTTTTTGAAATACCCTCTGCTTCAGTTCTTCTTGCTACATTCATAAACATGTCAACTTCTTTTCCTACAGTATTCATGATTTCTTTCTTAAATGCTTTAGTCAAAACATCGAGCTCCTTGAAATCATCAGCTTGGTAATTATTTTTTACGAACAGTTTAGATTTGCCTCTTCGGAATTCTACAATTTTAAAACTGGAAATGTTGTAATTTCTAGGGAAAACAGTTTTCAGTTCGCTTTTAAATAGCATAACTTCTTTGTGGTCATGTACATTAGATGTCAAATTTTTTCGAGACCTTTTAAACGTCTCAACGTAATCATCTAAATCATACAAATTACCCGACTTGTTCATTTTATTGGTTATGGCACCATGAACACTGTCAGCTGACATGTAAGTATGACCAGGCTCGAGATATTCAATTTTTATAGTTTTGATCTCATTGTAGCAATCGTTGATGAGTCTCAGTAGCGCCGAGTATAAAATTTTATTTTTGTTTTGCGCGTTGCAATTGTCTGCATATAAAATAACCATTTTATAATCTCTGCAATACATTTTTATAAACAGAACATATGCCGTTGCTACATCAAATGCTTTTCGACCAGATTCACCTTCATGCCACAACATCGCCGTCGCCGGCTTATTTCCTTTACCTATCCCGGCAAAGGTTTCATTGAAAAGATTCAGTTTTCTGCTAAAGAAAAAATCTTTATTATTGAGTTGTGGCATGGTTATACATTTTTGCATATCTACGGTAAATATCGCGATCCCCGATTTCTCTTTTTCAGCATCCTTGCTGTCCGCATTCATGTGAGCTCTTGAAATATTTTTATTGTCCAAATGTTGCGGATACAGAAAACAAACTTCACAATTACATTCATGGCATGAATGGTCCGTGACATTTTCATCTCTAGGTAGCTTAGGTTTAGGGTGAGCTACGTCATGAGCTTCACACTTTGGACATTTATCCTGTACAGGTTGCCGAGTTGAAATGTTTTTCATTTTAATCCTCTTGTGGAACGCAGACCAGCTACATGGCTGCTTGTTTTGACGTTCTAAGTGTTCTTTTAGAAACAGAAATATTTGAGAGAGTGTCAGTCCAGTTGGCAAATATCGTCTGTTGGGTGCATGCTCTAATCTATAATGAGATGATGCCGGATGGAATCTTTCAATGAAGTCATCTATATCTTTTAAATATTCATCGGAAAACGAATGTTTTGGTTTGTGTCGACCTCTCAAATCTGGCGCTGCTGATATCTTCGCCGAAACTGAAGTTTTAGACATCTTGAAATTTGCTTTCAATACAGCTAGCACTGCTTGATCATTAGTGTAGACCCCGCCACCGTACCTGAGGCAGGCCGTGCCGTGCCGTGGCCGTGCCTGTGAGTATTCCGTTTGGATATTCAATTAATCGCATACCGACGTTCCGTCATTCAGTTGTGACGTTAATGATATGTATAAGCGTTAGCTAATACTAATCAATATTAATCAGCGTTAGCTGTGATCTGATTTTACAGGTTGCGTTTGCAGCCTAAAGTATTGTTTTTAACAAGAAAAGTTGAACATCTTAGAGAGGTAATAATAACCTACTCATAATGGAACAATCAAGAAAGGTTTCTGTAACCTATCCAGAATTCAACGTATTGTACCGTGGTCCTGTTCGTTTGGGCATTTTATTATATGTAAAAGGCATTAAAATCTATTACTACAATTTTGAAAAGAATAAAAGATTAGCAATATTTGAAAAAGCATTATTCCAAAATAGCGATTTTTCAGGGGTGCTGATTCCAGTCCCAGAGACATATCATATCATGTCATATCTGTTTTGAGATATATCTTCAATCTCTACATCTTCACTATTAAAGGAAGCGATATTGCTGGCATCTTGAGGTTCTTCAGCTTGTTCAACTTGCATTATCGAAATGGTCTTCATGGCTTTGGCGCACTCTATTACCTGCGTTACTTGAGGAGAAGAAGAATAATCATCAGGGAATTTACATCCTGTCATTTCACGATCTTGAATTAATCCATTATTTAGCTCATGTTCATATGAGTCTAAGTCATACCTTCTCGGTATAAAATTTTCAAAATCAAAGTATAATGGAGCGACACAATGGGTAATATCATAATAAAATTGGTTAATCGGAATACTAAATGTCGCAATAACTAATGAGTTCAATACGGCGCGGTCTTCAAGCGGCGTTTCTTCAAATAGATCGCATACTTTATTCGCATCATGTTTGCAGCTATTAAAGTGCGATATCATCTCGCAAATTGTCAGTGGTGTAGTTTGCAGGTATTATCTCATCTGCATTCTGCAATAGGTGATTATGCCATATTTCGCCTGGGATGGGGTTATTCTCGATAAAGCGACGTCGATATCGCTCTGGAGTTGCAGGATCAGATAGTGCCACGACTGTCTGTCTCAATGAAGAGAACAGAATGTTCTGTGGCTGTGGTATGAACCGACCTCTATCATCGGTTTCACTCTTAGAAACGGCTGGGATGTAAACCCCTTCATCATAACTGATGATGCCGACTGCGTTTATTAGACGTTTTATCGGTTCCGGAGCGCAGGCCGGACACGGGCACGGCAGGTACCGTACCGTGCGTGGGTTTGGGTTAGGGTGTAGGGGCTGTCGTCCTCAGGAACATAGTTTTGCACACACGATGATTAAGTAATCTGTACGTATAGGTGTGGTTTCTCTTGGTGGAGTTAGAATACCGTATGGCAATTTTATTGTTTTCAACGTTACGCGAAATAAAATCTCTTCTTCTTTGTATATCCATATTCCAGTAGTTATCCCAAATTGTTTGTCTTTGTTCTTCATTAATATTTACTGTACACTTATGCATTTATCTTGACAAGCAGTGCCCATTGGATGTTTCTCTTTGCTAGCTTTTAGTCTATCTTCAGGATCATTAATACGTTTCTTTTTTGCAGGTTGCGGTTCAATAATTTCATCTTCTGCTACTTCGTCCGGTTGAAAGTTTGGGTTTTGAGGATTATTTTCAAAATAATTCACTGCTGTCGACATTAATTCTTCGTCTTCAATGATTCTATATGCCAATTTTGGTTTTCAAAAATATTTTCGATTTTAGGAACTGCTGCTGACATGTTTTCGTCTTCATAAAGTCCGTGTTTTTCCGATTGTATTTTTAAAATTTCAGTAGATTGGTCGACAGGTAGTATTGCGTCTTCATTATGTTTCTTGTTTGCTAGTGGTAAGTCGTCCTTATTATTTTTAGATTGGTGATTGTCGTTTTCAATTATCCCAGTAGGTTTAATTGTAGATGTAACGTCGCTTTTTAAATTTGTCTGACCAATTGGAATTTCTTCATATTCTTTACAGTTCGATGGTAAACGAAAGTGACTATTTTGAATACTGTCATCCTGAAACAAAACATGCAGAATCCATTTACTTTAATGACTTGATTTGAATTTATTGACTGACCTGTTGGTCTAGTGGTTAGTGACGCTAACTGCTATGCCGGAGGTCGTGGGTTCGATTCCCACCCAGGACAAATGTTTGTGTGATGAGCACGATCATTTGTTCTGTGTCTGGGTGTAATTTATCTATAATATGTATGTATTTAGAAATATATAAGTATGTTTATCAGTTGTCTAGTACCCATGACACAAGCTCTGCTTAGCTTGGGACTAGATGGCGTTGTGTGATAGTTGTGGAATATTATTATTATTATTATTATTATTTAAATATTTACAGGTAAAAAGCATCCTAGCACAAACAAAAAGTTAATTTCATTATTAAGGTCTCAAATTAAGTCAACACTCTACTGTTGTATACCTAAACGGAATAAGAGAACTTTATCAAAATATGCTGATTCGTCGCAAAGGCAATGTAAATCGTACTGTACAGACACAAAAGAGTTGAAAATAAATGAGGGCGCCACTTTTGTACATGTAGCAACCCAGCTAGTACGGCTCAATCCGTCTTGATACTTAATATTATTTAAAAGCTTATAATATTTTTTTATTTGTGTGATAGTTGTGGAATATTATATTATTATATTATATTATATTATTATATTTCAAGGTAACGAACGCAAGATAAAAAACTGACATGTATAACACATGCAAAACTTATTTATTTAAAAATAGGCTAAAATCAGAAATGTTACATTAGACAGCCCACCAAGTCACCCAAACTATCGTTATCGAGATAAATATTAAAGAAAATGTACTAGTACACTATTCTAATAGATCAAAATCTAAATATTCGACACCTTCAATTCCCTCAGAGTGTGACGTGCTTGCACCTTGGTTTATATCGTCTACTTGCTCCGACATTGATTCGTCACTGGACTCCATATAAGAGTCATCGTCACTGCTGTCTGCACCAACCTGTATAATTAAACTGTCTATGTCATTGTACAATGTTTTTCCACGATTATAATATTCTAACTCGATTTTCTTGACATGTTCGCAGCAGTTCTTCCAATCCTCTACTGTAATGGAATTGAATGCCTCTTCGGTTAGTTTTTTAACATCACTTGCACCCACATTACGCGAAGCAACCTTTCGTTTGGCTAGTGCCCAAATTAATTCTATAGAATTAAGATCACAGTGGTATGGTGGCAGCCTTACCACTGTGTGACCGTGTTGACCTAGAATCACATCAATCTCATATTCTGGCTCAGGTTTGTGTTTCTTAACCAGCTCCAAAAGAGAAGGTTTCCTTAAATCTACATCAAAAGGCACATTATTTTCTAAAAGCCATAATCGTATTTCATTGACTTTACTTGCTGATGTTGGAGCTTTATTCAGAACAACGGAATGATAAGGTGCATTGTCCATCACAATGATTGAGGGTTCTGTGACATTAGGGATAAGTTTTTCCTTCACCCATTTGGTAAAATTATGCTGGTTCATTTCGGAGTGGTAATCTTCTTGTTTATTTACACCGCTAAAAATTAAAAGAGCATTAGGTACAAAGCCCTTTGCAGTACCAGCATGAACTATAATCCATCTCTTTCCTTTTGATATGTCTGTCGTAAAACCTTGAGTTTCAAGTGACTGCCAGCATTTTTTAAGTTTGTAGCTGGAGTGGATGTAGCTTTCATCTAAATAAATTATGTCTTTTTGAAGCTCTTCAGGTAAATTTCTATTATCCATTATTATTTTTAGATACCGTTCTCTCTTATGAGCAATAACAGGTTTTTCAATCAAAGCTTGTCTGTTCGTTTTGCATTTTTTGTATAGAAATCCAATCTTTTTAAGGAGTTTTCGCAAGTGTTCTCGACTTCCGTCATAGTCTATATCTTCCTTTAATTGAGCTAGTAATTTCCCTATGGTTGGTACTTCTTTCTTAACAGTATAAAAAAATGAACCTTTTGTCTTATAGCACATACGTCAAAGTCATCTAAAACCTTTGAAGGACGACCCTTTCTGTGTTTAGCTGGCGTCGAGAATTTTCCACCACTTGCGGCGCCATGCTGCACAATTCTTCGCACTGTGCTTACAGAAACACCTAGAACCAACAAGATAAAACAAAATAGTTAAATAAGGCCCTTGAATGAAAGTATTTCTCATAATTTTATCTTCACTACTATCAGCACTGTGTGACTAAGTCTCATAGAAAATATGTTTAATACAAAATTAAAAAAGAAAAACAAATAATTTGGTCTCATTAACACAAATTGTTGTATTGTTGTTATATGGATTAAATACGTAACATTTTTGCTTTACTTAATTCAAGATTGTTTAGTCGCACTATAAATACAGTGCCTTTGTTTATCATAGCATAACCTCAAAAACGATAAACAATAACTATTGTAACTAATAGTTAGCTTGAAAAATAAGCTCTCTGAATGTAACAATGACTTGTAAAAGCTGTTTGATGAAACTTTTTTAGTTACTTACCAGTAAAATCAGCTGTGCGGTTATAAACATCGTCCAAATCGGTTAGCGGTTTCCCTATCACACACTCAGGCGGCGGAGGGGTTTGAAAAGGAGAATGGGCAAAAATGTATGAAACCTGGGACCACCTTCCAATAGCAATGAGATATATATCGTTGGATAGGTCTTTTCAATTGGAACAACAATTGTTATGACAACTTTGTTGTTACAATTGTCCGTTCAGAGTTATAAGACTTATAAGTTCAGATTTAAAGATAAAAATATTAAAATATTTTTGAGGAGAAAATAATAACACCGTTAATAATTCATTAATTATTTGTTATTACGTTACACACATCGACGTGTTCTATGGGTTATCTATAATAACATCATTCAAGAACATTGCTGGTGCAGTAAATCCTTCATGAATCGCATACCCTAAATACCAGATTATTGATATAATGTGTGCACATGTGCCCATCGTTCGCCGTCCCGATATGCATGTACAATAATGTTGTACTATGTTGTTATCTTCATTTGGATTGTTATTTATTAAAATATAGCAATAATACGTCCTTTGTCTCACATGACGTGATTGAATGCGTCCACGCAAAAGCCACACATTTTCCTGAATACCGTAATCAGGCAGATCATCTAACCGATTTTCTCTATATGTTTCTATTATGTATAAACCATTTTGAAGATGCTCGCTGCAATAGCTTCGCGCCAGTTTTAACTGGTATGTACCCAAGGCTAATACAATTATTTGGTCTTCAGTGAGCCTTGGGAAGTTTTCTATTAGATTAGCTTCCAGCCGTTGAAAATCTGCCCTTCGGTTATTCAGGCGTTTTCTTTCTACATAATTATACAATAGATTTGGTGTGTCAACTTTGCGTCTTATAAGATTTAAAAACTCTTCTGCGTGGACGTTATCTTGAATGAGTACGTGGAAGTGATTTATAATAGCTGCAGCAATTTTGAAATCTCCGAACATGTGAGGCAGCGCTCTATTGAAATATGTTTGCCGCAACAGCCTAAAATCGCGTTTAAATCGACCGTTTATGACTTCCACTACCCATCGGCACATTGTAACAGCTCGTGCTTCATTTGCCTGTTCTGTAGTAAGCTGTGTCTCTCGACGATCTTTAGTTGGTGGCACATAATATTCATAACCGCAAGCTTCTATATACTCCAACCCATCCCTAAACCCACGGTCCAAGATAAATGCATCATTTTCTTGAAGTAAAACATGTAAAGGGTTTTCTTCGTCATTCATTATATCTTGAATGATTTGCGCGTCAGTTTTTGTGGCAGCGAACGGTCCTAAAACATCAATAATATAACCATCTGGAGCAACGATCAAAAATGGCTTTAACAAGTTTTGGTACTTGTGCAAACTATATGAGAGGCGTTGAAATAAAAAGTTGCTACTTTTGTTAATATAAATGTAGGTTCCATCACATACAGGGTGTCCAAGAACCTGGCGTCCAACTGGATTCCCACGATGCCCCAAGTTCTAACAGTACTCAGAAAAATATTTTAAAAAATCCACCCCATGTACTTACAGAATTATACTGATTTCAAAAAAAAAGGGGAAATGAGCACCCTGTGACATACTTTTGAATGCTGTGACTGCTAATGCTGATAATTTCGATATTTCTTGGAGGTTTTGTAATCTAGGGTATTGCTGTGTCTAAATAGAATGTAAAAATAATGTACTTATTGTACCATTTTAAAATAAAATATTATTTTAACTAAAGGTGATATGGAAAACTATTGAATTTCGCAACTTTGACCGACTGTAGTGTAAAAAAAATGTACCAAAATAGTATGGCAAGTGACGTCAAATTTTGACGCGTTTATTCCTCTTTTTAAAAAGGTATAATACTTACACATTAATTTGAAAAAAAAAATTTTTGATAATATTTTTACTCAACAACCCAATTTTTACGAAGTGCCTACCTACTAACGGTAACTGTCGGACCCTTTCTTATCTTAGAAACTGTTATGTTACTACTATTATTTACTTCGGTTCCAAGAGTGAGCAAGAAGGAAATACACACAGGTAGATGGGTTCCCAGTAGAATAAAAGCAAAGAATGTTAGTTTAAAGATATTTTATTACAATAAATGTTCAAAATGTTGACCACCCGCGGCAATACAAGCTCTCACTCTCCTTAAAAAGGACCGCTTTATGTTTCGCGAGTAACTTTTTTGACGTATCACCTGCACTGCTTGTGTTATCTTCTCACGAAGGTCAGCGATGTCATTAATGGGCTTCGCATAAACGAGCTCCTTCATAGTTCCCCAGAAAAAAAAATCCAGCGGATTTAAGTCAGGTGAGCGGGCTGGCCACGGGATTGTTCCTGATCGCCCAATCCACCTGTTCGGGTATTGCTCGTCCAAAAACTCTCTAACGGATACGCGAAAATGTGCTGGACAGCCGTCGTGTTGGAACCACATATCTGGTGGGGTCTCTTCTAGTAAGTTTGGCAAATCATTTTGAAGAAAATTTAAATATGATTCGCCAGTCAAATTCTCGGGCATCTCAAATGGACCAATAATATTCCCACAGAGAATACCGGTCCACATGTTCACTTTGAACCGGTACTGGGATCTATCTTCTCGCATCAAGTGCGGATTTTCCACATGCCACTCGTGCAAGTTGTGTAGGTTCATGTAGCCATCCTTCTTAAATGTTGATTCATCTGACCACAAAATTTTGTCGATAAAGTTTTCGTCTTCTCGATGTTTTTGCAGGATTGTTTCACAAAACGCGACTCGGCTCGGATAGTCTCGAGGTAAAAGACTTTGCACTCGCTGTACGTGGTACGGATGATATTCTTCTTTTTGGAGAATACTGTGTGCTGTGCTCTTCGGTATCCCCGTATCAGCTTCTATTCCTCGCACAGAGATGCTTGGATTTGCCGACACCGCCTCTAAAACTTCATCGCGTATGAAGTCATTTACGGGTCGTCCTTCACCAGCTACTTGATTGGGGAACCGCCCGTCACATAGTGATCTGTGCACATTAATGAAAACTCGATGGTCGGGATATCGCGTAGCCCTCGGATACCTTTCTCTGTAAAGTCTCGCTGCAGCTCGTCCATTACCTCTACATTCTCCATAAATGTAGTGCATATTTGCGTATTCTTGCGGAGTGTAGGTCGCCATGGTAGCACACACAAAACACAAACTGTCCAAACACAGGCAAAGGTCGTCGTAAAGAGTTCGTTTCAAAGTCCAGAGCACAAAGAGTAATCGAGTCCAATAAACAAAGCTTTAAATCGTAGTACGTGATCAATGGTAACAATAAGAGAGAGGTGCGTAGTAACGGCAGGAGGCAGTGACGCGTACTGACCGTACTGTTATCCTAAATAGCACGATCCCAGATAGCGTCACTATCTATCTCACTCGCACCTCTAACCTTTTTCTCCCTCACTCTTACCTGAATAATGGGGTACCATAAAGAAGAACCAGCAAATCGCAAAGATAGTTTCTGTCTTGCTCCCTCCTGTTGTAATAACGAATCACTATGGTGAGATGCATGCACATACCGTCCCTTACGGTCTAACCTGTTTTTTGAGAGGCCTGTTGTTATTTTTATGAGCATACAATAGTAATTCTTTAGAGGTTAGATTCAATTCGTCGTAAATTTTTCTTTCTAAGAATTCTGTAAGACATCGTAAAAATTGGGTTGTTGAGTAAAAATATTATCAAAATATTTTTTTTTCAAATTAATGTGTAAGTATTATACCTTTTTAAAAAGAGGAATAAACGCGTCAAAATTTGACGTCACTTGCCATACTATTTTGGTACATTTTTTTTACACTACAGTCGGTCAAAGTTGCGAAATTCAATAGTTTTCCATATCACCTTTAGTTAAAATAATATTTTATTTTAAAATGGTACAATAAGTACATTATTTTTACATTCTATTTAGACACAGCAATACCCTAGATTACAAAACCTCCAAGAAATATCGAAATTATCAGCATTAGCAGTCACAGCATTCAAAAGTATGTCACAGGGTGCTCATTTCCCCTTTTTTTTTGAAATCAGTATAATTCTGTAAGTACATGGGGTGGATTTTTTAAAATATTTTTCTGAGTACTGTTAGAACTTGGGGCATCGTGGGAATCCAGTTGGACGCCAGGTTCTTGGACACCCTGTATATTCAGGTACATAAAGTACATGAACATTTTGCTCATTCTCTTCAGGTGCTTCAGGCACTACCGCTTCAACAGGTGGTCTAATGGCATTTGCAGCTCTCTGCCAGCATCTATGGCATATGCTTCGTGTGTTGTCGAACACCACCTGATAATGATATAAATAAGCAATTATAATAACTCGTTTAAAGAAAGAATAATTATAATTCTATGACCAACGTCAAGTAACGACATTGTAGGAGTTTGAAGTTAAATCGAGTTTGCACGGTATCCTAATGTAGCCAGCTTAGATTAGATACCAGGAGCTTTAAACATAAGAGTATTTAAAATATGTGAACACTGTAAAAATAGTGAGAACCTACAATATCTTATATTAGGCGCCATAAAAATACAGCTTTAATATATTGGCTTTTTTAAAAGTTGTCCCTTGTGCAGGCCGCATGCAAAAATGTAACCGATTTGATTCTAAAAAAAAACAATGATAGATATACACACTACACTCACCTCCAATACTGAATGTTGTTGTATATATGCAGCAACCTCTGGCTGTTCTCTTGGAAGATTTTCTGACAGGACGTGTTGTTGATATCTTCCGCGATATAGGCCTCGCCGACACATGACACAGTTGCGATGATCTTCCATCACAATTAAAACCCGATCGAGATGCAATTCAAAAGTCCAGTGTGATAGCCGAATTCAATAATCAATGCAGAGTTTCCGAGAAGATATCAGTGTCCAGTAAGAATGCCAGGTCAAAGTCGTTGGAAAGAAGCAGCATGAAAAGCAGAAGAAGAATGAAAAGGAACGGTAACAAACGATAACTCACACACAATGCCAACCAAAGACTGGTTGAACGTACCTGCGCGCGCGCGGCGCGGGCTCCACGAAACCGGTTTTGAGTGGGGAGGGCTCACCGTGTCTACCTGAACGCGGCCCAAAGCACAGTGTTTAATCAAGACAGACGTACACGGGTAGGTATGAAAAAGTAAAAACATAGAAAATAGTTTTTTATTTAATATTTTTTTAAATAAATAAAAAGTTTTATAACTTTGAACGGACAGTTGTAACAACAAAGCTGTCATAATAATAGTTGTTCCAATTAAAAATACCTATCCAATGACATACATCCTATTGCTATTGGAGGGTGGTCCCAATGTGCCCATTCTCCTTTAGTTAGTGATCCACTTTTAATTGAGAGAAGAGAGATCCGCTTCTTAGATGGTGATTAGGGAGTGCAATCTTGCAGCAAAATCTTCAATCTCGGTATTTGCAAGATTGAAGACGTCTAATCTTGCAAGATCTCGGTATTTTGCAAGATCTTGCAAATTTACAAGTTTTTTATTTAATTTTAGAAATATTCTATTGAAACTTGTTAAATTTATTATTCTAAGAGCGAATCAATGAAACAAGATATACAGGGTGTTTGGAAGGGAGCTGTACATACGCCTAGGGTAGAAACTAGGGATAGTCTGCTACCTACCCCCGCCCATTATATTGACCTTGGCCTCAAGGTTTTTTTTTAATTTATTATTATTTTTTATTTGACTTTTTTATGATTTTTTGACTAAAACTACCTGTAGCTCAAAATCTATCCATGGGACCGGTCGGCTAATGGTCTTGTTTTAATCGTTAGAGTCTTAGGGTCCTGCAAAAAATTATTTTACACCAGAAAATTGTGGAGAAGAAAAGTTATGGGGCCTGAAGTACCGTAGTAAGGTAAAGAAATAATTTTAAGGGCAACTTTCTATGGGGTTTAAAAAAAAACTAACAGGGTTGGAGTTCTTCTGATTTTTTTAAAACATCCTCAGTCCATGCCCTTTCTAACGATATGCTAAAAGTGTAATTATCACTTTTAGTTTTAAAGTTATTAATTAATTTCCGCAACTAGGGCACTTCAAGCAAAAATTTCAACTAATGAAAATTAAATGTGTTCGATCGTAAAAGGATGGCAAATGAAACAAAAAATTTGGTAAAGACTAATGTCATTAAATTACAAATTTTAATTAATTACTTATTTTAATTAATTACAAATTTTGTTCAAATTGATGACCATTGACCTGTAAACATGCTCGGCACCTCTTCCTCATCTCCACGGTCACCGTTCTAAGCAGCAGTTCCTCGCGCATTGTATCGAATGCGGCGTGGATCCTGTTAATTAGAACCTCCCTTGTTGGTACTTCTTCTGCGTACACCAACTCTTTCGCCCTTCCCCAGACGTAGAAGTCGAGTGGGGTAAGGTCAGGCGACCTTGGGGGCCAGGGAATTGGCCCACCCCGACCAATCCAAGAATTAGGAAAGCAGTTGTCCAGAAGCTCCCTCACTGCTAGGCTCCAATGAGCAGGACAGCCGTCGTGCTGGAAGACTATGGGCCGATTTTCGTCAAACACTTCTTCCGCTAAATCAGGCAAATCGTTTTCGAGGAAATCTAAGTAGTTTTGCCCGTTTAGGTTGTCTGGCAAAAAGTGCGGCCCTATCAACCGATTACCGATGACGCCTGCCCATACGTTCACGGAGAACCTTCGTTGAAAACCTCTGTGCCTCTTGACTCTCGGGTTTTGATCTCTGGGTGCCCAGTGATGGAGATTGTGGTAATTTACAATTCCTTCCTTGTCAAACTTGGACTCGTCAGTCCAGAGAATACTCCGTAAAAAATTAATATCTTCCACGTCCGTATGGAGCAAGTGGCGGCAAAACTCCACCCTTCTTGCATAGTCGTTATCCTCTAAGCCTAAAACAATAAAAATATCAACGTTAGCGGTTTCCTTATGAATTAGTAGCTATGTAACATTGATTGCTATCTCTGTCTTTCCATTTCTCTCTCTCTCATCACACACATGCTCATGTTAATTTAAAAATTGCCTATGAAATTCACGTGCTAGTTCATTACATAAGAGCTAAAAACAAAAACTTTATGTAAAAAATTACCTTGAACAGGGGTGTAGTGGAAAGGATGACGTCCATTTTCGCGAAGAACCGACCAGACTTTCCACACGCTTAAACCAAGCGTCCGGGCTACGGTTCTTACGCTTCTGGTCGGATCTTCCTCAAATTCAGCCAATATGCGTTCTTCCGCAGCCAAATTTGGTTGAAATCTGTTCACGGCTGGTTCCCGGAAATTTAAATTTCCGGTTTCTCGCAGACGCCGATAAGTTGAGCCAAACGTTTGGTGGTTAGGCACTCGCCGGTTAGGATACCGTTCTTGATAAATCCTCCGTGCCTCGCGCCCATTGCAATCAGCATTCCATACACCACCAGCATGTCGGTGTACTCTTCACTGGTAAATCCAGCCATTTTGCCAACAACAAGGTAACAAATAACAAAACTTAACAAAAACGAAGTAATAACAAACTCAACAAAATTAACGAAAACAGTGGAGCGTCGTAACGGCAAGTACGTAAGTTAGCTAAGATGGGTAAATCTCGACTGACTAACAAAGACCCCAACGAGTTACCTGCCCGGCCCCGTCGACCCAAGAGCGAAAGAGACATGACATGACATGTTTTGTCTCTTACATGTTGCTCTCGTGTAAGAGTGAGACAACAAATTTGCCAACTGTAGGCCAAACTGGTTTAAATTCTGGAAATTACATTTGTCTTACAAATGTCGACTCGTGGTGGTAAAAGTGCCCTAGTTGCGGAAATTAATTAATAACTTTAAAACTAAAAGTGATAAATACACTTTTAGCATATCGTTAGAAAGGGCATGGACTGAGGATGTTTTAAAAAAATCAGAAGAACTCCAACCCTGTTAGTTTTTTTTAAACCCCATAGAAAGTTGCCCTTAAAATTATTTCTTTACCTTACTATGGTACTTCAGGCCCCATAACTTTTCTTCTCCACAATTTTCTGGTGTAAAATAATTTTTTGCAGGACCCTAAGACTCTAACGATTAAAACAAGACCATTAGCCGACCGGTCCCATGGATAGATTTTGAGCTACAGGTAGTTTTAGTCAAAAAATCACAAAAAAGTCAAATAAAAAATAAAAATAAATTAAAAAAAAACCTTGAGGCCAAGGTCAATATAATGGGCGGGGGTAGGTAGCAGACTATCCCTAGTTTCTACCCTAGGCGTATGTACAGCTCCCTTCCAAACACCCTGTATATTAGAAAAAACTGAAACATTTATTAAACAAAATCAATGGTTATTTTGGAAAAAACTTCTTAGAAAACACAAGATATCTAGCGTGTTGTCAGCCAACTGGCTTCGGATGTTTCGGGCGATATACCCGGCAGCAGAAAAAGCCCGTTCAGCTTCTACACTTGTTGGCACCACTGATGATAAGCATTGATTAACTGACTGCAAATGGTGCCCTTTTGCCCCGCCTGATTCGTAGAGATTAATTTCTTGTCTTATTTGTTTATCAAATAAGGAACCAGTTGCACATGAAGGGCGTTCTTGTGGGCGGGCTTTCAAAATCATTTCCAATTCTTCATCAAGAGAAAGAGTTGTGTTTGCGGCTGCTGATAAAGGCGTGATATCATCAATATCATCATCAACTACTGTAACAAATGCATCTAAAGATGTGGAGCTAGAGCTTTGGTTCTGTACGTATAATCGTTCGATCAGCTTTTTAATTTCTTTCTTGACTAAAGTTTTTGGTGGCAAACTGAAAGTGTTATCATTAACGAGCGATTTAAAATCTTCGTCATATTGGGCAGAATCTCTCAAATAAAATAACGCTGCAGTCATAATTGTCCGGCGCTCACGGATGCGAGTCCTCATAGCATCAGCCAGCTTTTGAGCGATTGGTGTTGTTAGGTTTTCTAACTTTCGTACCATGAACCGCAAAGTAGTTTCAGCGGTGATGAGATCTGAATCTCTTCGACATAATACTTCAACTGCCAATTTGATAGGCTGGAACACATGTTCGAATTCAATCAAAGCTACATATTCTTCATCTGAGAAAGCATAATTGGGGTTCGTTCCGAGATTAACATCGATGAATGCTTTGCTTACACACGTCTTCAATTTGTTGAATCTGGAAATCATATCTGCGAGACTGGACCACCGAGTTTTGCAGTCGAGCACTAACTGCATGTTTTTGCCAAACTCGTTACTTATGTACTTTTGTAGAACATCATTCTTTGTTGGTGATTTTCGGAAAAGCTTCACAGTTTTTCTTACTTTTCGTATTAGGTCATCATATTCTGGTACTAAGTGAACTTCAACTGTAGGTAATATGCAATCAAACCCTTCAGATTCGTTGATATCTTCAGTTTCTTCATCAATATCGAGTAACTCATTTTCCTCATCGTTTGCTTGACGCGTGCCTACATTGTCATTTTGTAAATTGTCTTCAGGATCATTATTCTCTTTCTTTTTGTAGATAACATCAATAACGCCTAGCTGAATGCCGTGAGCATAACATAGTTGCTGAAGAGGTTTTATAAGCCGTCCCACTTTGACCATTACACTTGCCCCATCATCAGTTGTAATAGCCGCTATATCGTCATCTAGAATTAAATCATACTCTGATAGCTTTTTCTTCAATAATTCGATACAGCTCTCTGCAGGTATACTTCCGACTACACGCACAAGCCCCAAATTCCAGAACAAAGCTTCTCCGTTTGTAAACGTGTGAATATTTACATTCATAAAGCGTCTGTTTCTGCAAGAAGTCCATTCATCAAAAGTAAGAGTAAATCGATGTTTTTTTTTTTTAGTTCTTTAAGATCTTGAGACACCTTCATCTTCAGCGTCATGCCATAATTCATGACAATTAGTTTTATAGAGTTAAGAGACGTTGGAAGCTTATAGCCTTTGGCTTCAAATAATTCTCTTAAATCTTTTGATGTACAAAATGACCTAAACGTCTGGCCATCTTGGGAAACTATCCTTGCAATTCTTTTTTCCTTAGGAACTTCTTCTTGCGAATGGAAGTAGTCAGAAATTTTATGCTTTTTAGCACGGTTAACATCTAGTGAACAAGACATAGCCGACGAACTGCTTGGCTGCGACAATTGTGCCGAAGAAGACGTCGATGGAATCGGATTCGTATTTTGTAAAACTTTCTTATGCGTTGTATCAATTTTATGCTTGGCATTCATATGTACATGTACACCTTTAGGAGAACGTGCCGATGTTTTTAAAATGGACTTACATAGTTTGCATTGAGCTGTCAATCCATCATCTGTCTTTAAAAAGTACTTCCATACTTCCAGCGGACTACTAAACTCCTTATAAATTACTGTCGATGACATGATGGCACTAGTTCACTAATTCTAATAACTAATTTTAGCTAGAAACTGTCTTTTTAACTATTAAAAACAATCTGAACACTTTGCGTAAACAAATAATACGTCACAATCACGAAAACAATTTGCGTAATGGTAAAAAATAGGCATAATGCCGCCGCACGCGACAATCCCGCTTCCCATCACCCCGCCCGCGCATACACCCCTTTCACTCTTGTTACATTTTAGATTTTGTCCCCCTAGTGGTAAAGGAACAAAAGCCCAGATGCAAGGTGGGTAGGTATTGGAAGGCAAGGAAACAACAAACTCCCATACAACATAAGTTTATTTATTTATAAATAAGTTGATATATTAAAATATAGGTTGGTGCCAGCCAGCTACTACTTCAGTCAGTGGAACTAGGGTGGTGGGGGGTTAGAGATAACCGAGTACTGTTTCTTTTTGACCGTATATTTGTTCCTACGACATTATCAAAGTACAACCTTCCAGTATCGTGAAACTTAATACTAAATGGGCGCCAGGGACTTGAAGAGTCCCAGATCCCGGAGCCGACCAAGATGTCCAATATTGGTCCAGTTAAGCGTAGGCGTCGAACCCGGGGTCCTTTAATTGAGTTTAAGACCGGCTTCTACTTTTGAAGACCGGACCGCTGATATACTGGTTCTGGTATGAACCGGTATTAAAAAAAAGATAGTTTATATATAAAAAAAAAACCGTCCCGCCTGCGCTAGATCGCTAGGCGGACTCTGCCACCGCACAGTCGTCTCCACAGGAGGCTTTGAGTGGACTCGAGGAACGGATCTCACGTCCAGGTCCCAGAGGCGCCTCTAGATCCTGGCGGCGAGACGTATCTCTCGAGTTGCCTCACCTGGAATTGATAACACGGGGACCCTATTATACAGTGTGTCCGGACATGGACTAGCGATATTCTAAATACTTAAATATAAGCTATTTTAAAGTACAATTACACTATAGGCTTAGGTCCAATATACTTCCCCGCTATGTGGCAGCCATTTTGTTTTTTTTGTTGAAGTATGCTCTATGCGAGTACAAAAAAAATCATATATCTCAAAGTTTTAGTCATACTGAGATAAAAATAGGCTTATTCGAAAGGCAATAATATTGTCTACCGTCTGCACTACAAAGCAATATGTTCACAATTCCATAACTTTTGAAAAAAAATGTGAAAGTCGAAAAAAAAAACAAAAAATTATGCAATTCAACCAATAATTGTTAATTACTACAAAAACAACCCCGAGAGCTTTTTTATTTTTTATACTAGATCGACAGTTTTTGAGCTAAGCTACAATACAACATAAAATTCACAACTGTATGTCTAATACTTTAAGAGTTATTGTTGTATGAACATAGCGTATGCGCAAGCACAAAAGGCCTTTGTCGGAACCCTAAACAGGAAATCATTAAAAAAACATAACATTCATATTGAATTTTATTTAATGTTTTTTCCAATATTAAATGAAGATTAAAATATCTAAAGCAGTTGCTCAAAGTGGCCACCTCCAGCTTGTAGACACACTACGGCTCTCTGTGCCACCTGGGTTGATGAGCGCCTAATTAAATCCAAATCGGATCTAATTTCTTCGGCGGCTGCCATAATTTTTGCGACGAGTTCTTCCCTGGTATTTGGAACTGTAGCGTATACTTTTTGTTTCATATGACCCCACAAAAAATAATCCAAGGGTGTCAAATCGGGTGAGCGAGGCGGCCACGCTACTACACCACCACGACCGATCCACGGCTGTAGATTATTATTTAAATATTCTCTCACTGCTCGAGAAAAATGCGCGGGTGCACCATCGAGCTGGAACCACATACGCCGACGGTATGATAGAGGTAGGTCCATGAGGCTGTCCGCAAACTGTGTCTGTAAGAATTCTAAAAATCTAGCGCCGTTTAATGTAGGTGGCAATTCCAATGGCCCTATCAGCCTATCGTTTACTGAGAATTCATGTTGAAATGAGCTTGGGCGCACCGTAAATATGGTATATATATATAATACATAAATTTGGCTTCATCAGTCCACAGTATTCTTTGTAAAAAATTACGGTTCTGTCTCAAATTTCTATTTATCCACGAACAAAACACAGATCTCGCAGCAAAATCTGGTTCGATCACGTCTTGAACCCGTCGAAAATGATAAGGGTGTAACCCTTCTCTTTTCAAAATTCTCCATACATGCCACTTAGACATTCGAAGTTGCACTGAAATCCGTCTAACGCTTAGTCTAGGATCATTGGTTATTAGTCTAAGCACTTCTTCTTCATCTTCGGGCGATACCAAGCGATTGCGTTCATTAACAGCTCTTTGAATACCTCTTTCCGCTAATCTTAAATGCACGTCGATAAAAGTTTGGCGACTCGGTGTAGGCCTGTTAGGGTACCTTCGTCGATATTCTTGTACAGCCAAATTTGCACTTCCATTGCAAAAGCCATACACAAAGTGTATGTCAGCAATATGTTGCGATGAATATTGACGCTGTGCCATACTTTATCACACTTTTAAATACAAAACACTAACGCAGCACGTAAACAGCACGGACGGTAAGTGAAAGTAGCGATAGCGATCACAACGCAGGGCGAGGGACAACTAAACTAACCCAACTAATAATTTGTCCTTAAAACTGATTTTGTTTCAGGTAGTGGACTAATACGTTCTATCTCGCTCACTCACGGTAGTAACGAACAGTATTTCTCGCCTGCTCTCAGATGGAATACAGTGAATGCCATAAATGACACTCTGGCGGTTAACAAAGACGTTTTGTGCTTGCGCATACGCTATGTTCAAACAACAATAACTCTTAAAGTATTAAACATACAGTTGTGAATTTTATGTTGCATTGTAGCTTAGCTCAAAAACTGTCGATCTAGTATAAAAAATAAAAAAGTTCTCGGGGTTGTTTTTGTAGTAATTAACCATTATTGGTTGAATTGCATAATTTTTTGTTTTTTTTTTCGACTTTCACATTTTTTTTCAAAAGTTATGGAATTGTGAACACATTGCTTTGTAATGCAGACGGTAGACAATATTATTGCCTTCCGAATAAGCCTATTTTTATCTCAGTATGACTAAAACTTTGAGATATATGATTTTTTTTGTACTCGCATAGAGCATATTTCAACAAAAAAAACAAAATGGCTGCCACATAGCGGGGAAGTGTATTGGACCCAAGCCTATAGTGTAATAGTACTTTAAAATAGCTTATATTTAAGTATTTAGAATATCGCTAGTCCATGTCCGGACACACTGTATAAGGGGACACTAAGGTACTTTCCTTGAGAAGGAATAGAGGTGACCTAGCTAGGACATCTAAAGGCCGATACATTACAGCACATGGGGTCGGTACATTAGCCGATTAACCTGGCCTTTAGCACTCACAGTATGATGAGCTAGGACTTCTGTCGACCTAACCCTGTGTGGTGGGGCAACAAGAAATAGGATTACCCAAGAGGGCGTGTAATACTCACGGTTGATTACCAAGGGAAAGCACTTGACTGCAAGGCCGCTGGCTGAAGAACCGCCTAGGTTATTTGCGCATCCTTTTACAACATGCGGGTCCTGTAATAAATATCCAGAAATCATTACAATATCCTTTTAACGACCTGGGAAGGACTCGGAGATCACTACCAAACACTAATACACCAAGATCCTTACCTTTTAAAACATAGGATTAAGTTTGTAGTGAGCTCAAGCGCACTCGTTCGTAAAATACACGCTTGTGATCTCCCAGTCACCTGTCATGCCTCCAAACCGGAATTAGGCGGAGCACCTAGGAAATCTCCCCTGTTTTAGGTAAAAATTATAGGAGCTCTGATGACAGAAAAACTACGCCAGGATATTTAACTCTCGAAAATCACTAACAACTGTCCAACATGACGTTTACACTCTGAAACAATTAAAACTTCCAGGATCCAAGCTAACAAACTCCTTATTTCTTATTTCTAACATTGAAGATCCGTCGTGAGTGGGTAACTTTTCGCTTGAATCCTTAGGCGAATTCAGAATGTATAACCTGGCCACACTCGAAGTCAAGACAAACCACAGATTAAATATAGATTGTGTGTATAAGAAGTTTCTAGAATAATGTCTATAATGAAAAAATAATTCCACTTACTTCCGTCTACGGTTAAAAGACAGTATTTTAATCAAAAGCTGAAGATTAATAAGGATTGTTCCATATGATATTAGTTCGATGGTTTCCAATCAATATGCTAAAATCTAACTAATATCGATTAAAACTACAACTGCGAATCGCAGCCGCTAGGTGGCGTCTCCACCTGTCAGAAACTGACGTTTAACTGAATGGCATTTGGAATGTCAACAATTTCGACTTAATTACGAATTATTTAGGGATCTAATTTATTGTGAAAACCTGTTTAATAGGGTTTTGAATAGTGTTTTATCGTCATAAAGTGTTACTAAAGAGTCCAGTGACGAAATACAGTGAAGGGATGACCAAATTTATTTGCACAAACTGCAATGAACATTTCACTTGGAAACCAATGAGATCAACATTAGAAACCTCATCATTTACACCGTATGCTCACAGGTGAATGTTAGGTACAAAAAAAACAACGTAACACTCTAGCACCGGACGGCGGGATGAACCGATCGCGGCAATTCAGTTTGAGCGCGGCCGCGCTCTTCAATGGTCATGGAACGCGTTGCTATCAAATCTTGCAAATCTTGCGAGATCGCGCGCGATTTTGGGTGCAAGATTAATCTTGCAAAATTAGTGCGAGATCTCGCAATACCGAGATTGCACTCCCTAATGGTGTTCCACTTTTGGTAATGATGGTGATCCACTTTGAGTTGGTCTGGACAGTATAACTTTGTAGATTTACATGATGTATGCAGAATCCATACGTAGAAACAGGACAACCTCGACGTAGATTCCCGTGTAGAATTGACTGAATCTCGACAGAAACGAGTAGCGTTGATTCTCAGCGTAGAGTCGATCGTAAAATCAAACGTAAAATCAACCGGACATAATCTCGGTGTGGAATACAGTGTAAAAGTTTTTGGGTCAGCATCAACTGCCCATTTTTATACCAAAAATCAGACATTTTCTTCTCTTCTAAAATTCTTTGACAATTTCGAATTGAAATATGACATGTCACCTGCCAGTCATAAAACCAGCCAGGAGTAATCCACCAAGACGTAATAGAACCTCCGAGTGTGCTTTTAGAATTTTAAAATTATAATTTAAAATAAAGTTATTTTTTATTAATTAATAAAATACAATTATTCAGCTTAACAATGATAAAAATTAATGAAGTTATATAAACCAAAAAGAGACCTTCTTAGACTAAACTAGAAAGAAACTCTATGACAAAAAGAAAAGTACCTACTGACAGTTTGGCACATTTGACATACATGTCACAACAATAAAAATTATGAGAACTAATATTTAATTTCAGCAAATTATATGGAAACGAATCGTTTAGAACGTTTCGCCGAGTATAAATAAAGATAAACTATAAAAAGGATGATAAACGGTATGTGATATATATAATGATAAGTGGGAATATAGCATATACTATAACCCTCACCCCCTTGTGCAACAAATATTTGCAAATCTTCGACACTTATATTCTTGAGAATAGGAGGTTCGGTGACATTAAGTTGCCAATCTATAAGATCGTGGTAAGAAGAGGCGTCTAGGTTTAAGTCGGGAACTTGAAACAGTCTGAGTTTTGTGTGTGTCTGTGTAATGGCACGGGCTTTCAGAATACGACGCGCAGCTAACTCACGAACGTGTTTTTGTGGGTCAGTTAACATTGCCAATAATGCATTCTCAGGGTGAGCAAAATAGCTATTTCTTGTGATGACAGGATCTATTATAGTTTTGAGATTACACGTAGGATGAGTCTTAATGGCGAACCAAGTCGGAGTGTAAACTTTCACAACATAGGTTGCTAAAATGACTAGCTTTTCAGAAGGGGTTTCTGTCGCAACATAAAGACGGACTATTCGATTAGCACGGGTGAGCCATCTGGCATGAGACATCTTGCCTGGTGATTTATTGGCTAAGTCTTCAGGAAACACCGCTTATGACAGCAGAGACGATTCTATATAAATATAATTGGTCGGTACTAAGATCTTGACTTGATAACTCTGGTAACTCCGAAGGAATCGGTTGACACTCAACAACACGTTTGTTTTCACAGTTTTCTAGTTGTTTTCCAATCATTCCTGTAAATGTTTGAGGTCCCGATGTAGCGCCATCAATATGTGTGAACAAATGTCGAAATGGTAACTCATTCATGTGAAGCAAGCAAATAATCCATTGTAATGGCTTATTTAATCTCTTCTCTAGTAAACGTATAATACCTTCATATTTTCCAACGTTGACATTCGTTCCATCGCATCCAATCGCCAGTATAGATTCCAATGAAATGTTTTCTTTTAAAAAATAATCACTATTGGCTTTTTCTATTCCCTTAGAAGTTCCAGAGGTTGGAGAAACATAGCCCAAATACTTTGACTCTGGTTCTTTTATCAACGAAATGTGCTCTTCTAGGATACTCTATCTGTAGTTTCTGCCTTCTTTTTTCGACATAACTAAGGTTTTGTCTTTCCGGCCATCGAAATATAAAGCGGGTACTTGTAAAACTCTGTCTTTCGCCATTATGTTCTGTCTTGTTTTTGATCGTTCCCTGCGTAGCTTATTTTTGTCAATAACCGGTACAGATGATCTGGTAGCTTGCAAAACTACTGAAGCGATAGCTGCCCCTGCCCTGTCTGATACTCCGTACCTGTCACACGTTTTCGCGAGCGTAGAATAATCCATGCTAACGGCGGCCTTCTTTTGCGGAGCTGCAGTTGCAACTAACTTGAGTGAACTGTCACCACCAGACTCATTCGAATCAGAGGAAGAAGACATATCGGTTTGAAGGGGCTGGCTTGTCGTTAGCTTATTTGAGGTGCATTCTTCCTGATATTTACGCGAGGCTATTTGCTTTTGATGTTTCCGTTTTAAGTTTTTCTAAGTTGATTCGTAGTAGCGATATCGATGTTTCCTATTATCATATTTCTTGTGGTACGTTGATCAATTCAGAAACAGTGCTCCTTGATAGGTACTTTACGATCTCTAGAACAGATACACTCATTCAAGTTCTTACACTTGCAAGCAGAAATATCAAACAATACCTTGCTGCTACGCCGGAACTCTTCTAATGTTTTTTCTGATATTTTGGGGTAGGAGTTCAGTAGATTTTTGTACTTCAGATGATAAGATTTTAACATTTGAATCACTCTTGTGTGGGAGACAATAGGAAGAGATGCTTTTGTCCATATTTCTTCGATTCTAGTCGAGATAATATTCGCAATTTCCAGAAATGTTGGTTCCTTTTTAGTACCTTTGTCAAATTTGAACTGCCACCGCGCCTACTCATAATACTTCATAATTCCTTCGTAAGTTGGTAGCATATTGTCTTTAATGTCACTTATTTCACCAAGTAAAGGACACTTTAACGAGTTTCGAGTGCGTTCCATAGTAACAACGAGCGTAACACAACTTCACGATTAAGTAGCCGCAGCGTCACTGGCGCGCAATAAATGTCGCGCAAAGTGCAATCGACGCTCCCGCGGGCTTATTACGTATCTTGCAGAAGCGTAGCGATTGCAATAATTGCGCAATAATCGCAAATCCGTATTATGTACCAGCGATAGCAACACGTTAGCAAATCAGCGATTGTGCTGCCTCTGTGGAGCAATAGGTAAACTAAAAGTGCATGGATTTCTACTGACAAGCGAATAATTCGTATTACGTATGGTTTTTGACAGCAAAGCGATTGCGACCGGCAGACAAAATAGACTGTCAAATTGCAATGAACTTTTCCCTACATGCAGATCGATTGCTTATCGCACTCTGATTGCTTATGACATTTAGTTTTACACTTTTTCCAATAAATTAGTATTTTACCGAACATTTACTTAAATCTAATATCTCCGTCGTGTGTGGTGTGTTAATTTACACTAAAATACTGTGTTTTCATTGTGATCGCGACGATTGATTAAGGATGGCTCGTGCTGTTCTCTTACTTGAAACACTTGAGGTTGAAGCCAGAAGAATTGAAAGCCGTAACACAGCACGAGTGCGGCGAAGCCTTCGAGATGAAGCCAATGCTTTGAATTTATCTGATTTTGAGTTCAAAGCTCACTACCGACTCACGAAAGAGCTATTTCAGTGTTTGTGCAATGAGATTAGACCATTAATGGCGCAAACGAGAAGGAGAACAAAAGTTACTGTAGAATGTAAAGTAAGTACTTACATAAACAAACTTTGTTTTGACTGTCGGTACCGCTGTACCATAACTAGTAATGTAGATATATTAAGAAATAAACCCACCCCTAAGACGACCCACTGACCGAATATTGTGATATTACAGGTCCTAACAGAACTTTCATTTTATGCTACGGGGTCATATCAAAAACCTGTGGGCATGGGCTCAGCCAAGCCAGTGTATCCAAAGCTGTAAAAGAGGTGACCATTGCTCTTAATACACTTAGCATTTTAAAAAAAGTATATAAGGTTCCCTCGAACACAACAAGAAAGAAACACAATCATAAATGGGTAAGATATGATAAGTAACAGCTTATTTCCATAAAACTAGTTAAAGTATAGAGGGGAGTGACTTTGATTATACTGTAATCAAAAGCGAGTGATTGCATGTTATGTGTATTTTTATTATGTAATTGTTTGTATTTTAATGTGTATCTTTTTTAGGTTTTCAAACAAATTTGGATTTCCTGGTTGCATAGTGAAAGAGCGAAGGGATGCCTACCGCTGCGCGGGCGCGCGGGCGAGGTGTGCGGGGTGAGGGCCGGCGCCGTTGCGAGCGTGCCGTCTTGTCTCCCGCGCAACCCCTTCGGGAGTCAGGAAAAGCTAGTTGAAACAAGAGCACGTCCGTTTGTATTCCGACCGACGCCGACGGTTCCTCTCGCGAGTGCAATACTGATTCCTGATTATACGCGATATTAATTAAAACGACTTTAATTACTGAGTTCCCCTTTCAATAGGTTGCATTGATTGCACTCATGTAGCATTAATTCAGCCCACAGAACATGCAGAAAGGTTTTTTAATAGAAAACATTACCATTCCAGGAATGTACAAATAGTAAGTCCAACAAAAATTCTGAAATCTCAGTAAAATTGATTTGAAAAGTTATATCCAGTGCAACATAAATACCATAATGTTTATATTTTTAGATATGTGACAGTGATTTGAATATAATTATAAAGATCGGACTAACTTACCAAGTGACGTCCGATCCTCAATTATGTGAAGTAATCTCGTCCTCATAATTTTATACAATGTAGTATGCACTCCTGCATGCTGCGCTGCCACAATATTTAAAGATGAATATCTTCTTAAGAAAAAACTAAACGCGCCCATCACTAATTTCCGTTAACATCCCTAGTGTCGCTTCCTCATCTGTCATTGTTTCAAAGCACACAACTTTCACCAAGGGTGAGAATCTGAAACATATTCTGGGTAGGGTTGGGAATGGATGAGGACGAGATTACTTCACATAATTGAGGATCGGACGTCACTTGGTAAGTTAGTCCGATCTTTATAATTATGTTCCGTAATCTCGTCCTCATAATTTTATACAATGTAGATGTTTAAAGAAGAAAGTTGTGTAATTAGGATGAACATTGTTTAATCAATCAGTCTTTCTTTCCAACAATTTAGTCTAGCATTAAGAATCAACTAACTTAAGAAATCCAACTTACTAGGTGTAGCACAGTTCTCATAAATATACTATATAAAGCTTTATGATATAACATATAAAGGTACCAACTTAGTCAACAATTCAATCTTATTGAAAATAACAACTTATTTTCTTCTAAAATACCAATGTAGTTACATAGAAGAATTTTCTACAATCAATGTATGTTTTCTTCTCATATGATAAAACAGTTATTGTTACATATATAAGTAAGTATTAATCAAAAGTGTTATTGTTACATCAGCCTGTGTAACATTAACTTACAAATACTAATATTATCCTACAGTCTTATTTGTTTCCCTTAAATTCTAGTTAATGATGAAAAACTGAGCAAGCTTACTCTACTGTTTATACATCAAAAAAGTCAATTATCAATCATTAGTATCAATCATATCATTAGAACAATTATTAGTATTATTATGAATTCCACAAACTGCCTGAGCAAAATAGTTGGGATCATGAATAATAGGTCTTTTATAAAAGCGAGCAAAAGTTGTGGAGTTGGCGCTCCAACCTGCTGACTTTCTAATTACTTCAATGTTAACACCTACCTCAGAGGCTTTTGAGGTAGCTGCATGCCTCGTGCTATGGGCAGTATATTTAGTGACATTTATACCACTAAGAGATAGTGTTTGTTTGATCCATCTACCAATGGATGCTGATGAAGCTGAATGATATGGTTTCCTAAATGTCAGTATTAGTCTCTTATTATTATTAATTCTTAAGTTTTTAGTTACATTTAAATAGGATAACAGTGTTGTTGCAGGACAAATATTAATGTTTTCTTTAAAATAAGGTAAAATGAGGTTAGGTTGCAATTTATGCGGACCAGAGGTCTTGATAGGATCTGAAATTTTAACACTTATGTTATCCCTATTTAGAGATATATTTTCTACTAATATAAGTGATAGTGTTTGTACTCTATGAGCAGTAACAAGTGCCAAAAGAGTGACCATTTTTTTAGTAAGTACTTCTAGGCTAAGACTAGCATTTGGATACAAGGTAGATAGATAATTTAGGACTATACAGGGATCCCAGACCTCTTCATACTTAGGTTTCTTTGGCCTCAGCTTAAAAATACCTCTAAAGAAACGTTTCATCCTATCGTCCACTCCTACATGTGGTCCTATGATCAGTGATAAGGCTGATCTAATAGAGTTAAGAGAACTATAGGATAACCCTTCTTTAAATTTAATAGTTAAATATGAAATAATCATGGGTATTGATGCTGTTATGGGATTTATATCCTGCTCCTTACAAAAGACACACCACTGCTTCAGGGCAGAGACATATTGTTTCCTTGATCTATCTGAAAGGGAGGCCAGCATAACTTCCATTGAAGATGTGGCAATTCCTCTTCTTAGGAAAGCTTCCTTGATAATACAGCTGCTATAAGAGTTAAGTTCTTGTGTAGGGGATGTGGGTCTCTGAAAGGAGATTGCAATAGATTGAGGTGAGGTCTAAAGATTAATTTTTGTGATATGATCATGGATTCAAAAAGTGGGTACCATGGTTGCGATGGCCAGTATGGTACCACCACAATACCTTTCCCCCCCTCTTTTTTTATTTTTTGAAGAGTCCTACTTAGTAGTGCGAATGGGGGGAATGCATAAAAGAAGTTTGTATTCCACATGAGGGTGAAGGCGTCTATGGAAATTGCATCTGGGTCTGGGTACCATGAAACATAGTTTGGGCACTTGGCATTGGCTCGGCTGGCAAACAAATCAATTTCTGGACAGCCAAAACTGTTAACTATTGATCTGTATGCTATATCTGAAAGCTCCCATTCTATCTCAGAATGTGAGCGTCTGGATTCCTTATCTGCTATGGTATTCTCCATGGAGCTTACATAAGATGCATACACCCATATGCCTCTGTCTTCACACCACTGCCATATATTTCTAGCTAGATCATTGAGATGAGGGTATCGTGATCCCCCCATTTTATTGATATATGCTATGGCTGTAGTGTTATCGATTCTAAGTAAGATTTCACAATTAATTAGGTTTGATGCAAATGTCTTCAAGCCTATAAAAGCTGCCAGCAATTCCAGGTAATTGATGTGAAATAGTTTGTCTTGGTCTGTCCAATAACCGTGACTTCTAATACCATTACAGACAAGACCCCAGCCCGTGAGTGAAGAATCAGAAAAAATTTCTAACTTAAAATTAAAGTCTTTTATTTTGCAATGATGGTGCAGGTGAGATGTCCACCACTGTAAATCCATTACCACTTTACTATTTAATAATATGGTTGCATTATAATTATCAAAATTATCTAATAAAGCTATTGTTTTATACCTTTCAAGGATTTTTGTATATAGCCAACCATATTCCACTGCTGGGCATGCTGCTACAAGTAACCCTAATAATTTTGCTAACTCTATTACTTTGCATTTATGACCTGTTTTTAAAATATTTTGAATAGCTTTAGAAATAGTTCCTATTTTAGTTTCAGGGAGTGAAATAGAAAAATTGGTGGAATTTAAGAGAAAACCTAGAAATTTGCATTTTTGTTTAGGTACTAAGCAACTCTTATCTTTGTTAATTATGAACCCTAAACTTTCAAGTAATTGTATAGTAATGTCTACATTTTTCTTGCACTCGTCATAATCATCACCAAAGCACAAAATGTCATCAAGGTATATCACTGACATAAGCTTTTGTGACCGGAGATGGAACATGATTGGTTTCATGATTTTAGTGAACACATAAGGTGCTGTGCTGAGACCAAAGGGGAGACAGGTGAATTCATATATTATGTTTAAAAATTGAAATCTCAAATATTGTCTATAAGATTTCTCTACTGATAATAGATAATATGCATTTTTAAGGTCAATAGTTGCCATGTAACAATTAGGACTCATTAGTCTAGTTGCTGTTCTAACGTCCTCTAGTTTGAAGTGAATTGTGTTAATAAATTTATTAAGTTTCTTAAGGTTTAAAATAAAGCGCCATGTGCCATCTGCCTTAGGATGAAGGAAAATACTAGATAAGAATTGTTTTTCTACAGGATTACATGGTTCTATAGCGCCTATATGCAGCAATTTGTCTATTTCTAAAGAAATCAATGTTCTTTCCCTTTCTGAAAAACTATTGTTGGCTGGATATAAACTCTGTGAAGGTTCACTAGTGAATGGGATTCTGTACCCTGATATCCAGTCACGTATTGTAGGGTTAGTGTTGATGCTATCCCAGTTAGGAAGAAAATACTGCAATCTGCCTGTTTGTACCTGGTTCAACGGCGCGTCTGGCGACGATATTGATGTCTCGGTGGGGACCGTTTGGCGCGGTTCGACGACGCAGTTTGCTGGTATGCCGGGCGCCTCATCTTCAGTTTTGGCCCACTCGGACGAGGCATTGGCGGTCGTTGAGGGCCCCGGTAGTTTAAATTACTGTTAAACTTGCGTTTTACAGGTAGCTTGGGTTTTGAAGGCACAGTATTTTTTAGTTCCTGGGCAGACTTCTTTACTGCTTTACAGGCGGTCACTCTATCTTGCAGTTTGTCTCCAAACAAATATTCAGTTATTGTTGTATTTTCCATTAGTTCTCTTAAATCCTTGTTTAGACCTGGGAGAATTAGTGACCGTCTTGTGACAGTGTCACTGTGGAATATGTCACATAATAACCGTGAAGCATCACTAAGTGTCTCAATTTCTTTTATATTCCGCTGAGTCAACATTATGTTTAGCACATGTCCAATTGCAGAGATGGCGGCGGCCAGTGTGGCTTGTTTGTCACTAATCCTTTTATCTCGCTTAGTTCCACTGTCATTCATGGCTGCTGCCACTTCCTCGTTGAGTTTGGGTGGTATCAACAACTGACAGTTATTGGGAGTATCATATTTTCTTCTTATTATGTCTCTTGTCTCTGCATTTAGGCCATCTTGAAGAATAGCTATCCATCTTGTATTTAAGCTGCTATGTAGGTCCTCAGCTTTCTTATGAGGAACAATACCTTCATCACCTAAAATTTTTATTATTTCTTCAGGTACCTCAGGTGCCCCCTTGACCGGTTGCTCTTTGGGTGGTTCACTATCCTGAGTAAGGGTGTGTTCGTCAATGTGTTCACCCACTGAGTGACTGCGCGAACGTGAACTGCTGATCGGAATGGGGTAGCTACGGGGGCGACTGTGTGAACGCCTCTGACTGAGTGACCGCTTCCGACTATATGAACGGCTTCGATTGCGTGACCGGCTGCGACTGTATGAGTGGCTGTCATGTTCGTCAGACTCGTCTGTAGAAAAAAGACGCTAACATTATGGCCTGACCATGCCTAACCTCTCGTGGAGGCTCTAAGTACACCAAATAATTTAACATTGTCTGCCGGCTAACCTCTCGTGAAAGCTCAATTATGGCGGTTACATTGTCACGCTGGCTAACCTCTCGTGAGAGCTCAATAGCGTGTGTATTCTACAGTAAGTATACTGGATGTATAGATCCTCATGGCCAACCTCCCGTGAAAGCTCTTGAGGTATACGATAACACGCCGGCTAACCTCTCGTGAAAGCTCAATATGGCGGTTGTAGAATACATATTAAAACATGGTGTGTGGGTACTGGGTACTTATTGGTTTTAATCTTCCGTAAAATATATATAACCCGATTGTACGTGATAACGTGATGTATAAGACACTATATTTATATGAAGATAAGTTTTACAGCTAGTAGTAATAGTTCACAGAACTTACCCGAATGGCGGCGACGACGGCGGCTTTGTTTCATTTCTTTTTTAACTTTTTTATTTCTTTATGAAGAGAATCAAAGGATAATTCTGATTTTCTTTTCCCCATACCTAGAATGGGTCTATAAGCTAAAACAATTATTTATAATATTTCTCTTTTAGAGATTATTTGTGTGAGCAACGCAGCGCACAAAAAAGTACAATGACAGATGAGGAAGCGACACTAGGGATGTTAACGGAAATTAGTGATGGGCGCGTTTAGTTTTTTCTTAAGAAGATATTCATCTTTAAATATTGTGGCAGCGCAGCATGCAGGAGTGCATACTACATTGTATAAAATTATGAGGACGAGATTACGGAACATAATCAATATTGATGCATCATTTGGTGGAGCTACACATGATGCCTATATTTGGAGAAACTGTGAGATACAGGAGCATCTTCAGCAGCTACAAAATAGAGGAGAGACTGTCTGGTTGCTAGGTAACCTACCATAAAGTTATTCTTCAATATATACTTACTTACCTTACTTAATTGCATTTTTTATTCACAAGAATTTAAGTGCAGTTTTTATTCAATGTTGTTTATAAAGATTTTAGCTATAATATAAACAAACTTAAGTTAATTTTATATGTAGTACATTCAATTGTGGTCTTTACAGTGCAATTTATTATTTCAGATGATTCTGGATATCCGCTGAGACCATGGCTTTTAACTCCAATTGTTCACGCTGAACCTGGTAGTGCAAATGAGCATTATACAAATGTTCATTGTCTCACCAGAAATACTGTAGAACTCTGCATACGGGTTTTGAAAGCATGTTGGCGATGTTTACTGGCACATAGAGTTTTGCATTATGCTCATCATATGGTGGCTATGATCATAAATGCCTGTTGCGTATTGCATAACATCTGCAACAAACATCGGCTGCCAGTACCACAGTTGCCAAATGCAGATACTGAAGGAGATCTCAGCAACCAAGTCACACCACAACACACGGTGTTGAGCTACAGCTCCTAGCTAGAGGCCGACTACAAAGAGATAGCATTGTCCAAAGATTGTGGTCAGCTAGGCTTTAATATTGAAGTACTTATTATGTTGGGTGTGTCATAAACAACTCTGTGCATGTAAATGAAGTAATGGACAATAAGTTAGCAAATAAGTAAAATGAGTATACTGTACATTTGTTTTGATGTTAAGTGTTTTAATAATGTTGCAAGATATCCCGATGATCGTTGGACCATCAGAGCAACTAAATGGAAAGGTCCACAGGGTACCAGAAAAAGAGGCCGGCCCTATGCCCGCTGGCAGGACGAGACTTGTTTAGCGGTTGTGGCGCACGCCAACCTAATAGGTTAGCAGTCGGCCTGTGCCGTGGTGCCTCATCCGGTTGTTCGACGTCTAGATCGTCGTCGGAGTCATGAACTCCATCCAAGGCCTCGGCTGGGTCGTCGTCTCCTGGTGCCCCTGCCGGTTGGTCTAGTAGCAGAGCTACTTCGGCGCGACGTTGTCTTGGTCGTCCTCCGCCCCTTCCACGGCCTCTTTGACTATATTTATTACTTCTACAATGGTATTACTATCGAATAATATACAGGGTGATTGGAAGATGGGTGCAAAGCTTTAAGGTGAAGATAGTATAGACAATTTAGGACCATTTAAGCCATGGTTGTCTTAGACGAAGTCTTACCAAATTTTTTTAAACAAATTTTTAAGTTTTTTTTCGGAAATTCTCAAAATTTAATGTAAACTGCATAATTATGGCCAAATTGAATGATAAATGAATTCATTTTTTATTTATTTAATTAAAGTAATGTGTAAGCAACCAAGCAAAACATGTTTTAGGCTTCTGTGTCATTAGACATTTTTTTTACAGATATTTAAAGCTCAGAAAAAATAAAAAATTTGTACAATACGTCTTTTAAACCTTATTTAAAAAAAAAAACGGAGGGTGCTTTTTTTGTTCAAACCTTTTTGAAGACATGCTTGATAATCGCTCTTTCTTTTGAGGTATCATTTATGCGGATATCTTACAAATTATTGAAATTAGGACCTATAAACCAAATCGAGGGAGAAATTTTAAATTTTAGGCAGTCTAACAAAACACAAAATTTTTGCTTAAAAGAATACTTTATGTGCTCGAAATGATAACATTGTTCAATTCTAAGAATTTTTGGCACATGCAGGAACCAATTGAGGGGAACCCATTGAGGGGATTCTCTAAACAATGGCCACCGAGCGCGGTGCGACGGCATTTCCAGGTAGAACGCCCAATGAATAGCAAAAAGCGATAAAGAGTTGGTTTTTACAGCAAAATGGTCTTAGTTACTGAGGCAACAAAGTCGTTTTTCTTTAGTCAGGGTCAGTCGGTCTGTGATGAAGCCGTTACATCTTTTACTTATTAGTCAAACTACTGCCCTTGTGAGTGGACGTTGTCGTGTTGATTCACAATTTACCGTGTTCAGTTGTAGCCCTTTGCGTTCCTGCACGTGTTGTTTGCGTTAGTTTTGAACTTTTTTGTTTCACCGTGTCCAGTCGTAGCCTCGCGCTCCTGCACGTGTTGATTTTTGACTTAATTGTGTTGAGTTGACGTTTAGTGCGCTCCTACGCCGTTTTTCTTAATTGTTAAGTGACTATGGCTACTTTTTCCAATCAAGAATATGCGGATATCGTATTTATGTACGGTAGAGCAGACGGCAATGGATCTTTGGCGCGACGGATGTATCAAGAGCGCTATCCGAATCGCAGGATACCGAATGTCCGAGTGTTTTACAACACGTTTCGTCGTCTTGCCCAAGATGGGTTTCACCGCGTGGAACCTGGAGTCAACCCGGGCAGACACGAAACTGCCGTCGACGAAGACATTTTAGCAGCATTTCAAGCGGATCCTACTACCAGTACTAGAGCAGTAGCTCGAAATTTAAACATTTCTCAATGGAAGGTGTGGCATACAATGCACCAAAATGATAAGTATCCGTTCCATGGCAGGAGTGTGCAAGGTCTAGTAGAGCAAGATCCTCAAAGAAGAATTCAGTTCTGCCGTTTCCTCCTCAACAGAGACATCGAAGATGCGTGGTTTCTGAAATCAATCTTGTGGACGGATGAAAGTAAATTTTTAAGGGAAGGTATTACAAACTTTCACAACATCCATGAATGGGCCGACGTAGACAACAATCCACATTTTAAGAAGCAGGTGTCATTTCAGATGAAATTCTCTGTGAATGTATGGGCTGGAATAATTGGCAGAACATTGATTGGGCCCCACTTTTTGCCTGATCCATTGAATGGCGAAAATTATTTGCAATTTCTGCAAATTGATTTACCACTGCTGGTAGAGGAATCAGGTGTCCCGATCTTCGAAAGAGACCGAACAGTCATCTTTCAGCAAGACGGCTGTCCAGCGCATTGGACTTTAAATGTAAGGGAACACCTCAACAATTGCTTTCCTGATAGCTGGATCGGCAGGGATGGACCCATCCCTTGGCCCGCTCGCTCCCCAGATCTGACCCCGTTGGACTTTTTCGTGTGGGGCCGGGCCAAGGAACTGGTGTATAACAACAAAGAAATTAACACTAGAGAAGAATTGATACAAAGAATAAATTCAGCGTTTGAGACAATGAAGCAGGAGATGATGTTGAAAATAACGACTACAGAAGTTAGAAGACGGGGCCGTGCTTGTATTAGGAATCACGGCCGTCATTTTGAACATGAAAAATAAATAATTTTAATTCAAATGTTGTTTTAATTAGTCTGCCTAAAATAAAAAAAATTCTCCCTCAAATTGGTTTGTAGGCCCTAATTTCAATAATTTGTAAGATATCCGCATAAATGATACCTCAAAAGAAAGAGCGATTATCAAGCATGTCTTCAAAAAGGTTTGAACAAAAAAAGCACCCTCCGTTTTTTTTTTGAATAAGGTTTAAAAGACGTATTGTACAATTTTTTTATTTTTTCTGATCTTTAAATGTCTGTAAAAAAAATATCTAATGACACAGAAGCCTAAAACATGTTTTGCTTGATTGCTTACACATTACTTTAATTAAATAAATAAAAAATGAATTCATTTATCATTCAATTTGGCCATAATTATGCAGTTTACATTAAATTTTGAGAATTTCCGAAAAAAAACTTAAAAATTTGGTTAAAAATATTTGGTAAGACTTCGTCTAAGACAACCATGGCTTAAATGGTTCTAAATTGTCTGTACTATCTTCGCCTTAAAGCTTTGCACCCATCTTCCAATCACCCTGTATAACCTTCACAATTTTTACTTAATATTAATCCATGATTATATTTACTAGCATGCACAAGTAGCAAGTCTACCTGACCTTTTGTCTTTTCCACGTGTGCCAAATAGCTACTCTTATCTATCTTGAACTTATTATTACTGTAGATGTGTGAGGATACTAAATCACTCAAAATTTCATGACCAGACTCAACATCAATATAAACTACGGCCCCGGACCGTGGATTACCTATGCAAACTTTTCCATCAATGGACTTGTAGGAGTGAAGCATTTTAAAGTACTTGTCTGCATCTGCTAATATACAATGTGGATCTGGAACTACGACATTAAATTAAAACTAGCACTGTACTAGTCCATCGAAACATTTTAAAACACGAAGATTAGTAGTTAGTGGAAAATTTAAAAATTGCAATTTTCAAACAAAATAAATAGCAGAATCAACTGCATAAAAAGTAAACACGCTTTAACTACGAAAAGTCACTGACCTAGTGCGCGGGGTGCAGCGAGCGGCGGCGATGTTGGGCGTAGGTACTTTTTATCGGAGAACAACAAATCAGCGGCATAAACTCACTAAGTTGCGAGTTGTTAATTAATAAAAGATCACTGATTGAATAATTAATCACTTAAAATCACATTACAATCTACTAAAAAACTTACTAACTTAACCTAAATCACAAAACTAGCTACCTAATAAATGCCTAAATAACTAATATTACACTAACACCAATAAGTCACAGTAACCTATGCACTAATCCAAATATCATAAATCGTCTTTAATCACAATAACAACAAACTTTTCATAAAATCACGACAATGCGCGCGCGGCTCGTCTTGTGATAAAAAAAGTAGGCGTGTGCTCTCCTCAAAGGGCGCCGCTATGCACTGACTGACATAGTTACCGAGTCAAGGACTTTTTGCCGAAAAAAATTCCGCTCACACACACACTCGCAATTTTCTATGCACCACTAATGCATTATTTGCGTAAGTAATATTACTTTTTCTTTATAATTGTAGTATTTTGTGGGAGTGTGCGGGGCGCGTCAGAGTGGGATCGTATGACACCTTTCTCTGTCTTTCAAGCGTATTGAGACGTTGAGAATAGAATCGTAGGTTTTTGCACAGGTTCCTGACCTTACAATGTTTACCTATTATTACGGACTCCGATCTACATCATGTTGAAAAATAAGAAAATGAAAAATAATTTCCTGTGGCTAAAGTAGTCATTGGATTTGATTGATTTTTTGTATACGGGTCAAGAGCATGCCTTTCTTTACGTGGTTTAGAGGAATGTCAATCGTCCTGCTCCACATTGTATAATACAAAAGATCCTCCTCCATACCAGGCAACGCGTGAATGGTATAATAATAATAATAATAATCATTTTATTTCAGGCAACTAGGGCCCATACTTAAAATACACACAATAACATAAAACAATAATAACAAACTAATACATATAAAATATTAAATCATACAACACTATTTAACTAAACACGTAACGTCGGCGTCGTGTTTCGCTGCGAGGTGTCGCGTAACCGTCCTCGGAAACGACGGAAAACAACACCTTTCGGCCAAAAGTCTTCCTGCAAACAGGTCTGGAGATGTTCGGTTGGAACACGTACCACAAATGACTTAAAGTTGATGTTGTGGCGCGATTCCAACCTTTCGACCCTCAGAGTCCAGTTGGTCTTCACTTTCAGGTACTGCACTACTTCCTCAATCTTTGTGGAGTGATGCAGACGCGAAATATACAGCTGCGTCGTAGGCACAGCAGGGCGCAGCAGCATGTTGGGCCCAGTCGGTGCAGTACCGCACAAGTTCCGGGAACAGGGCTTCTTCTTCTTCTTCTTCTTCACTACCTTAGTGAAGCCCTCGACATCAACTTGGCCCGCACCTGGCATGCAGTTACTGACCGCAGGCGGAGCAGGTTGAGTACCCATTTTTTCCCCATTATTGGTTTGTCGCTTATGTTGCGACGCATCCGATTTGCCGTTAATGACAGTAGCAGCATAGGCACGTCCCGGGGTCGACGTACCTACATGTGACGTTTTCGCAACCGGTGTTGTGGCGCGGGCGGCGGCAGCGGGCGGCGCTTGCTCAGCATTATCAGCAGCATGTGACGCACTAGTGTTCGCCGATTCAATACTGCTGACAGATGCATTTTGCGCCGCTCGACGTGTGTTCACCTTAGAGGCCTCAGGTGACCCAGTTACTGAGCCAACGTTGCGCAATAATTCTATTTCTGCACGTAGCTCAGCGTTGGTTTTTTCTGAAACCTCCATTCTGGACTGCATCTTGGTCACCTCCACTTTCAGGGTAGTGATGTCCTTTAGCAGCCTCGTAACATCGACGTGATCGAACGTGACGGGGGGCAGTTTACTCAGCTCCTTCGCCACGAAATCTGGCACGTCGTCCGGGTCAGTCCTCTTCAACATATCAATGACATCTTGAAGGCTCTTCTCAGTTCCGTCCCTGCGGCGAGATGGCATCTGGTCCAACTTCCCGAGTGACTGGAACAGTAGCAGTTTCCCACTGCTGATGTCGTCCTCCTTGAAATTGGACCGGCATATCTGCAGGATGCTCACCTCGTCCATGTTGTCAATAGCATGGACTAGGAAAGCCAGCAATTCATTCACTATGAGTGGTTTCGAACTCATAGTGATTACGGGCAGCGGCTATGGCCGCGCAACTCGCGAATAAAATTCGTGCCGTGCACAGTGGAAACACGTCCGTGTTCGAGCGCGCATCGCACTGCACTCCGGTAACTCTCACTGCGGTATGTATACCGCATTTGTTTCCAACGTTTGTTTTAAGTAACGCGACATCCTGTTTATATAAAGCGATGTTGTAGTCAGTATCTTCAATTTTTACCGGTTTAGCTTTAAAATTATGCAGATGAGGTTGGCCCCTTCTATGAATTTATTTGTGTATTCGTTCGCGTCATTTTGTTCGGTCATTAATCCAAGCAATCTACCTTCATTTCTTGATTCTGCACTATTTTCAATCCTCCAGTTGCGCAGCAGACCAATCAAGAAAGAGTTGGTAGTCCCCGAATTTAACTGTGTTTTTAGATTATCAAGTCTTTCATTGTCGCCTTCCTGAATCGCATCGACTTCCTCGTCAACCATAGAGTTCTCAGATGTAATGCTGGTTCCGTGCGTGTATTTTATTATTTTTATGAATGACAACTCACTAGTGACGTATTCTAGTACCTTATCGTAACACGATGTACCTATCGAATTTTTAACTAAGGTTGCCAGGACATTTTGGTACTTTACATTGTGACTGATTTTATTTTCACCGTGTTTTATCCCAGCTATTAGGGAACACCTGGCATCAATCACTCCAAAACTACATGATCTTACGACAACAGGGTCTAATATTATCTTGCAGTAATCGTTAAAGTCATAGCCCTTCTCCATCTTCGACAGAAGATTGTGCATGTGTTTATCCACCTTTTCCGTGATTTCAGGGTTGTTGAGCAAGTAGTTTAAATCGTCGTCAGTTTGTTTTTGCATTGGTGTTGCGTGATTTCTATTGTTGTACCAGTGGATACCTCTTACAGTGCTCAGTTCGGTAGACGGCAAATCATGGCCAACATCAAGGGCCCACTGCCTCAAGCAGCTACTACAGTTAACACTGAGGTAACACACACTAAAATTATCGCCATTGACCCTTGTGCTATGATCGCACACGGTCTGGTGAATGTCATCTGTATCTACAAAATTGCTTTCGTCAACCAACCGGTTAAGAGTTTTCATGGTGATGTTAACCCCATCAAGTGTAAAGTCGATATTCATATTAGGCATTTCCTTATGTTTGTCTATGTCATTGGTAAGGTGCGCCAAGGCTCTGTCGCTACTGGCCCTTCTATCCTTCCACAGGCTGGCAACGGAGCCCATAAGCATCCCATGCTACTCTTCCTAGTGTCTTCGAAAACAAATCTGAGTTCCCTGTGCCACTTAAAGAGTCCCATAATGCCGTTTCTGTCGGTGCCTCTCCTGTTAACTACCGTACCCATTATCTAAATATTAATTGAACACCCTCATTGAACACATTTTCCCTTACCTTGCTAGCTACAGTATGATTCACCTTGACCACACTTTGGACTTGCAGCAGTATAATATTTCCTATCACATGTATTATCAATATAAACTCCACTGATGTAGCACTGTGTTTCCCATATATAAATATTGTCAGTCCGTCGTCGCCTATTTGTGTACTATAGCAGAAAAGTGGGTCTCTACAGATTCCAGCTATCTTCCTAATTATTTGAATTTCAGAATCCCCGTTTATTCTTTTAACCCACTTGGTTAGTGCCATCATATCAATTTGTTTAATTCCCTCGTGGCTACACACCAGTACGGGCTCTTGATCTACTACCTCCTTTGGTATCAGCTCCAATTTGCGTTGTATATAGTCCAATATCTTGTCGTTTTGTGTGTTCATTATGGGTTTAATATCATTCAGAACCATTTCTACATTAGATGGGTCCAGATACAACATGTGTATCAACCTAGCTTTTCTGTCATCCTCCATCGGAGCTAGCAAATCAAATCCGTCTATGTCTGAGATAAGCTCATATGGGTTGACACCTTCAGTACTCTGGAAGAGTGATATTAAGTAGTCTATAATTTTAACAATGATAGCCCAAACAGCTGCAACCCACTTTTTAATTAACGACCCAGCAACGACAAAAGCATTCATCGTAACATTCATACAATCTTTGTTTCTTATCAAATACACCAGACCGGATAAAGAAGATATTATGCCACCCCCTACCGCTATTAAAGAATTTTGTTGATTAGGTTAGGATTGATACCAGTACAATTCTCAGATTTTGCCACGCCCATTGTACCAGTTCTGAAAGAGAATGGTAAAGTGAAAATAGCTGGAGATTATTCGTGCACCTTAAATAAAGTATTAAAAATCGATAAATACCCATTGCCCCATATCGATGAAGTTTTTGCAAAGCTAGGGGGCGGGGAACATTATTCGAAGCTAGATTTAAGCAACGCTTATAACCAATTATGTTTATCTGAATCCTCACAAGACCTAACAACCATCAATACACCAAAAGGCCTTTTCAAATATACGCGCCTAGTGTACGGTCTCGCTAATGCCCCAGCTATTTTCCAGCCTACCATAGAATCCCTGGTTGCAGGTATTGAAGGCGTGTCGTGTTGGTACGATGACATTTGTCTCACGGCCCCGAACAGAACTCTTCATTTAGAAAGACTTCGTATTTTATTAGGTAGGATTCAGGACGCCGGTTTAAGGCTGCAAAAAGAAAAATGCTCATTTTTCCAAGACAGCGTCACATATCTAGGTTTTAAAATAGATAAAAATGGCCTTAAAACATGCCCGAGTAAGGTAGAAGCGATTTTAAGGGCCCCTGTCCCTACAAACGTACTAGAATTAAAACGATTTCTAGGCGTAATCAATTACTATAGAAATTTCATTCCTAATGCGTCTTCAATATTAAGCCCGCTAAATGAACTGTTAAAAGGCAATATTGAATGGCACTGGGACAAGGAGCAGCAGTCTGCGTTCGATTCCGTGCGTCGCGAACTAACTTCAGACCGCGTTTTGGCACATTTCGATCCGCGAGCGCGGCTGGTGTTGACGGTGGACGCGGGTCCCACGGGTCTCGGCGCGGTACTTGCACATTTGTTCAGCGACGGTACGGAGAAGCCGATCGCGTTCGGTTCGCGTTCCTTATCACCAGCTGAAAAGAATTACAGTCAGATTATGAAAGAAGCATGCGCTTTGGTGTTCGGCATTAAGCGTTTCCACCAGTACTTGTATGGGTGTCAAGAACCTTTCGTGTTGAGAACAGATCACAGGCCACTTCTCTCAATCTTTGGTAAAAAGGACGGCATATCCGTGACCACCGCCCTTCGACTGCAAAGGTATGCAATTATGCTATCCGCTTACAACTACGAAATACAGTATATTAGTAATAAAAATAATATTGTGGCAGATTATTTTTCCCGCGCGCCGATACCCATTGAATCGAGCGGATCAGCTGATCGCAAAGAGTGCGATGACCTCACAATCGCTCTGTTGTTCATGAATGCAACTCAAGAGCCGGTCTCGTTCGAAGGAATACAGCGCGCTACGGCCGATGATAAAATTATTAAAACCGTGATTAATTATATGCAGCAAGGTTGGCCGCGCAAGATTAGTTGCAAGCGAATACTACCATTTTTTATGTGTAAAACGGATTTGCAGGTTATCGGGGGTTGCGTATTCCGTGGCCATAGAATCGTCATTCCTTCAATATTTCGCGAGCGTATGTTAGAAGAATTACATAGTGCGCATTTCGGTATTGTTAAAACGAAGAGTGCGGCGCGAAGTAGAATGTGGTGGCCGAGCATCGACGGCGATATCGAGCGGCTGGTGGGGAGCTGCGGCGTGTGCGCGGCCCAGCGCAGCGCGCCGCCCCGCGCGCCCCCCTCGCCCTGGCCGCGCCCGCCCGCTCCCTGGCACCGTATCCATATTGACTACATGTCTATAGGGCAAACGGTCTATCTGATTGTTATTGATGCATTTAGTAAATGGCTAGAATGCATTCATATGAATTGCGGCACCTCCACTAGTGCGTTAATATTAAAATTAAAGGAATTGTTTTCTGTTTTCGGTATCCCCAACGAAATTGTATCCGACAATGATATTAAGATATGTTCCACAGAATTTCAACAGTTTTGTAAAAACAACGGGATAAATTACTTAAATTCACCGATTTATCATCCGGCAAGTAACGGCCAAGCTGAAAATTCAGTCCGCACTTGCAAGAAAATGTTAAAATGTATTATCGAACAAAACAACAGTAATAAGAACAGTTTTAACCCTCGCATAGTTCAAGATAAATTACTTGGCTATTTGTTTGAATACCGAAATAATATTCATTGTACTACAGGCGCAACGCCGTCGAGCTTAATGTTCGGTCGTAATGTTAGAACCAGATTAGACATAATTAAACTTACCAGTCACGTTAATAGTGGATTAGAAACAGAAAATAAGGAACTATGTAAATCTAGGAAATTCAAGATAGGTGAAGTAGTGTGGGCTAGTTGGTTCACTGCTAGAAAGGCAAGTTGGATGAAAGGAATAATTACGAATATTATTGGTAACAGAATGTTTCATATTAAATTTAAGAATTGTAGTTCTTCATGTATAAGACATTTAGACCAGATTATTAAGTGCACAGACACTACTAGCACTGATGATATTGTGAGTGATGTTGATTTTGCTGCATACTCGTCGGTCCCGGATCAGCTCGCGACAGCAGCACAATCAACATCGCAGCCGAACTCCGAGTCAGCACCGTCCTCGCCCGCGCACACGGCTGCAGGGCCGGCGCCGGCACCATCGCCCACCGATTCCTTGCAACCACCATTACCAGATAATGTGGGGGGGGAGGGAGAGGATGGTGATGAGTGGGAGGAGGCTAGTCATGAGGACACAGCTGTAACAGCCGGACAGCCGACCGAGTGTAATGAACCGGACAGTCCCTATGTTGTTTCAACTGATACAGATAATGTAATAGCGGAGGGTGCGTCCACTAGCGATCGGCGATTGGGTCGATCATTGCGCCCAAGATAAATCATAGACTTTAAGAAATATTTTAAGTAATAGTATCTTATAATAACTTAACTAATAAGTAGTTGTTTGTATAACAGGGTTTCGAAATAAGGTGGGAGGAGTGCAGTGTTTGTACTAGTAAGCGCGCGCGCGCCCCGCGCCCCACCCCACCGCTCCTAGCTAGCCCAGCTAAGATCAACGGGCAGTAATAACACTATGGGAAAATCGCGTATGTTTCGTCTCAAAACTCCGTATCTCAGTTATTTCAAAACTAAATGGTCTGTAATTTTGCACACATATACGTGAAAGTATAAGGCTTAGAAGAAAAAATAATAATTTTGAAAATTATGTTTATTAATTTATTTAAAAAATAAAACTTAAAAAAAATACATGCATGTATAAAAAAAAATACTTTTTTTTTAAATTTACTTACATAAAATAGAATTAAATATTATTGTATAAACAGTGTCTAACGAGAAAAAAATAATGTACAAAATTCAACAAGCTCCTACAGATTTTCGTTGACAGCAAGAAGGGACTTGGCTTCATCGAAAAGTTCTTTCGATGTTGTTTCTGAGGTATTTCTCAAACTTGATATATATGGATCAGAAGTGTACAATAAGGTATGGAACACGTCTGTATTGGTAGCCGCTCTTGAACACTTTCTAGAATGATGAAGTCTAAACTTTTTGTAATCCTTGTTGCGGGATTCTTGAGCGTCTTCGGACAATTGTCCGATAGGTAAAATAGCATAGTACTCAATGATTTTTTCTCCGTGTAAAAGTATTTTATGTACGGAGGAAGGCATATAATACCAATTATAAATATTTACGTACAGTTGGGCGGTACTATATGCGTATTCACCGAACTTTTTTGAATCAATAGCCATTCCAGATGACATAGTTTGTAGTATAATGTACATAATAGACATTACACCTGTAATGTCTGCAGAGCAAGAGTAATTCTGAAAAAATCTCCGAGCTGTGTTTCCGTCATTACTATTTCCAGTGCCTTGTCGAGGTTTATCGATATGCAGTCCCATTTCCTCCCTAAACCGCTTTTGTACCAGTTTTTTCTTTTCGTCTTTGTTTTTTTTATTTTCTGGTGTAGTGGCTGACCACTTTTGGAAAGACAAGTTATAGGAAATGTGTAAAATCATCTCCATACTTCTAATCCAAGCGTGTAGTGCTGACAGTCCATATTGAAATGAACTTTCATTCACATCTCGTGTCCTAACTGCCTCTAAGTGTGAAATTACAGTGGCAGCGGGCGGGGCGGATGAGCGGCTGACGCGTCGAGCGGAAAACGTTCATTTCAATAGATGAACACAGTAGCAACGGAGCGTTTGAGCGGTTTGGACGTTTCTCTTATGTTTCGTGTAATTAATATTTGCTTAAATTAAAATGTCCGATTATTTGGAAGCTAGCGCCTATATAAAGTGGGACCTTTTTTTTCTAAAAGCAATCGTCACGATATTAATAGTGATCGGTATAGACATGGTGAATTTCATACTTTATACGAAAGGCTACGAAACCATGAAGATAAATTTTATGAATACACTCGAATGACCGTAACAACTTTTGAGTACATATTAAATGCTGTACAAACACAGTTATCGAAACCCGAAACTAACTTCATTGCCTTAACAATATCTCCTGCGCAGAAACTTTTGTTGACTCTGAGGTAAGAAATCAAAACTATAATAATCATCAATGAATTTTTATTATTAATCAACAATGCCAGACATAAAAAGTAATCAATAATTATCTATATTATCTGGAGGTGCACTGTGATAACCATATTGTGTCATAATATATGGATCTGAAATACTTCCTGCTTGCATCTCGGCCATTATAATTGAATTTATTTTGTTTCGCACTCGCATCTTTTGGATTCCTTTGAACTGTTCCATTTGTATGAGTAAACTCATCAAATAATGATAATCATCTGATTTTGGAGGTTCTTGTGCAGGCGTCTTTTCTTTGTTCTGAAGTAGTAAAAGTCGTTTTTTTTCTCTTTCCAAGAATTCAGAGCGCAGTTCGTTAGCTGATTTCCTCTTTTTTCCTCGACTGGATGTTGATGGAGCCGATGTTGATGGTGTTGGTGAAGATACTGATATGCTCGATAAAGGCGATGCCACATTTATATCACTTATAATGGAGTCTTGCGTGTCGTCATTTTCGTCACTGTCACTAGTTAGATGAGTAGTGATATTAGATTCACTTCGGCTAGGCTGTATTTGATCTTTCATAAAAGACATTTGGCGGAAATGTTTCCAAGTAGATACACAATCATACTCTGCTTAGCTTGGGACTAGATGGCGTTGTGTGATAGTTGTGGAATATTATTATTATTATCTCCTTTATTCACTTTCATCCATATAATTTACATTTTTAAATATTTCTTACAAAACTTATAAAAAAACATTTAAAAATATAAAAAATAGTCGTCCACCGGTGACGGGAGCAGGGTCCAAGCTACCGGTGGTTAGGGCCCCAGAGACAGGAACCTCCTCACAATGCGAGCCGTATCGAGGAGTACTGCCTTCTGAATCAGGTTCTTCATCCAACCGCCAAGCGAGAGTTTGGACAGGTGGTCGTCCAGACTCTTGGCTATAAGGCCATTGGCAGTTACGACTATCGGCACAATGATAGCCGAGTTCACATGCCACATATCGACAACCTCGTGTGCTAAATCCAGATATTTTATTTGTTTATCTTTTTCAGCTTTCACGAGGTTCTCGTCATGCGGAATGGTAACATCGATTATCATTGCGCGGCGCGCTGATCGGTCTATCACCACTATATCAGGCTTATTGGCAATAATAGTCCTGTCAGTGATGACAGACTGATCCCAGTACAACGTTACATGGTCTTTTTCGAGAACTGGGTCGGGCACATACGTGTAGTACGGTACTTCCGATTCCACAAGTTTATATTTCAAGGCAAGTTGCTGGTGAATAATCCTGGCTAAATAAGACAGTCTTCCATTGCCCCATACACGACTCAAGGAAGGCGCGTATAGTTGTATCTATCTTGTACAACTCTAGCACCCTCCTGAGCCATGTATGTGGCACCGAGTCGTAAGCCTTCTTATAGTCTATCCAGCATGTCGACAGATCCTTGCGGGCCCGACGAACCTGTTGGCTAATCGCCATGTCGATGAGGAGTAGCTCCTTAGTACCGCGGGACCCGTTCCTACATCCATTCTGAGAGGCAGACATAATACAATTTTTCTCAATATGTTTATTAATTTTAGCTCTCAAAATGGATGTAAGAAGTTTATAGACCGTTGACAAACATGATTGTGATCGGTCTATAATTTTTGGGTTCCGCGGGACTACCTGACTTATGGAGCAGGTGAGTAACGCCTGTGGTTAAGAACTGCGGTAGCGACGCAGATTCTAAGGATGACTGGAATTGGGATGCCAGGCAAGTGTGTGAACTACTGAGCCATTTGAGCCAGAAATTGTGCAGTCCGTCCGGACCAGGTGATTTCCAGTTCGGTAACGGACGAACTGCACTGGCTATATCTAGTGGTGTTATCAAGATAGCTTCCATTTCTGGAATCGGTTCACACACTCGCTCGACATCACGCAACCAGTCAGCCTCAGTATGACAGACGGGTACCGACCAGATGCTGCGCCAGAATGAACTCGTGGCAGCATCATCCGGGCGACACACGTCCGTCACACTTTGCTCAGGTCGCTCCCAAGCTCGGTATACCCACCTCTCATCGCTCCGGACCATGCGATTCTGCGAGTACCGATCAACCCGCCGCCTATACCGCCGAATACGGCTGGCCCATGCATAAACCTTCTGCTTCAGGAAGTCGATGCGCTCTGTGACGCGGGACATGTATTCTTGAGGATTGATTTCACTCCCCGAGAATGCCCGCCTCACAAAACGCATCACACGTGGTCGTGTATTACCCTCCCTGAAGCAGTATAGTTTGCCAATGAGTACCCTGGCCTCGTCGATACGACGCTCGATCCTACGCTGCCAGGCTGGTAGGACTGGTTTTGGTCGACTAGCTACGTCACGATCTGGGAATTTAACATTAGCTAGTCGACATGCCGCAACAGCCCCACAGTACAAGATCGAGTGTGTATCAACGAGGTCCTCGCTACTCTCGAATATATTCTTAAGTTGCGAGTCCAGGGCACACACCAACGCCCTATTTCGCTTATGCATGGGTAACCGTGGCAATCGGGGCCTAAGTTCGGTAGGGGCAGACCGATACTCGCGAAGCGCATCCTCCAGTGCGCTCCTCAATCGGTCGTTGCACTGGCTACTTACCGTGGCAACCCTATCATCTTCCTCGTCAACAGCAGGATTAGGACGCTGTGGTATCGTATTAAAAACTGATGTTTGCGTTGCTGTTTGAGACGGAGTAAAGATGATACGGTTGCTTAGTACCTCTGAGCGCAGCCTATCAAGTGCTGCGTCGTCCAACATGTGATTGTGCTGGATGACACGCACCTGATCCGACAGTCGTTGACTTGAAACGTTGATGGTTGGTTCAAGCTCCTGGAACAGAGACAGCATCCTAACACGGTACGCAGTGAGGTTAGTTCCCCCCTCTGTAGACCCGTAGTATGCGCGCATGACGTTCTCGTTTATAGGTTGAGTCCATTTCATGCGCTGCACAAAACCACCGGTAGCAGGGACCCGGCTTGGGGCCAGTTGGCCCCTAGGTCCTAAGCAGTCCGGCGGCCGGCGTCCTCTCCGTCGACGAGCAGGTGGTGGCGTCGGGGACAGAGAGAAATACTCGTCGCTCGAGCTCGACGCGACTGCCGCGGCCAGTGTCACAGCACTCACGATTGGGCTGGGTTCCGGCGGCGGCGAGGCGGAGCTGAGCGACAAGTCCGGAGGTGGAAGGCGTGCGCGTCTTGTCGCTGATCTTGTCAACATTTTTTCGTCATTCTTCAACAATATTCTTCACAAAATTTATTTTGGAATGACATATGTCATCAATTTTTCTTGTAGGATGTTTTCGTGTTAGTCTCATTTTATTGAATTTTTATTGAAATTATCGTAATATTTGAAAATAAAGATGAAGAGGTTGGTGCCAAACGTTTAAAATAAAATGGATTTTTTATGTAAATTAAATAAAATCGGAGGAAGAAATTGTATGACAACTGTTGACTTTGGTGTTGCCAGCTATATTATATATTATTATTATTATTATTATAATCAGTAGCGATGGAATTTTTTTTAGTTCCTTTCTGTAGTGGTCCTTAATGTTCTTCCATTTACTCTTCAACACATTAACTGTAAAAAAATGGTAAAATGAATATGATTTAGTCTAACTGTACGTTTTATTTGCAGGTACTTGTCTACAGGGATGTCATTCAAATCACTAGCTTTTTCCTTCCGACTAGGAGCTACTACTGTTGGAAATATTATATATACTACATGTGAAGCAATCTGGGATCAGTTAGTACATATACACATGCCTCAACCTACAATGGAACATTTGAAGAAAATTGCAAATGACTATTATGAAAAATGGCAATTTCCTAACTGCATTGGGTCAATTGACGGGAAGCACTGTCGTATAAAGAAACCTAAACATTCAGAATCTGAATACTTTAACTACCGAAAGTTTTTTTCTTTAGTGCTTCAAGCAGTTGCTGATGCTGATAAAAAATTCATCGTTATTGAAGTTGGTGGTCGAGGCAAACAAAGTGATGGTGGCACGTTTCACTACTCGAGATTAAATAGACAACTAGAAAACAAAACGTTCAATATGCCACCTCCTCAAGTGCTTCCAAGCACCGACAAGCAGCTACCCATGGTCTTAATTGGCGATGAAGCTTACCCATTAAAAGAATATCTCATGCGCCCATATCCCCAACGAAATATTGACCAGAACAAAGACACATTTAACAAGAGGCTGTCAAGGGCCAGAAAGTGCATTGAATGTGCATTCGGAATTCTATGTGCTAAATGGCGAATACTTAATAAATCTATAGAAACAAATGTCAAACATGCACGTTTAATAATAAAAACTGCTTGTTTGCTTCATAACATTACTATGGCCAAAGATGTTTACGCCGAACGCCATTTGCATTTAATCAATCAAATAGCTTCACAAAACTTAGAATCAAGTACAAGACAAAACAATAGTTCCACGGTGAGAGCTAGAGCAATACGAAATGACTTTAAAGATTACTTTAATAATTACCATCAAGATAACCAATAAATTTTATTTACCATCAGAATCTCCGCTTATTACTTGTATTTCTTCCCATAGTTTTTTAATTATTTGACGATTCGAATGATTTGAATCGCTACTATTCCACAAAGGTGGCCGAGCCAATACGGCACTTATTAAATCTTCTGTCGACAACGGCATGACGTCTGAACAAACCGAGCGGAAAACGCAAACTGACTTGCGTCCACCCGCCCCGCCCGCGACACACGCTTCTCCCGCCGCGATACCCGCTCGCCCGCCCCACCCGTACTTGGTGCACCTTGGTACACAAGTATGTGCTTGTCTTACACGCCAGCGGATTCCGCTACCCGCGCCGCTCCCACTGTAATTTCACACTAAGTTATTCATTTGCCGAGGAGTAGCACCACAAATTGTACAAGAAGCGCTCGAAGGAGTTTCAGTTAAAACTTGTGCTACTTTACCATCAATCATGGTTAAAAATAGGTTATGAGTAATTTCAATTACTTCACCATTCTTATTTATCACGGAAGGAGACAGGTTTTTAATTTGATTTTTGATATCAGCCACAACAGAAGCGGTTTTTTCAGGAGTTTCTTTGGCAAATTCTATCAATATAGGTCTGCAATATCTTACGGATGAGCAAGTTTCATTTTTCCAAATAACAATATTAGTTGTCTCATCTATGAGTTTAATGGGTACAAGTGAAGCAATAAAAAGGTTCGCATCTGATGTGAAATCGCTTTCTTCGGGCAAAACTTGCTTGTATTCACTTTGCCCTGATGACCCGTCACAACCCCATTTGCAGATGAGTTTCAACTGTCTTAAACCGTTTTTGTAAACTGAACCAATTAGTAATATACGTGCCACAGTATGATCCAATAAGTCCTGCAGATTGACTTTTGCACTTATGTTAGTAATGGTTATGCTCGAATCTGGTGGGTAACACACACCTAACCTAACCTAACCTAATCAAACAAAAAAAAACCCAACTCACCCAAATAAAACACATGTTTTTTTTTTGTTTTTTATTTTACTTAACCTAATACAAGGTGTCTCAAAAGAAAGTTCACATTTAAATCTTTTTTTAAAAGAAAAGTCTTAGCTTTATTGAAAAAATGTTTATTTTATATTGAAGTACACTGTTTGGGAATTTATTTTTTAAAAATAACATCGTCCAAATGTAAACCGTTGCGCTCTCGGCATTCATTTAGTCGGGCACTAAAATTGCCTATGACAGCTCGGCAGGTAGTCTCCGTGATGGCTGCCATTTCATGACGGATATTTTCTTTTAATTGTGCCAGGGAAGTCGGTTTATTAGCGTAAACTTTTGATTTGACATAACCCCACAGGAAAAAATCCATAGGCGTTAAATCGGGACTCCGTGGAGGCCAATTTATGTCACCTCGCCTGGAGATTAATTTGTTCGGAAAAATTTCTCGAACTCGAGGCAGAGATCTGTTGGACGTGTGTGAAGTTGCTCCATCCTGCTGGAACCATGTTCTTTGGTTGTAACCAGGAAAGTTTTGCAGTTGGGGTACGAAAAACTCGTCTAACATCTCCACATAACGCTCTGAATTCACTGTGAGTGTGCGTCCCCTTCCATCTTCAAAAAAGTAAGGGCCGATAATTCCTCGCGCCGACATCGCTGCCCATACGGTGACTTTGGGTGAATGTAGCGGTTTCTGATGTTTTTGTTTTGGGTTGGTTGCACTCCAGTAACGACAATTTTGCTTGTTTACATGCCCATTCAGGTGAAAATGGGCTTCATCGGAAAACAAGATGTTGGTGAACGTTGGAAAGCGCTCAATCATCTGATTTACAAAGGCAAGCCTCTGACCAGCATCTTGAGGCTTCAGTTCTTGCACTAACTGAATTTTGTACGGGTGCAGCTTTAAATCTTTGTGTAAAATGCGGCATAATGAAGATCTGTGCACATTTAAAGCAACAGCACGCTTCCGAATCGAGAGGTTTGGATCATCTCGAATAGACTGAGTAACACTGTCCACGTTTTCGGCTGTTCTTGATGTTCTTGGTCGCCCAGATTTTGGTTTCTCCAGAGTTGACCCAGTCTCTTCAAACTTCTCAACCCATTTTGCAATGAGACGAGTGCTAGGCGCATCATTTAAGTGACGAATATGTCGAATACTGCAGAATTTTCTACGCGCTACAGTCGCCGAATTACCGTTTTTGTAAAACTCACGTACGCACAACGCACGGTCCGCACCAGAGAAACGCTCCATAGCGACTAAATTCCCAAGAGCCAGACTACCGACTGACATACCCCCCGCGCCCCTCAGAATAGTTGCTTTCGCGTAATAAGATAAGCAAATGTGAACTTACTTTTGAGACACCTTGTATTTACAACTTATATCTACTTAACCTAACAATATTTAACCTAACAATACTTAACCTAATTTTTTTTGGATTTTATTTTTTACTTTTTTTGTATTTTATATTTTTAATTTACAATATTAGATTATATTCACCCCAACATTTTTCCCATATATGTGGACTAATTTTTATATACCAAGGGCATCTCGTCTTTAATTCGTACGTTATCGTTCTCGACTTTACAGCTTCTTGTGCCATTGGTACACTACAATACATTTCTATTGGATAATTACTACAAGTATATAATACTACATCTTTCACATCACACCTGTCCTTATATTTTACATCTGTCGACATTGGCAACCCCGACGCTAACAACTTCCACTGTTCAAATTGGTTATCTGTCAATTTACACTCATCCATTAAACATGCATTTGTATGTAACAATCCACTAAAATTGAAACTACTGTTTGATATTAATCCAGTCAATCGGCAAAAATTAAAGTGACACTCTACTAGACTATTCATTATCATTGTCTTACCCGTTGACGGCGGTCCCAGGAAAAACAAGTTATTTTTCTTTTGACTTTGTTTCATAAAATGCTTGTACGTATCTTCAAAAAACTGTTCCGGTTTTATTTTATTTTGATATAATATTTCTTTAAATTTTAATGTCGTCTCCTCTTGTGTTGTTTCATCCATCAGTTGCCCGTTTTCACTTTCAAATTTTGCCTTTGCTCGTTCAAATCGCTGCTTTACCGACTCCGAAAATACCAAAACTCTGGCGACGTGGAGGTATGTCCGAATTTTGTCTGCATACTGTTTGGTGCAAACAAAGTTGATCCCTTCATTTGACTTTGCAAACAGGCCCATAGCTTCTGCTTCTGTGAAAGCACCGTTTTTGCATAAAAGTACAATAACACTTGAGTTTCTACTATTGTTTTCGCAATCAACTCTGGAGACTGTGTTTGAATTGTTTTGTTGTTCGCCCAAAACTTTCCTTGTTTTGCTTGGAACTTGATATCCGTACTCTCCATCTTCACCGTCATTGGCTTGAACAACTGCATCCACCAATCCATAGAACCCTTTTTCAAATGGCTTGCTTTCTGGTCCATATACTGAATCTCCCCTTTCGGCACAATCAGCTTCGTATGTCGCAATTTTCCATTGACTCGGGCGTTCCATTCCATAGTGATGTTCGGCGCACTCACAAGTGCTAAGATGTTCTGGACTGAGAATATCTTGTACGACTTGACGACCATTGCCGGAATAAAGATACTCGCGAACACAAGACAGGCAGTCAACTGATTTATTCTTGTAGGTTCCGCTTCGAATAGTTCGTCCCAGTCGTGAGTTAAATCCCCACTGTTTATTGATAGAATAGTATATGACATGCCAATGGGGTCGTCTTGGGCCTGTATGGTAAGCGACGAGCTTATAAGGTCCCTCATAAAGTTTTGTAAGTTGACCTTCAGGGCCTGCTGTATAGGTACCGACCGGACATATTCCTCCCACGCTTCTATCGTCGAATTCATATCGGTCTCGACTTCCTCCTCCGTTGGAATATCTTCTGACACGTCCGTTATGCCATCGTACTCTGCATCCGCCTGTGTCTTGAGATTCGATAGTCCCATTTGCCCCAGGACACAATTTTGCAACATTCTCTTTTGAATGGCCCCCCAATCCGTCGTCACCTCCTCTTCCATATTCACCTGTTCCACTGGTCCCTGGTTCTCCATGGGTGGGCTGCTGCTTTTCTTTGCCTTCGATGAATCCCGAGCAGAAGATTTCACACGCTTCATTTTCCTGATGCACTACTGGATACGTCTGAAGAGTTTGGAGCGCGGTTACACGACTACTACTACTACTACATTGACAATAAATTGACAAGGGAGAATGACCTTTATCGACACACAACCTATACAACCCATACAACCTACAACCCAACTCTTAGTGGTGACAGATCTCGATGATGACGTCATAAAATGAAGCGTATATAAGGAGAAACTGTGAGCGGCACACGACCATTCCATGGCCGACGTGCCGAGTGATAGTGCGGGTTTGACTCTGCCTGGTTATAAATATTTGGGACCGGGTAATTCACTATACTAAGTATGTAATGCTGTGAAATGCAAAAGTAACCACGCCAGCCAAGCAAGAAATTATCGAATGGGTTAAGGTTAATTTTGAAGCGTTATGACGTGCGAAAGGGGTCAAAGCACTCTGATTTATTCAAAATTATTTTCTCATCCTTTATTAAGCTACTATGATGAAAGAAAGCTAAAAATCTGCTCCACAGAGTGTTCATACTCGAAAAACACATTCACTCAATGCTTTCGTAATAAGTAACAAACCAACACACAAACACATTAACACATTAGGTATGTTAAATTAGCAGATTAAATAAATCAAGCAATCGGTGAATAAATTATGCATAATATTATATCAAACCACTATCATGAGACAAGGTGTGCACTATTTAGTTGCAATATCGTACAAAGGTCGTTCTTTGCTTACCCATCGAAATAAAAAAAAATCAAGTAGGTAATTTTTGCCGCCAGTAATAATAACCACCTGTGATAATCTAAACATAGAAACCTTTGTTCCATTATTGTCATGTTGATCTAGAAAAAATAATACTAGATAAATCAATTAATTATTCACACAGAAAAAACTTACTTTTTTCGAAGATTTCGAGGTTAGGATTGTCGTTAGTCGGATGTGTGATGATAAAATAATAATGATGCGTCAATTTAATTTTTCTCAAAGTTAGGTGTATATTTATAAAGCGTTTCTTCTATGATTTGGTCGTTCTAAAACAAAATATATAAATAGATTAATAAATTTAATTATAAAATAAAAATGAAATGAAATTAATAAAATGTTAAAATTGCTTGATTTTTATCATTCAAACTTCGTTTTATACCTTATTAATATTATTACTACAACTACTTATTACTAGTTAACTACTCGTTTCTACTACATTTATCTTATTTATCCGACAATGTAAACAAACATAACATATGTTTTTATATAACAAAGCTAATAAAATCTGGAAACTGAATTATGCATTACAATTAAACCATAACTTCAAATTAAACACAAACGTTTTGCATATTTCAAACACAGCTTAATTAAAAAAAAGAGTGGTTAGGTAGGTATGTCAAAATATGTTGATATTTTTGGTTATCGTATTTTAAACAATGCCAAGCCAAGAAATGCCACACCAGGCTAGGTAGGTATATAAGGCTACAGCCCTTGATTTGGAACTAAAATTAAGAACGGCCCTCCAAGAACTTAAAGAATGTAATCTCCAAGTCCAACAACTGTTACAAGAGAGAGAAGAAAGTGAGGTGGAAGTCGTTGAGGTTAATAGCAAAAACTCCAGCTTGAAACGGGAGCTAGTAGACCTACATCAGCAATTCTTGGACGTTGTTGATGAACGTGATCAACTGAAGGCAGTCACAGATGGTTTCAATAAATGTAGTAATTTGTATGAGGAGGCCTTGTATAAAATTAGGGACCTAGAAGAAGAATTGATTCATGTCAATAGTCGTATCTTAATATTACAAAAACAAAAAGAATGTACTCAGGTTCAAGAAACAAACCACCTTTATAATGAATTATTAAACAGTAATTGTAATCCCCGGGGTCCCTTAATAACTATTGATTTGACTGAAGATTCATTAGTGAAACAGAACTTTAGAGTTAGCAACAAGAAAATTAAAAAATATGCAAAACTCAATAGAATAATTAAAAAATGCTATCAATTTAAAAAACAACATAAAAACTTTTCCAAATATATTCCAATGAGAAAAGAGCGTGTTGATTTAGTTAATAAGTTAAATAATTATCAAATAAAATTAGAAGATAGTATAAAAATTTATGAAATTGATACTCAGCGTTTGCAGTCTGAAATACAAGTTCTTCGGGATACACTTAATTCCCTTTCTAGTAGGTATCTAATTTCTCAGAACCAAATTAGGGAACATATTCTTGCTGCAAATGTGTTGGTAACGTGTCAATGTAGTTGTCAGTCAGATCCCATCCATGATACTGTCCAGCCTGACGGAATGGAGGACCCATCCCAGGCTGTAAATTCATTTCAGGACAGTATTCTCAACCAAGAAACAACTGAAATTACACAAGAATATTTAGAAGTGGTACAACCGGAGATTTATGACAGTCATGATTCTTACTCAATAATGTTCTCAGATAGTATAGGAAGAGGTGTAGGTAAATTAATAAGTAATAACCTGAGTTTTTCCCATCAAAATCATTGTATGCCAGGGTCAACATACCAACAGATAGTGGCCTCAGTAACTAAAAATGTTAATAATATAAATACTGATATAACTATATTTGTAGGAAATAGTTCAAAAATTAAAACAGAAGACCTCACAAACTTTGTAACTGAGTTGTTAAGGTTGAAGTGTCGGAAAATAATATTGTGTGCTTTTCCATACCTTAAAAAATTGTCAAACAGGAAAAATAATTATATTCACATGCTAAACAGGCATATTCATTTCTTAGTTGGTCACTATAGTGACAGACTGATATACTTTGATACCAACAGTTTTGTTGATAGACTTAAGTTGACACGGGGTAATGTGTATCTACCTATTAGTTGTAGACACAAAATAGCTAGGCTATTAGTTTATAATATTCACTCAGACATAAGTAGTATGTCGATGCATAGTTCTATAATTAACACGGCCAATATTAGTAATTATACTAATAATTCTTTTTACAATGTTTTAAATTTTTCTTTGGACAATCCTTGTGTAACTTTAGACGATTCTCGAGTGGGATCCAATAGTAGTAAGATTTCATTGCCTGTTACTGTTAGCATGGGAGTCTTGGGACACACTCCAGATAATTTAAACTAGTTAGGGCGGCTTCGACCAAACTGGAATAAATCTTATTCTCGGAATAAATCGATACTTACTCGAGAGTAAATCAATTTCACGTTTAACCAACTGCAATCCGAGGAATAGCTAGTCTATTCGGGAATAGTCACTATACTGCCGTTAGGCATGGAATACGGAGTTATTCCAAGAATAATAAAATGGCGTCCTATTGTTTTCTGCTGTCATTTCAACTCAACAGTCAACACAAGGAATTTGTTGTTTCAAATAAATAAAATGCAACGTCTAAACGAATTGATTTAAGATAGTGATAGTGATGAGGAACTTATACCTAGACGTCCAAGGTGGCTTAAAGAGAGAATAGATTTATTTGAATACTATGATGACCGTGATTTCACGATAAGATTTCGTTTGAGCAAAGAAGCAACTTTGTTTTTGCTGACGAAAATTGAACATAAATTGGAATACATTTCCGACCGGTAAGTGTTTTTTTTTTTTTATTTATTGAATGGGACAAGCCCGCCGCACTATTCCCAAACCACTGTAACTCCTGTAAGCCAGAATCAACAGTGGCGACCACAAGAAAAGCGCCGAGACAATGAAGCCCGACGAAGTCCCAGAGAAATGATTTAACTGTCTTGGATCCCGCAACGAAATTAATCAGAAAAGAATAGCGGAGGAGTAGGAAAAACATAATTTTCACTTCCCTCCATATCAGCAGGAGACAGAACTGAACAAGGCCAATAGGCACACTGGGACGTATACAACTGGGATAAGCCCAGTTGCCTAGCACCACGGATATTATTGTCATTAATATTACTGGGTCCTAAGTTGTGAGCTGTTATATTTGATTCCAATAATAGGTATGACAAAAATGCTTGAACGCACGGAAATTTGTTCTAGTTTCTACAAGGTCCGTGTAATAAATAACTCCGGAAGTAACCTGTACACTATTTAACATAATATTACGTTCATTCTCCCAAAGACTACACTCCCATAAGATGTGATGTGCAGATTGTTCATATTCGCAGTCAGATGTAGAACATTGACAGAAAGGCGAGGCAACAAGCTTGAAGGAAAATAATTTACTCTTAAAGTTACCATGACCTGTGAGAAATTGGGCAACACAGTGATCCACCTCCAGCCATGTCCTGGCCAGCCGCTCACGAACGGATGGAAAGAACTGGTGGAGGTGTCGGCCTTTGATGGAATCATCCCACCTACATTGCCATTCAGACAAAAGTTCCTCCCAGACGTCAGTCTGTGGTTTAAGTAATCTAGCTACTTTAGCACGGTCACGATGCAATAAAAAGTCTGCGTCCGCGGTCTCTCGTGCGCAGTAGTACATTGAAGCACGGCGCTGCACTTCAAGATCGACTGGAAGTACCCCTGCCAGTACCGGTAAGGCTTCAGTACTACTATACGCTTTACACAAGAAAATCAAAGCCAACCGCTGGCTTTGAAGTAATTTACGTCGTGCCGCTCCTATGGTGGCCCTATCGGCCCAAACTGGTGCCCCATAGCACATACACCCCAAGTAAGTAGCCCCATAGATCGTCTTTAGAGTTAAAAATGATAAACCCCACGTAGATTTAGATATTCTCGTTAAGGCATAAAAGTTCTTTTTAGCTTTTTCACCGACGGTTTTTATGTGTTCAATGAACGAAAAATTCCTCTCTAAGACAAACCCAAGGTAACACACGGACTGCTTCCTTTTCACGGGAACGTTATTAAATTTAATACTAGGACATGATTTAAGATTACCTTTTAAAAGAAGTTGAAACGTTTTGTGTGGTGCAAAGGTCAAACGGTTACGAGCGCCCCACTGGGATATTAATTTTAGGCAAGTGTCAGCCAAATTTTCGAGTCCAGCCCGAGTACTTGACTGAACGAGCAGCAGGCCGTCATCCGCGTAACCGGTTAATGAACAGCCACATGGAAGCGGAATCGCGAGGAAGTCATCGAAGCCTACGTTCCATACATACGGACCCATAACCGAACCCTGAGGGCATCCCATGGTGAGGGACTTTGACATAGAATGATGTCCGAGCTTGAGTTTTGCGGAACCATTCAAGAAGTACGAATAAACAAGATTGTATATGTTTTTAGGGCAACCACGAGTTTTCAGTTTTAGGAGTAGCATCGGCCACCATGCGTTATCAAAAGCCCCAGAAATATCAAGAAAGATCCCAACTACGTACTTGTGTTGAGATGTATTGACAATTTTCCTGACAGACAGAGCCGCGTCTACGGTAGATTTTCCAACGGTAAAACCGAATTGGTTGTTGTGAAATTTTGGACCGTCTGGTAGTAAACGTGGAACGATAAGGCGCTCCAGGAGTTTCCCCAAGGATGGTAGTAGTGTTATAGGGCGATAAGACTTAGGGTCGTCCGGTGGCTTGTCGCCGCTTTTCGGAATTATTCGTATGAAGCCGCGACGCCATACACGAGGAAAAACGCCTTCTGCAATACAACTGTTGTAAACCCTTAAAATTGCGTCGGCCGCTGTTTTACATGCTTCTATTATCATCCGATTCGATATTTTATCTTCACCTGACGATTTGTTAAGTGGAAGCTTCCTGACAACGTTAATAAATTCGTCAATGGATGGAAGGTCTGACGCTGGTGATTCAGGTGGCACAGCCGCCCACGCCCTGATCTGCTGGTGGTAGTCATTGTCATTATCAGGTGAATCATCAGGTATCAAAGTATTTAATAGAACTTCGGTTGTCTCCTCAATACCGGTAGTGTGTTTGTTGTTTACTTTAATGTTTTCTACGAACGCAAGATCCACTGATCGATTTGCTTTGAACTCGTGATACAAAGGAGACCACGGACCCTCTTTATCCAATTTTTCTACTATTTTCCGCAGTAAATTACCTTTAGATTTTTCTACCGATGCTCTGTAGCGGGACTTGGCAACTCTAAACGCATTTAAAGCAGAGGTAAGTGGGTCTCCGGTGACCGTCTGTTTTTTAAGCTTATTCAAATGTCTACGCGCTCGGCGATAACTTTTACGTTGTTCAATTAAGTAGTCACACCACCAATCACATCTCCGTATGTTGGTCATAGATCCGCGACCAATGGCAATGTCAGCACAGTAAGTGAAGGTGTCTGACATAATTTCAGCACTTTCTTCAGCTGACAGCCCGTCTCGAGTGAAGTCTTTGGTGTGAGATGCAAAAAGCAAACTAAAGAACTCCCAATTCGCGCCCTTACATTTATACCTAAAGTTACCAATGACATGTGACGGACCTTGAGTAAACATCGGAACAAATTCGTACACGATAAGCCGATGATCGCTACATGACGCGTCTGGTAGGACACGCCACCTATCCAAACGAACTTCTGCACTAGAAAGTGTGACGTCAATACAAGATTCGCCCATTTGGCTGCAAAAAGTAGGTGGTGCATCAGGGGTATTGTGAATCGATAAGTTCATTTCAGCAATGAAATCTTCGACAGCGGAACGTCGGTCGGAATCCGTAGACCGAACCTTGCCATACCACAGAGACGATGACGCGTTAACATCCGCGCCAACGATAACTTTGCAGCCCGCGAGTGACCGCAAGACATGACGGAGGTTGTGTATGTGAGGACCAACTGGGTCTGAATATTGAAAGTAACAGCTCACAATGTAAACTTTATAGGAAGCCGATGAGACTTCCGCAACGGCACAGTGCGGCGTCATGAGGTTACGCAAAGACGTTACTGTAAAGTTAGGAGAACGAGCCACGTAAATTCCGGCTCGTGACTTTGAATCCAGCTGAACTACTTTGTGACGTAAGTGTGCGCTTTGATATTGTTCTTGAACGAGTACTACATCTAAGCTGTAATCGATTATTAATTTATCTAATTCAGAAGTCGCTACCCTGTCGTTGTGGAGATTTAATTGTCCTATGTTTAAACTATCCATTATTTTAGTAATTTGTGTTGAGGATTAACTGTTCGAGCTTCAGTTTGTAGGTTTGACACTCGGGTGACCCGCAACGATGGTCAAATGGTTTTTTAAAACGCTTACACGCCACGCAAGTTGGTATAAAATTTAATTTGTCTTTATGCGGGCAGTCATTTGTTCCATGTGCTTCGGAACAATTAGCACAGGTAGGTGACTTGTTATCGCAGTACTTCTTAACGTGACCGAACTGTTGACAATTTAAACAACGAACTATATCGATATCATCAATAAACCGACAAGTCGCCCAATCAATAAATAACTTTTCCTTAGTGGACACTAAATGTTTACGTACGGTGGGCTCGATTTCAACGCCTATCCACTTGCGACCGTTGTCCAAAGAACGCTTACGATAAATTTTGGTTGTTTTAATAAAATCATCCTCATTTACTGGCAGCTCGTCTTTGATGTTTTGACAGTATAACGCGTGCAAAAAAGCATTGTCTTCCATTGAGGGTGGCACGTCTTTACCGGTAAGTGTGTATTAATACCAGGTAGGTACCTAATATCTACCTACCTAATTAGTCTACATGTATAAGTTACTGTACCTACTTGGTTATAATAGACCTGCCTGTCTAGCACAGCAATATTCTTTATGTAGATGTACATACTATCTTTATTAAACTACCATACTTTATTATTTTTCAGTAATCAGTCCATTTCACCGATAAACCAGTTGCTAGGAACCTTAAGATTTTATGCAACAAATTCTACTCAAATGCTTATTGGTGACATCTGTGGTTGGAGTACTCCTACTGCAAATAAAATAATCCATAGAGTCAGTGCCACTATTGCTGCACTGCACAAGGACTATATAAAATTTCCTACTACTCAGCAAGAGATAAGGAAGGAGCAAGACAATTTTTACCAAATAGCTCGATTTCCACGTGTTATTGGTGCCATGGATTGCACACACGTAAAGTTGTCATTTGTACCTCTCCGGTGTCAGGTGGGAGGTGAACAAGCAGAACTGTACAGAAACAGAAAAGGTTACTTTTCTTTAAACGTGCAGACAATATGCAACGCTAATTTGGAAATCACTGACATAGTAGCACGATGGCCAGGGTCTTGTCACGATAGCACAATATTTAACAATAGTGTTATCAAAGCAAAATTTGAAGATGGATGCTATAGTGATTCAATTCTCGTTGTTGACAGTGGATATGCCTCAACATCATACATGATGCCTCCGTTAGGAAACCCAAGAACTCAAGTAGAACAACTTTATAATGAATCACAAATAAGAACCAGAAATCCCATTGAAAGAAGTTATGGTGTTTGGAAACGAAGATTTCCTGTGCTGGCACTTGGAATGCGTGTGAAATTAGAAAAAGCACTGACAATTATAGTGGCCACTGCAGTATTACATAATATTTTACGGCGTAGAGGCGAAAGTTTACCTCCAGATGACCCACAACTTGATTTACCAGGCTCTTGGGAGCAAATTTTAAGTGATGGCCAAATGCCTCAAGTCATTGAAGGAGAGCAAATATCTGTGCGTCGGCATGAGACCCGTGATGCTCTTATTGCTAATTATTTTCTTAGTTTGATGTGAATGGAGTAAAATAAAAGTAAATAATAAAAAACATATTGCTTTTAGAATTTATTTATAGATCTACCTATTTTAATTAAAAATCCTACAGACAAAATTTGCTGTGGAAGAAATGGAAACGACACAGATTCTGCATGACATAAAATTTCAAATAATTATATTAATATTTATTTTCTATTTCTGAAAGCCAGTAGCTTTCTTCGCTTCATTAATAAAATGTTTGTTTTAATTTTTTCTTGTTTAAGTAATTCCTTTTTTATTTGAATTTCTATGTCATGCTGAACCTTTGCCCTTTCCATTTCTTCTACAGCAAGTTTTGTCTGTAGCTCTATAGCTTCAATTTTCTTCCTATGAAGTTGTTCTAAGGAAGAAGATGTAATCGTTTGGTTTGGTCTTCTCCTAGAAACCCATGTCCGTTGAGGTGTCCCAGTTTCAGTAGGAACTGTATTATTGAGGGCCAGCGACACAGGAGTCCTCAACATTTGAGGTGTATAATCTCCCCAATCCTATAATAGAAAAGTTATTAAATTAGTAGGGTAAACTTGTTCCTTGACATGTAATTCTAGTTTAGTTTAATTTATCCTATAATAGACTAGCAGTTACCCACGGGGAGTTCAAGCACTATTTTGCAAAATCCTTTCATAAGAAGCTTCTGCGTAACCTAATGAATACACCTGCCTGCTTGCATTGATAGGCCAGGCAGTCAGGCTGTCAGTTCCCATATAGTTATACAGATTAATTACCTTTGTCACAAATTCTTTGTTTTCACATGCTACATCAGTGCCACTCGTCTGGCTATTTAGAACAACTGATGTTGGAAGCATTGCGGTATCTGCAAATAAAGGTAAACTTTGTTTAGAATTAAGACATAGGGCAAACATGGTTAGATTTACAATATATTTATATGTAAAAGGATAAACTGACAGACTGAAATTGTCGAAATTGAGATTGAAAGGTTTGGGCTGTGCATTGATATGCTCAGCCCAAACGTTTTCTCAGTGAAAACTGTTAGGGTTAAACTAACCTATGTATTCTATCTCTGGTGCTTAAAATGGAACTCTACTAGGCTTAACAAAAGTTCTTTTTCAGACGGCAGCCAATTGGGACTGCGTTTACGCATAATTTCACTCATTTTATATTTTATAATGTAATAAACTTGCAAAACGAAAATAATCACCACATGAAACGACAAACTAAACTTCAAACAAAACGACTTTAGAGACATTGACAGCTACTTAACCACGCTATAATACGACAAACGAGAGTTGACATGAGTTTTGCTTCTGCACCGTCCAGTTTGTAGAACAACGTTTTTTACCCGGGTATTACATTCGTTCACCATTCACTCGGCTGTTCGCAGATAGCTATTCCAAGTATAGCTAAACGTTAGATTGCGTGGAAAAACGACTATTGATTTACTCGAGAATAAAATCGTGGAATAGATTAAACCTGGTATAGTTACTCGTGTATAAATTCGGGTTTGGTCGAATCCGCCCTTAGTAAGACAACAGAAGATACTAGTACCATTAATGTTATACCAAACCCTAACATTGTACCTTCTGGCTCTCAAAGAACTAAATGTAAAAAAGGGGCTAAGCAGAATGACTTACAATTGTTTCATCAAAATATTCAAGGTTTCTCTTCAAAGCAACTTGAAATTGAATTGTTTTTAGAAAGAACAAAGTTTGAAATAGTTTGTTTTACTGAGCATTGGTTAAGAGATTATGAGATGCTAATTAATTACGCAAACTACAGTGTGGGCAGTTGCTTTAACCGTAAATCTAAGATTCGTGGGGGTTCATTAATCTTAATTAAAAATTGTATTAAATTTAAAACTCGTGATATTGTTGATCTATCGGTTGAATATAATATTGAGCTCTCTTGTGTTGAGCTCGATAAGCATATTATAGTATGCGTTTACAGACCCCCGAATTATCAAAACTATTCTATATTTGAGTCAGTAATGGAAGATGCTTTAGCAAAACTTGCAACTAGTCATAAATCTCTAGTTATCTGTGGTGATTTTAATGTAAATATTTTAGACAAAAACTCTAATACCAGTAGATTTTTACATCTTTTTAAATCATTCAATCTGTTAAACGTGTTTTCAGAACCAACCCGAATTACTACAAATTCTGCTACATGTATTGATAATGTTTTTTGTGGTTGTGAATACTTGGATAAATCCATTGTAAATTACCTGCCTTCGGATCACAGCGGTCAATCCGTGGTTTTCGAGTCCTACATACCAGTACAAAAACTCCAAATAAAATCTAGGCAAATAACACCTAGCAATTTAAATAAGTTTAATGATAATTTAATTAGAAATTTAGGCATTCCAAGCCAGATTATTGACAATGTAAATCTATTTTATGAGGAATTCTTTTCGGTGATTCACACAGAGTTCAATAATACAATAAAAATGAAAACTAAATCTATTTGCCCTAAATTTATGTTCAGTGACTGGGCAACGAAGGGCATTAGGAAAAGTAGGGAGCGATTGTTTGAGCTGTACGGTCTTAGGCCTTGCATTAACTCAGAAACTTTTAATAAATATGTTGCAACTTACTCTAAAATCTTTAAAAACGCTTGCAAAGTAGCTAAAGCCTTATTCATTAGCAACAAGATTAAATCGGCCGATAATAAAATAAAGACAGTTTGGAAAATTATCAATAGTGAAACAAATAGAAGTAAAAAATATAATAATGATATCAGTCTAGAGACTTCACGTGGCCTTTTAAGTTCTAAAAACGAAGTTGCTCAGGAATTTGTGGATTTTTTCACTAGTATCCCACTTAAAACTACTGAAACCTTAAATTCGTCACCCCTGCTTTCTATTGAGTTATTAAGAGCGAACGTTTCAGCCTGTCCGGTTGAGTTTCAATTTAAACATATAAACCCCATAGCAGTCATTAAAGCTTTTAAGGAAATTAAAGTCAAATTAACAGAAGATCTATGGGGACTGTCGATTAAAGTTTGTCAAGCTATTATTGAGACTGTAGCTCCGTACTTAGCCTTAATATTTAATTTGTGTGTGGACCAGGGAGTCTTCCCAAACCTTATGAAATACAGCAAGGTAATACCACTTTTTAAATCCGGTGACAGTAAAGACACCAATAACTATAGACCCGTATCCGTTTTGCCCGTTTTTAGCAAGGTGTTTGAAAAGGTAATGCTTAATCAAATGCTCATCCACTTTAACACCAATAAAATCTTACATGAGAAACAGTATGGTTTCACCAAAGGACGTTGTACAACTGACGCCGGTGTCACCTTATTAAAACATATATTTACTGCGTGGGAAGAGTCACAAGATGCCATAGGGATCTTCTGTGACCTCTCGAAAGCATTTGATTGTGTCAACCACGAAACCCTTCTTATAAAGCTTGAACATTACGGTTTAGGGAAACTTGCGCTCAGTTTAATGAAATCTTATTTAAACGATAGACATCAGCAAGTACAAATAAATGGTGTCAATTCAAAAGGCTTAAAAGTAAGTATGGGTGTGCCACAAGGTTCGATATTAGGTCCCTTTCTCTTTTTAGTCTATATTAATGATCTACCCCATTTATTTAAAAACCAACCTGAAATGGTATTGTTTGCCGACGATACTTCTTTAATATTTAAGGTAAACAGACGTGCCACAAATCTTGATGACGTAAATAACGCCCTACTGCAGGTTCATAATTGGTTCACAGTTAATAATTTAGTATTAAATGGGAAAAAAACGAAATGCATAAGATTTGCTCTACCAAATGTCAAAAGTACTGATTGTGACATAATCTTGAATCAAGAGAAACTAGAATTTGTCGATGAAACTGTTTTCTTGGGGATAACGATTGACTCAAGGCTACAGTGGGGTCCGCATTTAACATCTCTTGCAGGCCGGCTGAGTTCAGCAGCATATGCTGTTAGGAAAATCCGTCAATTTACTGACATAGATACCGCGAGACTAGTCTATTTTAGCTATTTTCATAGTGTTATGTCATACGGTATTTTACTATGGGGACGGGCTGCAGACATCGAATCTATATTTATTCGGCAGAAAAGAGCCATTAGAGCCATATATGGTCTACGAAGACGCGATTCTCTGAGAGAGCTGTTTAAGGAAATTAACATCATGACAGTACCTTGTCAATACATCTATGAAAACGTCATGTACGTTAGAAAAAATCTGCATTTATTTAGCAAAAGAGGTGATAGACACCACTATAATACGAGAAATAGGGACGAATTAGTTCAGCCAGGTTTCAGGCTAGCTAAAGTAGACTCATCTTTCATGGGGTACTGTTTAAAATGTTACAATAAAATACCCCCTCACATTCTTCAACTGAAGGAGGCCAAATTTAAATCTTGTATAAAACGCACACTATGTAGGCAAGCATACTATAAGTTAGGGGATTACATTTATGATAAAAATGCTTGGCTCAATGCTGGTCCTGCTCCACAACCATAGGGGCAAATAAATCGATTATCATGTGAAGTTATTGTGGAAGCTGCAGAAGATTGTCATAATATCTTAATATTATATAATTGCATAGCACATGTGTGAGTACTATGTACTACTATAAAGCCACTTTTTACATTTAGTTATTATTTTTTTTTATTTTTTTTGTGACTTTGTCCTAGTTGCTGAGAGAATGTCATGCTCACTCAAATGTCTCGCTGATAGTGGCGCGTGTGTCGGATCATTTAGCTCCCTTCAAAATGGTCGAGCTGAATGGTGCTGATCCATGCGTCATGTTCGTGAACGGGCGCTGTCAGTAGAGACTGGTCATCTCTTAGTTGCCATGGATATATATATTTTTTTAATTTGTTTATTGTATCGGTTACTGGACGCTCTTAACTTGCACGTATTTTTATTTTTTTTGTACTTTGTTCTCACATATGTGTAAGATCGCAGTATTTAGGCTAGCTAAAGTAGACTCCCCCACATTGTTCAACTGAATGAGACGCAATTAAAATCTTGTATAAACCGCACACTGTGTAGGCAAGCATATTATAAGTTAGGGGATTAAATTGATGATAAAAATGCTTGGCTTAATGCTGGGCCTGCTCCACAACCATTGATTACCTATCATGAGAAGTTATTGTAGAGGCTGCAGAAGATTGTAAGAATATCTTTGCATTGTATAGATTCAATATCTTAATATTATATAATTGTATGGCACATGTGTGAGTACTATGTACTATAAAGCCACTTTTTACATTTAGTTATTTTTTAGTGACGTTGCCCTGGTGTCTGAGAGTATGTCATGCTCACTTAAATGTCTCGCTGATGGTGGCGCATGTGTCGGATCATTAAATTCCCTTCAAAATGGTTGAGTTGAATGGTGCTGATCCAGGCGTCATGTTCGTGAACGGGCGCTGTCAGTGGAGACTGGTCATCTCTTAGTTGCCATGGTTTATTTATTTATTTTTATTTATTATATGTTTTTACTCTGGACGCTCTTAACTTGCACGTCTTGCTACATAGTTCTCACATAATATACCATCTCAACATGAATGATGTAATGTACCAAGATTTTGTAATAATATTCTGATTGAAAAGAGTGTCCATGGAGTTTCTTGCCCTTTCTTCTCCATAGAGATCTACGCTAGGGAATGGGCAACTACAGTACTTTCACAAGTTATTATGCCTTGTGTCTGTGACTGTAGCTTTAGAGTGCAATGCCTCGTTCCGGGGGTTACTGCGTCGAGTTGCGCGGCGCCGGATGTTTGCGGCGGCGAGTGCTGCGGGTGCGGGGGCGTGCGGCGGCGGGTGCGCGGGGCTCCGGGTTGCGGGGCGACGGTTGCGCATTGCATTCGTTGTTCCGTGATTCGGGGTCTCGTGCATTCGTTGTAGCGGTGTGCGTCGTTGTGTGCTTTCGTGCTCGCGGTGCTCGTTGTTGCTGGCATTCGGCGGCGTGTGATTCGGCGTGGTGGCTTTCGGAATGACGTATTGCACTCGTAGATTTGTTTTTATGAATTGTTCTTCTGACATTCAAAAGTGCCTATAAAGGTTTAATTGAAATAAATGCTTTGAGTTTGAGTTTGAGTTTGAGTTATAAATCATTCATAACATCATACAAATCATTGTGAAAAAAAGCGATAATAGGACTTTTATAAAGCTAAAGTGAGTTTAGACGTTTACGTAGAATGCTATGGTAATTCACTTACCTTAATTCTCAAAACTCCACTGCACTTTAATTTACGTTGAGAGCAACTCCAAATAACTAAACCACTTTTATGCGCCCTTCTTGTGTAATATTGGCGACCGCCATGTAGTAAAACAGTCCCATGTTTTCTTTTTATACGCACTAACACGGATTTTCCACTAGAACTACCTGCTAAATCTTGTTCCGACATGTCCGAATTTAGAACTAATAATGTACTGTATGTACGATGCATAAATCAGGATTAGCTACCCAAAATGAACGATACTTATTATTGCAGTGCTCTGATTGACTAATTCAAGGTCATGGTGGATAACGTACTAGAATAGGCCGGTCGGGGGTAGTGTGCGAATCTATTGTTTATTTTATCTACTGTTACCGGCTACCGGCGCGGCATCGCTATACCTGCCTGCTGCAAAGGGAAGTTTGCAATCTACTAACTTAAATTCTACAAATGGAACAACATCCAACATTTTTTATCAATTAAACTAGACTTTCGTCGTAATTAATCATTTGAAAATCCATGACATGTTTTATTTTTATTTCCATATTTTAAAATTAAAAATCAGCGTTCATGGACACTGCGAACGAACGAAACTTTTTTTCCCGATCGTCAACAGTGTTGACGACAGGAACGAAAGGTGTTACCGAACGGGAATTACCCGAAATAATAAGTAGCGTTCGTCAACAGTGTGAACGAACGAAACTTTTTTTTTGTTACCTCGGAAAATGTGGCGAAACTTATCTCTAAATGGCATGTATTCAACGAGCCGTCCTGCTCCGATCATAGAAGGATTCGCTTTTCGCTAATAGCTAACATAAAAAAACCCGAACCTAGACGCAACCCACGCCGTACCAGTGTACCCGGTTACAAACGGCTGTTGGCCTCCCTATTAACACAGCACCAAACGCCCCAAATTCTAATAGACCCCAAACAACTCGAAGACACCGTAATAAAACTCTCGGAATCTATAATTGAAGCCTACCACGCCTGCTGTAAACTAAAGGACCCAAACACCAAGAGCAAAGGTAACTCCTTGTGGAATGCGGAACTCAGTAAGCTTAGGCAAACCATGCGTAAACAATTTAACAGAGCCAAAAACTCCAGACTACCAGAAGACTGGGACGCATACAAGATGACACAATACTCCTTCAAAAAACAAGTCAGGAATGCCAGCAGAGCAGCCTGGCGGAAATTCTGTGAAGAAATTGAATCGAATAGCGAAGCCGCGCGTGTGAGAAAGATCCTATCTACCGATCAAGATCGTACCCTCGGGTCGCTGAAAACCCCAGACAACACATACACCAAGTCGGACCACGAAACTAGTAAAGTCCTTTTGGAAACGCACTTCCCAGACTGCAATCTCTGCGAGGACAGAACCTGGGCAAGTGAACCAACGCACACACCAAATGACCAAGACTAAGCCAGAGCCCGCACCATAGTAACCGCAGAGAGAATAGAATGGGCAATAAAGACTTTTAAACCATATAAATCCGCAGGCTTAGACTTTTCCCCGCCCTGCTACAATGGGGAGTAGACGTTCTAACGCCATGGCTGACTGTCATCTACCAAGCCTGTATAGCACAGAAATACATACCGCTTGCATGGTGAGAGGTGAAAGTAATTTTTATCCCCAAACCAGGCAAACCAGACTACACACAACCCAAGGCATATAGGCCAATAAGCCTAACATGTTTCCTACTGAAAACCCTCGAGAGACTCTGTGATCGACACATTCGGGACGGACCTCTCCGGGAGCGGCCACTTCACAAACAACAACACGCGTATTCGACAGGCAAATCAACAGAATCTGCGCTGCATAGTGTGATCTCCAAGATCGAATGTGCAGTGGACCACAAATGCTCTTCACTAGCTGTCTTCATTGACGTAGAAGGCGCTTTTGACAAAACCATCTTCCACAGCATCAACGCAGCCCTCGAGAAACACGGTGTGGACTCGACCCTGCGAGGATGGATCACAAATATGCTCAGACTGAGAGCCGTCCAAGTTACGGTAAACGACACCACCAGAGCAATAGTGGCGAAGGGCTGCCCCCAAGGCGGTGTACTCTCACCGCTACTATGGAACCTCGTAGTAGACAGCCTCATCAAACGCCTCAATAGCAGAGGCTACTACACGGTAGGCTATGCTGATGATCTGACCATAATAATAAACGGCACACACGAAAACACGACATGCAACCTTATGCACCAAGCCCTAACAATAGTAGAAGACTGGTGCAAGGAGCACAAACTAGCAGTGAACCCTACCAAAACGGAACTCGTTCTCTTCACAAAGAAAAGGAAGCTAGCAACATTACTTTTGCCAAGCTTCTTTGGGACAACCCTAAGCCTATCGACTGAAACCAAATACCTGGGTATATTTTTGGACAAACAGCTAAACTGGGCAAAACACACTGATTACATCATCACGAAAGCCAGTATAGCCCTATGGCAATGTAACAGTCTCCTCGGAAGAAATTGGGGCATAAGTCCCAAAATCACCTACTGGCTATACACCACAGTTATGCGACCAATCATTACATACGGCTCTTTGGTTTGGTGGCCCAGGACTAACCTAAGTACAACCCAAAAGGATCTCGAGAAACTACAAAGATTTGCCTGCGTAGCAATCACCGGCAGCATGAGAACTTCCCCCACTGCCGCCTTACAGGTGATGCTGGGCCTACCTCCCCTACACCTCGTCGTAAGAGAGGAGGCGGCCATAGCGACCTTCAGACTCGAAGTATCCGGCACCCTAAGAAATGATTCTAGAATCAAACACACACGCATCAAAGAAGGCGCAATCAAAGAACAACCGATGATGGCATCACCCATCGACAGAACCCTGAAGACCCACTGCTTCCAAAAACACTACAACATAGAGCTCATAGAGGAGTGGTGTGACTACTCAGGTACAAGAGAGCTAAGGATTTACACTGATGGATCAAAAACCGAAGATGGGACAGGCGTCGGGGTGTTTTCCGGCGACCTAAACATTAAGACATCGAAACCACTTGGAACGCTCAACTCTGTTTATCAAGCAGAGTGTGTAGGTATTATCTAAGCGGCACACGCTATAGAGGCCAGGGAGGTTACGGATACTAATATTCGAATACTCCGACAGTGCCTCAGTCCTTCAATCCCTAAAGAGCAATCAGATCACGTAGAGACTGATACTAGAATGCCACAAGGCCCTAGATTCTAGGGCCTTGTAGGGCCTAGAACGTATCTCGGTACTAAATCACAACACGGTAACACTACAATGGATTAGAGGTCACAGTGGATCACTTGGAAACGATGCGGCTGACGAACTTGCCAGAAGAGGATCCAGCACAAAACCGTACGGACCCGAACCCATTGTGCCCATCCCTTTCAAGCAGCTAAGAAGCTGGTTAAAAGACCACACTCGCACACAAGCGGAGCAATGGTGGGCCTCGACACCAGGATGTAGGCAATCCAAGGATGCTATGCCATCCCTGGATACAAAGCTGACCAGGCGCCTTCTGCGCCTGGACAGAGACAGCTTGCGTCTGGTGGCGGGGACCATCACTGACAGCCCCCTGTGCAGAGCATGGATGGAGGCAGAGGAAACGGTGGCGCATGTGCTTCTGAGTGTACAGGCGTTACCAAGATCCGTGAGGAGACCCTTGGAACACCAAGATCCCTTGCGGATGCTCTGAGGAGACCGGGAAGTCTGATCTGCTTCTGGAGGGAGGTGGGCTGGTTGGAGTAATCGGCCACCATGGCTCACGCACAATGGTCCACTTTAAGGACTAAGTGCGGAAACCTGAACCCCATAAAGAAGAAGAAGAAGAAGGGTGTTACCGAGCGGGAATAACCCAAAATAAAAACTAGCATTCATGGACACTGCGAACGAACGAAACTTTTTTTTCCCGATCGTCAACAGTGTTGACGACAGGAACGAAAGGTGTTACCGAACGGGAATTACCCGAAATAATAAGTAGCGTTCGTCAACACTGTGAACGAACGAAACTTTTTTTTCCCGATCGTCAACAGTGTTGACGAAAGGGTGTTACCGAGCGGGAATAACCCATCTAATTGGTACCACATTCGTTGGTATTGATGGACGATTAGGTTGTTTGTGTATCGTTTCATTTAGTAGATTAACAAACCTTTCTCCGTTCAAAGCCCCATCAATGAATACGGGTCCGATGATATTGTTACCGTGAATAGCTGCCCAAACATTTAAAGAAAATCGGTACTGATGGGCTGACTCCCGCCACACGCGTGGATTTTGGTTTTTGGGTGCCCAATGGTGTAGGTTGTGCTGGTTCCACATGCCGTTTCTGGTGAACGTGCTTTCATCAGTCCAACAAATTTGAGAAAGAAAGTCACTATCCTCTTCAATTTTACTCAGTTACCACGGACACTAATTCACTCGATCAATTTTATCACGCGATAGCAGAGTATGTACTTTTCTAAACTTGAATTGGTGCGACTTTGGGTGCAATATTCTATGGACGGTCCTGTGATGAACTTGAAAATGCCTAGCACTCTGGCGGAGGCTAGTTTTGGGTTGGTTTTGGAAATATTATAGCACATTTTCAGTTAACTGCATTGGGTTTTGTCGTGTAGGTGGTCGATCAGGGCGTTGAAACCTAGGATCCACTGGCCGGTTTTCGCGGTTCGCTGAAGAACTCCTACAATAGTGCGAGGATTAGTAGGACATTGTCTTGAACAGCCATATCTCTCGCGATATGTCCTTATCGCAAGAGCGGCATTTTGACGACATTCTCCGTAAATTAGGATCATGTCCGCATATTCAGCTGCTGTGTAGTTCGGATGTGTATTTGCCATCACGATCACACGTTTACACAAGCACTAATAACACAACGTCCGTATCGCAAGAGATGTCAACGTACCTACTAGATTAGAAAACTAAAACAAAACAAAGCGTATTTATCAACAATAGGTGAGCGTCTTTTTCGCGGAAACATTCACAAAATTACTCGACGTAATTATGCACACTACTGTGAAGAAGTGTGTCAAGGACACGAGTTAGGCTAGCACTAGAAATGCAAAAAAATAATTCGATTTCGCTGCGAAGGGATGGGGAGGGCACGCGTCGCCTGCGTCGCGCCGCCCGCTCGCCGACAAAGGGATATCTCTTTCCTTTAAAGTATTGCTTATTCATTTTAATTTCATTGATGCGATGTTATGATCCGTGACCTCGGCAAATGACCGCTGCGCGACAGTTTCTTAAGTACAGGTTGCTCCAAAATGTTATTTTATAAAACTTTAAATAAATCCGCAAATAATAACGTTTCATGGTTTTTTTTTTTTTTCATGAATCGATAATGTGAAAACGTATGTGTTTTAAATTAATGTCACCATTGTAGCGCCACGTTGTATAATAAAAGCAGAAAAAGGTTAAAAATTTCTCATAACTCCTAAACGGATGAAAGGGATTTGAATGAAATATACGTCGTTAGTTTCGTCTTGATGACGCGAGTGTCACTGGCTACATTAAAATAAAAAAAAAAAAACAAAGATAATTGCTGGTTTTGGGGGCCAAATCGTGGATTTGAAAAGATTAAAAAATCCATTACCATCGAGTTGGGTATCAAAATGAAGTGTTTTGAAAGGAGATTACAAAAATATATGACACCTATATGTTTAAAATAAATTCAAAGTCACAAAATCTATAAACAAACACAAAAGTTAAATCATCTGCGAAGATTTTTACGCGACCAACAGAAGAACAGACACAAAAGAACTAAAACTTGGAAATAAAAAAAGTAGTTAAAAAACTAAAAAACTAAAAAGTAAGAAACAAGCACATTTTAAATTAAACAAAACTTGGAAGCAGGCAGGGTTCATTTTTTCACGATTTTTTTTATGTTAATTAAAATTACGGGGTGGAAGGGATACCAACGCGAAAACGGTTACCACGTATTCAGTACATCATTCTGAGCCCTCATAGAAATTTTTCATCGCTTATTGAAAAAAACTGCAGTTTATTTTTTGCAGTATTAGTATTGCACTATTGTAGGAAAATGCAGAGACCGATAAAAAAATTATATGTAGGGGAGCTCAGATTGATGTACTGAATACGTGGTAACCGTTTTCGCGTCGGTGTCCCTTCCATCACGTATAAAAACTGTATCAAAAATTAAAATATATTATTATTCTGATAGTTTACATAATTTTAAGTACTTAGGATACACCGTTACATTTTGATCGTTTTAATCCCGTGGAGGGTCAATCAGGTGCATGAAGTACTATCGATTTGTAAAGACAAAATAAAATAAAAAAAAATTTTTTTTCTTTTAAACTCGAATTAATTCTCGCATTAGTGAAAAAACAATGCGAACCATTAGTATGCACTATTCGATACTAACAACAATGACGCGTAAGCGCAGTCAACGTGGACTTACAAAAAATAGCCAATGCTAGAGCAAACCCCGCCCCCAAACCTTATTTGATTGGCAATGCAAAAGGCGCGCGCCCCGCGCACCCCGCGCGCTAAGGGCAGCACAAGACCATGTCATTTAAATAATTTAGATTCTCTAAGACGGTGTGAAACATGACGGATGTCCAGCACATTACGAGCGTAATGTACGTAATCACCTAAATTTCGTGTTTGGAGATCACTGGATTGGACGGGGTGGTCCAGTTGCTTGGCCAGCAAGGAGCCCGGACCTTACCCCGCTGGATTTTTATTTGTGGAGTGAGGTGAAACGATTGGTGTACAGAAACCAACATTAAACTCGTGAACAAATAAAAAGTGCGATAGTGGACGCGTTCGATGTTTTAAAAAGTGATAAAGACACATTATTGAAATTAAAAAACAATTTAATTAAACGTGCAAGATTATGTATCGAAAGGAATGGTTCCTTTGCATTTTGAACAATTATTACGCTATCGTGAAGTGTAGAAGTGATTAATTATTAGTTTTGTAACAGAACTTTTCTTTTTAATCGTTGTAAGTAATTTTGATTCCACATTTTTAAATACGCCATAACTCTGCGCCTGTTAGAACTTATTTTTACATGTACCTACCGCTTTTAGCATAAGTAATTCTTTTAATTTTATTAGGTATATTCCGACACCTAGGCACAAAGCAATTATGACGGTCCTAAGCCCGTAAAGGTATGAAGGAAAATTTGAAATCATTTCATTTGTTTACGTGAACACCAGATGAGCGGCTCAATAACCTAAGCTGATCGGGTTCATTAACCTAAGCTCGAAGGTAGGTAGTTAGGTACGCACTGACGACGACGCGGCGTACGCGTAGGTAACTAACTCGTGTGCTACTACTGGTTTCATGCATTTTGCGAATATTACGTTACCACTTCCAATTTTTTTTTATTTTAGGAAATAGAATGCTGTGCAAGCTGTTGATGAATAGTATTTTGTAAGTTAAACCACCCGTTCAAGGGATTAAAACGATCAAAATGTAACGGTGTATAATTTCGATATAAAAAAACTGCAGTTTTTTTTCAATAAGCGATGAAAAATTTCTATGTATGAGGGCTCAGAATGATGTACTGAATACGTGGTAACCGCTTTCGCGTTGGTATCCCTTCCACCCCGTAATTTTAATTAACATAAAAAAAATCGGCGTAACGTGAATAATCCAACACTAAATACAACATAATTTTAAACAAACTTATTCTACCACAGATTTTTCATCATTTTCTTCTCCAATTGGGTTATCATCTTTTTGATTTTCATTGAAATTTTGCGGTCCTGCCGAATTTTCTTGACCATTCCCATTATTTTTCGCATTGTTATTGTCAATCTTACGATTTACCTTGCTTTTCTTCGCAGAAGAGCGAATATTTTTCATACTTTTGCGTTTTAAGGCATTTCTTAACATTGTTTTAAAGAATTTTTCGTTTTGTTCCATCGTATAAGTTGAATCCCAAAAGTTAACCATGGTGAAAAAAATTTTTATTACGTTTTTGAAAGCTTTGAACCCTATTTTCACATCAGCTGCATTACGACTACCTCCAGTCCAGGAACATAGGCATAAAAAATTCTTCGTAAACAGTATATCCAGCAACCTGTAAGCACAGTTAACGCCGTTTTCCAGTAATTCAGAACTAGGTGCTCCCACATTGCCGTTAGAAAATGTTTGTAAACATTTTATAACACCAAAACATTTACTAACAAATGTTAACAATTGTTGCACTTTGTTAGAAACTGTTACATGTTATAAGTGCTCCTACATTGATGGAAAATGTTTAAACATTTTATAACATCTAGTATTGGCTCGCAGTTTGGTTTCGCCTTCTGAGGGCCGAGGACGTCTACACGAAAATGGAAGAAGATTTGCTCATTGGAATAGCTTTTATTTTTTGTTTAAAAAAGAAGAAAAAGCGCTCTTATTGGATGCGCCAAACGCTAAAAGCTAGAGGAAAATATAGTGCCACAGACTATCTCAAGGATTTGGGTATTGACGGTTGCTTAAAAGATTTTATAAGAATGAACAGTTCCGAATTTGAATATCTACAAAATTTAATTGGGGCAAAAATAGGCAAACGAGACACTACATTTAGAAAATCTGTAAGTGTGACGGAAAGACTTGCGGTAACGTTAAGATTTTTGGCAACTGGTAGCAGTTATAAAAGTCTTGGAAATGTGTTCAAGTTGTCAGACCAAGTGATATCTATTATCGTACCAGAAGTGTGCGAGGCTCTCAATGAGGTTTTAAAGGAATACATACAGGTAAGTCAAACAACATTTTTAATTATTTTTTTATTTACTTTTAATATGATCTAATCTAATCATACTTTAGGTAGGTACCTACCTTACCTTACTAATAATTTTTTTAATAATTAACAAACCAAACATGTATTTTTTTAATTTTTGATTGATTCCAACAAATCGTTTAATGATTGGGTCGAATCTTGGCTTGATTCCGATAAATTAGACGGACTGTGTTCTTGCGCTGGTACGAGTATGTGTCCTGGAGTTATCCGAAGAGCTGGTTTGAAATGAAGCCGAGGGACTCGGTGCGGTGTAGTATCCTCTCGAGCTACAGTCAGCATTATTTTCCGAAAAAGTGGATAGATTTGGTTCAGAGTTGTATCCCCAGGAACTACCAGCGGTTGGGTCTGTAAAGGTTGTTGGAAAATCATATTGTCCCATTGTCGCATTGTACAAAATATTGTTAATGTGACGTTGAGTAGTATTCTTAGCATGACTGTTTTTTATTTGTTTCAGTTTCATCGAGACATACTCTCCAAATGCGTCATTTTCATCCCTGCTTTTTCTAGATTCGTACATTCTATGTAAAATATTTACAGCTTCTTGTTGTGTTGGATCTTGTTCTACTTCAGGCCGTCTTCTTTTCCGAAATGGTTTTGGGGTGGCGAAAGGCGTGCCCGTAGTTTCATCAGTGACAGTATTTCCTGTTTCGTTCAAACTGGGAGTGTTTTCTGAAGCAATTCTGTTTTCTTCGTTACCCTGAAAGAATAGAATTAAACGATAATTTTAAGTTATAGGCGCGTCAAATTAGCTAAAATCTTTTTCTATTACTTAACAACCCTTAACTGAATTCATATTTTTTTATAGTGTATTCTATTAATATTTCATACTTAATAAAAATATCCAATAAAATTTGTTAGAATAACGAGTTATAAATTTATTTTTCGCGCCTATTTCTTAATCTTCTATTTTTGTTCCAGATACCAACAACACCTCAAGAGTGGCTACACGTGGCAAATTCATTTGAAGAAAAATGGAATTTCCCAAATTGCTTAGGAAGTATCGATGGAAAGCACGTAGCCATACAAAAGACAATTGATAGCGGCAGTGAATATTACAACTATAAAGGATTTTACAGCGTTGTACTTTTAGCGATAGTGGACGCAGAATACAACTTTCTGTACGTGAATATTGGCTGCCAAGGAACAGTAGAGAACGCATTTGGGATTTTGTCAGCCAGATTTAGAGTTTTACGAACTACAATATTATTAGATCCAGAAAAAACTTCTACTTTAATTCGCTACTTCGGGGAAGAAAGGGCGTAAAAGCCACTTTTGGCCAAAATGAGTTAATAATGCAACTTTGTTTAGTTTTCGACGCTCTATCGATCTGTATATTTAAAATTTCAATATTCCCAAAAAAATGGCTTTTACCCCCATGATTTTTTTCTCACCAAAACCATTTTTATTAAAAAAAATTGACGTATATGACATTATTTAATTATTTCAAATTAATAAGGGCGTATCACCATAGTATGAAAGAATATTTGGTCGTAAATACAATATTTATTACGTAATGACTTTTAATAAAAAGAAAGTAAAAGATAAAAAAAATAAAGAAGAATACGATTACAAGCAATAAAATTAAAAAAGTAAGAAAACGAAACAAAAAACAGAAAAGGAAATAGAAAAAAAAGAAGATTACTAATTATTGTCAATTTGATTTGATTTATGAATGAATAAAACTGATTTGCATCTTAACTAAATTTATTTATTTAATACACCAATACCTACCTAGTAGAATAAATTACAAACATACCATTATTTTATACTATTTTATCAATTTTAGTTAATTTATTTCTTAATTAATTAATATTAGATGATAGTAATTATTTATCACAGTTAACTTAAAATTTAAATTAATGAAAATAATCAAAGTTCAATTCAATTAAATCTTTTCTTTTGTTTCACTATTCATGAATCGTGTGCATTTAACTTAACAGGTAGGTAACCTAATTCGTTATAATAAATTTGAACTATGATAAATCAGATAATAATAATTATTATGCTATTATTTTGAGCTTCTATGCACCTTAATTTCAATATTCACCACATTAAATCTTACAAAATTATAATAATTGTAGGTTTACTCACGATAATTGTTATAAGTGGTGCAGTCATTACGACCTTTTCACTGTCTAAAGATGGTTTATACGACACGATGTATGTTAGCATTATAGATATTTGTGGATTTACGTCCTATAGTACGTATTTATAGACGGTGTAAAAGCCATTTTTATTAAAATTTTGGGTCGTAAATCCATCCTATCTTCTAAACCATAAGGTCTACTTAAAATTAAGCTTCTTGATATTAAAGAGCACTTAAATGCAAGTAAATATCACCAATTCATTCGAATTTAACTCTATTGCAAAAAAAGTTATTTTCCAAAATTTAAAAAAAAAAACGTTTTTTCGCTCCCCTGTAAAGTTGCTATTTTGGCTTTTACGCCCTTTCTTCCCCGAAGTAGCGAATTATGACATGCGTGCTACTGCATAATTTTATAAGAAAAACTGAATCGAGCATGATTTACGCTCCATCTCAATACTATGATGGAGATAACATAGTAACTGGTACACGTATCGATGGACAATGGAGATTAGAACAGCAGCAATTAACACCACTTGAAGCATGTGAATCCCTGACAGATGATGGGAAAGAAATAAGAAAAGAATTCGCAGAATATTTTTCAAATGAAGGGTTTTTGGACTGGGCATCTAAATATTATTAAAAGACGTTAAAATAAAACTCACCTGCAACCCTCCATCGACAGTTAAACTTGGAATATTTTTGCCTTTAAGGAACATGAGTTTTTTAAATGCAAACCATTTACTTGACTCATTAGCTCCTGCACCAGATTTATTAGATTTACATTCTCGGTTAAATTGACCTACGAGTGATCGAATCTTTTTTTCAATTACTTTTTTATCCATATTAAATTCACTGGCAATTTCCATCCAAGCATCGTGTTTTTTATTTCGGTCTTTGTAGCTCTCTGACATCGTGTTCCATAGTACTTCTCTTGCTTGAAACATTTCAATCAGTTTGTAAACATCATCGTTATTCCAATTACCGGACATATTTTATTGCTTGGCGCACGCGCAACCACTAATACACACGCACAGCGATGCACGCTGACACAAAGGGACTGACAAGCGAGACACCACGCGCAGCGACCTACGTACTCTAACCCCCACCGCACCGCACCGCCTATCCCGCCATCACCCTTATAAAATGTTTACTAACATTACTAAACATTTTCTAACATGAAAATTTATTTGTGATTAAATGTTTGCTAACAAATGTTTACTAACGTTATTAAACATTTTCTAACGGCAATGTGGGAGCACCAATACAATTGAGTATTGTTGCTTGAGTTTTTCAAATGTTTCCTTGTTTGAGAGCTCCTGTTCTAGTATTTCCAAGTGGCCAATGTCATTTATAGGTCTTAGCATGGAGGATTCTACTTCCATACCCTTAGCCTCACCTAATAGTGTTACAGTTGTTGGCTGCCGATCATTTCTTAATTCTTCAACTTGCACAGAAATTTCTGCAAGTTTTTTCATGATTTTGTCTTGATTTTCCATAGTATGTTGTTGTATCATGTATATATTATTGATTCCTTCTAGGGTCTGGTGTCCACCAGTGCCAAGTGACTGATGCGCGGCTACGTGTTCAATTTGCCTCGGGGTTCCTTCGGAGACTACTTCATAGATAACATTTTCTGCATGGGTAATCACATGAATTGGTGTTTGATTGGGGGCTACTAAATTCGCCATAGGATCGATCTGCAACAAAATTACCTGTTATTATTTTACTTTTATTATTTAAAAATTAAAGGCGTTCGTGGGATCACTGAAGGAATAGTAGACAAGTAACCGGCATTCTAGGCACTTTAAGAACGCGCAGTAGTGTTTGTCGGGTAGTCGGGTGCCCGAGTATATTTTACCCGTACCTACTTATATCACAGATTAGATAATGGTCACTATGTAACAGATACATCACTCCTATTATAAAAGTTAAGACGCTGCAAGAAGAAACGTAGGTACCTCCACGACGCGCGCCGGGAAAAAAATTCCCGCGCAAAATTGCGGACCTACCAGCCTACCTACTTAAAACGCTGCATTACGCGAGTTACGAAGGCATGCTAAAAAAACTATACTAATATTAGTGGCGAAGTAGGAATAAAATATAGGTCTCGGTTAGTGTCTGTTCGAAATAGGTATCAATTTAATACATAGCTTAGCAGCCAATGACGTAATATAGTAGAAATATGTCATTGATAGCAGTTAAGTTTTTTATTCCAATCTCATACCATACTTAAGCCATTACCTTGGTTCAGACGGACACACGTTAAGTGTAACAATTGCACTACGACTTATTTCCACGGACTACACAAGTACCTAACTACCTACGTAGGTACCTATATCGTAAAGTGACACGTAAATTTTGGAAGCTAACAACCACAATAACTTTAAATGTCACTTCCAATTTAGTATAAAAAAATCGCATGCAAATCTATAATTATATAGGTACCTAAAATTAACCAAAACTTAATAGTAAATAAACACACACTATCAAGATTTTTTATGGTAATGAATGATGTAGGTTTAGGCATTTGTAGGTAATATTTCCCTACTCGTATGACCAACCTATCTAAATAGGTAGAACTAGAAATAGAAATCGACTTGTTTGTTTTGTATGTACGCTTTGCCACTAACTTATATACTATAGACGTATACCTACTAGGTACTTAGAGATTCGGAAGGAGGAAGTAGATAGTAGGTACTACTTACCAAATTTTGAGCCATGGAGTTATAATTTGGACCTGCAGCAGTAGAATTCGGTTCTGAACGATAGAACGTTTGTTGAACACAGCTGTTCTGATCAAGATCTTTGACGGTGTCTGTTTTGTTTAGCATATTTGCCAATTCTTCTTTAGCCTCTTCATAGGTTTGCTTTTTTTTTCGTTTTAAGGAACAACTCATCGTAAGCCAATCTGCGCGAGGTTGGACCCTGCTGTCTTTCGTTAATAAATCCGCATTATATCTTGGCCATCGAAGTTGCCCGTTGTTCTCCCACAGGGACGGTACAGAACACAATTCTGGGCGGCCCTTACGACGTGTTGAATTATTTTAAAAGATTTTTCCTGAAACGAATTAGAAATTATCGTTACGATGCAATGATACGTATTTTAATGTAGGTGCAACACAATAAATGACCTAGGTAAATAACGGAACACATACTGCGAAGTTTAGCCTATCGCGTCGTTACCAACGGTCGTTATTTTTACTGTTTACTGTCCGGTGAGGATTAGCATGACGCGTGTGACTGAAAGCTCGCAACCGATTGATTAAATTGCAAGTCGAGTCGGCGTGACTACGGTGAAGCGTTAAGCGGTACCGCGGTAGCGAGCGCGCGGATGCGGGTGTGGGGGCGGGGGCGGAATAGAACGGAGCGCGGGAGTGAGACGGTGCGGGCCGTTTATTCCATAAGACGACGACGGGATTTTTTTAGAGGGAGGTGATTTGTGGTTTGGAGTGCAGACGCCAGCACATCACGCTACTACAAACTGTCAAATTTCTTTATTAGATTTTCATCTTTATCGCTAAAGCATTAGGTTAATTGGGAAAATTTGCGGTTAGCTTGATGTGCTGGCGTCTGTACATAAAACAAATAACAAAACATGGGTTAGAATAAACTAGAGCCCAGTGCACACCACACACACGATATCTGCTATTTTTTTTAAACACAAATGAGTTTTTTTTCGTCACGAAAAAAATTCAAAGTAAGACGTATTTTAATTTAAAATGTAGATACCTAATCAATTTAGTGAAACCCGGGCGGGAAAATTCCACATTATAAAAGGTTTTTGTTCCTTCGATTAGAGAACCCTAACAATCTGAGTAATGTAGAAATGTGGTCAACTATACATTGTTATTCAGAAGTTAGTGTAATGAGACTGCTCTTTTTCAAGTTATAGCTTAGCTTTACAAGACATGTGTGCACTTTTATTCAGCATTATAAAGCAAAACAATCGACTGCCATTAAAAATCTTTGCAACTTATACTTACCAGGAATTCACGAAATCACCAAAATGCCTAATCTTACAACTACAACATTTTCAACTCGATTCATGTTATTTTGTGCGGATATAATTGCTAGTTGACAAAAGTACTTGTGACGAAATAGCCAACTATTTCGTCACAAGTACTTTTGTCAGATCTAGTATGTATGTATGAAAATACTATTTACTATCTTTTATCTTGATTATTCACGCGGCGCGTCTTAAATAATGAAAAAAAAAACATACTATTCACGACAAAGTTACTTGCGCACTGACAATTAACATATAGCAGACCTCTAACTTGTAAATTAAAATTTACTTACCGATTTTATAAGTTCACCATGTCAAATCAACATTTGAAACCACATCGACATTAACACTCTCCCTGCCAGCAATATACATATAAGGGTTTTAGAGTCCAGCAGGCCATGGAGTACGCCGGCGGCCCCCAATGTAATGTATCTTGACAGGCTGTGACCTAAATTGCAAAATCATTCCAGCAAGCCATGGGATCCGCCGGCGGTATCCATCAAAATTAAAACAGCAGGCCGTGGGACCCGCATTGACCCCCCAAATTCAAACATTTTTCCTACCTTCTGGCTTGCAGATAGAAAAAATCTAACTGTACTATCGGCCTCTGAGAAAAATATCCTTTAAGATAAAAAAAAAAAAATTATAGCATTTGTTGACTACCTATGAGACTGGTAAAAATGAAAATGAAATTGTTTTAAATCAATCTATATTTACTCCTTTATAATAATTATTACAGTTTGCAAATCAACAAGTACAAAAAAACATTATTTTTTAGTATGAATATTGGCACACATAAGGCAAACAGTGTTAGTCTTCTTAGTAAATTTCTTTGCTTCCAGACTTGATTATCCTTGTCTACGTATATTGTCGTGCAATGGATGCACTTACGACGCACCAGTCGGTTGCGATTGTCAAATAACGAAATTTTTCCGAATTTGTGCTCGAATGAATTGTCGGAATTAGCTGTGCGTTCTCGTAAATTTAGCAATTGGATGCAAAGATTTTCACGAAACTGGGTAATAGTGTACCGTTTGCTGGTGTTATTTGTTTTGGCCTTGTAAATCAAGTATGCATTTACTACAGATGTGGTTAGCAATAGTTCCATCGCCAGTTTTTGAAACCAACGGATACTGCGCCTGCAGTGCTATTCTCTAAAAGACAATTTCATGGCTGTAAGCTGCGACGAGCTCGTCGTCGAGACAGCTTTGAGATCGATCGAGCGTGTAGCGCTGATTAAAACTGTATTCACTAACGTGGTTGTGGTCGTCGACGAACTCAAGGCTGCATCCTCCCGTCGCTGCCGTCGCTGGTTTCGTAGACGAATTAGGGCTTGGAACAAATTCTTTAAATCATAATCGATCAATCTCGACTAAGAGTTATAAGGGTTTAAAATATATATTTAAGGTCTATCTTGAAGTATTTTAAGTAATAGAGCAAAACTATAAACATATTTGATAATTTTATAAGCTTAATCCATATTTCTAATTACATTTTAAAGCTGAATGACTATTCCTTTACCTATTTCGATAACGCGACTCAGCCGCACGGCGACCAATCACCAATCACACAAACAAACGTCAAAACACTCAAGTATCAACAAGCGACGCTATCAAAACCACTTGAATTTTTCATTTAAAAACTTCTATGTGCTTTCTAATTTGTAACAGCGACTGCTTTGAACAAAGGTTTCTGTGTCTAAGAGGATAAATACACCTACTGTTAAGTGAGTATTATACGTTTACTGTTATTAGTTACTAATAAAGTTAATAATCTTTAACTAGTATTTGTATTACATCTGTAATAATTATGTCCGTAAAACAATGATGGATAGGGATGCGGCAGGGGTGAATGGGGATGAAACTTTAAAGTGTATTTTAACATGGAAATAATCGAAGTAGTTTGGTTTGTTTTAAGCATGCCAAGAAGTACGATTCCATCCCGTGCGCAAGTAAACATGTTATTAGAGAGTTTAGAAGAGCGACGTTGGCTTGCCACAGGGCACCCTCGAACGTCTCATGCCCGAGACCGCACACAAGCAGCATGGCAAGAAGTAGCTGTCAAGTTAAACAGCGATGGAAGTGGCTGCATTAAAAGTTGGAAGCAATGGTCAAAGGTTTGTTGTGGTCCAATTATAAGATAATATATAATATTATTGATGCTATAAATGTGAAATCTTGATAATTAGACATTGGATATATTTTTTAGTATTGGAAAGATAAGAAGTCAACGGTAAGAAAAAAAGCTAGTCAAATACGAATGGCTATGCAACGAACAGGTGGTGGTGAACTGGAGGAAGGGTTTCTCTCTGCAATTGAAGAAAGAATAGTTGCAATAATGGGTGGTGAACGCTTTGTTACTGGTGACAGGGAGCTAGAAATTGACCTTCATGTATTTATGATTTGCTTGTTTTAATTTTATCAAATCTTTATAAAGTAAAATTATATTGTAAAATATTTCCTGAAACATCAATCTAATGTTCATAAATTTTATTTTTAGCCTGCTTATGAACCTGAACCAAATCCTGACATGCCAAATGCATCAGATGCTGTGCTCTTGGTATGTATAATGAAATATAATTCAACACATGAAACAGTACCTACTTTCCAAAAAATTGTTAAGTCTACATCTGTTTGCAGAGTTTACAAGATGATACAGAGGAGGCAAATGCAACTCCAGTGTCAGAGAGCATACTTCAGGTAGGTATTACTAGTTTTAAACTACTTACACCATTTATGAAAACTGTACTTAAGTGAAAGTGAAGTTATAATTTACAAATTTAATTTTGTAGAGTCATGTGCAACTCCCTGTAGAACATACTACTACAAGCATACTGCGCCAGACTGAACAGTCCACACCTTCCATACCAGTAAGTTATTTCTTATAAAATATAATATTGTGATGTTACATTCTAAATAAATGTGATGATGCTAATTAAAATACATTTGCAGGATGTACAACCAGGCCCATCTTGGCAAAGGGACATATTAATTGAAAACCAGACTAATATGGAACAAACGGTGAGATTTTAAATAAAAGTCTTACAATTTTTTTAAAGGAAATTTACAAACCTTTTTGTGTTGCTGTTTAAGGCTGGATCCTCACCTGACCACCAGACCGCCAGACCTGCAGTTCCTCATAGGAGTAATGCCCCAATTGCCTCTTCATGTAAGATTAACTTCATTACAATTTTTATTTTGGCTAATTATTTGTTTAGTGTAAAACACACTACATAGTAGTGGTCTCACTTTTGATTCTCAGGTTGGGCCAAGTTGTTGTTAGATAGTTTTTCAACTCTTACTCTTTCTTACTTAGAACTTATTCAATCAACATGCTATATTACTCGTATAAGTAAGTACATATACTACATAGTAAAATCTTTTCGTTCAGAGAGTGATGTGTTGCTATTATACTGACATAATAATGAACACTTTACATTTGTTTTGCCTCTAGTTACTAAGTAATTTTTTTATGTTTGCAGCACCTCGGAGGCGTCGAACGGTACGACGCCGTCTGATCCAGCGCTCACCACCTTCTCAAAGGCAGTCACAAATGGCGAGCTTGACTGAACGGTTTGTCGCCCTTGAGGAGAGGCGTTTGGAAAATGAAAGAGTTTTGATCGACAACCAGCAGAGGATGTTAGAGATTTTTAGGGATATAAGTGAGGCATGGTCAAGGCAGACCCAGGCGTTGCAGGATTTGTGTGCATCCATGAGACGAGGGAGTTAAATTGAACCATCTATGTATAGAATTTAAGTCTACTTTTAGATATTAAGTAGGTATATGATAGATGTTAAGATAATATACACATAGTAGGTAAATGAAATTATTGTGATACCCAAATTTAAGTTAACTAAAACAAGCAGGTAATTTCTTATAAATAGTATCTGCTTCTATATCAAGTTGCCTATGTCTATAAAATTTGGCTTTTGTGGACAGGATATGAAAATTCAGACTTGTTAAGATGATTTGGTAATCATCTCATTTGATTTAAATAATGTAGTTTTTTATTATTTTATATTTTGTTCATCTGAGAATGTTCTAGGCTTAGACTGTAAATTTGTAGACCATTGTCTAATTTGTTTAGTGATTGGTACTTGTTGATGACTCTCCCATTCCTAATAGCACTGTAATTTGAAGACTTTGTAAAAGCCAATTATTCTTATAAGAGTAACCAACCGAATAAGAAACAACAATTGCAATCATGTACTTAGCTTCTGACTTTCCTAGGTGCCATGTAGGTTAATGTAAAATAATTTATGTTTTTAAAACACATTGTTTTGTGGTAAATAAAAAGAAGACATAATTAAGTAGTTATCTCATTTAATTACTCATGCTCTACATTAATAATAATCACAACTAATTTAATAACAAAGAGTATAAAATCAAAAGCAAAACTCATTTATTCAAACTAGGCTGATAATCAGCACTTTTCGAACATCAAAATTTACTTTACTTATTTATGAGTGACACTCCCCCAAAACGCCTCCCCCCCCCCCCTTCAACACTTCCTAGTGTTTTAGCTGGAACAAAGAAGTGGCGGAACAAACTCCCCAGCAACACATCTGCATGTTAGGTTGGTTAGAAGAACCAGACTCGATACAATAGTAAGGTGCAAGTTAATGACTACAGACACAAATCAATAATTAAAAAGTATATGCTTAATAATAAAAAATGTCGTAACATATCAGTGAACTAAACTTGTAGAAAGAACATAAATAACAAACAATGAGCTTTTAAACAAAGATTAGATTTTACTATGGCTTTAAACGCATTAAATGGCAAGTCTAGAAAAGAAGATGGCAGTTTGTTATATAATGTTATACAGAGCCCGACAAATAAATTATGAACTTTATGAAGCCAGTGAAAAGGAGCGCTGTTTTTAGTGTACATCATCCTATATCCATATCCGTACATCCATCCTATATCCCTTATATCCTATCTAAACATATTTTCAACATCTGAAAAGAATGGAAAGCATATTTGGAATCTTAAATATGACGTGCTCGCCATAATTGATTAACTAAATCTCGCCTACATAATTGCCCACTGACTAAGTCATCATGTGTTGGGGCTAGCTGTGTCAGGATTCCAAGTAACCTAGATTCTTCATCTAAGTCATATTGGTCCAAGTTAGGCGCTGGTAGCCCAGCACGATTACACATGTTGTGTAAAACACAGCAAGCTATCACTATTTTTCCCACTGTTATAGGGTCATAGTGCAATACTCTATGAACTAATAAACATCTAAACCGGCCTTTCAGTAGTCCAATAGTCCTCTCCACACTGTTCCGAGCACTACTGTGCAAATGGTTGTAATGGCTCTCTGGAGTCCCAGTTTCTGGATTACTAAATGGAGCCATTAAATAAGGCCTTTGAGGATATCCTGAGTCACCTGAAATTAATGAATGAAGCTGGGAATTAAATGCAATCTTGACTTGTGTGCCAGTCATCATGGTTCTTTTTGTAAATAATAACTTACCAAGCAAGTACACAATTTCTCCATTATTATTTAAATTTTCCAAATGCTCCTTAACTCTAGTATTTGAAAAAACAAAACTATCATGTGTTGCACCCCCAAACGTCACATCCACATGTAAGATATTTAAATCAGCATCATTAATCTGCAATAAGTAATTAATTATTTACAGGATTCAATGAAATTCTAATTATTTTAATGAAAAACCAGTTTACATACAATTAAAACATTCCTGGCATGATAGCCTTTTCGGCAGTAATATCTCTCCTCATGTTCCTTAGGACGTATCATTGAAATCAGGGTACCATCCACGCAACCTAGCACCCCAGGAATATTGAATTTTTCATAAAACCTGTAATCAGCATTCAAATTTCAAACAATGGCTCTTGTTATAAGAAAGAAGCAAGAATCTAGAGACTAATAAGAAAATGTTGGTACTTTTAATACTTTCCTTGACTTGAGCACTTGTCGATCATTCTGGTTTTGCGGAAATCTAATATATTTACTTATGATTTTTTTGTTATTGAGAGCATTAACAACTTCGTGGATTGCCCTAGACGCAGAAGACTGTGATATGTAGGTGTCCACATTCTTGCCGATAATTTTCTGGTAACTTCCATTTGCCAAAAATGATAGAGTGCATAATATCTGAAACATCAGGAAATCAATAGGCTTTTGTTGGTGTGTTGTCCCCTAACATAAAAAAACAAATTGTAAACAAACCTTTAGCCTCTTGGTCAAACCACTGGAACGAACTCGTAGACGCATAAACGGGGTTAAATCGTTTTCTAATATATTGATTAAATCCTCAGAAAGCCTGTAAATATTAATAAAATCTAAATCACGGGATATTGTTTTAATCTTCCTTATTTGTTTCGCCTGTCGAGCTTTCTTCAAATCATCACTTTTCTTTGCTTGTTCTAATAAATGTAGCTTTATAAGTAATCGAGCTGCCATTTTTTCAATTACGTGATTTAAAAGAATCGAAATATAAATTTTATTTTAAAGTACAATTTAATGTTTTTGTCAAGAGTATGCGCGATTATTGTAGCTTTTGGATTTGACAGTTGTAGGCGAGGCTGCGGGCGAGGTCGTAAGCGTATTCGTCGCTGTTTTTTCTTAGTGAATACCAAAATGTATCAAGAACTGTCAATTTGCCCTCCGTACTACTCCGTAGGTTAGTTTTAACTCACGGCCGTCACAGCCTTGAGCGCTAGTGTAGCTTCATTCAGGTTAGTGAATACCAACTTAAGTTTCACCGCTGCGGCAGCGCTGCCAACAAGGCTGTATCGTTAGAGAATAGCATTGCTGGACGGATTACAATAACTGCCTATCTGATCCGACAAGTCTATAGAACATTTATGTTTATTGTAATCTGCGATTACTGTAGGTTTCAAGGAAGTTTTTCTTCTATTTCGCTTGCTACACACATCAAAAGTGTCTAGGGATCAAGCATTTTTATGCGGATTTCTTGAGATTGAGATGTGGCTTTGTAATAAATTTATGATTTTATAAATTTATATGGATCCTTTTTGGTGCATTTCATAATTTGAATCAGGAACTGTGAATCAAATTCGAGTAAAAGATGAAAATCAGCTGTCAATATTTTCCCTATAAAAACATACAACGCATTGAAGACATTATTAGTGCTACTGTTTCCCTACTACTGATTAAAACCAACGTTATTATGGAGCGGCGACGTCATTTAAGCAGGGAAGAAATGCTCAGAGCCTTGGGAATGATAGAAGCTGGTTCCCGGCAACGTACTGTGGCTTTAGCTCTGAATACAAGTTAGAGTGTTATCAGTCGACTTTGGACACGTTACCGAAGCACTGGTACCGTGGCTGAGCGCCATGGAAGACGGTATCGCTGCACCACACGGAGACAAGACCGATACATTCAAATCTTAACTCGAAGAGCTCCAACAATAACCGCCATGATGTTAGCCGTGAGGCTTCATCACTCTTCAGGGAACTTAATTAGCGACCAAACAGTCAGAAACCGCTTGCATGAAGTGAACCTTCATTCCCGAAGACCGATACGGGTACCACCTATAGCAATGCACAATCGTAGGATTCGATATCAATGGGCTCTTGAACACAGAAATTGGGCAGAAGAACAATGGCGTTTCGTGTGCTTTTCTGATGAGTCTCGTTTTGGTATGAGACCGGATACAAGACGTATACGACACTGGAGAACCCCTGGACGCCAACAGCGATTAAAATCCTGCCAGGATGTCCATCCTTATAGTGGTGGAACCATCATGGTATGGGCGGGTATTTGGATCGGCGGAAGAACTGAGTTGATTTGGATCAGAGGCAACCTCAACGCTCAAATTTATGCTGAGACGATTGTATCAGACGTCATCGTTCCTCTACAAGTGCAAATCGGTCCCTTATTTCAGTTAATGCATGATAATGCACGACCGCACACCGCAAGAGTTGTAAGACAGACTCTCGCCGCAGCTAACATCAATGTCCTGCCCTGGCCTGCTCAGTCGCCAGACTTGAACCCGATTGAGCATGCATGGGATATGCTACAGAGAAGAGCTCTGCCGAATATGGAGGGTATCCAGTCGCAAGAAGACCTTTTTTTGTTGTTGCAACGAACATGGGCGGCCATTCCACAGCGTGATTTGGATGAACTCATTTTGAGTATGCCAAACCGATGTTCTTGTGTTGTTAGTGTTCGCGGTAGAAACACGGATTATTAATTGTTTAAGTTACCCAATAAAATTTTAAAGAAAACTGTTATTTCAGTCTTTTTTTCGAACTTTAATGTTAGTGGTTCAAATGTCAAAAATCCCTTTATTAGGAAAATGGCAAATTTCTTTATTAATGCAAAGGTGACTTGGTTTATCGTTACTGTGACAAACGAAAACACTTTATTTGATGAATCCTTAAAGAAAATTTTAATTAATATCAATCAGGAGAAAAGTTATTGCAAAAATATATGTTGATCCCTAGACACTTTTGATGTGTGTAGTTACTGTGACAAAACCCACTGTATACTTAGTAGACAAGGCTAAAACATCGCGCTTGTCTTTCCATTTGAGTACCAATATTCCCTGGTTGTTCTGCATGGCAATTAATTCACCTTTTTGCAATTTTCCCTGTACGACGGTTTTCGGTAACCCTTTTCGATTTTTTCTGAGCGTACCGATCAAATGAGTAGATCTCTGTAAAAGGGATTCGGCTAGATCTACACCATCAGTGGGGTGCAGTGGTCCCCCGCGATGGGTAGGCTACGAATAATTGACAGGAAAAAAAAAGTCACATTTACCTATACTTAATATTTAAAAATAAGCCTGTAAAAACAAAAGTTATACGTACCTACAATTCAAAAGTAGCACACTTAAAACATTGTGCTAGTGGATGCTTTGAATAGTAAAAGGGATGCCCCTTTTACTATTCAAAGCATCCACTAGCGGGAGGTAATTTAAGTAAAGTTATAACCTGAAAAACTAGTATTTACAAAAACAGCTGTGCAAAATTTGGAACTTTTACCCCCAATATCTCCGTAACTAGAGGGTTCTCAGGTATGGCCAAAGAACAAAAAAATGATCGCAATGGTGGGGAGAACAAGTGCCCTTCATTTGCGTTAAGGGTCCTTTTACACCCTCTATGTTTTTCTGATAGGTCATGCTTTTTGGCCGAGGAATGAAAATTATGCAAATCAATAAATCCCTTGCTCCACTTACTGGCAGTATTAAACAAAATGCACGGAAAACAAAATAATTTCTTGTGTGTATGCAGCCACACAGCCAGGTAAATGTTGTAAAATTATAAGGATTGAAATGACGAGTACGGGATGGAATTACCATATTTTTGGATTAATTCTCGTAATTCGGGTACACATCTACCTTTAGATACTACTTGAACCTTACGCTACTTGAGAAAACTTATTACCTTTAATATCCAACAAACACACATTATCAACACAAACTTCACAAGTAAATACCATTGTTATTTGTTAGGTTACACACCAAAACACACACAACAAAAAAAGGTTATAACCAGGGACCGTACAACCCCGAATATAAGTTAATGCTTCCGATTGTGCGCCTACAGTAACGGAAAATGTTACCTCTTGGTAGTGGTAGCCCTTTCATAACACTAATGTTAGGGTAACCCTATCAATAAGTTAACCAGTACAAGATGTTACCGGCTCTTGTATAATTTCCAATTGAAGAAGATAACCGTTTGAAAGGGTTTGTCGGGGTAATCAAAGGGTTTTAAATCAAATCATTTTAAATTACGCTGGAGTGGAGGAATAGGCATTGACCTTGGAAGTTTGGAATCATATAGAATCGTTCATTAGTGTTTCTTACTCGGTTTGATAGGACGGTGCTTTCTTTTTAAGTTATAAATAACATTTGAATATTGAAGATGAACAAAGGTAAATATGTGTATTTTAATTAAGTATCACATAAGTATCACATATGTACCTATAATAAAACTGTAAATAACCTTTGTCTGTACATTGAATATATTATTTTAAAACTTAATGGGGGTGTAATAAGTAATCATAATCAGTATAGATACTAAATCACCGATTTTTGAACATTTTGTCTGTCTGTGTGTATGTTTGTGCACGCATCGCGCAAAAAGTACGCGGCTGATTTTAAAAAATCAAATAGTGAGCGCCGCTACTGCCAGAATTATTCCACAAGAATTTGAAATCAACATTTACCAAAATTAAATCTCGGTTTAAAACAAATACAATTGGCTCAAAAAGCGTTTAAAAAGTAAAAATGTAAGCACCTATTTATTGAACGTTGGGAGACTGCTAAGTATAATAAAGATGAAACAGCAAAAAAAAAAAAATTTTTTGCTCGTTTCGCTCGCGCTTACATCCTAAGTTCCGGTCGAATAACTGAAAAAAAAATCTCGCTATTTCGACGGTCGAACTAATAAGAGCAAACCATATTTTTTTACTGTTTCACTTTTAATATACTTAGTGGTCTCCCAGCGATAAAAAATAGGTACTTACATTTTATTTTTACTTTTGAAACTAGTGAGAACAAAGGAAAATTATTACTTAGCGGTCCCTCGATAGTAAATAAGTAGGTACATATTATTTTTCACATTTTAAAAGTATTTCTCTCATTCGAATAAATCTTGATTTGAACGGATCAACATTATATCCTGTAACAAACTTCCACCCATATTACTTCTTAGAGGGTTTAATATAAATTTTACTGATGAAAATAACCACTGATACCTGCGTTGCAGGAGCTGCAAACACTACATTAACTACTTTCATTAGAGAGGGATCAATTGATGCTCCTTTGTTTGCCCAGTGGGCTAATACAGTGTGATTCTTTATAATGTGCACATATCGAAATGGGGGAATCTATGCTTAATTTTATCGACGGAAAAATTATTAAAAAAAATCTAAATATTTTTTAATATTTTATATGGAATTTTTAAAATTTTGTCTGCTACTGTGACCCCAGTGTAAACAAAACGGTGTAACTTTTAAACTAAATTATCTATCGCGATGAAACAAACTCCATAATGATTGGAAGCAATTAGGCGTCCTCGTAAAATGAAAATTGTTAATATATTGAAAATAAACACGTTTTTTGATCAAAAAAACTTTTTTTTTTCATAACTTTTTACATAAAATTGTTTCATCGCGATAGATAATTTAGTTTAAAAGTTACACCGTTTTGTTTACATTGGGGTCACAACAGCGGACAACATTTTTGAAAATTCCATAAAAAATATTAAAAAATATTTAGATTTTTTTAAATATTTTTTCCATCGATAAAATTAAGCATAGATTCCCTCATTTCGATATGTGTACATTATAAAGAATCACACTGTATATTGGTATTCAAGGGTGTCTGGGTTCAAATCTTAATTTACTTAACATTCCATCAAATGTATTTAATGACGACCTCTCAGCTAACCCACGAGTTGCCTCAGTTTCTTTTAAATAATTTTCTAATGGTAATGTTGTTTGAACATGCTGCCTGGCGCTAGAGTCATCTGGTAATTCAGAAATTTCCGTTGGAGACTCAGATAATGTGAGAGATTGCAACTGTTGGAAAGCCTGCGCTATTAATGTTTTTGCCTTCTCACATTCTTGATCAGACAAAATTATGTTGAGGCGACCATCTAAATATAAATTTTCTATGACTAAATCATTACTTAATAAATGAGTTTCTCTACCTCTCATGGCTTTAACTAAGTCCTCTGCAAATGAGGTTCTAATAGCTTCCAACTTTATTTTGCAATTAAGCCATTCTGTGAAAAAGTCACCAATCGTGAGCTGTTCGCGTTGTAATGCTACTGTCGCCTCATAAACAGGTTTAAGGCAAGCAATTAAATTTTGGATTTCTATCTAGAAACTATCAGAAAAAATACTCGTAAGATCAGAATATTGAACATAGTTGTAGTATTTAGGTAGGTAGTATTTAGGTAGGTAGTATTTAGGTAGGTAGTAGGTAGGTAGTAGGTAGGTAGTAGGTAGGTAGTAGGTAGGTAGTAGGTAGGTAGTAGGTAGGTAGTAGGTAGGTAGTAGGTAGGTAGTAGGTAGGTAGTAGGTAGGTAGTAGGTAGGTAGTAGGTAGGTAGTAGGTAGGTAGTAGGTAGGTAGTAGGTAGGTAGTAGGTAGGTAGTAGGTAGGTAGTAGGTAGGTAGTAGGTAGGTAGTAGGTAGGTAGTAGGTAGGTAGTAGGTAGGAAAAAGGGCATTGCAAGGCATGCCGGGTTCAGCTAGTAATATATAAAGGTACCCTCTGTTGCATTACGATTTAAATAAAAAACATACTGATCGTGTCTTGTCCCCACTAGATAGAAACACATTGACAAGAATTAATAAAATTTTGTATAAAAATACCGTATTTATTTTTCTCCGTATCAGGTAGTTCTGCAAAGTTCTCATTTATTATATGGCAGATCTCAAACCAAGCTTTTAAACTTTTACGCTTGTCTTTATATATTTCCAAAGTTTTGTCCCATATTACTTCTCTGTCCTCCACTAAACTTATAAACGTTTCGTAATCAAAACTTTCCATGATAATTTCTTAAAAAGTTACGCACGTGCACGTTCATACGCGGCCGGTAATGGAATGGATCAAACAGAGGGAACGCGCGCGGAGGCGGCGCGGTGGCGGCGCGGTGGCGGTCTTCGCGCTACTCGTATCTACAGTGTTATTGCGCGGCGTCGGCGCGGCGACGGCGCGGTGACGGCATCGTGTGCAGGAACGCTAATTGCTTCCAATCATTATGGAGTTTGTTTCATCGCGATAGATAATTAAGTTTAAAAGTTACACCGTTTTGTTTACACTGGGGTCACAGTAGCAGACAAATTTTTTAAAATTCCATTTAAAATATTAAAAAATATTTAGATTTTTTTAAATAATTTTTCCGTCGATAAAATTAAGCATAGATTCCCCCATTTCGATATGTGCACATTATAAAGAATCACACTGTATAGTGTGACTAAAATGATTTTGATACTAGCAGTTCGTTCAAGGTGAGAAAATAAATAAGACACATCGCTACTTCGGGGAAGAAAGGGCGTAAAAGCCACTTTTGGCCAAAATGAGTTAATAATGCAACTTTGTTTAGTTTTCGACGCTCTATCGATCTGTATATTTAAAATTTCAATATTCCCAAAAAAATGGCTTTTACCCCCATGATTTTTTTCTCACCAAAACCATTTTTATTAAAAAAAATTGACGTATATGACATTATTTAATTATTTCAAATTAATAAGGGCGTATCACCATAGTATGAAAGAATATTTGGTCGTAAATACAATATTTATTACGTAATGACTTTTAATAAAAAGAAAGTAAAAGATAAAAAAAATAAAGAAGAATACGATTACAAGCAATAAAATTAAAAAAGTAAGAAAACGAAACAAAAAACAGAAAAGGAAATAGAAAAAAAAGAAGATTACTAATTATTGTCAATTTGATTTGATTTATGAATGAATAAAACTGATTTGCATCTTAACTAAATTTATTTATTTAATACACCAATACCTACCTAGTAGAATAAATTACAAACATACCATTATTTTATACTATTTTATCAATTTTAGTTAATTTATTTCTTAATTAATTAATATTAGATGATAGTAATTATTTATCACAGTTAACTTAAAATTTAAATTAATGAAAATAATCAAAGTTCAATTCAATTAAATCTTTTCTTTTGTTTCACTATTCATGAATCGTGTGCATTTAACTTAACAGGTAGGTAACCTAATTCGTTATAATAAATTTTGTAATATAGAACTATGATAAATCAGATAATAATAATTATTATGCTATTATTTTGAGCTTCTATGCACCTTAATTTCAATATTCACCACATTAAATCTTACAAAATTATAATAATTGTAGGTTTACTCACGATAATTGTTATAAGTGGTGCAGTCATTACGACCTTTTCACTGTCTAAAGATGGTTTATACGACACGATGTATGTTAGCATTATAGATATTTGTGGATTTACGTCCTATAGTACGTATTTATAGACGGTGTAAAAGCCATTTTTATTAAAATTTTGGGTCGTAAATCCATCCTATCTTCTAAACCATAAGGTCTACTCAAAATTAAGCTTCTTGATATTAAAGAGCACTTAAATGCAAGTAAATATCACCAATTCATTCGAATTTAACTCTATTGCAAAAAAAGTTATTTTCCAAAATTTAAAAAAAAAAACGTTTTTTCGCTCCCCTGTAAAGTTGCTATTTTGGCTTTTACGCCCTTTCTTCCCCGAAGTAGCGACATTATTATAGTCATAATTTGTTTGTTTTATTTACAGTAGGTTCTCACGGCTACAGATCAATATAAACATTTCGAGTATGAGCTGATCTCGCATTGTATAGGATTTCCTTACAATGAGAGGTCAATGTAAACTGGAAATGTATAGCTTGATGTGTAGCCGTGTGTACCTTTGCTTACGAAAAGTTTTACCAAGCATTTTTAATTGAACCAGAATAAAATAATAATAGTTAAAAAAAAAAACTAAGATTAATCACTCTCATCATCGGATTCCAAATATTCAACACCAAGAAACGCTTCGTTGCCACTTTCATCAGCAGCGCTGTGATCACTACAGCTGCTGTCACTACTGCTGCTATCATCGCCTAAGCGAATAATCAACTCGTCTATGTCTCTATACAGGTGACGTCCTCGCTCGTAGTATTCTTTTTCGAGCGTCTCGACGTGATGGCAGCAGTTTTTACACGTTTCAGGTGTGATGCTGTTGAAAGCCTCTTCAGCAAGTTGCTTTACATCGCGTGACACAACATTTTGTGCTGCTACTTTTTGTTTTAGGTTAGCCCAAATGAGCTCAATAGGGTTCAAATCACAGTGATACGGCGGAAGCCGTACCACTGTGTGCCCGTATTCTCCTAAAAGTTCATCAATGGCATAGATGGGGTGGGTTTGTTTTTTTTCACTAAACTCAGTAAAGGACAATGGGCAAAAATGTATGGAACGTGGTACCCGCTCCAATAGTCCTCATTAATATATCATTGAATAGACATTTTGATGCAGAAAAACGTCTACCATGGCGCCTGTCCCTATTCACGTTTGGAAAGCAGTAATCTCACTATCTATACTTATTATTATAAAGCTTTAATCTCAGGAACTGCTAGTCCGATTTAAAAAATTATTTCAGTGTTAGATAGCCCATTTATTGAGGAAGGCTATAAGCTATATATCATCGCTACGCTACGACTAAAAGGAGCCGAGCAGCAGGGGTGAAACCACGGGGAACAGCTTGTGTTTTATAAATGATGAAGAATTTATTACAAACTACTTATATAAGTAAAATAAAGCTAGAATAACATGATATAACACATTTAGGATTCTATTATTAAAAGAAGTAAGAAAACAAGCATTCTTTAAATTTTAATTTTGGACATTGAACCTGCTTTAACCGACAACCTTGGCACGAACTCGGACACTCCTGCGCATCGTCTGGTTTCCTCGCGTGGGAATGTTAATTATGAGGAAGAATTGCAATGTGTTAATTGTGGCATCGATATTACGCATCGCAGAAGACGCACTCTGGAGCTCGTTGAAATACAAGCAACTATTCAACAATGGACCGCTCCTCAAATCGTAAGTCTATTTTCAAAACTCAAACATGTGTAATTAAAATAAATAGGTTTTCACAAACTCTGACGATTTCAGTAGGCACTTATATAAAATAGCCCATACATATCCGATATCTCATAACTGACTGCTTGTCTGAAACAAACTCAGTTGTCTTGTTTAATATAATTTCTGTTTCTGAATTCATTATTACTATATTAATAATTATGCCTATTGTCTAAACAAACTGCATTTATAAATGCTTGTCTTATTTACAGGTTACAGCCCAGAGCTTGGTCTGTCATTCATGCTGGATTTTGGCATTTAATTACTCAACGGTACTAGAAAATGAACCAAGCACAAGTAGTGGTCATCATCGACAACTATGTCGCACCTTCAGAATAGTAGTGACGTATCTCAAAAAATCATTTTATTGGGAAAACAAAAACGAAGTTTTGAAACTGCAAACTTTCAACTTTGAACTGATTTAATTAATTCATTTTGTATAAAAACATATCAATTATTTGATTTCTGTATTAAGTTAAGTTTATCTTTTGTGAAATATGAGAAAAAAAAAATGGTATATTGCATATTTTTAATTAAAATTAAGGTTTTTTAAAAAGGTTCCCAATTTAAGTCAGTATCATACAGAAACTGTTTTTTTTTTAAAGACCGTTTTCGTCTTAGGTCTCTTTTATTCTGAAATCATTGTAAAGTTTTTATCCTATTTCTGAAAAGTGCACTACAAGAATTAACTGAAAATATGCTATCGTGTCACATAGCGAAATAAGTCATTATAAAATAACTTATTTCATTATGTGACACAAAGAAGATCTTGAAATTAAACACTTTTTAATTTTCAAAAGAATTATATTCAGTCATTTTGGCACAGAAAATAAACATAATAATATCGTTCGTTTGAGTCAAAATTTGCAATTATAAAATTAAAAATAATAAAATCAATAGAAACAAAACAACAATTATTATCCATAAAGAAATAGCTTTTTTTTTTCAGAGTAGAATTATCACAATTATTTGTAAATCAGTCTTAAGGCAATACTTTGCACAGCCAATGTTTATAATAATTAAGTTTAATTTTCTTTAACAAATACAAGAACTTGTACTTAACAAGTTAGCAATTACAAAATTAAATCAATATTCATAGTTTAATACAATGTTATAAGAAAGTATTAAAAATCAAAAAACCTTCATTAAAAAAAGAGTGCAGTACGGCAATGATAAATTATGCATAGGTGCATAGAATGTTTACCTATGTAAATAAATTGAATCAATTATAACAAAAAAAAACTCCTTAACATGTTATCATTTTTAAATCAATACTTTGGTAATACAATGCTATTTAAAACTAAAACCTATAGCAGAAGAGCCTGTTATACTTATAAAAATAGTTAAATAATGTTATTATAAAAATCAGCATAATAATGAGGTATCAGATTATGTTCAATCAAGGAACGTAAGTCAGTTTTTTTCCTCTCAGATAACACCAGTCTTTTTTTTTTTTTTTTTATTCTACTTTTGTTTAGGGGCTTTTATCAAAGATATGTCAGCCCCATCGTACCTTTTTACATTAGTTGGCTAACATGAATAAAATTAGTTTATAATATTACTTAGAAGCTAATGAATAAGAGTCATTCGTGGAGGACAGTAATTAAATGGCACAACTTTTTAATAATATCCGAAGATGGTACAGACAAGATGGATTGGATTATGCCTACATCAAATTTATTTATTTTGAAATCATTCAAGAATAACTCTCGTTCTACTCTATTCCGAGCACACTCCATCAGCAAATGTTGTACGTCTTCGATTTGATTGCAAACTATGCAATTAGGAGAGTCAGTCTTTTTCATAAGAAATGCGAATTTTGCCGATGGATAGTGCCCAGAACGGAGTCTTAATATCAATTTTACATAATTTCTGTCAAATTTAGTATTCTCGAACCAGGGAACACGAGGTGGTTGGCTTTGGATGCTTTTGTACCAAATGCCTTTATCCATAGAGATTTTGAGAAAATGTTCTTTCCAGGAATTAAGGCATGCAGATTTAAATTTAGCTGTATATTCCCAGTAATCAGGTACATAATTAATTACACATCCGTCTTTTACCGCTTGTTTGGATATACGGTCAGCCTCCTCGTTACCTCTTAGTCCAATATGCGCTGGAACCCATTGCAATCTACATTCTATATTATTGTTTTTAAGTATAATAAACAGTTTTAAAATATCATACGCTATCGATGTACCTCTGCTGTATCCAGAGGCGCATCGAGCGATATGCTGGAGTGCGCTTTTGCTGTCTGAAAAAATTATTACTTTATTTAAATTATGATTTAGGACGTAATTAATTGCTTTGTAAATTGCTATGAGCTCCAGCGACATAATTGATATATCACAATTAATTTTATATCCAAGATTGTTTTCTAAAGTCTGGTCAAATAACCCCGCTCCTTGTCCCTGAGCACTTTTAGATGCATCAGTGTAAATTTTATGCCATCCGAAATATATTGTGCTCAGCTCTGCTACAATATCACTCAGTAACACATTTGGGTTATAATTACGTTTAGAGGTGTTTAAACTTTTAAGTTCTATTATAATATTTTTTTGAATATAGGATGTCCAGATTTCTAAACTAAACATTTTCAGATATTCTGATGCTGTAATTTCTAAATGTCTAACGTCATTGTATACTTTCACAAGTAATGGTTTTTTTTTGTTTTGCCAATAAGAACCAAGACAATAGTCGCTTAACTCGGATATAAGACTAATTGTGACATTATTTGACCACGATCTGCTTCTTAGACAGTATTTGTATGCTAAATATTTTCTTCTTAAATATAAAGGTGAGATACATAAATCTGATTCCATAACATGGATAGGGGAGCTTTTAATGAAACCCCCTATTATTCGTAGAGCCTTGTTTTGCAGCTTGTCCAGTTTCATTAAATGTGTATTGGCACTACAATCATAGAGGAATGAACCATAATCCAGTCGACTTCTAATTAAGGAGATGTACAGTTTGCGTATATGTTTAGTATGTATGCCCCATGTGCTTCCCGATAATAGTTTTAAGATATTCAAAAATTTTGAACATTTCGCGATCGTTTCATTTAAGTGTTTACTCCAACGCAAACTTTGGTCTAACCACATACCCAAATATTTAGTACATGGTGAAAATGCTATCGTCTGACCATTGACTTTTAGAGAAGGTAGTTTTCTGCGTCTGCCCCTACTAAATACACAATAAGTCGATTTATTGGGTGATAATTCGAGACCAAGTTCGGCTAGAGACGTAACAATATGATCTAACGCATTTTGAATATACATTTCACATTTCATAATGTCTTTATCTTTAACATATATAACAAAATCATCTGCATATTGTGACATTACTATTGTATTAAGATGCTGTTGACATACTTTAAATGTAATTAAATTAAATAGTAGCGGGGATAAAGGGTCTCCTTGAGCTAAACCTTTATTACACCATCGATCTGTTATTACATCACTGTATTCAGTTTTAATTTTAAGATGTCTCTCATTCAAGAATGACCATATATAAGTACAAAATTTTGTTCCAATTTGAAGTTCATCCAAAACTTTAGCTACTGCATCAACAGAAACATTATTGTATGCATTTTTTATATCCAGAAAACACGCTACCGTAGGTATATTTTTAGAAAAACCATTTTGTACATAAGTAACGAGGCGGCTCAATGAATCCAAACAGGACAGAGATTTTCTAAAACCAATGTTGAGAGGTGATAATATTTTTCCCCTTTCAGTATACCATTCTAGACGTCGGCGTCGTACTAACATTAAATGAAATATTTTGCATAAACATGAAATTAGAGAAATTGGCCTTAATTTAGGATCAGTAGCTGTATTATTCGCTTTAGGAATTGGTATTATCTGAATATTACGCCACTGAATAGGTACAATACCTGAACTAAAAATTTTATTATAAATATCGAGTAAACAGATTCTTGCGGAATTGGGAAGATTATAAATCATGGAATATGAAATACCGTCATCACCAGGGGCAGAATCCTTCTTTTTTAAACAATTTTGTAGTTCCTGGATACTAAAATCACACTCTAAAGTTTCATTTTTAGATACAAACATAGGTTTTTTGTTTGTTACATAGTCTGGTGTTAGTGACCTTAGTAACTCGTTTTGTTTATCGATAGGAGGATAGCTAGTAGACTGTTTATAACCCTTTATCCATCGCATACGTCGCCACATGTCATAAACTGATACTACATGGTCAATGGAATCACAAAATCTCCGCCAACCCAATGATTTGGCTTTTCGACTTGCTTCATGAAATTCTTTAATTTTTTTTTCTAATTTGGACAAGTTATCAGGCGTTGGATTACGACGAAACTTTGCTAGTGACAACCTTCGCTGCGCAAGAATATGGGATAACTCAGGTGTCCAATAATTTTTTGGTTTGAAATTTTTTGTGGGCTTAGAACTAAATTTAATGTAAGGAATATATTTATCAGCGGCTAAATTTATTTGTTTTATAAAAAGGTCATACATTTCTTGGACATCTGATTCATCGCATTGCATAACAAAGCTTTTAGATAGAAAATCTGTATATTCTCTCCAATTGGCCTTTTTGTAATTTCTTTTCTTATTTATGATGAAATCATCAGGTATTGTGATTGTCAATTTGATTATAAGGTGATCACTACCAAGATTTTCATTGAGTACTTTCCAGTCAAATTGGATTGCGATATCAGATGTAGCAAATGATATATCCGGTGAAGTTTTCTGTAAAGTCCCATTAACTAGTTTAATTCTTGTTGGCGAGCAATTATTAAGCGAAATAAAGGCATTTTCAAGCGAGGAATCTATTATTTGAGTGCCTCTTGAATCGGTTTTGATAGACCAGTTAGAGTGATGGCCGTTGAAATCTCCGGCTATTAAAGTTTTATTTGAAAAGTGAGAAAAAATTTGGTCCCAGTCTGTCGGTTGCGTAACGACTGAAGATGGACAATAGAGTGCAACGACATTTTCTAAATCTTTACAGTTAATTAATTTGGCACTAACTACTTCTATACCTGGATTTAAAACCTGAAAAAAGTTTAAATGTGACCGGATAGATTTATGAATGACAATAGCAACACCACCGTAGGAGTCGATCCTGTCTTTTCGATAGATGTTATAGCCACTTACATTAAGGTCCACTTCATTATCTAGCCATGTTTCACTCAGGATCGCTATATGAATTTTTTCTTTATTTAACAATTCTGTAAATGAAATCATTTTGGGCCGCAGAGATTGTGCATTCCATTGAATTATGTTGATTCCTATATTTTTGCCGACATTATCCATTTACAACCTTAATAATTTTATCTAACCAGTTTCCTTTTAGTAAACAACTTAATACAATCTTCTTTAATTCTTCATAGATATTTTTAAACAACAACAATATCTTTTCTTCAAGTGTTCCTTCTGATGTAAATATTCTATTAATTTTAATTAGAAATTTCTTAAATTCAAATCTTTCAAGTAATTGTTCATCTCTTTGGTAGTCTTTCTCTTCAGTTTGCGATGGAAAATTCTCATAATTATCCTTTTCAGTCGATAGTTGGCTTTTCTTTCCTTGCATACGTTTGGTTTTCTTTTTTTCAGATGAGTTTTGTACGTCATTTTTTTCCTTCTCCTGAACAGTATGTGTATGTATCTCCGGTCCACGATTTTGTATCGAATTAATTAGCACGCTACTATATGTTTGAGAATCCTTTGGTGTGTTTGTAGTAGGCGACAAGTGTTGCAGCATATTTTGAGAAACTGCGTTTTGTGAAATAGCGTTTTCTCGTTGTTTTCCAAGGAGTAGCTGAAGTGCTTTTCTGTAGGGTACCTGCTCAGTGCTCATGATATTTCTTATATCTTTTTCTTTTAAATAAAGAGGACATTTTTTGTCTAATACAAGGTGATTTCCTTTACAATTTAAGCATAAGATATTACTTATATCACAATTTTCGTGGTCCCCACCACATTTGGGACATATTTTCTTCTTTGTTGGACAGTATTTTAATATATGTCCGAATTTCCAACATCCAGAGCACTGTGTCACGGGGAACACATACGGTTCCACTTTTAAACGACAACCATACGCATAAACATGGGTTGGGAGGTAATTACTTTTAAAACAAACTCTTATGGATTCACAGTCAACCCATTTGTTCTCCGAATTAACGCGTCTCAGTCGTTTGACGGCTAAAATCTCTGTAGGGCATTCCAAAATATCCAATATATCCTTTTCATTTAAATCTAGATCCACCCCTTTTACCACACCGCACAGTGGTGCAGGTAGTACGGGCATGCGGAAAATATTATTTTTAAATGAAAAGACGTTGCGTTTCTTCATAATACTTTATTAAAATGATATAATGGATGTACCAGTTTACAAAGAGAAAGATATAACACGTATTTTTTTTTTATTAACATGAAAATATTCATCAAATTTTTTCACATGAATTTCATATAATTAAATCAGCATTTTTAAATAAATAAATATTAATAAACTAAATATTAAATAGAGAAGACATTGATTGAGAGATGGGTGCTATCCACTAATAAAGCTTTGGCATCATCGTGAAGAGGATAGTATTTTTTATTCGGTACTGCACGTAAACTGTTGATAAGGGGATCTGAGGTAGCTAAGAGCAAATTCATAACATCTTCATTACATGATAGACGAGAACATTTTCTTGAATGACCTAACCTATAATTGCGGTAATCTTTATTTCGCGCTTCTTGAGCTTCCTCAGATAACATCCCAATAGGTAAGGCAGCAACACTTATTATTTCTTTGCCATGCAGCAAGATTTTATGCACAGTATTTGGCATATTATACCAGCTGTACAGGCTTACGTATAGTTCAGCAGTCTCGTAACAATAACTACCAAACTTATCCGAATCAACTAATGCACTAGAATTAATTGTTTGCAATATAATACCAAACCGATGATTAAGTTCTTTATCGACTCTTGTGACTTCAGCTACAATGTCTGCATTATTGAAAAATCTTCTAGACGTATTTCCATCGTTAGATGTTCCCATTCCTTGCTTTACAAAATCCACTTTTAGACCTAAACGTTGAAACAGCTCACTTTGGATTCTTTTCTTCTCTTCATCTTTTTGTTGTTTGGTAGTTGCGTTCGTTCTCCAACTGGTAAATGACATATTGTACGCAATATGTAATATGCATTCCATAAATTTAATCCGTGCGTGAAGCGGGGATAAACCGACCTTGAGAGCCTCCGTATCCACAGTTTTATTTCGCACTTGGTCAAGGTTATTCATTTCTGATGGCTTTGACTTGCATATAAAACACACTGCACATGATGATGTGTCCGTAACTGTCTGCGCTATTTTGCCATCTATCATTGTGAACACAAGTTTATGGTAGACTTTGTAAGTCTTTTCCTTTAAACTAATAACAGTTTCATTTAAGTTTGCTATTTCAGACTCCATTCTAGCAATTTCATTTTTCGTAGATTCTGTAGTTTCTTTTTGAAATTGGAATTGTACCGGGCGACAACACCTTGTAGAAGAAGGAGTTGCATTTGTCCAATACACAACAGATTTATTTTCCTTTTCATACAGACGCAGTGGAACTAATGATGTCAAAAACATATATGAATCTGACACATTTTCGTCGATAAATGACTGTTTGTACTCAGCATGACCTGATGATCCGTCACATCCCCACTTGTGTAAAAACGTTGAATTTACACTAATCTGTGTAAGGTCGTCTTCAGACATTACTTCAAATAATCTTCTGGTTGTGTGATCCAGTAATGACTGCAAACTTACACAAGCGTAGCTTTCCGTTACATCAATATCCGTGGGGTAGCATTGCCTTTTTACTTCAAGTACTTTATGATAATCGGGAAAAATATCACAACCAATACTTTTTGCTGCATTTCTCAGTACTTGATATTGATGTTTCGAAAGTGATGCATCAAGTAATAATGCCAACGCTTTTTCTGGAGTAAACTTGATAGTATCCGATGATCCTTCTTGTACGAGTACCTTAGAGGCAGCTTTCTTAATCATTTCTTCAGGAACGCTTTCACACAATCTTTTAACCTTATATCGCTTTGTTCGATCGCAACATTCATCAAATGATTTTTCTGGTCGTCCTCTATGAGAGCGTTTTGATGGCCCTGGAACATTACTGTCACAATTCACCACATCAGTCTGCACCGAAGATGTCTCAACGGTAAAAATATTTTTCAGCCACTGTTCATTTTTTGCCATAAAAGCATTTTTATTTCTCGCTGCAGTTTGCCACTTTTTTGTAAATACGGGTAGAAAATTACGGCTTAACTTTTCATAAACTTGATTCCAAACACTTTCTGTAAGCTGTGGATACATAAGTTTTAAATTTTCGAGGCATTTATGTATCTCACGATTACTTGATATTATGATTTCCACTAAATCGGCATAGACAATAGTAAAGCTATCCATCACTATAATAACACTGTTATCGTAAGAGAAAATAATTGTAAGTGAAGTTAAAACTACCATTCAATGCTATTTATACTTACACGATATGATAAAATGTTAATTACCCTCATTAGAAACACTTATTAATATAATGCACTTTTTCTTAATTACAGAGCGTCATTAGTTAAGGACCTGGTATTTCCAAGATCGCAGGTTATCGCAGCCAAAACTAATGTATTCTTAATCTATAGGGTCTAATTAATCTCCGAAAGTATATTATTACGTATCGGTCGATAACGGAGATTAGTTATGATCTCATGATTGAAAACAAAAGGTTCCAAATGACCTTCTTCACTAAAAATGTAATAGTAAGTAATTATTCATTATATTATAACATTATGTTTACTATTTTATTAGTACACACAATAAACTTATGACTAAACTAAAAATGAAAGTTGATAATTATAGTATTTTGGTTCTATTCATACTTGAAATAACAATATTTTTTGCACGAAATTTGTAAATTCTCGATCACCCTACTTTGGCATCATATAATTAAATACTGTATAATTATTTATCCGTATTAATTTTAGGACTTGTTTCTACTAACATTCTAGTATGTGTGTACCAAATTGTAGACATTTTAAACAAGGTTGAAACAAAGGACTTTTTTCCGCCCTTGTACCAATGTGCACCGTAGGATAGGGACAACTCATTTATTAGTTGACATCTCCAACCCATTTCTTTAAATTTTTGGCATTCCATTAATTTAGTGGCATCTTCTTTTTCTTGAAATTGAATTAAAACTTTGTTATAACTTTTATACTTTATTCTTGTAACATTTTTAATATTTTCACATCTCAATAATCGTGCAAATGCCATTTGTTTAGGCATATTCTCTAATGAAGTTACACACACTTCGTTATTTGCAATGTTATTTATTTCATCATCTTTTTTTTCCAAATCTACCCTCAATAATTGATTTTGTGACTCTGCCGAGGTACTTCTAATTAATCTTTTAGGCTTTCTCTTACTCACAGTAATAAAGTCATCATCATCATCAAGATCATCTTCTCTCTCCTTTCTCTTCTCAGGTAATATTTTTTCTCTTTGTTTATGTATTTCAACTCGCGTAATTCTAGGTTCCAAGGATTTGTCTCGGTCCTTTTCACAATTAAGTAAAATTTCCAAATCACTTCCATCTTCGTCTTCTCCACTCTCCATTTTAGGATATAAAATTGATTATATAGTAAACTATTCGCGAAACTAATAAACACAGCAGCGGATCGATAAGATCAACCGTACGCTACGGATTCGCGACAGCAACTGAACACCAGTCTTTGAGTGTATGCTTTGGTCATAGCAATTTCCCTTATATTACTCATCTTCTTCCTTTTGTTTCTCATGTTTACCTTGTTGAACTCGTTTTGACTATAAGATGTCTTATAGTAAAATGTAAACGTATCCTCTTTAGTAAATTTAAGGATTTTTACATCATTCCAAGTCATTTTGCCTTTATTTTCATTTTCACTAAAGTTATAAGCCCATTTCTCTTGAAAGATCTTTAAGTCCCAAAAAAAATCATACGTTAATTCTTGAACAATCAACGGTTTCCCGTTTTTTCGCGAATTTTTTATTAGAGTGACATATTGACAAGGTGCGTATATTGGTCCAGCCTTTTTATTCCGTTGGATTTCCTTTTCAATGAGGCTGTGGACGTTGTCCCCTTCATTTTGGGTATGACCCTTTATTAGGTACTTTTGGGTTATAGACTGGATGTTCTCAAAATGTGATACTGCGTAGGAATATAAGCAAGCTACATATTTATTTTTGTTTTGTCCGCAGCAATTGTCGGAATAAAACGTAACGTGAACGGCCTGACCCTGATGTTTTGCATTTAAAATCTCCAAATAATTAAGAACACACGATCCGATCTCGCTAGATCCGCGTTTCCCCTGAGTTTCGTCCCAGAAAAAACTGTAGACATCTCCATAAGCTCCAATATCACGTTTGTGTTCACTTTCTGTGTTTTCGTCCAGATTTTTGTCTCTTTTCTTTAGTAATTCCACGATTGTAAAGTTGAGGCAATTCAGTTTTGTTTTATAATAAAATGATGACGAATCACCGCTAGGACATTGCATAACTGCTTGCAGGTCGAAAACTGCACAAATGTGGGTTTCATCAATGTTGAGTCGATCATTGTGTTTCTCTTTTCGGGATAAGTCTTTTTCTTTTAAGTGTCGATCATATTTATCTTTTAGTTGTAGTTTTTTTTCTGGAGAAACAAGTTCATATTCAAAACATAGGTCGCATCTGTCTTTCTTGGGTTGGAAAAATCCAATATTAAACTCTTGTGAAAATGTCATAATATAACCAATATTCACATGCAGCTTTTCCTGCGTCGCGTTGATCTTTATCAAAATCTCTCCATAGATCCATTATGGTCTTTTCTCCACCTATATATTCACGAGAAGTTGAAGACCTTAAATAATGCGATTCAATCCTTGGTATGCTATTAATGTGGTTCTTTATATCTTGTATGATTGCTGGTTCTATCCTTTTTCTATTCTGGTTTTTACCTCGGTTATCTTTCTCTACAAAACCTTGCGCATCTGTCTTTTTTTTAACAGTTCTTATTTGCCTGTCACATATACCTAACGTATTTATAAAGAAAGTTTTGCAAACCCTAATTTTAGTATCATTTAGTGTAAAATAAAATGCATTATTAGGCTGTCTTGGTCTAGCTGCATTTGTGTATTTATATTTTGGTTTTACTTCTACCATGCAATTTCTAACAACAGATCTTTGTAATTCTATATTTCCTAGTGCCCAATATTTTTGAAATAATAGATTTCTATCGATCTCATTTATGTTATCGACACATTTGATTCTACATTTGCTGGTACATGGATCTTTTACTGAACGAGCAGGAACAATTTTTTTAGATTTAGTGTTAGAAACATATTCTTTCCCAGTATTTCGCAAAGTTTTGGAAACAATTTGTTTCCACTTGTTGGGATTTCGTAGACGTTTGCGAGATTTCTTTGGACCTTCTACTATAGGAGCATTAACATTTTCGGGTTCACTGTCTGTAGTATCAGAACTACTCGATGCAGATATTCTGACTGCACCTCCAAGACGTGAACGAATTCTATTTGAATATGAAGGGTCATCGTCGCTCAAGTCTGCATCACTTTCGTTCGAATTAATAGGCGACTCACAATAATTTTTAGGTGGCTGTGTTGTGTTACGATATATACCTGTAGAGGTTGAGGGTTCATCTATCTTTGTATTTGACTCGATTGTGTTACCATTATGGAGCGGGCTACTGCGACTGGCGGAAGATGAGCTACTTGAGCTAGAAGACGAGGAACTGCTGGACGAGGAACTACTGGACGAGGAACTGCTGGACGCTGACTTACTGCGTGCTCGCCTAGGCAGTTCATTTTCTTGTTTTTTCTGACATTTCAGAATTTCCACTTCATCTGCTACAGGTTCCTAAAATGTAATACATATTTTAAAATGAATAGTATACATATTTTAGAATAATTAGATATAATTATGTGTAATATAAATATCTCATGTTGTATCTACATCATGTGACTCTTATGTCAAAAGTATACTACGTACACTTATTTAATAAAAAAAACATTAATTTATTTACTTACCATTACAATGATTTCATGAGTAGCTTCTATTGGCTGAGAATAGTATTGTTCAGTATTGACCTGAAAGCATAGATTATCAAATAAGTGAATATGCAATTTATGTTGTAGCATTAAATAATTATTTACGTAAAGAGAGAATATTTTGAGACCAACCCTGGTTATGTCCCTTTTGCCATCGCAAAGATCGTGTGCATAATTTGGAAACAGCACACTTTTTTCAGGTGTGCCTTCTATTATTGATGGACTGGATGGCCGAGAGGTACCGCTTTCATACTCATTCTGTAAATATCATAACCACTATTAACCTTCTTAAAGCTAGGTAGGTACCTACCGTACCTACTTAGTTATAAAACTAAAAAGAAAATTGTGGGGGAAATAATTAGGTAAAATACATTAATATTTCGTTACCTGAGTTAACTTTCGTTTCCTTTGCTCAATAAAATGAGGAATGTTCTCTTTATTAATTTCATCCTGGAACGAAAAAGCACAAAAAATATACATTTCATATCTACCTATTAACTGTAATACATTTCCGTAAAAACGATATCTAATAAATAGAAACAAGGAATAGGTATTTAAAATGATCAAATTCATACAAACCACGTCACTAGATTTCCGCATTTGGTCCGAGGGCCAACTTACGTTTTTGTTATTGCTTGGTACTACGTCCACCTGAAAACGTCTTAAGATAATTATGATAACTGTTCAAAAAACCACTAAATGCTATTAGTATAATGTAGATATAACCTCTCGTTGCTCATTTGTTCGTAATTTCTCAAATATTAAGTCTGCTCTTCTCTTCATTTTTATTCTTATCTGAAACAAACAGGGCTACTAATATAGTTTAAGTATTAGGTATTTAGGAAATACAGAGTCCTAAATCTCATTACGGCAAATAAACACACCCATCTTATATAATTATAAGGACTCATTTAATAAAATAGCTCATTTATTTGTCAGCAAATTAGTGCAGTAGTGACACATTTTGATGTAAAATGTATTGAAGTCCTTCGTTTTATTTTAAAAGAGACTCAATTCTGTTTAGTCCTTATCACTATTCTCAGTTTTAAGTATTAAAGGGACCCAATTACCAATAAGTCCTAGAAGTAAAAACCAACATCGGTAATAAAAAGACCTAATATATAAAAGAGTCTCTCTTAAACTGAAGATTAAGAAGTTTACTTACCCGTTTGTTCAGTACACAAGCGACTTAATATGTTTTAGGTCAGTTCACTATCAAACTTGCGACGACTTGTCCACTTCACTTTCGATGCATCACTAATCGCGTCGCTACCGATCCGAGCGGCGCGGGTAGAGAGAGGGAGTGCGAAAGAGACCGAAGTATCGTCATCTTTATTCTATCATAAAAACGTCACTTCTTTAATATTCACCTAAAAGTGCGTACCTTTTAGTGACCCTCTATGACCGTAACTCGATTTCTTAGATTTTTGAGTTAAGTCCATACCATTCTGAAGGTGCGATGTGTCAACTGCCAATGTTCTGTATTGCGTACCAGATCCCATGTTCTGCATACAAATACAGAAAGAGAAACACACATAAGAAATGTGATTAGTGAGTGGATAGCACCACGGCAGGTGAGCACAGATTAACTTTTATGTATTATGGTGTAATAATCAACAGGGCAGAGAAGCAATCATTCAGTATTATTGCAATTGCCTTGTAGGCCGAAGAACGGTAGGTTGCTGTGCTCACGTCATGACCATAATGTGGTATTTAAGCTGGGCAAGGCATGAGAATAATATTACGCCGCACTATGGGAAAATCGCGTATGTTTCGTCTCAAAACTCCGTATCTCAGTTATTTCAAAACTAAATGATCTGTAATTTTGCACACATATACGTGAAAGTATAAGGCTTAAAAGAAAAAAATAATAATTTTGAAAATTATGTTTATTAATTTAATTAAAAAATAAAACTTAAAAAAATACATGCATTTATAAGAAAAAATACTTTTTTTTTTAATTTACTTACATAAAATAGAATTAAATATCATTGTATAAACAGTGTCTAACGAGAAAAAAATAATGTACAAAATTCAACAAGCTCCTACAGATTTTCGTTGACAGCAAGAAGGGACTTGGCTTCATCGAAAAGTTCTTTCGATATTGTTTCTGAGGTATTTCTCAAACTTGATATATATGGATCAGAAGTGTACAATAAGGTATGGAACACGTCTGTATTGGTAGCCGCTCTTGAACACTTTCTAGAATGATGAAGTCTAAACTTTTTGTAATCCTTGTTGCGGGATTCTTGAGCGTCTTCGGACAATTGTCCGATAGGTAAAATAGCATAGTACTCAATGATTTTTTCTCCGTGAATAAGTATTTTATGTACGGAGGAAGGCATATAATACCAATTATAAATATTTACGTACAGTTGGGCGGTACTATATGCGTATTCACCGAACTTTTTTGAATCAATAGCCATTCCAGATGACATAGTTTGTAGTATAATGTACATTCGTTTTATAATTTCTACGTCTACACCTGTAATGTCTGCAGAGCAAGAGTAATTCTGAAAAAATCTCCGAGCTGTGTTTCCGTCATTACTATTTCCAGTGCCTTGTCGAGGTTTATCGATATGCAGTCCCATTTCCTCCCTAAACCGCTTTTGTACCAGTTTTTTCTTTTCGTCTTTGTTTTTTTTATTTTCTGGTGTAGTGGCTGACCACTTTTGGAAAGACAAGTTATAGGAAATGTGTAAAATCATCTCCATACTTCTAATCCAAGCGTGTAGTGTTGACAGTCCATATTGAAATGAACTTTCATTCACATCTCGTGTCCTAACTGCCTCTAAGTTATTCATTTGCCGAGGAGTAGCACCACAAATTGTACAAGAAGCGCTCGAAGGAGTTTCAGTTAAAACTTGTGCTACTTTACCATCAATCATGGTTAAAAATAGGTTATGAGTAATTTCAATTACTTCACCATTCTTATTTATCACGGAAGGAGACAGGTTTTTAATTTGATTTTTGATATCAGCCACAACAGAAGCGGTTTTTTCAGGAGTTTCTTTGGCAAATTCTATCAATATAGGACTGCAATATCTTACGGATGAGCAAGTTTCATTTTTCCAAATAACAATATTAGTTGTCTCATCTATAAGTTTAATGGGTACAAGTGAAGCAATAAAAAGGTTCGCATCTGATGTGAAATCGCTTTCTTCGGTCAAAACTTGCCTGTATTCACTTTGCCCTGATGACCCATCACAACCCCATTTGCAGAATAGTTTCAACTGTCTTAAACCGTTTTTGTAAACTGAACCAATTAGTAATATACGTGCCACAGTATGATCCAATAAGTCCTGCAGATTGACTTTTGCACTTATGTTAGTAATGGTTATGCTCGAATCTGGTGGGTAACACATCTTCTTCGCTTCGGCTAAAGTTGGATAAGAAGGAAACACTGAGCAGTTTTTGTCCGCCAAACAAATTCGAAGTTTTCCATACTGTTCTTTGTTAAGGTCTAAGTCAATAAATGTCCGTAGTGCTTCTTCCTTTGTAAAAGGTGTAACGTCTTCAGGGTTCTCAGTTATGAATTTAAGAAACTTTTTCTTATCATTTTTTGACGCAGTTCGTATAATATTAACAATTGTGGCCTCCTCCGTCTCACCCATAGACCGCAACTCCTGAGTATATGCATTGAGCACACTAAGCACTAAGAGCACACGCAATTGCATGTTTTTTCGTTTCTTTGTTTTTTCTGAAGATGCTTCGTATGGTTTCGATGGTCTGCCACCTGCACTGCTTCCAGACGTATTAGGGTCATTAACTGTGACTCGACACTCCAGTGGAACACGAAATTCACCATTTAACCAGTCGACGTTCTTACTTTCAAAGCGTTCTCTTTTACGGGATGCATTTCTCCAGCGTTCGTTACATTTTGATACCAAGTTTCTTTGAATGTAGGAGACCACAGTAGCCATATCCTCTGGTAACAAATTGAAATTTTCTTGCAAGTAGTCTTCTATATTATTCCCATTTATCAACAAATTGCACAACTCTCGTTTACTACAAACAAATTCACCCATTATTTTCAAATCAGATAACTTCTGTGAATATTTGAAAATAGGTATTAACTGCTTTTTTAAGGCAACTGAATTTCTGACGAACAACTGTGGATGTTTCAGGGTTCGCCTTTCTTTTATAGGCCAATGAATTAGTGCTATGTGCAAAAAGATGAGAAACTAATATTTGCACTCTTCCCATAACCAACCTGTTTTTAATTTGACCCTAATAGATAAAGTGACCATATTTTATCAAATATGGTGGTCAAAACTATATCAAAACCACAAATAACTATTAATAATACTCATTACTGTAATGACCATTTTATCAATTTGACCTTAAAAGATAACAGATGATTATGTGAGAAGTAAAAAGATATTGGAAAAAAATAAAATTTTTATCTTGCGATATGTTTTGGCACCGTGTCAGAAAAGGCGCAAGTATGCGCAACTTTTTTTTTTCTCCTTGTGTAAACTAATGTATAAAGATCGTAATACAACAAATATCTCGACATCGGCAAACAGCGGCAAACGGGTAAGTCTCGTTAAAAAAAAAGTAACCCGAAAATTATACCATCTTAAACTACATTGGTTAATTTTAATTTATTTATTTATTATACATAATATTATTTAAGAAACGTTATGAGGAGATTATAAGCATTTCAAAAATGTATAATACTTATACATTTATATCAAAAACTTTCGAGTAATGTGGCGTTGAATTGTAGTAATGTATTGTGCCAAGATCACATCATTGAACATGAGTTAGCTTTGATGTCTTTTTATATACATTATGGTTAGCAAAAAATAATTAAAGAAATATAGAAAAGAAAGCTTATTTATAAGACTAAATTAATTAATTAGTTTTACTCCATAACAACGACTTTCACGTGAAACGGTTTTGAGACGGCCTTGTATGGGGCTTTCCCATAGTGCGTCGGTAGGGACGCGCGGCAGGGCGGTCGACCAGGGGCGCAATTCTGTAAAATAGTTAACTTGTCAATAGTGTGTCGATAGTGTGTAAGTAGTGTCTCAATAGAATATTCAATGACATTTGGTATTCTACAACTTATTTATGGTCATTGACTTGCCACAGTTGCAACTGTAGTGACATTGAAACGCCATAATGGGACTATCGTAAAATTGGTAGTCTGGTACATTTTAATGTGTCAATGTCATCGTGATGGCCAAAGTTACGGTAGTCTGTAAATATTTTAAGTGATATCTGACAGTTGTGTCTATCGTGTTTAGCTATCGTACTGCCATTGTGAAGCCATCGAACAACGACACCTCTTTTCCCTATTGATTTGGTTAAATTTGTTCCTTTCAAAATTTAAAATTAAGTGTCCTAGTCTGTACGTCTTACGTAATGTACTAATTAATAAAGTGGACTTAGTTTTTCGCCACAATGAGGCCTTCTGTACCTACTTTGCGGTGGCGTATTTTAGCATTGGCTTATAGTGCCGACTGTCGACGTTTTGCTTTTGCGCCAGCGCCGCATTGAACACAAATCACTTTAAATTCATCACGTTTTTTTATTATTTTCCCAACAACAATTGGGACTTTTTCACTTACCTTAACTTTGTCGTTTCATATAATTATGTTAGTCGAGTAACTACTCTCTAAGATAATAATTATATAAAAATGTACTCTGTGTTAATAATGTGGAATGTGGAAAAAGAAAAATTTCGGATTTTGGGGGCCAAATCGCAGATTTGAAAAAAAAAAAACAATTTCCATCGAGTAGGGTATCAAAATGAAGGGTTTTAAAAGGAGATTACAAAAATATATGACACTTATATGTTTAATAGAAATTCAAAGTCACAAATCCTATAAACACCAAAACACCAAAGTTAAATAAATCATCTGCGAAGAATTTTACGCGACCAACGAAAGAACAAACACAAAAGAAATCTGAAGTTGGAAATAAAAAAGGTTTCAAGTTTTGTTTAATTTAAAATGTGCTTGTTTTTGATTTTCAGTTTTTTCAGTCGGGATTTTTAGTTTTTTTTTTCAGAAAGGCAGAAACAATATTTTTATCACATTAGATAAAAATATTGTTTTACAATAAACGCTTGTTTTTTGTGAAATTTTGTTTTTGATAATAAAACGTTTTATTTAAATGATTATAAAAACCTGTATTATAAAGATTTAATTGATAAAAATAGGATTTCATAAAGTGGTAGGTTTGGTATCTCATGGTAGCTTTTTGTTAGCAACACTGAAAACTATTGTACTGTCACACAATCAACATACTATCGACACACTACTGACACACCACTGAAACGCCATTGAAGTTTCTGCAGAATGCCAAATTTGCAACAGTGGCAAAATAATGTCTGTAGTGTGTCGATAGAGTGTCAATGGCGGGTTGCTTAACTCGAAGTTACAGAATTGGGGCCAATGGTTACACATTAAATGAACACACTATAAAATCTATAATTCTAAGGGCTGATTTTTCAATCGACAGGTAAAATGGAATAAAAATGACGTCTGTCTGATTTGGTATGGAAGAACTGTCTGATCTGGAAAAATCAGCCTTTAGCTATCTAATCAAACTATCATTTTAAGTAATCTAATCAGTCTTCTTTAAAACACAGGTTGCAGATCAGATGAGAACCATAGAGAATCCGGGAAACCGTCGTGTCAACCCAGAGCTGATAAGAGGCCGGGCAATTCAGCAGTCGCTTATTTCAAGGCTGTGGGAACAAATTTAAAAAAGAAAGTGTAAATTAAAAAAGTTTTACAATATCAAGTTTCGTTTTTGTAATATGTATTAACATCATCATTATACTCGCATCAGCCAAAAGCCCACCCCTGAGCGAGGCATACCCTTTCCATTAAAATAAGATTTTTGAAATTTATTTACAACTAGCTGTTGCCAGTGGCTTCACCCGCTACAACCCATGGGAATATAAAATCGGGATAAAAGCTATCCTATTTGTTAATCCAGGTTATAAACTATCTGTGTACCAAATTTCATCCAAATGCGTGCAGTAGTTTTTGCGTGAAGAAGTAACAAACATACACACTCACACACACAAACTTTCGCCTTTATAATATTAGTGTGATAATATAATATAATTATAATAAAGGGTGATTGCCGAAGATATAGTGTAACAAACAGTAAAAAAACGTAGCTGTCGAACCTCCTTTTTCTGAAGTCTGTTAAAAATCAACAAGGAAATGTAAGTAAAAAATTAATACATACTCTAACTTGTGGGGGGGTTTTGAAGCACAATTACTATTGGCTCTCTTAGCCTCTCTGCTAGTGCTTCTAGTGCAGCTGCCAGTCGGTGAGTGGCTTGGGCATGTTCCCTGGTAGCCTCTGCACTTATTCTCTCCATTGCCTCCAGACTCGCAGCCGCCTCGTGCGTAGCATCATACCCTATGAGATAATTTTTAAATTTTACAGAATATTTGAGGCTACTAGAATTTGGGACAGGCTAATTAATTAAATTGGAATAGCTTTGATACCCACCGCTGCTGTTGACTTGCCGAGGACTTCTCTGTACGCGGCGTCGTATGTCTTCCAAGTCATTGAACTTAAATAATGATCTCATTCCAGTGCGGCATAAGTTTTTGAATTTATATTAAGGGAGTACTGACAACAAGCTGTGATGTGTGCGTTCAGCGGAACGCATACAACCAAATCACATCACACACAGTACTGCTGGGTACCCACCATTAACCATGCCCGGTGCCCAGATAACCCATTAAACGTCCCATGCCTATTCAATTTTGCAAATTTAAATTATAAAACTCACAGACTGTGACACGACGAGAGGATTATGGCGAACCCCTGGCAAAGGTTCACCTACGTCGCGTCCAAGTACCTCATACAGCCTTTCCTGTAAGGGAGTTATCCTCTTTGCTCTTGAGGGTCCCCCTCCTAAAAGCAAAGTATTACGTTTGGGAACAAGTTGTGGTAGAATCTGTAGAAAATTATTACAAGAGTGATATTTATTTAAAACTGTTGTTATGTACCTACCGGTAGCTGACATTTCCGCTTTTTCCAATTTAATTTTTTTTAATAATTTTGATTTGTACTCATTGTAGTACTGAAAAAGGTAGAAAAAGAATAAAGTAGGTTTATGTACATCTAAAAATGATATACATCAACAAGAATATCTCATTCTCACCAGTCTCCATTGATCCGGCGTTTTTTGCACACAGTTCGCAGATATACTGTTGAGCACATTAGAGCATTGCTCCCAAAGCCGCCTGGCCTGACTGCGACCTTCTTTGCTCCTGCTACAATAGCCAAGAGCTAACTCTCTGTTGGACTCCAAAAAATCGATTAGAGCTGAGAGTTGGTTTACGCTCACACTTGCCATGTTGCCGACCCTGAAATGTTAGCGTGGAAGTTCATTACATAACTCAAAACTTACTGTGAAATATATTTCCATTGCATTTTAGAACACCGAACATAAATCACTAAATTCATCACGTTTCTTAATTATTTTACCAAGAACTTACCGTACCTTCGTCGTTTTAAATATGTTAGTCCAGGAACTACTCTAAGAGATAATAATATATAAATTTAAATGATGTTAGCAATGAGGAATGAGTGGAAAATAAAATTTGAATTTAAAGAAACAGCCGCCGCAAATTTTTTGACAGTTGTTTGTTTTTTTTTTTTTCAGAAAGGCAGACTAAAAGTTGTCGACATTATAATATTTTTTTTACACTATACGCATGTTTTTTTGTGAAATTTGATGTTTTTGATAATAAAACGTTTTTATGTTATTATAAAAACCTGTTTTATAAAGATTTAATTGATAAAAATAGGATTTCAAAAAGTGGTAGGTTTGGTGCCGCATGGTAGATTTTTGTTAGCAACACTAAAAACCACTGTACTCCCACACAATCGACATACTATCGACACACCACTGAAACGCAATTGATGTTTTTGCAGAATGCCAAATTTGCAACAGTGGCAAAATAATGTCTGTAGTGTGTCGATAGAGTGTCAATGGCGGGTTGCTTAACTCGAAGTTACAGAATCGGGCCCCAGGTGGGCAGCGGGCTCAGGGCAACTAGCCCTAGGCAGCGTTGGTGGTAGGCAAGTAGCGGCAGCGCAGACGGCCAGTAGGTAGCGGCGGCAGGCCACTGTCTACACGGCCACGCCGTCGTCTGGTGCCGGACGCGTAGGCGTCGCAGTTTAAAGGCGGCTCGCGGTAGGGCGGCCGTGCAGATGCGCGCTTCTCACCGCGTTGGTAGATGCGCGAGAGCACAGCAGAGCAGCAGAACAGTGCAGCGTGAGCGAAGCAGCAATAGTTGGTTAGCCAGTGTAGCATAAATTAGTCGATTCACTAAAAACCGACTAATTCTAAAAAGTTGTCACCTCACTAAATTATAGGTACAACCCTAAATGTTCTGTAATGTCACAATGGAGGGAGAACGTCGCTCAGGACCTCCTTTAAAAACGGCTGCACGCATAGGTTCTGCCCTTTTTACATCAAGCGAGCAGCCTACTAGATAAGTCCCCAGTTATTGGGTAAGTGAACTCCGCCATTGTGTTCTTTTGCTGCTAAATTTATGTCCCGGCAAGCCATATCTATTTGTAATCTTTGTGTCTATTTAACATGGCTGCCGGCAATGTATTCTGTATTTAATATTAATTAGCACCTAGCTATTCACTATGCACATGTGCTCTAATTGATTATATGGTTCTCCGCATGGCATGCATCCTATTCTATTCTCTATAAACTAAATCATGCTCATCCATGCTGTATCATAAACCGGCGACGCGAGTCAACGGTCAATGAGAACCACGTGGCGATGTGACGCCACGCCTTGCCTTTAGTCTATCAACTATTCACCTATCAACTAATCACTGTAAACCACTGCGATGTGTGAGTACCCATCTTCCATCTTCTTCACTGCCTTGAGCTTGCCGCATCTAACGCATGGCTGGGACACGCACATCGTAGGGGCTTACAGGAACCATCTTGGAGCTCAAGCGTCCCCTTGGCGCTGTTTCAGGGTTCCTAGCGCTGGCTAACCAACTAGGGCTGCTTCGCTCACGCTGCACTGTTCTGCTGCTCTGCTGTGCTCCCGCGCATCTACCAACGCGGTGAGAAGCACGCATTTGCACGGCCGCCCTACCGCGTGCCGCCTCTAAACTGTGACGCCTACGCGTCCGGCACAAGACGACGGCGTGGCCGTGTAGACAGCGGCCTGCCGCCGCTACCTACTGGCCGTCTGCGCTGCCGCTACCTGCCTACCACCAACGCTGCCTAGGGCTAGTTGCCCTGAGCCCGCTGCCCACCTGGTCGACCGCCCTGCCGCGCGTCCCTACCGACGCGTGAGGCCGCCTGACCCGGCCTACCTACCGTGCGTGGCGATCGACGTCTTCTGGTTGCTCAGGGCAGTACCGTTTTCCTACCTTCAGTGACAGTGCGTGACCTTAGACCTTAAGAACCCCTATTTTGTATGTGTAGTGCTAAGTAAATGTATAACTAAGTCTTCCTTGTGTCATTTCTCTACCCACAAAAAGCACTACGCCACACCAGCGCTAGGAACCCTGAAACAGCGCCAAGGGGGGCGCTTGAGCTCCAAGATGGTTCCTGCAAGCCCCTACGATGTGCGTGTCCCAGCCATGCGTTAGATGCGGCAAGCTCAAGGCAGTGAAGAAGATGGAAGATGGGTACTCACACATCGCAGTGGTTTACAGTGATTAGTTGATAGGTGAATAGTTGATATACTAAAGGCAAGGCGTGGCGTCACATCGCCACGGGGTTCTCATTGACCGTTGACTCGCGTCGCCGGTTTATGATACAGCATGGATGAGCATGATTTAGTTTATAGAAAATAGAATAGGATGCATGCCATGCGGAGAACCATATAACCAATTAGAGCACATGTGCATAGTGAATAGCTAGGTGCTAATTAATATTAAATACAGAATACATTGCCGGCAGCCATGTTAAATAGACACAAAGATTACAAATAGATATGGCTTGCCGGGACATAAATTTAGCAGCAAAAGAACACAATGGCGGAGTTCACTTACCCAATAACTGGGGACTTATCTAGTAGGCTGCTCGCTTGATGTAAAAAGGGGCAGAAATCTAGTAGGCTGCTCGCTTGATGTAAAAAGGGGCAGAACCTATGCGTGCAGCCGTTTTTAAAGGAGCTCCTGAGTGACGTTCTCCCTCCATTGTGACATTACAGAACATTTAGGGTTGTACCTATAATTTAGTGAGGTGACAACTTTTTAGAATTAGTCGGTTTTTAGTGAATCGACTAATTTATGCTACAAACATCTCGCTATAATCTTTTTTTAAATCAAATGAGGATACATTGTAAGATTGGGCTGATTTTGTTATTTTTTGCAATTCAGATGAGGTATAGTTTACTTTTACATTTGAAAGTATTGTGACTTTGGAAGTACTTGGTTTGTTAGACTGTATTAAAATAAGCCGGATTTTGAAGGTCTGTTTTCTTATAATCAGTATTGAAGATTAGCAAATCTTTAACAGTATCACTGCTCTGGGAATCAGACGAATAAATATTTTTCTTGTTTTTGTTTGAAGGTCTGTTTCAGCATAATCAGTTTTGGCGATTAGCACATCATCACCACAATCACTGCTCTGGGAATCCGACGAATAAATAATTTTTCTTTATTTTGTCAAACATTGTTGCCTCTGTTTTTTAGCAAGCTATGTTTTTTTAAGGAAAAGCAATCACAAAACCCTTTTATTATAGAAGACCTTTCACTATGGCAAAAGCAGCTCAATTTTCTATAACCTATTACATACGGTTCTTGCTTTACAAACAAATCGGTCATACCAAAGGAACTTGTTATCTGATGTATTTGCATTGTTTGTGGTACAGCAACTAAGTCATATGAGCTTATCTCTCTTTCAACATCATTAATATCTTCCTCTTTTATTAGGTACATCTTCACTGTAGTTTCATCTTTTAGAGCGTCATATGCCGTTTTCGCGTCTTTTACGTCTGTATGGTAAGCTACCTTCTTGTCCAAAGTTCTTTTGATGACTCCTCCTATGCCATCAGCAGCACCTTTGCCGTGAGCGGCTTCGAAAAAGTTCCAGGTAGCAAAAGAAAATCCTAAGGATTCCAGTAAACTTGAAAATAAGAAAAAGTTCTTTTTTTGCCTGTACTGGCTTGTGGGTCCATCCGAGTAAAAATGAACTATGTTCACTTGAGGTGATTTCTTTCTTATATCCTGTAGTATGGGCAAAAGATGAGCCCATATTGCTTCCGGAGTGTGCTTAGTTGAGTCTGAAAATGTGCAAAAAGACTCCAAAGAATTGTGCCCATACACAACACTGGTATGTAGACTAATTCGTATTTGGGATGCACCAAAATGAAGAGCTTGGATTTCTTTATGCAGCTTACAAGCGTAGTTCTCCGAGAAATCGCAATGGATTAGAACTTCATTAACGCTTAAATTTTCTTTTAAGTTTTTGTACCACTTATATTGGTGACGTATATTGTAACAGTGGACTTTGAATTCTAATAGTGATTTTTTAAACTCCACGATTAAATTCGATAGCGTCCCTGATTTTATTATTTTTACCATTCGTTTTGCCGTTTTATTTTTGTTCTCCTTTTGGTATTCAATAGTTTGAACTGTCCATTCCAGCCAAGATACTTGATCATTTAAATTGGACTCCGATAAATTATAAAGACTTGTATTTTCCTTTTTTTTTTTTTTTGGTGGGTGTAAAATCATCGAATAATCCCTCCCGCTCTTGGGCAGAGCGAAAGGGAGTGTCAGACTTCTACTGACTAAAAACCACCCATGTTCCTTCTTCGCCCTCTATGTCGAGGCCGCGATAACCGTTGGACTACCCGCGGCCCCGACAGACGTCGGCCCTTTCGGGCCCCTCCCATGTTGCTGACATCTCTTTGAGGCGCGCGTGGAACACGAACGCGCCGTCGACACGGCCTGTTTTCGTCGTGAGACGGACGGACGGCGAGTTAGCCCATCACTCACCGTCCACAGGCCCGCGTCTACGGTGGCCGGAGGTCATCGCGGGACCCCCGGCGCCCGGAGCGCCTCCCGCGGCGGCTGGGACGAGAGGTTCTCTCCCTCTCGCGTTCCGCCACCTCCTTCGCCAGCATCACTGCTTCGCAGAAGGAGGCGACGCACTATGGGAAAGCCCCATACAAGGCCGTCTCAAAACCGTTTCACGTGAAAGTCGTTGTTATGGAGTAAAATTAGTTAATTAATTTAGTCTTATAAATAAGCTTTCTTTTCTATATTTTTTAATTATTTTTTGCTAACCATAATGTATATAAAAAGACATCAAAGCTAACTCATGTTCAATGATGTGATCTTGGCACAATACATTACTACAATTCAACGCCACATTACTCGAAAGTTTTTGATATAAATGTATAAGTATTATACATTTTTGAAATGCTTATAATCTCCTCATAACGTTTCTTAAATAATATTATGTATAATAAATAAATAAATTAAAATTAACCAATGTAGTTTAAGATGGTATAATTTTCGGGTTACTTTTTTTTTAACGAGACTTACCCGTTTGCCGCTGTTTGCCGATGTCGAGATATTTGTTGTATTACGATCTTTATAAATTAGTTTACACAAGGAGAAAAAATAAAGTTGCGCATACTTGCGCCTTTTCTGACACGGTGCCAAAACATATCGCGAGATAAAAAAATTATTTTTTTCCAATATCTTTTTACTTCTCACATAATCATCTGTTATCTATTAAGGTCAAATTGATAAAATGCTCATTACAGTAATGAGTATTATTAATAGTTATTTGTGGTTTTGATATAGTTTTGACCACCATATTTGATAAAATATGGTCACTTTATCTATTAGGGTCAAATTAAAAACAGGTTGGTTATGGGAAGAGTGCAAATATTAGTTTCTTATCTTTTTGCACATAGCACTAATTCATTGGCCTATAAAAGAAAGGCGAACCCTGAAACATGCACAGTTGTTCGTCAGAAATTCAGTTGCCTTAAAAAAGCAGTTAATACCTATTTTCAAATATTCACAGAAGTTATCTGATTTGAAAATAATGGGTGAATTTGTTTGTAGTAAACGAGAGTTGTGCAATTTGTTGATAAATGGGAATAATATAGAAGACTACTTGCAAGAAAATTTCAATTTGTCACCAGAGGATATGGCTACTGTGGTCTCCTACATTCAAAGAAACTTGGTATCCAAATGTAACGAACGCTGGAGAAATGCATCCCGAAAAAGAGAACGCTTTGAAAGTAAGAACGTCGACTGGTTAAATGGTGAATTTCGTGTTCCACTGGAGTGTCGAGTCACAGTTAATGACCCTAATACGTCTGGAAGCAGTGCAGGTGGCAGACCATCGAAACCATACGAAGCATCTTCAGAAAAAACAAAGAAACGAAAAAACATGCAATTAATACAAGAGTACGGATTGGACTGTGTGCTCAATGCATATACTCAGGAGTTGCGGTCTATGGGTGAGACGGAGGAGGCCACAATTGTTAATATTATACGAACTGCGTCAAAAAATGATAAGAAAAAGTTTCTTAAATTCATAACTGAGAACCCTGAAGACGTTACACCTTTTACAAAGGAAGAAGCACTACGGACATTTATTGACTTAGACCTTAACAAAGAACAGTATGGGAAACTTCGAATTTGTTTGGCGGACAAAAACTGCTCAGTGTTTCCTTCTTATCCAACTTTAGCCGAAGCGAAGAAGATGTGTTACCCACCAAATTCGAGCATAACCATTACTAACATAAGTGCAAAAGTCAATCTGCAGGACTTATTGGATCATACTGTGGCACGTATATTACTAATTGGTTCAGTTTACAAAAACGGTTTAAGACAGTTGAAACTATTCTGCAAATGGGGTTGTGACGGGTCATCAGGGCAAAGTGAATACAAGCAAGTTTTGCCCGAAGAAAGCGATTTCACATCAGATGCGAACCTTTTTATTGCTTCACTTGTACCCATTAAACTCATAGATGATGTGCAAGTCTGCCCTAGGCTTTATGTTTTGAAGCCTCTTTTTTATACCTTTTGTCTATTTTTTGATACTTATTGTTTATGGTGGGTGCGTGCTATCTAGGGTATCATCCCTTTGCCTTGAACTTGTTTAAGAAGTCGGTGACCGCATCGTTGCGGTCTTCGAGGGCGGTGGTAAATGGGGTCCAGTCATAAAGACCAGTGTTCCCTCTTACAAGGTAAGTGTTCCTATTCCCGGCCCAGTCGGCGGGGACCTCCTGGTACCGATTCCAATACAGGCAAGCCCATGGGTGCCTATCATCCTCCTCTCCATGGCTATTCCGTATCACACGATAACACATAACACGGGCTGCGGTGACAATCCTCGTCGGCACATTCGCGTGCGAGACTAAGCGTCCCTGGCCTGTGATGTACTGAGTGTGGCGGTTGTAAATGGGCTCGTCCGGTGACCAAGCCAACTGTTGCGCTGCACTCCCGTTAAGTGAAGTCGGTAATCCCAAAAGCTTGTACCGTTTAGATTCCCTCAATCTGTTGAAAACGAATTCAAACATACGTGGGTAAATCCTATAACGGACATTGGTGAACTCAAGATCATCGAGGTCATCAAGCAATTTGGTGATGTTAAACCGCTGATTTTTGTTGAGCACTTTCGGTGCGCGCCAGCCCAGCATATTGGCTGTTGGCTGGTGTTGTGGTGGTGGCGGAATCTCTTCAACCTCCTCCTCATCCTCTGACTCCTGTGTGCCGGCAATCGCCTCCTGCGGTTCGGCGTCTTGCGCGTTGCCCAATAGGGCCAGCTCGTTACGTCGGGCACGTCCGCGGCCTCTTGCTCTGCCTCTTCCTCTGGCCGGTGGTGCCTGTGGCGCTTGAGCGCGTTCTTGCGGCGGTGGGACTTGTCTGGGCGGGTTGGGTAGAATGCCGCCTGGCATCCTAAACTCGTCGTTATTCCCGGTTGCTTCGACATCTGACACAATTCGGTTAAATGAAAGAGCTGGTGCGATCTTTGTCTCATAGTCGCGGTGTGTACGCTCATTGATCAGCCCGAAGTGGCCGTCTTGTCCTGGCTCGTCAGCAACTAGGTAGTGGGTAACTCCCTTTACGTCGGTGTAATCACCCATTCCAGCTAGATAGGTTGCTGCGCCTGCTCCTAACTGTATATCGTAACCCTCGACGAAATGGATCAGTCGATCCTGGTCGTGGGAAGCGTCTCCTCTTCGTTTCGCCATCAAGGCGATCCGGTACCACCACAGTAAGTGATGATAATATGCGTAAGCACTTAAAGGCACGTCTTTTACGATATTCTTATCGCAATCACCGATGGCCTCATACTCTCGTTCAACTAGTGCGACATAACCTGACGCGTCTGCGTGGAATTTCTTTATGCCTTCTGAGTTTGTTAATCCCTGCTCACTTTCATTCACAAAAGCTTGTAACCACAGTGGGTCATTCGTTAATGTTGTGGGGTTTTTCGATAAATGTTGCGGTTTGGGTCTCTCTTTTGTAATATTGGTGGGTCTGGGTCGCTGGAAGGGCTTCTTCGGCTTAGTCGGTTTCTCGTCATTCTGAGTATCAGTCTTCGATGTTTGCGTCGCCTCCATGGCTTCACTCGTGTACCGTTCTCAACTTATTAGGTTTATTTGCATTAATTACTCCGAAGTGAGGAAGGTACCACAACGGAGACGCCAAGTCACACGGCGTGTCATTAAATTCAATGTTATTAACTGGTCCAGACCTTTTGCAACCTCTTTTAGGTATTCTTATGCGCTTCCGTGAGGGCAAAGTAGCTCTAACAGCTGATATTCGTGAAATGTTCCCTCAGATCAAAGTAATTGAAAAAGATAGGGATGCCCAAAGATTTCTGTGGCGCGACGATCCGAATAAGCCTATACGTACATACCGCATGTCATCCATGATCTTTGGCGCTGCGTCCAGCCCCTTTACTGCTATCCATATCAAAAATAAAAATGCATTAGAGTGGCAGGATACATACCCCGACGCAGCTCGAGTAATTCTACACGATCACTACATGGATGACTGCATCACTAGTTTAGACAACGTTCATGAAGCAGCCAAGCTGGCTGCGGACATTTACAAAGTACATTCTCACGCTGGCTTTGAGATGCGAGGCTGGATATCAAACGATCTCATGGCGCTCTCGTTGTTACCAAAAGAGTCCTTGCTAGAGGCGCCCGTTGTAAATGACGTAGATTTAGGTCACCTGGCTAGTCATGTCCGCACGCTTGGCCTTATCTGGCACCCCCCCTGTGACGTGATTGGTTTTAATACGGGAGTCCATAAGGGTGTGTTGCCACAGAAGCTCATCAAGCGAGAGGTGTTAGCTCGGGTGATGCGAGTCTATGACCCTCTTGGAATCATTGCGCCAATCGTTATTCGAGGCCGCATCATGTTTCAAGACGCTTGGCGTAAGGGTTTGGAATGGGATAAGGAGCTGTCTCAAGATGACAACACTGCGTGGAAGTCGTGGTTTCAGGATTTATCCTCTGTTTCTATTTTACGAATTCCACGTCGCTATAATTTGTATGATTTTGAGTTAGCAGGCTGCGAACTTCATGTGTTCTCAGACGCCAGTGAGTCTGCCTTTGCCGCTGTCGCTTATTGGCGGTTTCTGTACGGCAGTGGTGAAGTTAGAATCTCTCTTATATGTAGCAAAGCTCGCGTGTCCCCCCTTAAGCCTGTCTCAATTCCCCGTTTAGAGCTCCAAGGTGCTCTGATGGCTGCTCGTCTTGCTACGTCTATATGCGAAGCCCACCGACTCAAACCGACGAGACGAGTTTTCTGGTGTGACTCAATGACGACCTTAGGTTGGATTCGCAGCGACGCTCGCACTCTTAAGCCTTTCGTGTCTCATAGAGTAGGTGAGATACTGGAGCTAACGGACGTCAGTGAATGGCGTTGGATTCCGAGTGATTTAAACGTAGCAGATGATGCAACTCGGGCCAAACGTTTTGAGTTAACTCCAGAATCTCGTTGGATCTCAGGTCCTGCCTTCTTGCTCTCCTCGAACTGGCCCACTGAACCCTTGATCGATGTCAGTGGTCTAGGCCGCGAAGAATTTAAACATCATGTTCATCTTATCACTGATACTGACCTGCCCGCACCAGTCTCCGCGGATCCACTGCGTTTTAGCTCATGGTTGAGGATGGTGCGAGCAACAGCAAAAGCGCATCAATTCATTTTTTTACTGCGTGTGCGTAGTCTACAAAGACGAGGCGTTGTCGCCAATTTAACTCGTCTTGAAGGAAGTTTATGTACATTTATTCCCTCTCGCACATCCTCTCCTAATGTCTCCAATAACCTCAATGTATCAGGGAAAATAACAGCAAATGATTTACGCCTGGCCGAAACCCACATCTTATGGCAGTCTCAGCTCGATTCCTTTAAAGAAGATTATTTGCGAATAAAGAACCAACAGCCGTTGCCTCGTAATAGCCGCCTGTTCAAGCTGTCGCCATTCATTGATGATGATTATCAGCTGCGAATGTCAAGCCGCATTGTTGCCGCCTCAGCCGTATCAGACGACGTTAAGCGTCCAATAATTTTGTGTGGTAAACACCCGGCAGTTCGTCTTTTGATTCATAGACATCATCAGAAGGCCGCGCATTCACACCTAGATTTGGTAATCAACGAGCTTCACCAGTGTTACTGGATTATTGGACTCAGAAACGCTGCTCGATTCGTAGCCCATACCTGTCAGCTATGTAAATTGCGCCGTGCTAGACCGTTCCAACCACCTATGGGAAATATGCCAGAAGCTCGCTTAGCTCATCATCAAAGAGCCTTCTCATTCACCGGTCTCGATTATTTTGGGCCCGTTTATGTCACGGTTGGCAGAAGAAAGGCTACGTAGCCTTATTCACATGCTTGGTCGTCCGCGCCGTACATCTGGATCTGGTGCACAGCTTATCGACTGACTCAGCGATCATGTGCCTACGCCGCTTCGTGTCACTCCGAGGAACCCCATTGGAGATTTGGTCCGATAACGGCACTGCCTTTGTTGGGGCCAGCCGGGAACTGCGAGAGTTATACGGTGATGCGGTTGAAGAATACGCTGCCAACGAGTCTATAAACTGGCGTTTCATCCCGCCCTCGGCACCATTTATGGGTGGAGCTTGGGAGCGCCTTGTCCGAAGTGTCAAGGGAGCGCTGACAGTATCACTCCATGAGCGGACTCCCTCTGATGAGGTACTCAAAACTGTGCTGGCTGAAGCTGAAGCCTTAGTAAATTCACGGCCCCTAACTATTATTTCACTCGATCGTAATGCCGAAGAAGCACTAACCCCAGCTCACTTTCTCCTAAATGGATCACCAGGACGTCCTGTTCCTGCCACGCTTCAGGAGTCGGACCTCTCGAGTAGAAGTCATTGGCGGAGGGCACTTAGACTAGCCGATCATTTCTGGCAGCGATGGGTTCGAGAATACCTGCCTTCGCTGTCACCCAGAAGGGGTGGCGGCAGCGCGCCGTCAATTGCGGAAGGAGATGTGGTCGTAATATGTGACTCAAATTTACCGCGTGGTTCATGGCCCAAAGGCCGAGTCGCGAGGTTGTTCCCCGGCAGAGACGGAATAGTACGAGTGGCCGATGTCGCCACTGAGGCATTCAGGAGGCCCCTACAAAAGCTGATTAAGCTGCCCATTTCATAAAAAAGGGGAGAATGTGCAAGTCTGCCCTAGGCTTTATGTTTTGAAGCCTCTTTTTTATACCTTTTGTCTATTTTTTGATACTTATTGTTTATGTATTTCTGATTGACTTATTACACTTTTGTTTTCACTACCAAGAACCAGCGATTTTTATTTCGGTAGTTAATAGATGAGACAACTAATATTGTTATTTGGAAAAATGAAACTTGCTCATCCGTAAGATATTGCAGACCTTTATTGATAGAATTTGCCAAAGAAACTCCTGAAAAAACCGCTTCTGTTGTGGCTGAAATCAAAAATCAAATTAAAAACCTGTCTCCTTCCGTGATAAATAAGAATGGTGAAGTAATTGAAATTACTCATAACCTATTTTTAACCATGATTGATGGTAAAGTAGCACAAGTTTTAACTGAAACTCCTTCGAGCGCTTCTTGTACAATTTGTGGTGCTACTCCTCGGCAAATGAATAACTTAGAGGCAGTTAGGACACGAGATATGAATGAAAGTTCATTTCAAAATGGACTGTCAACACTACACGCTTGGATTAGAAGTATGGAGATGATTTTACACATTTCCTATAACTTGTCTTTCCAAAAGTGACCAGCCACTACACCAGAAAATAAAAAAAACAAAGACGAAAAGAAAAAACTGGTACAAAAGCGGTTTAGGGAGGAAATGGGACTGCATATCGATAAACCTCGACAAGGCACTGGAAATAGTAATGACGGAAACACAGCTCGGAGATTTTTTCAGAATTACTCTTGCTCTGCAGACATTACAGGTGTAGACTTAGAACTTATAAAACGAATGTACATTATACTACAAACTATGTCATCTGGAATGGCTATTGATTCAAAAAAGTTCGGTGAATACGCATATATTTATAATTGGTATTATATGCCTTCCTCCGTACATAAAATACTTATTCACCGAGAAAAAATCATTGAGTACTATGCTATTTTACCTATCGGACAATTGTCCGAAGACGCTCAAGAATCCCGCAACAAGGATTACAAAAAGTTTAGACTTCATCATTCTAGAAAGTGTTCAAGAGCGGCTACCAATACAGACGTGTTCCATACCTTATTGTATACTTCTGATCCATATATATAAAATTTGAGAAATACCTCAGAAACAATATCGAAAGAACTTTTCGATGAAGCCAAGTCCCTTCTTGCTGTCAACGAAAATCTGTAGGAGCTTGTTGAATTTTGTACATAATTTTTTCTCGTTAGACACTGTTTATACAATGATATTTAATTCTATTTTATGTAAGTAAATTAAAAAAAAAGTATTGTCTTATTTTTTTAAGTTTTATTTTTTAAATAAATTAATAAACATAATTTTCAAAATTATTATTTTTTCTTTTAAGCCTTATACTTTCACGTATATGTGTGCAAAATTACAGATCATTTAGTTTTGAAATAACTGAGATACGGAGTTTTGAGACGAAACATACGCGATTTTCCCATAGTGCGACGGCGTCCCATTCCTCACTTGTATTTTCCTTTAAACAGCATTCGCATTCTGAGTACATACATTCCCTCTTTTGAGTGTCACAAACAATACTCTTCATGAATTCGTCTAAATCTCTAGACTTCACTATCGAAAGATTTTTAAGCGCTGTATATTTAAATTCTATATTACCATGTTTTTTACAGGCACATGTTTCACGGTTAGAGAGATTGGGACTTAACACAAAAAAAGGCTTGCATCTAGTAAAAGTGGTATAAGACACAGAAATGTTTGTTTCTTGAATAAATTTATAGCGTTATTTTTTCATTGACTCTAGGAGGTATCGTCTTTGCATCTTATTTTTTTTCACTGTCTTCGTTTCCTTCTTTCCAGCTGTAGCGCGGCTAACGTCATCTTGTAAGAAAAAGTTGCGAATTTTTTGTGCGAGTGCCTCGTGTTTCACTGGATTTATTTTCTTCGGAACACGAATTCTACCTTGTAGCCCAATTATTGCTTCAAGCTTAGTTTTCGTCCTGTACTTTTTAACCAAACTATTATTAACTATATTTTTTATTGTGTTATTTTGCTCATTAGTGGACGCTAATTCATACTGATGTTTTATTGATTCGCACAATATGTTTTTATGAAATAGTTCCTTTTTAACTTTTTCCTTATCTGAAAGCGAAATATTCAAAGAACTAACAAAGGATTTAGTTTTGGAGTGTGGCGTTAAATCTCTTACATTTAAAATATTCTCTTTATCCTGTTCGTTTTCTTTTGAATGCGCTGCTTGTCTAATTTTGTGTCTATACTATATTGTTTTCTTCAGTGCTTTAGTTTTTCTGATTAATGAATTTACTTTTTCTCTTAATTTTTTATTTTCTTGTGTTATCTTGTTATATTTTTGTTTATACACTTTTCGAGAATATTTGGTTTCATCCGATTTTTCTTCATTTATTTGTTGCTTAGACCTTCGCCATTTCTTTCGCCTGATTTTTTTTTCTGATTCTGATAGTTGTCGTATTGGTATGTATTTATTTTTAGTTCTTATCAATTTTTTTTCTTGTACTTCTTTCCATTTTTGTGGATTATTTGACTGTAAACGCTCTCGGTAACGTTTTTGCCGTTCAGCAGGCTTTAACGGCATCTTTACTACAACAAAAAGGAATTACTGTTTACGAGAGTATATTGTAAACAAGCCCTAACCCTTTCCATTGTGTAGCGTAACACAAAAATAATAACACAATGGTCACCCAAATGAACAAAATGAACGTGTCCTTAACCTATTAAAAATAATATTCTTGAAATTTCACCCTCAAGGAACTCGTAAAACATACATTTGACTACAATTTACCATCCACTACACTAATGTGCTGCACTGTTAAGTATAGTACTTACCGAATTCATTTAATTTGGCACTTTAAAACAAATTCTTATTTACTCACTTGCAAGAAGCTTCACATTAAATCTTTTTTAGTGTAATATTAAAAAATTATATTATTTCATGTAAGTGTGTAAGAGTGAGTTATTATTTATAAATGTGTTGTACTCCATATAAAAATATAAGTTGATGTAAAAAATTCGGGCGCCTGGAGTGCACACAAAACTATGCCAAAGATAGACTTACCTGTGGGAGCTTGAGACTTTTAATCTTCAAGCGGGAAGGTATCAATAAAAATCGAGCATGAAAATTATAGAGCGATTTTATTACCCGAAGGCTACTGGTAAAAATATACAAGAGAATTCCTTCCTTTTATATATAACTAAAACTAAAATGGAACAATCTTTTAAGACCTGTCATTATTGCACTTTATAAAATAGGTGATCTACGTTATATGTATTACAAACCATACCAAATTCCGTCGATTATATTATAGACCAAAAGATTAATGCTCATCCTAGTGATATGCACTTCCGCTGGGATGCCAAAGGCGGTCCATGATATGTTTTGGTAGGGGCGAGCTTTTAAAATTTTTAGTAGTAGAAAAAAACGCCTTGTGGCGTTTCTTCCAAAATATCAAAATGTGGTCATCAGTAGATGAATGAATCCAGACAAATAAGTACTTAATCAAGTTAAAAGATCCTGAAACAATTAAATATCGAAACTATTAGCGTCTGCTATCAATATAGCCATGACAACGCGGAACGGATCGAAATCACGAAAAAATTTCACTTACCATAAAAAATATGAGCTATCCAATTAGGATGCTGACAAGGGCAATCGGCTACCACATATTTGGGATTAGATGCCGCCCATCTGAAGTAAAACTTCAAGATTTATATCGGCGCTGAAATTACGCCATTCTGTCCAAAAGCTATAGGTCGAAAAGTGACAAATGTCAAAGTCAACTTGACAGCCTCAAAAAGAAAAAGCCAGTGTGACCACTTCACGATTCTAAATCAACCAAAAAATGAATTCTTATATGGGAACACCACCGTGGTGCCTACAAATTAAATCAAACAATACGTATCATGTAACAGGCTTAAAAGACTCGTTACATTACATCCCCTCCCGAAAATAAAAGAAAGGAACTTTCTTTTATTAGAAAGAAATCTTCAACCAAATAAACCAGTCTTAACAACTTTCTAATTCCAAAAAAGAAAAGAATCATAAAAGATTCAAAGTGTAAATGAATTCTGAAAATGTCAAACGACAAAGTCTCAAGAATTTAAAAGGAAAAAAATGCAAATGACAAAAAGTCAAAAACGAAATCTGTGAAAAACAAAAAAATATAAATTATAAAAACTAGTTAAATGAAACGAAGAGAGAAATCTCTTAGCGCTCCCAAACTCCAAAACAGTACAGTTAGGCACTATAGCCACTGACTAATAATTTCAAACAAATTCGAACAATTTACCAATACAAATCTCAATTTTTAGTGCAGTTAGGCACCATCGCCACTGACTAAAAATTTCAAACCACTTGGAACAGTACAACTTTGAGTGCAGTTAGGCACTATCGCCACTGACTACCACGTGAACCGCTTCCAACTCTACCATCTCTATGAGTGCAGTTAGGCTCTATCGCCACTGACTAACTCCGTATCCAACAATCAAAAAAAATTTTAAACTCCAAACAAAAGTTTTTAAATAAAGCTGAAAGACCTTATTTAAAATATTGTTACAGGCACAACCTGCAACAAGACAAAGGAAAGCGTATTGTGATCGGCTCATCACCACCGAATTCCCGAGCACAATAGCTGTAAAAGAATGTGAATGCTGTGACTGGCTCAACACTACCAATCTCCCAAACACAGACAGACACAAAAAAAAGTATTGAGATCTCCAATGAGAAATCTCAATAACAAAAAAGGCGAAAGCCAAAGTTTCACAATGCGATCGGCACATCACCACCGAACTTCCGAACGCAAAGAAAAAAGAATGACGAAAGTCAAAAAATCCCGCATTGTGATTGGAACAACAATGTCCAACACAATGGAAAAAAATATGGCCGGGGCCAAAATCCCACATTGTGATCGGCACTACACCACCGATTTTCCGAGCACAATGGAAAAAGAGTCGAAATCAAGGTCAAAAGCTACACCAAGATCCAAAAAATAATAAGGCATTTTGTTACAGAATGAACTCGTTACTAACAAAGTCAAATCCGATCAATAAAACAGAATGAAACTAGTAAAAATGAGAAACAATTCTGTCAAAGAACAGCACAAAATAGATTTAAAAATCGATTACTATTTATGACGAAGAGAAAATAGAATGATTTTAAACTATGAGAAAAAAAATTACAAAAACTTGAAATTGAATTTAAGTTTTTAATTCTCAAGGTAGAAATTACCTGAACTGTAGGGTTATATAAGATCCTAATAAAATATAAACAGGTAAAAGGTTACCCTTAAAAAGAAAAATAAGATCTTATACAATCCAACAAAAACAAACAAAACATAAAATAAGATCCTTCGATGTGAAAAACATTTGGTGTGAAAAAATTGTATTAAATTAACCAGAATGACCTAAGTTTTATTTTAGAGTGTTTTCAAATTCAATAAATTAATAAGAAGTTACCTGACATACATCTTTCAAACTGCCGATAACCTACCATCCATCCCCTCATACATCACACTGTCAAAAGCAGCCTTCAAACAAAATTATCAAAATCAAAACTAACACTTGGAAACCAAATTAAAATTTAATAATATCTTTAACATGATAACGCCCTACTGAACCTTTATTTAATTCTTTCAAAACATAAACGTTATCTGAAACCTTTTCAGTTATTCTACACTTTAAAAACTTAGGTGCAAGTTTAGGCGAAAAATAAGCAGGAGCATGAGATTGAACGAAACTTCTTCTCCACACCATATCACCCACATCAAAAGAAATGACTTTCCGACCCTTATTATAATAAGCGGCATTTCGCTTATACCCCTTTAACAAGTAAGCTTGAACTTTAACAAAAATATCACTAAGTGAATTAAGAGAAACTGCATAAGCGTTTCTATTTGAAATTTCTAGTTGAGATAAGTTATCAACAGAACTACTAAAGTGATGTAATGACGCATCAAGAATAAGCTCCCTACCAAACATAAGAAAGTTAGGTGTAAACTCTGTAGCGAGGTTTACACTACTATTTAAAGCTAATTGAACATTGGGTAAATAACTAGACCAAGTTCTATGATCATCTTTAACAAAACATGATATGCAGGTTTCGACCGTTTTATTATATCTCTCAACAGGATTATTTTGAGGTGTATACAAAGTATTATAAAATATTTTGGTTATATTAAAACCTTTCAAAAAATCTACAAAATGTTTTGAAGTAAATTGAGTTCCATTGTCACAAACTACTATTTTTGGACAACCAAATTTTAGAAATATTTCCTTTTCAAAATGTTTACAGATTACTCTAGTGGTGGCATTAATCATGGGAAAGAACCAGCAATATTTAGTGAAAACATCTACAACCGAAAGTATGAATCTATGACCAGAATAAGTTTTGGGTAATATCCCTATAATATCAACGGAGAGCATAAGCATGGGGCGATCAACCTTTTTAGGATTAATCATAGTACCAAAAGGAGGAGAAGTAGTATGTTTATAAGCTTTACAAGTATCACAAGACAAAATGTATTTGTGAACATCATTAAACATTCCTTTCCAAAAATAATGTTGTTTTAATTTCTTTACTGTTTTATGAATTCCTAAGTGTCCAGAATTTACATCATCATGATTGGATCTAATAGTATCTAAAATATGCTTTTTTGGTATAACAATTTTCCAATCTAAAAGGCTATGAGGGTTAAATTTATTTCTACAAAATTTGTACAAAGTAGGGGAGAGATGTGTCAATAGTAACAAAAAAAAATCAATCCTTCATAGTATTTTAATTAAAAATCACAGCACAACCATTTTTGGTCACAGTATAGTTTAGTTATTTAATTATAAAATCCAATACAGAAAAAAACAAAAAAAAACAACAAAATTATGGAAAATGGCACTTAATGAGATCAACTAACAGTGTTACAATTGCTGCACCAAGTGAGTCAATTGTAACAGCAATGAGAGTCAATTGTAACATACAGAAATTGTTAACAATAAACCAATAAATCTGACAAAATCTTGTCAGCAGAACACTTTAAAAATACTTAAAAAAATAAAACAAACAGTAATAGTCATTCCGACAAACAGTTTAAACACACAAAAAATGGATCATTGTTTGCACAGCTGGAGTGTGCCCAATTATGGCAGTCTCTGCATTGCAACCAATCTTCTCTACTCGTTCTATAATGTTCAAAACAGACAATACAATAATTATCATCTTCATCTGCATCATCTGTGTCTTCATTTATATTTTCCTCTGGCTCATTATTTTCATTTCTTACAGCATTTTTTCTGGTCAATTTCTTCTCTGTTTGCTTAGATTCAAAATTTCTTAATTTTGGTATCTTTTTCTCACTGATCTTTTTTTGCTTTGCCTCTAACTCTTCTTTTTCTGGCGTATCAGTGTATATTGCACTTTTCCCTTTAGATCTCCCAGTCTTAGATTTGACTCGAGGTGGTGCTTTTGGAAGCGGGACCAAATCTACTAGTGAAGTCCTACGTGGCGAATGTGGCGATGTATGATTAGAGAGACTTGATGTTGGTTGAGCTGACGTCTGGGGCAAAATCTGATATGATGTTGAAGGTGCTGAAGGGGATACATTGTTAATCAGTTCTGCAGGTAAAGACATATCTTGCTGATCCGATTGATCAAGGGTGACTTCTTCATTTGCTTGGTCGGTAACGCTGGCTGGAGCAAAATCAATGTCAGGAAAAATGTCTTTGTTATATGGCCATATACCTGCGCATGCAAACCCTTGAGTTATGTTTTTTGGCGTAGCAGCAACAGAAATAGCTTCTTTAACAAGTCCTGGTAAATCATAAATTGTAATTCGTTGTCCTGGATGATTTTTCATCCAATGATCTGCAGCAATATTAAATTTAGTTTTGAACGGCCCAAAAACTGATCTGTCAAGAGGTTGGAGTTTGTGAGACGTATGTGGTGGGAATGATAATATTGAAATGAAGTTTTCTTTACAATATTGAATAACGGGTACATTTATATGAGAAGAATGATTGTCCAAAATAACTACAATAGGATTTTCTTGAGTCGGCTTAGCAAATTTAGTGAAGTGCTTCATGAACATTAAAAAATCTTCATCTTGCATCCAACCACTTTTATTACCTGAACCGTCACAGCCAGGAGGACCATCTCTTACAAAATGAGGTTGAAAATTCTTTCGAGGAAATACAAAGAAGGCAGGTACAGCGTTTCCTATTGCGTTAACAGCCAGACACACAGTGACTAGGGTCCCTCTTTCTTGGGAAGTAATGGAACCAACCTGTTTGGTCCCTTTGACAGCAATCACTCTGCTAGGTTTTTGAGTTGTTGTTACACCTGTCTCATCTATATTATATATATTTTGTGGTTGACATTTAAGTCTATCCAAAAGTTCACCCCATTTGTCAAAAAATTTTTCAACATTTGGTTTGTTGAAGTTCATGGCTCGAGCAAGACTTGTAGCTTCAGGACGTCTGACAGATAAACTGGAGTGTCTTTTCATAAAGGCCTTGTACCAGTCAAGGCTAGCGAGTTCTGTGTCGTTCCACTTTTGGGGATATTTTAAACGATTAGCTTTTGCGTAAGAATAAGCCAATTTACGTAAGTCTTTGGTAGTCAAACCAAAGTAAAGCTGACTTGCAGTCTTGCAATATTGCGATAATTCTAGTTCCTGTTCTGTAGAAAATACTTTATTATGTGGGGCATATCCAGTTTTAACTGTATAATCCTGCTTGTATTTGAGGACATACCTGGATAAAGTCACATGACACATGCCAAAGCTGGTAGCTACATTTCTGACGCTCTTCCCTTGCTTAATTACAATTTCGCAAGCTTCAGTATATTTTTCTAGAGGTACGGTGCCACGCAATGTCTTCCGAGGTCGTTTATAAACCATTTTGTAAGAATTCTGAAAAAAAATGGTACTATTAAATAATTATTAACTAATGTGAAAAAGCAGAGTGTCAAATGTAACATGTTACAATTGCCTCTCCTTGTTTTGTTACTTTTGCACCACTCCCGCCATTTTGCAATGAAGACTTATTTAACAAAAATATATGGTAAATTTAAACAACTCACATACCTTCACGTATAGTTTGGATGATAACTTATCCGATAATCACCACTGAACTATTGTAAAACTGTTTCATTTAATTAAAATAACAAAAACTCTGCCGAAAAAAATTTTTACTTGACTTGCTGTATCTCAAACTGTCATCTACTGAGAGCATACGCGCGAACTGTTTTACTTGCAATTTCGGTCGGTAAAACAGCATCAAATAAAGCTTCGAATACCACCAAGAGCTACCGCTACTCGTCAATAGATGTCGTGAAACATCATATGTTACAATTGCCTCCCTGTTACAATTGACACACCTCTCCCCTACTATTTTCTACTCTAAAGTTTTTATATTTTCTAGGATATTTCTGACATTGGGTGAATATTTTTCTATACCATGGGTCAGTAATATCATCGTCAGGAGAGACTAAATTATCCTGAGCGTTTATAGCAGTGACTTCTATACGTGACAGAGCATCTGGAACTAAATGTAACGAACCTTTTTTATGAATAATATCGAATGTAAATTGAGAAATTCTGGCTGCCCAACGAGCTAAACGACCACTAGGGTTACTAAGGCCTAATAGACATTTCAAACAAGCGTGGTCAGTTATGACGGTAAATTTCATTCCCTCAACATAGGGTCTAAAATGTTCTATTGAATCTAAAATAGCCAATAATTCACGTTCAGTGGTACTATAATTTCTTTCACATTTTATTAAGTGATCTAGAATAAAAAGCAATGGGATGTTGATTTCCATCTTCATCTTCTTGGCTCAAAACACTACCTAGGCCTACAGAACTGGCGTCACAATGCAAAAAGAAAGGTTTTTGAAAATTAGGACATTGTAAAACAGGAGAAGTTATTAGAGATTGTTTTAATTCTTGGAAGGCAATTTCTGCTTCGTCATTCCAAACGAGCGATTTCTTTGAATTTTTACTACCTGCTGTCAATTTAGTTAAAGAAGAAGCTATATCAGCGAATTTACTAATGAATCTACGATAATAAGAACATAAACCAAGGAAACTACGGAGTTGTTTTACTGTTTCTGGACGAGGGAAATTTTCTATTGTCTCTAATTTAGAAGGATCAGTGTGTAAACCATTACTGTCAACAATAAACCCAAGGTAGCGAAGTCTATCCTTGCAAAAATTACATTTCTTTAAATTTACAGTTAGTCTTGCCTCTTTCAATATTTTATGAATTTTATGCAACTGTTCTATGTGGCTGTTAAAGTCTGAATTTATACAAATTAAATCATCTAAATAACAAAACACAGAATTATCATACTCTGGACCAAAAAGTTTATCTACTAGTCTTTGCAACTCAGCCGGTGCATTAGTGAGACCGAAAGGCATCCTAACGAATTCATAAAGTCCTTTCCCAGGAACCACAAAAGCAGTCTTCTCACGGGAAGATTTTTCAAGTGCAATTTGTAAAAAGGCTTTAGAAAGATGTATAGTACTAATATATTTAGCATCTCTAAGATTATCTAATATTCTAGAAGTATATGGAAGGGGATAAGAATCTTTAATAGTAACGGAATTTAAACGTCTCGAATCTAAACACAATCTAGTTCCTCCATCTTTCTTCTCTACCGCCAGAACAGGTGAGCACCAAGGCGACTTAGAGGGCTGGATAATACCTTCTTTCAATAAAACTTCTACTTCATCAAAAAGTTCCTTCTGTTTAGCAGGACTCAAAGGCCAATATCGTTGCTTAAAAGGTTCACTAGTTACGTTAATTTTATGTTCTACTAAAGGAGTGAGACCTAAACCTCTTTTCTCATAAGAAATATCTTCAAATAAAGCAATGGTATTATTTAATTGTTGTTTCTCTGAAGGAGATAATTCAGTAATAGCAGTAACAGAACAAACCTGTTTGTCATTTTCTGGAACAAATGTAATGTTTATCCACAAATCCCTAGCTAAATTAAATTTAATCCAAAAGTCAAAGCCTAAAATGATCGGGGGGTCAAAAGAAGGAATAATCAAAAATTCTATAAACTTAGTCATACCATCGCAAGTTACTGGTAGATCCAAGGCACCAATAATTCTCCGAGACGAACCATCTGCTGTGGATGCAGAACCACAAGTAGGTTTAATTTTAAATCCTAATTGTAAAAATTGTTTATGAACATTAGAGCCTAAAACGCACTTATTGGAACCACTGTCCAATAATCCTGAAAAAGTTTGATTGCTAACGGTGAACTCTAAAAAGGGCCTAACATCCTCCTGTTTTGTAAAAAGAACAGGGGCTGAACGGTAAATATGAAAAAAAGTTTTTAAGTAATCTAACCAATTTGAAAAATCTTTATCACGGGCAACATCACCAGGCTTGTGACTACTAATGATTTTCTTACACATCGAGTCGCGCGAAGTTTTATCAAAAACGTGGGCTCGATGGGGCCTAATCAGTTTTTTGAATGTTGCAGACCTTCTGAGGGCTTATTGCAAACATCACAAGTCTTGGAGGTGACCCCTGACTTAAGACATTTAAAACAAACAATACCGGGTACAGACTTACAACTTTTATACGAATGTCCAGGTTTTTTACATTTTAAACATGTTAAATCATTCGAAACGGCATTAGACCTAACAGGTGGCTTACTTGATTCTTTGGAAGGCTTTCTGTCAACAACGACTTCTAGTTCCTTCGCAAGTTCTAGAAACTGTTCAATGGAATCAATCTGTTTAAGGAACAAAAAAGGTGTATAGATTGGCAACATATTGTGTTTTATTGCATTAACTAAAGTTCTATCAAATAAAGGTTCTGAAAGACGACTAGCCATGTCAGAGATTTCCGTGATGAAGTCAGGAAGTGACTCAGACTGTTTCTGTTTCCTAGTACGGAGTTCATTTTCCAAAAAATAATCAAAATCAGGTTTATCAAAACGTTTCAAAAGAGCTAACTTAAGTGCAGTCCAAGAAGGAATCCGAATTCGAACAGACCTAAACCATTTGAGTGCTATCCCGTCAAGTAAATCCGAAAAGGAACCAACAAGCAAAGTTTCATTGAAATTCTTATAAAGAAAATATTCTTCGAGTTGAGTAATAAACTCTCTAACACAAGTTTTACCATTAAAAATTATTCTGCTTTTCTTCAAATCAGGCAGCTTTGTAAAAGGTGGGAAATTTTTCCGAATGTTTTCATTCACAAGAGCATTCAGTGAATTAAATGAAGGCACAACATTCATGGCGAAAGCCGAAGAAGAATGGGCAATCCTGGAGTCAAAAGGATTATCGGCCTCGGGGGCATTGACCATCTCATGCTCCACTTCCCCAACATTCTGCTCAACAACAGCCTCCTTACCTGGATCCTCCAATTGTGGGCACTGAACTCCCTTGTCCATGCTTAACACGTATAAAGAACAACAAGACTGAAAAGCAACAATGCCAATAGGGCAAAGTAAAAAACAAATTGTAAAAATAAAAGGTTTGAAGTTAAGCATGAAAGTCAATGTGGTATTTTTGTGAAGAATTACTAAGTTGATTTTAACGTTTTAAAAGTGCAATAATCACTTACAAGCAGCTTAAATCCAGATAAACTAAATGTACATTATTGTACTTAACAATTAGATTAAATTATTTACTTAAACAGTTTAACTTAGTTTTCAAAATAACTTTTCTGTTGAGAACAATAAAACGCGGTCAATGCTATACATTTCTGTTGGTTTTGCTAAGGAAAAAAACATGTTATTAAAACAAACAGGTCAAAAAACAAAATTATCAATTGTAAAAACTAGACATTGTTTACAAAAGATCAACCAAAGTAAATTAACTTATGAGTCAAACAATTAAGTTACAAAAAAACAAAGTCATGAAATTAACAATGCTCAAACAAATCATTGTAAACAATAGACTCATCAGTTAAAAGGCTAATTAATGAATAGTGCAATAATGACAGTATATAGGTACCAGACAAACCTACTTCAAGTCCCTGTTCGGGCGCCAATTGTAATATTAAAAAATTATATTATTTCATGTAAGTGTGTAAGAGTGAGTTATTATTTATAAATGTGTTGTACTCCATATAAAAATATAAGTTGATGTAAAAAATTCGGGCGCCTGGAGTGCACACAAAACTATGCCAAAGATAGACTTACCTGTGGGAGCTTGAGACTTTTAATCTTCAAGCGGGAAGGTATCAATAAAAATCGAGCATGAAAATTATAGAGCGATTTTATTACCCGAAGGCTACTGGTAAAAATATACAAGAGAATTCCTTCCTTTTATATATAACTAAAACTAAAATGGAACAATCTTTTAAGACCTGTCATTATTGCACTTTATAAAATAGGTGATCTACGTTATATGTATTACAAACCATACCAAATTCCGTCGATTATATTATAGACCAAAAGATTAATGCTCATCCTAGTGATATGCACTTCCGCTGGGATGCCAAAGGCGGTCCATGATATGTTTTGGTAGGGGCGAGCTTTTAAAATTTTTAGTAGTAGAAAAAAACGCCTTGTGGCGTTTCTTCCAAAATATCAAAATGTGGTCATCAGTAGATGAATGAATCCAGACAAATAAGTACTTAATCAAGTTAAAAGATCCTGAAACAATTAAATATCGAAACTATTAGCGTCTGCTATCAATATAGCCATGACAACGCGGAACGGATCGAAATCACGAAAAAATTTCACTTACCATAAAAAATATGAGCTATCCAATTAGGATGCTGACAAGGGCAATCGGCTACCACATATTTGGGATTAGATGCCGCCCATCTGAAGTAAAACTTCAAGATTTATATCGGCGCTGAAATTACGCCATTCTGTCCAAAAGCTATAGGTCGAAAAGTGACAAATGTCAAAGTCAACTTGACAGCCTCAAAAAGAAAAAGCCAGTGTGACCACTTCACGATTCTAAATCAACCAAAAAATGAATTCTTATATGGGAACACCACCGTGGTGCCTATAAATTAAATCAAACAATACGTATCATGTAACAGGCTTAAAAGACTCGTTACATTAGTTAATGGCACTTTATCGCTAATGAAATCATTAAAATAATGATTTCATTAGTTTGTTGCATCAAACTACTTTAAGCTAAAAACTTGATCCTTTAACTAATGAGAGCATTAAACATTGTTGCCAACATTAAATTTAAAATTTGAATGGAATGAACGAGTGGTTGCGTTTTGTTTTGAAAAGTATTCACAATTGTGTAATAATTGTCCCCCAATAGCTGGTAGTTTCCATATTTGCCCCTCTCGAAATCTGCACATAAATGTGAGTAGTTGAAAATGATACAATCGTGCACCGAGCCGGGCCAGCGAGCTATAATATCCCTTATTTTTAGTGATGCATCACACACAACTTGAACATTTATAGAAAAATATCCTTTTCTGCGGTGGAACATTTCAGCTGGTGACCAAGCTGTTGATCTTTACATGAGTGCAGTCAAGAGCTCCTGCCACACGTGGGAACCCATCAATGGTATAAAAATCTTAAGCTACTTTTCGGAGCTCATTCCTTTCAGGCATATTGATATAGGTGGAGCTTAATGCAGCCATCTTGCAAGACACTTTTTGTTCAATCCGGCAAACTGTAGAGCTGTTTATGTTCGTCAGATCAGCTAGTACCATCTGGAAGGTCCCCGTCGCGAAGAACCACAAACAGATTAGAAGCTGGGTAAGACCACAAATGGCCTTACTCCTCAGGGTCTGTGGCTCCAGATTGAGGCGGTCTCGAAGCTGCAGCACTGCCTCCTTTGAAATTTGGTAGCGCAACCGGAACTCTTTTTCATCATGTTTTTCGAATAAAGCTATTCTGTCTGGGATCTGGCGGCGGCGAGGAACATCTTCTGGATCAGACAGCGACGATAGGCTGGTCAACGACATATTCAGCAGCGAAAATAAAATTAAACACTACGTAAAATCGGTTTAATGGCCCGTCGTCGACCTATTAAAAATGATAACCTCTAAAATGTAATTTAATGAGCGCTGATGCGCTAAAGTCGCTTCGTGCAATACAAAATACCGTTAATGGGTGGTTTGACACTTCATTAGATAAGTTTGACATTTCCATAATTAACATTTAAAGGAGCTTTAAAATGCATCTTATTTTCTTTCCTGCAATGCTTTAATGAAACATTAGGATTTAAAGTGGCATTAAAAAGATAAAAATCTTTCTTGCAAGTGAGTGTTAGTCTTATTTACGACGCGCACAAAGTTAAACCATCAGTCACAAAACAAAATGGCGCAGCCGATAGAAACAAGCGCCCTCTCGTTGTAACTATTTTGACGCATGGGGTTGCCATTCTAAATTTTAAATTTTCTACTTTTATTAAAAAATATCAAAGTTACAAAAAAGAATAACACAAAGGAATGGAATATGAGACACGTGTTAGTGAGCAAATAAATAAATGATTTATTATAATTAAATTGTTTTTAGCATTATCATATAACTTACAACTTCACCTTACAAAACATTGTTAAATCACGTTACTCGTTGCGTGTATTATTTATTATTTGTTGCATTTTTTTTTAAATACGCGCTACTATGGACATTGCAGTTTAGTATGGGAAACAAATTACGACAGAAATTCAATTTAATTTTTAAAAACAATAGAATCAATTTCCACATAGAAACATTTCTATGTTTACTATTTTATTACCAATTCGTATGAATATTGATTTATATATTTACATTTCGAACTATATTTTATTTAAATATACCAATAAGTTTCGTAGACACTTAATTACAACAAAATGTACAGAAATTTTGAAAACGACCCTTATATCCCCATTTGTGTGGTTTTTCAGGGTTGTAGTTTTTTAAAGTAGTCCTTGCTTTTGTTGGTATTACTTGCTCGTCAATTGCCAAGTATTCTTATCTAGGTAAAAGCAACAATCTCTCGCGAATTTTGTTTATAAGCGGTCTTATTCTTTGCAGCTTGTCATAATTGGGGTCATTAATAGGAACAGTGTCCTCATTGTTAGTAAAATGAAGAAACCTCTTCAGTTCTTCAAACCGATTGCAAGTCATTGCATTACTTATAGGTGTGAAGCTAGAACAGCTATTCCAGTAATGACGAGTAGTAGCGAAATGCATGATAGACATAATAATATATATTAGTACACCTATAAACTTTTCAAGCTCTTTGCCTGTCATTCCTAATGCCGACCCTCGCGTTTGTTCCGAGTAACGACACATTTCTTGCGTTATACAGGGTTACTAACTCGACGTATTCCTTGCAGGACATCACAGTAGGGTTAAAATGCAACAAATTAAGCCACCAAATGTTCTACCGAAGTTCAGTAGTTTTTGAGTTAGTAAGGGTTTTAGATTTTTTGTGAAAAATCCCAGATTAAATTATTTGAAGTGTTACAACAGCCTGCTCACAGCGTGCCACCCTAGCCAGCCAATGACAGCTAACCATAACCATGCCACTCTAGCAAACCATAGCCATGCCACTCTAGCATACCATAGCCATGCCACTCTAGCCAGCCAATGACGGGCAACGACTCGCGAGCCAATCACAGTCAAGCGAAGACACCGCCATAACTACCGGATGCCTCCGGTGGGGATATCAGTCTATATAATGCCCTGTAAGCTCAGTTTCGAGGCCTTGTCGCGCTCGATTGTGAAACCTGTAAGTCGAGACTCTGCCCGAATAAAATAATTAATCAGTTCCTGTCTATTTTTTTACCACTGTCGTTACAGTCAGAAGTGGTATCGAATAAAAAAACCTACGAACAAACGATACTCTGCTACATTTAAAAGTCAACGCTCACCTACTGTGGAGGACGAGGTCTGAAAATTCAAACGAAGAACGTTGATGCACACCGCCTGCAAGGAAAATATTGTCTCCCATCCTAGTATCACAGGGCATAAATTGAAAAAGCAGGCCACAATCTGGATGGAACACGAAGCGCCTAACCTCAGTATCGCATCTTTCATTCCATAATTTGACCTTGAAAACGAAGACTGCGGCCAGTAACCACCTGTGAGACACTTTGAGTTACAAGAAGTATCCATCTCTCTGCCAGCAACGGTTCTACGGTAAATTAAGACTACCTAAAGGTTGTCAACAGCAACCAAGGACATGGAAGGAAGGAACCGTCCTACTTCACGCTGAGAGCTGCCAGGAACCATGCATAAATAACAAGGTCAGTAAACATGCCAATATTTGCCAAATTAGCCAAATGCCATTAGCCAAATATATAAGCCAAATGTGTTTTACCATGGAGTGCCCCATGAGTTAATAATTATGCGAATCGTAGACAAAATAATTTGGTAAGCCCGATAAGTAAATCTAATCATAGTCAGTTAATCAGTATATTATCTCGGTACAAAAAATGTTTTACGAGTAGGTACTAGTTGTGTACTAAGGAGAACTTAAGATGTACATATTTAGTTCAAGTGCGCATTAGATTATCCAACAATAACAATTCCAAAGTAAATCATGTAGATCAGATACTTATAAATAGCTACAATAATTTTATTAAACTATTATCAGAGATATAGATAGCATTCCTTGGCGATCTCTTGCTACCGCCAGCCGATATTCAAACAGTTTTAGACTTATTGGATAAAGTTCTTGACAAATTGAAAACGAGGAACTTAAAATTAAATATGAGGAACTGTTAATCTTTACATATTTCTTAATTAGGGTATAAAACATCATGTGATGGCATTCAACCAGGTTAATTTAAGTTGATCGTCTTATTTCTCATCCCGAGTAATGTAAACGAAGTGCGTCAGTTTATTCTATCTAGTTATTAAAGAAAGTCCATTCATAACTTAGCAATAATAGCTCGCCCGTTTAACAAACTAACAAAAAAAAATACGATGTGGGTATGAGGCAAGTAACATAAATCTTGTTAGGGAAATAAAAAAAAAAAATGTTATAGGTCGGTATTAGTGATTATTTAGGTACGATCCTAGTTTTCCAACAGAAATTCACACGTATTGCAGGTATCTTTTATAAAGTAGATTGACGGTAGTTTGCGCCCTGTCTTTTACTTTAGTCGCGTTACAAGTCAGAAAGAGTGTTTACCATGATTTTGGGCTTGAATCCCTTGCAGTGATGAAATTGTTGCTAAGATTTCGTATTATGTGTTATGTAAAAATGTCCATGTAATTAGGAATGTACTGCAGTACGCGATACAATGACTAAACATGATCTTATGCCATGTATTGCCCGTTAGTACTATTCACTATGGTGACCGATGAGCCAAAGCCCAAGCAAGCTAAAACTAAAGCCAAAGTCAAAGTCTATGCCTATCTTTGGTTCTGCCTTAGGTAAGTAGATCGTTCGATAGATGCCGTTTATTGTGTACCATTTAGAAGTGAACGATTAGTTCAGTACTGTGCAATGACAAGATGAAAAGCCGAAAAGTAGTATTGTTTTACTGTGAAGTGGATGTACAGATACCTATAGTGAGTAATTGTGTAATCGTTGATGGTAGGCTATAACGTAAACAAACCTTTACGGTACCAGATTAATTGTGTGAGTTATGACAAACTTCGCGCGATGGAAAATATTACAAAATGCATCATGACAATAACTAGGAGTAAAACGAAGTTCTGAATTTTATAAATATCAACAAAAATTCTGATTTCCAAAAATAACCCGATTTATAAGTAAATATTATTTTGTGACGTCATGTTTACATTGTGCGTACTGTAAAGGGGATAATGTAGGAAAGAGGGTTATGACATCCAATTCTAAATCTAGCTTAGCTCTGATAATACATGATGTCCTGAAACGAGGCTGCGCCTGTGGGTATCTTGGGGTCCAGAGTTGCATTAACTTAACATTAGTACTTAATAGCTACGAGTATAAACACATAAAATTATATTGGAAAAATAGAAAAACGTATTCGTGTGTAGTGTGTTAGTGTGTATAAGTAATGAAGTTTTGCCATCGATACGCTAAGAATTATATATGTGTGAGTGCATGTGTGTGTGCGTGCGTCTTAATGGTATGATGTAATTAACATAAATTGGTTCTTCCGTTTCTTCATCCGATAGTTTGGCAAATCAGTTTATTTATCTTTTCTTACATGAAAAGTGTTTCATGTTTTTAATGTCGCAGATATTAAGGAGTTCTTATAATACTGTTACTATTACAACCGGGTACCTATAAGCCTTACGATTTATCCCAGATCGGGTTTCTAAACCAGTGCAATCTAGGCGCGGTAGGGTTTTCTCAGATTAGAATAGCTGGAAAGAAATGGGACGTAACTTTCACCTTGTATCTATACAAGGTGAAAAATGATAATTCAAATTCAAACTCTTTAATTCAGACAAGTGTCCATAGTGTTAGTAACAACAAAATAACTTAACGACTAGGGTTAGTAAACTTAGTAACAAGGCAAAAAAAAAGGGAAAGGAAATATGTTAATAGTGTGATTTACAAAAAAAAACTATGATTATGTACTTTGGCGCCAGGCGATGACTACTGGCGGCAGCAAGGTTTAATGCTTTTAACATCACGCATGTAATACCCAATGGGTTAGGCAGAGGTATACTCATGAGTACACACACATTTCGCTAGTAAATTGAAATTAATTAAAAAGTGTTTATTCATGGTTACATCCGTGCTACATGGTATATTACTTCTGTCATACTGTAAAACAGTTATATTTAATTTAAATGTAACAAATTGTTGGTACGTTTCCATCAATAACAACGTCACTTTTACCTACAACTAAACACATTTATTGAACACAAAAGTTGACTATAACGTAATGCTATAACATTTAAGTTGCGTTAAAACACTTTAATTAATAGCGGTGAAGCCGAAAACATAAGCTAGTATGGCATAAATATATACTTATACAACAATAAATAATCATAAATGGAATCTACACATCTCTTGTAACGAGGTTTTTACATAGGTGTTAAAAACAAATTTCCCTAATTTATTTTAAAAGACATTTATTTTGTGGTACAGCTATTTTCTTAATCGTAAGGTATGTCGTTAAAAATTGTTGGTACTAAGCCTTTCCTACATCTTTGTCCATAATAATTAGTACAAGTGGGTACCTACTACAAATCTTCTTATGCATTTATTCCTTTTACTTCAGCTTAAAGTCCCATGCTACAGGGGGCGACCCAGGTTAACTCTTGTTCGTTAGAAGATTGGTTTTCTGGCCCACATTAAGTGATATTGAGGAGTTAGGTAATGATTGACATAAACTAAGAAGTGTGAAAGGTCATATTATATGATACAACGGGTTTACAGGTTGAGTATCCGCTGTAACATATCGTAACAGTGCTTTTGTCTGATAGCACCAGTAGTGTGAACGAACAATTGAAAACCGAAGATTTCATAAATCTCCTGAGAGGTCTATTGCCCCATTTTAACTTGGTTTTTCTGAGCTGACTTGTAATCACTGTTTTCTTGTTTCCATTGCGGGAGCAATTGTTCCAGGACGGCCGAATGTTACAACAGCCTGCTCACAGCGTGCCACCCTAGCCAGCCAATGACAGCTAACCATAACCATGCCACTCTAGCAAACCATAGCCATGCCACTCTAGCATACCATAGCCATGCCACTCTAGCCAGCCAATGACGGGCAACGACTCGCGAGCCAATCACAGTCAAGCGAAGACACCGCCATAACTACCGGATGCCTCCGGTGGGGATATCAGTCTATATAATGCCCTGTAAGCTCAGTTTCGAGGCCTTGTCGCGCTCGATTGTGAAACCTGTAAGTCGAGACTCTGCCCGAATAAAATAATTAATCAGTTCCTGTCTATTTTTTTACCACTGTCGTTACAGAAGCCAATTTGAAAATTATTCACGGTGCGACTGTACTGAAATTGGAGTTATTATCATAGTTGACGCCGTAGCGGATCGTTTTTAATAATTAAAAGTTCAAAATGACTAAAACTTTGGTGAAGATCTTACTACTTCATACAAAATGTTGTCTTAGCACAAAAAAAAAATACTACACCAGGTGTACAAATTATTAGTAAAATATCCTTGTCTTATCAGCTATTGAAAAAAGTAAGAAAGTTAATACAAAGTCTTGGACTGCATTATGAAAATCGTTTTTGATTTAGTACAAGAAGGTGTTTTCGGAAAATCAAATTAAACAATTTCGTGAACATTATTATTATTTTTAATCAATATCAATTTGTGGTCTTTAATAACATGTATTTCACACGTCTTGTTCGAAGTACTGCCCTCGGTTTCGAATACATGCTCTTATTCGCTTCCTCACTTCGGTTTTTGTGATTCTTGATGTGATTGTGGTCCTCATCTGGTCCACCGCATCTGTTATTCTCTCCCTTAGTTATTCAATTGAATTTACGGGGGTCACATAAACGAAGTCTTTTATATGACCCCAGACGTAAAAGTCTAGCGGCGTCAGATCAGGGCTTCGTGCAGGCCACGGAATCGGCCCACCGCGCCCAATCCATCGGTTTGGATAGTTTTCATCCAGCAATTGTCGAATTGTGATGCGGAAGTAGGCTGGACATCCGTCATGTTGGTATATCATGTTTGCCCTTCTTTCTTCGGGTACATCCGTGAGCAGTGCTGCTAAATGATTTCTTAGGAAATCTTCATAAAGTTCCCCATTTAATGTTCGGGGTAAAATATGTGGCCCTATTAACTTATCGTCGATAATAGCCATCCAAACATTAAGCGAGAACTTACGCTGCGATGCGGTTGGTTTCAGTTTCTTAGGGTTTCCTTCTCCCTTCGGTGTCCAGTAATGTAAATTGTAGTAATTTGTGATACCATCACGGTCAAAACATGACTCATCGGTCCACAGAATGTTTTTCAAAAAGTTTTCACTTTAGGCATCGGCATTTAGCATGAAACGACAAAATTCAAGCCGTCTCTGCGGATCTCCCTCTTCTAATGACTGCACGGGTTGGTAGTGGTATGGATGTCGGCCTGACAAGTGAACTACAGACCAGACTTTCCACTGTGACATACCAAGCTCACGCGCTACGATGTTTGTAGATATGTTGGGGTCGTCAATTTGCCTGCTTCTTTGAACACTGCCAGTTTCAGATAATCGCCGATAAGTCGTTCCGAAGACACTAACGTGGGGGAGTCGGCGGTTTGGAAAGCGCAGTTGATATGATCTTCGCGCCTCAGCAGCGTTACCGTCACAAAGTCCGTAACAGTACAATTCTTGATCAGCACTTATGAACGCACAGCACAACACAAAAGCAAGATATGGGGCAACAGTCAGGGATATAGCCAGATAACAAAACACGAACTTGCGCGACGTAGAGTTGTAACTAACTAACGCTGACGATCAAATTTTGTGAAGTCGCACCCTGTCTCGTACCGAGGGAACAATAGTGACCAATCATAAAGCTTGCCGAGTGTTTGGAATTCAAACGCAGGTAAAAACTACGAATAATACAAATTTAGAACAATAGGTCGACTGTCTCGCAATTTTACCTGCTCCCCATAAAACTTCTATCTTTCTCTGTCACACACGCAAAAGTATTGACAATCATACCTTTTTGGATAGCTGATAAGACAAGGATATTTTACTAATAATTTGTACACCTGGTGTAGTATTTTTTTTTTGTGCTAAGACAACATCTTGTATGAAGTAATAGCAAAAATTACAAAAAAAAAATGTTTGATTAGTGATCTTCACTAAAGTTTTAGTCATTTTGAACTTTTAATTATTAAAAACGATCCGCTACGGCGCACAGTGGTTCGAAATCGACGCTCCGTGGACATTGAAATCAAAATTTCTTTAAGGTGTGTCCAAACACGGCGTGCAAGGTGCGCGGCAGCTACGCGCGGCATTCGCGGGACACAAATTTGCCGCGCGACTAGTTTAGACCTTCTGCGCGGCAGTGCTGCGCGGCATGTCCGAGACACGTCGCGTTCTTTATTTCGTATTCAAACCACAATGAAAGCGGCCGCGTGTGTTGTTGCTCTGCTTATTATTCGTAAATTACGTAGAAGAAGGAATAGAAGAAAGTGTATTAGACAGAGGCAGTGTTGGATGCGACCACTCTTTCAACAGAGGACAAAGAATCTGGAAGTGATCTATTACGAAATCAACTACCGAACGCCACAGTTTTTAAGATTATCTTTGGAAGAATTCGAACACATACATACATTGGTAGAACCATTTATTAAAAAAATGGATACTCACTGGCGAACGGCAATAACGTCGAAGGAGAGACTTGCAATAACGTTACGATATTTGGCTACAGGAGACTCCTATTCCAGCCTACAATACACGTTTCACGTATCAAAGCAAACAATATCAACAATAATTCCAGAAGTGTGCGAAGCCATAGTGAGAGCTCTTAAGGACATGGTACAGGTAAATAATTATGAACTTTATTACTTATGTTATTTTTATTATTTGGCGAAATATTTTAAACTACAGATTGTTAATTTATTTATTTTTTATTTATTTATTTTCATAATTAAGTAGTAATTAAAAAACAACACAATCATCATTCATCAATCACAGTTGCTCTCAACTAATTCACAATATTATCCATCCGTGTCTAAATCGTGAATCAATTGTGTAAGGCCAGTACCCATGTTACTAGAAGATGATGAGTCAAGATCGGTAAACAGTGAAGTGAAATATCCTCGTCTGTTTTCAGCGTTATATTCTTGTGTTGATAATTGATTGAGGCGCTCCATATCAGCTTCGTATAGTATAGTATTTATTGAATGTTTAACTCTCGTAAACATAGTGGCATCATATTTTCTTAGTTCGGCTTCTATGTGCATGCCAAAAGCAACGTAAGGATCATTACTATTACTGTCATTTTGTTTTCGCATTACTTCTAATGCCTCTTCTATCATTTGATTTTCAGCATCATATTCTGACTCTTGGTGTGTCCTCTTGTTAGCTGGCTTTTCTTTTCTTGACGACTTCTTGGTATTTGTATCTCGGTCTCGAGTGCCTTGTTCCGAAGTTCCTGGTTCCGAAGTGCCTTGTTCTGAAATGCCTTGTTCCGGAATAGCTTGTTCTGTATTACCCGGCTCTGAGGGTGAGCCACAATCCTGAAACAAAAATATAACAAAATAAATAAAACGATATTAATATTATTTTTTTCAGCTACCAGTATCAGAGCAAGATTGGAAAGCAGTATCAAAAGACTTCGAGGAAAAATGGAATTTTCCGCACACCATTGGGGCGTTAGATGGAAAACACATAACTATTCAAGCTCCTTTTCGTAGCGGCACTGAATATTTTAATTATAAAAAGTTCTTTAGCATCGTGCTATTAGCATTAGTAGACTCAAACTACAATTTTATGTATGTTAACATAGGAAGCCAAGGTCGAATTTCAGATGGAGGAGTTTATAAACATTCCAAATTGTATCGAAAGCTAGAAAATAATCAACTTAATGTACCAGCACCAGAAATTTTACAAATACCCTACATAACTAAGATACCATATGTAATATTAGGAGATCAAGCATTTGCATTAAGCACACATTTGATGACACCATTTGCAGGAATTCATCCAAAAGGGTCAAAAGAAAGGATTTTCAACTGTAGACTATCAAGAGCACGCCGAGTAGTAGAAAATGCTTTTGGAATCTTGTCGGCAAAATTTAGAGTATTGAGAAGTACAATGATTTTAAGCCCAAAATCAGCCAAAACCATAGTTCTAGCTACTGTTCACTTGCATAACTTTCTTCGCAGAGACTCTTTATTAAAAAAATCAAATAATTCAGCGAATGAAGCAGCTACCTTTACTCCAAATCAATTTATTACCACTCCTTCTGATATTCGTATTTTTTTGTCAAGATATTTTATGACAAACGGATCAATTGATTGGCAAGAAAGATATTAAATAATTACATAACCTTAGATTAAAAATGGCCAAAATCATCTTAACGTAATTAATAAACGGCCCCTTAGCATGATTTATTATTATTATTATTATCTGATCTCATCTTTTTGTAGTATGCGGGCTGTATGTATAATATGGCCGTTACCTCTAAACTAATATTAAAAAGAGGAAAGATTTATTTGTTTGTTACGATTTAACTCAAAAACTACTGGACCGACTTTGAAAAATTTTTCACTATTATAAAGCTACATCTTCACCGAGTAACATTAGGTTATAATTTATATGAAACAACCAGACCACGCGGGCGAAGTCGCTGGCGGAAAGCTATAGTCTAATAAAAAAATAAAATAAATAGGTATTTACCACTGCATCAATAGGGTTATTCCTGTCATGTAAAAAACTGAATGCTTCATAAGCAAACCATTTAGATTTATAGGCCTTGTTTCTACCTGCAACAGAAAAAAGAACATTATTAAAATAACTGAAACATAAGCTGATCTTGTGTCTTATTTACTCGCACTACTTTTATAACTAACTAACTAGCCCTCGAGCAGGCCTTCACTCGGCCGTACCCACAGCGACAACAAATAATTTAACGTTTGATATTTGATAAGATTAAGTTAAGTTTTTAAAAGAATTAATTACGCGTTTCATACAAATGTTGGATAATCACGAGAGCAACTAGAAAATTTGCTTTTTTGTTTCTTGAGATATCTTAACGATTATGGTGTCAAATGAAAGGTCTAGGTCTAAAACCATTTCATCAGTTTGAATCATGTAAATCGGTCCACGCGTTTAAGAGATAATTAAGAATTAGTATAGTGAAAATGTAAACGGCCAGAAATGTAATAATAAGTACCTACTGTTACTACTAAAATGTAATAAGATTAAACTTACCACAGCCAGTGACATTACTTGTTTTTTCTCTGTTTCTCTCCCTTCTATAAGAACTCAAAAGACTTTTCATTTTCAATTTTAAAGCTGCTTTTGGTTGTACGAATGTTTTTGCTATTTCATCCCATAGATCTTCTCTCACGTTATTATTGTGATATTCTTTACGTCTAGTATCCCATAATGGACTATGGGAGCCATAAATTTCAATAAGACGAATTGCTGTTTCGTTATCCATTTTATACCTGATAAAATACGTCCGTCCACACACAACCACTGGCGAACCAAAACTAACACCGTTCGCGGCGATCGCCGCACGCGGCAGGTAGCTCGCGGCTGCCGCGCGCGGCAGTCGTCCAATCATAGCGCGGCAAGCCGCGCGCGGCAGCTGCGCTCGAATGCCGCTTTATGTTTGGACACACCTTTAGGCGAAAAATAAAAATCGGAACGTCTTTATTTCAGTATTATTTATAATATTTGGTAATTGACAGCTATAGACAGCACCATCTCCGAAAAAAAAAAAAAATTTTTTTGTATGAAGAAAAACACAAAAGTCGTTTTTTCTCACAACTTAATAAAACTGCCTGCGGCTTATATGGGGTGTTGTCCCACATGATTTCGAAATGCTATAACACGCACACCCATGCGCGCCGCTTCACTCACAGCAGAGTGTTGAATTTCGAGAAATTTAGTTAGAGATTTTTACGTTGATTTAGGTGTGATCTTGAAAATAATAATAATAATAATATAAAACGTTTATTTTCTCTACACAAGTTATGTACTTAATGCTAAAATTTTACAATAGTGAATGGAAAAGGCGCTAACTTTGTGAGAGACTGGTGCCTGAAGTAGGTTTATATAAAAAAACCTGTATTACAGGTCACCAGGGCCCTATAATTATACAGGGTGTCCAAGAACCTGGCGTCCAACTGGATTCCCACGATGCCCCAAGTTCTAACAGTACTCAGAAAAATATTTTAAAAAATCCACCCCATGTACTTACAGAATTATACTGATTTCAAAAAAAAAAGGGGAAATGAGCACCCTGTGACATACTTTTGAATGCTGTGACTGCTAATGCTGATAATTTCGATATTTCTTGGAGGTTTTGTAATCTAGGGTATTGCTGTGTCTAAATAGAATGTAAAAATAATGTACTTATTGTACCATTTTAAAATAAAATATTATTTTAACTAAAGGTGATATGGAAAACTATTGAATTTCGCAACTTTGACCGACTGTAGTGTAAAAAAAATGTACCAAAATAGTATGGCAAGTGACGTCAAATTTTGACGCGTTTATTCCTCTTTTTAAAAAGGTATAATACTTACACATTAATTTGAAAAAAAAAATTTTTGATAATATTTTTACTCAACAACCCAATTTTTACGAAGTGCCTACCTACTAACGGTAACTGTCGGACCCTTTCTTATCTTAGAAACTGTTATGTTACTACTATTATTTACTTCGGTTCCAAGAGTGAGCAAGAAGGAAATACACACAGGTAGATGGGTTCCCAGTAGAATAAAAGCAAAGAATGTTAGTTTAAAGATATTTTATTACAATAAATGTTCAAAATGTTGACCACCCGCGGCAATACAAGCTCTCACTCTCCTTAAAAAGGACCGCTTTATGTTTCGCGAGTAACTTTTTTGACGTATCACCTGCACTGCTTGTGTTATCTTCTCACGAAGGTCAGCGATGTCATTAATGGGCTTCGCATAAACGAGCTCCTTCATAGTTCCCCAGAAAAAAAAATCCAGCGGATTTAAGTCAGGTGAGCGGGCTGGCCACGGGATTGTTCCTGATCGCCCAATCCACCTGTTCGGGTATTGCTCGTCCAAAAACTCTCTAACGGATACGCGAAAATGTGCTGGACAGCCGTCGTGTTGGAACCACATATCTGGTGGGGTCTCTTCTAGTAAGTTTGGCAAATCATTTTGAAGAAAATTTAAATATGATTCGCCAGTCAAATTCTCGGGCATCTCAAATGGACCAATAATATTCCCACAGAGAATACCGGTCCACATGTTCACTTTGAACCGGTACTGGGATCTATCTTCTCGCATCAAGTGCGGATTTTCCACATGCCACTCGTGCAAGTTGTGTAGGTTCATGTAGCCATCCTTCTTAAATGTTGATTCATCTGACCACAAAATTTTGTCGATAAAGTTTTCGTCTTCTCGATGTTTTTGCAGGATTGTTTCACAAAACGCGACTCGGCTCGGATAGTCTCGAGGTAAAAGACTTTGCACTCGCTGTACGTGGTACGGATGATATTCTTCTTTTTGGAGAATACTGTGTGCTGTGCTCTTCGGTATCCCCGTATCAGCTTCTATTCCTCGCACAGAGATGCTTGGATTTGCCGACACCGCCTCTAAAACTTCATCGCGTATGAAGTCATTTACGGGTCGTCCTTCACCAGCTACTTGATTGGGGAACCGCCCGTCACATAGTGATCTGTGCACATTAATGAAAACTCGATGGTCGGGATATCGCGTAGCCCTCGGATACCTTTCTCTGTAAAGTCTCGCTGCAGCTCGTCCATTACCTCTACATTCTCCATAAATGTAGTGCATATTTGCGTATTCTTGCGGAGTGTAGGTCGCCATGGTAGCACACACAAAACACAAACTGTCCAAACACAGGCAAAGGTCGTCGTAAAGAGTTCGTTTCAAAGTCCAGAGCACAAAGAGTAATCGAGTCCAATAAACAAAGCTTTAAATCGTAGTACGTGATCAATGGTAACAATAAGAGAGAGGTGCGTAGTAACGGCAGGAGGCAGTGACGCGTACTGACCGTACTGTTATCCTAAATAGCACGATCCCAGATAGCGTCACTATCTATCTCACTCGCACCTCTAACCTTTTTCTCCCTCACTCTTACCTGAATAATGGGGTACCATAAAGAAGAACCAGCAAATCGCAAAGATAGTTTCTGTCTTGCTCCCTCCTGTTGTAATAACGAATCACTATGGTGAGATGCATGCACATACCGTCCCTTACGGTCTAACCTGTTTTTTGAGAGGCCTGTTGTTATTTTTATGAGCATACAATAGTAATTCTTTAGAGGTTAGATTCAATTCGTCGTAAATTTTTCTTTCTAAGAATTCTGTAAGACATCGTAAAAATTGGGTTGTTGAGTAAAAATATTATCAAAATTTTTTTTTTTCAAATTAATGTGTAAGTATTATACCTTTTTAAAAAGAGGAATAAACGCGTCAAAATTTGACGTCACTTGCCATACTATTTTGGTACATTTTTTTTACACTACAGTCGGTCAAAGTTGCGAAATTCAATAGTTTTCCATATCACCTTTAGTTAAAATAATATTTTATTTTAAAATGGTACAATAAGTACATTATTTTTACATTCTATTTAGACACAGCAATACCCTAGATTACAAAACCTCCAAGAAATATCGAAATTATCAGCATTAGCAGTCACAGCATTCAAAAGTATGTCACAGGGTGCTCATTTCCCCTTTTTTTTTTAAATCAGTATAATTCTGTAAGTACATGGGGTGGATTTTTTAAAATATTTTTCTGAGTACTGTTAGAACTTGGGGCATCGTGGGAATCCAGTTGGACGCCAGGTTCTTGGACACCCTGTATATGTATGTACATATACAAAGTAATTGACCATAGTGTGCTAATTTTATTAAAATAATGATAAAAATGGAATGAAATAATGGAATAAACAATACAAAAAAAACTAAAAAACACTCAACTCAATTTTTTTAAATATTTCTTAAGATAATTTAATTCGTTGTTGAACATGTCAGTAGATAAAAAGTTGACTTCTTAATTAAAATTTTAAAAAATCAAACATTTGTACAAAAACTTATAACTAACACAGAAAAATACTAAGAATAGGCAATTGTATAATTGAGAAATATATAAAATTTACAGAAAAACATTAAAATCTAGTCTACTGAGTTTCATCATCGCTATCAAAGACTTCAAAATCAGAATCCATCATACTGGGCACCTCAACAAATTCAATGTTTTCCTTATCCATGGTATCCGGGTCAATTAAAAGAAGAGACTTCATTTCTTCAGTTAAATCATCTCTACTCTTATTTGTCAGTTTAGGGCGAATGCTTGACAAATATGGGTCTGGAGGATACGATGAAACCATTAAAGATGTCTTGGTTTGTCGCTCTGCGACAAAATTTCCGCGTATGATGTTCCCTGAGTTTTCTAAAATCTTTGTTTCGGGCCTCAGATGCCTCTTCTGATAGCTTTCCTACAGGCAAAATATTGAAATGTTTTATTATTTCGGCTCCATGCAGCAGAAGTTTGTGGATACTGGAAGGCATGAAATACCAGCCATACAGTTCCACATACAGCTGCGCAGTTTCGTCGAGATAATTGGCAAACAAATCAATATTAATAGACTGTCCTGATGATACAACACGGAGAATAGTTGCGAATTTTTGGATGAGCTCCTGACTCAATCCAGTGATATTTGCAGTCTTCTCAGGACACTGGAAAAAATTTCTAGCCGTGTTGCCATCATTCGTGGTTCCAGCACCTTAAATAAAAATATTGACATGAGAACATTATTAGATAAGTTTTATAATATTACACTAAGTAAAAAACCCTTTGATATTATGCAAAATAAATAAATCAACTAACCTTGTTTTACGATATCCACTAGGAGTCCCATTTCCTCTCGAAATTTTCGCTTGTCATGGAATCAAACACCTCAAGTATACAAAAGTAAATTATATTAATCCATCCAACATAATCACAAATATACTTATAAATAGCACAGTTACATTGAAGATATGTTCACCGTTCAACCGCTCAAGAGCGAATGCCTCGAGCTATCTAAAAATGTCAGCCACAAGCTGAATGTTCCCCACTCTCACAGTGGGTCAACATTCAACTAGTTATTCGACCAATCAGAGCGAAGTACACAGCAGTATGTTCAATTGAGAGACTAAAATGCATCAAAGCTTATTATTAACAGTAAATAAATTATAATAATCTAAATACTAATTATTTAGTAATTATAAAATGTGAACAAACTTAAATACTTATATTTTACTAGCTAACAACTAAAACGGAAGTATTTAACTCTTGCACCCACTAGCGCCATCTATCACAAGTGGAAAGAAGTTTGCTGTTATTTTACAAAATCATTACATTCGGCCATCCGACATCGTGCGATCTCCTGACGCACGATCTTACAATTTAGATGAAAGTTAAACAAACGAACCTGTTACAAAAATCATTACATTCGGCTATACATTGATCTTAGATCCGCATTGGCATGATTTTGTTGTTATCTATGTTACTTCCAGCACTGGAAGGTGAACTACTAAAACCACTTGTCGATATTTTATGATCAGGGGAATGAACATTTATCCACGGTCGATTGAGATTACGCTTTTGAATGTATTTTTTTTTTTGTTTGCTGAAACCTGGAATTTCGGCAATTTGATATCGATCATTGCCCAAAACTTTTGTTAAGTACTTAGTTTAGACCTATAAATTTAAAGAGAAGTCTATCAAAATGTTATTAAAATTAGTTCAAGTAACCTTAATCAAATCATTTTCTTTATACGTATTAGCAAGGACCCTACCGGCATCATAATTAACACCATGAGTACTCGTATAAAACCATGACTGTCACAAAAACTTAAAAGTAGATGAAGTAAAAGAAGTACCGCGATCAGACACAATTCAAGATGGTAAGCCAAAGTCTTAATGTATTTTATCTGTTTTTCTCATTTGATTTACTATTTGACAGAATGATAATATGAACTTTCTTCATTTCTATTTTGTGATGTATAAATTTGTGAATGTTTTATGATTCTAATTGAATTATACATTATTATTATTACACTCTTTGCTCTATGGATTTTATTATCTGGAAATAAACGTATTATTATTATTGTCATGAAATATGTTTACAAGAACTTTTAGTCGACTGGCCTGTTTGTCTAGTGGTTAGTGACCCTAACTGCTATGCCGGAGGTCGTGGGTTCGATTCCCACCCAGGACAAATGTTTGTGTGATGAGCACGATCATTTTTTCTGTGTCTGGGTGTAATTTATCTATAATTGTATGTATTTAGAAATATATAAGTATGTTTATCAGTTGTCTAGTACCCATAACACAAGCTCTGCTTAGCTTGGGACTAGATGGCGTTGTGTGATAGTTGTGAAATATTATTATTATTATTATTATTTAGTGCAGTCCTGGTTTTGGTGTATTTTACAGTTTTAACCAATAAAAATGTTGTAAAGCCGTCAACAGTAGTGAGATTGTAGGCATTCCAGTTTTTACTCTTTACGAATGGGCCAAGGTGGTCGATCTGGATTGCGTGAAACAGAATGCTAACTTTTTTTATAGGATATAATTGTGCTGTCTTTTGCCTGAAAGTATCAACTTTATTTTGATGATGTATGATATTTGTGATAACATAATTATTCTTAATGTCTTTAGATTCGTAGTCAGATTCAGGTTTAAGAATTATGTAAATACGCGATATATCTGGCTCAGACATTTATTTCAGTCTTAATAAGAGGAGCTAATTTAGTCACGTCCTTTGTGATTTTGCTCTGGCAATTAAGGTATTTTTGGAAAATTTAAAGCATGGGCTGAAGATTGGACAGGATAAGGAGACATTTACCTGCACTTATACTACTTCCTACCTGGTGTAAGGTATACTCTTCAACAGGTTTATTTCTGTTATAACCCTCTATATAACCATCGCCAGAATTATATGAACAGAGAAACTTCGATTAATTCGGATGTGTTTGTAACAGAATGTCTTACGGCAAGGAAAGTTTTAGGGAATTTAAATTTAAGCCCAGGACTTTCATAAAAATAAAACGTACTGTCGTCTTTATGAACCGTTATGGATGTTAATTAAGTAAAATTTTGGCCAATCAGTAAAGAACACTGCAAGAATCCATCATAAACGACAAGTTCATCGTCCACATTCAATTCAATTCCATTAAATGATATCTGAAGCCCTCAATAGCAAAATGTCTGTATTGTCAGTATTTTTAGATATGAGCAAAGCTTTTGATTTTGTCCCACATAATCGGTTACTTAATAAAATGGAAAAATACGACATAAGAGGCAAGGCGTACGACTGGCTTAAAAGTTATTTATCGAGTCGCCAGCAAAGAACGGCAATAACAAAAATTGAGAAAAACACACAAAAAAAAACAAAAATTGACAAAACAACATACTATTCTAACCTAAAAATAAATAGTTGTGGCGTGCCTCAGGGAAGCGTATTAGGGCCTCCGTTGTTTATCATATTATATATAAATGACTTTTGAAAGAGTCTTAAACATGATTGTACACTATTTGCTGATGACACTACTCTAATAATAAAATCATCAAATAGAAATGACTTGGTAACTGACGCTAACAATGAAATACTGACAGCAATGAAATGGCTAGAATTTAATAACTTACGTGTAAATATTGAAAAAAACTAAATTAGTACAATTCCAATCATATAACTCTTTGATAAAACCACCACAAATTCGCTACAATGATTCAATCCTGGAACCCGTACCTTCAACCTTGTTCTTGGGGATAGTTACTGATGCAAAATTGAATTGGAAAGAACATATAAAAAAAAAGTCTGCACTCGACTCGACAAATTTGTGTTTGCGCTTCGTAAATTGCATCGAATAGCCGGTAAAGAAACAGCCCTTAATGCGTATCATGGCTATGTTTCATCAGTGCTACGTTACGGCCTCGTAATATGGGGAAATTCAGTCGATGTGAACAGAGCATTTCTTGCGCAAAAAAAAAATGTGTTAGGGCTGTGTGTGGAGCAGAGTATTTAGACCATTGTAAGCCATTATTTAAAACTCTAAAAATTCTTCCACTTCCTTGCCTATATATTTTTGAGATTTGTATGTTTGTAAAAAGGTATCCGCACATGTTTCCGTCATATGAACACATTTCTAAAGGAGTGAAAAGCAGAAGCCCAAATAAATTACTTGCACCTAGCCAGAGATTACATTTATATAGCAGGAATTCCAATTGTATGGCAATAAAAATATTTAATAATTTACCCCCACGCATCAGAGTGTTACCTACTAATAAATTTAGAAAAACAATATTTGCTTGGCTTTTGGACAACTGCTTCTACACAGTTAATGAATTTTTAAATTATAAACTCTGACATTCTATTTTCATATATACCTATTGACTTGTATTGTGTTCTTTTTATTATTATTATTTTTTTAATTTGACATCTGGCATTATTGTATGTTACTACATACAATAATGCCAGATGTCTGTGTATGTAGGGAATTTTGACATTAATTCATTAATGAATAACAATTGAGCATAAAAAAAACTTGGCATTGTATAAAAAAATTCCCTATTTTTATATCAACTAATTTATTGAGGTTTTTTTTTTATTATTAGTGTTTAGATGACAAACTTATGCTTTCAATATAATATTGTCACTGTTTAGAAGTTGGCCACTTTCGTAAATGATTTTAATATTTCTACACCGGCAACGGTAGTGTATGTGATACTGTTTTATATTAAGATCTTGTACCTACCATATACTCAGAAATAAATACTATTCTATTCTATTCTATTCTAAACTTAAGGTTCATAAAGTCCTGTACAAGGGTGCAACCATGTAGTTATCAAAACCCTTGATTATTGCTAATTTAGAGATGGTTTTAAAGAGTTTAGGCTATAGGCGTCAGACACGCGCACGAGACTATATTCACTACTAAAATCGATTTACGCAATAAAAATATAATTTACTTTAACTGATTTGAAAAACTTTTGGGTACTCATTTAGAAATTGTTAGAGTTTTACGTTATGTACTTATGTGCCATCGTTTGATTTAGATTCTATTCATGGAGTAAGTGGTGTAAGTTTACAATTTTCATCATTATGCCCTACCCTAAAACACTTTAGACACTTTACAAGGGGTTTTGGACACTTGAAGTAAGGGTGTCCTTTACTACAACAATTAAAGCACAATATCGCACTATAGTTTGAAGTTGATGCTGAGACATGGTCATAACGCTTTTTATCAGTGGGGACAGTTTCTAAGGAAGTACGCTGAGAACTAAGAAAATGCAACAAGTCTTCCGGTTCATGACAATTTAATGCTTGTGCTCCATTTCTAATAGATTTATCATGAATACCGTGTGAGTGATGCAATCTACGGCTCTTTTACCACTTATGTCACATCTGTGCAGAAACATTAATTTGTCATAAAATATTCGGTAAAATTTTCATTACTACGAGACGTACAAGCTAACATGAAAATGTGTAGTTTGCCTCTCGTCCCATTCATATATTACAGCACATTCATTAACCTTCCTAACCCAACTTTCAATACTCTGTGATTTACTTGAAGGATCGAACTCCGGGATCACATTGTTGAAATCGTTGTTGCTTAAGTTATAAGATCACTTACGTGTTCCTTCTTGAAAAACATCTAAAAGATTCAGTAATTCCCTTTTTGTCCAATCTGATGTCCTTTTGTCTCCATTGCTCGATACAGGAGTTATCCTTTTTCCTCTCGAAACCCTGATTGTCTGAACTTGCGGCTCTTGGTCCAGCTTATTGTCATAATCAGACTCCATTACCTCAAAATTTGACAAAAAATGATTGGAGTACTAATTATTTGCAAAAACAAGAACATGATCTCATGACTCTGATGTAATACCCAATCTACATCTCCATAAACTTCGGAGTATTAACAGAACAATAAATCAGAATAATCAAATACACTTCTCATCAAAAAAATCGAAACACCTCGCAGTTTATGATTTGATAAGGATTATCAGAAAAATGTGTATATTTAGGAATAAATGTAAAATGTCATTTAATAGTGAGTAGTATGAGGTTTTTAAATCCTAATGTTAATGTTCTAAATTCAAATGAAGTCTTCATAGGTTTCGTATTTTGTTTAATGAGTAATTTTTACCCTGTATGGAATATGAAGGAAATGGGTAAAACAACACGCGTAAATGAAAAAAAAATGTAAGAAACGTTTATTTAATAACTTGTATTCCCTCCGCGAGCTCTTATTACTGCTTCCATACGGTTCTTCATCGATCGGATGAGAGTCACGATCACATGTTGTGGTATATTATCCCATTCCTCTTGGATTGCATTTTGCAGCTGGCTAAGTGTTTCTGGGGCTGGATCTCTTGCTCGAATTCGTCTCTTTAATTCATCCCATAGATGTTCAATGGGATTCATGTCCGGGCTTCTTGCTGGCCATACCATAATGGAGATACCGACTTCGGTAAGATAATCTTGTACGACGCCCGCGGTGTGAGCTCTAGCATTGTCGTGCATGAATATGAAGTCGTTGCCAATAAAATGTGCATAGGGCATCACATGAGGTTCAAGACACTGTTCGATGTACCGATGAGAGTTTAGTGCAGGCAGCCGTGGCCCAGACACAAAGGCAAGTTCTGTCTTACCGTCGGCGCTGATTCCTCCCCAAACCGTCCACGAACCGCCACCATAGCTGACCTTTTCTTCAATGCAGCATTGTGCAAAGCGTTCTCCATCTCTTCTGTAGACCTTGTTCCTTCCGTCGTTACCATACAGCATAATTTTACACTCATCAGAAAACAGTACTTTGCTCCACTGAAGGTATGACCAAGTTAGGTGCTCGCGTGCAAAGTTAAGGCGCGCTCTTCGATGGTCTGTAGTTAATTTCGGCCCATTCGCTGGCTTATGCGGTGCCAATCCGCGTTCCTTCAACCTTCTTCTTATTGTAGAGTCATTTACAGCTACTCTTCGTACAACGCGAAGCTGCTGCTGCAGTTGAAAAGCGTTAAGGCATCGATTTCGTAAAGAAGTTGTTACAATAAATCGATCATCTCGCTCAGAAGTGACCCGATTCCTGCCAGATCCTGAACGGCGCGTGAACGAACCAGTCTCCCGATAGCGTTTGTAGACTCTATGAACAGATGATAAGCTTAGATGCAATCTTGCAGACACAACACGCTGACTAAGTCCAGAATCCAGCAATGCCACCACTTGGGCGGCTTCTGCGGGCGAAGTGTCCATATGTTTTAGAAAAAAAAGCTTTTTCAGACGTCCCAAAGTCACAGTAAATGAAATAAGAAACAAAAAGTTTAAAGACAAGCGCTAATTTTTAGTTTTTAAACGAGAAACGTACTCCAACCCTAAATACACATTTGTCTCAAAACAGTGATTAATTTCATTTATAGGATAAACAAATGGAATTCTAATTTCGAATTTTGATTTTTTTCTTCTTACTGTAATGACCAAACTGCCAGCTACACAATAATGTTTTTTTTCATGTAATTAATTCTCTTTTGTAAAAAATTAGGACAAAAACAATAAAAACGAAAGTGTTTCGATTTTTTTGATGAGAAGTGTATAATAAAATATCCAAAAAACAAATATAATATACCATATATCTTTATTCAATCATAGCACACATGGCTAACTACTATTTTATTTAAATCTGACATAAGTATGTCAGTTTTCGTTAAAAAAATAAAAACAAGCTCTACTTACACGCTTGATGTTCACTGTATATGACCTTGGCACACCTGGCCAAAGATTCAAAATAAATTCATAAGCACACATGGCTCAAATCATAGGCATACTTAGCCTAATTTCATAAGCACACTTGGCTTAAATCATAGGCATACTTAGCCTAATTTCATAAGCACACTTGGCTTAAATCATAGGCATACTTAGCCTAAATTCATAAGCACACTTGGCCTAAATCATAGGCATACTTAGCCTTAATTCATGAGCACACTTGGCTCAAATCCTAGGCATACATAGCCTAAATTCATAAGCACACTTGGCTGAAATCCTAGGCATACATAGCCTAAATTCATAAGCACACTTGGCTCAAATCATAGACTTAGCACTCAGATTCATTAACACACTTGTCTTTAACTTTAAACACACATGGCCTAATAATTTATAATCAACTCGCTCATTTAACACTGTTTTTGTAGGCAAATCCCACTTCTGAGATGTCATGGAATCAAACACCTCAAGTATACAAAAGTAAATTATATTAATCCATCCAACATAATCACAAATATACTTATAAATAGCACAGTTACATTGAAGATATGTTCACCGTTCAACCGCTCAAGAGCGAATGCCTCGAGCTATCTAAAAATGTCAGCCACAAGCTGAATGTTCCCCACTCTCACAGTGGGTCAACATTCAACTAGTTATTCGACCAATCAGAGCGATGTACACAGCAGTATGTTCAATTGAGAGACTAAAATGCATCAAAGCTTATTATTAACAGTAAATAAATTATAATAATCTAAATACTAATTATTTAGTAATTATAAAATGTGAACAAACTTAAATACTTATATTTTACTAGCTAACAACTAAAACGGAAGTATTTAACTCTTGCACCCACTAGCGCCATCTATCACAAGTGGAAAGAAGTTTGCTGTTATTTTACAAAATCATTACACGCTGTATCGTCTGTTTGCGACTTTACATTCAAATTCCGGCCCTCTGATTGGCTCACGCAAACGCAACAGCTGAACGGCCATTTTGCTGTTTTACGTAAATAAATTTTTGAAATGAACACATCAAAAATACGATATTTTTATAATTAAACGCCTATTATCTATCGCACGATACATAAAAACACACGTACCAGCCTTTAAATAGCATTTCTATCAATATTAGAGCCAATTTACCGCCAAATGTGTAGGCATTTCTTCCAACGGTTTTCCAAGTTTGTTGAAAGGACTATTTCTGGTCAAAATCTCCTGTTTTCACAAAAAACAAGGTTTAATAATGTTTATTACTTACAATGGCATACTTTCACTGCACAACACTGTTTTAAATACACTATATCACACTAATTTATCTGCACAAACGGAGCGCGACGTGTCTCGTTTGTAGCGAATTTTCGACTGCGGGGGGCGCTCGTTTTATTCCGTTCGAAGCGTCGTGTGTCCTTGAATTGAGTTAAAATGGCTGTCTAGTTCTGTCTCCTACACTCTGAGCAAGTTAGAAAGAAGTTTTAATAGTAATTTATGTCTAAAAACTACAAACATCGACACTCGACCACTGCTGCTTAGTACCAGTTTAGGGCACTTTTTTTTGGTCGACCACTGCCGTCATATAACAGTTGACCGTATCTTAACATCTATCATATACCTACTTAATATCTAAAAGTAGACTTAAATTACTACTGCCTCACTTATATCCCTAAGAATTTCTAACATCCTCTGCTGGTTGTCGATCAAAACTCTTTCATTTTCCAAACGCCTCTCCTCAAGGGCGACAAACCGTTCAGTCAAGCTCGCTATTTGTGACTGCCTTTGAGAAGGTGGTGAGCGCTGGATCAGACGGCGTCGTACCGTTCGACGCCTCCGAGGTGCTGCCAACATAAAAAATTACTTAGTAACTAGAGGCAAAACAAATGTAAAGTGTTCATTATTATGTCAGTGTAATAGCAACACATCACTCCCTGAACGAAAAGATTTTACTATGTAGTATATGTACATACTTATACGAGTAATATAGCATGTTGATTGAATAAGTTCTAAGTAAGTAAGAAAGAGTAAGAGTTGAAAAACTATCAAACAACAACTTGTCCCAACCTGAGAATCAAAAGTGAGACCACTACTATGTAGTGTGTTTTACACTAAACAAATAATTAGCCAAAATTAAAATTGTAATGAAGTTAATCTTACATGAAGAGGCAATTGGGGCATTACTCCTATGAGGAACTGCAGGTCTGGCGGTCTGGTGGTCAGGTGAGGATCCAGCCTTAAACAGCAACACAAAAAGGTTTGTAAATTTTCATTAAAAAAATTGTAAGACTTTTATTTAAAATCTCACCGTTTGTTCCATATTAGTCTGGTTTTCAATTAATATGTCCCTTTGCCAAGATGAGCCTGGTTGTACATCCTGCAAATATATTTTAATTAGCATCATCACATTTATTTAGAATGTAACATCACAATATTATATTTTATAAGAAATAACTTACTGGGATGGAAGGTGTGGACTGTTCAGTCTGGCGCAGTATGGAAGGTGTGAATTGTTCAGTCTGGCGCAGTATGCTTGTAGTAGTATGTTCTACAGGGAGTTGCACATGACTCTACAAAATTAAATTTGTAAATTATAACTTAACTTTCATTATATACAGTTTTCATAAATGGTGTAAGTAGTTTAAAACTAGTAATACCTACCTGAAGTATGCTCTCTGACACTGGAGTTGCATTTGCCTCCTCTGTATCATCTTGTAAACTCTGCAAACAAATGTAGACTTAACAATTTTTTGGAAAGTAGCTACTGTTTCATGTGTTGAATAATATTTCATTATACATACCAAGAGCACAGCATCTGATGCATTTGGCATGTCAGGATTTGGTTCAGGTTCATTAGCAGGCTAAAAATAAAATTTTTGAACATTAGATTGATGTTTCAGGAAATATTTTACAATATAATTTTGCTTTATAAAGATTTGATAAAATGAAAACAAGCAAATCATAAATACATGAAGGTCAATTTCTAGCTCCCTGTCACCAGTAACAAAGCGTTCACCACCCATTATTGCAACTATTCTTTTTTCAATTGCAGAGAGAAACCCTTCCTCCAGTTCACCACCACCCGTTCGTTGCATAGCCATTCGTATTTGACTAGCTTTTTTTCTTACCGTTGACTTCTTATCTTTCCAATACTAAAAAAATATATCCCATGTCTAATTATCAAGATTTCACATTTATAGCATCAATAATATTATACCTTCTGTGTACTAAGTATCGGGAAATTGTCAATAAAACAAAAAATACAAATTATTCATCTAAATTTATTTTATCGCCTTCAAAGTAGGCCCCATCGCTTGCAATACAAAATCTCCACCGCTTCACCCAGTCTTCCATACATTTTTCATAGGCTATTTGCGGTATGGCCTTTAGCTCATTCAGCGAATTTTCTTTTATGGCTTCTATCGACTCAAAACGTTTTCCTCGAAGTGGTAATTTTAACTTGGGAAATAAAAAAAAGTCAGACGGAGCCATATCAGGTGAATACGGTGCTTGGTCGAGAACTTTTGTTGAATTTTTCGTTAAAAACTCTTTCACTATAATGGCTGTGTGTGATGGTGCATTATCATGGTGCAGCATCCATGAGTTGTGTTGCCACAAATCTGGACGTTTTCGGCGGATACTCTCACGCAAACGCTTCATGACGCCTAAATAATATTCTTTACTCACTGTTTCTCCCTCCGGAAGGAATTCGGAGTGAACCACACCACGGTAGTCAAAAAAAACTGTCTGCATCACCTTGATTTTGGAGCGACTTTGCCGCGGTTTTTTTGGTTTCGGATCGTTTTCGAGACGCCATTCTGAAGACTGTTGGCTTGTTTGCATGTCGTACTCATAAACCCATGTCTCGTCGCCAGTTATTATACGTTTCATAAAGGTCGAATCCGTAGAAGCTCGGGAAACCATGTCTTCAGCGACATGCTTTCGCTGCGCTTTTTGAACAAAATTAAGCTCTTTTGGAACTAGTCGAGCGGCGACGCGTTTCATGCCTAAATTGTCAATGAGAATGTTGTGGACGGACTTAAAAGATATGTTCACCTCACTAGCCAACTCTCTCAGACTCATACGTCGATTTTCGAGCACTAGCTTCTTGATTCTGTCGATGTTTTCTTTGGTCGTAGCGGTTGAAGGTCTACCAGAACGAGGCAAGTCTACTACTACTTCTCGGCCTTCTTTAAAAGCCTTATACCATTCATAAGCCCTTGTTTTCGATATACACGATTCGCCGTAGGTATTTCGCAACATTTTTAGTGATTCACCACATGAAATATCATTCGAAACACAAAATTTAAGGCACACTCTTTGTTCAACAATATTTTCCATTGTAAAAATCGCCGAGGACTCAAAACTATCACCAACAAAAAGTGTAGTTTAAAACAAATTAAATGACAGATCCCGCTCAAATTTTGCGCGCTTAATCAGTACAGTGCTACCAACATGCAGTAAAAAAATTAGAACGACCTCTTTTACGCGGGTCTTTTTATTGACATATTCCCGATACTTTTTACACAGAGTAGTATATTATCTTATAATTGGACCACAACAAACCTTTGACCATTGCTTCCAACTTTTAATGCAGCCACTTCCATCGCTGTTTAACTTGACAGCTACTTCTTGCCATGCTGCTTGTGTGCGGTCTCGGGCATGAGATGTTCGAGGGTGCCCTGTGGCAAGCCAACGTCGCTCTTCTAAACTCTCTAATAACATGTTAACTTGCGCACGGGATGGAATCGTACTTCTTGGCATGCTTAAAACAAACTAAACTACTTCGATTATTTCCATGTTAAAATACACTTTAAAGTTTCATCCCCATTCACCCCTGCCGCATCCCTATCCCATCATTGTTTTACGGACATAATTATTACAGATGTAATACAAGTACTAGTTAAAGATTATTAACTTTATTAATAACCAATAACAGTAAACGTATAATACTCACATAACAGAAGGTGTATTTATCCTCTTAGACACAGAAACCTTTGTTCAAAGCAGTCGCTGTTACAAATTAGAAAGCACATAGAAGTTTTTAAATGAAAAATTCAAGTGGTTTTGAATGTTTTGATAGCGTCGCTTGTTGATACTTGAGTGTTTTGACGTTTGTTTGTATTGGTGATTGGTCGCCGTGCGGCCGAGTCGCGTTATCGAAATAGGTAAAGGAATAGTCATTCAGCTTTAAAATGTAATAAGAAATATGGATTAAGCTTATAAAATTATCAAATATGTTTATAGTTTTGCTCTATTACTTAAAATACTTCAAGATAGACCTTAAATATACATATATTTTAAACCCTTATAACTCTTAGTCGAGATTGATCGATTAAGATTTAAAGAATTTGTTCCAAGCCCTAATTCGTCTACGAAACCAGCGACGGGAGGATGCAGCCTTGAGTTCGTCGACGACCACAACCACGTTAGTGAATACAGTTTTAATCAGCGCTACACGCTCGATCGATCTCAAAGCTGTCTCGACGACGAGCTCGTCGCAGCTTACAGCCATGAAATTGTCTTTTAGAGAATAGCACTGCTGGACAGTTGATCAAGTTATTGCAATTTATTAGTGTACAAATATTTCTAACACAAAGTTATCAGTAATACTCATAGTATAATATCAAATAACTTCATAAACATTGTAGATCCTTGAGGTCATACAAATGGGTTTCAGTTTTTACACATATATGGTATCTCCATTATTCGGTTACATGTAAACTTCATTCTATATACAACAGCGACAAAGGGACAAATATTCGAAAGGGGAAGCCGAAGATAAAAAAGTTTTTTTTAACACACATACGTATTATATTAAATGGTGTATTTTTACTCATCACGAAAGAAAATATAAATAACTGTTGGCAGTTTATTTTTTTTCTGCAATTTCTCTCTTTTCCAATTGTTCTGGCCGTACTACCTACAAAATAGAAAGTGTTTGTGAGACATCAGGTTAGGTCAGGTTACTATTAAAGGCCACAATCTCACCGATTTAAATTTCCCTCTCTTGCACTAACGACGGCAAATGCTGCTTCGTAGCCTGGCAGTTGCCGTATTCGTCCACTACCAGATACAGTCCTTCGTTGTTGGAATAACCAGAGCCTGGAATTTGTCATCACGTTAGTAAACACCACTGCAAAACTGAAATGCACTAATTTATGAGTGCACTATTATACTTTGTCTGACTGCACGGGACTTCCAATTTTGAAAGGAGTGTGGTAAATTACAACCCGTACACAAGTAGTACTTGCGCGGCACGGACATATTTGTCGTGAACACTACGAACACCTTCCTATCTTTAATGCGGCCCAGCCAGCTCGCAAAATTCATTGGGTGTTGCACTCAACATCACCAAGCGCACGTTTTTAGCGGCATTATAAGCACCTCCTCCCGGGTGTGGCCGCGCTAATGACAGGAAATATCGCATGCTTAATGGAATACTGACTTAACCCAAAAAAGACGATATTGGGAAATCGCAAAAGAAGGTCTTGCAATTAGGACTTATCCTACTTGTCGATACATATAAATAAAACTGATTTATATTAATCATGAATGCTTGTATTTTGAACATCTATGATTAACTATTGATAAGATCCGAGTAAAAAAAAACCAGAAATAATTTCTATCTATTTTTTAAAAATATTTTATAAAGTACATTCTAAGTTATGTCTGTTTTTTTATAAAAGTAAAGCAAATATTTTAGAACGCAAATGTTCCATTGAGTTTTAAGCCTGTTTCAGTTTGAATAATGTATTATTGATAAAGACTAATTCAGTATTTAGTCTGTATTTGAGTATTTTAGGAAAATACATTTAAAGATTGGGTCACTTTCTGGCTCATTGGGTAGCCGACCTTAAATGAACTTAATATTAGCGTTTTCTTAATTAAATAAAAGACAAAATATAATCACCAATCTTTTATTGAAGGAACCTTCACAAGTAGCAGATAAAAATTATAAATTTAACATAACAGTCTTGTTTATAGGTTCTATAAATCAACATAAATCAAGCCGGACAATTGGGCATGCCTAATTTTTTTTTTCAAGCGCTGTCTTAAAACCATTTCGAGGGTTAGCTTAGGTGAATTCATGCCTGTTACCAGATTTGAAAAATACATACTATTTCAAAAGTTATAGGTGTTTTAACGAATGACTTTCATTTGACCTTTCAGACCCTCCAACAAAGCATAATAGAACATTCCTTTGTCATTCTATCATTCTTGAAAAAAAAAACATTCGGTTGCGAGGCTGTCAATGTAGTGTAATAATGACATTTTGTAGCCAGTTTTGTTGAAGTTTGTTTTTGTGAAATATTGTGAATTGTTGTAATGGCTTCTTTAAATTATACTAAGGCGGATTCCCGTAACATACCTACGGTCAATAATGCTATGATTGTTGAGTATATGATGTTGTCCACTCAACACAATATAGCGGAAATACGAGGAGCAAAGGCTCTTATGTAAGTATTCTATATCATTGTTTTGATTTATACAGTATGGAATTCACATCTTGGCAATAATTGAAACCTCAAGGAATATTACTCCATTGAAGTACCTATAGAAAATTTAAATAAAAAATAAAAAACCGAAAATGAAAAAAGTTAAATTTTCAAACAAAATAAATATCAAAATAAATTCACTTAAAGTAAACACTCTGTTTAGACAACGTACCTTGACCCCAGGAGCGAAGAGTGGCAACGGTGCACGCGGGCGGCCGGCATGGCGGCTTTTTTGTCGGCACTTTGATTCGTTTGACAATGTGCGACGAAAATAAAATCCACTAAGTTCATTTGTACCGCCACGTGTTTATTTCGCGATAACTGAACTGAACTAAATACTTCAATATTACACATTAGTTCCAAAAAGAATAAACTTAAATTTTCTCATTTTCAAAGTGTCCACCACGTTTTTGAATGCACAAGTTACATCGCCGCACAATGTTATCCCGAAGCCTGCTCAGCAAATTTCGTTCAGGATCCAGAGCCATGGTTTTTAATTTGTCAAAGGCGGCGACAATACGATTGCGCAGTTCATCTTCGGTTTCGGAGACACGCGAATAAACTTCATTTTTAATAAAGCCCCATAAAAAGAAGTCGAGAGCAAAGTGTATACAAAATACTTAAAAACACAATTTACACACACACACAAAGTCAAATAAATACTAAACTAATAAGTGTCCATTCCACTGATAAAAAATTAAACTAACTAAGCACTAAATTTGCTGGTATTTGCTAATCACGTTTTGAAGCAATGCGCGGAAGTAGACTCTGAGTAGACGAAATCTCTGCGAAAGGCACACACACTATTCCGGAAGACTAGCGGTGAACTGACAAAGCGGAACGCAACTTCCGAGATGGCGAAAAATATTATAATGTAGGGCACATGGTGCAATTATCGTATTAACGCTTATCGATAACTTTTTACACATAATTACTTACTACCGAAACAAGGCATTAGAATACAAGTATCTTTGTGTAATTTGAATATTTATTTTTAACAATTAAAAAATATTAATTGGACATTAAAAATACGATTGAACAGTTTACGAAACTACCGTTAAGTTAGTGACTTCCTGAGTAATCCTGAGTATCAATCGGGTCTTTCGATCGACCGGGAGCCGGTCGGTAACTAACTATGTAACATGCGAAAACAATTCATAAATTGTTGTTGTTTACTTTATGCATTTTATCTCTAAATCTACTTAATAATATTTGACATGTTGCGCCGACCCCAAATAAATTGGGATAAGGGCAGGAGAATGATGATGATGATGATGAATATTTAATAAGAACACACATAAACAAAAAAGCTGTTTAGATTTAAATACTCAGGGCATAGTGGTTTCTAGAATCATGACAATAATTCTTAAAACACCATAGCACCACCTAAGTATTTAAAGCTAAACAGCTTTTTTTATTATCTATCTTTATTCCTTTTAACAGAAGCTAATAGTCAATAACAGGTGTGCTACCCTACGTGGCGCGAGCGCACCCCGCACCCGCGCGCCCCTCTCCCTCCCTGCCGGCCTACCGCGCGCCGCGCCGCCCGCCGCGCCGGCGGCGCCGTCCGCAATTTTATTTCGCTCAATCGCCTTTGAAGAAAGCCGCGTGGCTCGTGCCGCCCTGTTTAAAGAAGCCGCCAAAAGACACCGCTGCCGATGTACACCCGCAGGAAATGTAGGCGCGTCCCAGTGATAGATTATGTTTGTGTAAACAAAACAAAGTTTCGACCATGGCAGGCCAAGGAAGTTGTTCAATAGGAAATTCCAAGTACTAGTATACCGAAAAAAAAAACCACATTAACATTAAATTTCATAGTCAGTCTGTACTGGTCTTGTGTCTGTGAGAGGTAGTGGGCCGTACCGTCACAGTATTAATCGAATGTGGGTGTCGTCGGGCGGCGCGGTCCGCGGCTGCGTCTCCCGTACACGCTTAGTTTTGCGCACGCACTCAAACGTTGAATTGTTTTTTTTTACATTAAATTCCAGCCTGTCGTGCAGGTGTACCGATTTTACATTTCGGCAAATAAGTAGAATAGGTACGTAACAGCGTCGTGATAGTTTGCACTGAGTGGCAACTTCGCATTTTAAAGGGTTCATTGAATCATTGACCTAGTGATCCAAATCTACAGAGTGTTTAAATTTGTTCAAAATGAAAACTCTACTTTTTGACCTAATTACTGGACCGATTTCGTTCATTTTTTGTATATCGTCAGAAAAGGCGATACCAAGTGTGCCCTAGAAATTATTGCACATAAGCGGTCCCCATACTGTATAAGATTGGTTTATCTCTTGTCATAAATGAACTTATTATATACTAGCGACCCGCCCCGGCTTCGCACAGGTGTTTTTCTCTACTATATTATGCATGTATTATACTTAAAAACCTTCCTCTTAAATCACTGTATCAATCTCAACTGTCAAGGATATGTCACTGGATTTAGATTGACATTGTATTCTTTTTTAATTTGTCTGTGGCACAACACCGCACTACATACAGCCTCGTAGTGATATTGAGAGCACCTCGAATTTAAAAAATCCTAAAAAAATGTACAACCCCTAAAAAAATAAAATAAGCAAATTAGTTCCTTGAAATAGTCTATATTTTGTAAAAAAAAAATAAAAAATAAAGAAAAAAAAATCAAGTCATGGCCAATTGCTCCAATTATACAAAAAAAAAAAAATCGCTAAAACAAATAATAAGTTCTTACTTACTTAAAAAAACCCTCTTTGGTGATCCAACCTATTAAATAAAACAATGTCATAATCAACTTTAGTTAAATCTCTATAAAACATAAGATAATTATATACTTCTTATGCAAACATAATTGAACTTACGGAACCTTCTTTTTTAATTAACATTGGTATGTAATCAGTAATCAATGTTGAGGTAGGTACACTATTAAATAATGGAGTTATAAAAATCTGAATAAAAATTAGGGATCAATTTTTTTGATAATAGCTCTCTCAGATCTCTCTTTTTATTCTCACTTAGTTCTTGCTTATTTATGTACACATTAGTTGGTACAATTTCACACAGAGGAAGCATTTTTTTCCGTTTATTTCTGACGCTCAACTTCCTGATGGTATTCACTATCTTTGTACGAGGTTTTTACGAAAAATGAAAAAGGTGTATCTTTGCTCAGTTTTATCACCTTTAAGTCATTCCATAAAACAGTTCTCCCTTCTTTAGTTTTATTAAAATTAAAACCCCAATCTTCTTGTAGTTTTTTTAAGTCTAAAAACGACTCAAATGTCAGTTCATGAACTGAAAATTTCTTGCCAGACTTCTTTGCGTTTTTAATTATGGCTACATATTGGTGAGGGGAATATAGTGGACCGGATTTTAGATTTTTTTTATCTCCTTTTCTATGAGGCTATGGATATTATCACCCTCGTTTTGTGTATGACCTTTTATTAAGAATTTATGAGTGATAGATTTAATATTAAGATGAGTGACTGCATACATGTAAAGTGCTACTATAAATTTATTTTTATTTTGACCGGCACAATTGTCAGAATAAAGAATTAAGTATACCCATTGTCATTTGGTGACTCCGCTGAGAGCTTCTCAAAAACTCGTAGTAAACAAGATCCGATTTCGTTCCAGAAGAAGCAGTGTACATCATCATACGAGTCTTTAATTTGGCCATCAACTTTTTTGTTTAACATCGTAATTGTGAAATTGTAGCTATTTAATTTTGATTTGTAATAAAATCCAGACGTATCTCCTCTAGGAGATTGCAGGGCAGCTTGCAGATCAAACACAAGAACTTTATTTTTATCGTCTACTTTGCAGCGATCATCGTGTTTTTCTTGGCGGCTCAGTGTTTTTTCTTCTAAATGGGCATCGTACGATTCTTTGAGCAGTACTTTTTGTTCAGGCGTCGAGTTTTTGTATTGTACACATAAATCACATTGATCTTTTCTAGGACTAAAAAATGAAATATTATAATCTTGTGTAAATACTTTATAAAATGTGCAATATCTACCAGCTTCTTTGTTATTTTTATTTTGATTTTCTTTAAAGTCTCTGAATAGATCTGAAATTGTTTTTCCGCCATCAATGTATTCACGAGTAGAATATTGCCTAATATAATGGGATTCAATTCTTGGTACTGCGTTTATGAACTGTTTGATATCGTTTAGTAGTTGTTCATCAACCCTTACGTGTTTGCTGTGCTGTCCTCTCTGATCTTGTGTTAGAATTCCATTCTCATCTGTTTTGCTCTTGACAGTACGTATGACACGATCAGAAATATCCAAGGTTTTCATAAAAAACGTTTTACAGACTCGTACCGATTGCCCTTCTACTAAGAAATGGAATGCTTGATTGCAATTTCTTGGATTACGAGCATTTGTATATTTATATCTTGGAGTTATATTGGTCATACAAGACATAATAAACGATCTTTGAGCATCAACCTGGCCGAGATTCCAATACACATCAAAAATTGTTTGTCTTTGATCAATAGTTATCTTTTCACAGCATTTGAGCCTACATCTATCACCACAAGGTGGTTGAACAGAACGAGGTTTGACTACTTCATTTTTCTTACTAATGTATGGCTTTCCAGCATTTCTCAGACTTTTAGCTTTATTTTGTTTCCAGTTTTTTTCATTCCTTTTACGCTTCCTTCCCTTCTTCTTTTCCTCTTGTGGTGTAGTATTTTCTCCGATTTCTCGATTTAGCGTAACTTCTGTAGTTGCAGGTTCATTAATGTTTATTTGCTCTGATTGTTTTTCTTCCGTTTACTGAACTATGTTATCATGTATTTTGCTCTGTTCATCACTAGAATCTGTATCGGAACTATCACTGGAAGATCCTGTAGATGATGAGGATGAAGAAGACGTGGAAGACGAGGAACTTCCAGATTATTTTGATCGACTTGGATATACTGGTATTTGCCTTTGCTTTTTAGACGGAGCTTCGTATGTTGGATCTTGATCACTTAAATCGACATCGCTATTTTCAGATTTTGAGTGTCTCTCATCAGTGCAATCGTGGACTACTGTGGTGTTATGAAGGTGATTTTCATTACTGACTGAAGCTGATTCCGAAATTTCAAAATATTCTTGTACGTTTGAGTAACGCTGATTTTCGGGCTTGTTTGTTACATCAGCTAATATCTTTAACAAAAAATAAAAACGTATTTAGTAGTAATAACCTACTTTGAAAATATTACAAACCTAATTTTTAAAGTTACTTGAAATTGTTACCTCCACTTCAGTTGATGGCACCGATTCAAATTCTTTATCTTGTGCTACCGGTTGTGGCGTCGTGTTTTGAACTTTAACAAGCTCTATCATCTTTTTGGATCTATTGGATGACATTATTAACCTAAAACATAAAATAGTAATATTAAGCCCCTTGTAAAAATAAAATATTGTACGCAGTATTTAGACCAACAATGACTTAACATAAAACATTTACAGGCAATGAAAAAGTTACGCATTATATTACATTAATTTTAATCAAACAAAGACTCAACTAATATTGCGGCTCATAAGTAACAATAACCTTTAGTAGTAAACAGACTCATACTTGAATGTTACAAACTGTTACCTTTATTATTGGATAGGTTTTAATAGTAAACTGACATAACTCGTAATGGGCCTCGAAAAATATAACGACGTTCAATTATAAACTGGCTTAAAACTGAATGTTTCACGTAATATACAGGGTGTTTGGTAGATGGGTGCAAAGCCTGAAGGGGGTGATATTTTAGACCATTTAGAACTTATCAAGATAAACTTGTCTTAGACGAAGTCTGTTCCTTGTATTTTTTTTCGAAACTCTAAGGTTTTTAACAATAATACCCATTTTTTTTTCATTTAATTGTTAATAGTGTCCAGTAAAAGCTGTTATGTTATTATTTTTTATTTATTTATTATTTATGTAATGTGTGATTACTCAAACAAAATAATTCCAAAGCATCTGAGTCATCAGAGAAATATTCTACGCCATATTCAAGTTTAAGAAACTTTTAAATATCAAGCAAATGTTTTGCTTACGGCATAATAAAAAAAATTAAAAAATAGCCTCAGTTGTTCAAACCTTTTTTAAAACATGCTTGGTTATTGCCCTTTCTTTTGAGGTACTATTTACGCAGATGTCTCATCAACTCTTGGAATTAGGATGTACAAAGCAAATTGAGTATGAAAATTGTTATTTTCGAACAGATCAATAAAACAACATTTTTGTTAAAATAATTTATTGTTCATGTTCAAAATGTTGACCGCGGTTTCTTATATAAGCGCGTGCCCGTCTTCTCACTTCTGTAGTTGTGATTTTTAATTTCATCTCCTGCTTCATGACTTGAAAAGCCGTTTGGATTCTTTCTATTAATTCTTCTCTAGTTGAAATTTCAACGTGCGAGTAGACGAGCTCCTTGGCCCGTCCCCAAACGAAAAAATCCACAGGAGTTAAATCGGGTGATCGAGGTGGCCAAGGGATGGGCCCGTCTCTGCCAATCCAGCTCTCTGGGAAACAATTATTTAAATGTTCTCTCACGTTTAGGGTCCAGTGTGCTGGACAACCATCTTGTTGAAAAATCAGTGGTCTTCTCATTGTCAATATTGGTATTTTGGTCTCGTCCAGAAGCTCTGGGAGATAGTTTTGGAGGAATTCCAGGTAATTTTCTCCATTTAAATTATCTGGCAGGAAGTGGGGACCAATCAACGTTCGGCCGATTACTCCTGCCCACACGTTAACTGAAAATTTCCTTTGGAACGACACTTGCTTCTTCCAGTGTGGATTGTTCTCCTTGTCGGTCCATCGATGAAGATTATGGAAATTGGTAATTCCTTCTTTCGAAAATTTTGACTCATCGGTCCACAAGACGGATTTTAAAAACCATGCATCTTCAATGTCACTATTTAACAAAAAGCGACAGAACTGAATCCTTCGGGGGGGATCTTCATTTTCCAAACCTTGTACACCCGTGCCGTGGAAAGGATATTTGTTTTCTCGGTGCATCGTATTCCACACCTTCCATACCGAAATGTTGAGGTTTCGAGCTACTACTCTGACGCTCGTAGTAGGTGCATACCCGTACTTGGTGCACCTTGGTACACAAGTATGTGCTTGTCTTACACGCCAGCGGATTCCGCTACCCGCGCCGCTCCCACTGTAATTTCACACTAAGTTATTCATTTGCCGAGGAGTAGCACCACAAATTGTACAAGAAGCGCTCGAAGGAGTTTCAGTTAAAACTTGTGCTACTTTACCATCAATCATGGTTAAAAATAGGTTATGAGTAATTTCAATTACTTCACCATTCTTATTTATCACGGAAGGAGACAGGTTTTTATATTGATTTTTGATATCAGCCACAACAGAAGCGGTTTTTTCAGGAGTTTCTTTGGCAAATTCTATCAATATAGGTCTGCAATATCTTACGGATGAGCAAGTTTCATTTTTCCAAATAACAATATTAGTTGTCTCATCTATGAGTTTAATGGGTACAAGTGAAGCAATAAAAAGGTTCGCATCTGATGTGAAATTGCTTTCTTCGGGCAAAACTTGCTTGTATTCACTTTGCCCTGATGACCCGTCACAACCCCATTTGCAGATGAGTTTCAACTGTCTTAAACCGTTTTTGTAAACTGAACCAATTAGTAATATACGTGCCACAGTATGTATATTATATAGTATAGTATATACATCCAATAAGTCCTGCAGATTGACTTTTGCACTTATGTTAGTAATGGTTATGCTCGAATCTGGTGGGTAACACACACCTAACCTAATCAAACAAAAAAAAACCCAACTCACCCAAATAAAACACATGTTTTTTTTTTGTTTTTTATTTTACTTAACCTAATATTTACAACTTATATCTACTTAACCTAACAATATTTAACCTAACAATACTTAACCTAATTTTTTTTGGATTTTATTTTTTACTTTTTTTGTATTTTATATTTTTAATTTACAATATTAGATTATATTCACCCCAACATTTTTCCCATATATGTGGACTAATTTTTATATACCAAGGGCATCTCGTCTTTAATTCGTACGTTATCGTTCTCGACTTTACAGCTTCTTGTGCCATTGGTACACTACAATACATTTCTATTGGATAATTACTACAAGTATATAATACTACATCTTTCACATCACACCTGTCCTTATATTTTACATCTGTCGACATTGGCAACCCCGACGCTAACAACTTCCACTGTACAAATTGGTTATCTGTCAATTTACACTCATCCCTTAAACATGCATTTGTATGTAACAATCCACTAAAATTGAAACTACTGTTTGATATTAATCCAGTCAATCGGCAAAAATTAAAGTGACACTCTACTAGACTATTCATTATCATTGTCTTACCCGTTGACGGCGGTCCCAGGAAAAACAAGTTATTTTTCTTTTGACTTTGTTTCATAAAATGCTTGTACGTATCTTCAAAAAACTGTTCCGGTTTTATTTTATTTTGATATAATATTTCTTTAAATTTTAATGTCGTCTCCTCTTGTGTTGTTTCATCCATCAGTTGCCCGTTTTCACTTTCAAATTTTGCCTTTGCTCGTTCAAATCGCTGCTTTACCGACTCCGAAAATACCAAAACTCTGGCGACGTGGAGGTATGTCCGAATTTTGTCTGCATACTGTTTGGTGCAAACAAAGTTGATCCCTTCATTTGACTTTGCAAACAGGCCCATAGCTTCTGCTTCTGTGAAAGCACCGTTTTTGCATAAAAGTACAATAACACTTGAGTTTCTACTATTGTTTTCGCAATCAACTCTGGAGACTGTGTTTGAATTGTTTTGTTGTTCGCCCAAAACTTTCCTTGTTTTGCTTGGAACTTGATATCCGTACTCTCCATCTTCACCGTCATTGGCTTGAACAACTGCATCCACCAATCCATAGAACCCTTTTTCAAATGGCTTGCTTTCTGGTCCATATACTGAATCTCCCCTTTCGGCACAATCAGCTTCGTATGTCGCAATTTTCCATTGACTCGGGCGTTCCATTCCACAGTGATGTTCGGCGCACTCACAAGTGCTAAGATGTTCTGGACTGAGAATATCTTGTACGACTTGACGACCATTGCCGGAATAAAGATACTCGCGAACACAAGACAGGCAGTCAACTGATTTATTCTTGTAGGTTCCGCTTCGAATAGTTCGTCCCAGTCGTGAGTTAAATCCCCACTGTTTATTGATAGAATAGTATATGACATGCCAATGGGGTCGTCTTGGTCCTGTATGGTAAGCGACGAGCTTATAAGGTCCCTCATAAAGTTTTGTAAGTTGACCTTCAGGGCCTGCTGTATAGGTACCGACCGGACATATTCCTCCCACGCTTCCATCGTCGAATTCATATCGGTCTCGACTTCCTCCTCCGTTGGAATATCTTCTGACACGTCCGTTATGCCATCGTACTCTGCATCCGCCTGTGTCTTGAGATTCGATAGTCCCATTTGCCCCAGGACACAATTTTGCAACATTCTCTTTTGAATGGCCCCCCAATCCGTCGTCACCTCCTCTTCCATATTCACCTGTTCCACTGGTCCCTGGTTCTCCATGGGTGGGCTGCTGCTTTTCTTTGCCTTCGATGAATCCCGAGCAGAAGATTTCACACGCTTCATTTTCCTGATGCACTACTGGATACGTCTGAAGAGTTTGGAGCGCGGTTACACGACTACTACTACTACTACATTGACAATAAATTGACAAGGGAGAATGACCTTTATCGACACACAACCTATACAACCCATACAACCTACAACCCAACTCTTAGTGGTGACAGATCTCGATGATGACGTCATAAAATGAAGCGTATATAAGGAGAAACTGTGAGCGGCACACGACCATTGTTTTTTTTTTGTTTGATTAGGTTAGGTTAGGTTCGGCGCCGATCAGAATCATCTGATAGCTGGTTATGCAATGCTCGATCATATCTTTGCCAGCAAGGGTGGCATATAGATCTTGTGCCGTCAAAAGAAATCTGAAACAAGATATAACATTCTGTACATTTGTATAAAAACATAAAATATCTAATAAATATTTTATAGTAGTTTCGAAAAATAATCTTTTATTTCACTGAAATCCTTTATGGCTGTTCTTTATGCATAAACAATAAGTTCTCAAAACATCTCTAAGGTTAACTGATACAGGTAAAATGCTTAGCATTACGGTTGCTTTTGTACAATAATAGTTAAGATTGTGTAAAATAAAACATAAATAAAAACAATAGATTGGTCGACAAAGACTCGCTTCTTGCGCTTTGTTTTCTTAGTAAATAGATAGATAGATAGATGGTGTACAGACAGAGTACTTACCTCGCGTGGTATGATTTCTTGTAATAACAACACTACGAGATCCCGGTACCTTTCGAGAAAGATTGCATTAAGACTGTGTTTTCTTCGACGTAACACAGATCGATTGCACGACACACAACTGTTTTGTCTTTCCATATCGACGAAAATCCAATCCAAAAGCAAATAACCAGAGTCCATGAAACACGCTAATAGTAGTCGTTAAAACAATAGATAAAACAAACCAGGTAAACGTACAGATCGCAACGGTAGCTAACGAAGGACTGCGCGGGGGGCGGTGAGTCAGTGCGCGAGCGCAACGAAACCTTTTCTACTAAACTTGTTTAATGTGCGAAAGAGACAGCGTATACATGCTTCTGAACATTGGCTCAACCGTGCAAAATGCTGTATGGTTATAAGATGAAAAAAAATCGTCTGAAACTGTTTTTTTTTTTTTTTTTTAAACGGTCCTGTACATTTTTCTCCATCGATTTTTAATAAAATAATTAAATGCAGTGAAAGGTCATATTATTACCCTTAGTTTAAAACTATTTTGGTTAATGTCCGCCACTCTTCGCAAAGCGGGTCAGATATGCCCAATGACCTTTGTTCTAGTTTCTACAAGGTCCGTGTAATAAATAACTCCGGAAGTAACCTGTACACTATTTAACATAATATTACGTTCATTCTCCCAAAGACTACACTGCCATAAGATGTGATGTGCAGATTGTTCATATTCGCAGTCAGATGTAGAACATTGACAGAAAGGCGAGGCAACAAGCTTGAAGGAAAATAATTTACTCTTAAAGTTACCATGACCTGTGAGAAATTGGGCAACACAGTGATCCACCTCCAGCCATGTCCTGGCCAGCCGCTCACGAACGGATGGAAAGAACTGGTGGAGGTGTCGGCCTTTGATGGAATCATCCCACCTACATTGCCATTCAGACAAAAGTTCCTCCCAGACGTCAGTCTGTGGTTTAAGTAATCTAGCTACTTTAGCACGGTCACGATGCAATAAAAAGTCTGCGTCCGCGGTCTCTCGTGCGCAGTAGTACATTGAAGCACGGCGCTGCACTTCAAGATCGACTGGAAGTACCCCTGCCAGTACCGGTAAGGCTTCAGTACTAACCGTCCTATACGCTTTACACAAGAAAATCAAAGCCAACCGCTGGCTTTGAAGTAATTTACGTCGTGCCGCTCCTATGGTGGCCCTATCGGCCCAAACTGGTGCCCCATAGCACATACACCCCAAGTAAGTAGCCCCATAGATCGTCTTTAGAGTTAAAAATGATAAACCCCACGTAGATTTAGATATTCTCGTTAAGGCATAAAAGTTCTTTTTAGCTTTTTCACCGACGGTTTTTATGTGTTCAATGAACGAAAAATTCCTCTCTAAGACAAACCCAAGGTAACACACGGACTGCTTCCTTTTCACGGGAACGTTATTAAATTTAATACTAGGACATGATTTAAGATTACCTTTTAAAAGAAGTTGAAACGTTTTGTGTGGTGCAAAGGTCAAACGGTTACGAGCGCCCCACTGGGATATTAATTTTAGGCAAGTGTCAGCCAAATTTTCGAGTCCAGCCCGAGTACTTGACTGAACGAGCAGCAGGCCGTCATCCGCGTAACCGGTTAATGAACAGCCACATGGAAGCGGAATCGCGAGGAAGTCATCGAAGCCTACGTTCCATACATACGGACCCATAACCGAACCCTGAGGGCATCCCATGGTGAGGGACTTTGACATAGAATGATGTCCGAGCTTGAGTTTCGCGGAACCATTCAAGAAGTACGAATAAACAAGATTGTATATGTTTTTAGGGCAACCACGAGTTTTCAGTTTTAGGAGTAGCATCGGCCACCATGCGTTATCAAAAGCCCCAGAAATATCAAGAAAGATCCCAACTACGTACTTGTGTTGAGATGTATTGACAATTTTCCTGACAGACAGAGCCGCGTCTACGGTAGATTTTCCAACGGTAAAACCGAATTGGTTGTTGTGAAATTTTGGACCGTCTGGTAGTAAACGTGGAACGATAAGGCGCTCCAGGAGTTTCCCCAAGGATGGTAGTAGTGTTATAGGGCGATAAGACTTAGGGTCGTCCGGTGGCTTGTCGCCGCTTTTCGGAATTATTCGTATGAAGCCGCGACGCCATACACGAGGAAAAACGCCTTCTGCAATACAACTGTTGTAAACCCTTAAAATTGCGTCGGCCGCTGTTTTACATGCTTCTATTATCATCCGATTCGATATTTTATCTTCACCTGACGATTTGTTAAGTGGAAGCTTCCTGACAACGTTAATAAATTCGTCAATGGATGGAAGGTCTGACGCTGGTGATTCAGGTGGCACAGCCGCCCACGCCCTGATCTGCTGGTGGTAGTCATTGTCATTATCAGGTGAATCATCAGGTATCAAAGTATTTAATAGAACTTCGGTTGTCTCCTCAATACCGGTAGTGTGTTTGTTGTTTACTTTAATGTTTTCTACGAACGCAAGATCCACTGATCGATTTGCTTTGAACTCGTGATACAAAGGAGACCACGGACCCTCTTTATCCAATTTTTCTACTATTTTCCGCAGTAAATTACCTTTAGATTTTTCTACCGATGCTCTGTAGCGGGACTTGGCAACTCTAAACGCATTTAAAGCAGAGGTAAGTGGGTCTCCGGTGACCGTCTGTTTTTTAAGCTTATTCAAATGTCTACGCGCTCGGCGATAACTTTTACGTTGTTCAATTAAGTAGTCACACCACCAATCACATCTCCGTATGTTGGTCATAGATCCGCGACCAATGGCAATGTCAGCACAGTAAGTGAAGGTGTCTGACATAATTTCAGCACTTTCTTCAGCTGACAGCCCGTCTCGAGTGAAGTCTTTGGTGTGAGATGCAAAAAGCAAACTAAAGAACTCCCAATTCGCGCCCTTACATTTATACCTAAAGTTACCAATGACATGTGACGGACCTTGAGTAAACATCGGAACAAATTCGTACACGATAAGCCGATGATCGCTACATGACGCGTCTGGTAGGACACGCCACCTATCCAAACGAACGTCTGCACTAGAAAGTGTGACGTCAATACAAGATTCGCCCATTTGGCTGCAAAAAGTAGGTGGTGCATCAGGGGTATTGTGAATCGATAAGTTCATTTCAGCAATGAAATCTTCGACAGCGGAACGTCGGTCGGAATCCGTAGACCGAACCTTGCCATACCACAGAGACGATGACGCGTTAACATCCGCGCCAACGATAACTTTGCAGCCCGCGAGTGACCGCAAGACATGACGGAGGTTGTGTATGTGAGGACCAACTGGGTCTGAATATTGAAAGTAACAGCTCACAATGTAAACTTTATAGGAAGCCGATGAGACTTCCGCAACGGCACAGTGCGACGTCATGAGGTTACGCAAAGACGTTACTGTAAAGTTAGGAGAACGAGCCACGTAAATTCCGGCTCGTGACTTTGAATCCAGCTGAACTACTTTGTGACGTAAGTGTGCGCTTTGATATTGTTCTTGAACGAGTACTACATCTAAGCTGTAATCGATTATTAATTTATCTAATTCAGAAGTCGCTACCCTGTCGTTGTGGAGATTTAATTGTCCTATGTTTAAACTATCCATTATTTTAGTAATTTGTGTTGAGGATTAACTGTTCGAGCTTCAGTTTGTAGGTTTGACACTCGGGTGACCCGCAACGATGGTCAAATGGTTTTTTAAAACGCTTACACGCCACGCAAGTTGGTATAAAATTTAATTTGTCTTTATGCGGGCAGTCATTTGTTCCATGTGCTTCGGAACAATTAGCACAGGTAGGCGACTTGTTATCGCAGTACTTCTTAACGTGACCGAACTGTTGACAATTTAAACAACGAACTATATCGATATCATCAATAAACCGACAAGTCGCCCAATCAATAAATAACTTTTCCTTAGTGGACACTAAATGTTTACGTACGGTGGGCTCGATTTCAACGCCTATCCACTTGCGACCGTTGTCCAACGAACGCTTACGATAAATTTTGGTTGTTTTAATAAAATCATCCTCATTTACTGGCAGCTCGTCTTTGATGTTTTGACAGTATAACGCGTGCAAAAAAGCATTGTCTTCCATTGAGGGTGGCACGTCTTTACCGGTAAGTGTGTATTAATACCAGGTAGGTACCTAATATCTACCTACCTAATTAGTCTACATGTATAAGTTACTGTACCTACTTGGTTATAATAGACCTGCCTGTCTAGCACAGCAATATTCTTTATGTAGATGTACATACTATCTTTATTAAACTACCATACTTTATTATTTTTCAGTAATCAGTCCATTTCACCGATAAACCAGTTGCTAGGAACCTTAAGATTTTATGCAACAAATTCTACTCAAATGCTTATTGGTGACATCTGTGGTTGGAGTACTCCTACTGCAAATAAAATAATCCATAGAGTCAGTGCCACTATTGCTGCACTGCACAAGGACTATATAAAATTTCCTACTACTCAGCAAGAGATGAGGAAGGAGCAAGACAATTTTTACCAAATAGCTCGATTTCCACGTGTTATTGGTGCCATGGATTGCACACACGTAAAGTTGTCATTTGTACCTCTCCGGTGTCAGGTGGGAGGTGAACAAGCAGAACTGTACAGAAACAGAAAAGGTTACTTTTCTTTAAACGTGCAGACAATATGCAACGCTAATTTGGAAATCACTGACATAGTAGCACGATGGCCAGGGTCTTGTCACGATAGCACAATATTTAACAATAGTGTTATCAAAGCAAAATTTGAAGATGGATGCTATAGTGATTCAATTCTCGTTGTTGACAGTGGATATGCCTCAACATCATACATGATGCCTCCGTTAGGAAACCCAAGAACTCAAGTAGAACAACTTTATAATGAATCACAAATAAGAACCAGAAATCCCATTGAAAGAAGTTATGGTGTTTGGAAACGAAGATTTCCTGTGCTGGCACTTGGAATGCGTGTGAAATTAGAAAAAGCACTGACAATTATAGTGGCCACTGCAGTATTACATAATATTTTACGGCGTAGAGGCGAAAGTTTACCTCCAGATGACCCACAACTTGATTTACCAGGCTCTTGGGAGCAAATTTTAAGTGATGGCCAAATGCCTCAAGTCATTGAAGGAGAGCAAATATCTGTGCGTCGGCATAAGACCCGTGATGCTCTTATTGCTAATTATTTTCTTAGTTTGATGTGAATGGAGTAAAATAAAAGTAAATAATAAAAAACATATTGCTTTTAGAATTTATTTATAGATCTACCTATTTTAATTAAAAATCCTACAAAAACAAAATTTGCTGTGGAAGAAATGGAAACGACACAGATTCTGCATGACATAAAATTTCAAATAATTATATTAATATTTATTTTCTATTTCTGAAAGCCAGTAGCTTTCTTCGCTTCATTAATAAAATGTTTGTTTTAATTTTTTCTTGTTTAAGTAATTCCTTTTTTATTTGAATTTCTATGTCATGCTGAACCTTTGCCCTTTCCATTTCTTCTACAGCAAGTTTTGTCTGTAGCTCTATAGCTTCAATTTTCTTCCTATGAAGTTGTTCTAAGGAAGAAGATGTAATCGTTTGGTTTGGTCTTCTCCTAGAAACCCATGTCCGTTGAGGTGTCCCAGTTTCAGTAGGAACTGTATTATTGAGGGCCAGCGACACAGGAGTCCTCAACATTTGAGGTGTATAATCTCCCCAATCCTATAATAGAAAAGTTATTAAATTAGTAGGGTAAACTTGTTCCTTGACATGTAATTCTAGTTTAGTTTAATTTATCCTATAATAGACTAGCAGTTACCCACGGGGAGTTCAAGCACTATTTTGCAAAATCCTTTCATAAGAAGCTTCTGCGTAACCTAATGAATACACCTGCCTGCTTGCATTGATAGGCCAGGCAGTCAGGCTGTCAGTTCCCATATAGTTATACAGATTAATTACCTTTGTCACAAATTCTTTGTTTTCACATGCTACATCAGTGTCACTCGTCTGGCTATTTACAACAACTGATGTTGGAAGCATTGCGGTATCTGCAAATAAAGGTAAACTTTGTTTAGAATTAAGACATAGGGCAAACATGGTTAGATTTACAATATATTTATATGTAAAAGGATAAACTGACAGACTGAAATTGTCGAAATTGAGATTGAAAGGTTTGGGCTGTGCATTGATATGCTCAGCCCAAACCTTTTCTCAGTGAAAACTGTTAGGGTTAAACTAACCTATGTATTCTATCTCTGGTGCTTAAAATGGAACTCTACTAGGCTTAACAAAAGTTCTTTTTCAGACGGCAGCCAATTGGGACTGCGTTTACGCATAATTTCACTCATTTTATATTTTATAATGTAATAAACTTGCAAAACGAAAATAATCACCACATGAAACGACAAACTAAACTTCAAACAAAACGACTTTAGAGACATTGACAGCTACTTAACCACGCTATAATACGACAAACGAGAGTTGACATGAGTTTTGCTTCTGCACCGTCCAGTTTGTAGAACAACGTTTTTTACCCGGGTATTACATTAGTTCACCATTCACTCGGCTGTTCGCAGATAGCTATTCCAAGTATAGCTAAACGTTAGATTGCGTGGAAAAACGACTATTGATTTACTCGAGAATAAAATCGTGGAATAGATTAAACCTGGTATAGTTACTCGTGTATAAATTCGGGTTTGGTCGAATCCGCCCTTAGTAAGACAACAGAAGATACTAGTACCATTAATGTTATACCAAACCCTAACATTGTACCTTCTGGCTCTCAAAGACCTAAATGTAAAAAAGGGGCTAAGCAGAATGACTTACAATTGTTTCATCAAAATATTCAAGGTTTCTCTTCAAAGCAACTTGAAATTGAATTGTTTTTAGAAAGAACAAAGTTTGAAATAGTTTGTTTTACTGAGCATTGGTTAAGAGATTATGAGATGCTAATTAATTACGCAAACTACAGTGTGGGCAGTTGCTTTAACCGTAAATCTAAGATTCGTGGGGGTTCATTAATCTTAATTAAAAATTGTATTAAATTTAAAACTCGTAGTGATATTGTTGATCTATCGGTTGAATATAATATTGAGCTCTCTTGTGTTGAGCTCGATAAGCATATTATAGTGTGCGTTTACAGACCCCCAAATTATCAAAACTATTCTATATTTGAGTCAGTAATGGAAGATGCTTTAGCAAAACTTGCAACTAGTCATAAATCTCTAGTTATCTGTGGTGATTTTAATGTAAATATTTTAGACAAAAACTCTAATACCAGTAGATTTTTACATCTTTTTAAATCATTCAATCTGTTAAACGTGTTTTCAGAACCAACCCGAATTACTACAAATTCTGCTACATGTATTGATAATGTTTTTTGTGGTTGTGAATACTTGGATAAATCCATTGTAAATTACCTGCCTTCGGATCACAGCGGTCAATCCGTGGTTTTCGAGTCCTACATACCAGTACAAAAACTCCAAATAAAATCTAGGCAAATAACACCTAGCAATTTAAATAAGTTTAATGATAATTTAATTAGAAATTTAGGCATTCCAAGCCAGATTATTGACAATGTAAATCTATTTTATGAGGAATTCTTTTCGGTGATTCACACAGAGTTCAATAATACAATAAAAATGAAAACTAAATCTATTTGCCCTAAATTTATGTTCAGTGACTGGGCAACGAAGGGCATTAGGAAAAGTAGGGAGCGATTGTTTGAGCTGTACGGTCTTAGGCCTTGCATTAACTCAGAAACTTTTAATAAATATGTTGCAACTTACTCTAAAATCTTTAAAAACGCTTGCAAAGTAGCTAAAGCCTTATTCATTAGCAACAAGATTAAATCGGCCGATAATAAAATAAAGACAGTTTGGAAAATTATCAATAGTGAAACAAATAGAAGTAAAAAATATAATAATGATATCAGTCTAGAGACTTCACGTGGCCTTTTAAGTTCTAAAAACGAAGTTGCTCAGGAATTTGTGGATTTTTTCACTAGTATCCCACTTAAAACTACTGAAACCTTAAATTCGTCACCCCTGCTTTCTATTGAGTTATTAAGAGCGAACGTTTCAGCCTGTCCGGTTGAGTTTCAATTTAAACATATAAACCCCATAGCAGTCATTAAAGCTTTTAAGGAAATTAAAGTCAAATTAACAGAAGATCTATGGGGACTGTCGATTAAAGTTTGTCAAGCTATTATTGAGACTGTAGCTCCGTACTTAGCCTTAATATTTAATTTGTGTGTGGACCAGGGGTCTTCCCGAACCTTATGAAATACAGCAAGGTAATACCACTTTTTAAATCCGGTGACAGTAAAGACACCAATAACTATAGACCCGTATCCGTTTTGCCCGTTTTTAGCAAGGTGTTTGAAAAGGTAATGCTTAATCAAATGCTCATCCACTTTAACACCAATAAAATCTTACATGAGAAACAGTATGGTTTCACCAAAGGACGTTGTACAACTGACGCCGGTGTCACCTTATTAAAACATATATTTACTGCGTGGGAAGAGTCACAAGATGCCATAGGGATCTTCTGTGACCTCTCGAAAGCATTTGATTGTGTCAACCACGAAACCCTTCTTATAAAGCTTGAACATTACGGTTTAGGGAAACTTGCGCTCAGTTTAATGAAATCTTATTTAAACGATAGACATCAGCAAGTACAAATAAATGGTGTCAATTCAAAAGGCTTAAAAGTAAGTATGGGTGTGCCACAAGGTTCGATATTAGGTCCCTTTCTCTTTTTAGTCTATATTAATGATCTACCCCATTTATTTAAAAACCAACCTGAAATGGTATTGTTTGCCGACGATACTTCTTTAATATTTAAGGTAAACAGACGTGCCACAAATCTTGATGACGTAAATAACGCCCTACTGCAGGTTCATAATTGGTTCACAGTTAATAATTTAGTATTAAATGGGAAAAAAACGAAATGCATAAGATTTGCTCTACCAAATGTCAAAAGTACTGATTGTGACATAATCTTGAATCAAGAGAAACTAGAATTTGTCGATGAAACTGTTTTCTTGGGGATAACGATTGACTCAAGGCTACAGTGGGGTCCGCATTTAACATCTCTTGCAGGCCGGCTGAGTTCAGCAGCATATGCTGTTAGGAAAATCCGTCAATTTACTGACATAGATACCGCGAGACTAGTCTATTTTAGCTATTTTCATAGTGTTATGTCATACGGTATTTTACTATGGGGACGGGCTGCAGACATCGAATCTATATTTATTCGGCAGAAAAGAGCCATTAGAGCCATATATGGTCTACGAAGACGCGATTCTCTGAGAGAGCTGTTTAAGGAAATTAACATCATGACAGTACCTTGTCAATACATCTATGAAAACATCATGTACGTTAGAAAAAATCTGCATTTATTTAGCAAAAGAGGTGATAGACACCACTATAATACGAGAAATAGGGACGAATTAGTTCAGCCAGGTTTCAGGCTAGCTAAAGTAGACTCATCTTTCATGGGGTACTGTTTAAAATGTTACAATAAAATACCCCCTCACATTCTTCAACTGAAGGAGGCCAAATTTAAATCTTGTATAAAACGCACACTATGTAGGCAAGCATACTATAAGTTAGGGGATTACATTGATGATAAAAATGCTTGGCTCAATGCTGGTCCTGCTCCACAACCATAGGGGCAAATAAATCGATTATCATGTGAAGTTATTGTGGAAGCTGCAGAAGATTGTTATAATATCTTAATATTATATAATTGCATAGCACATGTGTGAGTACTATGTACTACTATAAAGCCACTTTTTACATTTAGTTATTATTATTTTTTATTTTTTTTGTGACTTTGTCCTAGTTGCTGAGAGAATGTCATGCTCACTCAAATGTCTCGCTGATAGTGGCGCGTGTGTCGGATCATTTAGCTCCCTTCAAAATGGTCGAGCTGAATGGTGCTGATCCATGCGTCATGTTCGTGAACGGGCGCTGTCAGTAGAGACTGGTCATCTCTTAGTTGCCATGGATATATATATATTTTTTAATTTGTTTATTGTATCGGTTACTGGACGCTCTTAACTTGCACGTATTTTTATTTTTTTTGTACTTTGTTTTCACATATGTGTAAGATCGCAGTATTTAGGCTAGCTAAAGTAGACTCCCCCACATTGTTCAACTGAATGAGACGCAATTAAAATCTTGTATAAACCGCACACTGTGTAGGCAAGCATATTATAAGTTAGGGGATTAAATTGATGATAAAAATGCTTGGCTTAATGCTGGGCCTGCTCCTCAACCATTGATTACCTATCATGAGAAGTTATTGTAGAGGCTGCAGAAGATTGTAAGAATATCTTTGCATTGTATAGATTCAATATCTTAATATTATATAATTGCATGGCACATGTGTGAGTACTATGTACTATAAAGCCACTTTTTACATTTAGTTATTTTTTAGTGACGTTGCCCTGGTGTCTGAGAGTATGTCATGCTCACTTAAATGTCTCGCTGATGGTGGCGCATGTGTCGGATCATTAAATTCCCTTCAAAATGGTTGAGTTGAATGGTGCTGATCCAGGCGTCATGTTCGTGAACGGGCGCTGTCAGTGGAGACTGGTCATCTCTTAGTTGCCATGGTTTATTTATTTATTTTTATTTATTATATGTTTTTACTCTGGACGCTCTTAACTTGCACGTCTTGCTACATAGTTCTCACATAATATACCATCTCAACATGAATGATGTAATGTACCAAGATTTTGTAATAATATTCTGATTGAAAAGAGTGTCCATGGAGTTTCTTGCCCTTTCTTCTCCATAGAGATCTACGCTAGGGAATGGGCAACTATAGTACTTTCACAAGTTATTATGCCTTGTGTCTGTGACTGTAGCTTTAGAGTGCAATGCCTCGTTCCGGGGGTTACTGCGTCGAGTTGCGCGGCGCCGGATGTTTGCGGCGGCGAGTGCTGCGGGTGCGGGGGCGTGCGGCGGCGTGTGCCGTGGCGGCGGGTGCGCGGGGCTCCGGGTTGCGGGGCGACGGTTGCGCATTGCATTCGTTGTTCCGTGATTCGGGGTCTCGTGCATTCGTTGTAGCGGTGCGCGTCGTTGTGTGCTTTCGTGCTCGCGGTGCTCGTTGTAGCTGGCATTCGGCGGCGTGTGATTCGGCGTGGTGGCTTTCGGAATGACGTATTGCACTCGTAGATTTGTTTTTATGAATTGTTCTTCTGACATTCAAAAGTGCCTATAAAGGTTTAATTGAAATAAATGCTTTGAGTTTGAGTTTGAGTTTGAGTTATAAATCATTCATAACATCATACAAATCATTGTGAAAAAAAGCGATAATAGGACTTTTATAAAGCTAAAGTGAGTTTAGACGTTTACGTAAAATGCTATGGTAATTCACTTACCTTAATTCTCAAAACTCCACTGCACTTTAATTTACGTTGAGAGCAACTCCAAATAACTAAACCACTTTTATGCGCCCTTCTTGTGTAATATTGGCGACCGCCATGTAGTAAAACAGTCCCATGTTTTCTTTTTATACGCACTAACACGGATTTTCCACTAGAACTACCTGCTAAATCTTGTTCCGACATGTCCGAATTTAGAACTAATAATGTACTGTATGTACGATGCATAAATCAGGATTAGCTACCCAAAATGAACGATACTTATTATTGCAGTGCTCTGATTGACTAATTCAAGGTCATGGTGGATAATGTACTAGAATAGGCCGGTCGGGGGTAGTGTGCGAATCTATTGTTTATTTTATCTACTGTTACCGGCTACCGGCGCGGCATCGCTATACCTGCCTGCTGCAAAGGGAAGTTTGCAATCTACTAACTTAAATTCTACAAATGGAACAACATCCAACATTTTGTATCAATTAAACTAGACTTTCGTCGTAATTAATCATTTGAAAATCCATGACATGTTTTATTTTTATTTCCATATTTTAAAATTAAAAATCAGCGTTCATGGACACTGCGAACGAACGAAACTTTTTTTTCCCGATCGTCAACAGTGTTGACGACAGGAACGAAAGGTGTTACCGAACGGGAATTACCCGAAATAATAAGTAGCGTTCGTCAACAGTGTGAACGAACGAAACTTTTTTTTTGTTACCTCGGAAAATGTGGCGAAACTTATCTCTAAATGGCATGTATTCAACGAGCCGTCCTGCTCCGATCATAGAAGGATTCGCTTTTCGCTAATAGCTAACATAAAAAAACCCGAACCTAGACGCAACCCACGCCGTACCAGTGTACCCGGTTACAAACGGCTGTTGGCCTCCCTATTAACACAGCACCAAACGCCCCAAATTCTAATAGACCCCAAACAACTCGAAGACACCGTAATAAAACTCTCGGAATCTATAATTGAAGCCTACCACGCCTGCTGTAAACTAAAGGACCCAAACACCAAGAGCAAAGGTAACTCCTTGTGGAATGCGGAACTCAGTAAGCTTAGGCAAACCATGCGTAAACAATTTAACAGAGCCAAAAACTCCAGACTACCAGAAGACTGGGACGCATACAAGATGACACAATACTCCTTCAAAAAACAAGTCAGGAATGCCAGCAGAGCAGCCTGGCGGAAATTCTGTGAAGAAATTGAATCGAATAGCGAAGCCGCGCGTGTGAGAAAGATCCTATCTACCGATCAAGATCGTACCCTCGGGTCGCTGAAAACCCCAGACAACACATACACCAAGTCGGACCACGAAACTAGTAAAGTCCTTTTGGAAACGCACTTCCCAGACTGCAATCTCTGCGAGGACAGAACCTGGGCAAGTGAACTAACGCACACACCAAATGACCAAGACTAAGCCAGAGCCCGCACCATAGTAACCGCAGAGAGAATAGAATGGGCAATAAAGACTTTTAAACCATATAAATCCGCAGGCTTAGACTTTTCCCCGCCCTGCTACAATGGGGAGTAGACGTTCTAACGCCATGGCTGACCGTCATCTACCAAGCCTGTATAGCACAGAAATACATACCGCTTGCATGGTGAGAGGTGAAAGTAATTTTTATCCCCAAACCAGGCAAACCAGACTACACACAACCCAAGGCATATAGGCCAATAAGCCTAACATGTTTCCTACTGAAAACCCTCGAGAGACTCTGTGATCGACACATTCGGGACGGACCTCTCCGGGAGCGGCCACTTCACAAACAACAACACGCGTATTCGACAGGCAAATCAACAGAATCTGCGCTGCATAGTGTGATCTCCAAGATCGAATGTGCAGTGGACCACAAATGCTCTTCACTAGCTGTCTTCATTGACGTAGAAGGCGCTTTTGACAAAACCATCTTCCACAGCATCAACGCAGCCCTCGAGAAACACGGTGTGGACTCGACCCTGCGAGGATGGATCACAAATATGCTCAGACTGAGAGCCGTCCAAGTTACGGTAAACGACACCACCAGAGCAATAGTGGCGAAGGGCTGCCCCCAAGGCGGTGTACTCTCGCCGCTACTATGGAACCTCGTAGTAGACAGCCTCATCAAACGCCTCAATAGCAGAGGCTACTACACGGTAGGCTATGCTGATGATCTGACCATAATAATAAACGGCACACACGAAAACACGACATGCAACCTTATGCACCAAGCCCTAACAATAGTAGAAGACTGGTGCAAGGAGCACAAACTAGCAGTGAACCCTACCAAAACGGAACTCGTTCTCTTCACAAAGAAAAGGAAGCTAGCAACATTACATTTGCCAAGCTTCTTTGGGACAACCCTAAGCCTATCGACTGAAACCAAATACCTGGGTATATTTTTGGACAAACAGCTAAACTGGGCAAAACACACTGATTACATCATCACGAAAGCCAGTATAGCCCTATGGCAATGTAACAGTCTCCTCGGAAGAAATTGGGGCATAAGTCCCAAAATCACCTACTGGCTATACACCACAGTTATGCGACCAATCATTACATACGGCTCTTTGGTTTGGTGGCCCAGGACTAACCTAAGTACAACCCAAAAGGATCTCGAGAAACTACAAAGATTTGCCTGCGTAGCAATCACCGGCAGCATGAGAACTTCCCCCACTGCCGCCTTACAGGTGATGCTGGGCCTACCTCCCCTACACCTCGTCGTAAGAGAGGAGGCGGCCATAGCGACCTTCAGACTCGAAGTATCCGGCACCCTAAGAAATGATTCTAGAATCAAACACACACGCATCAAAGAAGGCGCAATCAAAGAACAACCGATGATGGCATCACCCATCGACAGAACCCTGAAGACCCACTGCTTCCAAAAACACTACAACATAGAGCTCATAGAGGAGTGGTGTGACTACTCAGGTACAAGAGAGCTAAGGATTTACACTGATGGATCAAAAACCGAAGATGGGACAGGCGTCGGGGTGTTTTCCGGCGACCTAAACATTAAGACATCGAAACCACTTGGAACGCTCAACTCTGTTTATCAAGCAGAGTGTGTAGGTATTATCTAAGCGGCACACGCTATAGAGGCCAGGGAGGTTACGGATACTAATATTCGAATACTCCGACAGTGCCTCAGTCCTTCAATCCCTAAAGAGCAATCAGATCACGTAGAGACTGATACTAGAATGCCACAAGGCCCTAGATTCTAGGGCCTTGTAGGGCCTAGAACGTATCACGGTACTAAATCACAATACGGTAACACTACAATGGATTAGAGGTCACAGTGGATCACTTGGAAACGATGCGGCTGACGAACTTGCCAGAAGAGGATCCAGCACAAAACCGTACGGACCCGAACCCATTGTGCCCATCCCTTTCAAGCAGCTAAGAAGCTGGTTAAAAGACCACACTCGCACACAAGCGGAGCAATGGTGGGCCTCGACACCAGGATGTAGGCAATCCAAGGATGCTATGCCATCCCTGGATACAAAGCTGACCAGGCGCCTTCTGCGCCTGGACAGAGACAGCTTGCGTCTGGTGGCGGGGACCATCACTGACAGCCCCCTGTGCAGAGCATGCATGGAGGCAGAGGAAACGGTGGCGCATGTGCTTCTGAGTGTACAGGCGTTACCAAGATCCGTGAGGAGACCCTTGGAACACCAAGATCCCTTGCGGATGCTCTGAGGAGACCGGGAAGTCTGATCTGCTTCTGGAGGGAGGTGGGCTGGTTGGAGTAATCGGCCACCATGGCTCACGCACAATGGTCCACTTTAAGGACTAAGTGCGGAAACCTGAACCCCATAAAGAAGAAGAAGAAGAAGGGTGTTACCGAGCGGGAATAACCCAAAATAAAAACTAGCATTCATGGACACTGCGAACGACGTGTTGACGACAGGAACGAAAGGTGTTACCGAACGGGAATTACCCGAAATAATAAGTAGCGTTCGTCAACACTGTGAACGAACGAAACTTTTTTTTCCCGATCGTCAACAGTGTTGACGAAAGGGTGTTACCGAGCGGGAATAACCCATCTAATTGGTACCACATTCGTTGGTATTGATGGACGATTAGGTTGTTTGTGTATCGTTTCATTTAGTAGATTAACAAACCTTTCTCCGTTCAAAGCCCCATCAATGAATACGGGTCCGATGATATTGTTACCGTGAATAGCTGCCCAAACATTTAAAGAAAATCGGTACTGATGGGCTGACTCCCGCCACACGCGTGGATTTTGGTTTTTGGGTGCCCAATGGTGTAGGTTGTGCTGGTTCCACATGCCGTTTCTGGTGAACGTGCTTTCATCAGTCCAACAAATTTGAGAAAGAAAGTCACTATCCTCTTCAATTTTACTCAGTTACCACGGACACTAATTCACTCGATCAATTTTATCACGCGATAGCAGAGTATGTACTTTTCTAAACTTGAATTGGTGCGACTTTGGGTGCAATATTCTATGGACGGTCCTGTGATGAACTTGAAAATGCCTAGCACTCTGGCGGAGGCTAGTTTTGGGTTGGTTTTGGAAATATTATAGCACATTTTCAGTTAACTGCATTGGGTTTTGTCGTGTAGGTGGTCGATCAGGGCGTTGAAACCTAGGATCCACTGGCCGGTTTTCGCGGTTCGCTGAAGAACTCCTACAATAGTGCGAGGATTAGTAGGACATTGTCTTGAACAGCCATATCTCTCGCGATATGTCCTTATCGCAAGAGCGGCATTTTGACGACATTCTCCGTAAATTAGGATCATGTCCGCATATTCAGCTGCTGTGTAGTTCGGATGTGTATTTGCCATCACGATCACACGTTTACACAAGCACTAATAACACAAATAAAAGCGTCCGTATCGCAAGAGATGTCAACGTACCTACTAGATTAGAAAACTAAAACAAAACAAAGCGTCTTTATCAACAATAGGTGAGCGTCTTTTTCGCGGAAACATTCACAAAATTACTCGACGTAATTATGCACACTACTGTGAAGAAGTGTGTCAAGGACACGAGTTAGGCTAGCACTAGAAATGCAAAAAAATAATTCGATTTCGCTGCGAAGGGATGGGGAGGGCACGCGTCGCCTGCGTCGCGCCGCCCGCTCGCCGACAAAGGGATATCTCTTTCCTTTAAAGTATTGCTTATTCATTTTAATTTCATTGATGCGATGTTATGATCCGTGACCTCGGCAAATGACCGCTGCGCGACAGTTTCTTAAGTACAGGTTGCTCCAAAATGTTATTTTATAAAACTTTAAATAAATCCGCAAATAATAACGTTTCATGGTTTTTTTTTTTTTTCATGAATCGATAATGTGAAAACGTATGTGTTTTAAATTAATGTCACCATTGTAGCGCCACGTTGTATAATAAAAGCAGAAAAAGGTTAAAAATTTCTCATAACTCCTAAACGGATGAAGGGGATTTGAATGAAATATACGTCGTTAGTTTCGTCTTGATGACGCGAGTGTCACTGGCTACATTAAAAAAAAAAAAAAAACAAAGATAATTGCTGGTTTTGGGGGCCAAATCGTGGATTTGAAAAGATTAAAAAATCCATTACCATCGAGTTGGGTATCAAAATGAAGTGTTTTGAAAGGAGATTACAAAAATATATGACACCTATATGTTTAAAATAAATTCAAAGTCACAAAATCTATAAACAAACACAAAAGTTAAATCATCTGCGAAGATTTTTACGCGACCAACAGAAGAACAGACACAAAAGAACTAAAACTTGGAAATAAAAAAAGTAGTTTAAAAACTAAAAAACTGAAAAGTAAGAAACAAGCACATTTTAAATTAAACAAAACTTGGAAGCAGGCAGGGTTCATTTTTTCACGATTTTTTTTATGTTAATTAAAATTACGGGGTGGAAGGGATACCAACGCGAAAACGGTTACCACGTATTCAGTACATCATTCTGAGCCCTCATAGAAATTTTTCATCGCTTATTGAAAAAAACTGCAGTTTATTTTTTGCAGTATTAGTATTGCACTATTGTAGGAAAATGCAGAGACCGATAAAACAATTATATGTAGGGGAGCTCAGATTGATGTACTGAATACGTGGTAACCGTTTTCGCGTCGGTGTCCCTTCCATCACGTATAAAAACTGTATCAAAAATTAAAATATATTATTATTCTGATAGTTTACATAATTTTAAGTACTTAGGTATACACCGTTACATTTTGATCGTTTTAATCCCGTGGAGGGTCAATCAGGTGCATGAAGTACTATCGATTTGTAAAGACAAAATAAAATAAAAAATGTTTTTTTTTTTCTTTTAAACTCGAATTAATTCTCGCATTAGTGAAAAAACAATGCGAACCATTAGTATGCACTATTCGATACTAACAACAATGACGCGTAAGCGCAGTCAACGTGGACTTACAAAAAATAGCCAATGCTAGAGCAAACCCCGCCCCAAAACCTTATTTGATTGGCAATGCAAAAGGCGCGCGCCCCGCGCACCCCGCGCGCTAAGGGCAGCACAAGACCATGTCATTTAAATAATTTAGATTCTCTAAGACGGTGTGAAACATGACGGATGTCCAGCACATTACGAGCGTAATGTACGTAATCACCTAAATTCCGTGTTTGGAGATCACTGGATTGGACGGGGTGGTCCAGTTGCTTGGCCAGCAAGGAGCCCGGACCTTACCCCGCTGGATTTTTATTTGTGGAGTGAGGTGAAACGATTGGTGTACAGAAACCAAAATTAAACTCGTGAACAAATAAAAAGTGCGATAGTGGACGCGTTCGATGTTTTAAAAAGTGATAGAGACACATTATTGAAATTAAAAAACAATTTAATTAAACGTGCAAGATTATGTATCGAAAGGAATGGTTCCTTTGCATTTTGAACAATTATTACGCTATCGTGAAGTGTAGAAGTGATTAATTATTAGTTTTGTAACAGAACTTTTCTTTTTAATCGTTGTAAGTAATTTTGATTCCACATTTTTAAATACGCCATAACTCTGCGCCTGTTAGAACTTATTTTTACATGTACCTACCGCTTTTAGCATAAGTAATTCTTTTAATTTTATTAGGTATATTCCGACACCTAGGCACAAAGCAATTATGACGGTCCTAAGCCCGTAAAGGTATGAAGGAAAATTTGAAATCATTTCATTTGTTTACGTGAACACCAGATGAGCGACTCAATAACCTAAGCAGGAGCCCAATCGCGCTATTTTTTTTTCAACTAAATCGCAACTGAACCGCTACCATAACACAACTTTTTGACAGTTTCGTATCGCGCTAAAATTTTGACAGCAAGTTGAGACGCACCGCGATCGTAGCTGGAACGTAACCACTGTCAAACGTAAAGTTGATGGGACGCTACTTTTTTAGGATCGTTACTGCATCGTTGGAGTGTTCTGTCTTTGTTGTGAAGTGATTCTGAGTTAAAATCTTGCAAAAATAACAACATTACCATGTACGCCTACATAGATTTATTGGAGAAATCTCATGAATACGATATAGCGGTGGCTCGAGCCGAAACCAAAAGGAAAAACTTAAAAGCTAGACTTAGTTGTGATTCATACAGTGATCGCCAGTTTGTGAAAAGATATAGACTCACGAAAGAATTAACCCGTGAATTAATTTCCAAGCTGACTCCTCATATGCCACCCGTCCTACGTTCTGATGCATTGGATGTTGAAACCAAGGTAAGGAGTGTCCTCTCTAAAGTGATAAACAGCATTATCACTTGTACTAAAAACTTTTTTTGTTCTACAAAAATAACCACAAATTAGACAAATAATAATGTTCAATGTGTGTGCATCAATAGATAACCTGAATTTGTTTTAGGTTTTAGTTGCATTGGCCTTTTATGCTTCTGGGTCCTATCAGACCATAGTTGGAGACAGCAGGAACCATTTTATTTCCCAGGCCAGTGTTTCAAAAGCTATCCAGCAAGTAACAACAGCCTTGAACAATCCGGCAGTACTGAATACATATATAGCTTTTCCATTCAAACAATGTGAAAAGGAACAAGTTAAAAGAGAGTAAGTAGCATAATTTAAAGTCTTTATTTTAGATATTTAATATTATAAAGAGGTAAAGTTTGTGAGGTTTTGAGGGGATAATCTCTAGGTACTGATTTTGAAAATTCTTTTACCAATAGAAAGTCACATTATTTGTGAGTGTCATAGGCTAAATAAAATCACACTAAGACCCACGGGTGCAGAGCAGTAACCAACAGTGAAACCACGGGGGGAAAGCTAGTTTTAGATAAATTCTATTGTAAAACTCATGATCAAGTATTTAAGTACATAATCATATAATATATAATAACTATTTTCAGTTTTTACCACAAGTTCAAAATGCCAGCTCTGGGTTGTATTGATGGAACCCATGTTGCAATTGTATGTCCTGCTGAACATGAAGAACGGTTTTTTAATAGAAAAGGATACCATTCATTAAATGTTATGATAGTGAGTATAATTGTATTATTATAATTTTGGTCTTTCCTGTCAGTGCTAGTTCATATCATTATTGTTTTTTTTTTTTTCAGATATGTGATTCTAATTTAAATATAGTATGTGTGGATGCGAGTTACCCTGGGTCCACACATGATAGTGTTGTTTGGGCCAACCATCCATTGAATGGTTATATAGAGAGACTCCACATTAATCATGGAGAAGATTTGCATCTTTTGGGTATGTTTAAATTGAGTATAATTTATGTTGCAATCTTATGATACATTTTGTAATTATTTTTTTAAGACATATTAATTTATTTTTGGTTATTGCAGGAGACTCGGGGTCCTTTGAGACCTACAATGATGACACCCGTCTCAGAACCAAGGCCAGATACTCCGGAACATTATTACCAAGGCTTGCACTTAACAGCCAGAAATGTAGTTGAACGCTGTATAGGTGTTTTAAAAGCTCGCTTTAGGTATGCTTTGAATATTATACCATTATTATAATAGTTGACATTTATGAAATCATTTGTGTTCGTATTAAATAAATAATAATAAAAGGGGTTGTCTTTGCAGGTGCTTATTAGTTGATAGAAAGCTGCATTACACTCCAGTAACTGCTGCGAGAATAGTGAATGCATGCTGTTCTGCATAATATAGCACACAGGGCTCGTATCCCCTACACTCTGCTAACAGCAGAAGAAGCAGCTCGTGAGCGCCAGCTGACAGAGGGAGCCGGTCATGGTGCCAGGCAAGAGCGGCGACGCGGCGCTCTCATGCTCTTAGCGAGTTGGCGCTTGGCCGCGCACGACAGCGGGCGCTCATTCAACGTTTATGGACTAATAGGAGAAACCAATAAAATTTGTGTCATTTGTGTTTTTGTGTCAATACAAGACTTTAAATTATGCTACTTACTCTCTTTTAACTTGTTCCCTTTCACATTGTTTGAATGGAAAAGCTATATATGTATTCAGTACTGCCGGATTGTTCAAGGCTGTTGTTACTTGCTGGATAGCTTTTGAAACACTGGCCTGGGAAATAAAATGGTTCCTGCTGTCTCCAACTATGGTCTGATAGGACCCAGAAGCATAAAATACCAATGCAACTAAAACCTAAAACAAATTCAGGTTATCTATTGATGCACACACATTGAACATTATTATTTGTCTAATTTGTGGTTATTTTTGTAGAACAAAAAAAGTTTTTAGTACAAGTGATAATGCTGTTTATCACTTTAGAGAGGACACTCCTTACCTTGGTTTCAACATCCAATGCATCAGAACGTAGGACGGGTGGCATATGAGGAGTCAGCTTGGAAATTAATTCACGGGTTAATTCTTTCGTGAGTCTATATCTTTTCACAAACTGGCGATCACTGTATGAATCACAACTAAGTCTAGCTTTTAAGTTTTTCCTTTTGGTTTCGGCTCGAGCCACCGCTATATCGAATTCATGAGATTTCTCCAATAAATCTATGTAGGCGTACATGGTAATGTTGTTGTTTGTATTGACACAAAAAAGTTATTGGCTGTTGTAGGTTAATTAGTTTTAAGTTTGTTTTTCATTGAAATAGTTTTTGATTAGTTCTTAAGTGTTTTATATACAATGTGGAGCAGGACGATTGACATTCCTCTAAACCACGTAAAGAAAGGCATGCTCTTGACCCGTATACAAAAAATCAATCAAATCCAATGACTACTTTAGCCACAGGAAATTATTTTTCATTTTCTTATTTTTCAACATGATGTAGATCGGAGTCCGTAATAATAGGTAAACATTGTAAGGTCAGGAACCTGTGCAAAAACCTACGATTCTATTCTCAACGTCTCAATACGCTTGAAAGACAGAGAAAGGTGTCATACGATCCCACTCTGACGCGCCCCGCACACTCCCACAAAATACTACAATTATAAAGAAAAAGTAATATTACTTACGCAAATAATGCATTAGTGGTGCATAGAAAATTGCGAGTGTGTGTGTGAGCGGAATTTTTTTCGGCAAAAAGTCCTTGACTCGGTAACTATGTCAGTCAGTGCATAGCGGCGCCCTTTGAGGAGAGCACACGCCTACTTTTTTTATCACAAGACGAGCCGCGCGCGCATTGTCGTGATTTTATGAAAAGTTTGTTGTTATTGTGATTAAAGACGATTTATGATATTTGGATTAGTGCATAGGTTACTGTGACTTATTGGTGTTAGTGTAATATTAGTTATTTAGGCATTTATTAGGTAGCTAGTTTTGTGATTTTGTGAATGAAAAACGGGGGACACTTTGAAAATTTAAAAATTTGACTGTTGATGATTTAAAATTCTGATTGTAATGTGATTTTAAGTGATTAATTATTCAATCAGTGATCTTTTATTAATTAACAACTCGCAACTTAGTGAGTTTATGCCGCTGATTTGTTGTTCTCCGATAAAAAGTACCTACGCCCAACATCGCCGCCGCTCGCTGCACCCCGCGCACTAGGTCAGTGACTTTTCGTAGTTAAAGCGTGTTTACTTTTTATGCAGTTGATTCTGCTATTTATTTTGTTTGAAAATTGCAATTTTTAAATTTTCCACTAACTACTAATCTTCGTGTTTTAAAATGTTTCGATGGACTAGTACAGTGCTAGTTTTAATTTAATGTCGTAGTTCCAGATCCACATTGTATAAGTATTCTTAGCAAATATTAACATAAATAATAAAATAATTTTTATCCTAGTTTATGTTAGATCTAATTTATTATTGAATCCCATTATTTTTCTAGTTTAAGGCTGCAGTATATTCTATTCTATTTTTTCGTGCTTTTTGTGAATAAAGGCTATTAAAATTTGTATTTCTAACGCCTTGTCATTTTTACATTAAATAAGTATAGTCAAACGTAAATATTATCACATAACATAGTTCTATTCAGATGCAAGTAATGGAGAAAAGGCAAAGGGATATGCTAATTTTCAAATTCAGGAGAACCAAACAAAATTAATTTAGGTATTATTTATTAAAAAAATAAAAAACATAAAAAAATATAATATTATTAACTAATAGTACTTAATCCTAATCTGGGTGGTTATGTTGTCCATACTGAAACAAAATAAAAGTTATGATTATGATGTTCCTGACAAATAATTTCATTTACTTAATATCAAAAACCAGTCTGCATTGAAACATGAAATAGCAAAAAACCATATCAAGATTTGTCCAGTAAAAGTACCTATAGGTACTCTACATTTTTGTGCTAAATAGTAGGATTACAGTCAAATATTTTTTATATAAAAAAATATATATTTGTATTACCTGTTGGCTAAATCTGTTAATGCTTTCAGCAATTATTCTGAATGACTCCGAAAAATTGCAGAATGCCTGTGAATATTTCAGATCAGCCTCTGCCCGCATCTCCTCAATACGAAGGATTGCTGCGCTTGACTCATCCAATGCACTTCTGGCTGCTGAAATGATAATACAATTTTGTATATAAAAGAATGGCATTAAGATTTCAGAAATAAGTTTAGAATATTTTTTTAACTTACATTGTCTGGTCATTTGTGATGTGACCTGGCGTGACGCACGCTCTACACCTCGCCGCCGAGGGGGCTCTCGCACCCTTCGGACTCTTTCTGAAAGTAGCAATTTAAAATTAGCTTAACATGATATTACTCTCTTTTATTAGCTTAAGCAATTTTGTTGAACAAACCTGCACTGTGCCTTGGAGAGTTTTGCAATAAGCCTGTCTCCCCCTCTAGGCTGGGAACAGGGGACACAGGCAGCGTCTGCACATAAACCGGTGAAGTCGCAGATAGCACATACGGGGGGTGGTCAGTCAAACTGTAATAAAGTAAACATAATGTTATGCAATATAATATAAATAAAACATATTGCTAATATTAAGCAGCATAAACATTGTTTTCGCAAGAGATATATTATAACTTACATTGCTGATGATGCTTCAGTGTCTTGTAATTGCGGTTCATCCACTTCTACTGTCACTGTACCGTCACCCTATAAAATGCATAGTATTATTTAGTAGCATTGTTAGTAAAATTAAGCATGATAAAACAATGGTTTACTAAAGTGGATTTGGAAATAGCTAAAGATATAAATTACATGGTTTGAGGCAAATTGATCCTGCCTAACATCAGGTAGTGGGCCAACATCCCTGCCTAAGATATTGGCTGTCCTTTCTTCCAATGGTGTTAAAGTACTTGCATTACTGAGCCCACCACCAGTAGCTCGTTGGTTAGCATTTATGCTAACTAACTTTGTCCTAACCCGGCACTTGTAGTCATTCCATGCCTAAAAAAAGAATAAAACAATGTAATATTATTTTAGTTAGGAACCCTCGGCGTAAACATCCACTTTTATCTGCCTCGATTATTCTTACCTTGGACCATTCTTTCCCTGTTCGGGCAGGGCCTTCTACGTTGAGACTTGCGGCACACTCATTCCATAACCGTGCCGCAACTTGACGAGCCTCTTTAGACCTAACTCGTCCAAAAGCAAGGTCTTGATGCTGTTCCAGAAACTGCACCATCAGCTCCATTTGTCGGACCGTCGTGCATCTGCGACGTTCGTCCATTTCCATGACCTATAATAATATATAAAAGTACTCTGTGCTGCGGATATTACAACTTTCAATGAAAGTGGCTGTCCAACTTTATAAGTGGTTCATAAATCTTCGAATGTTTATTTACGTAAAATCTTGCTTACCTTTTCAAAAGTTGCGCGCCAATGTTATGCACAAATGCATACCGCGCTTTCAGCTGTCAAAACTAGAGGTGCACACGTCAAAATGTATTACTAAACGCTCGGATATTCACAAACTAAAAGGGCATCACTAACAATTGACGTTACGCAACGTTCCAACTTTGGTTAGCGTTTGAACTTATAACGCAATACCAAAATCAGAACAGCTGAATCGAAACCTAACCACTGTCGCAATCGAACCATAACGTTATCGTATACGTTTGCAGATGTGTCAAATTAGCGCGATTGGCCTGCAGATCGGGTTCATTAACCTAAGCTCGAAGGTAGGTAGTTAGGTACGCACTGACGACGACGCGGCGTACGCGTAGGTAACTAACTCGTGTGCTACTACTGGTTTCATGCATTTTGCGAATATTACGTTACCACTTCCAATTTTTTTTTATTTTAAGAGATAGAATGCTGTGCAAGCTGTTGATGAATAGTATTTTGTAAGTTAAACCACCCGTTCAAGGGATTAAAACGATCAAAATGTAACGGTGTATAATTTCGATATAAAAAAACTGCAGTTTTTTTTCAATAAGCGATGAAAAATTTCTATGTATGAGGGCTCAGAATGATGTACTGAATACGTGGTAACCGCTTTCGCGTTGGTATCCCTTCCACCCCGTAATTTTAATTAACATAAAAAAATCGGCGTAACGTGAATAATCCAACACTAAATACAACATAATTTTAAACAAACTTATTCTACCACAGATTTTTCATCATTTTCTTCTCCAATTGGGTTATCATCTTTTTGATTTTCATTGAAATTTTGCGGTCCTGCCGAATTTTCTTGACCATTCCCATTATTTTTCGCATTGTTATTGTCAATCTTACGATTTACCTTGCTTTTCTTCGCAGAAGAGCGAATATTTTTCATACTTTTGCGTTTTAAGGCATTTCTTAACATTGTTTTAAAGAATTTTTCGTTTTGTTCCATCGTATAAGTTGAATCCCAAAAGTTAACCATGGTGAAAAAAATTTTTATTACGTTTTTGAAAGCTTTGAACCCTATTTTCACATCAGCTGCATTACGACTACCTCCAGTCCAGGAACATAGGCATAAAAAATTCTTCGTAAACAGTATATCCAGCAACCTGTAAGCACAGTTAACGCCGTTTTCCAGTAATTCAGAACATACAATTGAGTATTGTTGCTTGAGTTTTTCAAATGTTTCCTTGTTTGAGAGCTCCTGTTCTAGTATTTCCAAGTGGCCAATGTCATTTATAGGTCTTAGCATGAAGGATTCTACTTCCATACCCTTAGCCTCACCTAATAGTGTTACAGTTGTTGGCTGCCGATCATTTCTTAATTCTTCAACTTGCACAGAAATTTCTGCAAGTTTTTTCATGATTTTGTCTTGATTTTCCATAGTATGTTGTTGTATCATGTATATATTATTGATTCCTTCTAGGGTCTGGTGTCCACCAGTGCCAAGTGACTGATGCGCGGCTACGTGTTCAATTTGCCTCGGGGTTCCTTCGGAGACTACTTCATAGATAACATTTTCTGCATGGGTAATCACATGAATTGGTGTTTGATTGGGGGCTACTAAATTCGCCATAGGATCGATCTGCAACAAAATTACCTGTTATTATTTTACTTTTATTATTTAAAAATTAAAGGCGTTCGTGGGATCACTGAAGGAATAGTAGACAAGTAACCGGCATTCTAGGCACTTTAAGAACGCGCAGTAGTGTTTGTCGGGTAGTCGGGTGCCCGAGTATATTTTACCCGTACCTACTTATATCACAGATTAGATAATGGTCACTATGTAACAGATACATCACTCCTATTATAAAAGTTAAGACGCTGCAAGAAGAAACGTAGGTACCTCCACGACGCGCGCCGGGAAATAAATTCCCGCGCAAAATTGCGGACCTACCAGCCTACCTACTTAAAACGCTGCATTACGCGAGTTACGAAGGCATGCTAAAAAAACTATACTAATATTAGTGGCGAAGTAGGAATAAAATATAGGTCTCGGTTAGTGTCTGTTCGAAATAGGTATCAATTTAATACATAGCTTAGCAGCCAATGACGTAATATAGTAGAAATATGTCATTGATGGCAGTTAAGTTTTTTATTCCAATCTCATACCATACTTAAGCCATTACCTTGGTTCAGACGGACACACGTTAAGTGTAACAATTGCACTACGACTTATTTCCACGGACTACACAAGTACCTAACTACCTACGTAGGTACCTATATCGTAAAGTGACACGTAAATTTTGGAAGCTAACAACCACAATAACTTTAAATGTCACTTCCAATTTAGTATAAAAAAATCGCATGCAAATCTATAATTATATAGGTACCTAAAATTAACCAAAACTTAATAGTAAATAAACACACACTATCAAGATTTTTTATGGTAATGAATGATGTAGGTTTAGGCATTTGTAGGTAATATTTCCCTACTCGTATGACCAACCTATCTAAATAGGTAGAACTAGAAATAGAAATCGACTTGTTTGTTTTGTATGTACGCTTTGCCACTAACTTATATACTATAGACGTATACCTACTAGGTACTTAGAGATTCGGAAGGAGGAAGTAGATAGTAGGTACTACTTACCAAATTTTGAGCCATGGAGTTATAATTTGGACCTGCAGCAGTAGAATTCGGTTCTGAACGATAGAACGTTTGTTGAACACAGCTGTTCTGATCAAGATCTTTGTCGGTGTCTGTTTTGTTTAGCATATTTGCCAATTCTTCTTTAGCCTCTTCATAGCTTTGCTTTTTTTTTCGTTTTAAGGAACAACTCATTGTAAGCCAATCTGCGCGAGGTTGGACCCTGCTGTCTTTCGTTAATAAATCCGCATTATATCTTGGCCATCGAAGTTGCCCGTTGTTCTCCCACAGGGACGGTACAGAACACAATTCTGGGCGGCCCTTACGACGTGTTGAATTATTTTAAAAGATTTTTCCTGAAACGAATTAGAAATTATCGTTACGATGCAATGATACGTATTTTAATGTAGGTGCAACACAATAAATGACCTAGGTAAATAACGGAACACATACTGCGAAGTTTAGCCTATCGCGTCGTTACCAACGGTCGTTATTTTTACTGTTTACTGTCCGGTGAGGATTAGCATGACGCGTGTGACTGAAAGCTCGCAACCGATTGATTAAATTGCAAGTCGAGTCGGCGCGACTACGGTGAAGCGTTAAGCGGTACCGCGGTAGCGAGCGCGCGGATGCGGGTGTGGGGGCGGGGGCGGAATAGAACGGAGCGCGGGAGTGAGACGGTGCGGGCCGTTTATTCCATAAGACGACGACGGGATTTTTTTAGAGGGAGGTGATTTGTGGTTTGGAGTGCAGACGCCAGCACATCACGCTACTACAAATAACCTGGAATGCACAATTGAGTACGTGACTGAGCACTTGTGTGCAAATGTGTTTACAGTCGGCCATCCAAGCAAATTGCAAGTACGTCCTCGTACTTAGCTGCAAAATAAGAACATTTCAGTACAATAACAATATATATATTATGTAAATGTAACAATATAAACAAAAATTAGATTTAGCCATTAGTTTTAATTAAGATGCATACTCCATTAGTTAATCAATAAATTTGACCCCATTGGTCCTTATTAATAGATTTGACCCCATTGGTCCTTATAAATAAATTTGACACCATTGGTCCTTATCAATATATTGACCCCGTTGGTCTTTATCAATATATTGACCCCGTTGGTCTTTATCAATATATTTGACCCCATAGGTCTTAAAATGTTGACCCCATTGGTCTTAATCAAAATATAGACCCCATTGGTCTGTATAATTACGTAGCTATATTAATGAGAATTTCCGTAATCCGACTTTTCGCTTAGGACGTCATCATGTGGTCTGTTGAAACAAATCCATGACTTTATCTTATCTACGGCAATTATAGTAGAATTTTTTTTTTCCTTTTCTTGTAAGAGGTGTGTCCTCTATTTGGTAACGGTCATGATTGAAAACATTAGTAATTTTGTAAGGGCCCTGATACTTTGGAATTAACTTTTTACTGCCACCTGTAGAGGGAATTTGCCGCTCAACCCTTACTAAATCCCCAATATTATATTTAATAGGCTCGCAACGAGATTTATCAAAAGTTGCTTTTTGAGTCTCCTGTGTGGATTCTATGTGAGAGGATATCTCAGTACGAATTTCTTCGAGACTTTTGTCTATTGAAGTGATATCGTCATCGATTGCAGAAATTACTCTACTATCACTTAAACCCTGTGGCCTTATCCCAAAAAGAGCCTCTGCAGGTGTTTTGTTGATACCTTTGTTGAAGGTATTATTGATACTCCACTGGACATCGGGCAGGTGGTCTTCCCATTTGCTTTCGGATGTGCTAACACATTTAGCTGTTAAGGAGTCAACAATAATTTTATTATATCTCTCCACCTGACCGTTGGCCCTTGGAGTGGCAACTGCATTTAATACATGTTTGATGCCTTTATCTAATACAAACTTTTTAAAGAGATCACTTGTAAATGATGTGCCTCGGTCAGATATAATTCGTTTAGGAACGCCAAATATACTAATGAACTCGCGCAAAATTCTAATAGTAGTGCTTGATTTTGTATTTTTCACAGGTTTCAAATAGATGTATTTTGTGAAAGCGTCAATTAACACAAGAATATACACATTACCCCTACTACTACGTACAAATGGACCTGTATGATCCATATGTATAGTATCGAATGGCGTGTCTACTTTATGTATTGGGTGCAAAAACCCGGGTCTTTTTCCACCAGGTGCTTTACTATACGCGCACTCTAGACATGAGGATACATATTTTGTAACAAAAGCACGCATATCTGGGAACAAATAATGAGTTTGTATTTTTTTCAACGTTTTGTTTAAAGCGAAGTGGCCGATATCGTCATGATTCTGTTTGACAATTTGCCATCGAACTCCTTTAGGCACAACCCATCCATCAGGTGTGATTCTAAAAAGCTTACCATTTTTAATTTTATATTTTTCTTTTATTTCTAAAATGTCGTTAAATTCAGAGTTACTTAAAATACCGATAATCCGTTGAAGTTCTGAATCTGAATTCTGTACTGTTGAAAGCCAGTCTGTTACTGTTATAGAATTAACCATTTTTTTCGAGTGATTATTACTGATGGATGGGTTGCGACTTAAAGCGTTCACATGAGCCATAGAAGATCCCGCTGTGTACTCGATTTCAAAATCAAATTCTTGCATTTGGGTCCACCATCTGGCTACCCGGGGAATCATATCGCGTTTCATGAAAGTGGATCTCAACGAATTACAATCGGTCACGGTCTTAAAGTGTATCCCTACTAAATATACCCGAAATTTCTGTAATGAGGCTACAACTGCCAGAGTTTCTAGGTCATAAGAGCAATAGTTTTGTTTTTCAGGGCTAGTTTGTCTGATAAAATAAGCTACGGGTTTTAAAATATTCTGTTCATTTCTTTGGAATAGTATACCACCGATACCTATTTTGCATGCGTCAGTGTGCAATTCTGTTACGGATTTTGAATTATACAAAGCTAATATCGGTTTTTTAATTAAAATTGTTTTTAAAGTATTAAATGCATTTTGTTGATCGGGCCCCCATACCCAAACAGCATTTTTTCTAAGTAACTGTGTCAATGGCTTTGCAATAATCGAGAACCCCTTCACGAACCTACGAAAAAAACTCGCTAGCCCTAAAAACTGTCTTACGTTGTGTTGATCTTTTGGTACAGGAAATTTTTCTACTGCCTCTATTTTAGCTAACCCTGGGGGTCTACTCCGAACGTGTTAAATACGAACTATCGGCCGAACGTTCGCATGTTTCTTACTACGAAATTAATTCTATATCGTTCGGTCGGTTCGTTCCGACTGGTTCTGACCGAACATCATTTTGACATTTGTTGTATCGTAAACCCTACCACGAAAGTTATTTTACCGACCGAACATTTGAGTTTGACAAGCCTGTTATCGTCCATTATACGTCAAAAACTCACGACAACAAATTCGCTGCTTTTTGAGTATCGTAAGTATCGGATGTATTGATTTATTTTACGATTACCTTGTGTTTTATGTCTGTTGAAAGTGTTAAAGTGAATGTGAATTATTTACAATTGTAGACAAATGGCGGTACGAATGTTTTTGGTTGAGGAGGCTCTCGAAGAAGAGCGTTTGGACCGCAGAAGGAATCGCAGACGACTTCGTGACTCCTTCAACATTAATATAGTGCCCGACCTTGAGTTTGTATCTAATTATAGACTCAGTCGAGCACTTTTCGAAGAACTCTGCCAGGATATAGTGCCCCTGTTACCTCGAAAACGTAATCGCCGTGCAGTCGAGCCTACTACAAAGGTATTTTCGATACATAAGACTTAGTAATTCGTACTATAATAATTAGCCAAAACAACAATTATTGCCTAACAATTATTGTTACATTTTAGATACTTGTTGCCTTGAATTTTTATGCTCGGGGCAGCTATCAAGGCTCTGTAGGGCAGAACGATGATGCTCCAATGGCCCAGCAAACCGTCTCCCGATGTATACGCGAGGTCTCATTAGCAATCAACACACCTGCAATCCTAAGGAAATATATAAAATTTCCACAAAATGCAACTGACAGAAATGTCATCAAGAGGAAGTAAGTGATACATAAGTTTCATTCATAGAATTTGTTTATTTCCTTGAGTTTGTTTCAAATTATTTTATATTTCTTTTCAGATTTTATGAAAAATATAATTTACCGGGTGTGATAGGGTGTATTGATTGCACTCACATTGCTATTGTGAGGCCTAGTGAGCACGAGGAGCGGTTTTTTAATAGAAAGCATTTCCACTCCATTAACACCTAAGTGGTAAGACATTTTGTAATAAAAAATACTAGATAATAAACATTATGATACATTCAAAGAGTCATGAGAGTATTTTTTCCAGATATGCGATTCTGATTGTGTGATCCTAGATGTGAATGCAACCTATGGTGGAGCCACACACGATGCATACATTTGGTCACAATGTGATGTAAAGAGCCATCTGGAGAGTCTCACCGAGACAGCATATCTGTTAGGCAAGTATATATTAATTATTCATTTTTAAAATACTAGTTAAGTGATTATGATTTTATTAACTTATAAAATATTACTTTGGCAGGTGATTCAGGATATCCTTTGAGGGAATACCTTATTACACCTGTCAGTAATGCTGTAGAAGACAGTCCAGAAGGCAGATTTAATGCTCTGCAGAAATGTGCCCGCTCCACCATAGAACGCACATTTGGGATCCTCAAGGGTCGCTGGAGGTGTCTCTTGGCAGCGAGGGAGCTGCACTATGATCCTGATCGAGCAGGCAAAATCATCTTGGCTTGCTGTGTATTGCACAACATGTGTGTTAAGGCAGGAGTGAGTGCTCCAGAGCTAAGTCAAGATGATTTTGATTCTGAAAACTCTCGGCAGGTCATCAGCCAGGCTCCTACATCTGCCACGGATGCTTTGAGGAGTGGACAAAGACAGAGGGAAAGTTTAATTGCTTTATTAGTAAATAATAATTAATATACAATTTTTTACAAGTCTCCATAGTTTTTCTTTACTGAAATCAACCTTAAATAACAAAACTATCATCTAAAACAAGTATTCAATTACTTCAACACAAAATTACAACATTAGAACAAAATTAAATTGGGTTTATTTATTATTAGAAAGAGTACAGCCACATCACATCCATTTAAAATTTACGATTTATAATAAAAGTGGTTTGATGCACGTAGCATACATAGCATTGACAATTCTTAAAAAAATAATAAAAGGAAAACTACATTAGCATAATAAATTATAATATTTTTTAAATGTTAGGCCGGCTTTGTTGCTGCACATGCCTGCACAACTCTTCAAGAACCGCCTTTATACCAGCTAGTGACACATTCCTCTGTTCCTCGAGGTTCAATCGACGCTCATCGTTCCTAAACAGCCTGTCCCGCACAGAGCTATCAGCTCGAAGAGACTCACGAGGGAGGATCGCTCGTCGAGGTCTTCTACGCAGTCGTGTAGCTGTAAAATGACAGAACACCATTTCAGGCAACTAAATGCTCGTAGATTGCCCCACATACTTGGTATATAAGGTCTAACTATTCATACACGAAATATTTTAAGGGAATCTTCTAACGACTGTAACGAAGCCATTTCAAGGGATTTTTTTTTTTATCTAAGTGTTTTAATTTTTACGAAATTAAAAACATTCAAAAATTTCTTGACACATTTTGCATAAAACCTTTTCTCCCTATTCTATGAATGAGACGCGCCCCGTGCCGGGCTTCGCGCCGCGCGCAGGCGACAACTTGTTTACTTGTTTAGTCAATGCCGGGCAGCTTGTTGGTGAGGTTGTGTTTACACGTCATGACTCCGTGCGACCATACGTACAATAGTACTCATTAGTCTTTGTGAGTCTGGGCGCAAACACCTGTACTGACCTGCCATTACATGGAGCGTAACACAACAATACACAATTTCACTGGTCAAATGTAGCGGTCGTTCGAATACACCTCTGTCTATTTCTTTATGGAATGCAGGCGTAATGATATTTAGTAGTGGTAGTTCGTAGGTAGACTTCATAACTCGATTTGGTCTTATTTTAATAGATTGTCGCTTACCATAATAAATGTGAATTTAAATACCATCTAAACCTAAGCCATACGTTAAATAAATACATGATTAAATGAGACAAATCATTTTAGGGTTAGTTATAAGTTTTATTGACTAGCTTTGCAGGTAAACAAACCTAGATCCGTAGTTGAATGATAGCTATCGATTGGTAGTGTTTATCGTAATTTATGATTACCAACTCTAGTAGGTATTACAAGGTGAAATTCGACAAACTATCTACAGTCTAGGTAGTACTGTGTGGTTTAGGTACAAATCTACACTACACTTGATTACAAAGACGCGTGATGGTACAGTTGGCGGAAAGCGGTTGCCTTGTTGCGCTACGGGTTCGTTCCGATTCTGGTCTTGTTGTTATGCATATGAAATTTGAGTTTGTTAACATATCCAATACACACTAACAATTTTCCGAGTGCGTCAATGTTTTTATAAAAAGCAAAACAGGTACCTATTGATTCTAATTCCCCATCACACTTCATCATTCTTTGGACTGGCGAATTATTGATGATACAATAATTTGTTTAGGTACCTACGTACCGTATGGTAACGCTACTTAGCACGTAAAAATATGAATAGGTACTTATTATGGATTCCACTTTATTATTGTTACGGTTATAGGTACGTTAACATAATTATGTACCTACGAGCAGTTGGAAACATGTCATGGAATTCAGTTACCTATCCAGACCAATCCTGCATAATGGTATGGTACATGCAGGTGCCTTTTACAAATTACAGTAAGTAACAATAATTTGGCGTGTTTAAATATTGGAATCAACTTATTTACAATAATTTAAAATGTACATACCAAATAGCTACGTAGGTAGTTATTATTTACACTATTTACACCAATTGTTGCACAAATCCGCCCTGCTGTTCGACGCAGACAGCAGCACGTTTTATGATGTGTCTTTGCACTTTTAATAATGTGTCTCTATCACTAGCCATCACTGCAAAAGCGTTCACTATTCTAAGTTTCAATTGTTCCGCACTAGATATGGTATGTCCGTCATTACCATACACAAGGTCTTTTGCCCTACCCCACACATGAAAATCCAACGGCGTAAGATCAGGCGAGCGAGCTGGCCAGGGGACCGGGCCTCCCCGTCCAATCCAACGATTGCCGTACTGGTTTGTTAGGTATTCCCGCACACGTCTATCATAGTGCGCTGGTGCGCCATCATGCTGGAAGTACAATGACGTTGTCCTTAAATAAACAAGTGGAATGTCTTCCAGCATGGTTGCTAGTACGCCTGTTAAAAAGTCTAGGTATGTTCGACCATTCAGCCGATCCAGAAAAACAGGTCCCAACAGTCTATCACCTATTAAGCCCGCCCACACGTTTACACTGAACCGGGTCTGGAAATGATCTGGCCTAACAACACGTGGATTTTCTACGGCCCACCAGTGCGCGTTATGGATGTTGAATAACCCAACGCGCGTAAAGGTGGACTCGTCTGTCCACAGGATGCTCCGCGTCGGGTCTTGCAGCAGCCATCGGCAAAATTCCACTCGTGGAGCCAAGTCCAGCGGCTTTAGTTCTTGAACCCTCTGAAAGTGGAACGGGTGCTGCCCCTCATCCCGCAGAAGGCGCCAAGCCGTCATGTTGCTCACGTCGTAAACGCGAGCGGCGTCTGCTGTGCTGGCCATTGGATACTGCTCAAAGAAATTGAGGATGTTATCCTCGATTCTTGCTGACACTCGTTGCCTGCCTCCGTCTGCAGGTGGTGGGATGTAGACCCCATGGTCCAGGTGCCGCTGTACAGCACCTAGGATGGTCTGCAGAGATGGTCTTCTGTGATAACGCTCCACGAAGAGGGCTTGTGCTCTGAGCAACACATTCCCACATTCTCTGTAGCAGAGGACCATGTTTTGGTACTCCTGGTTGGTATTCCTGTAGTTCGGCATTTTCGCGAACAACACTTATTTGTTTATTAAAGCGCGTGCGGCGCGCCACGTGTACCGAGCGGAACTGAGAGGCGCGGGGGAGGAGCGCGGCTCTCAGCAAAGCCGCGCGCGCACCCGCGCACCTTTGATGTTTACCCGCCAAGACGCCATGCAGTCGCGCGGGAGCGCGCCGTTTGGGACTTCAAAGACATTATGTAAATGCGACGTAGTAAGCTAGCGTAATGGATGTTGAAAAGTAATAAGGAGTCAGTATTTTATTTTGTGTGTCAAGTAATTTTTTAATTAATGCTTTTTTATAAAACATACTTAGAATTATTTTTTTTTCCATGTAATGTCATCGCTATAGCCGTTAGATGATGCTCTTAAAATATTTCGTGTATGAATAGTTAGACCTTATATACTCTTTTTATGTACACATACAGCATACAATTTACATTAGTATGGTACATTGTACACTAATGTTATTTAAAACCTGAATCTAATTTAAACAAAATTAAATACCTACACATCAAAAAAAGTTTGCGATCACTGAAAAATCGAAATCTTTTTGGTAGATTATATAAATTATGATGTTTTCTCCTTTTTAGATTCTTCATTTAAAAATGTAGATTTAGAATATTAAATAATAAAACAGTTCAATTTTCCATCAAATTAAAAATTATATAGGTATATCAGTTTATGCTAGTGATCACAATCTATTTTTGATGTGTATATATTATGAAAAATCTATAACAAAAGGATGCTCATTAAATGCTTTAACAAAATTAAACAATGACTTACGAGTCCGCTGGTTTTGTGCTGTTGAGGCATTTCTGGGTGGTGTGGCTGAAGCCTGCTGGCTTGGTTGTTGTTGGGACTGTGTTTCTGATGGAAAAAGATGTACAAAAATTAATATAAGTATGAGAAAATATGTATAAAAACAAAATAATGTTAGAAAAACTAATCACTGAGTTCTTATATGTATTTAAGTTCATGAAAACAAAATAAGCCTTAACAAATTAAAAAAATATATGTGGTAAAGTCAAGTCAAAATATTTTATTTCACATAGGCCTACATGGGCACTTGTAAAACGTCGACATAAAAAAGGGGCACGGTTCGGTGCATTGGTCGATTCCTAAGGAGAAGAACCGGCAAGAAACTCCAAAGGTTACTCTTTTAATCTTTTAAAATGGTTTTAAATGGTTAACAATAAGTTTAAGGTCCAGACATAATCTTGGGACACACATGAGGGGTAGGATATTAAGATAATGTGATGATAGTTTTAGTATTACAATAACACAGCAAGTCAATAATACTGTGTATACAATGTGTGTACAATAATAGGTACTGTGTAATATAAAAATATTATTTATTTGCACTACATACCATTCAGTAAATAAAGATCCCCTTCTTGGTTGGATGGCTCATGGGCAGAGGCAGCTGTTTCCTCTTGAGATGGCTGGAAAGCAAAATTGAGTTTATAGCACATTATTTTATTTTTTAATACAAATTGTCACTGAACATCTTTACATACAAATAATAACTAGATTATTTAATGTACTTTTAATAGATACAGAACAATACATACTTGCTGAACAAAAGGTTGTGTTGCCGCTGAAGTCTGCGGGTCAGCAAATCCATCTCCCATTATGGAACAAATTTTAAGCTCCCATCGAGAGAGTGAAGGGGCAGTGGATGGTCCACCTCCTGTGGCAGATGCAGACTGACGTGCAGCTGATGCTGCCTTTTTCTTCAGGTGTTTTTTATCAGTCCACACCTAAAATAATAAACATTCAAATTACACACTGACTCACAAAAATGTTTTTTTTTGTATTAGAAGATCTCAATCAAGCAATATAAGACTCAAACCTTTTGCCACTGTTTCACAGTTTTTGTACACCCACCCATAGCGTTCAGTGTGCTATGTATTTCGTCCTACAACCTATGGCTGAGCACACGACCCTCGATGCTCCTCAAGTTGCCTCGAGCCAAATTCCAATGCTCGTCGAGGAAATCAAGGAGAGCATCGATTTGTGCAGCTGTCGGTCCGGACATGGTGACTTCTTCTGATAACTTTCGTTTTCAAACTTTGAAAACACGTACATGAGGAACGATATTCCCACCCCAATGGTCCTTTTTTTCTTTTGAGCCCACTTGGCAACTTCGTCGTATAATGCTTCAACTGTTCCCAAAATGTTCGAAGGGCACTTCTTGATCACGGCAAGTGAATAATTTATAGTTTACTTTTTTGTTTACAGTTCACAACTTAACTTAAACACTTTGCACTTCAGTTGCTTCAGTCAACACTTGATAGTTAATACGGTTATCGTTAGGACGGTCGCGGCAGACGAGGTTTTTTTTGGTTTGAGTATTTTTTTGTGAATTTGCATTATAAAAACTCAAGCAACGAAAGTTGTTTAGAAATTAGTTGTCATCCATCACATTTTTTGTCAATCGGCAAAGGTAAACTTTATTTCGGCTACGAATATATTGTTTTTAGAAAAATATTACGATGTTCGTAGTTATAAATACCGAATTAAAAGCGATGTTTAATTTCCTTGTTATAAAAAATAATTTTAATAAGTATTTCAACAATAATTATAGTATACCAAAATCAAGATTAATGGCTAAAAGAAACTTATCGATGCAATGTTCAACTCTAGCACTTCATTTCGTTCGGTCTGATACTCTCCCGAACATTGGCTATGGTGCCCGACCGAGACTAGCTAAACCGAACATTTTCGTAGTACGACAACAATGCGTACTTCGGTCGTGTGTCGGTCGGTCCCGAACAATCGGTAGTGTAATTTCAGAGTAGACCCCCTGGTTCCAAGTAAGTTATTGAACGGCCAAAGAAAACGCATTTTGACAAATTGAGAGTAAGACCTGCTTCTGACAGCAAAATTAATACTGTCTCTAATTGGCTCATACCCTCTTGGATTGATTTTGATGGGATGATTATGTCATCCAAGTAGGCTAGTGCCTCTTTATGACGTAAGTTGCCCAGAACCTGATGCATCATTCGTTGGAACGTTGCTGGAGCATTTGCCAAGCCGAAAGGCATTCGGTTAAATTCGAAATGGCCTTCCGGCGTGACGAACGCTGTTTTGTGCCTATCCTGCTCTCTGATAGAAATCTGGTAGTACCCAGATGCCAAATCAAGAGCTGTAAAGTACATGTTACCAGCTAACGTATCGATCTGATCATCTATAAGTGGCATTGGATAATTTTCGCGTATAGTATTTTTATTTAAGGCTCTATAATCAATGCAAAGGCGGTAACCGCCAGTTTTTTTCCGCACGAGTACAATAGGACTAGCAAAAGGGGAAACTGAAGGGCGTACTATATCGTTTTGAACTAGTTCATCTACCATATCCCTGACTATTTCCTTCTCTTTTATTGCCAGCCTGTAAGGCCTATAGACTACAGGTGTATCACAGTGCAAGTCAATGCTCATTTCACATATTGGGGAATTCCCCAACTCAGAGAGTGTAAACGCAAAGCAATGTCGATAATTATTTAACAAGCGAAGCAAGTCATCAATTACCTTTTGGCTTAACTCACCAGAAAAGTTTAGGTCCGAAGAACAGATTAGACTCATTTGTTGATCTTGTAGTTTAGAACTAGCTACACGCAGAACTTTTTTCTCATTTTCTTGATTAGCAATGATACCTCGTGCAATTAAAGTATTGTCTTCTAAACATTGAGGCTCGGAATTTAGGCTATTTACAAGTACAACAATTTTTCTGTAACCATCATTGTTAAATTGATAAATTCCAGTCAGAACAAAATAGAAAAAGTTATTTTTGTTACGCAAGCTTCCCTCAACGTAAAGGTCACCAGTGAATTTAGGTCCTGTATAGACTTCTAAAATTGTTAAATCTAATAACTGAGTATATTTACGGTTAAAAATTCTTACTTTTTGGTATTGGTTATCGATCTGATTTTGTAAAATTTCAAGATGTTCACTTGTTTTTTGGATCAATACTTGAGGTTGTTCAGTAAAAGTTTGACCTATCATAAGGGGAACCTGCATAACACAGTCTGGGACTATTACAATTTCGACTTCAGCCTTGACGCCGTCAATTTCAATCAGAGTATTGAACTTACCCAATGTATGCACAATTACCAAACCCTCTGAGTATAGACAGATCTGTAGTTTTTATTTCTATATTCCCCAATTTGGGTAACTGAGATTGTTTAAGCATCGAGCATTCACTACCAAGATCAACAAAGGAATTAATTAATTAATACGCACAGTTTTAAAATATTTATCTGAAATTGCACCATTGATGTCTACCCTGTTAACTGATTTTTGAGCAGGAATAATTTTTGAAAAACAATTTTCCGCCTCATGACCAATTCTTATACATTTAGTGCACTTTTTGATTGGTTGAGAACATTGACCTACAAAATGACCTTCCTGTTTACAGTTATTACAACGAAGGACTCTGTCTTTGGCGCTTGGATTCTTTGCTTTATTATCCGAGGAGTTTGTACCAGGTTGTTTTTTAATATTGGATTTACGGTCAGCGTTTTGTTTCGAACTTTTTGTATTTCTCAAATAAGTAAGCAACTTATCCAAGTCCTCATACTGAGCCGCTTCGGCACCTAACCTAACAGCGCGATCATCTATGCCGTGTAGAACACATTCTACCGCTCGTGTACCACTAAGGCCGGGACTCCACCAAAGCGGAGATGTGTGCGGTGTGCTGTGTGCTGTGCGAGAAGAGATGTTTTTCAGCTCGCGGGACTCCACCAAAGCGGAGATGTGTGCGGTGTGCTGTGTGCTGTGCGAGAAGAGATGTTTTTCAGCTCGGGTGCGAGGCGTTGAGTGCTCAGTACGCATTCTGACACGAAAGGTAGACGATGTCGCTATTATTACAAAAAAAGTATCTTCTTTTACTTGAAGAAGAACTACAGTCTGAAGAAGCAGAATTGATAGCTTTATACTACCTAAACAAAAGAAAACATCGGTTTTGGAAAAGAAGACACTTGTATTACCATACCAGTCATGGAGAATTTTTTACTCTGTTTAATGAGTTAGATGATGAAAGTTTTACCAAGTCCTACAGACTACCGAGGAATATATTCTATGAACTACATAACTTAATTAAACCGCATATATTTAAGCAAGATACTAACTACAGGAGATCTATCTGCACCCAAGAGCGGCTAGCAGTATGTTTGAAGTAAGTACCTACCTAATTATTTTTTTGTTAATGTGTGTTTGTGTTTATGTGTGTTATCTGCGTTTGAATGTGATCAGTCTTTTTTGAGTGTTTGTTTTTTTTTGTGTAAAAGGGCTAAGTGAGAAGTACTCAAAACGAGAATCAAGAAGTACGAGAATACATGAAAAATATTATGTAAACTGAGGTATGTAAGGATTACGAGAAATCGAGATCCGTTGTCTCTTTCTACCCCTCCGGGAGACTGGAGTGATGCATATTATGTAAAAACCAAATATATTTTTATATTATCTTATTTATTCATAAAGAAAACAAAAAAATCAACTGCCGTTCTGGGAGTAGCAAAAAAAACGTAAGGTTATATTAGAAACATAACGTACAAAAAAATTATAACAGTAAATCACATGAGACATATTGCTTTCTTTTCCATATAGTTACAAATTATCATATGTGTCTTCTTCGTTTCTGAATGCTTCTTCTATCTGTTCATCGGTCATGTGCGTATCTTCCAAGCTTGGAACAGGTGCCTGTGTCGAACTTGGACCCGGTGTTTGTGTTGAGCTAGGAACCGGTGCCTGTGTTGAGTTAGGACCACCGGCCTGTGTTGATGTAAGAACCGGTGCCTGTGTTGAGCTAGGACCCGGTGTCGAACTTGGACCCGGTGCTGAAGTGTAACCGGGGGAATACCAATTATTTTCATTTGTGTTATACCATGTGTTTTGTAGCTCAAGTTCTTCCAATTCTAAAAGAACATTGAAAATTTTACGTTTAGCCTGAAGCTGCATATATTGAGAAAGTTTTTTTACACTTTTTGATATCGACAGAAAAAAAGTGTCCATTTCGTCAAGGGTATTATTTTTCTCTATCAATGATTGTATTTCTAGTTTTTCTTGGCGTATTCTTTCACGGTTTGCATGGTGCTGTATAAGTAAATTACTTATTTCATCCGATTTTCTTGTTGCATTTCTGCATGTCGAGGCTGAGACGCTTGATGTCGGTGACGGCGAATGTTGTACAGATGGACGATCTTCTGGAGTGCTTCTTGTATGATTGCTTGATGTTTCAAAAAACTCATCGGTTACATTATTTTCCAATGAATTTGTTTCCTGTTCATTTATATTTGTTTGTGAGGTATAATTTGTAGTCCTGTTTCTATTCGTCATATATGGTATCAAAAATTCCATTACCTTCTCATATTTCCATTCACGAATTTGTTTACCACCCTGTCCACTTCTAGTGGCATTCTTCCTTTTTAATGCGTCCCGGTGGCTGTCTCTCAACTTTTTCCACTTAGATTTAGCCGTTTTTACTGAAATAAAAATAATTGAAATCATTATAAATATTAAATGTTGACATTGCCATAGTCAAAATATACTTACCGCATTATCACTCATGCAGAATTTATAACCATTATAAATATTTAAAAAATACCAGAGTTTCAAGGGAAACCAATTTATAAATAAAAATATCTGAAATCAAACATACAAAACGGATTGTATCTCTCGTACGTGGTCGCGGCAGACGGCGGCGTCGAAATTTGAAATGTTAATAAATAACGAGTGATAAATCCATTTTATTTGTTTGATTTCAATGTGTTGTGCTCGTGTGAATCTTAGACTTTTAATTGTTTATTTTCTATTATTTAAAAATGGCTATAACTTTTGAACGAGTGAAAATTCTGTAAATACATAATTTCAGTAATGCCTAATCTTTTATAGTTCCGGAAACAACACGACACTGATTAAGATATTATTTTGAAATGACCCTTCTATTCTAACTGAAACCACGACACAAATATAAATCTATATTATAATTATCACAGGTATTTGGCGACTGGTTCAAAATTTTCACAAATAGCTGAAAATTTTAGGATTGGAAAATCGACTGTTCCAAGAATTATAGAAGATGTCTGCGATGCCTTGTGGACAGTATTACAACCTTTGGTTATGCCAGAACTTAATGAAAATGATTGGAAAAAAATTTCAAAGCAATTTGAAGAAATCTGGCAATTCAAAAACTGCGTCGGGGCCATTGATGGCAAGCATGTGTACATGTTTGCACCCCCAAAATCTGGGTCCTCATATTACTGTTATAAACACAGGTTTTCAACTGTAATGATGTGCGTAGCCGACGCTACCCGAAGAATAATTATGGTAGATATAGGTTCAATGGGAAGGTTCAGCGATGGTGGTATTTTTGCTGATAGTATATTCGGAATTCGTTTGAGAGAAAACAGACTAAATCTACCACAGCCACAACCCTTGTACCAAAATGGAGAACCTGTACCGTTTGTTTTTATTGGAGACGAAGCATTCCCTTTGATGCCTAACTTAATGAGACCATATCCACGCGATAATTTAAATAACGAAAAACGAACATACAATTATAGACTTTCAAGAGCTCGTCGTATTGTGGAAGCTACATTTGGTGTATTATCACGGAAATGGTACGTATACCGTAAAGAATTTGAATGTAAAATAGAAACAGTGGAAAAAGTGATAAAAGCAACGTGTGTTCTACACAACTTTTTAATTGACAAGATGCCTGGCTATCTAGATAATAATGAAACGGGTTTGGCCACGACTATGTTTAACGACACAAACGTGGAAAATCTATTATCGAATGACAATATGGATGCCTATCAAGTTCGAGAAAAATTCTGTAGTTATTTCAACAACGAGGGCGCCGTTCCATGGCAAGACACTCGTATTACAATATTACTTGAACGAAATACTTAGTATAATAAATTGCACTTACCGTCAGATAATTGAGTTTCTTTCAAAACGTTCTCCCAAGCTGCATCTTTGACGTCAGTAAGTTTATAGGTATCTATTGATGTGTTCCATAGACATGGATATTTTTTTACTGATTCAATAAATTGTTCATCCATTACGTTTTATTTAAATAAACTAATTGTTTACGTTGAAAAATACAAACTGCACGAATTATTCACGATAAAAGCGTGTGCTCGCGTGCACGGTACTAGCAAGATGGCCGGCCGGCGCGCGCGCGGGGTTCTGCGGGTTGCTAGCGGGCGAGAGGGGGGAGGGTGACATCGCTCACTGCACGCCGCTCACATCTCTCGTCTCCACTGCGCGTCGTCCGCGCACAGCTCACATCTCCGCTTCCATCGCGACATACAAATATTACACATCTCCGCACAGCGATCTCCACTGAAGCTGAGCGGAGAGGAGACGTGTCAATAACTCAATTCTATTGGTTGTTTAAAAAACATCTCCTCTCCGCTCGTCTCGTCTCCGCTTTGGTGGAGTCCCGGCCTAATACAGCATCGGTTAATAAGAGTAATTTTGTCATAAAAATAATCTTCGAGGGAGTCTCCGTAACGTGCAAAAAACGTGTGTAAACGTGCTTAGCCAAAATGTCTGCTAACATTTGACCGTAGTTTTCATCCGAGGGGAAAGCTGTTACTAATTTTGCCTGCCATTCGTCCCAAGAAAAGAGCACTGATGGTAACCCTTCATACCAACGCTTTGCTATGCCTTGAAGTTTAGGTAGTGCATAATGTACTATTTGTTTTTCATTCCATGAATAAATGGCGGCACACTCATTCACCTTATGTAACCACATACCCATCATTTGCTCTTTTCTTGTAGGGTCAAACTCGGGTATAGTATTATTAAAAGAACCTATGTTTTCATGACTCGGAGCAAGGGACCGCAATGCCTGCACTAACATATTTAAATCACCACTGCCTCCGTTGGAATCAGTAGTGGTACCTGCAGTTCCTTGTATTGCTGCGGGAAGTTATCGCACGTTGCGAGTCGTGCCCTGCTGCTGGCTGCTGCGCCGCTGGCTGCTGCGCCAATGGCTGCTGCGCCGCTGGCTGCTGCGCCGGTGGCTGCTGCGCCGCTGGCTGCTGCGCCGGTGGCTGCTGCGCCGCTGGCTGCTGCGCCGCTGGCTGCTGCGCCGCTGGCTGCTGCGCCGCTGGCTGCTGCGCCGCTGGCTGCTGCGCCGCTGGCTGCTGCGCCGCTGGCTGCTGCGCCGCTGGCTGCTGCGCCGCTGGCTGCTGCGCCGCTGGCTGCTGCGCCGCTGGCTGCTGCGCCGCTGGCTGCTGCGCCGCTGGCTGCTGCGCCGCTGGCTGCTGCGCCGCTGACTGCTGCGCCGCGGGCTGCTGCCCCGCTGGCTGCTGCGCCGCGGGCTGCTGCCCCGCTGGCTGCTGCGCCGCTGGCTGCTGCGCCGCGGGCTGGTGCCCCGCTGGCTGCTGCGCCGCTGGCTGCTGCGCCGCGGGCTGCTGCGCCGCTGGCTGCTGCGCCGCTGGCTGCTGCGCCGCTGGCTGCTGCCCCGCTGGCTGCAGCCCCGCTGGCTGCTGCGCCGCGGGCTGGCGCCCCGCTGGCTGCTGCGCCGCTGGCTGCTGCGCCGCTGGCTGCTGCGCCGCGGGCTGCTGCGCCGCTGTCTGCTGCGCCGCGGGCTGCTGCGCCGCTGGCTGCTGCGCCAATGGCTGCTGCGCCGCTGGCTGCTGCGCCGGTGGCTGCTGCGCCGGTGGCTGCTGCGCCGCTGACTGCTGCGCCGCTGGCTGCTGCGCCGCTGGCTGCTGCGCCTCTGGCTGCTGCCCCGTTGGCTGTTGCGCCGCTGACTGCTGCCCCGCGGGCTGCTGCCCCGCTGGCTGCTGCGCCGCTGGCTGCTGCGCCGGGTTAGTAGTCGATTCGCACGAAAATTATTCGCACGATCGTGCGAATCGTCCCCTTTCAATAAAAATATTTTTTTAGTAGGCGATTCGCACGGAAGTATTTAAATTGCGTGCGAATCGACCCCTTCAAGAATTAGTAGTATGCGATTCGCACACACCTATACTTTATCGAAAAGTTTCAAGGAAAAAGTACTATCACGTACAAAATGCTTTCTTTTAATACAGGACACAAATAAAACGATTTTTAAGGAAATCAAGTTTTTATATTTTACTTTGTATCTATCAGAAAGTGATTTTACATCATTCACAGTTTAAATAACTTAAAACCATAATTATAACCAAGATTACAAATAAAATCACAGTTAGTAGGTACGATTTATAATCAAATATTTGGTTTTGCATTTTTACAAGTAAGTACTCTTTTTCCGTACACTTGCATTTACCTTAAATCATCACAAATTACTACTTATTAGAGTTTTTACCGAAATCAACTTTTTATGAACCCCTGAGTCTTGTTAAAAATAATGTTGTTTAAAAAAGGTAAGTCAAAATTAAATAATTAACGTTGTAATGGTCTAAAAGCTAATTTTAAAAACAACGATAAATATAACGAAACTATAAATATATAAATCTTTTTAAATATTCGTAATAACAATATAAAAATCGTTTTAATTAGCTAAGGTATGGTTTTAAATGTGGCAATTAAATAAACAAAAACAAAATATTTTTTCTCTATTAAGTATTAACTAGTACAATTTTGGAGTATTAAATGTAATAAAATAACAGTCACAAAATCACAGTTACTATAACAACAATATTTTGCTCTAATAGGTAAAAAATAACAATCAACTAATCAATAATAATATAAATATTTCTTAACACAAAAATTTTACGATGATAGGAGCATTATCATCACTGAAAGTTAAAACAATCACAAAATCACAGTTAAACAGAGTCATCTGTTGTATTAATAGGTACAAAGTTCTTAAAAATGTAACACTTAACTAATCAACAATATTATAAATATTTCTTAACACAAAAATTTTACGATGATAGGAGCATTGGCATCACTGGAAGTTAAAACAATCACAAAATCACAGTTTGTTAAACAGAGTAATCTGTAGTATTAATAGGTACAAAGTTCTTAAAAATGTAACATTATTATTTATTTATGTAGCATTTTAAAACTGTTTTTTTTTAAAGTTCTTATAAAGAATAATCAGTTTCAGTCTTTTTTTTAGTCATGACCTAATGGCTTAATTTTTCTATACAAAGTTGGAGATCTATGTGACCATGAAGGAATTGATTAACAATGTCTTCAATTCTTTTCTGCAGTCTTATTCGTTCACATGACTTTACTGAGATGTAATGGTTTCTATGAAACATTGTTAAATAATGTTGAGAATCTTTTTGCAGAACCTTCAAGAGCATCACAATATTCGGTTTAGGTTTTACCATTTTATTAAATCGGGCGTTCCAAGCTTCTATTGCATTATTAGTTTTGTGAATGACATCAAAAAATGTCCACTTGTCGGAATAGTAGGCACTCTCTTTTAGCCATGTATTAACAAAATAATTGTTGAATTGTGTTAATTTTGGTTCATTTTCATTTTCTGCTTCAATGTACAGCCAACCATCTGATCGGTATTCTTGAGGAAGATATGCGAGAGCTATACATCGTAATGCGTGTATTTTATAAATCAAGAATTTATTCATCCCTATCTGTTTTAATTTTCTATAAATACATCTTTTAAAGTGAAATAAGCAGCCCTGTATCCTGGTGTGAGGACCAAATACTGTTTGAATTGCTAACATTGCACTTTTCTCAAAATCCATGGTAATTACAGTAGGGGCAAATTGAGGTATACGACTTTTTATGAGCCTAAAAAATAGTTCATGTTTTTTCTTTTTTATTAGGAAGTAATGCATAAATGGCGGGTAAAATGTTAGTGTGTGTTGAAGTACTGCCAACATCGATGTGTAAAGTATACAGCTGTAAAAATGGTGGTACACAGCTCTTGAAAGTCCCATCACAAAAAACGGTCTCAGCATTATTTAAAAATGGCAAAACTTCCTTGTTTGCGAAGAGTATAAGTCTGGTTTGCTTACATTTATAATCTGCAAAGACCAATTCTTCGAAACACGGAGGGATAGTCATATCTTTAGCTTTACGAACTACTATTTTACTAACTTTCAGTGCCTTGTTTCTATGTAGATATAGCCTTCTTTTCAAATTTTTGTAGTCAGGAATATTCTGGACTAAATCGTATCCAGCATCTTTAAGTTTTATTACCGCATCAGAATAAATCTGAGGCATGCTCGTAGTTTCATTCTGTGCACGTTTAATGCATGTGTCTATATGACGCTTGACCTCATTATCTATATGATTAGGTTTACATAAATGATGATCTTCTTTGACAATCTCATGTTGACTATTTGTTGTTAAAAATGCTTTACATTGTTTTCTATTAACGCATCGCCACACTGTAATGCCATTTTTATTTTTCCGATGTTGGTTATGCTTATAACCGTGCCTCAGTAAGATTACTTGGCCCCTCTCTGATTGAATAAATTCGAATTGGCCTTTTCCACCTTGACTCGTTGATGGCCCTTCCATTATATTTTTTCAAAATCAAATGATGTTGATGCCAAAGTCATCTGGAAGAAATAAATGTCTTCACTAAAACTTCTGATAAAAATAATATTGTTTTTAGTTTTATTTAGTAGGCTATGTTTCTTAAAATAACAGAATTGTGAGTAATAATTTTTCATATAGTAATGCTATTTATAAGAAGAAGAAGATGAAGTTATTATAAACCTCTTCATCCCTATACATAAAGGTATTTAAAGACATTGAATCTATTTGTTCATTCTGTTAGCTGAACCAGCTAAACGTTGTAAATTTTATAGCTGGAATACATTTTGAAATAGAAAACCTAATAAAATACCCTAAATAAGTCTACTTAAGTGTGCTAAATAACTAATACATAATTAATAAGTAGATAGTAAATTAAATTACTTACGCATCGGAATCTCCTAAGATATCGCGAAGCTCATGTGCAATGTCGTCGGTGGATATGGTGCTATCCACTATCACTGAACAAATCACTAAACTGTAACTGTAAAAATATGCAGTAGGTACAGCACAGACCGCACTTCAGAACAGTGTGAAATGCGAAAACAGAATAATAATCTTAGTTTCGGCACGGGGTCCCAACGCGAACAATCGATATTTTGTTCTAATTAATTCTAATAGATGGCGTTACTTGTATCGATTGTATTTTATAGTGCGTATATCAATTGTAAAAGAAATGATATGGATATTGTATGTAATTGTTAAAAAAGTCTCTCTTGTACGAAAAATCTAATAATGGGTCCATAATTCCAATTTCTATGATCTCTCAAAATCTGTGGCTCTAGGTTCTACCAATAGATGGCGCTGTCACCAAAACAGGGAAGAAATCGACGGAAACAATCTCATGAAATGAATGGTTCATAGGTACAACCGTAACCTTACAACTACAACAACTTAGTGAGGTAGGGTTGCCCGGTTGGCTCAGAGTCAGAACTGATTTTCTATTGTGCTCCAGCTTATGAAGGCGTCTAGATCTTATACACTGTATCAAAGTTATCGTAACACATTTGAACTATAGAACATTTAAATAATAAATAATTGCGAATACCCTGTTTATATTATACCTGATTAATAAACGATGATCCCGTTTCTTTGTATGGGATGGGGCATCTGTACGTAAGTATTATGGTTATCTGTAGATTCGGTATAAGGCAAATGCCGGTGCTTTTTACGGGGTAGGATTAAATATAGGTACTATTGTTTTGACTTGGGTTTATTTATTATCTACTCTAAAAGGATTAAAATACGCAGAAAGATAAAATATATTTTTGGCAAATCCTACCACTACTGATTTATTGCTTAACTACTTCTTTGTGCAAGTGCTCAAGCGCCATGTACCGGCAATATTTGTGGTAAGTAAAATACAAAACAAAGGGCTACTCGGCAAGCCGCAATAAAAATTAATCCCCTGGAGCTAATAAAAAATATTTCTTCATTATTTTTGGGATCTGCTATTGTGAGTACTTAAGGGCGTTTCTTGTTATTAGTTTCTTTGTTATCTTTAACAGTTAGTATTATTTGTATAAAAATACACCGGCAATTTATTAAATCTCTCATTTATGGTGTTCATATTATAAGTTTTCATATTAAATACTGACAAAACTTTTCATCTTACCTCTTAACTAGTATTTTGTGCCTGACTGCGATGCGAATAGAGAATTATTGAATTTTAATATTAATATTCTAGAATATTGTACATGACTGTACTTAGATTTATTATTCGCACATTTTGTTAAGTGTGCGAATCGCATACTACTAATTCTTGAAGGGGTCGATTCGCACGCAATTTAAATACTTCCGTGCGAATCGCCTACTAAAAAAATATTTTTATTGAAAGGGGACGATTCGCACGATCGTGCAAATAATTTTCGTGCGAATCGACTACTAACCCGCTGCGCCGCTGGCTGCTGCGCCGCTGGCTGCTGCGCCGCTGGCTGCTGCGCCGCTGGCTGCTGCGCCGCTGGCTGCTGCGCCGCTGACTGCTGCGCCGCGGGCTGCTGCCCCGCTGGCTGCTGCGCCGCGGGCTGCTGCCCTGCTGGCTGCTGCGCCGCTGGCTGTTGCGCCGCTGGCTGCTGTGCCGCGGGCTGGTGCCCCGCTGGCTGCTGCGCCGGTGGCTGCTGCGCCGGTGGCTGCTGCGCCGGTGGCTGCTGCGCCGCTGGCTGCTGCGCCGCTGGCTGCTGCGCCTCTGGCTGCTGCCCCGTTGGCTGTTGCGCCGCTGACTGCTGCCCCGCGGGCTGCTGCCCCGCTGGCTGATGCGCCGCTGGCTGCTGTGCCGCGGGCTGGTGCCCCGCTGGCTGCTGCGCCGCGGGCTGCTGCGCCGCGGGCTGCTGCCCCGCTGGCTGCTGCGCCGCTGGCTGCTGCGCCGCGGGCTGCTGCGCCGCTGGCTGCTGCGCCGCTGGCTACTGCCCCGAATACACACACACAAGTGTTCACATGGAATACTCGTCATCACTCGTGACCATTGTATTCAACTTGGTGAGTGCCAGAGCACACATATGCGGGCACACATCTTTCCGCTTTTTTCACCTCTCTAGTGGTGATATATTCTCACCCAGCAACACAACTTTATCGTTCAAATATCTTTGTACTTCTATAATCGCTCGAGAAGTTGCTGTGTCCTTTGGGGGGGGGGGGGGAGAAATCATCAAATAACCCCCCCTCCCGCTCTTGGGCAGAGCGAAAGGGAGTGTCAGACTTCTACTGACTAAAAACCAGCCATGTTCCTTCTTAGCCCAATATGTCAAGGCTGCGGGACCTCTTACAACATTCCGCAGCCCCGACGGGCATCGGCCCTTGCGGGTCCCTTCCTTGTTGCTGACACCTCTTTGAGGCGCGCGTGGAACACGAACGCGCCGTCGACACGGCCTGTCGTCGTCATAAGACGGACGGACGGCGAGCTAGCCCATCACTTACCGTCCACAGGCCCGCGTCTACGGTGGCCCCCGACGCCCGCGGAGCGCCTCCCGCGGCGGCTGGGACGAGAGGTTCTCTCACTCTCGAGGCGACGGCGTCCCATTCCTCCTCGCCCCGGACCATGGGTTGCACCAGGGCCGAACGCGAGAGGTCGCCGCTACGAGAACACGGCGGGACTCCGCCCGTGCGGGGCACACCTCCACGGTGTGCTCCACCGTGTCCTCCGGCCGATCCTCACAATCGTGGCATCCGGGCGTTTACTCCCGCCTGATTCCGGTGCAGGTACCTCCCGAAACAACCGTTTCCGGTGACGACCTTCGTCAGGCGGAAGGTGAGGGCGCCGTGGCGCCTCTTTAGCCAATCTTGAAAGAGGGGACTTATCGCCACTAAGTTGCTGTGCCCTTGGTTTGAATAATTTTCATTAATTCGGCATAGAGCTGCCATACTAGATTAATTGGAGGCTGAGGTAGAGGATTTGCTTCTTGATCCGATAGCTGCTGCTTTTTATTTTGAATGATTATTGCGATTCTCTTTATTAATAATAGTCGTAATAACTTCTATAATTCTTTTTTTTGTGGTGTCAGTAGTGCCAAATTGATGGCTTCTATGCAAATGTGAGCTTCATAGTTGTCAATTATTAACAGCGATGGATTTGCTTTGCTACTCTGGGTCTGGGATTGATTAATAAAGTGCTGCATAGTTTTAAGAAATAGTGAACTGTTCATCCAGCCTGAAGGATTAGTGAGGCCTAAAGTGCCTGTTGGAACTCCCGAAATCAAATGTTGCTTAAAGTGCGCCGCTCGCCAAGGGATAAGAGATTCATCCACACAAATGTTTTGTCCAGGGGTAAAAACTTTTTGAAATTTCTTAATAAATACCTCTCAACTATCCTAAATATATAGGTCGTGCTGGGAAGTAATCTTCCCAGCACGACCACGCTAAAATTCTAGCTGCATGGCGTTATAGTTTTAGATGGAAATACAATCCTTTTAATTTCTACTATTTTATTACAATCAAAAGTTACAATGAATGCGTTCATGGTCGTGCTACGAAGTACAACACCAATACGTTGTATATTATGAAATATAGTAGATATGATTACACAAACGGAATTACTCTTATAAGTAGGTACATAATAATCAGTTGAAGCTATAGTGCACTTCTTGCAATAAAATCTAACAAAAACGAAAAAAAAAACACGACTTGGGGTACAAGTCAAGCCTGGTCAATACTTTGTATATTATAAAATATTATATTATGTATGTTTACACAAACGGAATTACTCTTATAAGTAGGTACATAATAATCAGTTTAAGCTATAGTACACTTCTTGCAGTAAAATCTAACAAAAACCAAAAACGAAAAAAAAAACTCACGACTTGGGGTACAATGAAATACATAGGGAATTAAAATCAATTGATTCAACCAAGGGTCCCGGACCTGATGGGATTCCCTCGATTTTCCTTAAAAATACGTGTGACACATTATGCTATCCTCTACTTATATTGTACAATAAATGTTTATCATGTGGTATTTTCCCTGCAGTTTGGAAACATGCAAATATCGTTCCAGTTCATAAGAGTGGTTCCAAGCACGACGTAGCTACCTATAGACCTATCTCAATACTATCTTCCTTTTCTAAACTACACTCGAGAGCAATGAATCCGGGTCACTTAAAGAATGTTAAAAATCTCGGAAACTAAAAATGATAGGTTAATGCAATAAATTGTATTTAATAGACAATGTAATACTCCTTAAATAAAAGTAAAAAAAATATGAGTCACCATACATTTTATTAACACAAAATTACATAAAGAAAAAAACATCTGATCTCTCCTTAAAACAAAAATAGGAAACATGAAATTTTTGAACTTTATTACGATTTTCTTGAATTTTAATACTTCGTATTGCCTCCTCGTGCTTCCATTACTGCGTTTACGCGGTTTGGCATGCTGTACACCAAGTTCCTTATACGATTTTGGGGAATATTCTCCCATTCCTCTGTGAGAGCAATTTTGAGCTCACGAAGCGTGATTGGGGGAGGGTTTCGTTGTTTTACGCATCTGCCTAGCTCGTCCCAAGCATGCTCGATCGGGTTGATATCCGGGCTGCGCGCTGGCCACTCCATACGAGTAATGTTCATCTCTTGAAGGTAGTCATTCACAATCCTGCCTGTATGAGGTCGGGCATTGTCATGCATAAATATAGCATCCTCACCTAAATTGATTTTATTATTGATGACCATAAATGGACCAACGTGATCATTGAGGATTTCTTCCACATATCTTACGCTAGTTAAAGAGCCGTTTTCTATGATCACCAGCTCTGTGCGACTTTCAGAAGAAATTCCGGCCCACACAAGTACAGACCCACCACCGTAGGCTACTTTTTCTTCGATGCATGCTTGCTTGAATCTTTCCCCTGGTCTTCGATACACTCTGTGTCTTCCATCGTGCTTGTAGAGCATAAATTTTGATTCGTCGGAGAACATAACTTTTGACCAATCTTCAATACTCCAATTTACGTGGCTCTGGGCATATCTTAGTCTTGAAATACGATGCCCACGCTCCAGTTTAGGGCCGTTTGCAGGTCTAAGGGGTTTTAAGTTAGATTCAGCAAGCCGACGTCTTACTGTTCATGCACTTGGGTTACTTCCTCCGAGGCGTCGAAACTGATTTGTGAGTTCAGTTCCTGTGAGAAAGCGATTTCGAAGCATGGTGTTCACCAAGTATCGGTCTTCTCGTGCTGTGGTACACCTGGTTCTGCCCGTTCCTGGTCTGCGTAGGTTAGAACCAGTTTCTTCGTAACGTCGGAGAATTCATTGTACTGTTGACAGCGACACACCGACAGTCCTGGCTGTATCGCGCTGACTCCGGCCGGTTTCCAGCATTGTAAGTATTCTGGTGCATTCTTCAGGCGTAAGTGACATAATTTCAGCTTGAATAATGAATATAGAGCACTATTAACATGGTTTATGTACCCACATAAATGACAGATTACAAACAAAAGCAAAACCAAATGCTGTAATTTCGTAGTTCCATCTTCGAAAGTGGCCCTTTTTCAAATTTGATTTTTTTATGATATAACTTTACAATAACTAAGAAGTTTTAATACCTTCATTTAAGGAGTATTACATTGTCTATTAAATACAGTTTATTGCATTAACCTAGCATTTTTAGTTACCGAGATTTTTAGGATTCTTTAAGTGACCCGGATTCATTGCTCTCGAGTGTATTTGAGCGACTGGTACATAATAAATTATACCCGGCTATTCGCAGTGTTTTAATACAAGAACAGCATGGCTTTGTTAAAGATAGATCTTGCATTAGCAATCTCCTCATTTTCACGTCCCAACTTTTTGATGGTCTCGATAATAGACAGCAGATTGATGCAGTTTACACAGATTTTCAGAAGGCCTTCGATAAACTGGACCACACACTACTGCTTCATAAAATTGTCTACAATGGCATCAGAGGGGATCTTTTAAGGTGGTTTATATCGTATATAACTAACAGAACACAAAAGGTAGTTGTTAATGGCTTTGAATCTGGCTCTTTTCAGGTCACCTCTGGTGTGCCCCAAGGTTCCATTTTGAGCCCTTTATTGTTTATTTTATATATAAATGACATAAAAGACTGTTTTCAAAATTCTAAATTTCTTCTGTATGCGGACGATTTAAAGGTCTATAAAATTATTTCGGACAAAGTCGACTGTATTAAGTTCCAGCAAGATTTAGACCGTTTCTCTAACTACTGCTCTTCCAATAAACTTTATCTTAGTATTCCAAAGTGTCATGTTATAACATTTACTAAAAAGAAATTTATTACAGAGTTTGACTATCGTCTTTCGAATACGCCCATTAGTAAAGTAAGTTTTGTTCGTGATCTTGGTGTTCTGCTAGATTCAAAGCTACATCTGGATGTTCACATTGAAAACATTGTCAACAAGGCCTATCAAATGTTTGGTTTTGTTATGAGATCGTCCAGGGATTTTCGACGACCTTCTACTTTTTTGCACTTATACATATCAATAAATAGACCCCAGTTAGAATTTGCAGTACCTATTTGGAACCCCTTTTACATAAAATATGTTGAAAGATTAGAACTGGTACAACGTAAATACCTTCGCGCTATGAATTATAGATGTTATCGGGAAAAAATGTCACACCACCTACTTCTTAAAAAATATGATCTTTTGACTTTAAAGTCAAGACGAAAACTTCTGGAAGTTATGACTCTTTTCAATGTGTGCCGTAATCATTTTGATTGTCTGGACTTAGTTAGGAGTCTGTGTTACCTGGTTCCTCGAACAGTTCATGTACGTGAGATACGCACTCGACGTCTATTCGCTACTAGCTTCTGTAAATCCAACGCTGGCTCGCGTTCACCACTTCATCGTTTGGTTGAAACATACAACAATGAGTTCCATTTAATCGATATTCTGTTTTTAAGTAAAAATGCATTCAAGAAGCAAATCTTAGCAACTCTAAAATACCAGCAAAGTACCTAAAATACTATTGACATAATGTTTAATACGCACAAAAAACTCACTTTTTCTTTGTTTTTTCTTTTATACTTGTAAATCGGGATATTAGTTCCAGGTTAATGGCCGTTGTTTATGATAGGACAATATTCCTGTGCTTAAAAATGTACTGTGTTATAGGTTTTATATTTTTGAATTGCTACTAGCTAGTTTCAATGTTCTTAAAATTGTAATCTGCGGAAAACGTAGTGGGTAGCTAAATTGTTTAAAAATGTTATATTTAAGATATTATGTTTAATTTTTATTGTGCTACTGTTTGTTTTTCCCTAAATAAATAAATAAAGTCCAGTCTGGTCAATACGAGAAATATTATAGTAGGCATGATTACACAAAAGGTACTCTTATAAGTAGGTACATAATAATCAGTTTAAGCTAGTACACTTCTTGCAGTAAAATCTAACATTACCAGTAAGTACCTAACCTAAGTCTGTTGTGTCCTAAGTTTTTTTTTCGTTTTTGGTTATAAAATATTATACTAAGTATGATTAAACAAAATGAATTACCCATAAAAGTATGTACATAATAAAAAATTTAAGTTAGTACAGTTAATAAAAAATTACGACTACACATTTAGCTTTTGCAGCATGTAGCCTGATTTTGGTGTTTTTTTTACGATTTGATGATTTTATACTTGTTTCTTACCAAATTAACAGAAACTAAAAATAGCATTATCAGTTTTATTAGTTTTAGATGTGTGTATTTATATTCAATTTATTTTTATTTTTCAGATTAAAACGGATAGCAATGTTTCATCTCCCATATACAAAGTGAAGCAGGACGATTGACAATCCTTTAAACCACGTAAAGTGTGTCATGATCTTAACCCATATACAAAAAATCAATCAAATCCTTTTTAATTTTTGATTTTCAAATTTTGCAACACGATGTAGATCTGAGTCCATAATAATAGGTAAACATTGTTGATCAGACCTGCATCGTGTTGAAAAATATGAAAATCAAAAATAATTTCCTGAGGCTAAAGTACTCACTAGATTTGATTGATTTTTTGTATATGGGTTAAGATCATGACACTCTTTACGTGGTTTAAAGGATTGTCAATCGTCCTGCTTCACTTTGTATTATTCGTAACATATAAAAACCATTTTACTCTAATTTTATGCTAGTATACCAAACGTATAGCAATAATTTAATATTTAAAGTGGTTTTCGCAAAACAACGTACTGTTCAGAATGTGAGTTACCATAACCGATATTTACAATGTTGCAGGGAAGCTGATACTGCATAGTATCATAATCAACATAAATTAACTACCTATCAGTCTGGGCATCTGTTACGTTATAAGAATGATAATGCGAGTCAAAAGCAATAGTTACCATAGGCAGAGCCATAAAGACTATTTTACTATTATTGTACACGTAAATCTTACGTATTTTCGCGAAATGCATAATATCAGGACTAGTGCTTCCAAAATTACGGATTTGAGTCATATAGATGCAAAGGTAGCAACATCCAGTTTTACAAAAATGGCAGTAAACGAATTTTTTGTTTTATAGCAGTAATATAACTATTATGGTTCTATTTACATAAACATTTAGAGAATCATGTGATTAATACAAGAACAATTTAGGATATTACAGTAATATCGTATTTTTTCTAAAAACTAGATGTTTGGTTTGGATGTTTCTGTTTCTGCGCCCAACTCGTGAATATTGCTACCTTTGCAGCCAAATCTCTGGGATGTTGCTGCATTTGCAACCACAGATTTTTTATCATAATCAGACTGAATAATCTTGATACTTTTGGTGCAAAGTACATACAACAGGTGTCTACGTCAGGAGTTTACTGTATCTAAGGGACACCATACCGATAAATGAAATTATAAACTAAAACCATTATTCTGAATTAAAAATCAGTGGATTTTTTATTGGGCAGGAAATAAAATCGTTACCTATTAGATACATATTGGCACAGTAAAGTAGTTTTATAATAATAACTTCTTTCTGGGTTTCCAACTAATACTCAGAATAATAGACGGAATTCTGTCTAATGACTACCCACATATACTGAGAAGAGGTAAGGAATAAAATAAAACTACTTAATTATAAATTGTTTCTTTATTTAGCGTACTTAAGTAGCTACCTATAATTAAATTTATTAAAATTATATTATTAAACATGCAAATCATCTACTTCCTGATATTCTTCACACTCTAAATCAGTTTCTCTGTCTTCATTTTCGTCATCTTCATCTTGGTTGTTACTTTCTAGTAACGCTTCAAAGAATGACAAGTCTCCATTTTGCTGCCAATCGTCTCCCCAATGGCTTCTAAGCAATGTTAATAAATCTTTTTTCTTACTATCCGTTATGTTATTGGAAGCATTAATCTTTCTTGGATTTATCATGGATGTTGTTTTATTCCTTTGACAAACATTTTTCAAAACTCCATCATCTGTTTTGTAGTGTAGATGTCCCTCAATCATAACGTTTCCAGCCCTTTTAGAACGCTTTAAAATGTAACGTTTGCAATTCTTGAATCTAAAATGCCAGCTACCGACAGGTTTAAAGACTTCCTGTGAAGCTGTCTTCCAATCGAATACTTCAAAGTCAGTTCCTAATGCGTTAACGGTACTAAATTTCGAAATTATTTCGATATATTTTTGAGGGCCGCTAATCTGGCCGCGGGTAGTCCTCTGGTTATCGCGGCCTCGACATAGAGGGCGAAGAAGGAACATGGGTGGTTTTTAGTCAGTAGAAGTCTGACACTCCCTTTCGCTCTGCCCAAGAGCGGGAGGGGTTATTCGATGATTTTACACCCACCAAAAAAAAAAAAAAAAAAAAAAAAGGGCCGCTAATCTCTTCATGTTTTCTCACTTCTTTTTCAATTTGGGCAAAGACCCTGTCAGGCGGTATATACGAATGTCCGACAACAGGAAAAACAAGCTCAACTTTCTTGACGTTTTGCGGAGCTTCAGTCAACCATTTCGACAACATTCCTAATATGATAGTATTTTTATTTTGACCTGCGCATCCATCTGCGACAAGTCTTACTGTTTCTATGGATGACAGGTCTGAATTTGTCAGCCTGTGGTAAAGAGCTGATGCAATTTCATTTGCAGCTTTGGGGTACAAATTTTCGGCCCAACAGTAAGCGAACACATTATCGGGAAGCAATTTGCTTTTTGAAGATCCCTCTACTATCGTAAAATTGTATAAATACACATTTCTTAGGTAATACGCCACCTGATCGGCACTTTTAGCAGGTTAAGATTTTTTTGACAGTCGTACGAGAAGGTTTTTAGCGTTTCTTTTTCTTCTTTAACTTTTTCGAAAAAAGCTTTCGCTCTTAATTTATGTAGCCTTTGGGCTACCATTAAATTATTTTTTTTACTAGTGTCTTTCTCACTTTTCATTTGTTCGTTGAATTTTATACAAGTTGCACAAACGTCGGTACGCGGAGTACCAAACGAAAGGTTATATTTTGTATTGAATACATGCCTGAAATAAGACTTCTTCACCTTCAGGTCATCATCAACTTTCGAATTATATTCTTTGTGTAACTTATTTATTGATAATTCTGACGGCAAATACAACCTTCTAGTGTTTCCTCTACAATAATGTGGTTCTTGGCATGGTATCGTGTTGATAAAATTCATGATAGCTTCTCTTTTCGCCGCATATTTCATTGAAGTACGATCACCTCCTCTTTTTTCAGCTAATAGCTTTCCAGTTTTATAATATTCCTTCATTACAGATTGAACTCTGTTCTTTGTGATTTGTAATACTGTTAGAAAATATCGTTGACACACTTTCACTTTTTTCTTTAGCATTTTGCTGTAAATGTAAAATTTTGTTTGAAAATTTTTATTTGCATATTTTGATGTAGTAGGACGGCGACGCGATACCTTGCAAGGCGTGCAATGTTTTAAAATATACGCATCCTGTTTTTGTTTGTCTGGGTCTGCATAAAAATTATCAAAAAATAGCTTCAAGTCAGACATAGTTAGTGTCATACAGCCAAAACCTTTCTTGTGCCGACATAGCAACATTATTGGAAGAGTCTTCGCAGAATACCTAAAACAATTAAATTAAATAACATTAATAAAATTCTACAATAACAACTTCAATTCCATTTGTAGTACCTACATCATATTCCTCCAATCAAATTAAATTCACAGAGCGCACCTTAATTACAAAAAATATATAATAAAGCTCTTCCTTTTTGTGTCATTTAAAAAATATTTAAAGGATCAAAAACGTTGAATCACACTCTAACTTACCGCGTTTTTTTAGCTTCATTTCTCTTCCATTTATCGGGGTCAGCTTGCTTTTTTCTACTTGACTTTTTGTCACATGGGGTAGGAAAACACTCCATCGTGTTGTTTTTCACCTTTTACTGGTAAAAATATACCTAATTCTGTTTAAATTTACAAAAATAACTAACAGACCAAAGAACAACAAAACGATAATCGCCATACTAAATATAGTGTCATGGTGGCCAAATACAGACACCCGATTGGCCGAATCGGATGTTGCTGTCTTTGGCATTACTCAAGTGGATAATGCTGTTTTTGCTACAAACCTAAGATTTTAACGGTCATTTTATACGGGATATTGCTTCTTTTGCTAAAAACTAAATATATCAACCAATTATGCTGATTTTACACTAACAGACTGCATTCAAAGTTGCTATTATTAAAAAATTGGATGATGCTGCCTTTGCATCTATATGACTCATTTGCTAATTACGTAACTGGTTACGCATTTTGATGCTCCAATTACGTAATTACGTGATTACGTAACTGTTTTGAGTTTTTTAAAGCACGATATTTTCTGCGTGTATTAGGTATTTTAGAAGCAAAAAATCAAACATCTTCAAATGATGAAATATATTATATTAAGGAATTAAAAGAAAACTACAGAAATGAATTATAAATTTAAACTCCAAATCTAAAATCAATAAACTCAATCGGGTGTTTCCGTTTTCATCCCACGTTTTCATCCCAGGAGTTAAAAATAATAATAATTATTCCGCTTTCAACCCGCAACAAAAATGGACTCCGTTTTCAACCCACGGCATAGTACATAACTGTTTAGTAACTTATGTAAGTAACGTTAGCAGACAAACAAACTTTGTTAGAAAAATCTTTATTCATAATTAACACAACTAAGTCTTTAGAATATTGATATCTAGAAAATCACAGATTCGTACTATTATCAATTCTACATTTTAAAAAAATCACAGATTGTAAGTATTATTCATCCTACATCTAAAAAATCACAAATGGTAATTATTATCAATTCTACGTCTAAAAAAATCACAGATTGTAAGTATTATTCATCCTACATCTAAAAAATCACAAATGGTAATTATTATCAATTCTACGTCTAAAAAAATCACAGATCGTAAGTATTATTAACCCTACATCTAAAAAATCACAAACTATTATCAATAAATTCTACTTCTAAAAAAATAACAGATTGTAACTATTACCAATTACATATACATCTAAAAATCACTGATCGTAACTATTACCAATTACTTATGTATTTAAAAATCACAGACCGTAACTATTACAAATTATACATCTAAAATTCACAGATCGTAACTATTACAAATTATACATCTAAAATTCACAGATCGTAACTATTACAAATTATACATCTAAAAATCACAGATCGTAACTATTACCAAATTGTGCATATAAAATCACAGATTTAAATTATAGCTTTATGATTTACATATGAAAATTATCAAATAATTTACAATAAATTAAAAAGTAAATGGTACTAATTTCTCCAGACAGTGTCCGATGCTAATTTTACCACAAGAAAGATCACTTAATGCTGAATTAATTATTTTCTCTCTCTCCAAAACATCATTGTTACGTGGCCTTGATGATGAAACTTGTCCAGTAAAACGCGTGTTTTGTAACTTGGCATCTTTATTTATAATTGTGAGGAATTGGAGCATATTGAGAGTCTTCTTTTTTGCCACATAGCGGTTTAGGGTTGCATGCCAGCTTTCTAGTGCATTTGTAGTTCGGTGTCTTCTATTATTTGCGGACCACAATGTTGGGGGATATTTACCACCATTCATATATGTTTGGACAACATAGTCATTAAATTTAACAATATTGTTTAAGGTGGGACAGTCTTCCATAATATATAGGAAGGCATCATCAATAATTTCCTGAGGTATTAAAGGTAACGTAAGTATTAAACCCACATGTTTTTTCAAATAGTTTTTTTTTGTTAGATCAAGCTTTTTGGCTTTTTTGTGTATTGATTGACAAAAGTGAAAATAACAAGCTCTTGTCTTCGTTTCTGGCGAAACAATTTTTAAAGCGTTTATGGCTGCCGGCTCAAAATCTGTCAGAAACTCTAAAGGTTTCCAGGTTGGTATTTGCGATTTGATAAGTTGGAAGAGTGTTACATATGTTGATTTCTTTTTGTTTAAAAGAAGACAGTAAACAAGTGGTGTGATACCTGTTGTAGTGTCTGTGCTGCCCATGTCACCATGAATGACATATAGCTGCATAAATGGTCGTATGCAACATTTAAATGTTCCGTCTCCAAAAAACATTGCAAGTTTACTCATTCGATCTCTAGCTTCATGTGTAGCGAACGCAATTATTCTATTATTGCTATCTTCGTAATCAAACAGTAAAAAATCTTTGAAGGTGTTCGGTATTTCTACTTCACTTTTGTTCTTAAATACTAATTTAGAAACATTTTGACTTCTGTTTCGGGCATCGAAAAATGCTGTTTTCACACTTGAGAACTTGGGGATTTCTTCTACTAAATCTAACCCTTGTTCTTTTATTAATAAAACTTCATCTTCGTAGATCTGTTGAATAGGGCGACCATCGGCAGATTTGACTTGTTCTTTTATTTTCTTCATAGAGTTTTTAATTAAAAGTTTGTTATAATTAGCATGGCAATTACTATTGTGTCCACTTCTATTAATAATTTCACTGTCCATTGTTTTTATAATGCCAAAGCAAGAAGGCGCTTTCGCACATCGCCATATTATGGAATTGTCCTTATTCACTCTTTTTTTATGGAATTCTCTACCACCACACACTAACACTGGCTTGTTTCTTTTTGACAGGGTAAAATAAACTTCGGAATCAATGTTTTTACTGGTACTTGGACCTGGATTTTGCATTTTAACTGCTTTAATATCACTTTCACAGCAACTATGCTCCTGTCGATCACTTACGACTAACTAACAGATAAGAGAAACAAAGGGTATAACAGATTAGCAATATTCTTTAGAAATATTGCTTTCTCTTTCACTCCCTCTCCGGCTGAATGAAATAGACATAGTGTCTGTGCCTGTGTGTGTGTGTATGCGCGTCTGTGCCAAGGAAGTGACGTCGTAAATAAGTACCTATTCATCAAATTATAAGTATACAAAGTTTAAATAGTTTAAGATTATTTTTCTGTCTGTACAAAACAATTATAAACTGCAGTGGGTAGAAACCTGAATATATTTTAGGTAGAATACGGAAAAAACAACTATTATTATGATTGTGGGTAGAACACGGACTAAGATTTGGGTAGAAAACGGAATAAAATATTCGTGGGATGAAAACTTGGGATGAAAACGGAAACACCCACTCAATCAACAATTCAAAACATGTAAGTACCACGAATAGTTTAACAAGAAAAATATAAATTTAAGTTATTTATTCAATCTTTGTTCTTGATAATATGATCTCATAAATGATAATGAATGCAATGTTTTGTCACCAAGGGAACTTCTTAGTTTGGAACAAAAATAGCCGGCCGAAGAAAATGCTCGTTCTGCTTCAACACTAGTAGGCATTATTGAAAGTAAATAATTATAAGCTGCTGTTAGGAAAACTTCACGACCGAACTTCACGACCGCCGCCAGCGCTATCGTAGATACACATTTCAACTCTTATGATAGATTCAAGATCTGTGTTTACGCCAGATTTGTTTACTGCAGACATAGTTTTCTGTATTTCTTTATCTAGTTGTTGTGCAACAGTCAACTCATCGCCACAACCGTCACCAACATCACTTTCATCTGCTTCGGAATCTAAACTCATTTGTGTACTTATAGGCGTTGTAAATTTTAGTCTTTCTAATAAGTTTGCAATATATGTTCTAATATAATCCGATGTCGGTTTTGTAAAAGTTTCTGTTTCTACGGTACTGTAAAATTCTTCATTATTATGCAAATACTGCAAAATACCAGACACATTTGTTCGCCTTTGTTTTATTCTTTTTCTAAGGGCTACGGCGAGCTTTTCACTGAGCTCATTGGACTGAGCATCAAGTTTATTTAACATAAACTGAAGTGCAGCATCTGCTGCTAGCAAATTTGAGTCACGGCGACACAATGCCATCACTGTAGTTTTTATTATATCTAAACTATGATGAATGTTATGTAGATCTTGTATTTCTGTGTCACTGAAACTTATATTTGATTTTAAGTCTAATAATGCCTTAAATAAACTTGATTTCAATTTCAGAAATCGTCCAACCATATCTGATAAGCTGTTCCATCGCGTTTTGCAGTCTAGTATTAGATCAAGGCTTTTACCATAAAAAAAAAAATCACCACTGAAGAGCGATTTGTTGCAAAAATATTCTTTAGAAGAGCTAAAGAATATTTTTGCAACAAATCGCTCTTCAGTGGTGATTTTTTGAACGATTTAACCAGTTTCCGTACTTTTTCTATAGTATCTTTGTACAGAAACTCTGGTTCTAGAACTCTAGGTGCTTCTATGAAAAGTCCGCCATCGTTTTCTTCAATTTCTTCTGATTCGTCCCCGTCAGTATCAGACGCTTCATCCTCTAGTTCTGGTTCAGTAGTTGTAGTTTTCAGTGTCTTATATAATACCTCCAGCACCGCAAGTTGTATTCCGTGAGCAAAACACAACTGATGCCCATTTTAATCATAACACTGGCTCCGTCTGTTGTGAAAGCAATTATATCTTCAAGTTTCAAGTTGAATTCGTTTAAATGATTTTCCAATAGTACAGTTCCAACGTGAGCTGGCATTGAACCCTTTATCCTGACTAGTCCTAAATTTCTATATTTAGCTGGCTCTAGGTCTTTATTGTGAATATTTATATTCATATACCTCCGGTTCCGGGAAGAGGTCCATTCATCGAAAGTTATAGTAAATCTATTTTTTTGGGACTTCATCTCTCTAAACTGAGTCATTAATTTGTTTTTTATAATATAACTCTGTTCCAGGACTATCTTGGTAATGGTTGAAGGGGATTTCGGTAGATCAATGCCAGATTTTTTGAAAACATACCTTAGATCTTCAGAAGTACAAAATTTGCATAATGGGATGCCATCTAATGCTGCCATTCTAGTCACTAAAATCTCCAAGGAATAATCATTGGAAAAGTAATCCGTTAGTTTAGTTTTCTTCGATGGAGGTTCAAAACTTTTTCTTGATTGTACTTGAATGGACGATGAAGTACTCGCCCTTTGCCCATCTTGCTCTTGCGACATCTCGCCAATATGTTTAGCACGCATATGAGTATGTAGTGCTCCAGTAGCACCACCAGGAGTCTTCAAAATTTTTTGACAATGTTTACATTGGACACTTTGCCCATTTTCAGCCCTCAAAAAGTGTTCCCATATAGCTGATTGTGTGCGTTTGTTCAAAAACTCTTTATAAACAGTCTTTACTGCAGACCTAAAACAATATAAAAAATAGTACATAAAATTTATATACATGTATTTTACATTTATGTATAAATAACGTATCTACAGTTAGGTACTACACTTAAAACGAGATACATACGTACCGTCAACTCATAATCAATGTCTATTCGCACAGACATCTAACAAGTATAGTTGTTTTATCTCACGAAAGCGGGCGAGCCATACTTGTATGTGTAAATGTTACATGCACGTCGTCATTGTGTGCGTAATCTCGGGAGCGCGCTACAGTTACGCACACAAGAGCGCGTGTCGAGTGCGTGTCTGCGTTTATTCCCGTTGTCCCCGTATGCCATATCCCCGTCACGGGGACAGCGGGACGTGATTAAATTTATTTCCAATTGTCCCCGTAACGTACATTCGGCTAACGGGGACAACGGGAAGTAAACTTTTCACGAGTCGTTGTCCTCTTAAATCTGCATTGTTTAAGCTTAGTTTTTTAGCATGGGAAAAAGAAAAGGGGAATAAAACAAAATTTATTTATTTGTATTCGAATTTTAATTTGAGGTAAAAAAAAACAATTATTAAATTTACACAAATAACACAACTTGAGCATTATAAATATAGTAGTAGTTACTACTACTACAAAAAAAAAATCAACAAAAATATCACAATCACTTGCCTAAAAATAAAAATCATAGTAAATAGATACATATGTAATTACAAAAAATATCACAATCATTTGCCTAAAAATAAAAATCATAGTAAATAGATACATATGTAATTACAAAAAATATCACAATCATTTGCTTAAAAATAATAATCATAGTAAATAGCTTTTTTGTCTTTGCCTAAAAAAAATCAACATGGTAAGTAGCTACATACATCTTACTACAAAAAATATCACAATCACTTGTCTAAAAAATAATCAACACAGTAAATAGTTTCATACCTCCAAAATACGTTACAAAAATTTACTTACATTATACTCCAATATAATCAACATGGTACTTTTAAACAAATAATTGAAGAATTTATTAGCGCATTGTTTCAAGAAAATGTCCTACAGTAATTTCGCCGTTAGTAAGTTTCATTTGGCACTCCCTAATAAAATCGTCGATCTCAATCGAATTTTGGGTGCGGCGTTTTGATGGCTGGTCAGCTTTAACGCTGAATAAATTGGCATCTTGATGTAAAACTGTAAGGAGTTTCAATATGGTGGGGTTTTTTCTGCCTACTGCGCTATTTAATTTATGGTGCCAACCTTCTGCGAAGTTGTTAGTTCGGTGACGTTTGCCAAAACTGCACCATACTTTAATAAACTTCGGTCGAAGCCATTGTGACAGCATGTATTTCTTAAATTGAGCACTTTTACTGTCATCAGGACTTTGATCGCCAATATAAAACCACCCTTCAATTATTTTGTTCTCGGGCAGTAACGGAAGTACTGCACTAAGGGCGACCTGACGGCGCAGGATTTTAGATTTAGTAAGGCCTAAATCACGTCCCTTCCTCCATACAGCTTTATTAAAGTGGTAATAACAACCATGGAGATCTACCTCTGGAAAAACTTCCATTATTGCAGACATGGTTGCTTCTTCAAAATCACAAGTGAAAGAAGATGGATTCCAGTCGGGAATTTGAGACTTAATTAGACTGTAAAGAATTTCATAGCTCTCTTTTTTTCTGTCTGTCATTAAGGCATACACTAAGGGAGTTAGTGCAGTGCTGTTAATATTGCTTCCTAAATCGGCATGGATTGTAAAAATCTGGCTAAATAAATTTGGACAACTTTTGAAGGTTCCATCACCAAAATAATCCTTAAAAACTGTCATTTTATTTCTTGCCTCTTCGGAACAAAATAGGATAATTCGTCTATTACCCTCACAATAGTCCGCCAGCACAAATTTTTCAAATTTTGGAGGTATTTTAACATTTTTCACCTCGTCAAAAACAGTTTTATCAACGCTAAAAGATGAATTTCTGTGACGATACAAAGAACTTTTCTTACTTTCAAATGTAGGAATTGAAATTACCTTGTCTAGTCCTAAGTCCTTAATTTCTGTTATTGTTTCACTGAAAGCTGTGGGTATGGCAGGTACATCAGCTGAGATGATTTTTTTCTTGCAGTCTTCCATATAACAATCAAGTAGGTTTTTATTAAAATTTGGAGTGCAAGCGTGGGAAGTCTCCCTTAAAACCTGACTATCCTATAAATATAAAAAAAAACATAATTTTAACCATCGAACATCGAAAATGATAATGCTAGCAAAGAATTTAAAAAAATGTATAGTATTTGTATAAAGATATACCTATAATATTTTTGCGAGTATCGGAAAAAATAAAATAAAGCGAGATTAATGCGACAAATAAAAATCTACTTCTCTAGATACGATACTTCGGGGTTGCTCGCAATCAATAGGAACGAGTTTTGTTTTTTAGGACAGATGATTTCATTTCTGATTTGATCTAAGTGGTTGCTATTGATTAAGTACCTCCTGATTGTAACTTAGAAGTTAAATCGATATTCTGAAGTACTTTTTGAAATTACTTACTTTAATCTTTATGGTTCCAGGGCACTTATTTTTCTTTCTCAAGTGACATTCCCACACTTCTGCTCCACTTTTACACGTAGACTTTTTTGTAAATTGGTGTCCAGCATGTAGAAGTATTGTGCCTCCCTTTCTGTGTATTTGTTTTAAATCACTACTTCCTGAAGGACCTGGCTGAGAGTTTCCGGACATTGTTGATCACTATTGGAAAAAACGAAACATTAAATTGATGACTTCCAAACATTTTTTTCTCTCTACCCTAATGGTTATTAGTTTTTCTGCAAGTACATACTTAATTATTTTTTAACATTCTAAACATCCTATAAATGCTGTACATAAAATATTATTGTTTTAGTTAGATATTAAAAATAAACTACTTACATGTGCTCCCATTTACACTATCACACATCACCAGTTCTCAATATGAAGTTCACAAGCAACTACAATAACTAAGTAGATCCCTTTGTCGAATTCTGGAGTGGGATTTTGCATGAGCCAATGAGAGCTCGACAAAAACAATGTTATCTGCGCTTTTGTTCCGCAGCTGCAAGGGCGCGCGCGACGCCGCGCGCCGCCGCCGGCGCATCCTTTTCAAGGTCGCTCCGTTTATCATAGTTACTAGAAAACTTAATTTGGAATGTACGATACATTTAAAACAATAAACATGTAATTAAATCGATTATTTTTATAAAAAAATACTACTTGAAAACAAGGTCTAAATCCCTAATATTAATCTACCGCGTACCAAGACCAATCTACCAATATTTCCATACACTTTGTTTGTTGGGTAAAAGATGCCAACGCACACATTCATAATACTACAGAAAAATGAAAAAACGGGGACTGTGGGCAATAATTTTTACTTATTTTATTCAACTATATTAACGGGGACAGTGTACGGGGAGGGGACAACGGGAAGTATTTTTAAATATTTAATTGAAGTACCGCTGTCCCCGTAGGACGGGGACAGTGTACGGGGACAACGGGAAGTATTTTTAAATATTTAATTGAAGTACCGCTGTCCCCGTAGGACGGGGACACGGTGTACGGGGACAGCGGGAATAAACCGTGAAAATGAACTGCTATACATTTTTTGTAAATCTGATATAAATTCCGTTTTTACTATTTTAGCTCTTCTTAACAATTGACGCTGGCCAACTACAGCTTTTGTCTTATATTTTGTTTGAGGTAACATATAACCTGCTTATTTTCGTTCTTGCGGTGTCTTTCAGGTGCGTGTTTAAGCCACACTTTAATGCAATCTTCGATATCTTTTTCAGTTCTTCCTAAAGTAGATTTCTTTACAGCTTCTGTAATCAAATACATGTAAAAGTGGTTAGTTAAATAAGCCCACAATAAAATAAGGCAGGCCATGTCAGACTTTACTGGACATGGCAAAAATTAACGACATGTTGATAGTTGAATTAATAACTTTTCCTCGATGACGGTACCTCTCACCGCGGATAAATTTTAAGTGTCCGTGGCTCCGAAAGAGGAGAAGGAGTTTTAGCGAAATGTTCGTTAAATTCAACAAAAGTACCAACCTACAAGACAGTTTCGAAGACGTAATTGACAGAATGGCTTTTTCTGTGATCGTTTGCCATAGAAATTGAACTGCTTTGCTAGAGAGTCGCACAAAAGCGACATTGTCCAGGTTTAAGGTATAATTTGCAATAAATTAAGTGTTAAAACTAATTTGGCTAAACTTTTTAAGTAGCGAGTTGGCAACCGCACCGATGCGGGGTCGTTAACCTGACAGTGCTTCCGTATTAACAGAGACATCAAGTAGTAAATGTTAAAAATGAAAAATAATTTCCTGTGACTAAACTACTGGATATTATTGGTAGGATTGGTCACAATACAACCAGAATATGCTGAGGGAGCCAAGAAACCCGGTTTTGGGCCGGAGTCCCTCATCTGATGGGAAACCAAGAGAGCCTGAGGCTCAAAATCTGCTACCCACAGTGCCGACTCCATTAAGGTTAGTAAATCTCAATCTCTACATAATTATTATAAAAACAAGTTCCCCGAGAGCGGGAAAATCAGCAAGTCTGTCTGTGTTTTCGTTTGTTTTGTTTTGGATAACCTTTTTTTGAGAAAGGCCTATATTTTATCTCTGCAGTAAGTTTGTACGAGTTTTCGAAGCACTGACGGTACAGTGCTTCGAAAACTCGTACAAACTCATTTTTGGTTTTAGAAATCTATATGATGGACTAATTCGATTTTTTTTTGTCAACGTCCCTATTATTGTTCACAGATTAGTCTGGTTTTGCCTAGTTGGAGTAGTGGTCGCAAGCGCGACTGCTGAGCATGAAGTCCTGGGTTCGATTCCCGGGTCAGGCAAAGTGTTATTGGCTTTTTCCATCAGGAATTTATCAGTAACAGCCACGGAGTTTGGATTTGTGCCCGGTTGATGGCAATAGGCCTAATTACATGGGACAGCAAAATGTAGGTGTACCACTAGGTACACCTCTGCCTAACCCTTCGGGGATTACAGGCGCGATGTTGTAATGTTGTCTGGTTTTCTCAGATTTATATATTCTGATTATATTTTCAGTGCTCCACGCTCTGCAACAACCACCTCTGCCAGGACCAGCCGTCGGAGGCTGGTTTTACGGCGGGACCAGGAGCAAAATGTAAACACTGAGAGAATCAAAACTCTGTTGATGGCAAATGCCTATGCCGAAGAGGAGCATAGGCTAAACATAAAATTTTTACAGCTAAAATAAGAATCGGAGAAAGAAAAATTAAACCAAGAAAAATATATAACAGAACAAGAAAAAATGTAACTAGAAATTTTTAAATTAGAGTTAGAAAAATTAAAACAATAGATACAAACAAAGTATGTTATTTTATTATTATTTATCAATCATTCATAAACAAATTTTATTTCATTGTTATTAAAAATAGTATAATACTTAGCAATGCTCAGAACTTATAATATCAGACAATTTCATTAGAATTTATAATAATTATAGCTTAAATCACTTGAGATGCTGTTAACTCACCGGCACGGAAACTTGGCCACATGTAATTTTCACGATATTTCGCACTTAAATGTATCTTTGACATTGAAATAAGGATAGATGCACTCGGTAAGTGTTTCTTAAGTTTCTTCTTTTAGAACTTGAAATTGAAAACTTCACAACACGAATAAGTTTATTTATTAAATTGGGCACTTTTGCAGAAACAAAGAATTTTACACTATCAATTTTAAAACACTATAGAATAAAAAAAACCTAAATTTATTTCATTGTCTAAACGTTTTAGTATCGGGTGTTTCCTCCTCTAGCCCTAATAACGGCCCACATTCGATCTGGCATGCTTTGAATGATGTTTCTAACATCAACTTGCGGTATGCTTTCCCAAGCAGTCAGTGCTGCAATTCGAAGTTGGTTAAGAGTTTCAGCGTCAGTATTGCACTGTTCTAGTGGAGTCATCATGTATTTGTTAGTCTGCATCTCCAACAAGAACAGCATTACCATTATTGTCCTTGTTCAAACAAAGCTCTCCTATAACAGTTATTAAAAATGTATGAGTGATGTGCGCTTCCTAGCCATCGTGCAACCACATCGCTGAATTCTAATTTGGCATTACAGATTGCTTGTACATTTAGCGAAAAATACTGTTTTCTGTTTCAAAAAATCTCAGGATGATCTCCACCTGGAAAAAGTTATTTAGTGTGGCGTAGTGCGTTTCGTGGTAGGGAAATGAGACAAGGAAGACTTAGTTATACATTTATTTTAGCACTACACATACAAAATAGGTTCTAGGGTCTAAGGTCACGCACTGTCACTGAAGGTAGGAATACGGTACTGCCCTGAGCAACCAGAAGACGTCGATCGCCACGCACGGTAGGTAGGCCGGGTCAGGCGGCCTCACGCGTCGGTAGGGACGCGCGGCAGGGCGGTCGACCAGGTGGGCAGCGGGCTCAGGGCAACTAGCCCTAGGCAGCGTTGGTGGTAGGCAGGTAGCGGCAGCGCAGACGGCCAGTAGGTAGCGGCGGCAGGCCACTGTCTACACGGCCACGCCGTCGTCTGGTGCCGGACGCGTAGGCGTCGCAGTTTAAATGCGGCTCGCGGTATGGCGGCCGTGCAGATGCGCGCTTCTCACCGCGTTGGTAGATGCGCGAGAGCACAGCAGAGCAGCAGAACAGTGCAGCGTGAGCGAAGCAGCAATAGTTGGTTAGCCAGCGCTAGGAACCCTGAAACAGCGCCAAGGGGGGCGCTTGAGCTCCAAGATGGTTCCTGCAAGCCCCTACGATGTGCGTGTCCCAGCCATGCGTTAGATGCGGCAAGCTCAAGGCAGTGAAGAAGATGGAAGATGGGTACTCACACATCGCAGTGGTTTACAGTGATTAGTTGATAGGTGAATAGTTGATAGACTAAAGGCAAGGCGTGGCGTCACATCGCCACGGGGTTCTCATTGACCGTTGACTCGCGTCGCCGGTTTATGATACAGCATGAATGAGCATGATTTAGTTTATAGAGAATAGAATAGGATGCATGCCATGCGGAGAACCATATAACCAATTAGAGCACATGTGCATAGTGAATAGCTAGGTGCTAATTAATATTAAATACAGAATACATTGCCGGCAGCCATGTTAAATAGACACAAAGATTACAAATAGATATGGCTTGCCGGGACATAAATTTAGCATCAAAAGAACACAATGGCGGAGTTCACTTACCCAATAACTGGGGACTTATCTAGTAGGCTGCTCGCTTGATGTCAAAAGGGGCAGAACCTATGCGTGCAGCCGTTTTTAAAGGAGGTCCTGAGTGACGTTCTCCCTCCATTGTGACATTACAGAACATTTAGGGTTGTACCTATAATTTAGTAAGGTGACAACTTTTTAGAATTAGTCGGTTTTTAGTGAATCGACTAATTTATTCTACATTAGTGTATTTTAATGTTATAACTAACATTAATTTTATAGTGAATTTCAATAATGTTACAAAACATGAAATTTAAAAAGCAACACCTTACCTGGTGATTTAATAAATTTCACATGAGTGAAATCTATAGCACCTATCACATGCGGAAATTTAGCTCTCTTATAAAATTCTACTTCTGTCTGGCGGATCTCTTCTGGTAATTCTGGAAAATAAAGGTGACGAGGTCGAAGTGTAGCAATAGCAGCACTGACTTTGTGCACAAATCTATGGGCAGTAGAAGTGCTGAATCCACATAAATCTGCTGCGGTCATTTGATAGCACCCTATTGCGTAAAAGCGTAGGGCACACAGCAATTGTTTGATGGATGTTACACTGTTGTTTCTAAAAACAAACACGGATTTTATTTAGGTATCAGTTTATTATGTAAAAATTAACTAACTACAAAACAAAACTTACATATTTGTAGGAAACTCTAGTTTTTTCTCAATAGACTCCAATAGCTCACGGATCCATCTTGGTCGGCGATGAGGAATCGTATTTTCATCGAGACTGTCATCAAATGCAAGCGCTAAAGCCCTTTTCATGATTTTATTTTATTATTTTAAGTCGATTTCTTCAAAAATACGAAATCTTTCCACAACATCAACAAACACGATGACAGATGACATATCATTTGATCGCGTTTGAAAGCGTTAACCGGTAAAAATTGGGCGTTCAGTAATTAAACGAGTTCAAGCTCTAATTGAGTTCTGTTTGTGTTGATAAAATCCAATTTGGGCTGTTGAACTCAGTTAAATGCCTAAACTAAGATTAGCTTGAAGTGATCGCGTTCAATTGAAGTGGTAAAATCGGCCCTAAGATTCACCTTGTGCAGTAAATCTTGCAGAGTTCTTCTGCTTGGTAAAACGCATATTCTGCTTAGTATCTGATATGCCTTAGGAGATATCTCATCAAAGGCTAAACCGCAGTATTTATAATTATCAAGCATTTTACTGACACGAGTTTTTAAATTATTAAATATTATTTCATTGATTCCAGCTTTAAGATTCACCTTGCAGTAAATCTTGCAGAGTTCTTCTGCTTGGTAAAACGCATATTCTGCTCAGTATCCCATGAGCCTTAGGAGATGGCTTGTATAAAGACAATGCCAAAATCTTTTCTAAAATGAATCGCCTTCCTTTCTTTTTCTTGCCACTTTGAGTGGCTTGCATTTGGCAAAATAACTTTGTGGAATGTGGATATAATATACTGGAACTAGCTGATGCCCGCGGGTTGATCTCGATATTTTCTTCTCCATTGTGAAACATTATATAATATTTTCATGAGTTGTTTCGCTGTTGCGTACATTGAGTTGAATAGAATGGGTGCGGTGCGTCGTAGCCGTAGAAAAAACCGCGTGTCTCCTTGCTGATCGCGTGGAGCAGAGCGGAAGTTCCTAAGATTGTTCTGTCCGCTCGATCTGTCAGTTGACGTACGTCTTTTAGATGACAGTTTTGCGTGTTCGCTGATTGGTTCATATTTAGTTTTAACAATTGACATGATGTTGATATTACTAAACACTTGTTTCTGTATTAGGAGAAGAGAGTACTTTTTGAAAGTCAAACGATGCAGTTATAGTTGTGCTAGGTGATTTGATAGCAGAAAGTTTATCCTCATTTTTGAGACCACGAGCCATATTCTTATTTTTCAAATGTTCATTAAACTGTTCTTGAATTTCATGATTAACTGCCTAGGCTGGTTTTTAAAGGCAATGCAAACATCGCATTGATCTTTATTAGGTCCGTGAAACTCAATATTGAAATTTTCATTAACAATGTCGTTTTAGCCTTGTACGACTCTGTCTCTGATACCCACTCATTGTAGAGTTTAAACATTTTAACCATGGTTAACTCACTATCTAAGTATAATTTTGAGGATTCCTTACGTGTGTAGTGCGACTCCACAAGGGCAAATGATTGTACATGATCAGAAACGCTTTTAACCATTTCATCATTCTTAACTTTAGGGTGTTTTTAAGAAATCCTCTCTGATCAGAACCTTTAGAGAGCCCTTCGCCTTCGGATTTTTTTTACAAAACTGTTCGTACGACGTTTTAAATAATAACAAAAACGAGCTAAGCCATCTAACACTAGACGTTAGAAGAAAGTCTCTTACTGCCGCACTTAAGTAATCATAAAATATCTCTGAGTACTGCAGTTAGTTAATACGGACTTGGGAGGGCTCATCATAAGGATTATAAAAAGTTATTGATCACTGGGAAATACTAGTTTTTTTTCTTCTGAAATGTCAATGTCACTTTATATTTTTTGTTGCCAAACACTAAAAACATAAAAAAGGAAATTATGCGAAAAAAAATTACATATGTGGTCTGTTCATAAAATAGTAAATAAAAGGCTCTAAATATTTTAAATCACTTATACTACATGTACCTATACTATTCACAAATATACCGACTTTTAATAAAAACATAACTGGACTTATAGACCATTCCCACTCTGTAGCCAGCAGGGCTAACATGCGCAAGTCGACAACATTTTGTCGACGCATTATCTCGTGCTGAGACGACATATGTCTGTTTGTCGATGGGAGCTAACATGGCGCCACTTAAATCTCATGTCGTTCTGCTAAAGAACTCATGTCATTGGAAAAAGTCCTCTTGTTTTAGGGAATACAAAGCATTTTCTGATTTAAGAGCAAACCTTAAGCACCGCATTAATATTGCATACAATTCACATTTACATCATGTAGAGCGTAATATTAGAAACAACCCGCGACAGTTTTGGCAACACATATCCACCCTCCGATGCAAAAGAGGATTTGAGCCTACAATCAACTCTCAGGGTCAATCACTCTCGGGTATCGATGCGGCTAATGCTTTTGCTGATTTCTTTGCCAGTGTTTTCTTACCTGAAACACCTGATTTAAATGCCTCACAAATATCTACTCTTGATATCTGCAGCAATAGTAACTCCATCAGTTTAACAAAATTTTCTATTAATGATGTAGAACGTGGTATCAGTAAATTAAAACTCAGTAGTTCTGTTGGGCCGGATAACATTCCAGCCAATATTCTTAAAGAGTCTAAAGCTTCCATAGCCATACCTCTATGTCATATATTTAATTTATCTCTAAGCACCGGAAAATATCCAACTCAATGGAAACTCTCTAGAGTAACGCCTATACCGAAAACAGGGATAAAATCATCAGTTGAAGACTACAGGCCTATTGCTATATTGTCAACCCCTGCTAAAGTATTCGAACACATTTTATATAAAGAAATTCAAAGACAAGTCGATATTTATATGTGTGATGAACAACATGGTTTTCGTAACAAAAAATCAGTTAACACGAATTTGCTGACATTAGTAGATTTTATTTCTTCTCAAATGGACCGCGGACAGCAAGTGGATGTGCTGTACTTCGATTTCCGTAAGGCCTTTGATAGAATTAATAACGACATCTTGTTACGCAAGTTAAGTGCCATAGGATTTACACCCAGTCTTCTTCTTTTGATTTCTGACTATCTCCGAGACCGTCAGCAATTTGTTCGCCTTGGCTCATACAACTCACATGCATATCATACGCGATCAGGTGTGAGTCAGGGTTCTATTTTAGGTCCCTTGCTTTTTTTTAATTATGGTGAACGATCTGCCACAAATTATAAAACATGCAAAATGTCTACTTTACGCCGACGACCTGAAAATATATGCAACTGTTAACTCTGTGTCTGATTGTATAGCTCTCCAGCGTGATATCGATGCCTTGAGTGAATGGGCTGCCACTAACAAAATGGAATTTAACACATCTAAATGTCAAATTATGAGCTTTGGCCGCAAGCGGAGTCCTATACAGTACGACTACGGAGTGAACAGTGAGTCTATAGCCAGAGTGTCCATAGTCAAAGACCTCGGTGTAACGTTTGATAGCAAACTGACGTTCCATACACACATTATAGGTTTGGCTAAAGAATCTTTCCGACGCTTAGGTTTTGTTTTACGTAACTGTCAAGGTTTTAATAATCAGGCAGTTATTAGGCTTTTGTTCAACGCTTTAGTTCGGTGCAAGCTTGAAACCAGCGCTTGTGTGTGGAATCCTCACGAGGTTACCTATATGCTCATGTTGGAAAAGGTACAAAAAGCTTTCCTCAGGTACCTCTACAAACATGTGTTTGGATACTATCCTTATATGTATCCTACTAAATTCCTTTTAGGATGTTTAAATTTTAATTCCCTTCAAGTTAGGCGGGCTGTTGACCAAATAACAACAGCGTATAAAATCATACATGGTCATACCGACGCCTCAGATTTACATGCGGAGCTGTGTCAATTATTTGTTCCAAATAATTATAATCGCTCCAGAAAACATAAATTGTTTAATGTCCCATTTTGTCGCACTGTAGCTCGGTTCACCTCTCTTATACCACGTATGCTAACTATGCTCAACGCACTCATGGAGACCAACCCTGGATTGGATTTGTTTGCTGATGAATGGAAGACGATAATGTTAGAATGCTTGTGGTTCTGCGAGAAGACCGAGTAAAAGGTTTACTTAATTAATTTAGTGTTAATGGCTTTTGCTGAATGTAATAATAAATAAATAAAATAAATAAATGTCGTTCTGTCAAACCTGTTTTTGTCGTCAGGCTCTAACATGCGCGCTATATTTAGTCGAATTTTGACGTTTTCCTATGACAAGTTTCTCGTCGATGGTTTTCGTAGACGAGAAACCGCGAATAACTGAGAAAAAACTGAAAAAGGGGTAACAGTGTTCTGTAAAATTTATGAAACAATTTAAGTATAATGGCGGTGCCGTACTATAATTATCTATTAACTGTGTATGAGGAAAGGGAAGCAAGAAAAATACAGAGGAAGATGATTCTGGTAGTAAAGTAAAGTAAAAGTAAAGTAAAGTAAGAGAAAAGTAAAGTAAAAGTAAAGTAAAGTAAAGTAAAGTAAAAGTAAATAAAATAAAAAAATAAAATAAATAAAACAAGTAAACTTTCGTTGGTATTACAAATAATATTTCACAGCAATGGCAGTTGGTACTTGCTGAATAGTGAACATTCAATAGTTATTGATTTACGTATGGCATAGTGTGTTTATATTGTATATTACAGTTAGTACACTTCATCGAGATAGATAATGTAACGTAATATTATGATAACATATCTTAAAACTCGTAGAAAAATGCATTCTTCACACGGTTTGTTTTGGAAGTAATTAAAGAACATTGATTAAAGAGTTGCTAATAAACTAATAAGCAATAAGCATCTCCGCCAGCTGTGACGGGATTTTGATCTAATACTTACAATCTCTTTGAAGCCAAAGCCATCTTCTTTCTAGCCTACAATCCAACAATTTTCCAAATTGTATTGAAAATATGTAACGAACCACAATCAGAGCAAATTTTGGATTGACAAAATGTTAAAGAGACAATTTTAAGGTCGCGTTCACAAATACGGCAGCGTTCACGCAATTTCCACCAATATTGACCGAATGAAACCAGCGTTACTTAACTAGACTATGGTATGTTTTCATGAAATGGTAACATCGATTATCTCGCGTCGAGAAGGCGAAGTCACGACGAGATATCTTCTCGAGCATGGTGCGCATGTTAGGAAAAGTGACAAACGAATCGAGATCGACAAAATTTGTCATCTCGTTTATGAGATATGTCGACATGCGCATGTTAGCCCTGCTGGACAGTAAACCTGCTAGTCGATTTACAACGCCAACCACGATCTTAGGCAATAATGTATATCATGAATAGATTACTAAAGAGTTATTAGTGTTCAAGATGCTTTCTAAACTCGATGAGCGCGCTTTATTCAGTCTGACTAGTGACATTACTACATTGCTACCGCTTGGTACAGGATTTCATATATCCATGAACATTGTCCTTTCTAATTAGTGTTATAAAATAGTAAAAAATAATAGGAATTATTTACCATCTAAAGTGAATGCGATCATGGTCGTGCTAACACAGTTTTAGTATTTCATATGCAATTTTGTTATTAATATTTGTTTGAATACTCGCAGAAATTTAAATAACAAGTAAAAAAATAGTTGACAACCACTCATACTACATTAAAATATTACTCCGACGAAAATAAATTATTATTTCTGACTACCAAACTATCATCAATTATTAAGTCATTCAATAACATACGTAAATTGTTAAGGACAAAGGGAATTGACCAGTTTGTTAGGGTGCTCTGGCTTCAGCTGGACAGGGAGCTCCTCCTGGAAGCCTCGATCGTGCGGGCCTGGGTGCAATCACCGGTCAGGCCCGCCGACGTAAACACCGAGGCGGGTTGGTTCCAGGAGGCCATGTCCGAGATATGCGACATGGCAATGCCCCGAGTCCGGCCAGGAAGCGCCCGGCGTCAGGTGTACTGGTGGTCGCAAGAGCTGTCGTACCTGCGTAAACAGTGTATGGCGGCGCGGCACCTGTACACCAGGCATCGCAGGCGCCGCATTCGGCCTCCGAATGCGGAAGCCATTGAGGCGGAGCTGTATGAGGGGTACAGGGCGGCGAAGGCCACCCTCCGCGAGGCTTGTAAGCGGGCCAAGAACGAGGCCCGCGAGGAGATGCTGGAGACTCTGAACAGAGATCCGTGGGGGCGCCCTTACAAGACGGTGCGGAATCAACTCCGCACCCGGGCCCCCCCGCTGACGCAGAGTCTCCGGCCTGAGCTCGTGGAGGACGTGGTGAGCGCTCTGTTCCCTTCGCGAGGGGAGCATCCTCCCCCGCCAATGGCTCCGCCATCCGCGATGCCGGAAGCGGACCATTCAGGAACCGATGACGACATTCCGGAGGTGACTGGGGTAGACCTGAGAGCGGCGGTACGTAGGTTGAGTGCCAAAAATACCGCCCCGGGACCCGATGGCTTGCCTGGCAAAGCCTGGGTCCTGGCCTCAGAGGCTCTTGGGCCCCGACTGGAGGGGTTCTTTAGCGCATGCATGGAGAGAGGCCGGTTCCCGCTTCGTTGGAAGACGGGGAAGCTAGTCCTCATCCAGAAGCCGGGGCGCCCGGCGGACTCGCCGTCCGCATACCGGCCCATTGTGCTGCTCGACGAGGTGGGCAAGCTCTTTGAAAGAGTAATTGCAAACCGCCTCGCCGAGCACCTGGAGGGAATGGGTCCGGATCTTGCGGAACACCAGTTTGGTTTCCGCAAGAGGCGCTCGACGGTGGACGCCATCATGCGCGTGAGAGCCCTCACGACGGGGGCTGCGGTCTCTCGGGGCGGTGTGGTCTTGGCGGTGTCTCTCGACATCGCCAACGCCTTTAACACTATGCCCTGGAGCTGCATTAGGGAGGCACTCCGGTATCACCGGGTGCCGACCTACCTTCGTCGTGTGGTCGGGGACTATTTGACAGACAGGGCTGTCATCTACCCTGGTCAAGACGGACAGTGGAACCGGCGAGAGATGTCGTGCGGTGTTCCACAGGGATCGGTTCTGGGGCCGCCCTTGTGGAACATCGGTTACGACTGGGTGCTGCGCGCCGACCTCCCTAGCGGCGTCAGCGTGGTCTGCTACGCGGACGATACGCTGGTGCTAGCTCAGGGTGGGTCGTACGAGGCGGCGGCCGACAATTTGACACGCGGGGTTGCGATAGTCGTAGAAAGGATCCGGCAGCTGGGTCTCGAGGTGGCGCTTCACAAGTCGGAGGCTATGGGTTTCCATGGACGTGGGAATGCGCTGCCGTCGGGATCCCAGTTAATGGTGGGAGGGGTTCCCATCGGCGTCGAGTGTACCTTGAAGTACCTAGGACTCGTCCTCGACAGCCGGTGGAACTTCGTGGAGCACTTCCGACGTTTGGCTCAGACTGGAGCGGGCTGGGGCTGCCTTTAGGTGGCTCTTGCCCAATCTGGGGGGGCCAAACGCCTCCTGCCGGAGGCTCTACGCGGGGATCGTGCGGTCCATGGCCCTTTACGGGGCACCGGTGTGGGCGCCTGCTTTGAGGAAGCGGGCCGCCCACTACCTGAACGTGCCCCAAAAGGTCATGGCCGTGAGGACGGTACGGGGGTACCGCACGATCTCCCGCGAAGCGGCGAACCTCCTTGCCGGATTGCCGCCGTGGGATCTGGAGGCGATAGTCCTCGCGCGCCTGCATCAATGGCGCGCGGAGGCGCTGCGCCGGGGGGTCACTCCGCTGCCGCGGCAAATTGCTGCGCGGCGGACAGACCTCCGGTGCGATCTCATGGCGGCATGGAGACAGCGACTGTCGCAACCCCGTGCAGGGCACGCCACGATAGTGGCGGTAAGTCCCCTCTTTGAGGAGTGGCTTGAGAGGCGCCACGGCGCCCTCACCTTCCGTCTGACGCAGGTCCTCACCGGACACGGTTGTTTCGGGAGGTACCTGCACCGAATCAGGCGGGAGGAAACGCCCGGATGCCACCATTGCGAGGATCGGCCGGAGGACACGGTGGAGCACACAGTGGAGGTGTGCCCCGCTTGGGCGGAGCCCCGCCGTGTTCTCGTAGCGGCGATCGGCGGCGGCGACCTCTCGCGCCCGGCCCTGGTGCAAGCCATGGTCCGGGGCGAGGAGGAATGGGACGCCGTCGCCTCCTTCTGCGAAGCAGTGATGCTGGCGAAGGAGGTGGCGGAACGCGAGAGGGAGAGAACCTCTCGTCCCAGCCGCCGCGGGAGGCGCTCCGGGCGTCGGGGGTCCCGCGATGACCTCCGGCCACCGTAGACGCGGGCCTGTGGACGGTGAGTGATGGGCTAACTCGCCGTCCGTCCGCCTCACGACGAAAACAGGCCGTGTCGACGGCGCGTTCGTGTTCCACGCGCGCCTCAAAGAGATGTCAGCAACATGGGAGGGGCCCGAAAGGGCCGACGCCTGTCGGGGCCGCGGGTAGTCCAACGGTTATCGCGGCCTCGACATAGAGGGCGAAGAAGGAACATGGGTGGTTTTTAGTCAGTAGAAGTCTGACACTCCCTTTCGCTCTGCCCAAGAGCGGGAGGGGTTATTCGATGATTTTACACCCACCAAAAAAAAAAAAAAAAAAGGGTGCTCTGGCTTGACGTGGACATTAAGTATAATAATAAATGAATTGTGTTTTTAATATTTCATTCCTAGTAGAAACGAAATATTATAATAAAGTTGCAGGAAGTTACAAAAATGTACCATATTTAGCATTTGTAATATTGTGATCTCGTCGCTGAGAAACGTCTAATAGGAGTATTTATTTTCTTAATTATAATAAAAATGAGTGTTTCTTTTTTAATATTAATTATTCTCGTTTATTGTAGTTATATTAACTAACATATTTGTGCAACAGTTACAACTTAGAGGAATATTAGTGGATAAAATAAAACAAGCGCTATTATTTCTTACAACGGTTTTAATCTGAATCATAAATGATTAAAATATTATCTAAAAACTGGGCGGGCGGCGTAATATTATTCTCATGCCTTGCCCAGCTTAAATACCACATTATGGTCATGACGTGAGCACAGCAACCTACCGTTCTTCGGCCTACAAGGCAATTGCAATAATACTGAATGATTGCTTCTCTGCCCTGTTGATTATTACACCATAATACATAAAAGTTAATCTGTGCTCACCTGCCGTGGTGCTATCCACTCACTAATCACATTTCTTATGTGTGTTTCTCTTTCTGTATTTGTATGCAGAACATGGGATCTGGTACGCAATACAGAACATTGGCAGTTGACACATAGTTGTCGATGATGACCACTACTTGTGCTTGGTTCATTTTCTAGTACCGTTGAGTAATTAAATGCCAAAATCCAGCATGAATGACAGACCAAGCTCTGGGCTGTAACCTGTAAATAAGACAAGCATTTATAAATGCAGTTTGTTTAGACAATAGGCATAATTATTAATATAGTAATAATGAATTCAGAAACAGAAATTATATTAAACAAGACAACTGAGTTTGTTTCAGACAAGCAGTCAGTTATGAGATATCGGACTCTCTAGTATGGGCTATTTTATATAAGTGCCTACTGAAATCGTAAGAGTTTGTGAAAACCTATTTATTTTAATTACACATGTTTGAGTTTTGAAAATAGACTTACGATTTGAGGAGCGGTCCATTGTTGAATAGTTGCTTGTATTTCAACGAGCTCCAGAGTGCGTCTTCTGCGATGCGTAATATCGATGCCACAATTAACACATCGCAATTCTTCTTCATAATTAACATTCCCACGCGAGGAAACCAGACGATGCGCAGGAGTGTCCGAGTTCGTGCCAAGGTTGTCGGTTAAAGCAGGTGTCGTGACGAGTGAGTCACGAAGTAGAAGGTAAAATGATCATACTAAATATTTTTAGAGCGAAACGTGTAACAAACTAGTCATACATAACAATTTAATGGCAACACCAAACCCATAGAGTAATCACCAAAGTTACAGAACATTTATAGTCTGTGGGACTTGCTTTGCCGCTTCATTTTAGTCATTTAGGCGCGCAAGGCGCAAGCTATGAAAGTAGTTATTTCAATGAGTGTAAAGTAAAAGTGATTAGTGTCCTGATGAAGGCGTCCAACCTGGTGGCGACTCATCTAGGAGAAATATAAGCTAAGTGGTATCACTAAAGTAGTGGTTTAGAGGTTCCCCACCTAAATGCCTAGACTCTAGATTCCCTAACTTCGTAGGAGATTTTGGGTGTCGTTAACTTATGCGATCTTCGATGAAGTCGAGGAGCTTGGCATCTGTTAAATTAAGAGGTTTTCGTGGAAGGCGAGAACCTCATGAAAATGAGACTGGGCGAAAGGCCGTGATCAGTCTGGTAGGAGAACTTCGGTGCTGCAATACGAAGTCTCTACCAATGGCGCTAGTTGGGTGTACACGAAGGTACATTGCAATAGTGATATGCCATGAGCAATAGTTCTAAGAGGTTTCGTGGAAGGCGAGAACCTCATGAAAATGAGACTGGGCGAAAGGCCGTGATCAGTCTGGTAGGAGAACTTCGGTGCTACAATACGAAGTCTCTACCAATGGCGCTAGTTGAGTGTACACGATAGTACATTGCAATAGTGACATGCCATGAGTTCTGATGTGCACACAGATACAATGAGATGTTATCTGCAAAGAGGCTGCGGAAATTAACTCTCTAATAACCAATCTTCTACGATGATGAATTCGTAGTTGTATTTAACTAATTAAGCAAATGTGAAGTATAGGTATGACGTTGCTGTTGTACTATGACTTCACACACAAGACACCGGAAATGTTTAGGTATTTATGCATGTTGAAACACAGTGTATAAAATGGTGGGAATCAATTTATTTTTAACTACAGATGGTGAGCTGAATCATGGTACGAGCTAGTAAGAACTGTAAGCCGATTTAAGCGAAGCAAACAATCCCAGACAACTGAAGATTCCTCTCGGAGTAAACCCCAGGTACATCTCACTCTCCCAACAACTACCTATTCTAAATAATCCCGTCACCGCGCCGCTGCGGATGCCGTGGCGGTAGATATCGTGGTGGCGCGGCGACGGCGACAGCAGGTTCAATGTCCAAAATAATGCCAGGATCAACGTTAGAAGCAGAATCGGTGTCCAAAAGTAAGGTGCGGTATCGGAATCCATTATAACAAAAACAAACGTTCGCAAAAAAAACAACACGTGACAACATTCACAACACGGTAGCAAACAATGTAGTAGACATGGCCCATGGGTAGCTCGCGAATGAGAGATAAAATTGAACTAGCTCTTTAATTACAATCTAGCTCTCAGTCGCTCAGTCGTTCACGGAATAGCTCACTAGTTCATTTAGCTCAGCGGCTCATTGACTCTACTCTGTGGCTTTGCGAGTTACGAGTGATAAAGTGATACCGACGAAACGCCGACAGCGGCCCGTTGTTCATGCACAATTTTATTATTGTAAAAAACCGCTGATTTTTAAATACGCCAATCTAAATGATATACGTCCATTCATTACATTATACTGTCAATTAATTAGCTTTTCAAATACACACATCAAAAGTGTCTAGGGATCAACATATATTTTTGCAATAACTTTTCTCCTGATTGATATTAATTAAAATTTTCTTTAAGGATTCATCAAATAAAGTGTTTTCGTTTGTCACAGTAACGATAAACCAAGTCACCTTTGCATTAATAAAGAAATTTGCCATTTTCCTAATAAAGGGATTTTTGACATTTGAACCACTAACATTAAAGTTCGAAAAAAAGACTGAAATAACAGTTTTCTTTAAAATTTTATTGGGTAACTTAAACAATTAATAATCCGTGTTTCTACCGCGAACACTAACAACACAAGAACATCGGTTTGGCATACTCAAAATGAGTTCATCCAAATCACGCTGTGGAATGGCCGCCCATGTTCGTTGCAACAACAAAAAAAGGTCTTCTTGCGACTGGATACCCTCCATATTCGGCAGAGCTCTTCTCTGTAGCATATCCCATGCATGCTCAATCGGGTTCAAATCTGGCGACTGAGCAGGCCAGGGCAGGACATTGATGTTAGCTGCGGCGAGAGTCTGTCTTACAACTCTTGCGGTGTGCGGTCGTGCATTATCATGCATTAACTGAAATAAGGGACCGATTTGCACTTGTAGAGGAACGATGACGTCTGATACAATCGTCTCAGCATAAATTTGAGCGTTGAGGTTGCCTCTGATCCAAATCAACTCAGTTCTTCCGCCGATCCAAATACCCGCCCATACCATGATGGTTCCACCACTATAAGGATGGACTTCCTGGCAGGATTTTAATCGCTGTTGGCGTCCAGGGGTTCTCCAGTGTCGTATACGTCTTGTATCCGGTCTCATACCAAAACGAGACTCATCAGAAAAGCACACGAAACGCCATTGTTCTTCTGCCCAATTTCTGTGTTCAAGAGCCCATTGATATCGAATCCTACGATTGTGCATTGCTATAGATAGGTGGTACCCGTAGCGGTCTTCGGGAATGAAGGTTCACTTCATGCAAGCGGTTTCTGACTGTTTGGTCGCTAATTAAGTTCCCTGAAGAGTGATGAAGCCTCACGGCTAACATCATGGCGGTTATTGTTGGAGCTCTTCGAGTTAAGATTTGAATGTATCGGTCTTGTCTCCGTGTGGTGCAGCGATACCGTCCTCCATGACGCTCAGCCACGGTACCAGTGCTTCGGTAACGTGTCCAAAGTCGACTGATAACACTCTGACTTGTATTCAGAGCTAAAGCCACAGTACGTTGCCGGGAACCAGCTTCTATCATTCCCACGGCTCTGAGCATTTCTTCCCTGCTTAAATGACGTCGCCGCTCCATAATAACGTTGGTTTTAATCAGTAGTAGGGAAACAGTAGCACTAATAATGTCTTCAATGCGTTGTATGTTTTTATAGGGAAAATATTGACAGCTGATTTTCATCTTTTACTCGAATTTGATTCACAGTTCCTGATTCAAATTATGAAATGCACCAAAAAGGATCCATATAAATTTATAAAATCATAAATTTATTACAAAGCCACATCTCAATCTCAAGAAATCCGCATAAAAATGCTTGATCCCTAGACACTTTTGATGTGTGTATTTATTCATCTAGATTGACAGTCCTAAGCCTGTTCAAGTATGAAGGAAAATCATTGGCTTTAATAATTTTATTTATTTGTAATAAGAACAAAACAACCCAATGAATCTAATTTTATCTATAGCTCGCTACTAAGTTAAATAAAAAGAACTTCAAAGATTTTATAGAGCCACTGAGCTAGTTGTCTCGTTTGACTTGCGTAAAGTAGCGCGGCTCAATTTGACCTGTAGCTCTCAAGTAAATCAAATCAATTGAGCTCAAGAGTTAAAAGAGTTAAAAAGAGCTGTATCTCTCTGTTCTTTTCAGTGAGCTACATTTCGCATGTCTACAATGTAGCAAAGCAAATTGTAGTTTTTTTTCTGACTTTCAGTAATTGTTGACAGATGACGCAGTTGGTGTTGCCAGGTAATAAAAAAATATGTTTAACAATAATCGTTTTTTTATTTCTTAATCGAGTCTACAATCAGATGTAAATTGATTTTCTTGTAGAAATATAAATATTTTGATAGTTTTCATCTAATCACTGATAAATAAGCATGCAAAATGGTCCAAATCATTTAATCAGTAAACGTGCTCCACAAAGAACCACATTTTATACTCAAACACATGAAATCGATTATTTTATCGACTAGAAACTGAAATCACATAATTTTTAACGTGGTAACCCAGAACCTAAGCCACCGAGAGCCTGCAATCAAAAAATGGCGATTTGGCGCTGCTTTGCGCGTGCAATCGGCGTGAATACTTTTAATACAACTTTTTTTACATAAAACTTTCCTGCGACGAGGATTGCAAAAACATTTATTTTATAATTAATTATGTTTATTTGATAGAATACTTTTTACAGAACAGCTTGTTCACGTTAATCCGAAAATGGCGATTCCCTTTCAAAGACGAAAAGAGCTCAACACTAACACTTATCGGTGGTGTCGCCAAAACGACTTTTGCCGGGTTGTATAAATCATCATCATCATCATCATCAGCCATAACACGTCCACTGCTGGACAAAGGCATAGAACGCCATACAGAACGGCAGCCTGCCGTTTGCATGGTTGTATAAATATGGATCCGTTACTTTTTTTCTGCTCCCAATACTCCAAAATGCTACTTTTCGCTTGTAATAAAGGTTTATGTAAAAGAGCAACCAACATAAAATGTATTTCTCTTTCTAATATATGTAAATTCTGTTGGTATGTATTTATGTCCCTGTTACTAACATAATGTTGTCAGCGTCAGGTTGACTGGACCAATCGAGATATGTACATGGGACCGTGTGCACTGTTTATTACCTATTTGCTACTATTTACTACCTTTATTGAAATATTTGCTACCTCTACGTTAAGAAATATAGCAAAGTAATGAAGTAGCCAGCCTTTCTGACGTCAGGTTGGCTGACCAGTTCCAAGTTCTCATAGTTCTAGCGTTGTATTAACCGCCGTTTGCTACCTTAACATATATGTATTTTTAACACAACTTTAAGAAGCACCTATAAAAAGTTATAAACAAAAGTCACTAAAACGCCTGTACATAAATTATTTACAACTTTTCTTCTCAGAATATTTGCTTACAATGTTTTTGTAGGCGCTTAGTGCCTTACTAGATACCCAGGGTACAGTTTTATCGATTTATAACATTTTATAACTATTTGCATATCACATTTACTGTTAGGAGAATAAGTATGTACGAGGGCGGGTCAATAAGTCCGTGACTTTTGGAATAAAACACAGATTTTTTGATAAAAAAATAATTTTATTTTTCAACGTAGTCTCCCTTGAGCTCTATACACTTTGTCCAACGCTTCTCCAATTTTTTTATCCCTTCCAAAAAAAATGATTTGTCGAGGTCCTCAAAATAGGCCTTTGTTTGCGAGATGACTTCATCATTGGAGTCAAATCTTTTTCCACCAAGCCATTTCTTCAGGTTTGGGAACAAGAAGTAGATGAGGGAGCAATTCATAGCCCAATTCATGGATTTTTGCCATGGCAACTGCACATGTGTGCACCCTTGCATTGTCTTGGTGGAAAAGAAGTTTTTTCTTGGCCAAATGAGGTCGGTTTTTTTTCAAATCGTTATTGAATCGGTCCAATAAGTTGACATAATTTTCCCCATTGATTGTTCTTCCCTTTTGAAGGTAGTCAATGTGGATTATCCCGCGTGCATCCCAAAAAACAGTCGCCATAACTTTATTGGCTGACAAACCCACCTTGGCCTTCTTTGGCGCCGATTCACCCTTAGAAACCCACTGTTTTGACTGTTGTTTGATCTCTGGTGTGTTGTGATGGATCCATGTTTCGTCCACGGTTACAAAACGGCGCAAAAACTCCTCCATATTGCGATTAAACAACGCCAAACCTTCCTGTGAAGTTGTTACACGATTGCGTTTGTGGTCGACTGTGAGCAAACGCGGCACCCATCTTGCAGAAAGCTTTCTCATGCCCAAGTGATCATTCAAAATTGAAACCACTGAGCCATGCGAGATCCCTACGGCTTCCACAATCTCTCGCACTTTCAATCTTCGGTCGGCCAACACCATATCATGAATTTTTTCGATTGTTTCGGGTGTAGAGACCTCAACTGGGCGTCCAGGACGTTCGGCATCTTCAGTGCTTGTACGGCCACAACGAAATTCAGTAAACCACTTTTTTACCATTGAAATCGATGGTGCAGAGTCCCCATAGTATTTATCAAGCTTAGCCTTGGTCTCGGTAATGGTTTTTTTTCGCAAGAAATAATGCTTAGTAAGCACACGAAATTCACTTTTTTCCATTTTCTCCTCAAATTAGTGAGTAGTCTGATAAAAATAGCTGTCAAACACAAACTAACTGACGCAGCAAGTTTAAATTTTGACAGGAGTCAACTGACAGATGCCTGTTGACAGGAGCAGTGTTGCTGTTTCAGTTAAGAGGTCAGAAATTCAAAAAGTCACGGACTTATTGACCCGCCCTCGTATGTTCTAACGTTAATTTAGAAAGTGCCTGCAAAACCATTATTTGCAATTATCTTACGAAAATAGTACGTGGCGTAAATAATTTATGTGCAGGTGTTTTAATGTCTTCAATTTATTAATAACTTTCCGTGTTTAAAATATCTCCATCCCTCTCCCCCGCCCTCGAAGTTATCATTGAAACTACTGAGACTACAATTTTTAGGCACTCTTGTGTTGTGTATTTGAAAGGCTTTGAAAATATAAAAACAAAAAGATATTCGAAATTAATACGAAATAAAAGAAATAAAATTAAAAATTAAAAGAAATTAATTAATTACGTTGAATAAGTAGGAACAAAAATTCGATTTTAATTTTAATTTAAATATTGCTGTCAGATATTAATTATATGTATTAGTTATATTTTTTGCCATATACATATATTATGATGCAGCGGGCCAATTTTTTTTTTATGGCTTTTCGCTATTCTATTTGACATTACGTCATAACATTGGAATGAAGCACACCTCTAAACAGTGAGATTTATAATGACCAATTCCCTCGCTTACAGCAGCCGATGAAGAAGCAAACTCTATAACTGATGGCAAATTATATTCAATATTTTTCGAATGTTGGTATATCGTATAAATAAAGGGTGTAAAAGTACCCTTAACGCATTACGTGCTGAATTATTTCCGAGAAAATCGCAGGTGCTTTGTAAATAGCTCAGTTACCAATGCGGTTCGCCGCTTCTGTGCGGCTTATAAATATGTTTCGTGGTGCGGCAGGCCTCACTATAGAGTCATTCTGGCCCTTCAGCTTTGCGGTACGGCGCTTATGCGCGGCGCAAAATTTTTCAGCTTTGCGGTACGGCGCTTATGCGCGGTGCAAAATTTTCGAGTTTTATGACGGTCATAAAGCAATTATATATTTATTACACTACTTTTAAAGGTTGTTACACACATATTTGTTTTAGTACCAATATTTTTAAAGTTTACTGACTGGGCTCATATTTTTTGTCTCTTTTCTTTTGAATTTACCGCTCATTTGTTGTTCTTGCTTAGTGTATAGAGTAAAGAATGAATGAACGAAAATGAACATTTGGTGTTGCCATTTAGTGGCACACGATTTCACGAATTATTTATTAGAGAAATATAGTCAGACGTATACTTATTTTATGATAGTATTTTTTTGGCAGTAGGTAATGGTCAAATAAAACAAATAAATAATTGCAGTCAAAACATTTATTACAAAAACAAAATACATAAATTACATTAGGTACACATACATTTATATTTATTTTTATTGGTTCACCAAAAATTGTTTTCACAGTTTTAATGCTAAATATAACATGCAAAAACGTAAATGCAACAATCACTTACAGGTAAACTCCGCATGCATAAGGAAGTTGTACAATTTATAATATTAATCATTTGAAGTGGAAGGGAAAGAATAAAACGAATACATTTTAAGTCAAAACGTTTATTTCTATAAATAAAAATACATTAATGAAACTACCTACATAGAAGAAACCCGTTTACCCACCACCACCCAATCCGCCACCACCACCACCATCATCACCCACCACCACCACCACCACCACCACCACCATCCGCCACCAACCACCACCACCATCACCCCCCCACCACCAACCACCACCAACCACCACCACCACCACCTATATAGACGAAATGCCTATCTAATTTATATACATACATTTTAATTTATATATATAAATTAGATAGGCATTTCGTCGTGGTGTGGCCCGTAGCAGGAGAGACAGAGTCCGACATCACAATCTGCGCAAATGATTTTTGTGTCTCTCCTTTTTTTTTCTTTACCCCAGCACCTGACACATTTGCGCCTTTTAAGACACCCATTTTCGTTTCTTTCTAATTCTTTGGGCATGTGTCTTACCCTTTGAGGCGCAAGTGTGTCAGCTACAGGGGGAATAAGTTCAAGCAGTACTTTTTCCCTATACGTCTCTAAGGAAAGAGTACTGCTTGTACTTTTTTTAAACAAAAAAAAGGAATTGAGCAGCATCATCTGCAGAATGTGAATGCCTATTTTTTTGTACCACCTCATGCACTTGTGCTCACTAGGATAATAGGCTAACATTTGGTCGTGCCGATCAACACCTTTCATATATTTATTATATTGAATAACCATGTTTGGTTTGTTGACCACACGACCACGCCTATTTTCCACTGGCATCAAGTGGGATGAATGCTCAGTGGAAATAGTGAGCACATCTCTCTTGTCTTTCCATTTACCGACACAAACACCATTTCCGTTGTACCGAAAAATATTTCCCCCTTTCAAAAGTTTTTTTAACACCACAGATTTCGGGTTGTTTCGGCGTTTGGCCAGCAAGGTTCCCGTGCAGTACGTTTTTTTAATTAATAAATTTTCGGCTAACTGGACACTATTATAGAAATTATCCATGTAAATGGCATGACCGCTATTTAAATAATCTTTTAACAGCGTCATTACCACCTTATTAACGTGTCCAGTACCACCTACTTCAACGTCTGAGGAACCTTTGTACATTAGGATCCGATGGACAAGTCCTCTCGGATCGGCCAAAATATACAACTTTATACCATATTTGTGTCTCTTGTTTTTAATATATTGCCGAAACTTTACACGCCCTCTGAAACCAACCATCGACTCGTCTATACTTAATTCCCTTTCAGGATAAGTTAAATTTTTCATAATATCATTGAAATATTCTATAAGGGAATCAATTTTTGAGTGCCTAATGGTGGTTTCCTCTGTGGTGTTAAAATACAGGCATCTTAAAATTAATAAAAATCTATCCCTCGACATGTATCGATTATTATTAAATTTAACGTATGGGTTTTTCCGCCAATAATTGGCTATTTTACTGAGCCTAGCGGTCCCCATGAAAAACAGAATGCCCAAAAATTTCCATAATTCTGCCACATTTGTATTTTTCCACTTTGTAAGCCTACTATTTGGCTTAAGTGGCCTGGATTTTAAAGTTTGGGCATGCATGTTGGTCATTGCCGCTAGGCTCGTCATAAAAGTATCCGTAAAAATGGCTTTAAAAAATTCGACGGGCCCTTTAGTGGATGCTTCCGCGATTTTTATTTGTGGGGTTCCCGTAAATGGGAAAACATTCGAAACGCCAGTTTCTTCGGTCCACTCTGCATCCGGAGCCAAGTTAACAGAGGAGACTCTTGAGCTACAAAGGAGAAAAATTTCTGCTTAAAAACCGTTCCGAGCTTGAAAATTACACTACAATAAGATTTCGATTATCTAATTAGATGTTTAATTCTTGGGTTCATTATATACCTGTCTGACGCATTGGAGGTTACGCTTTCGCTGTCAGAACCGTCGGACTCGTCGGTAACATCCTCTCCGAAGATCTCCCTCAAGTCTCGTCTCACCTCTTCATAGTTACGTGCCATCTAAAAGCAATGTTTTATCGTACATTTTGTGCCGCATAATCAAAACGATAAGAAGTAAAATAAGAGCTGGAGAGTTGGCTGATCCATACAAAATATGGGCTGATCAAGAAGATGCTTTTGTAGAAATCTCATGCTGAAATGTAAGTCTGTCTGTCGCGCTTTTACGAAAAACTACTGAACCGATTTAAATGAAATTTGGTACACAGTCCACAGCCTGAGAAAGGACATAGGTTACTTTTAAATGCGTAAAAAAAGAGTTGAAAGGAAGATTACTTTTGGTCGCGAAAACCGACATCCATACGGGTGAAGCTGCGGGCATCAGCTAGTCGATATGTACATCGAAATGTAGAAACCTTTATTAGGGCAGATTACTACTTGAAAATTTAAGAAAATGTTATGTTATTTCAAAGAACTAACAGAAATAACGCAATGTGTAAATAAAATTAATCAAAAACATTGAGTAGCTACAAACTTTAGAAGTTTAGTGGGAGCACTTTCTATCCTTGTCGCGCGAAACCATTTATAATACGTACGGATGTGGCAAAGTGAAAATTCGAAAAGTGGACGTCGAAATATATAAACTCACCAGTTTTCAAAATTTTCGGAAAATTTACAGGTAAAACTATCAAATGACTGGACTAATATAATATGTTTACGCAGCACGTGATCTCAAATGAGGAAATAAAAAGATAGGCAACGGTAAAAAAAGCAGTGTAATCTTTTTTTTTAAATGGACAATTAATTTTGAACCGATTTTAAATGACTTGCTAGACAAAGACAGCGCTACGAAAAAGTGACGTCATATTTTCATGCCAGCACAGTTACGTATATTGAATGGTTTCGCACGACAAGGGTATAAATGTACTGAAACGTGTATTTCTACAGATAGTTATACTTGCTTTAAATATATAAAATACTAGCGATCGTCACGTGGTTTCACCCGCAAAGTTCCCGTTCCCGTGGGAATACAGAGATAAAAAGTAGCCTATGGTACTCAGCGGGAATGTAGCTTTCTAATGGAGATAGAATTTTTTAAATCGGCGCAGTTGTTTTTGAGTTTATTCATTACAAACATACACACACACTCACACACAAAATACAAATCTTTCCTCTTTATAATATTCGTGTAGTTATACAGCTGATCAAAAAGAATATGCTTATGTAAAAAACGTTAAAAGAGATAAATAACGATTGACGGCACTTTTTCGTGAGTGAATGAAAATATTCAATAGGTACATAGAAATGTGAAAACATATATTATATTTGCTGTATTAGCTAAACTAGGTCGTAAATGTCGAAATATTACCACAAATTGGCGTCTCATCTCATCTAACATACATATTCGAAATGTATAAACCATATTTGTGAACGGTAGATCAATTAAATTAAGAACAAGCCCTTAAAAACAATTGTTAGTACTTACCATGTAAAGACTGAAATATCACCAAGGTTCACCACACTTCACACACAAAATTCTCGATAACCACGGAGTTCAGTACGATACACCAAATAACCACAAGGTATTTCCAAGTCCAAATACACAAGCCAAGGTAAATCACGGGGTGTTATCAGAGTCCAGAATCACAAGCCAAAGTAATCACAGGGCAAATCGGAGGTCCAGAAAGAAAGCAACGGTCAAAATATAAAAGGTACAAGAGATAACAAGGGGAGAGCGCGTAGAGTACGTCTGTTCACCACGAAAGCAAAACAGAAGTGACCATTTCAGCCCAAATACGTACTGATCTGAACATTTGACTCCCCCAGGTATCGCCGCATTGTCGGCATAGATTTGTAGTTCAAAAAACAAAAGACCTTTTAAACAAAAGGGTGCCGGCGCAGTTTCGCTTACAAAAGATTATTGAAAACAATTAGCGGCATAGATTAGTAGTCCAAAAAATAACAAAACACCTTTTAAACAAAAGGGTGCCGGCGCAGTTTCGTTTACAAAAGATTATTGAAAACAATCAGCGGCATAGATTAGTAGTCCAAAAAATTACAAAAGACCTTTTAAACAAAAGGGTGCCGGCGCAGTTTCGCTTACAAAAGATTATTGAAAACAATCGACGGCATAGATTAGTAGTTCAAAAATTTAAAAATACCTTTTGAACAAAGGGGTGCCGGTCGTTTTGGTTACAAAAGATGATTGAAAACAATTAGTAGTCCGATAAATATAAAACACATTTTAAAGATGAGAAATCCGCCGCACCTGGGACCCTTTTGTTTTAAAATGTCTTTTATATCGCCCGCGGCATCGCAGTTTATATTACCTAAGCAAAAGGTTTGTTCTAGAAGATATTAGGAGTAATAAAACTCGCCATGAACAAAATAATACACTATTCAACTACTGAAATTAATTTATCCATACATTTAGTGGGCATTAACAATGAATTATTTTTATATTATCAAAAATAATTATGTGTATGGTAACATTATTTTATTTTGTCATTCATTCACTCTTTCAAAATTGTCAGTTAAGTTTTTTTCTGCGCAACTTGCGGTGTGGAATTATTGCCGAATTGCAGATTACAGATTTGTCTTAATTTTTTTTAAAATGTCGGGCTTCTGGAGCCGCCTAATGCGTCGCGTCCTTTGTTGTGGGCCTGGTGCATCAGCACCAGGCAGGAGTGCCCGCATCTCCAGCAGCAGTGCCAGCGACTCCTGCGACGAGTAAGTATCAACATCAAAATATTTCATAGAAGTAAAAATAATACCTACCAAGTTTTTCCTAAAGCAGTGTCTATTAGTTTTTCTTAGATAGATTACGAGAAATTCGGAGTTCAGTGCCTACTAATGTTTTTTTAATTATTATTTCAGACCCATCTATCAAAATCTGGAAACGAGGCAGCAGGAAAGCGATGCGGCGCAAGCGCTGCGATTGTTGGTGGAGGCGGTCGACGAGGTATAAAATATACAGTAATTTATTGATTGTTTAGTGTCACTTTTGTTTTAAAATAATTCATAGAGGTTATGTAAAAGTTATTAAGGGAATAATAATAATACACTACATTTGGTTTGTGGGTCATCTTAGAAGCATCTTTGGGGGCTCGAAACGCTACGCGTATGTACCTAAATAGAAGAAAACATGATTTCATTGTTTTATTTCAACAGATGAAGGAAGTTCTCATTCCAATCGCCGACATGCCTGATCGCATGCGGCGATTGGAGATGAACCTCCATCCGCTGCTGCGCGTGCGGCCTGGGGACGATGAATACCTGGACATGAGGTAAAATACCTACTTAATCTCTGCCTTGTCTTTATACCTAAGAAAGTGTTTTGAATGTTAACAAAAATTTCAAGAGTTTTAATGATAAAAAGAGATTTTCATAACATAAATAAATCCAGAAGTAGTTAACGAAACCAAGCAAGTCCTTTCATATTAACAGTATCCGCTATTATATTAAGTTACCAAAGTGAGATACAAAATTTAGCAACGGAAAGTCAAAACTCAACTAATCAAATGCAGTCATGTTTGTATGATAATAACTATGGTAAAATAATTTGGTTTGATTAGACCGCACATGCAGGATTTACAAAGAAATCAAAAACTTCAATTTTTCTTTTTGTAGTAACGCCCGGCCTCCAGCAGCAGCTCGACCGCCAGAGCCACCACGCAGTTGCTACCTTGACTGGTTCCAGGAGCGCCACAATTATGATGACCCCTGGTGGGTGCAGGAGAGATTCGATTGTGCCTGGGAGTCCTGGTGATCGTTCATGTCCAAGCGACTCACCAGGGCTCCCCCAATAAACTATGAACTTTTACCAAGTATTTTTATTTTATTTCCCTTTGTATCTAATTTCCATCACACATACTATCATGAAGTGAAGACTTTCAACTGGAAAAGCTGATCATCGGTGAGTATGAACTAAATAGGTACTAGACTGCATTGTACTACTAAAAGCAGGATCCTAATTATGTTGGTTGAGAGGTCTTTGCCAATTTTTTCTTTTTATTTTCTAAATTGATTAGGTTAGATTGATTGAATTTTGTTCCTAAAAGACAAAACCCAGCCAAACAGCTTCAGGACCGCCAAGATACACCGGCCGCACTGTAATATGCTATAAAAATTTAAACTACCATTTTCGTACGTCATTGAGAATAGGGTAATTCACAAAAAAAATCGAATTAGTCCGTCTTGACAGATTTCCATGAAATAATGTACACGTATTTATTCTTTTTTGACGTAAAAAAGAGATACAGTGATTCGAAAAGTCGTATGACGTCACAAGGTAAGTAGGTACCTTTTAACCACAAAGTGACTCATGATCTTTGACACGTTTTATTTTCGTAATTTTTTATTAATTTGATAAAACAAAACACGTATCCAATATTTTTCGATAATCTAACAGACGGACCAATTAGATTTTTTTGGTGAAATACCCTATTGTAGGAAAATATTATTTTCAAATTATAAAAATTTGCGAAAGACAAGGCTGTATGGTCCGAGTCCTTTTCATTTTCAATCGGAATTGAAGAGGCAAAATGGAAGTCGAGTTTTTGTAAGTATTCATAATTTTATAACTACCAATACAAGATTTAGCTCTGAAATATGTTTATTATGAGTAGGTATTTAAGTAGTTTTCGCTGAAGTTATAAGTGCCTATAAATAACAATATTTAAAACTTTGTTAGGCAAGACGAGGATACTAATCCCAGCGATTGGGTCTCGTCGGAGTGGCTGCCTCAGACTGCATCTGACTACGGTGGGGCCGGGTCAAGCGGTGCTGTGGCCAGCGGCAGCCCCAAGGTCAGCGGACCCGGTAGCCATGGCGAAACCAGCACCAGCACAACAATGATGACGGATTTGCTGCAGGCAGCGAAAGGAACCGTCATCATTGAAGACCGCCGGAACGCCAAACGGCCATTGCCCACGCCCAAAGGGAAAGGCGTGGGTAAAAAAACTAAAACTAAATAAATAAATGTATCATTTAAAGGTTATTTTTTTATTGCACGCTCACAAATCAATGCCAATAAATTGATAAGTAGGTATAGACGCGACTGGGAAAGCTAGTTGTGATGGGTACATCACAAACGTATATTATTTTATTCCACCCTGACACTCGTAACATGATTGATGTAGTCCATTGAAAAGTTACATTTGTAACTTCATTTTTGTTATTCATTACCGATTTTATTGTAGTATCGGGTTTACCTGGACCATCTACACCATTTAGGTTCCGAGAAGCCTGGTCCTACGATGCATCGTTTCCGAGTTATGAGCGTTAAAAATTATTGTACCAAAAAAAGTTAAATGCAAATATCTTGAAAACGGAGCGTCCTAGGAAAAAAATGACCAAAATTTGAACCCCCCTTTGCTACCCCCGTGATATTATGATCCTAGCACACAAAAAAAAATTGAACTAATTTGAAATCCTTTTTTTACATTCTATTAAAATTCGCGGCATGTCATGTGCAAGTCTAGCGCATTTTGTCGCGTACACACACGCTCTCATTCAAACTTTCACGCACACATTGGCAAATAAGTAGGTAGGTAAAAATCTCAAATGTTTTGTTGGTTTTCATACCAGTGACAGCTAGTGAGTGTGACAGAGAAAGGGCTAGCCCTGAACACGTGTACACTGGTTAGAGCAAGCTTGTCTCGCGGCGCGAAATTTTGTCAACTGGATTATTATGAATTACGTTCCGTTTTGCGCATGCAGAATGTGATAAATTATTGTTTTGTTTTTGTATGAATATTTTTTTAGTTGTTGCCTTATGTTAAGCTAGCCGGGCTTTTTAGGTTGTTTGAAAGATCCTTCAGAGAAAAGGACAAGCTATTCATATTTAAAATGACCACAACATTATAGTGTCTTTACAGATTGATTTATGGCGCTATTAAGACTAAACATCAGTAGATCTTTAATTCCACCTCGCTCCCAACATTTAATGTAAAATTTATCAAATTAACACAATCCAAGTAAATAAAAGCACTGTGATACTGCATAAATAGCTTTTAATAAAAACACAAATAAAAAAAAAAACAATAAACAATACAAAAAAAAAAACATCATACACTGATTCAGATTCAGACGGTTGATTGCTGTTGTAACACACAAAAACAATCAACCATCTGAATCGGAATCAGTGTAAGATTTCTTTGGCCTCCTCTTCTCCGGAGTGCGGCACACAATCGCCCAGTTCTCCGTGGTTGGTACCCTCGATACCAGCGAGTCCAGAGAACTGGGCGAGTTGGGAACTGTGTCCGCATCCGGATCCCAGTCCCAGTCTGTAACAACATAACATGAATTATTGCTTACATTTCATTTTTGGTACCTCTAACTTCAAGACAAGTATCTTTATAAATAATCGAGAATGGCTGAACCTATTTGGCTTATTTTAGTCTTGAAAGTCCAGGGAAGGTTAAACGGTGTGAAAATGGTAGGTGGGTAGTAGGAAGGTAGGTAGGGTGGTAGTAAGTAGGTAGGTAGGTAGGGTAGTAGGAAAAAGAGCATTGCAACACATGTCGGTTACAGCTAGTAATATAATATTTACCGAAGTCAAGATTCCCCGGTGGTGGATATGACGCCACCGACACGTCGTCTTCGTCGTCAGAAGACGACCATATGGCAGGAGCCATGTTCATCGGTGGTGCGACTTCCGCCACATCTGCTTGAGCAGACGTGGAGGGATCTGCCGCGGCCACCACCTCGCATGGCTCCTGCTCATGCGATGGTATTCTAGAAAAATAAGTGAAAGTTAATTAAAGTAAAAGTTGTTTATTGGTAATTAAATGAAAATGAATGATTTAATACATACTGTTCCTCCTGGGGAGGCACATCTCCAAGGAGGACACGTTGCAGGGCCAGGAGCTCCATGTAGGCACTCCCAACTATGCCTACATGTCTCTGAGCACTACAAAAAACCGTTATAATATAATAATTGAAAGGTAACAGTTGTTATTTTTGTCAGTTTCGCTTTAGTGACTCAACCGATAAACTTGATATAAATAAAAAACACTCACTCCTCCACAGACTGCCCTCTCCCTCTCCCTCTGTGTCTCGGACCCCGACAGTTGCTGGGGCCCGCCGGCGGGTCTTGCTCATTTGATCTAAAACATAGCCATATATTATGTTTATTATGTTTCTATTCTATGCTTAAAAAAATAATGCAGATTAAAAGCAGAACGCAATCTGCCAGTCCACATTATAAAAAAAAATAAGCAGATTATGAGCAGAAAAAACAGAGCCACCAGTCCCGCCAGTCCAGTTTCACAATCAACCAGTTTTAATGTCTGAATGCAGTGAAAATAATGATAATAATGTTGACAGGGAAATTAATGACGCTTTCGAATAAGATATGTAAGTAGGTAGTAAGTTATTGCCGTGCAAATAGAAAGATGTGCTAAATAGCGTATTATTTATGTGCAGTGCAGAACAAATCAACTGAATGCTTAAATAAAACGCTAAAATAGTGCTAAACCAACACAAAAAAATATAAGCCAAACACGCCAGGTAAACCCAAAAATCCTACACCGAAAGCTCGTCTGCACAAACCTTACATTTACGAACACTATCGGTCATCCAAGTGCCAAGCACTTGAACGCTGCGTATGATGTTATCCATTTCGTTGAATCTGTTAAAATATATCCGTAATTGATTTTTTGTTCATAACTAAATACTTATTCCAGATAGTTCATTTCATGAAATAGGGGCGTCATTACTCCTGTAAAAAATTTCTACAGTCCGAAAACAAATCAGAAACCGGTCGTAAACAAACTCAAATAGCACTTGTCAATTTCTTTTGCTAAATTCATCAACTTTAGAGAAATAAAAAGTATGATACACCATTGTAACTAGAAAAATTATTAGAAATATACAATAAAAAACAAAAGTACTTACGACATTATTAGGAGCAATTCACCGTTTCACACTGACATGCCAGTCTTCAATTCGTTGTCAAAACCATAGAGTATTAAAAAATGCACCGCACTTGGTTTCAGAGCCATCTATAATCCTTATTGTGTATTAAAAGCAACTGAAAGAGCCGTACTGAAACGTTCGGGCGACTATGAATACCAAACTTTTTTCCGGTTGTACGTCTGGGCGACTATGGCAGTCGCTCTGTACCATTCAAACGCTTTTTTAGCTGTGAAAAAGTTCAAAAGGCTTGGTACTATTTTGTTATATTTTTACTCTGTTTTATTACGCGTCTTTTTATAGCAAATACTCAATGCCGAACGTCGGCCATCACTATGTAGTTTCAGGGTGTTTGAAGGATCCTTCAGAGAAAAGGACAAGTTATTCATATTTTAAATAACCACGACATTATAGTGTCTTTACAGATTGATAGATAGATGGCGCTATTAAGACTTAACATCTGTAGATCTTTTATGCTATTAAACTAATTTCGTCCAATGACGGTAGATGGCGCTAGCCGTTTATAATTGACGATAGAGGTGAGTAGATTGAAGCTTCCTGCGCTGCGGCTGTACAGCTGGCGAAGTGACTACCTACGTGTTTCCAAATCAGGAATTCAGATTCGGAATTCTGTGAGACTAGCGCACACTTCTGGTTTTTGTATTCGGAATTTTATACGACCAGTACGTATAGAAACGCTTGTGAAAGCACACGTTAACATGGAAGACGAGGACGAATTGATTGCAAGCCAAGTCCTTTACGTCTTTATTGTGATAGTACGCATTATAAATATCCCTTATGCATGGACATTGTTCCATCGGCATAATTAAATTTTCGGAACACATTTTGTTACTTACGACGACGACGACCGACGGGTCGATAGGCGTCCACTCGTTACAAGGCTCGCGTGGTTCGAATTGAAATTTCCGTACGTGTACGGGGGACGAGCCAAAATGTACGCGAGCGCTGCGCTCGGGATGACGTCTTTGGTATTTTTTTTTCGTTCTCACGATCGGAACGCATAGAACCGAACGTTAGGTTTTTTTCCGTTCGGAAAAAATGAGAAAAATGTGCGCCTTGTTGAACATTTTGTATGTAAGCAGAGCATTCAGGTTTCCGAATCTGAATTCCTGATCCGGAAACCTGATTCAATTTAAAAAAAAATCAAATTCAATTCTGAAACCGAATATATTATGCGACCGGCCCAACACATGTGTAACAACCGAATATCGTAATGACTAGTGTGTAGAGACCCTTACAGACCCTTATTTTACGATGCTTTCGAAACAATAGAGACGAACAGATAAGCCAGGCAGCGATCGTAAAAGGTTTTAAAAATTGAAAAGACTCGCATAAGCGGCGCCCGCACCTGGTAAATGTACGAAAACCGCACAGGTGAGTTTGCCGCACTAATTGCGTCGCAAACGAAGGGTACTTGTTCTCCCCACCACTGCGATATTTTTTTTTTGTTCTAAACTATACCTGGGAACCCCCTAGTTACGGAGATATTTGGGGTCAAAAATCCAAATTTGTAAAAACTGCTGTTTTTGTAAAAACTAGTTTTTCAGTTTATAATTTTAATTAAATTATCTCCATGACCTATCTACTATTCAAAGCATCTACTAGCACAATGTTTTAAGAGTGCTACATTGAGTTTTACCATAAAATAAAATTTTAGACCCCAAAAAAAAGTCGTTTCCCAGCAAAAATTTTTGCGTGGGGTACTTAGTTTGATGTACAGAATGCTTGGTTGACGTATGTGTAAAGGGTTAATTTACACCCTGTATATTTCTTCATCCGAATTGAGTTCAAAAGCAATCAAAACTTTAAATTCATTTTCAAACGTCTTGATAGCTGTGAATCCAGTATGACGACAACTAGACATGTTATTTTCAGGATCTTTCATGGAACTGGCAAATTCTGATAATTTTGTTGATGATTTTAATCATTATTACTCAGTAAATAAACATTTGTTATTGCCGCGAATCCTATTTTATTTAACATACGACTTGACACTGACCGGCAAATTTCAAAAAACGTAAGAATACTTGAATTTCGCGGGCTACAGCTCACCTAGAAAACCTGAAAAAATACAACGATATGTCCCCATAATATTTTATTAAAGAAATTTCTTTAAATTCCTAACCGTTGAGGAGTTGTACTTTCCATCATCAGCGCATCCACATGAGATTATGATTATCAGACACAAATACATGAACAACTTAAAAAATTATATGAAACCAGTGGCTATAAAATTTGAGAGTTGCCCTCAATTTCCCTGGGGATCCTCAATATCCCATCATCAGATCCTCACTTGGTGACAATGGGACCACTTCGGGAGTATACTCTTTCGAATACAAAAATAATTTTGAAAATCGGTAACACGTTTACTGCGGCTAGTAAAATCATAATTCTTCATCTGGTGCGGCGGGCGGGCCAAAATGCGCCCCCAATGATATTTCCGCCAGTGCGTGGCAGGTCTTTCTAGACTGCCCACCAGCACTAGGTTAGATTAAATTGCTATAACTTTGTGGAAACATAATCTATATATATATTTTTTTTATTGTTAGAATGACCTTGAACCTAACTTCCTTAGGTTGGATTCGCCCCGGGATCTGCCAAACAGGAAATGAGAAATAAAGCCGGAAAAGCGGCAGGCCGATGTCGACCTGAACCGCACTAGAAAGTAGTGATGGGACAGAGAAAAATAAGGGGATATCGAAAATAAAACAGAATTATCGTAAAAGAACTGAAAAATGTTTTTATTTACTTATGCCGTTCTTGGAAACATGTTACGCAAAGGTTTTGGTTGCATTTCCTGCAATATTTTTTTTATTTTCTTAACTTTTTTTTTGCTTGGGTACTATTAAAGGTTTTCCGCAGTCTGTCGTAGCACCCTGCACAATTTCTTCGTTTCGCGCTCATCTCAAGGACATGGTCACTGTCCTTAGGTTTTACTTGATTTTCTGAAATGTAATTTTTTTTCTTAATTCCGTGTGATTTATTAACCATTTATGAGTTTTACCACAGAACTCGGGAAACTGAACAATCGAAATATGAAAAAAAAATTTGGCCCTCCCTTACAAAACTGACAACCAGCTGATTAATTTACTATTACTACGGGAGGTCCAACGATTTTTTTCATACTTCGACCTATGTTCTTTGGGGAAAGTTGTTCAGTTTCATGAGCACATTCACCTCCTTCAGGTTTGATACCCCCCTTCCGTTACACGCTGTCTAAGGACATTTTAAATTAAGTGAAAATATTCGTGTGTATATGGGTGTGTTCTAATCATTAAACTAAACAACTTTCCCCAATAAACATGGGTCGAAATATGATAAAATAATTTTATCCTTTGCATGGGAGGCCCAATTTTTTTTTCATATTTAACCCATGTTCCTTGGGGAAAGTTGTTCAGTTTCATGTGTAGAGCACGCCCTGAATAGAATTTGCACTTAATTTAAAATGACCTTATACAACGTGGGGTAACTCAGCCCATGTTACTGAACAATTTTTGTTCTAAGACTTTTGGAATTCGTCAAAAAAAAAATTGGTTTTTCGTACAATATGAGAAATTGATCGGGCCCCTCTGTATGAAAAACTTTTTTTTTTGCGAATTTCCGTAAGTTTTAGAACAAAAATTGTTCAGTAACATGGGCTGAGTTACCCCACGAGAGGTTTTGCGCATTTGGAATTACATGTTGTATAGGTGTTAGGGTTAATCACCGTTGTCCTTCCTTTTTCATAAGGAACCCATGTTGAAATCTTAAAAAAAAAAAAAAAAATTTTCATAGAAAAAAATCAGATTCAGATTATCATTGTATATGGGAAGGCAAACTTTTTTTTTGAGATTACGACATTAGTCCCATGGCGGCATGGAGACAGCGACTGTCGCAACCCCGTGCAGGGCACGCCACGATAGTGGCGGTAAGTCCCCTCTTTGAGGAGTGGCTTGAGAGGCGCCACGGCGCCCTCACCTTCCGTCTGACGCAGGTCCTCACCGGACACGGTTGTTTCGGGAGGTACCTGCACCGAATCAGGCGGGAGGAAACGCCCGGATGCCACCATTGTGAGGATCGGCCGGAGGACACGGTGGAGCACACAGTGGAGGTGTGCCCCGCTTGGGCGGAGCCCCGCCGTGTTCTCGTAGCGGCGATCGGCGGCGGCGACCTCTCGCGCCCGCTTCTGCGAAGCAGTGATGCTGGCGAAGGAGGTGGCGGAACGCGAGAGGGAGAGAACCTCTCGTCCCAGCCGCCGCGGGAGGCGCTCCGGGCGTCGGGGGTCCCGCGATGACCTCCGGCCACCGTAGACGCGGGCCTGTGGACGGTGAGTGATGGGCTGACTCGCCGTCCGTCCGTCTCACGACGAAAACAGGCCGTGTCGACGGCGCGTTCGTGTTCCACGCGCGCCTCAAAGAGATGTCAGCAACATGGGAGGGGCCCGAAAGGGCCGACGCCTGTCGGGGCCGCGGGTAGTCCAACGGTTATCGCGGCCTCGACATAGAGGGCGAAGAAGGAACATGGGTGGTTTTTAGTCAGTAGAAGTCTGACACTCCCTTTCGCTCTGCCCAAGAGCGGGAGGGGTTATTCGATGATTTTACACCCACCAAAAAAAAAAAAAAAAAAAAGTCCCATAGGGAAAGTTGTTGTATAAACGATACTGAGTTACCTCCTTAAAGGACAACAGTGATAACCCTAACACCCTGTATATACAAGGTGGAGCGGGACGATAGACATTCCTTTAAATCGTCATATATAAAAAATCAATCAAATCCAATGAATACTTTAGCCACAGGAAACTATTTTTTTGATTTTCTTATTTTTCAACATGATGTAGATCTGAGTCCGTAATAATAGGTAAACATTGTAAGGTCAAAAACTTGTGCAAAAATATACGATTTTACTTTCTACGTCTCAGTATGCTTGAAAGACAGAGAAAGATGTCATAAGATTCCACTCTGACGCACCCCGCCCAGTCCCACAAAATACTACAATTAGAAAGAAAATCAAAAAAATAGTTTCCTGTGCCCAAAGTATTCATTGGATTTGATTGATTTTTTGTATACGGGTAAAGAACATGACACTCTTCACGTGATTTAAAGGAATGTCGATCGTCCCGCTCCACCTTGTATAGGAATATAGTTATGTATATATGGTGTATAATATAGTGGTAACAGGGCCTAATGCCTATTTTGTGCAATCAGGTAGACCACGTAAAGTGTTATCTTTATGATAAATGCAGCTGATTGACCCGAAATAAGAACTCGCATCATGTGTTATTGAGTTAGTAAACAGTGCCCTAACATACCATAATAGAAGCAGTAGTGCAAAAAACGCCATACATTGCTCACAGAAAAATAGCGGAGTCAGCACAAAGCTCATGCACGAAGACCATGCGCAGCCACCGTAACACTGGTAATATGTTCAAAATAATGACAATAGTTACCTGTTGCAGATGTAGAACGTCTGACGATGTTGAAACACGGTAATGTAGGAATCGCCTTCAAAAATGATCTACATATGCCTACAGTGATGTTACACGTCATATACTTACTATCAGAGCATATACTTTTTCCAGTTAATGATTGCATTATTGCCTCTGTAAATTCTTTTTTTGAAACCTTCTTATCATTTTTCATGTTGTATGTGATCCACGCGTTGACTAACGCCATGCCAAACAAATATTCCATACCCACTTTTCTGAACCATTTGAGCCCTCTTTTTAATGTAGAATAGTATGAAGATATTTGGTCGCTGAAGTCAACTCCTTTTTTGTTGTTATTATACGTTAAGCCTTTTTAACCAATTTTATAACTCTGCCAATTTTCGCAGATGTTTAAATATTCTGATGTCTGTATAATAACTTCTTTGTTTTTTATTACCTTTTCAATGTGACCAAACACTCTATCTGCAGGCATGAAGGAGTGGCCTGGGACAGGAAATATCAATTCTACAGTTTTCCCTGTTTGGGGTGAACAAGTAGTCAGCCAGTGAGCACACATTGCAATCAAAGTGCTATTCTTATTTTGTGAACCGCACCCATCAGCCATCAGTCTTATTTTGTCAATGTTACTGAAGTCCACATGGGATGTTAGCTGATAAAACACAGCTGAAGCTATGTCGTTTGAAGACTTCGAATGTGTATTCTCCGTCCACGTATAGCAAAACTTATTTTGTTTTGGAATTTTATTTGTGCTACATTACAATGGTCAAGTTATACATATACAGTTGCCGACTGGAGTACGCAATTTGATCTGGCACTTTCGGGAGAACTTGATTCTTCTGGCAGTCGAAGGACATCGTTACCAGTTTCCTTCTGCTCTCGTAAATACTCATAGAAGCATTTTGCTTTAAGTTTATGGATTCGCAAATAAGCCATAAGTTTTACTTTTTCAGACTCAACTTTTTCTTTCTTAATCTTTTCCAATAACTCAGTACATTTACTGCACACATCAACGCGCGGCGCATAGAATCCAATATTGTAGTTTCTGTTAAAGATGTTCCTGAAATAGCATTCTTTGACCATTAAATTCGTGTCATCCTTTTTTGCTTCCTGGTACATGCGCCACATCTTTTTTATATTGAGTTCGGAGGCGATATATTTTCGTTCTGATGTTGAAGATCTACAGTAATGCGACTCAATGCATTTGAAGGTTTCAATAAATCTCATGACACTTGAGCTTTTTTGGCAATTTTTTTTTTGTGAAGTTCTATCTCCGCCTCGGCGGTCTTCAGGTAACTCTCCAGTATTTAAAAATCTTTTTGAAATTGACCTTAGCCTATGAACGCCAATGTTGAGGATCATTAAGAAGACTGTTTGGCAAACTCTGAGTAAGCGGTAAGGTTTAGTATATGTTTTGACATACATTGCAGTAAATCTTTCTGTTTTTTTGCGTTGTCCAACCTTGCGTCTACGAAGAACCGGAGCTTTCACTTTGAGGTAACTTAAAATAAAATTGTCTTGGTGACGTTTTTCTTTTTTTCTCAAAAAAAGCTGCATGAAATTTCCTGATATCTTGGGGGTTTAAGGTGAAAGCGTCAGGATAGCCGCGAAATTCAAATTTTCTTACGTTTTTTGCAATTTGCAGGCCAGTGCTAGGTTGTATGTTGATTGAAATGTTGGACGCGAGTGTAAGACGTATGTAGTTACAGAATTATAATCATCAAAATCATCAATACAACCCTCCAAGTTCATATAATTCGAGGAATGACTTTGACCTCGAAAAAGTCGTTCCTCGAATTATATGAACTTGGAGGGTTGTATTGATCAACATACAACCTAGCACTGGCCTGCAAATTGCAAAAAACGTAAGAAAATTTGAATTTCGCGGCTATCCTGACGCTTTCACCTTAATTCCTTACATTTAAAGACTCCTGCCTTTTTATGGTTGCATTTTGCAATTATTTTACTAAGATTAGGTGGGTGTTTTGCAGCATATCTGTAACAATAAAAGATAAAGATCATACATTTCATACAAAATTGCCACATTTAGTATTTAGCAGCCTGTAGTTGGAACCTGTCCCATCGGTTTCGTACGTACTGCGTTTCGCAATGTTATAAAAACGCTCACAACACATTATTCGTCCAAACATCCATCGAACCCATAACCTCAGGATATGAAACCAGCTAGAGATAATACTCTTCAAGTTAAAAAAATAATTATTAGAATCGGTTCAGAATTGGCGACGATATCGCGTAACATAGGCACACACAAAAACTACAACCGAATTGAGAACCTCGTCCTTTTTCGTTTTTTTTTTAAATCGGTTAAAAAAATGAAAAGTGAAATAAAACTGAACACCATAAGGAAATCCTGTGAAAGGAGCGCTAATGTCTTTGCGTCGGCGTCAGATATTTATATTATACCTACGTCTTGCCTAAGCCTATCCAAATTGTAACCGTTTAGGCAGCCCATAAAACTTACCTTTCTTGCTTTTTCTTGTTGCGTTTCCATTGATTTTCGTTGCGAGATCGCTTCCTTGCATTTTGTATTTTAGCAATTGGATAGTGTAGGTTTTGAATCTCAGTTGTCATTCTTTCTGACTTTTTGTATGTGATAGAGGCGGTTTTGACCGTAACTGAATTTATAGAACCATAGATAATGTGATAAAGTGTCACCAGATACAAAAAAGCACATTTTATTTTTTAATGGACAGTTGCGGATTTGCACTTAGACCCCTTTTTTTTTTTGGTGGGTGTAAAATCATCGAATAACCCCTCCCGCTCTTGGGCAGAGCGAAAGGGAGTGTCAGACTTCTACTGACTAAAAACTACCCATGTTCCTTCTTCGCCCTCTATGTCGAGGCCGCGATAACCGGTGGACTACCCGCGGCCCCGACAGGCGTCGGCCCTTTCGGGCCCCTCCCATGTTGCTGACATCTCTTTGAGGCGCGCGTGGAACACGAACGCGCCGTCGACACCTGCCTGTTTTCGTCGTGAGACGGACGGACGGCGAGTTAGCCCATCACTCACCGTCCACAGGCCCGCGTCTACGGTGGCCAGAGGTCATCGCGGGGCACTTAGACCCCTCATGTAGGCTTTTTTATATCTTCATTCGTCTTCTTATTTTTTTTGCCAGTGTTGACAAGCACATCTTTGTCCTCTTTGAGAGTAGATAGCATTAGAAGTTGCCTTTTGTCAACCCATTTAATAACTTTAACGCCATTTTTATTCATAGCTCCTTTGATTTCGCCCTTCTTCAACTTAAGTGACACTATCTCCTTAGGTAGCCCTCTTCGATTTGATCTTAAAGTACCGCAATAACGGGTTTTGTGAGATAGGAGTTCTTCCGCCAATTTAATTGAAGAGTAGAAATTGTCTGCAATTACTACACGACATTAATTTGTTCTCCAGCCATTGAATGAGTTTCAGTACGGTGACTTTACCATGATTTTGTTCACGGCCATTTTCTCCCTTTCCAGAATAATTATTGAATTATATGTATACCCTTCTGGAGTGCCTAACTTGTATATTTTTTAACACCATACTTGTGTGATTTGTTTTTAATATATTGTTTGAATTTCAGCCTGCCACGCCATGGTATCATTGATTCATCTATAACACAACGAATTTACCGGGCGTTAATACTTTTTGGAATCTGCTGTTGAGCATAATAGCCAAATCATGAATTTTCTTCAACTTATTTGTATTGTGGATGGCTGACGAATCATCACAAAAGCTTGTTGCCTCGCCTTTCTGTCAATGTTCTACATCTGACTGCGAATATGAACAATCTGCACATCACATCTTATGGGAGTGTAGTCTTTGGGAGAATGAACGTAATATTATGTTAAACAGGTTACATCCGGAGTTATTTATTACACGGACCTTGTAGAAACTAGAACAAATTTCCGTGCGTTCAAGCATTTTTGTCATACCTATTATTGGAATCAAATACACACATCAAAAGTGTCTAGGGATCAAGCATTTTTATGCGGATTTCTTGAGATTGAGATGTGGCTTTGTAATAAATTTATGATTTTATAAATTTATATGGATCCTTTTTCCAGTCATCTCCCGCGCGGCAACGGCGACGCATGTCGAGTGTTAACGAGTGTGACTAACAAAAGTATAAACGATGTCGAGTGTTGTTAAGTGCAACAGCTGTAACATAATTATCAATGAACCTCTTGCCTTCATCCAAAATAAGATGCAGGTAATGGACGAGGAAAGTCTCGTACGTATCTGTGTAACGGCTTTTACGAGTGAAGAAATCGAAACGGCTAAAACTTTGCTGTTCGATGCGGTGTCACTGTCATCACAAAAGAAAACAAGGAAACGCGAGGGTAAGTCTCAGCGGGATGCTGATGATATTATTCAGGTCTTTAAGAAAGTAGATCCAGATAAAACCCCTATTTTTGTAGCAAGAGATCTACATAAACTACCGCCGATTACCTTTGATCATATAGATGCGACTAAACTATTGAAGGATATCCTGCTTTTACAAAACGATTTAAAGCATATTAAGGATAACTACGTGACAAAGGAGCAGGTAGCTCTGGTTGCAACAGAAATATATGACCTTAGACAATTACCGTTATATGACAATAAATATTCAAATTGTAATGTAACGAAAAAACGGGGTGCAGGTTTATTAAATAGTTTTGACTGCGACAGTGGCCCAATGGGATTAGTAGAAAACATCGATCACAACGAAAATCGTCGAAATTATGCCGGAGAAAGCAGTAACAATAACGATCTATTGATAAAAATACCCGCTTCCGAAAAAAGCGAACATAGTTATTTACCTATGCAGCGGCAACAATCGATACAGAAACCTGTTTCGCCCGGTATTGGTGCTTCGAAACGGCCAGCTGTTTGCGCGTTCGATGAGTCACAGTCACTGCTTAATACTTCGGTGAATGTAAACAATAGCGCGGACGATGTTATGCAAACAAAGCCAGTAAAATTAAATGATGCGCATATTGATAAATGGACTACAGTTGTAAATAAGAAGTCTATAAAAAGACAAAACAGAACAATTGGAAGGATGGGACGTGGCTCAGATAATTTTGAATTAAATTTTAAAGCGGCTGTTGGAAGTAAGATTCCACTTTTTATCACCAACATACATAAAGACACCAGTGATCAAGATATCACTGAGTTCATCTGCAGAAAATCTCAAGAAAACGTGACGATCATAAAACTTAAAATTAAGAACGAAAAACATAATGCTTACAAACTTTTTGTGCCAAAACATAAACTTAAGATGTTTTTAGATGATCGCTTTTGGCCAGAAGGTGTAATATACCGTCGTTTTGTTCACATTAAAAACAAAGGAGTGGACACTCCAGAACGGATGGAGGCAACTACCAAAAATGTTATCTAATGGCAATTACGAATACAGATATCGAGCATAACACCATCCTTGCCTCGTTCAATTGTAAGTCGCTTAAGAGGTCGATGGAAGGAGTACGTTCATTATGTAAAGAAGTGGACATAATTGCTCTTCAGGAGACATGGCTGCTGCCACATGATCTGTCGTGCTTATCACGAGTCGACGACGAGTTCGGCAGCACAGGGACGTCTGCAGTCGACACCTCGGCGAGAATGTTAGTAGGTCGGCCTTACGGTGGTGTCGCGTTGCTGTGGAGGAAAAGTGTATTCGGGTGTGTGTGTGTAGTTCCGTGCGGTAATCCACGTATCGCTGCAATAAAGGTATCGCTGAATGACCGCGTCATACTAATATTTAGTGTGTACCTGCCTGTAGACAGTGCGGAAAATTTGACTGAATTCACGGATTGCTTAGGAACTATAAGTGCCATTATTGAGGAAAGTAATGTGGAATCAGTTATTATTTTGGGTGATTTTAATGCGCACCCTGGTCAATTGTTTTTCAGAGAGCTCGATAGTTTTTGTTGTGAACAGGAATGGTTATGTGTAGATTTAAATAACATGAGTTCTGACACCTATACCTTTATTAGTGAAGCCAACGGAAGTAGGAGATGGCTGGACCATTGTGTGGTCACTAAAGCAGCCTTACCATTAATAACAAGTGCATATGTAAGGAACGACATATATTGGTCTGACCATTTTCCGCTTCTCATAAAATGTAACTTGAATTTAATTAAACATAAGCAGTTGTATTCGTGTGGTCAAGTTTCGGACGGTGTTAGGTGGGGGGAAAGATCGGCCGCACAAATAGAACAGTTCTCACGTATATGTGGTAATCACTTACGCAATATAGATTTCCCGGTGCAATTTGAATCCTGCAGTGGGAAGTTCTGTACTGAAACTAGCCATAAAGTAGTGATTGATGAGTTGTACAACGACTTAGTGCAATCCTTGAGATTAGCATCTGGTTCCACACACCAAAAGAAGCCTAGGTATCGTAAATGTGTGGCAGGTTGGAACAGACACGTTGGTAGTGCGCACAGGGAGGCCCAGGCTAAATTCAATATGTGGGACTTGCACAGCAGACCATCAACAGGGCACCTTTATGAAGATATGATAGAAGCGCGGAAAGTTTTTAAAAGTAGGCTGAAATGGTGTCAAAATAATCAAGAGGAAATTAAAATGGACATACTAGCCCGGCACCTCGCCAAGTCTGACTTCCGTAGTTTCTGGAAATGTACCAGTAGGATGAATGCGGCCAAGGGGCTCCCTGTGAGCGTTGATGGGGTTACAGAACCACACTTAGTGGCCGAACTGTTTAAAGACCATTTCATGGTTCGATCACTATTGGCGGGACCACCGCAGCCAGTGATCAATGCTGAGGCCCAAACAGGACCAGTCTCAACCCTTATCACAGCTAAGGACGTCAGAGTAGCTCTTAAAAATATGAAAAGAGGGAAATCTCCGGGTCATGATGGTCTCAGTATCGAGCATTTGCAGCATGCAGGTTGCCACCTACCTAGGGTGTTAGCACTTCTTTTTAACATGTGTATCGCGCACTCTCACCTGCCTGACAGTATGATGAAAACGGTGGTCGTACCAGTAATTAAGAACAAAACTGGAGATGCATCCGATAGGTCGAATTATAGACCCATCTCTCTCGCAACTATTGTGGCTAAGGTGCTTGACAGTGTGCTAAACGTGCAGCTGGAAAAACATTTGCGGCTGCACGATGCACAGTTCGGTTTTCGACCTGGTTTATCCACCGAAAGTGCAATAGCTTGTCTTAAGCACACTGTCAGGTACTACAGTGACAGGAGTACACCAGTTTACGGGGCGTTCCTAGATCTCTCCAAGGCCTTCGACCTGGTCTCATACGACATTCTCTGGAATAAGTTAAAGGCTACAGGTATCCCCAACGAGTTGCTGAACGTTTTTAAGTACTGGTACGACAACCAAACAAACGTTGTAAGGTGGGGGAATGAGTCGTCTGTACCATACAGGTTGGAGTGTGGCGTGAGGCAGGGGGGATTAACTTCCCCAAATCTTTTTAATCTGTATCTGAATGCACTGATCGAGGAACTCAGCAGCACGCATGTGGGCTGCTTTATTGACGGGTTGTGCTTTAACAACATCAGCTACGCCGATGACATGGTGTTGCTGGCTCCCTCGGTGAGTGCACTCAGAAAATTGGTTGGGATTTGTGAGACCTACGCTGCTAACCATGGGCTAAAATATAATGTAACAAAGTCAGAACTCATGGTCTTTAGGGCTGCTGGTAAGAAATGTCCAGAAACAGTACCACCTATTAAAATTAATGACGTTCCGATTCTTCGGGTACACCGTTTTAAATACCTTGGACATTTCATTGCTGACGACCTTAAAGATGATGCGGATGTTGAACGGGAACGCAGAGCATTGGCGGTGCGGGCGAATATGTTGGCCCGTAGGTTCGCTCGATGTACAGATGCGGTCAAAATCACGCTGTTTAAAGCATACTGCACATCTCTGTACTCGAGCGCCCTATGGATCAGCTGTACTAAACGTGCAGCCAATGCTTTGCGTGTTCAATACAATAACGCTTTCAGGGCACTGTTGCGACTGCCACGATATTGCAGTGCATCTGCAATGTTTGCACAAACCAGGGTGGACAGCTTCTCAGCTGTAGTGCGTAAGAAGAATGCGTCTCTTCTCGCCAGATGGCGTGGCAGTAGCAATGGCCTCTTGAGCGTTATTGCTGATAGGCATGATGAAAGCCCCATAGTGAGGCATCTAATTAAAACCACCTTATCTGTAGTAGTATATAAGTACTAACATAGTTTTTATAAGCTTTATTGTTACTAACATTCTAGTATTGTAAGTACTTCTTGTGTAATTGTTTTGTGAATCGTGTTTGTTTGTTATTATTAAGTACTAACATAGGCTAAGTTATATTGTTACTAACACAGTGGACCTCTGTAGTCTGTTTAATAAATAAATTATTATTATTATTATTATTTTTGGTGCATTTCATAATTTGAATCAGGAACTGTGAATCAAATTCGAGTAAAAGATGAAAATCAGCTGTCAATATTTTCCCTATAAAAACATACAACGCATTGAAGACATTATTAGTGCTACTGTTTCCCTACTACTGATTAAAACCAACGTTATTATGGAGCGGCGACGTCATTTAAGCAGGGAAGAAATGCTCAGAGCCGTGGGAATGATAGAAGCTGGTTCCCGGCAACGTACTGTGGCTTTAGCTCTGAATACAAGTCAGAGTGTTATCAGTCGACTTTGGACACGTTACCGAAGCACTGGTACCGTGGCTGAGCGCCATGGAGGACGGTATCGCTGCACCACACGGAGACAAGACCGATACATTCAAATCTTAACTCGAAGAGCTCCAACAATAACCGCCATGATGTTAGCCGTGAGGCTTCATCACTCTTCAGGGAACTTAATTAGCAACCAAACAGTCAGAAACCGCTTGCATGAAGTGAACCTTCATTCCCGAAGACCGCTACGGGTACCACCTATAGCAATCCACAATCGTAGGATTCGATATCAATGGGCTCTTGAACACAGAAATTGGGCAGAAGAACAATGGCGTTTCGTGTGCTTTTCTGATGAGTCCCGTTTTGGTATGAGACCGGATACAAGACGTATACGACACTGGAGAACCCCTGGACGCCAACAGCGATTAAAATCCTGCCAGGAAGTCCATCCTTATAGTGGTGGAACCATCATGGTATGGGCGGGTATTTGGATCGGCGGAAGAACTGAGTTGATTTGGATCAGAGGCAACCTCAACGCTCAAATTTATGCTGAGACGATGGTATCAGACGTCATCGTTCCTCTACAAGTGCAAATCGGTCCCTTATTTCAGTTAATGCATGATAATGCACGACCGCACAGCGCAAGAGTTGTAAGACAGACTCTCGCCGCAGCTAACATCAATGTCCTGCCCTGGCCTGCTCAGTCGCCAGACTTGAACCCGATTGAGCATGCATGGGATATGCTACAGAGAAGAGCTCTGCCGAATATGGAGGGTATCCAGTCGCAAGAAGACCTTTTTTTGTTGTTGCAACGAACATGGGCGGCCATTCCACAGCGTGATTTGGATGAACTCATTTTGAGTATGCCAAACCGATGTTCTTGTGTTGTTAGTGTTCGCGGTAGAAACACGGATTATTAATTGTTTAAGTTACCCAATAAAATTTTAAAGAAAACTGTTATTTCAGTCTTTTTTTCGAACTTTAATGTTAGTGGTTCAAATGTCAAAAATGCCTTTATTAGGAAAATGGCAAATTTCTTTATTAATGCAAAGGTGACTTGGTTTATCGTTACTGTGACAAACGAAAACACTTTATTTGATGAATCCTTAAAGAAAATTTTAATTAATATCAATCAGGAGAAAAGTTATTGCAAAAATATATGTTGATCCCTAGACACTTTTGATGTGTGTATAACAGCTCACAACTTAGGACCCAGTAATATGAATGACAATAATATCCGTGGTGCTAGGCAACTGGGCTTATCCCAGTTGTATACGTCCCTGTGTGCCTATTGGCCTTGTTCAGTTCTGTCTCCTGCTGATATGGAGGGAAGTGAAAATTATGTTTTTCCTACTCCTCCGCTATTCTTTTCTGATTAATTTCGTTGCGGGATCCAAGACAGTTAAATCGTTTCTCTGGGACTTCGTCGGGCTTCATTATCTCGGCGCTTTTCTTGTGGTCGCCACTGTTGATTCTGGCTTACAGGAGTTACAGTGGTTCGGGAATAGTGTGGCGGGCTTGTCCCATAAAAAAAAAAAAGAATCATCACAAAAATGCCAGAATTTAATAATAGCAGAAATCTATCCCGATTCATTACAGATACAATATGTTCGTTTCGATATATTGATTTTGTAGTCATTTATATGAGGTACTGAATTCAGTGCCCCCGGAATTCCGGCTCTCTATTCTTTAATTATAAAAAGTACAACTCAATCGTTTTATTGGCTTTGGTGGATTCGAATTATTTATTTACTGTGATTGACGTAGGTTCTTACGGCCGTGAAAATGATTCTACCATTTTTTAATCTTCAATTCTAGGCCAGAAGCTAAATAAAGAAGCCCTTGATTTGCCGGAAGAAGAACTGGTATTTGGTGGACCCAAAATGCCATATGCGATTTTAGCTGATGAGGCCTTCGGTATTCATCGAAAGGAGATTGGCAGAAACCCATGTATTTTCAGTATCACATACAGACTTACCGTTTCATAGAATGATTATATGGATTTGAATGCTACAATAGTGTATAACAAAATATGTAATGGTAAGATATACATTAGAGTTGGGGATATTGAATTGATTTATACATAACCTCAAAATGGACTACCAAAAAAAAAACTTAATGTTAACCAAGGCAGACCCTATAAGATCACACATTTCAATCAGATAATGTGGATAGATTGTACTCTATTAATTATAGAAGGATTTTTGTGTTAAGTACTAGCAAGATTTTAAAGTAGGGTGTTCTAAGTTGAGATAAGACAACGGCAATTATAGATAAGAAGATTTTGAATTATTTTAGGTCATCCAATTGCTTTGACGTCACTTACAATAGTAAGTCTGCGTTTCCACCAGAGATGAGCGAGGATGCGTAGCGAGGGATGTGTGTGAAACTAACCAATAATGTCGCTTTTTTTTTACAGATTGAGCAATTCTAGCTATGTGATTGGTTAGTTCCGCACACATCGCTCGCTACGCATCCTCGCTCATCTCTGGTGGAAACGCAGACTAATAACGTACCGTTTGCGGGATTCGAATCCGCATCCAAGATGGGCCATGGTCCATCCACAAGATGGTCGTCAACAGGATAAAAGATAATGAATAATTTAAAATAGAATAGGTAAAAAAATAAAACCATAGTATTTATAATAACTTTTTATTCTAATGATAACAAAACATTGTCCAGAAATACCGCAGGGGGGGTTGTGCCTTCGTGTCGAGCGTAAGCTAAATACCACACCACACTCATGACATGTGAACAACAACCCACGGTTCTGAGACCTACTATACAATTGCAACAATAGCCGATGATGGCGCTCCGACCTTGCTGTTCCCTTTCAACGGCTATAAAAACAAAATATGTCTTCTGTCCCACATGACGGGATTTTATTTTTGCTCTTAACAAAAAAGGATTTTCTCCTCCTTAACTAGTCAAATCCAGCTGGTCGCGACCTATTTCTAGTGTGTAAATTCCGTGAAAGCGGAAATGTTCTCCAACGTATGATCTAGCTTGACGGATATGGTATGTGCCACACGCAAACAACACCAATTCTTGTATGGAGAGCCGTGGGAATGATATATTTGAGACATCTATGATTGGCCTGTTGGTCTAGTGGTTAGTGACCCTAACTGCTATGCCGGAGGTCGTGAGTTCGATTCCCACCCAGGACAAATGTTTGTGTGATGAGCACGATCATTTGTTCTGTGTCTGGGTGTAATTTATCTATAATATGTATGTATTTAGAAATATATAAGTATGTTTATCAGTTGTCTAGTACCCAAAACACAAGCTCTGCTTAGCTTGGGACTAGATGGCGTTGTGTGATAGTTGTGGAATATTATTATATATATTATTATATATCTATATTCGTAAACATAATATTGCGTCGATTCAGGCGCTCCATGGCTACAATCGCGGCTAATTCGTTCTCTAAAAATAAACGTTCATTTATAATATTTTATATTATTTGAGCGTTTTCTGGGTCAGTAAATCGAGTTCCAAATGCATTTAATACAGCACAAGCGATTTTTAAATCTTTCATAAGATGGGGACTCGCACGATTGAAATATTCGTGTCTGAAGATTTTGAAATCTCTCTTTATCTGGCCATTCACAGCTTCCACAACCCATCTATTAATTGTCACGCAACGCGATTGATTTCCTTCTAAAGTAGTAAGCTGTGAATGACCAGGCGTCATTGTTTCGGACATATGACCCAGTAAATGTTTATCATGCAATTTTTCCATGGAGTCCCTGAAGCCACAGTCTAATATGAATACATCATCGTCATTAAAAAAATGTATAAAAGTTTCTTCATCTAATAAATTGTTTAGTATTGTGGCATCGTTTACAGTGGCAGCATACGGACCAAACACATCTAAAATATATCCGTCACAACATACAACTAGAAATGGTTTGACTAAGTTCCGGTATTTATGGAGAGAATATGTTTTTTTTTAAATAGGTAATTCGAACTCTTTTGAGTATATATATAAGTGCCATCGGCAATTACTATAGCAGTTGTGCCATCTGTACTACTAAATAAGCCTTCTGCTAGTATCGAGTTTTTTTCACAGACTCGTTCACGGGATGTATGTCCCATTCCCTGATGCAGGGCTACAAATTCAGGCACCAAGCTCTCCCTTGCTACGATTGGTTTAATCGATATCGATTTCATTAAAAAGTTACGACAGCACATAACCTAGTGCGCGGCGCGCAAGAGTTGCCTAGATACTTACAATGATAACTCGGTGAAGTGCACCTGCTACGACTCGGGTTTTTCACTCTCTCATTGGCGCTTGTCGCTTTGTGTAAGTAAAATAGAGCTATTGAGTAGGTTCCTGCGTAGCGTCACGGGCTCGGACGGGACGGTTAACAATGAGTACTATGTGTGTGTAGTGCTCGGAATATCAGGGTTCACCCACGAGTTTTTATTGCGTAGGTAATTATGTACGTAAGATTTTTTAGTCTTTCATTCATTAGGAGTCATTGACTTTTTTCTGATTTTTCCTAAGTTAATTCTTCTCAGCGAAAGGAACGGCCTGGATAGCCACATCACATGTACCTAATATGTTTTAGAAGTAACTGAAGAAGACTTTTTTGGAATTTATTATGTAGGTACAAATCAATAAAAAATTTAAAAATGTTTTTGTTAGTTTCCATGAGAGATACCTCATCCTAGCTGTTTACTTTTCTGAAACACTAAAAAGTTATTCATTCCAATGTGCAAAGTTGAAATGACGTCATTTTACAAGGATAGTATCTAGTTTGCGTGGCTAATGTAACTAAAGTTGAGCTACACAAACTAGATACTATCGTATGATGTTAAATTGTTGAGTAACATTAAGTACCTGGATCCCATCGTCCTTTTTTATAATATCCATACGCATTTTACCAAACACGAAATCAAACCTGTCCTGATCGAATCTCACTTTCAAAACAACTACAACTAGTTAACTAGTTTATGACTCAATTACCTACATAAATATTGACAACCCTACTAATTCTTTTATCCGACACCGACCTGTTAGGTACTGAATACAATGAACGCACACATGGAACTCGTAGCGTTAGCAAAAAGTGAAATTATTTTTAGCAAGCCTTTTGTTTAACACTTGTTTCCTGACTTTCGTCTCGCTTACAAGTTTCTGTGCCACGTAAAATTGTTACGGTTTTGCTGTTATTTTATTGTTGTTTTTTATTAAGTTTTCTTGTTAATTTGTTTTTGTTGAACTTTGTACGTTGAAGTGTTTTGTGTGTTAACTCAGTTACAATGCCGAGGCACAACTATCCGCCAGAACATCTGTCAAATCCCCGCAATCAATTTTCAACTCAGTATCTAACGATGGCATATTTTGACATATTTGGATAGGCAGGTTAAAATATATCAGTTTAGTTTAAAAATTAAGAAAAATAAAGCCAGTGCTATACCAATTTGCCAAAAGTCCCAGGCATCATAAGTTTCTAACTTAATTAAACAATTAAGTGATAACATTTAGGCCAGTTTGTTTTCGCTTAACTTATTTCAAATTATCCTATCCATCATCCTAGCGTTGTCTTAGTTGCGTCCTTTAAAAACACTAAGTTCACCTACCTAATTTTGTTTGCTTACGTACAAAATAGACCTTTGATGTGTCTAGGTATCTAAGTTTCATTGATAAATACAAGTAATTCATTTTTATTCAAACCAATCATTCATATTTAAAGCTAAGAGAATGCGACGTTGTCATATTTCACGTAAGGGTGTTTTACATTAATAATCGTGACTTTGCCGAATTATTTTGTATGAAAAATGAAAAAAAATAATAACGAAGGATTGGAACATAACTCATATGCCAGTTGATTCTTTGATATGGCCTCAATCATACCCTAGAGTTATGGGATATAAAAAAAAAACACGTTGTATAGGTTAATTTGGCCTTTTTACTGGCCACAAAATAGAGCGAATGCTCTATATTATAGAGATAGAATATCACAAGTTCATATTTGTAATAATAAATTATAATTGGGCCAAAACTCAGTACAGCGCCATCTATTGACATTAGTAAAACTTCTCTACGTCCACACTAACTATTAAATTTATATATTTTTTTCTCGAAAATGCAGGCAATTTCCAGCTCGAAACTTGAGATTAGGCAGTCTATTGTGCAGTATTATCTGTGATGATTTTTTTACAGTGGTTAAATTATCTCAGATTAACCCGTGAGAAGGCGCGCCTAATTTTCTTACACGAGTAGGCGCGTGCGAGCAAATTGCTCACACTATCATAAATGTTTATATTTTTAGTGTTTCTATATTTATTGGCTTATAATGTATTTAAATAAATAACACAAGGTTTAGTAAGTAAGAAAACAAGTATTTTAATCAAAACTATTAAACATAATAGCAGCTTCTAACGCAAATAACAAAACAACCTAGTATTAATTAATTTTTTTGGCACGTTTCATAAAAATCACAATAAAAACTGTTACATAACAAAAACTAAAAAGTGTTATTCATCCATTAAATCTACACTAATGTGCCTCTCGAAACACACTGAACACATGTATTTTACATGTTCGGTGCAAAGTAATTGCTTGCACGAAGTACATGGTTTTTTTACCTTCTATTTTTACGTCTAGGACATATTGCACAAAATCCGCTTGGTTCTGGCTCCGCAACAGGCACAGGAGCCGGCACAAATCGCTTCATTAGAAATTTGAGATCTGAGGATATGTTCTCCATGCGAATCCGGCGTGAAATATGTGGTTTCACCAGCTCGAGAGCCACCTCTTTCAAGAATGTTCGTCTCTCAATCAGAGTGTTTGTGTTGGCTTTGTATATTATTTGGGCATTGATCCCAGTTATATTTTTATATTTTCCGGTTGGCGCAGTGGTTGAGTGATTGACTGCTGCGCAGCATGTCGCGGGTTCGATTCCCGCACGGAACAAATATTTGTACGACCTACAAGTATTTGTTCCGAGTCTGGGTGTTTTTCTATCTATAATATGTATGTATTTACAAAAAAAAAATGTATATAAGTAGTTTATCAGCCATCTCGTTACCATAACACAAGCATTAGGTTGCTTAGCTTGGGACTAGATGGCGTTGTGTGAAATGTCCAAGGATATTTATTTATTTATTTATATTCAAAATGGAGAAGAATAAGCGCATTGGCCATCTTGATGTGATTCTGGCAACGGAATAATCCTCTTTCTTTTGATCTACAACATCTACGCCTCCTTTTGTGGAATTGTAAAATGTTACAATCTCAGGTTTAGCTTCACTTCCAGTTTCTTGGTCTATAGCGTCGTCATTGTGAAGTGTTGATAGCATAAGGACAATCTTCTTTGTTTTTTTCTTTGGCACATATGATAAGATTATCTTATCTTCACCGAAACCAAAAATTGAACTTGGCATTGGCCTATCCTTTGTTGACAAAAAAGAAGGCGGAATCTCTTTTTTGTTTTTCCGTAGTTGTTCTGTAGGTGTTTTTCAGTTCATCAAACAACGGTATGGATGTAAAATAATTGTCCATAATTAGATTTCTTCCCGTGTTCAATATGGGTTGTGCAATTCTCTTCACTACATCAGCAGCGGAGTTACTCAAACTGAATGGCCCTGCGGGTTGTTTCCCGGCGTAAATCTCCAAATTACTTGTGTAGAAGGTTTTGGAATCTACAAGTGCATAGATTTTGATGCCGTACTTTGTTGGATATATAAACTCTAAAGGGCATTGCCCACCGTCCATAGACACTTCGGCCACGGGTGCCCACATATAAAAGCATATGGAAAAGATAATATGCAATAAAAATAATTAAATGGGGAAGGAATTGGTTTAAAAAAAGTCCGGATGTTTGAGATATAAAGGTTTTTATTTTCACATTTACAGTTTTTAACAATGCGGTATTTTATGATCTTATACATCATTTGTATCATACACAATCAGTATATCATCAAGGAATTGAGCAGGAGGCAAAATATTAGTCTGATGCCGTGCCCAACCCAAATACCATATTACCGTCATAACATGGGCACAGCATCCTACCGTTCGACGGCCAACAATACAATTGCAACAATACATTTTGATTGCACTTCTACCAGAATCATTACCACTAATTAATATATATATATAAAATATACTTTACGACTGATGTGTCGACTTGCGATTCTAGCCCTAAGTAAAGAGCAGCTAGGACTTAAGTTAATTCCTTCCATAATGCTGCTCCTGTGGTCATTACATACTTCTATCCGGTAGCAACCATTAAATCTTATATGCTCACCATAATAGGAGCGAGCTTGCTTTAATTGGTATGTGCCACAAGCAATTAATATTAAGTCGCTGTAAGTTAAAACAGGAAATTCCCTAACATTTTCTGAGTTTACATTTATATTTCTAAAGTCTGCCCTAGCTCTATTTAGATTGCGTTCCCTAACATACTCAGATAAATTATTATCTGTTTCCATATTTTGATGAACTATTTCTAGTATTTGAGCCGCATCATCCCTGTCCCTTATTTTTGTGTGGAATTTATTAATTAGAGCAGCAGCCACAGCAAAGTCTATCATCAAATGTGTAGAAGCCCTGTTAAAATAATTTTGGCGAAATATTTTAAATCCGGTTTTAAAAATGCCGTTCACCACCTCCACTACCCAACGACACATAGTCACGGCTCTGGACTTATTGGCTTCTCTTGTCGCTAACTGAGATTTACCATCAGCTGGAGACAAAGGTACATGAACCTGATAACCACAACGTTCTAATAGAGGCAATGAATCACTAAAGCCTCTATCTAGGATGAATACATCTCCAGATTCGAAAAATTGCCTCAATGAACTGGATTCATCACCAAATTCATTATTTATTATATCCGCATCTGAAGTTGTTGCAGGATAAGGGCCCAGAATATCTATGATGTAACCATCACTACACACAAAAAGGAAAGGCTTTACAAGATTGCGATATTTGTGTAATGAGTAAGATTTTTTCTGGTACAAATAATTGGAACTTTTTTCTTTTTTTTATGTATATATATGTCCCATCGGCAATTATGATGGGCCTTCTATCTTCTCCCCCATAAAGTCCATTTGGAATAAGGAGATTTCTTTGAGCTATTTATCTTTAATCTTTATCTTTAATCTTTATTGGAACAAAAACACATATAACAAATTCGTTGCGCACGTAAATAGCTGCATTAGTTGAAAACTGTGTCGCAGCTATTAACGCCCACCTCCAAGAGGAAGTCGACAGTGTTCCAGGTTTTATATCTAATACAGTAGGGGTTCAAAAAGAAAACCATAACAAACTATCTAATAATAAAGTTAAAACGTAGATGGCAAAAATTTAAAAGTAAAAATAGACAAAAATAAAATTAAAAAGTAGGTATTTTATGTTGTGCATGTGGGAGTGTTGTATGTTAGTGTAGTGCGTGTCTGTAGGGTGTAAGTGTAGAGTGTGTTTGTGGAACCTTTCCACTAGTACACTCCCGCTACGTGTGTTTGGTGTGCATGTCTACGGAAGTGAAATAATTATGGTTTGATTAATTCCTCCAATTCATCATATGTGAGAGTATGAAGCCATTGATCAACCATTCCTTTGCAATCCCGGAAAGTGCATGGGTAAATAGAAAGCACTTTATTTACTCTATTATAAAGTACAGGGCTGCGGAAATTGAACTGACGGCGAACAATTTCCAATTTAATACTTGATGTCGAGCAGACTCTGTCAGCATTACGTTTGTTTTTTCTCAAATCTGGGTCAAAAGACATGCTTAAATGTTTCCGCAATACTGTACTTAACACAAAGGAGTGCCTCACTGTTGGTAACTCCCATAGCGTGTACAGTTCGCTGGTAGGGAAACGATAGGGTTTGAAGGCCATTACCTTTAAGACAGCTCTCTGCGCCCTCTCCAAACGTAACAGAAGACATTTACCAGCCCCACCCCAGGCGGAAATACAGTACGTTAACACGGAATGGGCAAGAGCAAAATACACCGTTCTCAGGGTAGTGAAATCGGCTGAGGTCCTTAGATTTTTAAAGACAAAAATTATTTTTCTTACCCTGGACACCAGTGAATCGATCTGCTCACTCCATGTCAACGCGCTGTCGACCCAGACCCCAAGGTATTTTATTGTATCCGTGCGCAAAACTTCGGGACAGCCACAGGTGGCAGTGTTAATAGTATGACACGCATGAGCTGTCAGACGGAACGGTGGGGCTGGCTGTGACGCTTTCCTTGGACTAAAGGTTATAAATTTGGTTTTATCCAAGTTGAGGGTGAGCAAATTCTGTGTGAGCCATCTCATAGTAACTCGCAAGGCTGACTCTGCTCGAATTCGAACCTCGTTCCAGTCACTGCCACGAACCAGGATTACAGTGTCATCAGCGTAAGTAATTAGTTTGGAGTTTTCACATATAGGTATTTCCACCACACACTTACCCAAATTTTTATTTTGTACATATCCTAACTTAGGTCTAAACACTGTTTTTATACACTAGTAAAAATTACTGCCTGTTTTCTCTCAGGGCATCAGCAATATTATTAAGGGCACTTGCCACAGTTTGAGAGCCTTCTCTTATGGCTGCTGAAAGTTGCTCCATTTGTTCTACAGCTTGAGATAAGGCCCTTGCTGTGACAGTCTCTGCTTCAACCCTCTTCCTCTCTATATCTGCGTATCTCTCCTGGCTTTGATCTAACATAGTCCTTGATCGGACACGCTGTCGTGAGGGCATGCAGGCATAACTGAAAACTAAAAAAAATAAAATTTATTTAAGTAGTTATATCATCATGAATGGCTTAGCTTAGACTTAGAGCATCTAAGTTAGTCCCACAGTGCAAAAGATGCCAAGCCTATGGACACACCCAGAAGTATTGTTCGAAAGAACCAAGGTGTGTCAAGTGCACCGGCAAACACCTCACAAGAGACTGTGTGAAACCGGCACAAGATAAACCAAAATGCGTTCATTGTGGTGAGCCACATCCAGCTAACTATAGAGGGTGCATAGTAGCAAAGGAGATGCAAGTGTTAAAAAGTAAATACACTAAAAAGCAAACTGCATCCCAACCAAGGAAGCATACCGAACCATCAGCTACCAAAGAAGCTAATGAAAAGAAGGAAATGACCCACCAACCACCCAAGCACTCTTCGTACTCTCAAGCAGTCAAAAACAATATGGAGGCAAGCTCGGAGTCAAAACTCGACAAAATTTTAAGTCTAATGTCAACATCTGATGAACGACTTAAAAAACTAGAAATGAGTGCCAAAAAAGCTCCTATTCATCTGCAAAAATGATTAATAACCTCAAGATCATGACATGGAATGCTAATGGACTGCTGCAACACCAACATGAGCTACAAGTAGTCCTAGATACAGAAAACATAGATATATGCTTAATATCAGAATCACACTTTACACGACAATCATTTGTAAAATTCCAAGGCTACAAGATATATCATGCCCTGCATCCTGATAACACTGCAAGAGGAGGCAGCGCCGTCATAATTAGAGAAAACATACATCATTATGAATATACCAAATGTGAAGATCAGGAAATGCAAGTGGTCGGTGTAACTATCCAAATGAAAAGATACAACTCGGCTACTATAGCAGCTATATACATCCCCCCAAAATACGCACTAAAAAAAGGGGAATACAAGATACTCTTAGCGCGACTTGGAAATAGATTTATATTAGGTGGAGACTTCAATGCCAAGAATACCTACTGGGGCTCTAGACTAACTACAACGAAAGGCAGAGAACTACTAAGTGCCATACAAGAAACCAAATCAGAAGTTCTATCAACTGGAAAACCGACATATTGGCCAACAGACTCGGGAAAAATTCCAGACTTAATTGACTTTTTTATATATAAAGGTATACCCTCTGACTTTATAAGTGCCGAAGAAGGATTTAATATGAACTCTGATCACTCACCAATAATTTTATATATTAGTGAACATGTCAAACAGAGAGAAGACAATCCCTTTCTCGTAAACAAGTTCACAGACTGGGAATCCTTTAAAATAGACTTAGAAAATAAAATAGACCTAAATATTTTCATCAATGATAAGCACCAACTTAATTTCGAATTAAGCAAATTTATTGTAGATGTTCAACAAACTGCATGGGCTAATACACCCAAGAAAAAAAGAACACTGAAAGTTAATAGTTATCCAAAAGAAATAACAGATCTAATCAGAGAAAAAAGAACCTTGCGAAAAAAGTGGCAGCGAAACAGGTTTCCCCAAGATAAGACACTATTAAATGGAATAAGTAAACGAATTACGAAGGCAATCCAGAAAGTTCGGGACGAAAACCTGACTAGGCATCTTCTTCAACTGACTAATGATCGATCGACTGATTATTCACTATGGAAAGCCACAAGAAATCAAAAACAACCTATTGCTCACATACCGCCAATAAAAGAACTAAACGGACAATGGGCAATAAGTAACGAGCAAAAAGCATCAAGGTTTGCCCAACACTTAGAGGAAGCCTTTACACAAACCGAGAGCGCTGACCAAGATCTCCATTGGGAACAAATACAACAAGTAGACCAAGAGATAAAACTTGTAACACCAAAAGAAGTATCTAAAGAAATCAGAGATCACATCAGTTCAAAAAAATGCCCTGGTTATGACCTTATCACAGGGGAAATCCTAAAGAATCTACCGAGGAAAGCCTTGGTAAAACTTACTAAGATAATCAATGCTTCTTTTAAACTAAAGCATGTTCCAGACCTATGGAAGGTTGCAGAAGTGATCATGATCCCCAAATCAGGGAAACCACCTCAAGATGCATCATCATACAGGCCTATCTCTTTGCTACCAGTGATGTCAAAGCTATTCGAGAAATTACTTCTAAAACGACTAAAACCTATTATAGAAAATAGCAACATTATACCAGACTATCAATTTGGTTTCAGAGAAAAACATTCTACGATAGATCAAGTGCATAGAATTACAACAGTTATTGAAAAAGCTCTTGAAGATAAGAAAGTATGTACCACTGTATTTTTAGATGTAGCCCAGGCTTTTGACAAAGTATGGCATAAGGGATTGATTTACAAACTAAGAACTATGTTGCCAAAACAGTTCGCAGATATATTAGAATCATATTTATCTGGCAGAGTATTTAGAGTAAGGCCAGAAAATGCCTATTCAGAATTAAAAGAAATAAAAGCTGGTGTACCACAAGGAAGTGTTCTAGGCCCGGTCCTGTACCTATTGTACACATGTGATATACCAGAGCTAGAAACTGCAACTATTGCTACGTTTGCTGACGATACCGCAATAATGACCACGGGATCCACTCACAAAGAAGCTGTGGTAAAAGTACAAAAAGCAATAAATCAATTCTATGATTGGACCAAAAAGTGGAGGATCAAGTTGAATGAAACAAAATCTATTCACATTGATTTCACTAATAAGAAATCAGAATACAACCCAGTGTACATAAACAAAGAAAGTGTACCGTACGAAAATACTGCCAAATATCTTGGTATGACCTTAGACGCAAAGCTTCGCTGGAAAGCTCATGTCAAAAAGAAACGAGAAGAATTAGAAATTCGATACAGAAGCATGAACTGGTTACTAGGAAGGCATTCCGCGTTGTCAGTTCCTAACAAAATCCTGCTCTACAAATCAGTCCTTATGCCAGTATGGACCTATGGTATACAACTATGGGGTTGCGCCAAAGAAAGCAATGTAGAAATTATACAAAAATTCCAGAACAAAGTACTCAAGAACATCGTGAACGCACCTTGGTACATAAGAATTGACGACATCCATCGGGACCTGAATATAGAGTTCGTTAACAACATAATCCAAAAATATGCAGAAGCTCATGAACATCGGCTTCATCATCATGTTAATGTCGAGGCCATCCAGCTCCTCGATAACACGGACATAGTAAGAAGGCTCAAAAGGACTAAGCCTTTTGAGTTAGTGTAGTGTAACAGTGTAACTTATTAGTGGCTTTACCGCGAGTGTAATATAGTACCTAGCTATTTAGATGGTCACAGGAACTAAGTGACTTGCCCTTAACAGACGCTAAGTAAACGCAATGGACGTGTTCTTAGAAATAATTTTACTTTTAGCAAATTAAGTTAGATTAAAATTGCTTATTAGCCTTTTTAGGCTAGATTGTAATATAAACAAAAAAAAAAAAAAAAAAAAAAATCATGAATGGCATACATAGTTTGAAAGATTATTACTTCTCACAGTCTCATCATTTTGGACGAGTATAAGACTTCAATTTTCCATCCATATTAACATCTTCAGTTGGTTTTATTTCCACTTGAATGTCATTCTGGCTTTGGCTCTGTAATTATAGAATTACTATTTTATTATGAAGGTGTTAACTTTTATCAAGTTTGCAATTATGTCTTAAAATTTACAACTAAACTGACTAACTGTGGATGGGAATGGATTGGCAGCAACGTGGCTGTCTCCTGCAGCAAATTGAAGGCCCCCCATCACTGCTACCAGGCGTTGGTCGATGGCTGTTAATACAGGTAAATTATCTGCAGACCCACCACCTGTACGCCTCATCGACTGTGCATACTCCCCACATGTCTTCTTAAGGCTATGCTTTTTGTCAGCCCAATACTGAAAGGGAATTATATGTACTAATTATTGTACCTGTTGTCATATTAAGTGAAAAAAAATGTTTTATAAGTGTGTATACAGCACCTTAGCCCAGCCTTTGCCATCTTTCTGTGCACCGCCTAGTGCATTTAATGAAACTGCTATTTTGTTCCACTTTCTCTTTGTCTCCTGCTTAGCATGAGCAGTGCGCAATAACCCCTTGTGTAGCATGCGCACCAAAGCCGAAATAGCAGGGGTGGCTTTCTGCTACTAGGGAACACAACGATGACGAGTAAAATACGATTTTCAAAAACTCCACAGAATGTCAATAGCAAATATAGTGCATACACGTACCTTGGACTGCTACGACACACGCTGAACCTTCCACCTCCGATAGTACCAAGGGCAGGAACACAGGAATTCCGGGATGCGAGTCGGATCTTCACGCGCGTAAATGATAAAACCGATGGTTTGTCCAGTAGTGGGACAGGAGAACGTCGGGCGCGAAAGGAGATGTTCTCACACACGCGGGTTCATAAGAAGTGTTTTCGCTCCAACTTTTTACGAGTCACGGTATGCACCACAGACTATAGAGGATCTGCGTTTTGCTATCGCAAACTGATGGAACGTTGAACATCGATTAGAATTTGAAGAATTAGGATAAATTACGTTTGGTTTTGTACGATGACGGAACATCCCGCCCACCAAAATGGCTATGGCATTTTCTGGTCAAAGAACGATATATTTATACATGGACTAATAATGACGGTAAACTAAGTTAAACTAAAATTAAACGATAAGTTAAAGTTACTTTGAGAGTTAAGTTAATCAATTTGAGCTATGGGCAATGGACATAGCTTAACTAACGGTCGTTGTATTGTATGGTTAGTTGCGGTTTTAACGACTGCGATCCGAACTACCCCGTCAGATCCAGGGAGGAGATCTACCACACGAGCAAGAGGCCAATGTAATGGCGCACGGTTGTCATCTTTGATTATCACCATCGAACCAACTTGTAATGGTTTGGAATCTTTGGTCTATTTGCCCGTTGTGTTAAAGAGTTAAGATATTCGTTTTTCCATCTGGACCAAAAATTCTGATGAAACGATTGTAACAGCTGCCACCGGTGAAGCCGGTTAGTATTGACTTGTGATAGATCCTCATCAGGGACAGCGGTTAAAGGTTCTAATGTGAGGAAATGACCTGGGGTCAGAGCTGTTAGATCATTAGGATCTGAGCTGATAGGGTACAGCGGTCGAGAATTCATAACGGCTTCGATTTGGGTGAACAGAGTTGTGAGTTCTTCAAAAGTAAGGACTTGATCACCAACGATGCGTAACAAATGAGATTTAGCTGCCTTAATTTGAATTTCCCACACTCCGCCGAAGTGTGGAGCCGAAGGAGGATTAAATTTAAACGTTATTTTCTCTGCACTAGATGCATGTTGCATTAGAGTCGCCAATTGATTGCTAGCACCTACGAAATTAGTCCCACAATCCGCGTGTACTTCATTACAGCGACCACGTCGCGCCACAAGACGTCGTAGTGCTGCGATAAAACCGTCTGCACTTAGAGTAGAAACCACTTCAAGGTGCACTGCTTTGGTAGCAAGACAGACAAACAGACATAGGTATGCCTTGTCTATCTTAGCGCCACGGTGTGGACCTAGCTTTATACGGAACGGGCCACCGAAATCGACGCCTACGATAGAGAACGGTTTTACTTGATTGACGCGATAGGCGGGTAGATCGCTCATAAACGGTTGGAGCGGTTGCGGATTAGTACGGTAGCATTGAATGCATTTAGATAGGCACTGACGTATAACACGCTTAGCAGAGAGAATCCAAAATTGTTGTAAAAGTAAAAAATGTGTCGTGTTTATACCTGGGTGTAGATAGTTACGATGTATAAAATCTACAATTAAAAACGATAATGGATGATCCGACGGTAAAAAGGCTGGATGCTTTTGTTCGTATTCTAAGCCTGCTCGTGATATTCTTCCGCCCACCCTGAGTATTCCTCGACGATCGATAAACGGGTTTAGTTTACGGAAAGGGTTAGGTATAGATTTCTTAGAGTTTAAGTTTGAAATGATTTCAGAAAATGTTGTCTGTTGTAAATGTTTAACTAAATGCATTAGCGAATTATGTCGCTCAACGTTATTTAAGAATTTGCAACGATTTGCTGAAGCTGGACTACGGCAATTTGTAATGAAGCGACGAACAAACGTAAGTATGTTTATTATCTTTTGTAGGGAGGAGGACCGCTTTATTAAAGATTCTATAATTGATTTGGTCTGCGACTCACTGTTTACGCAAGTGGTTAAGGTCACCATTTTCCGAGCCTCAGCTTGCACGACTGACTCCTCGTCGCTAGTTAGCTGTGCTAGACTACTAGTGGAGTTGGTCATTGGCCACTTAGTTTTATCATTCGATAGCCACCAGGGCCCCGCCCACCATAACGAGTTAACCAGAATTTCACTCGGAAACTGACCTCGCGAGCAGACATCCGCGGGATTGTCGCCGGAGGACACATGACGCCAGCACTCCATGGGGGTTGTATCCTGGATATGACTGACGCGATTAGCGACGAACGTAGTCCAGCGCGAGGAGGGCGAACGTAACCATGATAAAACGATGGTTGAGTCAGACCAGAGAAAAACGTTATCGATTTTAATTTGAGAGAGATAAATGTCACGCACGACTTTGTATAGGTCGGAAAGAAGAACTGCAGCGCACAATTCGTGTCGTGGCAGTGATATGCGTTTTAACGGAACCACACGAGCTTTAGAGCATACGAGGAAAACGTTCACTTGATCAGCCTGAACCACTCGCAGATACACTACTGCTCCGTATGCGATCTCAGAGCTGTCACAGAAGCCGTGGATTTCGTGTGACTCAGCATCGGTGCGAGTCAATCTACGGGGAATCCTGAATTGAGCTAGCTCCGGTAGTTGGTCACGGTAAGTGTTCCACGTTCGAATGACGTCATCAGGTGGAGTTTGATCCCAGCCTGTGCCAAGAACCCATAGTTTTTGTATCAAACATTTCGCTCGGACGGTGATTGGTGAAAGAAGACCCAATGGATCGAAGATCCGAGCTGTTTCGCTTAAAATTTAGCGTTTCGTACAAGGCCGGTCAGAAGGTTCTATAGCGAAGTTAAAAGTATCTGAGGATGGATCCCACTGAAGACCTAACACCTTCAGAGTTGATGGTGATATTTCCATGGTGTCGAATGACACTGCACCAGATAAGCAATCTTCACTAGGAAGATCCGATAGAAGTTGAGGATGGTTACTAACCCACTTTCGTAAATGAAATTGACCACGTTTGAATAAAGCGATAATTTGCGATTTTGCCTCCTGAGCTGTTTCTAATGTTGAAAATCCAGTAGCCACGTCATCAATATATACTTGAGTTAGGATAACTTGTCTTGCCAGAGGATAAGAGTCTCCTTCGTCTTCTGCGAGCTGTCTTACAGTTCGACACGCGAGGTATGGAGATGACGCTAAGCCATACGTGACCGTATTTAGACGGTATTCCTGTAGGGGCTCGCTAGGCGAGGTCCGCCAGAAAATGCGTTGATAGTCGCGATGGTCTGAAGACAAGACAATTTGGCGATACATTTGACGGGCATCTGCCATAAAAACGACGTTAGGTTCCCTGAACCGTAAAAGTAGTTCCAAAATATTTGGTTGTAATTTTGGACCGATGAGTTGGGTATCATTCAAGGAACGAGAATGCAGATCTTTAGCTGAAGCATCAAATACGACACGTAGACGTGTGCTAACGGAATGAGGACGTAAGACGCAATGATGGGGAATGTAGTATTTTCCTTGTCCTACGTCCTGGGACGGTACAAGTGACATATGACCGGATTCGAGGTAGTCTGCCATAAATTCAGAATATTGACTACGTAAATCAGGATCGCGAGATAGTCTACGCTCTATAGCGTAAAATCGGCGTAAAGCTACTTCACGAGAGCCTTCAAAAGTAGGTTCCGTGCTATTTTTGAAAGGAATTTTAACAATGTAACGCCCTGTTTGATCACGTGAATAAGTAGAAATAAAGAGTTGTTCACAGAGTGACTCATCTGGACTCAATGAGGACGAATCCGTAAACTAATCAATTTCCCAAAAACGTTGAACTATTGAATTTAGATCGTTCTCACTACTAGGTGTAGCAGATAATTGGAGTAAAGAAGTTGATGACAAAGACGTTTTACCTAAAAGAAGTCACCCATAAATTGAATTAAATGCGGTAGGTTGGTTGTAACTTCCTTTAATGCGTTGGTTAAGAACAGACTCAACGAAGACATCTGCAGCTAATAGGAGATCGATGGGTCCAGGAATATCGAATCCTGGATCGGCCAGTGGCAACGATTTTATATGTGACCACCCCGATGTGTTTAACTGAGCGATAGGTTGGTTGCCACATATTTTCTTGATCACGTGCATGTTTAATTTATAATAAACACGCGTATTCGTGCCTACGGAACAAGTGACGTCACCAGCAATGGGTGCTACAGAATCCCCGAGTCCACTGACCTTGGTATCAGCCTTAGCTGGAGTAAGCCCTTAACGCTTAACAGCAGATTCGGTAATAAAATTGCTCTGGCTCCCGGTGTCGAAAAGATTGCATGTTGCCTGAAGCGTCCCTAACCTGAACGATAGCAGTAGCCAGTAACACAGTAGTATTTAATTGAGACCTGGAGACCAAAGACGAGACGGTTGGACTTGGTTCCTGTGGCTTAGGTTTCTCGCGGTGAAGTAACGTGTGGTGTTTGCGTTTACATGCACGGCATGTAAATATCGAGTTGCAATCTTTAAGTTGGTGGGATGACTTTAAACAATTATAACACCATTTTTTCTCATTAGCTACGTTCATCCGTTCGTCGACCGATTTTTGAAGAAACGTGGGGCAAGACATTATTGAATGTGATTCATCACAATAAGCACATTTACTTGGTTGTGTAAGTTGTTTAGCATCACCAGAAGCAACAAGTACTGTAGAGGCGGGGGCGCGTCGAGATTGAGGCGACACAACCGCGGGCGCAGTCTGGTTTGATTTAAGTTTAGAAGTAGCGGTGAAGTGGGTACCACGTATAAGAGCTTCTGACTTGGCACGCAAAAATGATTTCGTTTGATCAAACGATGGTATTCCTACATCGGAATATTTCTCTTCAAGACTTTGGCGTACATCTGGGTCTAGTTTAGATAAAATATGATAAACCAGAACAAAGTCCCAATGTTGGACCGGGAAATCGAGTGTCTTTAAAATACATAAATTCTCTTCTAAAAGGTCTAGTGAAATTTGGAATTTATTCGCATCATTATGTTTGAAGTCTGTGTTTATAACCTCACGCCAACAAGTAAAAGATAAGTTGCGTTTAGACTTGTAGCGATTAACTAATGTTTGATATGCATCGTGATAATGGTCTTGGGTCTTAGGGAACGTTTTCACTACCGTTAATGCTTCACCACTAAGGGAAGAAACCAAATAATGAAACTTTTCAGTGTCTGTAAGTGTAGTAGAATTATGTACTAAAGCGTTAAATGTATCATAATACTCAGGCCACTGTTTGATATTACCTGAGAAACTAGGAAGTACTATTTTTGGTAATCGAATGTTAGAAGAAAAGTTTACGTTTTGTGATTGAGATGATGGTGAAAGTGATTTTGTTAAACTGTGATAAATTGATCCTACTTGATAGTACATATCATCAAAACGTTCTTGCATCTCGTTATCATCATCATCCGGGTCGTCTAAAATATCTAAAATAATTAAATGTGCTTGTTCGAAATTGTGTGCAATGGCTTTTATGTCTCGATAATACGATAAAAACAAGTCGTGCTTAGATGAGTCACTCAATGCTAACGTGCCAATCTCGAAAGATTTAGCTAGCCGGTTGTAAGACATAGTACGCTTTCGACGTAACGATGGCAAATCCTGTGTGGTATATTCGTCCACATCGATAGACTTCGAATTAGATTTCTTTAACTTCCTAGTAGAATGTTTGCTAAGCAGCGACATTATGTGAAACTTAAAATAAAAATGCGTTAACACGTAAACCACAAAGATAAAGACTCACTGGAATGAATAGGTACAGCTAACCGCACAAGTTTTGTTTGAATGTACTATGACGCACCATACATGTACTATCCGAAACCTATGTGGAGCGGTGTACACGGTTGGCCGTTGCAAAGAAATCGACGCCGGTTACGAATGCTCGACTGTTGCGTATAATATGAAGTTACCCACAATATAAAAAAGTGAAAAACGAAATTTATAAGATTTCTGTTGTTGAAATAAAATGGAATGAAAATAGGTGAATTTGATACAGGTGGTAAATGATTATCGTAAGCCGATAGAATTAAGCACCGATAGAGTAGTGATTGCCTAATTAGATCCTACAATAATTACCTACGATGAAAGTGTGTGAAGATAGATAATTCCTGTTCGATGGGGGTACCTCTTGGAACGATTGTGATTTACGTAGGTATAAAACGGTTATTTCGATAAGAAATGTTAAAAATATAGTTCGGAATGCAGCCGATAAACGTTTGTTGTAATAGATTTGTTCTACAGACCAAGTTATATGACGTTTCTAACCAGAAAATACCATAAACGTAATAAGATTAGATGTGAAGGTCCCTGGTTTCGGCACCAAAACATGTAGCATGCGCACCAAAGCCGAAATAGCAGGGGTGGCTTTCTGCTACTAGGGAACACAACGATGACGAGTAAAATACGATGTTCAAAAACTCCACAGAATGTCAATAGCAAATATAGTGCATACACGTACCTTGGACTGCTACGACACACGCTGAACCTTCCACCTCCGATAGTACCAAGGGCAGGAACACAGGAATTCCGGGATGCGAGTCGGATCTTCACGCGCGTAAATGATAAAACCGATGGTTTGTCCAGTAGTGGGACAGGAGAACGTCGGGCGCGAAAGGAGATGTTCTCACACACGCGGGTTCATAAGAAGTGTTTTCGCTCCAACTTTTTACGAGTCACGGTATGCACCACAGACTATAGAGGATCTGCGTTTTGCTATCGCAAACTGATGGAACGTTGAACATCGATTAGAATTTGAAGAATTAGGATAAATTACGTTTGGTTTTGTACGATGACGGAACACCTTGGCAATTCCTGGGTTCTGTACCAGGAAATCTACAAGAGTTTCCAGCTGTTGGTGTGTTGGCCTAGTCATCCTGTAAGAATAATAAATGTTTGTATTGAGCAAAGGTGTTTAAAATTAAAATGTAAAGGAATTAGGTACAATATATTTAATAGAACTGTGGCCTGACCTTGATATTTTCGTCTTCCTCGCTTGAATACTTGTCTTATAGTAAAAATAACTTGAACTTGTGAATATAAACATTTTTTGATACATTCCAAACTAAACACTTGGAAACATTTAGATAACATCACTTGTTGAAACTTTTGTTTATCGCAACAGTCATAATTCACGCTTTTTATTCAACTACATATGAACTTAGAACTTGACTAAGTGGATGACAGATGACAAACGCGCGAGAAGATTTTTTTTTTAATGTAACGTAACTTATGCAACAAAATGCACAATGAGCCATTGCTGCCTATAAATTGTGTATTAAAATACATGTAAATGCAAGCAAAGAACACTTAAATGATTATTTATGTTAAAATAAATGTCAGAACAGATTTATTAATAGATTTAACGAGTTATTCAATATTTATAAATTTGGTAATAAACGTTTTGATGTGTATGGCCACCCCATGAGAATCAGTGTAGTCGAACGTGCAGTCGATTCCAATCTCAATCTCGATTTCGTTCAAGAGTGCCAATTTTCTGTAGATTGGGATTGAAACGGGATCGGATTGGAATCGAATCGAGATTGGAATTAATTTCAAGAGTAAGCCTACTGGTCTAAAAAGTCCCAATCGTATACTGTAGATTGAAATGAGCAAATTCTAGAACCTTCTGTTACAAACAGTTTTTTTTCCTTTAATATTTTTTTCCTTAAGTACATGGGCACACGCAGACGTTCAGCATTATTACACTCTGGCACAAAACAGTGGTTAGGCGTATTAGGAGTGCGACAATAGTTTAATAAATGGATTTACTCCCTTTGGAGCATTTCATTTTGGACACCTTCTAATTCTGATTCATCCATTACTGGTTCAGCTTCAGCCACTGGTTCAGGTGCAGGAATTGCTTGGTCAGCTTGGACCAATGCTGGTTCAGGTGCAGCTAGTACCTGGTCAGGTTCGGCTATTGCTGCTTCTGCTTCTGGTTGGACATTTGGTATATTGGCATGGGCACGTTGCCAACACCGATTGCACACTCTGGCATTGGCAGAAACCTAAAATAAAATAATTTACATTAGAATGAAATATTTTGTTTTAACTGAACAAGGAATCAAAATCATAAAAATGTTTTTTCTATTCAAATCATGACCATCATTTTGTACCCTGATACCCTGAGCAGTGCTCTTTACTCAACAGAATAATACAAACCTGACGTGGATGAATTGATAATGCAATATATTCTCTCTCCGGTCTGCCTATTGGTATCAGACGAGAACGTCTTCCCGTTTGCCGTCTTAGAGATACATATATGACAACAAATGCAGTGGTTTGGATTTTCATTTACAGCCATGTTTTGTCTGTCCAATTCATGAAGAATACGATCAAAGCAATTTTGACACAAAGTGTCACCATCAAAAACCTGAAATCATAGTACATAGCACATCACGAGTATCATGCCACATTGCTGACTAAAATTGCTTAATTTTATTTTTTTAACAGACAAACAAAATTCCGTTATGACTTATGAAGCAATCACACTTTCTATTAAATAAAAAAAAATATTTTTATTAAAAACTTACCTCTTCATTTCTCCATCCTTCAACGACACGAATAATATCAGGACCCATGTCCAAGACATGATAAAGTACCTGATTTGCCACTGGAAATTTATTGCAATTGCAGCAATCCATAATGAAAAATCTGAAATGTAAAATGCAAGTACCAGTTTAACAGAAAGTCGTATTTGTATAAAAGACAGCGTACCTACCGTATGTGCGCACTCAAAAATAACTACACTGAAGCTAGGGGAACTTCTATACACTCGTGGTCGGCCTATCTCTGAGTGCCTTGACGGGAGTATGTAAATATAATTACACTATTCAAGAAATAAAACATGTTGGTTAGGTACTTACGTCTAGCAAACAAAAACACGATTTTCCCAATCGTCGAAAACCAAGTCATAAAGTTAATCGTACTCCAGTGTAGCGAGCCGGTAGGTTATCGTTCATAGAATCAATCGAATACAAAGAAGCAAGCCAGAGTCGTGAGAAAATATGATGACATCAAATGCACCGAATAACACACCAAAAAGAAGGCACGCAGTCAAACCTAACGGACTATTATCGTGACAATGACGCCTAGCCTTTTTTCAAATGTCATTCAACCGTTAATTGGGCATGGCGTGTGTGCGTTCTACTCGGTTTTATAAACCTAGTGGGAATTTTTTATTTAGGAATAAGATTAAAATTCATTTTTTTGTTTTTATTTTTTTTTATTATTTAAATAAAAAAACAACGTGGGAAATATACTCCTACTGCAAGTGTAGGGCTAAATGAAGGGAGCTCTATGTGGGAAATAATCTACATGTTGGAGAGTGCTGGTGTAGAATGATAATTCTCAAAGCATGGAGCAGCGCATAAGGATACCAAACATATGGAACAAGAATATTTTGTCCTCTGCTCTTTTGCCCGGGTGCTACAGAATCGACACCTTCTATATTTACTAATGCGTGGCATATGTAGTCCAACATTTGATAAACGGGTCTCATCTGGCACACCATAACAGCCTCCTTTTTTCGTTTTGAATACTGCAGCCTGCTTCTTTCTGCTACTAAAATTATCAATAAGTGCACGTGCAAGTCGTAAACGGAATTCTTTATGGGTGTTTCTTCGTATTGAATGAGTAGTCATATACACCGTTACATTTTGATCGTTTTAATCCCTTGAACGGGTGGTTTAACTTACAAAATACTATTCAACAACAGCTTGCACAGCATTCTATCTCTTAAAATAAAAAAAATTGGAAGTGATAACGTAATATTCGCAAAATGCATGAAACCAGTAGTAGCACACGAGTTAGTTACCTACGCGTACGCCGCGTCGTCGTCAGTGCGTACCTAACTACTTACCTTCGAGCTTAGGTTAATGAACCCGATCAGCTTAGGTTATTGAGTCGCTCATCTGGTGTTCACGTAAACAAATGAAATGATTCCAAATTTTCCTTCATACCTTTACGGGCTTAGGACCGTCATAATTGCTTTGTGCCTAGGTGTCGGAACATACCTAATAAAATTAAAAGAATTACTCATGCTAAAAGCGGTAGGTACATGTAAAAATAAGTTCTAACAGGCGCAGAGTTATGGCGTATTTAAAAATGTGGAATCAAAATTACTTACAACGATTAAAAAGAAGATTTCTGTTACAAAACTAATAATTAATCACTTCTACACTTCACGATAGCGTAATAATTGTTCAAAATGCAAAGGAACCATTCCTTTCGATACATAATCTTGCACGTTTAATTAAATTGTTAATTTCAATAATGTGTCTCTGTCACTTTTTAAAACATCGAACGCGTCCACTATCGCACTTTTTATTTGTTCACGAGTTTGATTTTGGTTTCTGTACACCAATCGTTTCACCTCACTCCACAAATAAAAATCCAGCGGGGTAAGGTCCGGGCTCCTTGCTGGCCAAGCAACTGGACCACCCCGTCCAATCCAGTGATCTCCAAACACGGAATTTAGGTGATTACGTACATTACGCTCGTAATGTGCTGGACATCCGTCATGTTTCACACCGTCTTAGAGAAACTAAATTATTTAAATGACATGGTCTTGTGCTGCCCTTAGCGCGCGGGGTGCGCGGGGCGCGCGCCTTTTGCATTGCCAATCAAATAAGGTTTGGGGGCGGGGTTTGGTCTAGCATTGGCTAATTTTTGTGAGTCCACGTTGACTGCGCTTACGCGTCATTGTTGTTAGTATCGAATAGTGCCTACTAATGGTTCGCATTGTTTTTTCACTAATGCGAGAATTAATTCGAGTTTAAAAGAAAAAAACCTTTTTTATTTTATTTTGTCTTTACAAATCGATAGTACTTCATGCACCTGATTGACCCTCCACGGGATTAAAACGATCAAAATGTAACGGTGTATACTATATATGAATTTATAATGGCAGCTTCCAGTAAAAACCAGAATATTCGGTGCCAATTTTTTCTGGATTTTCGACCCACAGGATAGGAAGATCTGTAATGGTCAAAAAGGTCAACTCCACCCATGAACTCTGTATATTTTTTTATGGCCAACGGACAAAACATATTTTTCTTTGAACCATCTTTTTGAGTCCTCTTTATTTCAATAATATCTTTGGGATTGAAAGCAGTTGTACACACAAATACATCTTTCGTGTCTCTCCATTTGATAACTGAAAGCGGCGCCGAATATTGGTAAATAAATTCACCAGGTTTTAGTGTTGTCTCTCTAGATTTCTTGGTAATCAATTCTGGTAAGCCCTTTCTGTTTATGCGAACAGTGCCAATTGAAAATATTTTTTTTTCAAACAAAGCTGTCATTAGCCCCAAACTCGTAAAAAAATTGTCAAATACCAAGAGAGTATTTTCTGGCACATCATCTGCAAGATCTAATACCACCCGGTAACCTAAGTTTTCTTCAGATGCATTACCAACTTTACCTGTGCAAAATTGGAACTGGAACAGATAGCCGCTTTTGGAGTTGCACCTGGCCCAACACTTGTACCCCCTTTTTATGGGTTTTTGGGCATATATTGCTTCATGGTACTCTTACCTTTAAATTTGATCATAGATTCATCTATGGACTGTGTTTGAGATGATGTGCAAGCTTCAGCAAAGGTCTGATTTAGTTTTTGAATGAGTGGTTGTATTTTACACAGTTTGTCATAGTTGGGGGATGTTTTCGGTAATTCTGTTCTTATGTCAGATATATGAAAATTTTCAGTGATTTTTTTGAACCGTCTTAGGGTCATGACACTAGAAATAACTGGGTTTTTATAAAACACATCTGTGGACCAATATAGCTGGCTATCAGAAATTGGATTGATTGACATCAGTATCATCATACCTAAATATGCAGAGATCTCTTCCTTTGTGACATCTTGCCATCCATGTGATCTTTTTTTATTTGCATATATGTTTGTATTTTCTACAATTAAGTTTAGCATAGACTCCGGAAACATGTCCAAAAAGTAATCTTTTGGGGTACTCCTATTAGTATATATTGTTCTTACTTGCAATGGCTTGTCAAATGAAGGGATATTCAAGTCTCCAACAAATGTGGTCCATAAACGTTCTCTATTTTGCATATCAGAATAACTTGGTCTCGGAGTATTTGATGGAACATTTCTACTTTCAGGAGGCATATTCAACACATTTAGGCCTGTTGACAAGTACTTGTTCATCTGCATATTGCACAGTTTCAGCTGCGTCTGTATTTATTTCACCTGGAAAAATAAAGGTACTATAAAACTAAGCACTGAAAAAATTCTATTCTTACCTAATTGTTCAATAAATATCTACTTACCACTCAAAATAGCAATCAAGTCGTCTTGAGAAAATGATTTTTGAATTTGGTCTAACATTGTATTTATATGTGATACATCATCTACTATGGGATGTTCATCTTCACTAAGATGGTCAGATTCGTCGTCTTCTGAAGACATCAATATTGACAGTGCCCTTTCCAAATTTTCTCCCTTTGAGAGATCTAGTATTTTTCTGTGCATATTGCACAGTTTCAGCTGCGTCTGTATTTATTTCACCTGGAAAAATAAAGGTACTATAAAACTAAGCACTGAAAAAATTCTATTCTTACCTAATTGTTCAATAAATATCTACTTACCACTCAAAATAGCAATCAAGTCGTCTTGAGAAAATGATTTTTGAATTTGGTCTAACATTGTATTTATATGTGATACATCATCTACTATGGGATGTTCATCTTCACTAAGATGGTCAGATTCGTCGTCTTCTGAAGACATCAATATTGACAGTGCCCTTTCCAAATTTTCTCCCTTTGAGAGATCTAGTATTTTTCTCTGAAACACATAATTATGTTAGTTGTATATTTTCGTATTAGCTAAAATTAGAGTCAGTTGTGGTCTAAAGTATTATAATTCCCACAAGTTTTGAAGCACAATAATTACACTGATATTGAAACAATCACAAAAAATAACATTGATATCCATAAAACAACTCAAAACCTACAAATAATACTAAATAAAATAAACTTACCACATTTTTCCGCGACATTATAATTTTTTTTTGTATTTGCACTACAATTTTTAGTTCACAACTCAACGAAAACAAACAGCCGGTTTTTTGACTGCCCACAGATAAAAAATTCTGTTACGTTCCGTTTCAACTTCGACGTTAGGGTGAAGACACATTGTTTGTTCGTATAATAATTGACATATTGTGGGATTCATGTAACTTTTGACGGCATAGAGACACTTAAAATGATGTGGGAAGTATTCTCCTTTAGTCCAATTAAGGGTCAATGCAGAGCGTTCCGAATTACGCTGAATGCATTCTCAAGTATATCTGCTCAAAGCACAAACATGTCGTTAGATATTGTTTGTTTTTAAATTTTATTACCCGACTGCGGCGAAGCCCAAAAGGAGGGTTATGTGTTTGACGTGTATACAAGGTGTTGATTTGCATCCTCGTCAAATTTCAGGAGGTTGTCATAAAAGACACAAATAATCAATTGAAGTACGGTAGCGGGTAATAACTAATAAGCGCTGCTTTTTTTTTGTTGTTGAAATTTAACAGTATTTCAGAATTAAACCCTTAATTCAATACAAATAAAACAGAATCACCCGACTACGCATACAGCTACAATGCAGCTGAGCTGTGTGAGTGTGAGTGAGTGTCGAGGTCTTACCTACGAAATGCAAGCCGCGTGCGCTCGAGCGCGACCGAGCCATGACCGGTAGCAATCATTTTACCTAATTTTATTTCGAAAACCACCTACATTATTGTCATAAATTTCGCTTAATAACTAACTCATTTTTGAGCATCATTGGAATACGGATTAATCTTACTAATGACAGTAATACTAGTCGCCAAAGAAAAGTTCACTGACCTGATATCAGATGATTAATAAAATGTTAGTTTTGCTTTATCCTTCAACCTAAAGTTTTCGTAGTGATTTTGTTTTTATTTGTGGATTAACTCATTTTTGAGCATCATTGGAATACGGAAATCTTACTAATGACAGTAATACTAGTGCGCCAAAGAAAAGTTCACTGACCTGATATCAGATGATTAATAAAATGTTAGTTTTGCTTTATCCTTCAACCTAAAGTTTTCGTAGTGATTTTGTTTTTATTTGTGGATTAAATTGGTTGATTTGAAATTTTCTTTCCTACTTAACGGGCTTAGGACCGGCAATAATACCTACCTTAGTTGGTGTACCGATCCACTAAGTCTAAAAATGTTTTCAACGTTTGATGGAAATGGAAAGACGTGCTAATTAAGTGTATGTACCTACGTGGTGATACTTTCGACTCTTAGGTATTATTGGCGTAGTTAAAAATTTGAAATCAACTTATTTACACTAATAAAATTGATTAAGCTAACAACGTATTTACAAAATGTACAAATAAATAAATTACCTACTTAAGTTACCCGGAGGTATTGTTCAAAGTGGCCACCATCACACTCCTCGCACAATCGAGCACGACGTAGCTGGTTTTCCTTCACCTTACGTAACACTAACACATTCGTTTTTAAAGTGTCGAAAGCACTAATGATCCTTGCACGTAATTCTGTTACACTGGTCACTTCCTCCGTGTAAACCCAACATATCCTCGACAACGTGACGCAACAGCTCCAGGTATTTGGCACTGTTGAGGTACCCATCAATGAAGTAGGGTCCAAGCACATGTTCCCCTATTATGCCAGCCCACACATTCAGTCCAAACCGCACTTGGAACGCATGCCGTTTGGTTACGTGCGGGTTATGGTAACGGTGAGCCCACCAATGTTCGTTATGAACATTGTAGACGCCAACTCGAGTAAATAAACACTCGTCCACAGGATGTTGGCGTCTTGGTGTTCCAGCAACCAGCGACAAAATGTAATCCGCACGGCATTATCACCTGGGTGAATGTCTTGTGCCTTGCGGTAGTGGAACGGGTGTTGCAGTTCACGCTTCAGTAGGCGCCACACTGTGGTGTGGTGCACTCCAAAGTGTTGACCAGCCTCCCGCGTGCTTGCCCGTGGGTCTCGCTGGAAGTACTGCAGGATATCTTCTTGCAAGGCGACAGGCAGGCCTACGCTGCCGCGAGCTTGAGCATGCCGGGGAACGTCAAACTGCCGATGATCCCGCAGTCTTTGCGTAGCAGCCAGCATGACGCTCTGTGATGGGGGTTCCCGATCGGGAAACATTTCGGTGAACATCTGGATGGCTCGTCGTAGGCTGTCTCCACTGATGGCATACAGACGGACCATCTCCACCAACTCGACATTTGAATAGTTGTCCGTCATCTTGCACTTTGTACCTACGTCTCAACGATGTACCGAGAAGCGAAATTCGCAAAGCACCCGCACGCTTCGGCGACATCAAACACACTGTTAGTTTCAGAGCCGCGGGGGCGCGGCTAGGAGCGTTCGCGCACCGTGATTGGGGTAGGATTGATTACCTACGAATTTATTGAATGAACGTTGCGTTTGCGTTGTGTATGTATTGTTTGCTTTTGTTTGTGTGTAAAAGCGCGGTTATAGGGCTAGTAACAGACAGGCCGCGTTTAAATACGGCTGGTTTACACTTACGGATTTCCGCAAATAAGAAATATAAATAAAAAAATACCTACCCATTTTATTGTTGATTTGGGTCGAGAATCATTAGCATAATTACGTCCTTGAATTTGACTAGGATGCAAATCAACACCTTGTATATGTATGTATGTATGTCCGTTTCTTTGTTCCCTCATAACTCCTAAACGGATGAAGGGATTTAAATGAAATATACATCGTTAGATTCGTCTTGATGGCGCGAGTGTCACTGGCTACAATAAAATTAAAAAAAAAACAAAGATAATTGCTGGTTTTGGGGGCCAAATCGTGGATTTGAAAAAATAAATAAAATCCATTACCATCGAGTAGGGTATCAAAATGAAGGGTTTTAAAAGGAGATTATAAAAATATATGACCCCTATATGTTTAAAATAAATTCAAAGTCGCAAATTCTATAAACAAACACAAAAGTTAATCATTTGCGAAGTATTTTACGCGACCAATGAAAGAACAAACACTAAAAAACTAAAAAACCCGACTGAAAAGCAAAAAACAAGAACACTTTAAATTAAACAAAACTTGGAAGCAGGCGGGTTTCATTTGAATATTAAATTATGAAATGAAAATAGAATGGACCCCGCCTGCTTCCAAGTTTTGTTTAATTTAAAGTGTGCTTGTTTTTAGTTTAGTTTTTTAGTTTTTTTAACTACTTTTTTTTTACTAATCTCATTTTTTTTTTTGCGTAACCAAAGCGTTAGGGTAACCATTGTTATGACTTTGATTACTAAGAATACAATCCAGTACGACCATGCTCAAAATTAATAATTAGCGCTGGGGTATGCATAGGAACGTAAAACATGGTGTTGCAAAACACCAAGCGAATTTTAAAAATGAAAATCTTTATTTTGCAGGATATTTACGTAAATATCCTGCAAAATAAAGATTTTCATTTTTAAATATAGTTTAACTTAACTTTATCCCAGTCACGTGACTGGGATAAAGTTAAGTTAAACTATATTTCATCCTCTTCCGATTAATACAGTTTAATCTGTGGTTGAGTTCAATTTGAATAAAGTACCATGCTTTATAGTATTTCAGTCAAAGACTACAATATATATAAGGAGAATCAGTTTTCTCCTTTATTTACAAGAGCCAGTCCCACAAAACGCCCACCCTTAGACACTTCAAATCAAATCAACACAACATAGTAACAATAAAAATATAATCAAAGCAATTTACAAAAATTATCTCAAGATAGTCAAGTTTTTGGAAGCGTTTTTTATATTAAATAAAAGAGTAGAGTTACGTGTGAGCAGAAGCGCATGCTCCAATGTAATTCTCAATACTAACTCTAGTCGCTACATCTGTGTCTTAAGGCTACTTATCTGCTAAGTTGACAAAATGCATGGAAGGTTCCACAGATGGACCACCCTAAACTGCAACGGTGCACTTTACGCTCTCACGGTGATCACGCGTTGTGGTTCAGGATGCATAACTCCACCCTCCTCAAGAACGAAATTATCAGAATTGTTGAGGTTCTGATCATTTCGCTGACAGTGTAACAATTTGATTTTATATCTAAAAACAAGAATGGTTATAAATCCTAAAGGTAGAAATACATATAGAATTACAGTACCTGTAGATGTTATCGGTGGTAATCAGCGAAGATAAACTATTTGGTAGCTCAAAACACTTATATTTTTGGAAATACACGGATAAAATATAGACAAACGAAAAATCACGTACCAGCGCACCCGCTTGCAGTGCTCGCACGGACTCAACTGCCCGCGTCTTAGGAGGGGGTCCAGCGGCCCTTATATCTACTTACAAATATATGCATAAAGTTATGTTATAACTACTTAGGCTACAGACTAATCTATGAACTCATGAGCGCGTCGCTAACAGTACCTAAGCTAATGGTTTTCGTGTTAACCGCACTATAATTTTCACTGTGTTTCACTTTGCTCATTTTCACCACTTGAGCTAATTCTTTCAGCTCATCAAGATTTATACCTTTCATATTCACTGCACTGACACTATTGATGCGTTTTTCAGCCTTCAATTCTGGTAGCATAACGATTGGAATTGTTGGATAATTCAGATTTGTAGGAGAAAATTGGTGTTTTCGTAGATGTATGTGCCCGACGTTAAATGTACAAGCATTGTCCAGAGTAACTATGTATGTTCCTTGTAGAGACTCGTGGCTCACGACGTCATCATAGCATTTTCTGCTTGCTATAATGTTATATTTTGAATATAAAATCCAACTTTCACGACCAATTCGTTGAACTTTCAAATCTTCAATGTCAACTGCGTGCTGCTCGCATGCAGTAGTATTAGAATGGAACTTCATCAGCTGTTCTTCACAAAATGGTTCTTTATGGGTCAACACATCATCATCGGTACATAGGAATTTTTCATCTATTGCAATCTGTGCACAGGCTTTCACGACTGGTATGTAATCTGAGTCTTTCACCAAAAGGTAGGGATATTTAGGAACGACTATTACAGTTTCTTTTAAATCTGTGTTAATCACAGGTAAGGAGTAAAGTTTAAGATAACTATAAGTGCTGTTTTCTATAAGTGGAATCTCTAATATGAACGTGATCTGGTTTTGCTTAATATAAGCTTTAACAGTAATACAATCTTCAAACTTAACTAAATTATTTTCATTAACAGTATATAACAGGTTTTCTGTCTTGGCTATAGATTGTAACATGTGCAATAATTCAGTAGAATTAACAATCGCTCGATGCAGTACAGACACCTTACTAAAGGCTAAGGCTGTTTCAATCTCACTTAAAATCATGTTAATGGTTCTAAAACTAGCTAAAAACATATTAAACATTCCTAAAATATAAGTAGCGTAAATAGAAATTTCTTCTTTAGTAATTAAGTTCTTAACTAATCTCTCAATCCGTTTTAAACGTTCATCCAAAATTAATGTATTGTTGTGTAAGATTTCTGTACTGTTAACAAAACTATCTAACATTTTGGAGACCAAAGTAATTTTTCTATTTATTATTAATTGATTGTTTTTAAGTGAGAAATAAGGGAATCATATCGGATCGCGTCACTGTGATCTAAATTACCTGTCACGATTTTAATTATAGACCCAAGTGGATCAATTAGTCCTCGCTTGAATCTTGTAGATGGTACCAGTTGCTGGTATTTTTCCATAGTCCTATCCCTTAGGTAATCTGTTTGAGTCCGAATGCCTAAAAACTCATGGCTGTAAGGTTTGTTAACATCTACTAATCTACTGAATTCATCATACTTAATTAGACTTAATTCTAGATTATTACCTAAATTATTTAAATCTAAAAGTTTTATAATTAACCACTTATCTACTTGTTTAAATGCCTGTCCTTTTCTCACGGGAAGGACACCGGGGTTTTTCTCAACCTTTTGAAGTTGAAGGGCCCATGTGATTTGCGCTACTGCCAATAGCGTGAGGGTCCACCTGCGGAGGACGTTTAATATTTTTAATTGGGACTTTTGTGTTTCTAGGTCCAATTGTAACAGGGATTACATTATGTTCTACATTACCGCTAACAGTTGCTTTTCTATAGCGTGGCTTGTCTTTACTTAATCTTTTATTAACCTCTTTAGCATAAATTACGTCACCTATTTCAAACTTTTTACTTGTCTCACCACCCTTGCTATCTCTAATCTTTAGCTTTGCTGATGTCATCTGATCTGATATGTAACTATAGAGACGGTTGCGGACGTATCGGATCGGATAACCAAAGGGTTGACCTTGAAATCCAAATTGCGGAGGTCGCATCCCAAATGGTTGACCTTGGAAGTTTCCAAAATGTGATTTGGGTTGTGTGTTTGGTTGCGCAAAAATAGGTTTATTATTAACAGGTGTATTATAATTATTTGTGCCGAATTTAAACGTTGGTGTAGTATTTTTACTGGAGGACGGCAGCAGTGTTTTATTTCGGGCATTATATTGGTCATGGAAGTTGACCTCTTCTAATACGAACGCTAAAGCCTGTTCCAAAGTGGACGGCGCTTTTAATCTCACAATACGCACCATATTTTCCGGTAGATTATATAGGAACACGTTTAAAGAAGTATTATTATAAATGATTATTTTACTTTCACGCATACTACTCGATAATCTATTAACTTTTGATATTAAAATACTACGCACTGATTGTATGCGATTGCAAAATTCCAAAAATGATTCACCGTTTTTTATACGCATGGTTTCCAATTCAATAGCTAAACATTCTTCACTTCTAGGGTCTCCAAAATGTTGTATTAATAACTCCTTAAATTCTTCCCATGTAACAATATCCTCGCGCTCACTGATAAGCGCGGCTGCATTCCCCGCTAATCTACTCGTTATAGAATGCATTACATACAAGTTTTGCTCGGCACTTCCCTTGTATTTATTTATGATATATTCGCTCTTACGTATAAAAAGATTTAAATGGCGCTTATCGCCGTCAAAAATTGGAATAATTTTAATCATTCCATTCGGAATTATCGTGATTTTTATGTGATCTTCCATTTTAAACACTATAATTAGCTTACAGTTATAATATAATCAAAAGTACAAAAGTATAGTGTTCACTAAAACACTTCTTATTACAAAGTAATAAGTATAATTAACTACAGTACAGTAATTAACTGTAGTACAACTTTAAACAATTTTATCTGAATAAAATATTTTTTAAATTCATTAACAATATTTCAATAAGTATTTTTTTTTTTTAATATATTAACACATTCAATAACTTTTTTTTATCACTAAACTAGCCTTACAGATTTTATGCAAAACCAGATAACGTTATAACGCGAGACGTCTAATCGCAAAATAACACAAAAAGGAAATAGGAAAGGAAGGTGAAAATTTGGACTCACCAGCTCGCCTTTCTCATTTTCAGCTCCAACATGACGAATTTGTTTGGTTCGTAGAATCACCACAGCTGCTTTCAGGGCCACCCGAACGCGTTACTCGAAAAAGTTTTATTTCGGAAAATCGCGAAGGACAGCGCAACTCTATTCGGCGATCCTACCGGCTGCGCCCGTCAAGTTTTTGGAAGCGTTTTTTATATTAAATAAAAGAGTAGAGTTACGTGTGAGCAGAAGCGCATGCTCCAATGTAATTCTCAATACTAACTCTAGTCGCTACATCTGTGTCTTAAGGCTACTTATCTGCTAAGTTGACAAAATGCATGGAAGGTTCCACAGATGGACCACCCTAAACTGCAACGGTGCACTTTACGCTCTCACGGTGATCACGCGTTGTGGTTCAGGATGCATAACTAGATTGCCTGATTCATATTTTTGTAAAATAAATATGGATTAAGTCTCAGACCAAGAAAAAAAGATGGACGGCGCGCCGCGAACACCAAAAGTGAAGCCACAAAAACCACGCTACTACAAGTAAAAATGTGTATGTTTACTTGTAGTAGCGTGGCTTTTGTTATCTTTTTTTATTGGTCTGAGGGATTAAGTATTAAAAATAATTTAAAATGAATCCCTGTCTATGTGCGATATCATTTTGAATATTGTCTGAATTCTCTTATGCCACAGTAATTTCACTTTCTTCTGCCATATCTACTTCAGGTGTTGGAGGGGGCTGAAATGGACTGTCATTAATGGCCCCATTAAGCCTCCTCCAGGCGAATATCAACCACTGCGCCTGCGCTCAGGATCTGTTGCTCCAGAGTATGGCGCAGTGGTCGATAAACATCGCCGTGGTCGCTGAGCCCTACTTTGTCCCGCCCAGGCCAGACTGGGTGGAGGACCTTAGTGGCTCAGTGGCCATTATTGCGTCGGCCGCCGCCGGCACCCCGACCCTTGAGACGGTCAGAAAGGGTCAGGGGTGCGTAGCAGCACGGTTCGGGGAGATCGTAGTCGCGGGAGTCTACTTCTCTCCGAGCCGAACTCTCGCCGAGTTCCAAAACTCCCTCAGGGAGTTAAGTGTCGTCATCGGAGGCTATTCCCTTCCCGTACTAGTGCTCGGGGACTTCAACGCCAAGAGCTTGGCTTGGGGTTCCCGTTACACGGATGTGCGGGGTGGGATGGTCGAGTGCTGGGCTCTGGAAACAGGCCTGGACATCCTGAACCGGGGTTCTGTACCCACGTGCGTGCGGATGCGGGGCGAGTCGGTGGTGGACATCTCGTTCGCCAGCTCCGCTCTGTCACGGCGTGTCGTCGACTGGCGCGTCATGGAGAGGGTGGAGACCCATTCCGACCACCGGTATATCCGGTTTGAGGTCTCTGCCCAGTCCCCGAGTGCGCCGGTCCCACAGACCCCGAGTGGTCCGCGTTGGGCGCTGAGGCAGCTGGACAGGGAGCTCCTCCTGGAAGCCTCGATCGTGCGGGCCTGGGTGCAATCACCGGTCAAGCCCGCCGACGTAAACACCGAGGCGGGTTGGTTCCAGGAGGCCATGTCCGAGATATGCGACATGGCAATGCCCCGAGTCCGGCCAGGAAGCGCCCGGCGTCAGGTGTACTGGTGGTCGCAAGAGCTGTCGTACCTGCGTAAACAGTGTATGGCGGCGCGGCACCTGTACACCAGGCATCGCAGGCGCCGCATTCGGCCTCCGAATGCGGAAGCCATTGAGGCGGAGCTGTATGAGGGGTACAGGGCGGCGAAGGCCACCCTCCGCGAGGCTTGTAAGCGGGCCAAGAATGAGGCCCGCGAGGAGATGCTGGAGACTCTGAACAGAGATCCGTGGGGGCGCCCTTACAAGATGGTGCGGAATCAACTCCGCACCCGGGCCCCCCCGCTGACGCAGAGTCTCCGGCCTGAGCTCGTGGAGGACGTGGTGAGCGCTCTGTTCCCTTCGCGAGGGGAGCATCCTCCCCCGCCAATGGCTCCGCCATCCGCGATGCCGGAAGCGGACCGTTCAGGAACCGATGACGACATTCCGGAGGTGACTGGGGTAGACCTGAGAGCGGCGGTACGTAGGCTGAGTGCCAAAAATACCGCCCCGGGACCCGATGGCTTGCCTGGCAAAGCCTGGGTCCTGGCCTCAGAGGCTCTTGGGCCCCGACTAGAGGGGTTCTTAAGCGCATGCATGGAGAGAGGCCAGTTCCCGCTTCGTTGGAAGACGGGGAAGCTGGTCCTCATCCAGAAGCCGGGGCGCCCGGCGGACTCGCCGTCCGCATACCGGCCCATTGTGCTGCTCGACGAGGTGGGCAAGCTCTTTGAAAGAGTAATTGCAAACCGCCTCGCCGAGCACCTGGAGGGAATGGGTCCGGATCTTGCGGAACACCAGTTTGGTTTCCGCAAGAGGCGCTCGACGGTGGACGCCATTATGCGCGTGAGAGCCCTCACGACGGGGGCTGCGGTCTCTCGGGGCGGTGTGGTCTTGGCGGTGTCTCTCGACATCGCCAACGCCTTCAACACTATGCCCTGGAGCTGCATTAGGGAGGCACTCCGGTATCACCGGGTGCCGACCTACCTTCGTCGTGTGGTCGGGGACTATTTGACCGACAGGGCTGTCATCTACCCTGGTCAGGACGGACAGTGGAACCGGCGAGAGATGTCGTGCGGTGTTCCACAGGGATCGGTTCTGGGGCCGCCCTTGTGGAACATCGGTTACGACTGGGTGCTGCGCGCCGACCTCCCTAGCGGCGTCAGCGTAGTCTGCTATGCGGACGATACGCTGGTGCTAGCTCAGGGTGGGTCGTACGAGGCGGCGGCCGACAATTTGACACGCGGGGTTGCGATAGTCGTACAGAGGATCCGGCAGCTGGGTCTCGAGGTGGCGCTTCACAAGTCGGAGGCCATGGGCTTCCATGGACGTGGGAATGCGCTGCCGTCGGGATCCCAGTTAATGGTGGGAGGGGTTCCCATCGGCGTCGAGTGTACTTTGAAGTACCTAGGACTCGTCCTCGACAGCCGGTGGAACTTCGTGGAGCACTTCCGACGTTTGGCTCCCAGACTGGAGCGGGCCGGGGCTGCCTTTAGGTGGCTCTTGCCCAATCTGGGGGGGCCAAACGCCTCCTGCCGGAGGCTCTACGCGGGGATCGTGCGGTCCATGGCCCTTTACGGGGCACCGGTGTGGGCGCCTGCTTTGAGGAAGCGGGCCGCCCACTACCTGAACGTGCCCCAAAAGGTCATGGCCGTGAGGACGGTACGGGGGTACCGCACGATCTCCCGCGAAGCGGCGAACCTCCTTGCCGGATTGCCGCCGTGGGATCTGGAGGCGATAGTCCTCGCGCGCCTGCATCAATGGCGCGCGGAGGCGCTGCGCTGGGGGGTCACTCCGCTGCCGCGGCAAATTGCTGCGCGGCGGACAGACCTCCGGTGCGATCTCATGGCGGCATGGAGACAGCGACTGTCGCAACCCCGTGCAGGGCACGCCACGATAGTGGCGGTAAGTCCCCTCTTTGAGGAGTGGCTTGAGAGGCGCCACGGCGCCCTCACCTTCCGTCTGACGCAGGTCCTCACCGGACACGGTTGTTTCGGGAGGTACCTGCACCGAATCAGGCGGGAGGAAACGCCCGGATGCCACCATTGCGAGGATCGGCCGGAGGACACGGTGGAGCACACAGTGGAGGTGTGCCCCGCTTGGGCGGAGCCCCGCCGTGTTCTCGTAGCGGCGATCGGCGGCGGCGACCTCTCGCGCCCGGCCCTGGTGCAAGCCATGGTCCGGGGCGAGGAGGAATGGGACGCCGTCGCCTCCTTCTGCGAAGCAGTGATGCTGGCGAAGGAGGTGGCGGAACGCGAGAGGGAGAGAACCTCTCGTCCCTGCCGCCGCGGGAGGCGCTCCGGGCGTCGGGGGTCCCGCGATGACCTCCGGCCACCGTAGACGCGGGCCTGTGGACGGTGAGTGATGGGCTAACTCGCCGTCCGTCCGTCTCACGACGAAAACAGGCCGTGTCGACGGCGCGTTCGTGTTCCACGCGCGCCTCAAAGAGATGTCAGCAACATGGGAGGGGCCCGAAAGGGCCGACGCCTGTCGGGGCCGCGGGTAGTCCAACGGTTATCGCGGCCTCGACATAGAGGGCGAAGAAGGAACATGGGTGGTTTTTAGTCAGTAGAAGTCTGACACTCCCTTTCGCTCTGCCCAAGAGCGGGAGGGGTTATTCGATGATTTTACACCCACCAAAAAAAAAAAAAAAAAAAAAAAAAAGGTGTTACTTCTTCAATATTATAACTTCTGCAGATATTGTGAAGAACAGCTGTAGCAATTATAACAGTTTGTATGTTATATAATGACAAACGCATGGTCAAGGATATTACTGGGAAGCGACGTTTCCAGACTCCAAATGTCCTAAACAGGCAAATACATTTTTTAATGAACTTAGTCAGTAGAGTATCTAGTAGAAAAAGTAGAAAGCTTTATAAAATGGTGATTTTACCTTTCAATTGTGTTTCTAGTTTTTATGTGTGCCTCATTGTAACTTATTTCCTGGCTAGTTGAGGGGTTTAACAACGGTGTGAGCAGGTAAGGCCGGTTTGGATAGGCACTGTCCCCGAGTAACCGGCGATTTCCTAGAATACCATCTTCACACTGGGCTGTAATAAGAGTTAGATACATCATAAATTCATAACATATTATTTCGAATGGTATTAGAAAGAGCAATAACCCCAATATTACCTCTTAATACTGAATTATTAAAAATAGTAGCGTCATGAGCAGAACCAGGCCAACGAGCAACAACATTCATTAATGTAAGGTCTGCATTACAAACGACTTGGACATTGATTGAAAGGTATCCTTTCCTATTATTATATTTCTCTCCTATTGTTGAATCTGAAATAAAAAATATTTTGTTTGTTGTAGCAAATGTATGGCAACTTTCTAAACAATTAAAAATAAAATAAATTAAAAAAAATTAATTGCTATCAAATCAAGACTTGTAGATATACTTACTTACATGGAGACTGAATGTGTACAGTCAATAGCACTACATACTCTAGGAAATTCAGCTATGTTATAAAATTTGTATGTAGTTCGAAAATGTATTTGTTACACAACCTAGCGATAGCAGCAGATATGTCTGCCACTATTCTAAAAGCTGATGATATGGATACTCCAGCAAAGTCTGCCACTGAATTAAGCATTGTACCCAATGCATAAAATCGAAGAGCCAATAAAAGTTGATGCAAGGGTGGTATACCACTGTCGGGGCCGCGGGTAGTCCACCGGTTATCGCGGCCTCGACATAGAGGGCGAAGAAGGAACATGGGTGGTTTTTAGTCAGTAGAAGTCTGACACTCCCTTTCGCTCTGCCCAAGAGCGGGAGGGGTTATTCGATGATTTTACACCCACCACAAAAAAAAAAAGGGTGGTATACCATTATTCCTGAAAATTATACACTAATTGGGTCACTATCCGTTCTTTTAGGTTATGTTTATATATTAAGAAATCAATTTGAGCTAACAAACTTAACGTCTTGATTTCACTTTGATAAAGGGCATTATTTCATTCAAAACAGTTTGAACTGACGCTTTGTTTATTCTGAATCTGATAGTGAACTCGGCGTCAGTTAAACTTGCCATGAAAGGACATTGGGAACTTAACTACGGGAAAAATCCCCACGGCGGACATCGATGAAACGGTTTCGGCCGTTTACGAAACCGTAGTTTCGTAACTGGTTTCAATGAAGGAATGATTTGTCCTTGTACGTAACTAGTTTCGATGGAGGATATATTTGTCTTTGTACGAAACCACGGTTATGTACAATGGTTACGTACAAAGAATTTACTGTTAAGGTTTCGATGAGGAATGATTAATCCTTGTACTTAACTATAGTTTTCATGGAGGAATTATTTTTGGGATTGAGGTAGTTCAGTAGAGCGTTGTCTACTGAACGGACCTTCATCTTGTAATTATTGAAACTAGGTAAGTCTGTATTAAAATAAATAAAAAAATAATTTTATAGTTTTTTGACACCGTTGGAGAGGCTGCAGTACAGCCCAAGTCTTAGGTTAGGTTTGGTTGATGTTTTGATGTATTCATCTATCGGTTATTGAAATACTCACAAGTAGGAAATGGATTGAAATATCAATCTCGATCTGCAGATTAGGGATTGGGATTGAATAATAGGAAAAGAAAATATTCGCCATACTGCTTCATTACTACTAACATAGCGGCCCATTTGGTATTGTGTAACTTCATCATTGGAATTCTCTCCACCAATTCCAATCACAGCCATATCACTCCCTTTGGTTACATATTTGCAAATGTATTTAATAGAGTTCACTGAATGGCAAGATTCTACGTTGATGTGTGCTTTGAAGGTCTTTGATAAAATGGGTGAATATGGGACAATCCAACGATTATCTATTTCAATATCTTGTTGATTTAATTTGACAATTGTTGATCTTCCATTGTCTGCTGTCGATCGTCGACGATACAGTGGATAACCGTCATTACCAGTAATTGTTTCCGATATTAATGTCCGTGGATATCGTTTTGAATATTTACCATCTATCATACATGGTGAATTTGGATTAAGAGTTCCACAGGGACCATGTATCATATTTTTGATAACTACCTCATGCAATCCAGGATCTACTTTTACATTAGGGATTTCTGCTGGTATCACTGCATCAACTTCATTTGGCCTTATCTTTTCAACCAACCAAATCAAAATGTGTGCATGTGGCAATCCTCGTTTCTGCCACTCCACAGAATACATCCAGCAACGTGTCTCACCAAACACATAATGTTTTACGATGAAATCCATTAAAGATTTTAATTTTTGTCTAAAGACTCTTGCTGTTATATCATGACGATCAATGGGTGATTGCCCAGGGAATAACTCCTGCTTGATTTCTATCCATTGTGGATTGCATATAAATGTGATGAACAAATCTGCTGTACCATAATGACGAACATACGACATGGCAGACGGTCTTGAGCATATTCATGCATATGTCGAGGGCTTCCGATGTATGTTGCTGGAAGAATAGTCATCCGACCAACATTCTGTGCATTTCCATCAGTATTAATCGCATCTCGAAGGTGAATATACTCCTCAGATCGGAGTTTGGTCTGATTCAACCTGATGAATGTTAATCTCTCCGTTTCAATTTTGACATACATGTCAACAATATATTTGTGATATAATCGCCGACATTTCAATGTGATTGTCTTCGTTTTCCCGAATCATTAGGCGGTATGAATTATTAATATACATGAATGTTCATTGAACTGACTTTTTTGTTCGTTTCAGAACCTGTAAATAGATTTTGTTTTAATAACATTGTTGAAATATAAAATTAAAATACATAATATAGTTACTAAGATATTATCGCCATAGCTAAACTAATATTTTAATTACCTGTAATGGAATTTATCATTTTTATTAAAAAAGTCATAGCCATCTTCACCTTGCCAAAATATAATGGGATATTGCAGTGCATCATATGAGCGGTGTGTTTCCTTTATACGTTGTAATTGATCATTCCGCCGATGTAAAACAATATCACGGGAAACGTCTTGCATGTTGACCCGCAGGTGTTTTATCAGCTCTGATTACAATTTTGTGATTATCTGATGGCATGAGATCCAGGGCAGTTTTAAACAATATAACCAATTGATTGTGTTCATGAAATAAAGTTTGTAATTGTTCTACAATAGACCTCTTTACTAAATTGTTATGTGCACAACGCATATTAATTTCTTGTGCTGAATTGGCCATAAAATAAATTTGCAGGAATTTGTAGTTGCTATCTTACACTGGTAACAGTGAACCGGCTCTATGATATATTAGGTCTTTACCTATGAAATTGCCGTTCTGCAATACTGGCCATTTCAAATCAAAATAATATTTGTTTGGCTAAGAATTCTAATTTCAAATTAATTTTATTTTAAAAACATGGTTTTCTTTTTCCAAAAGTAGTCATTTGTTTATTGATTAGTGTTACATTTTCATCGCATTTCAATCTTTTTCGTCATCATGGATACGTTAAAAATTCGAGTAATTATGGAATATGAGTACCGTCGTGGCAGCAACGCGGCACAAGCGGCACGCAACATCAACGACGTTTACGGAGCTAACACTACAAACCAACGCACCACCTGTTATTGGTTTGCTCGCTTCCGTTCTGGAAATTTCGACCTGAAAAATGAACCTCGCCGTCGTCCGAAGACTTTGGTCGACAATTACGAATTAAAGGCGATTGTGGAAGCTGATGATACACAATCTACGGCTGAATTAGCAGCAGCTTTCGACGTTAGCGTCAAAACAATATTGGTCCATTTCCGTCAAATTGGCAAGGTAAAAAAGCTTGACAAATGGGTGCCCCACGAACTCAATGATCGCCAGCGCGAAGTACGCGTCGAGACGTGCCTTGCACTGCTCAACAGACACACAAATGAAGGAATTTTGAACCGCATTGTTACCTGCGATGAAAAATGGATTCTGTTTGATAACCGCAAGCGCTCAGCAAGTTGGTTGGATCCTGGTTCAGCACCTAAACAATGCCCTAAACGAAAACTTACCCCTAGAAAAGTAATGGTCAATGTTTGGTGGTCTAGCGCCGGTGTGATTCATCACAGCTTCTTACCAAACGGGGTGAGCATTACTGCAGATGTGTACTGTGAAGAACTGAACACAATGATGGAGAAGCTGGCACATCTCCAACCAGCATTGGTCAATCGCTCGTCTCCGCTGCTCCTGCACGACAACGCGCGACCTCATACTGCACAGCAGACGGTCTCCAAGTTGAAAGAACTGGGGTTGGAAGCTCTCCATCATCCGCCTTACTCACCAGACCTTGCGCCTACAGACTACTACTTTTTCCAGAATTTGGATAACTTCTTGGCGGGAAAAAAATTCAATACCCGAGAGGCAGTACAAAATGCCTTTGAAGAATTTGTTGCCTCCCGACCAGCTGATTTCTTTCAATAAACTGCCACTGCGTTGGCAAAGATGCATTGATTACTTCGATTAATACAAATAAAAAATACATGAAAAAAATGTTTAAATTTTTTCATACAAAACGGCAATTTCATAGATAAAGACCTATCATTTGGCCTTGTATCTGTAAATGAAAAGAAATATATGTATTATTTTTGCACCAAACACTATAAAATAAAATAAATAATCAATGTGGGTTATAAATTTATGGATTGCCAATGATCAAACTTAAATATATATTTTTCTTAAAAATTATATCTGTCTTCTAATTAGTTGTAACTAATATCTATCATCAAATAATTATTTTGTGTTTCAAAATAATAAAAGTGTTGCTAAAAATGAATCACCAAATAATATGATGACTAAGTGATGATTATGATTAGTGACACATCTTAACTTAGGTGACAGAACATATTGTTTGCTAAAATAATAATGATTAACTGCTATAATACATACCTTGAAAGTTGGCATAAAATTTTCCCGTAGGTACTACATTTGTTGACCCAAATGAAGTCATTTGAAAGCAATTGTTATATTGTTGGATATTTGTCAAAAAGTGTATGGAATCTGTTCCTATTCCTGAAACCAATGAGTACAATGGCTCTGGTGGTGGTTCCAATGGTATCAATTTCACTTTACCATTTGCGCAACACAATCCATTAGCTTCGTTTTTATATTTCAATGCCTTACAATGTGAGCAAACCGAGTTCATCGAACCAATAACAACACATCGGTAGTTATTGTAGTCAATTGACACATCGTACCTGAAAGCAGCTCGATTCAAACTTGCGCGATTATTAGTTAAATGTCGCGCTCGCGCTTCACGCGTTTGTGATATCCGAATTCTTTCACGTTCATTTCGACCGTTGCGTTCTTGTGCAGCATGATTAGATCGGTAATTAGTTTGGTTTGTAGCATTTCGGGTTCTTCTACCTAAATTGCTTCGTCTAATAGGAGGCATATCTTCGGCGGCCCCGACTTATGAACAGTTGGTTGTGGGTTCGAACTCAGGCAGGCGCATTACTCTTTGTGCAATTTATTTCATCACGTGCTACTTACTGCTCTTTAAACGGTAAAGGAAAACATCGTGAGGAAACCGGCGGCATATCTTAGAACCAAAAATTCGAAGATATGTGACATCTCCCAATCCGCACTGGGCCGCGTGGTGGATTATAGCCCATCCCTCTCCTAGAGAGGAGGCCTGAGTCTCTTCAGTGGGACCAATGTAAGGCTGATGATGATGATGATGATATGTACCTATAGTAATTCTCACTTTAATAATATATTCTAAGGTAATCTAAACTAAAATTTTAGAGGAAGTTTGTAAACTATATATTATTGTGACGCAGACGAAGTTGCGTGGGTCAGCTAGTTAAAAATAATAGCAATAACTAAAAGAAGTAGGTACTTACAGTTTTAATTATAATATTATAAAGGTAATGGATAATGTGGATACTATATCATGTCTTTATTATGATAACTTTTTGCTGTAAATCAATTTTTTTAGGGTTCCGTAGTTTGTTACAACGATAAACAAAGGATAACGTTCATTTTTACTATGATTTGTTTGAGATGATTTATTTCTTTATCTTTATTGTAACGGATACGTCTCACGGCAGAAGAGACAGGTGAAGAACAGAAAGAAGATTTTCTATCTAATGTTTTAACCTCAAAATAAGAAGATAACTTATTGCTCTGATCACTATTGCTACGCGTAATTCTAGATGGTCCTAGTACTAGTGACTCTAGTTGTCTGATTATGTAAAGGTGATTCATTAATGGTGTCTAAGATGCCTATTAGTTTAGTATCAGACAAAATACTGGAACTTTGTGGTGGAGTGTTTCGTGCAAGTAAAGTCTAGTATCAGCCATTAGAATTATTAGTAGAAGCTGCTGACTTGGTGAGTGGTTAACTAGTAACTGGGGTCATTTCTTACATCGTGTATTACGAGCTGATCACATATTTTAATAAATCGTGTTAGAACATTCGGATTGCCACCAAAATCTGGAACTGCGCGCAAAGCGTTGTTGGTAGTGTCGGGGTTAATCGCCATACTGTCACTATCAAATAATAAAGCTAGGCCTAAATTATCGGATTCCGTAAATCTGTTTGAGTCTACTTCATAGCACCTGTTTATTTTTCTGGAGGTGACAGATTTATTCCTAGTTTCCCTTGGGTGAAAAACTTTGATTTAATATTATAATATTTGGGTGTAAGGAAGGATAAGGAAGCAACACTTAAAGAAAGTTCGGATATTTGACGAGGTATTTGGAAAAACCGACAGCGACTATCGGAGTCAGCAGATATCCAATTTTCGAAAACCTTTACCGCGCCGCGCACTGCCTCGGATATCCTACCGACTGCACCAATTATGAAGTCGCCGGAGAACTTAAATAAAACCGAAATTATTATAAAGAGTGTTTAATGCTCAATTTCAAATTACAATATTTTACTTATGTTAAATCATGATAGATGCTAGTTCCGAAGTGCCTAAAATATTCCTCTAAAAATATAGTTCTAAAACGATTGCGAGACAGATGTCAGCAGATTAGAAGTAGGTGGCCGATGCGCGATGGCTACACGAGGCGTCGACTCAGCAGAGTTCGCCTGTTGCAATTTTGCGTGGAAACATCCGATGTATGTAAATAGCTACCATGTCGCTATTCAGCCGATTTGGTGTAGGCAGGGCACGTAACACACTCAACTGTCAAAACAAAGACCTTAAACCAGAAACAATGATATATTAAAAGTATAAATACGTTGTCCGCCCTCAAAAATGACAACATGAAATGAAGCTAATTAGCCACATTGCGCTTAGTTACGCACCCACCTCTCGCGCGACGCTACGTAATTTAAATCGTGTGTGTAAACCTGCGCGAAACATAAAGGAAACAGGCATGCCGCTGTACGGTGTCATATTTCCTTTCCCTTTTTCTAAAGTAGTTAGGTATATAATATTTTCGCCGTTTTAAAGCGCCGCCATGTTAGTTCATGACGTGTCTATATTATAATACGTCATTGACCAGAAATGATTGGAACTTCAAGGACGGGCTACAGTTTATAACTAGTAGTGCGGTGGTAAATAATACTTACTAAATGCTGAAGATGCATTCTACTATCGAACGCGCGAGTTAGGATTTGTCTATGGGCTCGCGTATGTTCCGTCACTTATCAACGCTGTCGTCAGACATTAGGAATTTTAGTCCCAAAGAGGGTCACACGTCTCACCTAAATGTTATCAGTGACTTCATACGTGTCTTAACTCGCCTTTATCCGTACCTAAAACAAGTTATCTCAATATTTCTCCGCCATCGTGCATTTCAATTCTGTCTCTGAAACCCCATACTGGGTAAGTGTTGTATAACTTGATCATGTGTATATTTTTTATCCTTATAGGTTAACTTACTCGTAGCATGTATGCCATGTTCTATGTAATCTGAGTTTATGCTACGCTAATTCATGTAATTAAATTATTATTGCTTGTTGCCTTCGGCTCAACACATTTTGACTTTACGTGTTTCGATGACACTCAAAATGTGCTATCTATCATGCCTTAATTTCACTCATCTCATTTTGTAAACTCTGATTGTGACAATCCACAGACACTTTCATTAGCTCTCTGGTATATGCTCGCTTCGCTTAGCTTTGGCTTAGCTTAACATTGTAATAAAAAAATAATTATGACTATTGTTTATTCTTTTTTTAAACGTTTTGGTAAAAACTTAAAGGCGCTTCGCGGTGCACGGAAGGGCTACGCACGTGTATTAAGCTTCGCTTTGCAAGAAAATGTATGTGGTTGTGTCCACTGCAAACCACGGAGAGACTACGCATGAATTGACGTCATTGATACATAATCAATCAATCCCCTTTCTATATTGGGAGTAAAACACTATTCATACTTTTATACTTTAAATTAAACTTCCAAGCGCAAAATCAAATCCCTGACGCATAATGTCTTAAAAAAATATGAAAATAACTACTATAACATTTTGATCTTGCATCTCGAAAATTCTTGGTACGAGTTTCGGTCATGATCTTTTTAAAATTCACAGTGTTTTGCTACTTTTGTTTTAAATCTCTTTCATCAAGATGTCAGAGCCAATTACACACATAAAATTTTACAAGTTTTTAACAAATTAGTTACACGGACCAAATCGGGCATGGATTCCCCGTCAGAACCACTTTTCACATAAAATTCTACAAGTTGCAAACAAATTTTAATAAGTCATACGATCGGGCTTGGATTCCCCGTCTGAACCACTTTACACATAAAATTTCACAATTTCTAATAAAAGTTATTTTCAAAGAAGTTACGTTCGGACTTGCACTTATTCTTGAGATTTAATTTATTCTTCCTGATTCAGATGTAAAAATGTACTTACGATTTTATTTTCTTTCACCAATAACTGACACAATAAATTGCTGCACGACGATATCGCGGCGCGCTGTACTGCACCACAAGTGGCGCCCTCTGCCGCACGTCACCTCCTTCGCGCCGTCTCTCCGGCTGTTGCTGCCAGTAGCGCTGCACCACGCTTCACTGACTGCTTCTTGCTGCTCTCTACTCCGGGCTCCCTGGTCCAGCCGGTTCCACCTCCAGCACCAGGAAACCCCGGTTGAAGGGGGTTTGCTCTGGACAGCGATCCACTGCCCAGTAATGACGCGAAGGGTGGTAGGATTCTACCACCACCGGAACCACCACAAACACTCACGACCACAACCGTCTCTAGAAGGACCATAAACGAAAATCGACTTGGAGAGGGTGGTTAATTGAAACACTGGACTTAATTTTAAGCGCGTATATTATAATAATATGTCTCCACAGTGCTTGCTGACCACACGAGCAGCCGGTCAAACGTTTCGTTCGCCCGCCTTGACCCCTCCATGTTTGAGCGCGAAGAAGCGAGTTCTCTGATTGGTTGCCCTCTTTTTTTCGTCAACCGAACACAGAGCTACCACAACTGACATAAATAACTGATAACAACTCTGCCCTGATAATTGTAAATGCAGTACTCGCAAATTGGCGGTTCCGAGATAAACGCGGTAAACGTGTTTTGTGATATCTGCACAACAAGTCTGAATTAAATAATGTTTTAAATATACCAGAAAAATAAGAAAAAAATCAAACTTTGTATTGATAATTTTTTTTCTTTACTTTATTATTTATTTTGGATAAAATGCGCATTACTGCATTTTGTTCTACCATCTAGACTTGTGAACATGACAGTATCACTAAGCCCAAAGGCAGTGTTTGTGTTCATTACTGCAAAATCACCTAGCACGTGTTCAATACTGCAATTATCATGCCTGATACTAGTTGAAAGATTTATTAACCTTTTACTTCAGCTATCAGATAGTATATGAGAGGATATGTGACGAAATAAAACAGACCTTAATAGGAACTAGAAAAGTGGTTTATTATATTTCTACATAAAATATCACAATCAACATGGCATTATTTTTAATTACTAATTATAATTAGTCTTCAAAATACACTTTAGGAACATGTAGTCTTTTTTATTATACTAGGGGTTTTGTATGTTTTTATCAAAAATAACATCACTTAATTGGAATCAACTTTTAAAAACTTTTAGTCTACAATTCTTAATTACTGACTAATATCAAAACAAAAATGAGAATTCTTTTAAAATATAAAAACATAATAACAATTTTTCTTACAACACAAATAAAAAATTCAAAAAATAAAAACAATACCAAATTTTTATTCTTCAGACTCTCTCTGTTCTACGAGATCTATTGAATCATCATTTACGGGAAGATTTTCCCAAAATGGTAATCGGTTTTCAGGTATTATGTCACCTAATTTTTTTAGTATACCCGACTTCCTTTCTTGCCTTATTCCGCGAGCCTTAACATTTTGTGCAGCACAAGGTATAAAACCCTGCTTAATTATTTTTGTTTTAAGGAAGTCGATCTCTTTCGTGCTTCCATCATGGGTAGTTTTAACAAAAATTGTCATGCTGTTTCTTTGTACCTCGACACAAGCAATGTCTTTTTATGTACATTCTTTCAACATTCTTTTTTAATTTGTACTGCGATGAGTGATCATACTTGTAAAAATTTTAAACTTCCATCGGCTTCACGATCACTTTCTCTGCATTGGCCAGTTGCACACAGTCGATAAAATCAGCAAAATCGTATACTTTTTTTGCTTTCTGGAGCTGACTCTCTACTTGATGGTGAAAACTATCTGCAGACATAAAAGTATGACCAGGTTCGAGGTATTTTATAATTATTTTCGTAGCAGCAATCTCAGAACTATTAACAATTTGTACCAAAAATGAGAAAAATGCCCAGTTTTTATTTTGGCCAGTGCAATTATCGGTCCAAATAGTGACTTCAGTACAATCCCGCTTGCTTTCAAAAAATGCCCTATAAGCACTTACAATATCTTCTTGCTTTCTCCCCGATATAGCTTCATGCCAAAGCACAGCATAAGGTTTATCCTTGCTTGAGCCCAGAGGTACGAAGCTTTCATTGAATGCTATGATTCTAGGGCAGAATATGGCTATTTTAAACATGTCTAATCTAGGTAATAACACAATTTTTTGTAGATCTGCTGAAAAGAAGACACTGGAAAAATCTCCACTGTTCTGAGATTTTTCAGCGTCTTGTTGGTAATGTCTTCGTGCAGTTTGATATTTATCGTAGTGGTTGTGATAACTTAAACATTCTGTGCATTGCTCGGCATCTTTGCAGGTTATCTGATGTAATTTGAAACTTTCACAGAGTTCACATTCTTCGTTGCCTAATTGTGCGAATGATATGTTCATATCTTTTTTTAAAAACTTTCGGTAAAGGTCATATGATACTTTAATAGTTGGATTCTTTGTTATAAAATCATTATGCATGAAAGATGCATTTATATCGCTTGGCAGATACCTTCTATTAGGTGCATGGAGGAGTGACGTCACGGATGTCAACCGGCCATAAGCTCTTTGTGTTCTCCCGTATAAATAAATATAAATCACAGTATAATTTAGCATAAGTTATTGTGGAATTACTTCTGCCAGTGCAATTAACAAGTACCATTGTTGGCAAGTGTATATGTGCTGTCTAAATATTAAAAAACTCTAATTAGCGTTATAGCTAGCCCTAGTGAGCAAATAAGTACCCGAATCCTAAAATATATGAACAGAAAATTTCTCAGCAGCGGAAGTCCTGTTTTGTGACCTAACCTCAGTGTGTACAGTCCTTTTCTCCGATTCTGTGCTCAACCTATGGTGTCTGTTTGTACCACAAACACCCTGAAATACACCATAAACGCGTTTCTGCAAATAGTGCCACCTGTTGACTAATCGGTGTACTACTTGAACAGATCAATTGCGCTGCGTTTGGTAAACAAACAAGTTGCAACACACCATGGCTAAGTGTAGTGCTTGTGGGAAGTTTCTGTCGTCGGCAGAGGCTGCTAATTGCAGCAAATGTAGGCACTGGTACCATAGAGGGTGCGTAGACATCCAGAATGCAGGTCCCATAATGAACCCATGGCATTGCCCTGAATGCAAAAAGAACGTGGTGAGGGATAACCGAGCTGAAACACCGGTACGGGGACGGGCACCAACGCCAGCTCACGAGGAAAGCCTGGTCAACTTGATGGACACCAGTCCCATAAATAGCACAGCCCTAGATGTCACACAGGAGCTCAATCTAGACATAATTAGAGCTGAGCTAGCCTGTTTTAAAGATGAATTTTTAAAAATCGTCCGTAATGAGTTCCAACAGCTTCGTGATGATTTATCAGAGCTAAGGTCGTCAATAAAATCTACAAATGATAGGATGAGTAACTTGGAAGAAAGAGTTGCGGTAATTGAGACTAAGCTGACTCAGCCCCAAGCGTCGCGATCTTCGGAGGTGGACGAGCTAATCAGCCAGCTGAGGACCGACATCAATGACCGAGACCAGGAGTTGCTCGCCAATGACATCCAGATCTCCAACGTTCCGGAGATCAGTGGTGAAAACCCTATCCATACTGCTCTGATGATAGCGGCTAAGGTTGGTGTCAAAATCAAAGCGCGCGATATTGTTAGCGCAGAGCGTGTCGGAGGCCGGCGCATCAACGCCACGCAGGCGACGTCGCCTGTAGAGACCCGCCCCCGCTTCCTCGTCGTACGCCTCGCGCGCCGCGACCTACGGGATGAGCTGCTGGATGGAGCGCGAGTGCGTCGCGGCATGACCACAGCGGATCTAGATTTGCCTGGCCCAGCGACGCGCTTCTACATCAACGAGCGCCTTACTAAGATCAACCGTGAGTTGTTTCGGAGCACACGCGAGGCAGCGAGTCGCCTTGGTTGGCAGTTCGTATGGTCAAAGCGGGGACGTATCCTTGCCCGGTACAAACCCGGTGATGCCACTTGCCACATCCGCTGTGAGGCTGACGTACTGCGTACCTTCGGCCAGCCGGCGCCCGCGCCCGCGCCACCGGGTACTAGCACACTTCTTTAAAGAAGCTATATTGTTTGTTTTTTTCTTTCCATTTATTTTTTGTATTTTTCAAACCAATGTTAGTTATAAATATGCAGTCATGCGGACTATAAAAGTAAATTTAGTGGAGGTCAACCTTAAAAATGTATTTCATGATGTAATCACGTTGTTTTTACACATTAATCTTTATTGTGTTTTGGCAGGTGTGTGTCTCACGGTGCACCTCGGTACACTATATGTATTTAACCAGTTTTATAACACTCCACAAACTTTCCTAAACCTACATAGCACACAACTTTTATTCTTTTTTACTGACCGATTTGTTATATTTTACAGTTTAAAACGTATATCTAATTTCCTATATTTAATTTCTGCATTAACACTATCTATTATAATATATTATTATACACTATCTACATACTTTCAACTTGACTCGGACTACTATTATATTTATAGAATTACGATTGAATGTGCACTGATGATAATATTCAATTTGCTCACGACGTATTTTATTTTAAATTATTATAATGACGACTAAAGGAGATAAGTATTTTAAAGTTGGTTTTCTTAATGCCGGGTCACTAGGTACAGGCCATGATGACTTAATTGGAGCACTTGACAGACATCGTTTTGACATTATGGCCATTAACGAGACTTGGCTTCGTGCGGGCGAGGAGGGGCGCGCTCCGGTAGTGCCGGGCTATCGTCTGCGTCACACGCCGCGACCAGCGCATGTTCGCGCGGGCCGTGGTGGGGGCGTCGGCTTTTATGTGCGGCAGGGAATGAGCACGCGTATTTGGACTAGCGCGGTCGATCCCAGGTTCGAATCGGTCGAGCAAATGTGGTTAACGGTCTCATTGAACGGTAAAAGAATTGCTATAGGAACAGCGTACCGTCCGCCATGGTTGAATCTTGTCCTCTTTCTCGATGCCATAACGGATTCTATCAGTTCTTTGGGAAATTGCGATCACTATATTCTGCTTGGCGATTTCAACGTTAATTTGAAAGACACAAACGGTATAAAAACGAAAAGTATCAATGAATTTCTTAACTGTCTTAATCTCACACAACTGGTTACGAGCCCTACTCACTACACAGCATCGAGTGAAACTCTCATCGACCTCATATGTACTGACTTGAAAGCCAGGTACACAGCGGTAGAATCTCTCGGTTCACTCAACGGCCATGCCATTGTAGTCAGTGAGTTTAATATTAGGCGTGATAAATTCAAACCATACATGGTTAAATCTCGACCACTTCGAAATGTATGCACGGTAACATTTAACATAGACTTATCGTCATTATGCATTGGTATTATTTCAACGCTCGATACCGTTAATGATATGGTACATGTGTTTAACACCCTTATAATTTCCTTGTTCGATGTTCATGCACCTATCAAGTCATTTACGGTAAAGGAAAAATTATACCCTTGGATTACAGACACAATCAAAATCATGATGCGTTTGCGTGACGAAGCACTAAGTAGTTATAGGAAAACGAAATCAGACTCTAAAAAGAAATACTACAAAGACCTGAAGCACTTAGTGACTAGCTCTCTGTACAATGAAAAGACAGCGTATTACCAACATGACATTAATGCTAAAATAAAAAACCCGAAATTGCTCTGGAAAAACCTGAAATCCACTTTACTACCTTTTAAATCTAGACAAGACATACCGTCGCATTTCAAAGACCCAGACCTTATTAACAGAAACTTTTTGATAGTTCCCGGTAACCCCGTAGCAAGCAAATCGCTTGTGGATCACTATAAGAATACTAGGTATGGTGAGGCGATTTTTACAATCGCCCCAGTCGATCAGGACAATGTCTCACGAATTATTGGTAGTCTGAAAAGTAACGCTGAGGGCTGCGACAACATTAACCTGGACATGCTTAACATGACTTTGCCGCACACGCTAAATGTTATAACGGACATAATGAACCGTTCCATCGAGACTTCAACTTTCCCTGACCAATGGAAAACTGCCTCCATTAGGCCCTTGCCAAAAAGTTCTAATCCTATTACTTTAAAAGATCTACGCCCTATAAGTATACTACCATGTTTATCCAAAGTATTAGAGAAAATTATCAGCCGTCAAGTTACGATGTTTCTGGAACAATATAATATTTTACCTGATTTACAATCAGGGTTTAGGAAGCAGCGCAGTACATCTACTGCTTTACTGGATGTAACTGATAACATATTATCTGCCCAAGATAAGGGAATGTGCACAGTTCTGGTTTTACTAGATTTTTCCAGGGCATTTGACGCTATAAATATCTCACTCCTACTGGCAAAGTTAAAACATTACGGTTTCGACCCAGAAGCCATACAATGGTTCCGTAGCTACTTGAGTAATAGGGAACAATTAGTTGACCTACGTTTGAGTGACGGCACTACCCTTAGATCAGCCCCTATTCTTATAGATAGAGGAGTTCCGCAAGGTTCTATTTTGGGTCCCATTCTTTTCATTTTATACTGCGCAGATATAATAAAATGTCTCCAAAAATGCAAGTACCATATATACGCCGACGACGTACAGCTGTATATTTCATTCAGACCAGACGAGTATGACAGCGCCATTAAGGACCTTAATGAGGACCTTCTACGAATCGCCGGTTGGTCTGAGGAGAACTGCCTGTCGCTGAACCCCACTAAAACAAAATATATAGTATTTGGCACCAGACAGCAGCTGGCCCGTTTGCCTTCGACTTTTAATGTAGAACTGATGGGCGAACCAATTGAACGAGTGTATGAGGCGCGAAACCTCGGTCTCGCGATGGACAAAGACCTTCGTTTTGAGAATCACGTAGCAGACGCTGTGAGAAACTGTTTTTATCGCCTGAAAGTTTTGTATAAGATGAGACCTTATTTATCCCAAACGCTACGGGAACAACTTGTAGAAACTTTGGTACTATCTAGGTTGAACTACGCCGACACAGTGTACGGCCCGCGCCTATTAGCCCGTACAGAACTTCTCATTCAAAGAGTACAAAACGCCTGCGCGCGGTTTTGCTACACTATTCCTCGGCGAAGTCACGTGACACCTTTTTTAAACAAACACTACTCGCTAAAAATGAAGTCCAGACGGAAACTACACTTGGCGTGTCTTTTGTTCGGTGTGATTAAATATAAAAAACCGGACTACTTATACAGTAAATTAAGTTGGTTAAGTAGTAGACGCGAATGTGAGAGAAGGCAATGTTCGCAACAACTCTCGACTCATTCTCATAACACAGCAGCATTCAGAGGTAGTTTTCGTTATGCGGCTTCCAAAATATGGAATAACCTGCCACCACCTATTAGAATGATTGGCACAATTGATACTTTCAGAAGACGCCTACGGAAGTATCTAATGGAATCGCAACGAAAGTTGGATATGGTCGCACTAAATGTCTCAATTATATAATTAACAGCTTGATCACAGAACAACAATATCTTTCTAGACCTATGCCACTTATCAATGTAAAAAGATTATCTCCGTTCATTTAAGTACCTTCGATTTTTATTTTTTGTTTTATCTTGTACTTTTTCTCCCCTTTTTTTTTCTGTAGGTTTTATTTATTTTTGATAACTACATACCTATAATATTTCTTATCTGTACACAAAATACACTTTATTATATTTATGTACCTATCTATATATTTTAGTTGACACAAAGTGCAAAGCTGTTTTACATCCGTCACTTCACTATGTCAGGTTCAGTTGAAAACCAGCGTCGGGCACTAGCTGCTCGGCAGTTTGCTGAACTGGACCTATTTGGCGCCCCCGTGAGACACACAATTTTATATCTTTTTTTTTTTTTTGTTCCCTGTTTAGTTTCTAGTTTTTGTATTTTTTGTTGTGTGTACTTATGGTATGTGCCAAATAAATATGTTTTCTTTCTTTCTTTCTTTCTTTCATGTACTCGTCTATAGTGTGCAATAGCAGGTCGAAAACTCTCAATGTGTTCCTTAAGCATATCTCTGTTCACTATCTTTGGACGTTCTTGTTTGTTACGTTGGTCTGCTTGTTCGTTTGGTAACTTTTTTAAACTGTCTAATACACGTCTATCGTTTTTTTTAGTATACCCGAGAGTTGTTAAAAAGAAAATTTTACAAACTTCTTTTCTTTTATGTTCTATCTCCAAAAAATATGAATATGTATTTTTCCGCTTCTGGCTACTTTCTCTTATACGTCTATTTACTTCTTTACCAATAACCAATGACCTGATATACAGGGTGTTTGGAAGGGAGCTGTACATACGCCTAGGGTAGAAACTAGGGATAGTCTGCTACCTACCCCCGCCCATTATATTGACCTTGGCCTCAAGGTTTTTTTTTAATTTATTATTATTTTTTATTTGACTTTTTTATGATTTTTTGACTAAAACTACCTGTAGCTCAAAATCTATCCATGGGACCGGTCGGCTAATGGTCTTGTTTTAATCGTTAGAGTCTTAGGGTCCTGCAAAAAATTATTTTACACCAGAAAATTGTGGAGAAGAAAAGTTATGGGGCCTGAAGTACCGTAGTAAGGTAAAGAAATAATTTTAAATTAAAAAAAAACCTTGAGGCCAAGGTCAATATAATGGGCGGGGGTAGGTAGCAGACTATCCCTAGTTTCTACCCTAGGCGTATGTACAGCTCCCTTCCAAACACCCTGTATAAACCTTGAGCTTCATATCCGAGTTCCCATAGTAGATTTTACAACAAGTGCACAATCGGCTCGGGCTGCTAAAAGTCTCGGATAAAAATGGTTTTGTGGACGAGTTATAAACTCTGCTTTTCACTTCGATTGCGGGGAAATAAAACAGTAGTATAACATAACATTTCTGTAATTAAAATTCAAAGTAAAATTAGAACAGTTTTGAATACTGAAGGAAATTGTTTTTTTTTAATCTTACGACATTCATATTAGGCTGCAGACATATACAGCCTACTATTAAATTAATTTTGTAATAATAATTTTCTTAAATCAATTATCCTACCGTACTTGAATTAAAATTGTAATATCTATTATATCTTAAAAAACACATAAGCAGATAAATTAAAGTAAATATTATATAATAACAAATTCTATCTATGAACTTCTTATTGCATTTGGCTGTATGGCTCATTTTCTTTGCCATAATATAATACATTTATGAGTAGATACGTTAATGCCCTTGTGCACAAAATTCGATTTTGTGCAGCCTATACCCTGCACAAAGAAGCACTTTCAGAGCATGAGAAGTGAAAAAATAATTTATTTATATTCTGGCGTTCAGATTCTGTAAAATGCAACGAACATTTTTTCACACAAGTTAAGGTGCATCCAGGCTTTACGCTCATTTTCTCTAATTTCAACTTTTTCTTGTTTTCGTTTCTTGTACTCAAAGATTCTTCGTATTTGCGTCTAAGCCTTGGTTTTCCACTTTTCGTTTTTCCCAGGTCGTTTGGTTCAAGGTCAACATCATTTACTTGTACTTCTTGATTAGTCATATTTTGTGTATTATCCGTAGTTTCTTCATTTATATTCTTATGGTTATCCATGTTTTCTTCATTAGCGTTGTTTGCTTCATCCATGTTTTCCTGAGATTCATTCTTTGTCACATCCATGTTTTCTTCATTAGTGTTCTTTGCCTCATCTATGTTTTCCTGAGATTCATTCTTTGTCTCACCCATATTTTCTGTCAGGCCAATCTTAGTAACTACTTTGTTTTCTTCATTTACTTGACACATTTCTTCTAATTCTATTGTTATATCGACTAAAGACATGTCCATCACTGAACTTGGTAATATTTCGTCACACAGCAAACTTAAGTAATCTTCCCTTTCGTGAAAATCAAATGCATTATTTAATAAATCAAGCTGTTTTTGTAAATTAGTTTGGGTCATGTTCAATGTCGAAGCATATTCGACTTCTGGCGTAAGTATATGACTGTAGTTATCATAGCTAAAGTTATGAGCCCATAGTCTACCAAAATCGTGAATATTACATATCGGATCTACTTCAATAATTTTTTCCTTCTTTGACTCATCTTGAGGAATCGAAGACAGAGGTGTATTTAAACATTGATAAGATTTCTCAAACACCATTTCCACCATGTTTCTACCTCGTGTATTTGAAGACATTTTGAAAAAAAGGACCTGAAAGATAACAAAAAAATCAGTTTTATCACCAGTACGTAGGTATCTCCCTATTTACATCCTTATTTACAGGGTAAGCACATATACTCGTACATAACTAGGTAAAGATATATTATACACACACAGAAAAACATTTTAAAATTTTATGTTTCACTTGTTGTTTGATTAATAATGATAATACCTAAAAATTATTATTTATTTCAACAAACAAGGATCAGATATTTTTTTACACCCACACAACAAACTTATGTATGCTTTGTGTGTTGTTTACACAATACACATACAACGTCTATAAACAAAATAGACACAATATAAAACAAAAACACAAACTTTACTAGCTCACACTATAATTATAAACGTCAGTACTCAGCAACTTGCAAAATCTAGCAATCGAACCTCTGTTTTATTAATCTAATTTATATTTTAATAATCTTCTTATTAACTTTACTTGTATATATATATACATACACCTATCATCGTACTGCCCTTATCCCATTTTAGGTGGTGTCACCGTTACCTACATCTTTTTTAGTCTTTCATTCATCACTATCACACATCGCTTAAGTACCTACTCACAACGCATACATGCAAATAATTCGTCATGCAAATTAAACAATAACCAGACTATACCTACATACGTCCTACGACCACTATTATTGGACATAGGTCTCATTAATTCAACTGAGAGTTGGTGTGAGCCTGCTTCAACCTGTGAGCCCATTTTAAATTGGTAGAGAGGGATGAAAAAAACACCCAACCTCAGTAGGTACAAACGTGGTTTTGATTTACTAATACTACTGAGTATACTTATGAGTATACGTATATTAAAACAAAGCTATTTGAATAAAATAAATGACTAAAACTTACCAAAACAGAACGAAACAAACAAGTTATTAGCACTACGGAGTAGCTGAGCCACACACGTGTTCCGTCCGCGAACGACGTCACTAACTGATTTACTAGCGCGAAACGCGGCACTTTACCTTGCGACTTTGGTGTGTACGTAAAACTTTTGTTACTTTTGCTACCCTCAAACGCAGCACTGTACAATACTACATTCAGTGTTAGTGGTGCAATAGAACTTATTTATTATACTTGCTACGCTCAAACGCGGCATTGTCGAATACTGCGTGTAGTTTTAGTGGCGCAAGAAAAGCTCTATAATACACTTGCTACTCTCATCTCACAAGCAGCAATGTTGAATACTGCGTTAAGCTTTAGTTAGAATTCGTTGCAAAGTACTAGAACGTTAAATAAAGTTGCAGCAAACATAGCAAATACGGCACAACCTTCTAGCACATGCTGAGTACTGTATATCCTGTTAGCAAAAGTAAAAATTTGGTGCAAGTACTGCGTATCTTGTTATATAAAAAACAGGTTTATAATAAAAAAAAACATGAAAATTGATTTTTTATGTAAAGATTAGCCCCTTGAGGTGTCATTTTTGCAAAAAAGTGAAAATCGCAAAAATGACGATTACTGCACTTACAATTATGACGGCAGTAACTGATATAAGGCTGCCAGTGTAAAATATTAAAATGAAGGCTATATAAATGTGAATATCGACTAAAATAATCAAATAAGCAAATTCTAAATTCACAAATCCTAACACTAGAAAGTAAAAAAAAACAAAAACCTGTAATTATTATTACTTGTAATTATGAATAACCTTTTATTTTTAATTACCGTGGCGGTTTCTTTATCTTACATTTCATAACTACTTAATTAACGTAGGCTATTTCATTTTTAGCAACTTTGCAGTTCCACCAATGCAGCGATTACTTATAACTAAGATATTATGCCACTGGGATCTTTTTAACAGTATGCGGTGACTTCGGTGGAGTTAGCAAGGCCTCAGCCTGCAGAATCATTCCCAAAGTTTCTGAAGCAATAGCTAAACTATGACCTAATTTTGTAAAATTTCCTTCAAATATAGAAAATATAACACAAGGATTTTATGACATTGCAAGATTTCCCAGGGTTGTCGGAGTCATAGATTGTACTCATGTTAACATTAAATCACCTGGTAAGTAGGTACCTTCACGAAAAATATCTATTTCTGAACTCTAATGTGTTTATCTACATGTATACTTACCTCGTAATACCCTAAAAGAGTGAAGAAATCACTATTTTTATGCAAATTAATATTAATTGTTTGTTTTATAATAATATATTATGATGATTATTTTTTTCAGGGGGTGATACTGCTGAATGGTACAGAGACCGGAAAGGAAACTTTTCAATGAATGTCCAAACAGAAGCAGACTAAATTAAAAATCATGGACATAGTTGCTAAATGGCCAGGATCATGCCATGACCAAACTATTTTTAATAATTTACGAATAAAGCAAAGATTGACGGAGAATTTGGAAATAATTTTATTCTTGGTGATAAAGGGTACGAAAATACTAATTATGTATTAACACCCCTTCACAATCCACAGACAACTGGTGAGCAATTATACAATGAGTCACAAATTAGAACTAGAAATGTGTAGAAAGATCTTATGGCGTCTGGAAGAGTAGATTTCCTGTGTTGTCAAAAAAAATCACTTTACTACATTCAAAAGTACAAGCAATTAGTGTTGCATGTCCAGTGCTCTATAATATAGCGACAGACATGGGAGATGACACTTTTGCTTATGACATTCCAGATGATAATGATGAAACTTTAGTTAGTGGTACTGTAAGGAATTCAGTAAAAAGTTATTTTACGTCACTGCTATATTTTTTTTGTATTTTACGTCTCTGTTATATGTATATTTATAGACTATTAGGTACCTGTTTTAATCAATAAGCATAGGTTATTTAAAATTAAAATAAGATTTTATATAGTACACATGTCTTAAATTTTTATGTACAAAAAAAAACTACAACTAAATAAAATACTTATAACTCTACTGTCTCTTGTAGAAGTAAAAAAAAACATTTAAAACACTTGGCAAGAAAAAGTATGGAAGGATCTGTATCTAATTTAATATTTCGCAACATCTTAAGTAATTAAAATATGAGGCAATAAAGAGAGATATCAGGAAGAAGAGTGGTATGGTTCGAACTGAGCACTCAAACTGTTAGAGGAACGAGGATAGCTCCAGTGCTTACGCCTGCAGAGCAAAAAGAAACAATGTCTTAATTTTTCCTCTAACTGTTTTTTTAATAATTTATTTTTGGGAAGAAGTTGTTGTTTTTCTAATTCTTGTATTATGTCTTTGTGCTCCAACTCTTTTTCTAAAAATTTTCTTTGTGTATGTTTCTGTTACAGCTCTTCGGTTAAAAGTTTTCTTTGAATTTTTGCTATTTCCAGTTTTTCTTCAGTTAATTGATCAAACGGCCTATCTCCTTTGGCTTACCTATACACAAAAAAATATTATTTTAGTAAATAAAAGTAATATCATAAAATCTCCGCTTAGTAAATGCAAAACTTAATAAAAAATTATAAATGTCTATGTCTATTTAATTTAAAACAATCTGTAATTGATTGCATTTTTGTGATTCTGTAATTTAGAAGGCCACACATTTGTAATATCATTATAAATAAAACAAAATATCGCTAAAAATACTATAATGCTGTTTTAAAACCAATTACTCAAAACTGGATGCTTTTTTCTTTTGAGGGCCGTCGGGTTCCACTCCTTCCATTGGTTTTCTGTCTGTCACACGTTATCAGTTTCTCCTTAAAATAAATAAGTAGTAATATTAATTTAATTATTGTAGGAGTAAAACATTAATTTTTGATGGCCAATTTTAGTTCCTTCTGAAAACCATTTTTAAAACTTAAGTTTTCAAAATATTCTAAATACTTTTTAAAAAGTTGGCCTTTCAAGTGCAAATTCAATTGTACACTAACTTGCAGTCTTTGGTTTAAAGGCCAGTGGCTTGGTCTGAACATGACTGTAAACATAATATTTAATTTGATAATGTTTTATATCTTACTTTGCAGTAGCGTTTCCTTTTGTGTCTCTGCACATCCCTTTTTGTTTATTTTTTTTATTTTTTATTTATTTATTTACCACTAGTTAAAGCAACATTACAGACAATACATCCAATACGATGCTATAAGACACAATATAAAACAAAAATGTAAAATTCAATTAAACTACAGAAAAATCCGTAAAACGTATAGTTGCACCCCATTTTCAATAACTATTTGTGCCCTTTGAATAAATTTCGCCAAGGTTTGACCAAATAAATCCTCCGATACCATTATAATATGTATTAATAACACGCGCGGCTCGTGACATAGGAGCAAACTTAAGTAAGTTAAACGCTTATTACACAACCCGATATGAAGGGCCCTGCATCCAGGGTAGGCGTGTACTCTAGTTAGTGCGGCGCTTATTACACTTCTCTGCGAATTGGGCCCTAACTCAGTTCAACCTGTGAGCCCATTTTAAATTGGTAGAGAGGGATGAAAAAAACACCCAACCTCAGTAGGTACAAACGTGGTTTTGATTTACTAATACTACTGAGTATACTTATGAGTATACGTATATTAAAACAAAGCTATTTGAATAAAATAAATGACTAAAACTTACCAAAACAGAACGAAACAAACAAGTTATTAGCACTACGGAGTAGCTGAGCCACACACGTGTTCCGTCCGCGAACGACGTCACTAACTGATTTACTAGCGCGAAACGCGGCACTTTACCTTGCGACTTTGGTGTGTACGTAAAACTTTTGTTACTTTTGCTACCCTCAAACGCAGCACTGTACAATACTACATTCAGTGTTAGTGGTGCAATAGAACTTATTTATTATACTTGCTACGCTCAAACGCGGCATTGTCGAATACTGCGTGTAGTTTTAGTGGCGCAAGAAAAGCTCTATAATACACTTGCTACTCTCATCTCACAAGCAGCAATGTTGAATACTGCGTTAAGCTTTAGTTAGAATTCGTTGCAAAGTACTAGAACGTTAAATAAAGTTGCAGCAAACATAGCAAATACGGCACAACCTTCTAGCACATGCTGAGTACTGTATATCCTGTTAGCAAAAGTAAAAATTTGGTGCAAGTACTGCGTATCTTGTTATATAAAAAACAGGTTTATAATAAAAAAAAACATGAAAATTGATTTTTTATGTAAAGATTAGCCCCTTGAGGTGTCATTTTTGCAAAAAAGTGAAAATCGCAAAAATGACGATTACTGCACTTACAATTATGACGGCAGTAACTGATATAAGGCTGCCAGTGTAAAATATTAAAATGAAGGCTATATAAATGTGAATATCGACTAAAATAATCAAATAAGCAAATTCTAAATTCACAAATCCTAACACTAGAAAGTAAAAAAAAACAAAAACCTGTAATTATTATTACTTGTAATTATGAATAACCTTTTATTTTTAATTACCGTGGCGGTTTCTTTATCTTACATTTCATAACTACTTAATTAACGTAGGCTATTTCATTTTTAGCAACTTTGCAGTTCCACCAATGCAGCGATTACTTATAACTAAGATATTATGCCACTGGGATCTTTTTAACAGTATGCGGTGACTTCGGTGGAGTTAGCAAGGCCTCAGCCTGCAGAATCATTCCCAAAGTTTCTGAAGCAATAGCTAAACTATGACCTAATTTTGTAAAATTTCCTTCAAATATAGAAAATATAACACAAGGATTTTATGACATTGCAAGATTTCCCAGGGTTGTCGGAGTCATAGATTGTACTCATGTTAACATTAAATCACCTGGTAAGTAGGTACCTTCACGAAAAATATCTATTTCTGAACTCTAATGTGTTTATCTACATGTATACTTACCTCGTAATACCCTAAAAGAGTGAAGAAATCACTATTTTTATGCAAATTAATATTAATTGTTTGTTTTATAATAATATATTATGATGATTATTTTTTTCAGGGGGTGATACTGCTGAATGGTACAGAGACCGGAAAGGAAACTTTTCAATGAATGTCCAAACAGAAGCAGACTAAATTAAAAATCATGGACATAGTTGCTAAATGGCCAGGATCATGCCATGACCAAACTATTTTTAATAATTTACGAATAAAGCAAAGATTGACGGAGAATTTGGAAATAATTTTATTCTTGGTGATAAAGGGTACGAAAATACTAATTATGTATTAACACCCCTTCACAATCCACAGACAACTGGTGAGCAATTATACAATGAGTCACAAATTAGAACTAGAAATGTGTAGAAAGATCTTATGGCGTCTGGAAGAGTAGATTTCCTGTGTTGTCAAAAAAAATCACTTTACTACATTCAAAAGTACAAGCAATTAGTGTTGCATGTCCAGTGCTCTATAATATAGCGACAGACATGGGAGATGACACTTTTGCTTATGACATTCCAGATGATAATGATGAAACTTTAGTTAGTGGTACTGTAAGGAATTCAGTAAAAAGTTATTTTACGTCACTGCTATATTTTTTTTGTATTTTACGTCTCTGTTATATGTATATTTATAGACTATTAGGTACCTGTTTTAATCAATAAGCATAGGTTATTTAAAATTAAAATAAGATTTTATATAGTACACATGTCTTAAATTTTTATGTACAAAAAAAAACTACAACTAAATAAAATACTTATAACTCTACTGTCTCTTGTAGAAGTAAAAAAAAACATTTAAAACACTTGGCAAGAAAAAGTATGGAAGGATCTGTATCTAATTTAATATTTCGCAACATCTTAAGTAATTAAAATATGAGGCAATAAAGAGAGATATCAGGAAGAAGAGTGGTATGGTTCGAACTGAGCACTCAAACTGTTAGAGGAACGAGGATAGCTCCAGTGCTTACGCCTGCAGAGCAAAAAGAAACAATGTCTTAATTTTTCCTCTAACTGTTTTTTTAATAATTTATTTTTGGGAAGAAGTTGTTGTTTTTCTAATTCTTGTATTATGTCTTTGTGCTCCAACTCTTTTTCTAAAAATTTTCTTTGTGTATGTTTCTGTTACAGCTCTTCGGTTAAAAGTTTTCTTTGAATTTTTGCTATTTCCAGTTTTTCTTCAGTTAATTGATCAAACGGCCTATCTCCTTTGGCTTACCTATACACAAAAAAATATTATTTTAGTAAATAAAAGTAATATCATAAAATCTCCGCTTAGTAAATGCAAAACTTAATAAAAAATTATAAATGTCTATGTCTATTTAATTTAAAACAATCTGTAATTGATTGCATTTTTGTGATTCTGTAATTTAGAAGGCCACACATTTGTAATATCATTATAAATAAAACAAAATATCGCTAAAAATACTATAATGCTGTTTTAAAACCAATTACTCAAAACTGGATGCTTTTTTCTTTTGAGGGCCGTCGGGTTCCACTCCTTCCATTGGTTTTCTGTCTGTCACACGTTATCAGATTCTCCTTAAAATAAATAAGTAGTAATATTAATTTAATTATTGTAGGAGTAAAACATTAATTTTTGATGGCCAATTTTAGTTCCTTCTGAAAACCATTTTTAAAACTTAAGTTTTCAAAATATTCTAAATACTTTTTAAAAAGTTGGCCTTTCAAGTGCAAATTCAATTGTACACTAACTTGCAGTCTTTGGTTTAAAGGCCAGTGGCTTGGTCTGAACATGACTGTAAACATAATATTTAATTTGATAATGTTTTATATCTTACTTTGCAGTAGCGTTTCCTTTTGTGTCTCTGCACATCCCTTTTTGTTTATTTTTTTTATTTTTTATTTATTTATTTACCACTAGTTAAAGCAACATTACAGACAATACATCCAATACGATGCTATAAGACACAATATAAAACAAAAATGTAAAATTCAATTAAACTACAGAAAAATCCGTAAAACGTATAGTTGCACCCCATTTTCAATAACTATTTGTGCCCTTTGAATAAATTTCGCCAAGGTTTGACCAAATAAATCCTCCGATACCATTATAATATGTATTAATAACACGCGCGGCTCGTGACATAGGAGCAAACTTAAGTAAGTTAAACGCTTATTACACAACCCGATATGAAGGGCCCTGCATCCAGGGTAGGCGTGTACTCTAGTTAGTGCGGCGCTTATTACACTTCTCTGCGAATTGGGCCCTAACTCAGTTTGTACGCGAATGTCTAGAGAGATAAACGTATTGTCTCATTTTACATTATGTCGTCGTCAGTATCGAAATTTCAAAAAGTTGCTGTAGCAGTGACAACCGTGCTCGCAATAACAAATATTAAAAAAAGAAAGAAGAGGAAGATCTGGGTGAAAGAGTATTTGCGGTTACGTGAAAAGCTTTCAAATATGCAAATACTAAGCGTGCTTGAACCGGGAGATTTAAGGAATTATCTCAGAGTAGGTGCAGAACATTTTGAACACTTGTTGAGTTTGGTGACACCTTACATACAAAAGCAAGATACGGTTCTAAGACAAAGCGGGAGTGCTAAACAGAGATAAGTCGTTACATTAAGATTTTTAGCTACGGGAAACTCTTACTAAGACTTAAGATATAGCACTTTAATATCGCAACCGCTTCTGTCTCAAATTATTCCAGAAACATGCCGAGCAGTTTACAAATGTTTGAGACATTATATCAAGGTAAATAAAACAATTATTTATGTAATTATATTTAATCATTTTTTTTTTAATTTCTGCGTTTTACAATTAGAAACTCTTTCATTAGTTCGCCAGGACCTTCTATTACAGGCAACGATCCTGAGTTTTCATCTGCGGTATTTACATTGGGAAGGTATTCTAAAAATTGTGTATTGTTATCAACAGTAACTACATTGTCAAATGTTGGTTGATGAGGCAATGGTGAGTTCGACAGTTGAGTTTGGTTCTGTGGTGATTGTAATGGTTGGTGGACTGTTTGTGTGTGATGATTTGATGATAATTGCGGCGATGGTGAGTTCGGCAATTGAGTTTGGTGCTGTGGTGATGGTATTGGTTGGCGGACCGACTGTGTGTGGAAACGAGGCCATGGAGTAAAGTGTGAAATTGAATTATGAGGTGATTGAGTTTGGCTTGACGGTGATGGCGATGAATAATTTGATGGCGGTGAAGGTGAGTAAAACTGTTTCTGACGCTGGTAAAAGCCACTATTGTTAAGTATAGATTCGTGAAATGGATTGAGAACGACGCACGAGGATTTGGTTAGTTGATCAAGTTTGGCGTGAAACAAAACATCTGATATAATTTTTTGTGCTATTATCTTTTGACGTTTGTTTAAATCTTTTACATGAAAGCCAATTGATCGTCCATATATCTTCCATTCTTCGTCTTTTCGAGCCATTATTCTTTCTGCCGATAAAAGAATATTTTCTTGTTTTTGTAATAAAGTATCATTTTTCTTTCTCTTCCGTGACCCGCTGCTAGAGTTCGTAACACTTGCGGTTTCATCTTCTGATGATGACTTCTGTAATACAAAATACAAATACAAAATCTACTAGACCGATTTGTATGGATTTAGAACTTAGGTAGTTTATCACCAGGAATACCACATAGGATACTTTCTATCCCGAATTTTTGACGTTTTTAAGGGAGCGCTATATAACCGAAATCCACGCGGGCGAAGCCGCTGGCGTAAGTCTAGTACATTGTTTTTAAAAATAATATTTTCTTTCAGATGCCTACGACAGAAACAGAGTGGAGGGAGGTAGCTGAGCAATTTGAACAAAGGTGGAATTTCCCTCACTGTGTTGGATCATACGATGGGAAACATGTTGCAATTCAAAAACCTCATGAAAGTGGCTCCTTGTTTTATAACTACAAAGGATTTTACAGTATTGTTCAATTTGCTGTGGTGAATGCAAACTACGAATTCATGTACGTAAACACAGGCACTAATGAATCCGTCGCAGATGCATCGATTTTAAGTTGTACTCCATTTTATCAGAAGATGATTAATAACGATTTAAATTTACCACCACCCTCTGCACTGCCAGGCACTGATACAGTTGCACCCTATGTATTCCTGGGTGATAATGCTTTTGCATTTTTTTTTTTTTTTTTTAATTATTAGACCTCTCGATGTAGACCTAGATACTGTTGATGCTATAGTTATGGCATGTTGTGCTTTGCACAATTATTTGAGAAAACACGAAACAGTATATATAAGTCCGAATAATGTTGACCGTGAGAACATAACAAGTGCGACATTTCATCAAGGAGATTGGAGGTCTACTACCGATGGCTTGCATTACAACACAGAAACAATAGTCAAAGGAATGTTGAAGCTGTACGAGGCAAATTCAAGAATTATTTCCCTACTGAAGGAAGAGTCGGATTTCAGGATAGAATGATAAACGTAGTCCCAGTATGATATTGTAAAATACTTAATTATAGATAGTTACGTTTAAAATTAAAAATAAAATGTCTACATATTTATTTTACTCACCTCATTTTCTAAAGAGTCAGTTACAGTACGACAAGATTCCGTTCTTGAACCCAGAAAATTTAAAGCGTCGAAATACCATAGAGTTGGTACGTATACCTCACCTGCTCCTGCGCCTGTATGCTTAGAAGCCTGAACCTGAAATCGATTGAATAAGAGATTAGATTGATATATAAAAATACCTATTGAAATAAATTTAAATTCTTCTTAATCGTACGATGAAGAATTTTTATTTATTTCAACCGAACACCTGCAGCCCATACTGCTGCATACGGCTGCAGGTCTATTTGACCTAGCAGACCCTGGTGTCAGTTTTCAGAAACCGCCTAAAGGCTTCTGACGTGATTTATGTAACTCATATTTACAACGTAGCGCTACAAGGGTGACATTAATTTCACACACATACACGTTTTCTCATATTCGTTTCATGAAAAAAAAAATCCATGAAACGTGAACATGATACTGTAAACTAAACTATTATAAGACTTGTTATTATTTAATATTAAGTTCCTATATAAAACTGAAGTTAATAAAGAGAAATGTTTGAGATCAAGTTAATGTAAGTTGTTGATTTTTTTTTTGGTAAGTTTAAGTTGTGGTGCAGATCTATGGGTGTCATGTGATATGATGGTCGCTCGATATTGGTACGTGTCGTGTATACAACGTGGCGCTATAATGGTGACATTAATTTAACACACATATATTTATTTAAAGTTTTATAAAATAGCATTTTGGAGCAAACTGTACTTAAGGAACTGTCGCACAGCGGTCATTTGCCGAGGCCACGGATCATAACATCGCATCAATGAAATTAAAATGAATAAGCAATACTTTAAAGGAAAGAGATATTCCTTTGTCGGCGAGCGGGCGGCGCGACGCAGGCGACGCGTGCCCTCCCCACCTCGTCGCAGCGAAATCGAATTATTTTTTTGCATTTCTAGTGCTAGCCTAACTCGTGTCCTTGACACACTTCTTCACAGTAGTTTGCATAATTACGTCGAGTAATTTTGTGAATGTTTCCGCGAAAAAGACGCTCACCTATTGTTTAATTTATTTATTTTTGTGTTATGATAGTAATTAGGATAAGGTACTGCGATAAAAACGCTTTGCTTTGTTTTAGTTTTCTAATCTAGTAGGTACGTTGACATCTCTTGCGATTCGGACGCTTTTATTTGTGTTATTAGTGCTTGTGTAAACTTGTGATCGTGATGGCAAATACACATCCGAACTACACTGCAGCTGAATATGCGGACATGATCCTAATTTACGGAGAATGTCGTCAAAATCGGGCTCTTGCGATAAGGACATATCGCGAGAGATATGGCAGTTCAAGACAATGTCCTACTAATCCTCGCACTATTGTAGGAGCTCTTTAGCGCATCCGCGAAAACCGGCCAGTGGATCCTAGGTCTCAACGCCCTGATCGACCACCTACACGACAAAACCCAATGCAGTTAACTGAAAATGTACTACAATATTTCCAAAACCAACCCAAAACTAGCCTCCGCCAGAGTGTGAAGTTCATCACCGGATCGTCCATAGGATATTAAAACGCGAAAAGTGGCACCCATTCAAGTTTAGAAAAGTACATACTCTGCTATCGCGTGATAAAATTGATCGAGTGAATTATTGTCAGTGGTTACTGAGTAAAATTGAAGAGGACAGTGACTTTCTTTCTCAAATTTGTTGGACTGATGAAAGCAAGTTCACCAGAAACGGCATGTGGAACCAGCACAACCTACACCATTGGGCACCCAAAAACCAAAATCCACGCGTGTGGCGGGAGTCAGCCCATCAGTACAGATTTTCTTTAAATGTTTGGGCAGCTATTCACGGTAACAATATCATCGGACCCGTATTCATTGATGGGGCTTTGAACGGAGAAACGTTTGTTAATCTACTAAATGAAACGGTGTCAGAATACACAAACAACCTAAACGTCCATCAATACCAACGAATGTGGTACCAATTAGATGGCGCGCCAGCACACTCTGTAACAACAGCCAGGCAGTGGCTAAATGACGTTTGGTGCACAATGGATTGGTAGATTTGGACCTCGTAGGTGGCCAGCAAGATCGCCAGACTTCACGCCACTCGATTTTTCTGGGGATGCATCAAAGACGATGTGTACGCGGAGAACGTGGATTCGGTTTAACAATTACGCCATCGAATAATGCGTTTGAAAAATTGAGGAAAATGGCTCTGAGTGACAATTTATTTTCAAATGTGCGGGAAAACATAAAACGCCGTTTAACTCTTTGCATCCGCCAACGCGGTGGTCTCATTGAAAATAAGAAAATTTAAAATAAAGACAAATAAAAGCAGTGATTAGTGATGACAGTTATAACCAATAGTAACAAGACAGGGTGATATGATAAGTGTTTAGACTAAGCACCTCCGCTGTAGGTATAGGTATCACTTGCGCCGCTCGCCGCCGCCGCCGCTGCTCGGTTTCTTTGATTAAACGCCGTCAAAGAATCGGGCCGCTCACGAGTAGGTACAAAACGCGTTGCGCGGTTGCCAGCGCGTGAAGCGACGCGTTGCCGCTCCGAGTTAACGTAAGCCAGCTAGGTAAGTAATTTCATGAATGATTTTTTGAAAGGGTGATCCCAATTTTAGTTACTTTTTTATCATTTAGTTTGTTTGAAAAATTTTTTTTTTCAATTTACGAGTTATTTTAACCTATAAAAATTAATATGATTAATGGGCACTAGTCTAACACGTGTGTTAAATTAATGTCACCATTGTAGCGCCACGCTGTATACTCACCTTTTTTAATTCTTTTGCATAACTCGTACGCATATTTTCAATCTTCTTTATTATTGTTTTTACGGTAGCGTTTTCGTCAAAATTCTTATAAATTCCCAATAAAACTTTAAAGGCTTCAGCTCGCATGTCTTTATTCATGCAGTCTTTATGTTCTTTTTGCCATAAATACGGCATGTCTTTGTTATTTATTATTTAATTATTTATTATTATTAGCCATTTGTGTCCCACTGCAGGGCAAAGGCCTCCCTTCCCTCTTTCCACTTATCTCTATCCAGTGAAGTTGTTTGCCAATCCCTGCAAAAAGAGTCGAGTTCGTCTCGCCATCTTCTTCTGGGCCTGCCGCGTTGCCGTTTGCTGCTGTTCGGGACCCATTGTGTTGTTAGTTTAGCCCATAGCTCCTCCGGCATGCGGCAAATGTGGCCAGCCCAGCTCCACTTAAGCTTGGCAGCCGTGAGACCCACGTCGGTAATTTCAGTTTTGGAACGCAGTATCGAGTTCCTTATTCGGTCACTAAGCTTGTATGTCTTTGTACATGTCTAATATGCACAATAAAACTTCCTTTTCCTTGTTGCACGCCATGGTAGGTATTAGAAAATTACGCGCCAGGCGACGGAACGAACAGCCGCTTCGCGGTACTCACTTGCGACCACTCAACTTGTTGGTCTCGTTCTTAAACATGTATGGGCTATGGAAATATCATCGAGGCCAACGCTGACTAGAGAAATTATGCGTTTGTTTTCACGTACGTGTAACCAAAGCGATGGACAGTAGGTACATACCTAGTTTCAAACAAGGATCTTTACTTGAACAATGTACCGTAATCTATCGTAGATTAATCAAAACTGTATTACTTAATTTTAGCTACGTACGCTGAGTAGCGTACTACACTACTCTGCTATACCAGCAGCAGCTACACGCTTGAGTGAGGGGCGTGGCGACGCGCTTTGCGTAGCGTGTCCGTGTAGACACAACGCACGCACACATGAATAGCCGATTGCGGGCGGCCTATTGCGCGCGACAAAAATCACATTATTATTGAAGTCCAAAAAATAAGTTCGTTTCCCAGCAATTATTTTTGCGCAGTGCCACTTAGTGGGTTGTACAGAATGCTTGGTTGACGGATGCGTGAAGGGCTCGTTTACACCCTGTATGAAGTCAAATCAGAAGACTGATTGTAGTATGTACAATACCTACTGTTATTTATCGAACTGTGACTGATTCTATCAATCAATAACAAAACAAAATATTCTTATTATTAGTATATTTTTTATTCAAATAAGTCAAATCAGAAGACTGATTGTAATTGTATCTACTATACGTACTGTGATTTATGGGTCTGTGATTAATAGACAAACACAAGAAATATTTGTAACTTATTAAAATACAGATGATTATATACCTAAACCACCAGTCTTTAATTTAATGTAGTGTTGCAGTATGTGTGGCATTACTTTTAAGAATTAGTATATTAAATTGTGTGGGGGACAAACAGGAATAAAAAGTTTCATCTGTCCCCCTGTCGCTTATCTTACTAACACTGACGGGACTAACTTTGAAGTGAATATTCAGGACAAGCTTTTTGCGGTTTCGCACTATGTTTGTTCAATTGTAACTCTCACGATAAGCGACTGATCAAAATAAAATTGCATGAATTATATTATAATTTGGTTATTCTTCATAAATATATATATGAATTGTAAATATTACTGTTAAATAAAAAAATATAAGCATTTAAAACAGATACGTCACTTTTGTTAGATCTTTGTAAAAAAATGTTTTCATATAGTTTTCAGATACGTCTGTATAAAAAAGGATAGTAAAATAACACACAAACCTCAGAATCAACTTTTATTTATTAAAATGGCTCATTATTTTGTACTTATTAAAAAAACATTCCTATTATCTTATATTAATACAAAATATCTAATGAGATCCTAAAGTTTCGTAAAAACAGTCTCTTCTAATTTAAATTCTCATAATTATTTAGGTTTAGGTACTTTTAACCCCAACGTATTAAAACTAATCAGTCACAAAAATAAAGCAATTCTTAATAGCTTAATCAAATCACAGTCAACGTTATGTACCTAATTATGATAAAAAGGTCTTAGGCTCTTACTTATACTAAATAGGAACTTTATAAAATAATAACTTTAAGGATATAAACATATCAAAAACAAAATTATTAAAACAAAGTATTTCTTATCTAATCATTAAAACTACCATAATATTCAGTCTTTGGTAGGAGCAATATAAATAAATCAATGAGGAAGCGATTTGTAGAATTCAACATAATCGGGATGTCTGATAACAGCTGTATCACCTTTTGTTAGAGACATTAAGTCTTCATATTTTTCAGTCGCTATTTTGGGTGGATATTCATTAAGTGGACGGATTTCAGCGTAAAGAAGAAACATTTTTTGTCTTTTTAAAGTCAAACTGCGGTACGATTCCTGATCGTGAGAAGTTTTGAAGAAAAATTTTATTGGATCAGACTATTGAACGCGAAATTCGGTCATTTCGGTCCAATTCACATGAGCTCCTGTGTCGTCTTTTCTCAATGAGAGTAGTTGAATATCTGTAGACATTTTTTTTAAATATAGAAAGTCAGTATGTAATAAGGAAAATACTCGGTAAGGCTGATCTATTCGAGCTAATCTCATTATCGGGATAAGCTGAGCTGGTATAAAAACATCTCCAGCTTTTTTGACAGCATAGCTGATTGCACTGTGAGCAGAATCTCCGGCAATTTGACCATGGTTTGGTATTGAAAATCGTAAAGTGATTTCTTCAATGTTTAAAGAATTAGTCAGGATATAAATCAATGCAGCAGCCACAATCGAATTGCGATTTTGCCCTCCGCAACCATCTGCAAAGAGATAAATTCGCTTGAAGCCTTTTCTGTCGCTTTCTCTGAGAAAAATGTTTAAGGCAGTCGATATTTCTGATGCTCCTCTTTTACTTACAGCTTCATACCATGTAAAACAGCAACAATCGCGAGTACCAAAGTCATAAACCGTTAAATTAAACGGCGATAAACGCCTCTTGTAAAATACTGCGTTTTCATTTGTTATAGGTATTTGAATTACCTGTTGAAGATCAAAAGTAACGCATTGTACCACGCCAGGATTTTCTTTCGCCTGGTTTAAACACATTTTTCTCGTATTGCGAAAAGTAAGCTTATCAAATTGGTGCTTCTGAATTTTTTCTTGCAGTTTAACTTTCACCTCTTCGGTCCCATTATAATATGTCAGACATAGGCTGCACTGGTCTTTTTTCGGGCGGTGGAAAGACAAATTTTTCCCTTTAAAAACTCTTTTGTAGGTGGAAAAGCTGGGTTTCAATGGATTTCCTTCCAGAGACCTGTGTAGTGTGGGTCCCATACCCATGACTGTATGTGTAAGTAGCTTAAGTCTATATATTGAATGATTTGTTAATAAACGTGAGTATTACACATCGAGTCGTCTACTCAATCACACCTATCCCTACATGGCGACCCTGCCTTCGGGCTTGCCGCGCATAATGGTCGTGTCGCGTTACAATTGGCTTCAATTTTAATTGGTGCGAAATTATTCAAGATGTGTCAATCCTACCAAACAAAAGAAGAGGTTTTTCTGGCTCAAAATGCAGCTGGTGCTGGAAATAGTGCAGATTTGCAGCAAATTGGAACACATATGAGCATCCAGACAATTATGACAACAATAATTATCTGCATCATGGGTGCAGTGCTGCTCTACTTGGGATTTAAGGCATATAAAAAGTGCCATACTCAATGGATGCGTCAGGAGATCAACCATCAGGCGTTCAGGGGCATGCGATTGTCCGGACGAGGTCGCTGCCAAAACACTCCGAAGGTAGCAGCGAAGCAGCGAGCAGAAAGTGAATGCCAGTGTAAATCAGTGAACTAATGAGTGTTTTAAAGTGCGTAATAAGTGTTTGTTATGTACGTACGTACGTAAAATAATCAAGAAGAAAATAAGGAGAAATATACTGTTAAAAGACTGTGTAAGACAAAAACAACAACTGTGCAGTGACGTCAAAACGAATAAAATAGTGTCTTATGGCTAAGGAAATTGAAAACATATATAATGAGTTATGTAAAATACGTACATATTTAATAAAAATAGGACCTAAGCGGAGATTAGAATCAAAGGTTAGTAGTAGAAAACTGGAAGAATCGACAAATTTATTATTTTCATTTAAAAATATATATAAAGAAATAGAAACTAACATAAAAGAATTCAAAAATGAGGAGTTAATATTAATAAAGGAGTATCGTCATAAGATAGAGGAAGTTTTCGTAGAAATTAAGGAGTTATGTAAAAAAGAAAGTAGTTATAGTAACTCAGATTTTGAAAGTTTAAGTGAAGACGAAGGGCAAACAGTTAAAATGGCGCAATTCGATCTTAAAATAGCACTGAACTTGTTGCCTGTCATGACCAATGACGAGTTAAGTATTAAGCAGTTAATCGATGGGATCGATTACTACAGTTCTATTTTAGACAGTCAAGCGCAAGAACAATCAATTACGTTTGTAATGAAAAGTCGACTATCTCAGGCAGCAAAATTGAAGTTAGCTTTAAATTATGACTCAGTTAAGAATCTGTTACACGATATGAGAGTTCAACTATTGCCAACAAAGTCAGCAACGGCAATACAAAGCAAATTACACTCTTTCTGCCAAAAACAAATGACAATTGACGAGTACGGAAAGGCTATAACTGAAATGTTCGTGGATTTGACGATAGCGCAATCCGAAGGGAAACCCAATAATTATCAGGTATTGAAACCGCTAAATGAAAAACAGGCTATCAAACGGTTTGCCGACGGATTGCGAAACCGTCGATTAAGCACTATCATAGCAGCCAGGAATTATGAATCCCTCAAAGACGCAGTTCAAGCAGCAGTGGATGAGGAAACTTCGGCGCCTTCGACTTCATCAGGTGAGATTATGGCATTTAATCAAAGAAATCGGTATAATTACAGGCGCGTTTCAAATAATAATTATAGAGGTCAGCATGGACGAGCGTTCAGAGGACGCGCAAACCAGGGTCACATGCGAGGAGGTAACCAGGATGTAAGCCGTGGACGTCCACCACGGGGATCATGGCGAGATTCAAGAAGATCGAATCGAGGTAGGTCTTCTTTTCATAATAACCGAAACAAGTGGACAAGTAATTCGGAAACAATGCAAGTTATGACCGAGGAAACTCCTGAAAAAGAAGAATCCAAAAATCAGTTTTTTCGTGCCTAAAAATTGTATTATGTCATGTGATAATAACACGATTGTCGAGCTTTCTGTAAACGGAAGACCAATCCAATGGTTACTTGACTCGGGCGCAACAGTTTCAGCCATCAAATATAAACATCTCGTCGAACAAAATATTCCATTCCAAGATGAGATTATTGAGATTAATGGACTTGGGGGCAAAGTACAAACTTTAGGTTACGTTTATTTAGACTTAGTAACAGATGATGCAACGTTTAAGCATAAGTTTATTGTTTTTAATTCCTTGCCATGTAAGGCGCATGGAATCATCGGCGACGACTTCTTACGAAAACATAAAGCGATATTAGATTACGAGAATAATAGTTTATCTTTGCAAACTTTATATGGTAATCCTATTAAGTTGCCAATTAAGATATCTGATAGAAAGAATGATATGTTTATAATACCACCCAGATCGGAGACGATCCACTTTATACAAACAAATATGGAAAAAGAATGTGTTGTTTGTGCTTCTCAATGTAGCGAAGGTGTGTTTATAGCTAGCACGTTAGCAAAACCCACTAGTGGTAAAATACCAGTACGAATACTTAACACAACTGAAAATGAGTTAACTATAGAGAAGTTAGACCCGATTATACACAGCGCTTCGGATTACAATATTTGCAGTTTTGATAAATGCGACAAAAATGCCGCGCGCGTTAAACAAATGTTTTCACTGCTAAATACAAAACATTTAAATAAAGAAGAGCAGATATCAATTGAAGAAGTATGCGCCAAATATGCTGATATATTCTTTTTGCCGGGGGATAAACTAACAACTACACATATTTATCAACATTCTATCCGCGTAAAGCCAAATGTAGAACCCGTGTTTACTAAACCATATAGATTACCCCATTCTCAGAAAGACGAGGTACATAAACAACTTCAAAATATGATAGCTGACGGCATTATAGAGCCATGCGTAAGTGATTGGTCTAGTCCAATATTGCTGGTACCCAAGAAATTAGACGCAAATGGACAAAAGAGGTGGAGATTAGTTATCGACTACCGCAAACTGAATAATAATATTGAAAATGATAATTTCCCTCTTCCTAACATTACAGAAATTTTAGACTCGTTATCGGGATGCATCTACTTCTCACACTTAGATCTTCATCAAGCATATTATAATGTAGGTTTAGACCCAAATAGTAGGAAATATACTGCCTTTGGTTCTGGGCAATATCAAATGACTAGGATGCCCATGGGGCTTAAAACTAGTCCTAGCTCATTTTCAAGGATGATGACTATGGCAATGGCAGGTCTTAATTTTGAAAAATGCCTCGTCTATCAAGATGATTTAATTGTGTATGGAAATTGTCTCAGTCAACATACAAAAAATTTAATAGACATTTTTGAAAGACTACGGAAAGTGAATCTTAAATTGAACCCATCCAAATGTGAATTTATGAAAAAGGAAATGTTATATTTAGGTCATGTAGTCTCTGGTAACGGTGTTTTACCAGACCCAGACAAAATTAGTGTCATGAAAAATTATCCAATTCCAAAAACGGCAGATGAGGTAAAACGCTTCGTAGCGTTTGCCAACTACTATAGAAAATTTATTAAAAACTTTGCTGATATAGTTCATCCCTTGAATAATTTGAGTAAGAAAAATGTAACATTTAAATGGGATAAAGATTGCCAGGTCAGCTTTGATACATTAAAACAGCGTTTAATATCTGCCCCAGTATTGCAATACCCATGCTTTTCTAGTGACAATATATTCAACCTACAAACAGATGCATCAGGATATGCGTTAGGCGCCGTATTGTCTAATCAGAACGGAAGGCCAATTGCTTATGCAAGTAGAAGTTTAAATAAAGCTGAACGAAACTACCCCACTATAGAAAAAGAATTATTAGCTATAGTGTGGAGTATTAAACATTTTCGTCCTTATTTGTATGGTCGCAAATTAAAAATCTGTACAGACCATAAACCTTTAATTTATTTATTTAATTTAAAGGATCCTTCGAGTAGATTATTGAAGTTTAGATTGGTTTTGGATGAGTACGATTTTGATATCGAATATGTGCCAGGTAAAAGTAATGGGACTGCAGACGCATTATCGAGAGTGAGTGTGTCATCGAAGGAACTGAAAGAAATGCATGAGTGTGTTGTAAACGTTATGACTAGAGGACAAAAGCGGAAGTTATTGGAGAATAGTTCTTCGGAAGATATGGTTAACACTGACATTTGGCCTGATCAACCAAAGGTTGTGGAAACTCATAGTAAACCGAAGGACTCTGTTGAGATGAGGTTTGTGGATGGAAATAATTGGGATAAATTAAGGGACGAAAATAAAAATGAAAAGATAAGTAGTCAGAGAACATTGTGTTATGTGCCGTCTCGAATGACATTGTTTATAAACCCAGCGTCCCGATCGCAGATGACGCCAGCCGCATTTGCGAGGGAGTTTGGGGACTATTGTAAAATTAATGATATAGAAGAGATATATTTCATTAAAAATGGCATAAACAATTTGTTTATTGAAAAGTTGATAGACGAGATAAAGAAAGATGCAAAGTGGTCCGGACCACGCTTATGTATATTAAAAGACGTAGAAAGAGTAGATGAGAAGGATGACAGAAGAGTCATAATTAACGACTTCCATCTCTTACCCACGAGTGGACACGCGGGTATGAGACGAATGTTAAATAATATTCGAAAATATTATTACTGGCCTAGCATGGAACGAGATGTCCATGATTTTGTAAAGAAATGTCATAAATGCCAGACCCAAAAACATAGCGTATACAATAAAGAGCCCATGGTAGTGACGACTACTGCTCATACAGCATTTCAGAAGGTATATTTAGATATAGTAGGGCCCTTAGATAAGGATAGGTATAATTTTTCCTATATTTTAACCACACAATGTGAGTTATCCAAATATATTATAGCTTGCCCACTTGTTTCTAAAAAATCAGACGAGGTTGCAAAAGCCTTTGTGGAAAATGTTATTCTAAAGTATGGTATTCCAAATACTATAGCGACTGATCGAGGAGCAGAGTTTATCAGCGCAACAATGTCGGAGGTATGTAAATTACTAGGTATAAAAAAGCTTAACTCCACGGCGTACCATCACGAAAGTATTGGTGCGTTGGAGAACGCTCATAAACACCTAGGAGCATTCTTGAGAATCCAGACGGATAATCATCCAGAAGCATGGAGTACATGGTTACCCTATTGGTGCTTCTCATATAACACTTCCGTGCATAGTGCAACGAATCATACTCCATTTGAATTGGTTTATGGGAAAAAATGTAATTTGCCTAATAATTTATCAAAGTCAATTGAACCACTTTATAATCATGAAAGTTACCCGCTTGAGTTGAAATACAGATTACAGGTGTCACAGACTGAAGCACGAAGTAACTTGATACAACAAAAAACCAAGCGCAAGCAACAGTATGATACCACTATGAGACAAATCACTTACACACCAAACGATCAAATCCTTTTAAAAATAGAAACTGGAAACAAGTTGAGTCCCATTTATTCTGGACCCTATGTAGTGGTAAGGGATTTAGCACCAAACGTAGAAATAATAAGAAAAGGAAAAATTGATGTAGTGCATAAGAATAGAACTAAGTTATATTGTACCTAATAGATATTTCTTAATCTTATATACCTTTTTTTTTTTTTTTTTTTTTTTTTTTGGTGGGTGTAAAATCATCGAATAACCCCTCCCGCTCTTGGGCAGAGCGAAAGGGAGTGTCAGACTTCTACTGACTAAAAACCACCCATGTTCCTTCTTCGCCCTCTATGTCGAGGCCGCGATAACCGTTGGACTACCCGCGGCCCCGACAGGCGTCGGCCCTTTCGGGCCCCTCCCATGTTGCTGACATCTCTTTGAGGCGCGCGTGGAACACGAACGCGCCGTCGACACGGCCTGTTTTCGTCGTGAGACGGACGGACGGCGAGTTAGCCCATCACTCACCGTCCACAGGCCCGCGTCTACGGTGGCCGGAGGTCATCGCGGGACCCCCGACGCCCGGAGCGCCTCCCGCGGCGGCTGGGACGAGAGGTTCTCTCCCTCTCGCGTTCCGCCACCTCCTTCGCCAGCATCACTGCTTCGCAGAAGGAGGCGACGGCGTCCCATTCCTCCTCGCCCCGGACCATGGCTTGCACCAGGGCCGGGCGCGAGAGGTCGCCGCCGCCGATCGCCGCTACGAGAACACGGCGGGGCTCCGCCCAAGCGGGGCACACCTCCACTGTGTGCTCCACCGTGTCCTCCGGCCGATCCTCGCAATGGTGGCATCCGGGCGTTTCCTCCCGCCTGATTCGGTGCAGGTACCTCCCGAAACATCCGTGTCCGGTGAGGACCTGCGTCAGACGGAAGGTGAGGGCGCCGTGGCGCCTCTCAAGCCACTCCTCAAAGAGGGGACTTACCGCCACTATCGTGGCGTGCCCTGCACGGGGTTGCGACAGTCGCTGTCTCCATGCCGCCATGAGATCGCACCGGAGGTCTGTCCGCCGCGCAGCAATTTGCCGCGGCAGCGGAGTGACCCCCCGGCGCAGCGCCTCCGCGCGCCATTGATGCAGGCGCGCGAGGACTATCGCCTCCAGATCCCACGGCGGCAATCCGGCAAGGAGGTTCGCCGCTTCGCGGGAGATCGTGCGGTACCCCCGTACCGTCCTCACGGCCATGACCTTTTGGGGCACGTTCAGGTAGTGGGCGGCCCGCTTCCTCAAAGCAGGCGCCCACACCGGCGCCCCGTAAAGGGCCATGGACCGCACGATCCCCGCGTAGAGCCTCCGGCAGGAGGCGTTTGGCCCCCCCAGATTGGGCAAGAGCCACCTAAAGGCAGCCCCGGCCCGCTCCAGTCTGGGAGCCAAACGTCGGAAATGCTCCACGAAGTTCCACCGGCTGTCGAGGACGAGTCCTAGGTACTTCAAAGTACACTCGACGCCGATGGGAACCCCTCCCACCATTAACTGGGATCCCGACGGCAGCGCATTCCCACGTCCATGGAAGCCCATGGCCTCCGACTTGTGAAGCGCCACCTCGAGACCCAGCTGCCGGATCCTCTCTACGACTATCGCAACCCCGCGTGTCAAGTTGTCGGCCGCCGCCTCGTACGACCCACCCTGAGCTAGCACCAGCGTATCGTCCGCGTAGCAGACCACGCTGACGCCGCTAGGGAGGTCGGCGCGCAGCACCCAGTCGTAACCGATGTTCCACAAGGGCGGCCCCAGAACCGATCCCTGTGGAACACCGCACGACATCTCTCGCCGGTTCCACTGTCCGTCTTGACCAGGGTAGATGACAGCCCTGTCTGTCAAATAGTCCCCGACCACACGACGAAGGTAGGTCGGCACCCGGTGATACCGGAGTGCCTCCCTAATGCAGCTCCAGGGCATAGTGTTGAAGGCGTTGGCGATGTCGAGAGACACCGCCAAGACCACACCGCCCCGAGAGACCGCAGCCCCCGTCGTGAGGGCTCTCACGCGCATGATGGCGTCCACCGTCGAGCGCCTCTTGCGGAAACCAAACTGGTGTTCCGCAAGATCCGGACCCATTCCCTCCAGGTGCTCGGCGAGGCGGTTTGCAATTACTCTTTCAAAGAGCTTGCCCACCTCGTCGAGCAGCACAATGGGCCGGTATGCGGACGGCGAGTCCGCCGGGCGCCCCGGCTTCTGAATGAGGACCAGCTTCCCCGTCTTCCAACGAAGCGGGAACTGGCCTCTCTCCATGCATGCGCTTAAGAACCCCTCTAGTCGGGGCCCAAGAGCCTCTGAGGCCAGGACCCAGGCTTTGCCAGGCAAGCCATCGGGTCCCGGGGCGGTATTTTTGGCACTCAGCCTACGTACCGCCGCTCTCAGGTCTACCCCAGTCACCTCCGGAATGTCGTCATCGGTTCCTGAACGGTCCGCTTCCGGCATCGCGGATGGCGGAGCCATTGGCGGGGGAGGATGCTCCCCTCGCGAAGGGAACAGAGCGCTCACCACGTCCTCCACGAGCTCAGGCCGGAGACTCTGCGTCAGCGGGGGGGCCCGGGTGCGGAGTTGATTCCGCACCGTCTTGTAAGGGCGCCCCCACGGATCTCTGTTCAGAGTCTCCAGCATCTCCTCGCGGGCCTCGTTCTTGGCCCGCTTACAAGCCTCGCGGAGGGTGGCCTTCGCCGCCCTGTACCCCTCATACAGCTCCGCCTAATCTTATATACCTAGATTAAATCAATTAAAATGTTAAAAAAAAAAAAAAAACAAACCCATGTTAACCTATGTAAGATTTTTTTTTTAATAAAAAGGGGAGGTGTAGTGTGGGTCCCATACCCATGACTGTACCTATCCCTACACCTGATAAACATTCTGTACATTTTTTTAACGGTCAAATCTGAGTGAAGGTATTCTCTAGTACTACCTTCACGACAATAATGAGACTCAACTCTAGGATAGCGATCTATATGTTCAACACATAGATCTCGAGATCGTGCGTCGAGTTCTTGCTTGCTCTGAGGACGGCCTCCTCGTTTAGACGTTTATCTTTCATGACAACTCCAGACTCTGACACTTTTTGGACTGCAGTTCTAAGAACGCGTTCAGTTATGCTCAGCGTATTCAAAAATAAATAGCGACAAACATTGACTCTTACTCCATTAAGTGTCAAATAATATTTAAACGTTAATTTTCTTCTCGAATTTACTCCAGCTGTTTTTCGGAGAGTTTCAGTTTTTTCGACATGTCTGGCTACAAATTCACGCTGACGTTGTATATCGCCTTGTGACCAATAGTCTTCAAATATAATTTGACGACTTTCTTCATCAAATTTGTAACAGTCTCGCTTTAGATGTTGGCAATAACTGAGATTGCATAGAGGTCCTAGTTTTTTTGCTGGCATTTTAGTTTTTTTGACTTGAGTAGAATATTCTTTGCCTTGGTCTTTCTGGAGCTTATTTTGTTTTTTCTGATTTATTTTCTTCCTTGTCATTTCTAATTCTCTAGGATCGCCTTCCATTTCATAGTCCTCTGGAGCTTTGCTCGTAATAGTCGTAGTAATATTAGGAGATTGTATATCGCGTCGAACGTGTAGTTCACATGAAAAGTCGTCATTTACAAAATGATCCCAACATTGAAGAATTAGACATCTAAAGCAAGAACTAAAAACTTCTTTTTGGCATCCAACAACTTCACAAATTTGTTTTTGATGATTTTCACTAGACGCTGTCATCGGACTGAGCTGATCTATCTCCATGTGCTGTAATATAGCTGTATCCGAACATTCATTTCTGGTTTCTGGCTCTCTTAAATAGATTTTATCATTGTCTATTCTTAGGATTAAGCTTTTTGTAATATCATTTTGGGTAGTTAAAATACTGGGAGATTTTGGTCCGCATTGAAAATGTTGTTCACAAGAAGCATCGTTTTCAAAATGATTCCAACATTGCAGAACTAAGCACCTAGAGCAGGCACTAAAAACTTCCTCGGTACACCCAACAACTTCGCATGTTTGGTTTTGGTAGCTACCAAGCGTTGCTTCTATACCTTCATTGTACAGCTGCAAAGTATTATGATGCAAATCTATAGATTTGTTGAGAACAAGATTTTCATTGAAGATGACATCATCTGCGCAAACTGTAGCATCGCTAGACACAGATAGCTTCCTTGGCTGATTTGACGGCAAAACGAAATCTGGATCACGTGAGTCCTCATCATCATAAAATGGGTCTTCTTTAATTGAAGCTGTTTCATCTAGGTTTGTCTTTAAATTAGATAATGGTTGGTCGTCATCTGACGAAAACTCTGAGTTAGCAGCATTTGATGATTGCTGTGACTGATTTGGTACTTGATTATGTTGGCTATCAACTTCCGTTACCACTACAGTTCCGTAATACCATTTCTTTTTATAAAGCATCTTTATTTTTGCACCAACACGGTTGACATTGTTTTCCCCTTTCTTTGCACTTTTTATATCTTTGGTTGAAACACAGTTTTCAGAGCCATCCTGCCATTTTACTATTACATCTGGGGCTACGTCCATTTCTGCCAGTCTAGAATAATAAAAATACAGATATTTGACGAAAATAAATATAAGTAAGGCCAGTAGGTAAGTACAAATACCTAAATACCTACTTACCTTAAAATAACCAGTAACCGAAAGTAAACTTGGTGAGTGTTTGATCAGCTAGCCCGTACCTATAGCAAGAGTGAATAGTTAGTAAAAATATAAAGTTATTACCTACTACGTAACTAAATAAAACGACTTTTTACATGTCTGTCTGATAAATTGATAATACCTATAGCTTTCTGCACCTCCTTATACACGTGCAGCCTATGGGCATCTTACTCACAAGCTGCTTACAGTGCCCTTCGTGTTCAATACAACAATGCGTTCAGGGCAGTGTTGCGGCTGCCCCGTTTCTGCAGCGCCTCGGGCATGTTTGCGGAAGCGCGCACCGACTGTTTCCATGCCACCATGCGCAAGCGGTGCGCGTACTTGGTGCGCAGGGTGCGGGCTAGCTCCAACACTGTCCTGGCGATGATTGCTCAGCGACTGGATTGCCCCTACGTTGCACATACGGGTATTTGATACAAAAAACTGGCCAAAACCTTTTTTTGGTAATTTTGGGTCAATTGTGCCTCCTAATTATTTTTCATATTAATTTTAGTATAACCCAATCATTTCTATACCCTTTTCTCCAAAGGGACTTACGTGTGAAATAAAATCGAAATAAAATAAAACATTATTTTCTATTTCAAGCATTATGGTGATTTATTTGTACAATAACTAATAAAAAAAGCATTTAAAAATACACAATGATTTAAAAATAACGCTTACTTTTTACATAACCTTACAAAATACATAAATGAAAAGCTATGTACAAACTGTAATTTACATCGAAATAAAAGTTAAATATACATTTTCTTGTAATATTTACAGAGAAACTTATACAGCTAATATTCGTCAGACTCGCTATCGCTATCTGCTTGATCAGTACTAGTGCCCGGGTCAGCATTATCAGTGTCAGTGTCCGCGGGACACTCGTATTCAACTTTAAGAAATTGTAGAATTTCTTGCGATAGTGGTTTCCTGTTCCTTTTGAATTGCATTCTGCTGCTGCTACTAAGAAAGACATCAGAGGTCAGAAGAAGGCGGTTCATGACATCTTGGAGGCAATTCTTTCGCGAAAACTTTCTTGCAAAGTTTTGCCTGTATAGGCGGAAATGTTTATTCCGCGACTCAGCTGCCTCCTCTGATAATTGTCCAATCGGCAAAAGAGCATGTTTGATTACCAAAGCCCCATGACACAAAACTTTATGCAAAGTTGGCGTCATGGGGTGCCAGTTGTATAACTGCACATATAGTTCGGCTGTTGACTTCAGAAACACCGAAAATTTTTCCGTGTCAATAGAGAACCCACTCGAAATAACTTCTAGAATCAACTTGAGGTTCTTAAGGAAGTTTATATCAATCCCTGTTATTGAGGCAGTTGTTACAGGATCGGCAAAGAATCTCCTAGAAGTATTTCCATCGTTAGTATTTCCAAAGCCAGCTTTCGGCACGTCTACAAGCAAGCCCATTTGCTCTCGAAAGGCCTCTTGAATCTCTTTCTTTTTATCTGCCGAAAGCTGCTTTTCCTCCTTGTTAAGCCTCCATTTTTTGATAGGTAGTTTGTAGGCTATATGGAGACATGTTTCGAGAAATCTAATCCGAGCGTGCAATATTGATAGTCCAAATTTGAGCGAGTTCGAATCTATCAAACTTTCGTCGGTTTTAAGATTGTTGAAATCTTTGCTGGTCTGCTTGCATATGTAGCACTTCATTGTTGACGTGGTATTAGTTGCGGCATTGCACACTTTACCATCTACCATTGTAAGCACAAGTGTGTGCGACACCTTTATGACTTTATTGTCAGCCTCAACTTCAGTGGGGTTTATGTTTTGTGCCTGGTTTTCAATGTGTGCTATTTCGGATCGAGTCACTTCATTATTTTCATGCACAAACTGAATCCTTATAGGACGGCAAAATCGGCAAGATGAAGGAGCTGGATTCTGCCACCAAATCTTCAGTTGGCCATTCACATTACTTGTCAGTCGTAGGGGTACTAATGAGCTTATAAAAACATGGGCATCGGAGCCTGACTCATCTTGGAATTTTTGTTTAAATTCTTGTGCGTTCGAGCCATCACATCCCCATTTGCAAATGAGTTCCATATTCTGCCCTTCAATTTCTGTTGCTGTCATTAACACTTTCTGGAGGTACAGGCAAAGGCGTTGAGTGGTGTGGTCAAGAAGATCTTGTAAAGTAATTTCTGCTATCGATTCGGAGACAATAGATTTAGGATAGCACTCCGTTTTCGCTCTCTGTAGGAGAGAATAACAGGGGTATATATCCTCCTGTCCATCTCTTATCACATATATTACTCATTATTTTATTACTCATTATTATATTACTCATTTTGCAACTTTTTGTCACATTTTTAATACATTTCCCCAAGACCCATCCACACATAATTGCCCTGACCAACATCATTAATATTAATATTTAAATTGATGAAAGGCACCACAATTTGGTCTTCAATAATTTCAGAAAATTGTGATGTCTCGTCATCAATGGGACTGGGAATATCAGAAGTTGACAGAATATTATCTCTTACAAAAAAATCGAGATTCTGCAAGCAGCTATCCTCATCTTTTTCGCAGTTTGCATACAGAGAATGGGGCGAGTTAAAATTATTAATTAAGAGGGACTTAAAGGCTCCTTCAAATGCATCGTGTCTGGTGCCGTATTTCTCGCCCCATAACTTCTGATATTCCCAAAGAAATTCTCTAGTGGGTCCTGGTTGAAATTACGTGTCATTCGTTGTATTCCTTTAATTGTGCGTATGAAGTTTTTTATAGAAGGTATAGCTTTCGTTTCAACCACACGGATTTTGTTATTTTTGCCCTTATTTTTTTTTAATAAATGATACAGTTTTTAAAACTTTTATGGCTTTCTGCCACAAATCATGGTGTGGACTAGACCTTCGTACACATCCTTTATATATTTTGCCATCAGGCACATGAAACGTGTTTGCATTTAAGGAGTCAAACAGATTATCCATAAGTTTGGTAAACTTGACCAAATTTTGGCATTCTTCAGGAATGTCTCCTCTTGCCACGAGATGTCCTGCAGTTGTAGCCATGGTGTGACTAAAAATTTGGGCTGCTGGCTTCACTTTCATTTTTCTTATTTTGTCGGCATATGTGTGCTCAACTGTGACTTTCCACAGGCATTTTACTTCTCCATACGTTTTATCTGCTTCATAGGTTTTCTGGTAATGTTGGGAACATTACGAGAAAACCTTAATTTTTTAATGGTTTTTTTCAAATTTCTCTTCAAAATCGTAATATTTTATATCTTAAGTTAATAAATTATTTCTGACTCCTTTTAACAAATGTGGCACATCAAATATAGGGATTATTTTTGTTTTCCCTATTTCAATTACTTCATTCTTCCATTCTTTTTCACCTCTTAAATATATTTTTTTGGTTTCTTCTACTAACTCATTTATGACACTCACATTTACTGTGCTTTGGTCGCAAACAGTACATATGATTTTTAATCCCGTACTACGTACATACTTGATATTCTTTTGCAAAATATTTTTTAATTGAAGCTTTTTTAATGAGTTTGTGAAATAATATGCCACAGGTTGCTTAAACTTTTTTCTCAAGCCTTTTACCATGAAGACCATCATGATCTGCTATTTGTTTTCCATCAAATGTGAACCTCCTAAGCTGATCTTTTGACGCATTATAATGTATTTGGGGGAAATGGACATTTCGTCAAAAATTAAGCTGCATATCCTGTCTTCTGGACATAACTCCTTGACAGTATTTTTCATTTTCATGAAGATGCATTTATTCAGGCCTGGCTCCACTTCTATCTTCGTTAAAAGTCTTTTTAACGATTTTGTGGACGGCAATGTGAAAAATTTTGCCAAAAGAGGTGGTAACTTCTCGGACTCTTCTTATATACAGAAAGCGAGAGCACTTTTTCCTCTAAACTAAATCTGCGACCAGAAGACTTCTTGCTTGTCTGGGTGTACTGCATTTTCGTGAAACTGTTTGCTGCTGGTGTAATTTTGTTCGCTAGTTTTTTAAATAACGTATCTGCAGACATTTTTCTAGCACTGGCTATTCTGGATTCAAGAATTTTGTTTTTATTTTGTGTCCGAATCAATTTCTATTGCAAAATTTTAATTTTGCTTCTGGTCGTTTGCAAACATAAATGACGGCAACTCGCGGGGCTGCTGTTTATCTGTAAAAAAAGATTTTTTTAATCCCAAACCAAGCATACTAGCACTGATATGCTATACAGTAAACATGTATTTATCTCTTTGTTATTAGGTTTGAAACTTAACTAACTTCTCAAAAAGGAGGTTTCTCAATTCAACGGTATATACATATTTCTTTATATATAATTTTACTGTACGTGTGTCTGTCACTGAACTCCTGGAGAATGGTTTAGATTTACAAATTGGACTCGGTAGGTGGCGCAGCTTGCCGGGCAGGACGACGTCTACCAGGTCTGCTAGTATCTCACCAATCACACTAATATTATAAAGGCGAAAATTTATGAGTGTGAAATTTAAGGCAACACTAGTGATCCACCAACAATCACTGTTTCTCTTAAAAGTGCTTTTCGTCTCCTAATCCCCCAAAAATATAAAAAAAACTTACTTTTGTTTTTATTTAGTCCCTTATTCTGCAGTCGGCAATAATTGTGTTCTAAAGTCACATTTCTGGTAGACTTATCTGTAATGTGAGAGAAATATTAATTTTGTTAGTTTGTTTTCAGATTTAATTGAGTAATTGAGTAACTTTATGGATATATTTACTTACAACATGAATGCAATAAATAATTGAAATTAATGTGTAAGTACCTCTGAGTTTTGGTTTTAATGTAGTTAAGCTACTTTCTTCATTCACAGGTTCTGGAGCAAGTAAAAGTATCTCCGAAGTACCAACTGGCACAGACTTGCCTGAAAAATAAGAAAGTATTTTAAGAGTCGTAAGATCGAGTAAGAAATTATCACGCCGTTGTATCGCTGTAAATCCACACCATTTACAGCGATACAACATTCTTCAATGATGTCGTTTTATTATCATTAAAGTTGTAACTTACACTAGAATTGAAATGGCCAATAACTTTTAGACTAGGTCCAAAATAAAAAATTTAGTTGTTTTTAATTTGTTTTAAGCAATAACTAAATTACCATAAGTTGGGCTTACACTTCATATATTCCCTTAAAATAAAATAAAAAAACTTACTTTGCTTTTCTTTAATTGCCGTCTTTGGTAGTGGGCAATAAATGTGTCTTGAAGCTATAATTTCAGCATGGTTATCTGCAATATGAGCAAAATATTAATTAACTTAGTGTATTGTTTTTGGATTTGTTTTAATGCCCTGAGATCTGACAAGAAACATGTTAGTTGTTATATACCGTACCATATCCAAATATTGCCACCCTAATGCTAAACTTCTGGTGTGTGTCTGTCTTTAACAGGGCTGTTTCTTTAAATCCGTAAAAGCTAGCTTACTACACTAATATTAAAAGTAGACCATACCCAGATATCTGATATTTTTAGTCTTACTTTTTATGCACAAACAAAATTAATGCAATAACTAATCGAAATGAATATTATGTAAGTACCTGTGAGTGTTGGTTTTAATATAGTTAAGCTACTTTATTCATTCACAGGTTCAGGAGCATGTAAAACTTACTCCGAAGTAGCAATTTCATCAGACTTGTCTGAAAAATAAGATAATAGAAATATTATTTATTTAAAAAATAAACAAAAATATAATGTCAAATAATTTTTTATTCCAAGTGAGCCAAAAAGAAATGAACGTTTTATTTTCCTTCCACGCAGAATAATAATGATTAGAAATTAACAATAACATTATAAGAATATAAAATGAACAACATATTAATATTTAAAAAATACTGTTATGCATAAAAATAACAAGAATTTGTAACACATTATGTAAATCTTACCAGGAAGATGAAGTGACGGCACAGCTAGAAAATTTAGAAAATTCAACCGGTTATTGCGGTTTCTATCCTTGTCTGTAAAATGAATATTACAGATAACCTTCTTCCTATACAATTCATAATCAGCTGGAGTATCTAACTTTCCACCAGCGATACGAACCCAAGCCTTGAAACAGTCAGGGTTCTTTTCTGGATGTGGAAATTGATGGTAGGAGTTCTCTAAAAAAAAAGGGGAAAGATCACGGTCAGTGGGTCGTCTGAGGGCCGGATTTTATTTATTTATTTATTTATTTATTAACTATGGAAGACTTACAGCTAAGATTAACAGAATTAAAAAATAGTATGAGAGGCTGACAGCCAATTAAAAGTCCTCACTTCTAAAAACAGATTACAAAAAAAAAGAGTGTGAACAACACAATACAGCCACAAAAGAAAAGAATATAATAAACATTCAAACTTAAACTAAATTCACGTCGTTTTTCACAGTTTACATTCAGTACAGTAATAAAAACCTGAAAAAACTAAATCTTACTTAAAAAAGCTAAGGCTCATGCACTTTCTGGCCGAGGACACACTCGTTATAAAAGCATCAAAATCATGCTGTTTACACATGTCATTAAAGTTTCTACTTGCACGCACTATAAATGAATTTTGCCTGTAATTTGTAGAAGTAAATGGAACACGCAACGGCACGTTCCATCGCTTTGACCTTCCAGGAACGTTAAAGTAAAATTTAGATAGGATATCGGAGTTATTGGTAGAATTATTGAATATTTTAAATAATGAAATACAATCACAAATTGCTCGCCGATTAATTAAGGGTAATATATGATACTTCTTACAGAGGTCGAGGTAATCTTCAGATCGGTAGGGCACTTTCTGATGATAACACAAATACTTTATGAACCTCCTCTGGATGCTCTCTATCCGATCAATGTACTTGTGATAACAAGGATTCCAGATTTCAGACGCGTACTCCAAGTGACTTCTAACAAAAGTACAGTAAAGAATTTTTAAAGTTTTGGCTTGAGTGAAGCACTTGGACAGCCGCATTATGAAACCCAGTGCTTTAGATGCTTTAGCGACTATGGCATCGACATGAGGTTCAAACGTGAGCTTAGAATCGTGATATACCCCCAGATCTCGAACGCAGTTGGTTTTAGGCAGTATTTGATTACCTAAGCTATACGATGAAGGTATATTCGAACGCTTTCGAGAATATGTTAGAACCGAACATTTAGCAGGGTTGAGATCAAGCCTACTCCTACGACAATATTCCTCCAGACGACATAAATCATCCTGAAGTGCAATCACGTCGGCATGTGATGATATTTCGGCATAGATTTTCATATCGTCAGCAAAACACAACAGTTTGGATGAGATTAAGCAAGAGTTGATGTCGTTTATATATACAATAAAAAGTAATGGCCCGAGTAAAGACCCCTGGGGGACTCCACTGGGGATAAGCACCCAACTAGACATGTAATTGCTTAATACTACTGCTTGAGACCTGTTCTCCAGGTAAGAAGAAAACCATCTCAGTAAATCGCCTCGTATTCCCATATTATATAATTTTGATAGTAAGACCTCATGATCAATCCGATCAAAAGCCTTACTGTAATCTGTATAAACAACATCAACCTGCTTACCATTATCCATGGCGTCAGTAATAAAATCATTAAGCAGAATTAAGTTAGTGACGGTAGACCTTCCCTTCAGAAAACCATGTTGGAAGGAACTAAACGAATTTTTAAGAGCACTATACAACTGGTTATAGATAAGCTTTTCGAAGATTTTTGCCACAATACAGAGCTTGGATATCGGCCTGTAGTTTACAATTTCGGTTTTGACTCCTTTTTTGTGAATAGGCGTTATGAAAGCCCATTTCCAAAGTTTAGGTACAACACAGATATCTAGTGATTTTCTGAAGAGAAGCGAGATAGGTTGGGCAATCGAAGTCGAACACTGAACAAGAAATTTAGACGAAATGTTATCCGGGCCGGCCGCTTTAGAGGTATCTAATTTGCGAAGGAAGTTAGAAACCTCCTCAACGTTCACCTCAATGCTACATATATCAGATGGGCTGGTAGATTCAGTAAAAAGAGAGGGCGAAGAATTTCCACGACTAGGGTTGTTATCTAGAAATGTAGAATGAAAGTACGTAGAAAAAGCTTCGCATATTGTTTCTCCGGTACGCAACGCTTCACTGTTGTAGTTTAAAGTGCTCGGAACTGCATTTGAGTTGTGTCGTTTTTTAACAAAAGTCCAAAAATATTTTGGGTTTTCTATAATAGATTTTTCGGTTAACTTCAAGTAGTTTTCATAACATTGTGATTCTAATACCTTTACCCTTTCCCGGAGGAGCCTTAAGGTTGACTCATCAGCTATATTGCCATATGTCTTAAATTTTTTGAAATATTTGTATTTTTCTTTAATTGTTTTTATTAATGCCGAATTGTACCAAGTGGGATACTTTTTGTGACGTTGTAATTTTTGTGGAATATATTTAGTGTGTAAATTGAAAATAACTTGATTAAAAAAGTGAACTGATTCATCAATTGATCGTGTCGCAAACTCGGATTCCCAGTCAGTCGTAGAAATGTCTTTGCTGATAGACTCATAGTCGCCTTTGTCGAACAGATATTGTGTCCGTGGCGCGCACTCTAATAAAGGAGCCTCAACGAAATCCATTTTAATTAATAGTGCTGGATGGTAGGCGTCAATGGGAACCAGCGGACTTGAACATTCAACCACATTAGCTAATTTGTTAGAAAGTACCAAATCTAAAATTTTACCAAACCTATTAAGGACACCATTGTATTGACCAAATTCTAATGTACATAATTCGTCAGTAAGTAAAACTTCATCAGAACCGTTCGGGTTCGTTGGGACGAGCGATAGATTGTCAGACAGGACCCAGTTTATACCGCTCATATTAAAGTCACCAATGATGAGAAAGGTATCAGAAGAGTTACTCATAACTATTTGGTTTAATTTTGTGAGGTAATTGCGAAGTTGTAAAGAAAAAGAAAGGCCTAAGTTTTGTTTACATAAATAAACAACACAAATATGAACGGTAATATATTTACGTGTATTAGAATTTTTCAGTCGTATGCTGAGCCATAAATCCTCTGCTGTAGACTGGAAGCTAGGTTGGCATATAACTGAAAGGTCCTTACGTGTAGCAATAAGCACACCCCCACCCCGCGACTGCCCGGTCAAAACATAATCCCGATCACGACGCCACACAATGTACCGTTCGTCAAAGAACTCCGAATTTAAAACTCCATCTAATAACCACGTCTCTGTAAGAACAATAATATCATACGAGTTTAGTAACATTTGACGATAAAAAGTATCACTTTTAGTTCTAAGCCCACGAACGTTTTGATAAAATATATTTAACTTATGAGCCATTGAAAACTAATACTAATAATAGTGTACAAATCTGCGTAATTCATTAAAATAAAGTATTTCATTAAATAATATTGTAGAATAGGGTATAATATAATTAAATAACTAATAAGAAGGTAAAAGTCAATAAGGTTTGCGCGAGCGCAAGAATCATACGATGCTAAGTAGTAAACAACTGTGCGAAAAAGCGAGCAATAGTGCATGTTGCGTGCAAGTGCGAACGAGTAAAACATAGTGTGGTGCGGCAAAGCTTTAAAGTAAACAGCGCGATAACGAACACAAAGGATACAAGTAGCAAAACAATAGAGAGGTGTCGAAGTCATGAGTGCGGCAGAGGTGTTAAACATTTTGCAAAAAGTTATTGTGACACAAACGGTATTAAATACCTGGAGCCATTGATGCAAAATATATAAGTAAAACAGAAAAGTACGGATAACAATTAAGAAGCACATTAGACAATCTTGTTTAAATCTGACTCCTTCCTTATAATAAAAACTTTCGAATAGTTATTTTTAAGTATGTGAATTTTACCATGCTTAACCCATACGTACTCGTAATGTTTATCCTTGGCAATGATTTTAACTTTAGATAAAAGCTTTTTGTACTCGACGCTTAGGTGATCGTTGACATACACACGCTGAGATGAGCCTTGAAACCCAATGTCACAAGCAGATAAGTCCTTTTTGGCACGTGCCGCCGCAATAAAATCTTCCTTTACATACCGGTTTAAAAAACTCACTATGATCAGCTTTTCATTGGAACCAAAAATAGGAACCCTTGAAATATAGTTCAGCTGGGCTTTAGGACAGTTGTAATTAATTTTACGGCCAATAGCGTCGATGATGGAGTACAGGTTCTCATCCTTCTTAACAGGGACTCCCTTTATTTCGACATTGTTTAACCTGGACCTCTGTTCATAAGTCGAAAGTTGATACTTCATGTTCGCCAAGTCACTCTGTAAACTATTGACTGATTCGTGAAGCTTTTCAAATTCAGACACCTTTGCTTCAACTTCCACGAGTCTCGTGTCGAACTCGTCGAGTCTCCCACCAGTGCCCTCACATGTCAACTTAAGCTCTGTCAACTCATTCTTGATCACGCGAATGTCATCTACCAAGGTCGGCAAGTTAAGTAGCTGCCGTTTCATGTCACGGATCTCGCTCAATATGGTATCCAGCGACGCAGGTTCAGGGGTAGACACAGCTGGTGATGAGGTTCTGCAAGCGGGGCATTTCCATTGTGCCATCCTATTAGCACCCAGCTTCCTCCATCCGGTTTCGGAGATGTTTGCACATCCAAAATCCAGGTGTTTCTTGCAACTACCACACTGGACACCATCGTTAAATTGCACATTACAAACTGCGCACGTTTGCATTTTCAAAGTATGTTTGATCGAAAGTAGTAATGAATATGAACGCAACTAAAATGTGAAAAGGTTGACGATCTATTTATTTTGGTTGGCGCGTACTGTGCTTATGAGTGTTCACACACGACTAGACCACAACTTTTATCCTGAAAATATTAAATATCTAAAACCATTTTTCCTGAATGATGAGTTGTTGCTGAACGTTTATAATAAAACTTTGCCCGACACTAGGAATTTCTCCTGTATTGTTCTCTCCTTCAATCCCTAAAGAGCAAATCAGATCACGTCGAGACTGATACTAGAATGCCACAAGGCCCTAGAACGTATCAAGGTACTAAATCACAACACGGTAACACTACAATGGATTAGAGGTCACAGTGGATCACTTGGAAACGATGCGGCTGACGAACTTGCCAGAAGAGGATCCAGCACAAAACCATACCGACCCGAACCCATTGTGCCCATCCCTTTCAAGCAACTAAGAAGCTGGTTAAAAGACCACACTCGCATACAAGCGGAGGAACGGTGGGCCTTGACACCAGGATGTAGGCAATCCAAGGATGCTATGCCATCCCTGGATACAAAGCTGACCAGGCGCCTTCTGCGCCTGGACAGAGACAGCGTCTGATGGCGGGGACCATCACTGGACACTGTTCACTAAATAAACACTTCCACAACTTAGGTATCACTTACAGCCCCCTGTGCAGAGCATGCATGGAGGCAGAGGAAACGGTGGCGCATGTGCTCCTTGAGTGTACAGGCGTTACCAAGATTCGTGAGGAGACCCTTGGAACACCAAGATCCCTTGCGGATGCCCTGAGGAGACCGGGAAGTCTGATCTGCTTCTGGAGGGAGGTGGGCTGGTTGGAGTAATCGGCCACCATGGCTCACGCACAATGGTCCAATTCAAGGACTAAGTGCGGAAACCTGATCCCCATAAAGATAAAGATAAGTATTGTGGGTATGTTTACGTTCATTTAAACTCACATACACAAACCAAACACCCAGACCCGAAACAACTAGGTATCTGTAGGCCATACAAATGTTTGTTCCGCGCGGGGATCGAACCCGCGACACGCAGCCTAGCGGTCCAATTGCTCAGCCACTGCGCCAATGGTGCCGTCAAATATTTAGGATAAGCATGTGAGTTCACCAGGTACTATGGAAATCTATGGCGGAGGCGGAATGGCACAGATATAAGTAATGATGATTATACTTACTGTTTGAACATCCCAATGCACACCGTTTAGGCATGATAAAAACAAATCACAAGCGTCTATATCGCAAAGAAACAGCACAATCGAAGCGTCCAGGTCGCAAAAAACGATTGCACTGAGAGGCGGAGGAACTAATAGCTCAACTTACAGAATAACTTCGGAAAATTCTCACACTTCACTACGGAGGAGACGACTCGACTAAACGCGGCTCGGCAGATTAATTTCTCGAAGAAAGGCACAAATATGGACGCAAACTACAAACAAGCGCTAGCGCAGGAAGCAGTCGCCATATTTGTGATCTGACAATTTGGTAATCATTACCAAATTAATAATTACCTATTTCACTGTGTTGCTATTGTAATTATTACACTGCTTGCAATCTACACATATATTTGCAAATAACAATAAACATGTCAAATAAAATAATCAGGTTACGAAATTATATTTAATAAATAATATTTTTAATCACAAATTAAATTGTGTCGATGGTTTCGCCATCTGGGGGCCAATTCTCGATTTTAGAGATGGTGTCGAACTCGACAAAAATTTCTAATGACGTCATTTTTTCGACAAATTTTAAAAGTTGCTATTCTGGGGATGTCGAATTCGACATTTGTCGAAAGCTAACGTTAGAGTTCATGTCGAGTGCTTCTGAGCAGTAGAGATGTCATGTCGATTGTAGAGATACGTCATTTCTGAGTGAATTCGTTGAGTTTTGGATTGTACACTGTGTTTTTTTTTCTTTAATTTTTAAATAAAATACGGCTTGGCATCTCATATCTACTGGAAATTTGATTTATACTCTTTGATTTGTGCCCTTGCCTTGTTTGATTTTTCCCCTCCATGTTAAAATAAAACTTTTAAAATGTAAAACAGCACCCAACTTTATTAGTTTTCGTAAAAAAATATTTTCGAGGTTTCGTAAAAATAGTTTCAACAATATGATTTATATAGTAGGTATCAGTTTAAGTTACAAGAAAATCAATTATTTATTCGAACCATTTTCTCCAGTTTACCCCATACTTCGGAAGATTTAAAAAAAAACATTAAAATATCTATGGAAAAGCCGGAACATCAAAGGGTTACGTTAACGATAGCTAGCGACCGAAAAACTATTTAAAGACTGCAGCCCCTGTGATGTAAACACAGTACATGTAAACATAACAAAAGTTTTGAAGGAACCGCAAAAAGGCGCAAATTCTGACACTGACAGACAGTCAACTGTCAATTTGTTTTCTTTATTTCACGAAGAGCATACGAAAATCTTGAAACACACTAAACGTTTCGTTTTATACTTAAGTATGTAGGTTTAGTCAGCGTTTTAAAACAAAATCATTCATTAACTCATAGCTACCTAAAACAGAACGTGCGATTCTTCATAATGGTAACATTATCTTCACTCGACTCGACATTTTCGTGACATTTATTTCTATTTTGACTGAGAATACGGAATTCTGCTCAATTCGACATTTTTAATAGACATAGAGATAGACTTACGATCTCGAACTCGAGATAAATGGCGAAAATCGAGAATTGGCCCCCTGTGGTGACATAAAGTAACTAAATGTTTTGGATGGCGATAACAGGTGTCGCTTTTTGAAAAAAAAACCTTAAATCTGTCAATGTATGGAATTGTCCTACCCCTGTTAGGAAGTTACGATGAGCTGGGTTTTTATACAAGTAAAATTTACGCGAAGTTTTTGAAACGAAATCTTTTAAGAATGGAAAGTTTAAATGTTTGTGTAATGTTCTAAGGGTGGTGCGAAATGGTGTGTTATAAGAAAGTTTTGACTTTATTTTGTACAATTTGGAGTTTGTTATATTTTGTATCTGTTATACTTATATACTAGACCACACAGGTGCTACGTAAGTTAGGCAGGGTCGAACCAGTGTACAATAAATACGCAATTTAGTTGAGGCACTGAGAACAGACTTGCGATTCAAAATTGCTTTTAACGAATTAAAGGGCTTTTGCACCTTTGCTTATAATTAAGTCAGTGTTCTTATTCCAATTGAGTGTCTTGTCTAATATAATACCTAAATATTTAACCGAAACACGCCAAGTAATCTGGAAGTCGTCTACTTTTACTGCCCTTGTAGGAAGTGCGCGTTTCCTGGTAAACAGGATGCCTTCAGTTTTCGTTGAATTTACTTTAAGTTTCCAGGTTTTAAAGTATTTACTGAGAAGTTCCAGTGAATATTGTAGTCGTTCAGTTACCACATTTGTGTGTAGCGAATGTTGCTGTATCGTCAGCGTAGATTGCGAGCTGTGTGTGAGCCTGTTTAGGAATGTCATTCAGGTACAGTATGAAGCCGTAAGGGCCTAGGAGCGAGCCTTGAGGCAAACCGGCTGGGATGGTCTTAGGATCAGAATGGTCTTTACCTATACCTACAGGGTGCAATTTTAGTCATGGGCAATATTTTAATCTAAGGCTCTACTCACGATACTGATTGCATTAGGGCTAATAATTCGCAAATCTAAAATATTATTAATGCAAGTATGTAAAACCTTAAAAATGTTAGTAAGTGTCTCAAAGTATCAACGCGGCGCGGCGCGTAGATACCTACGCGGCATTGCGCGTGACCTCTTTTGACCCCGCCCGACTCGTCATATGGTAAGGTAAGTTGCTTACGATTTGATCCATACCTTTTCCTTTATACTTTGCCGGCTTAGGACGGTCAAAACTACGTTAACTAATACAAAATAAATCAAAAAATGTTTATGTAGGTAAAATTAATGCCCAGTAGTTTTGGCGTATTTAAAAAGTTGGAATCACAGTATTTAAAATAATTGTTCACGAATCACGATGTATGTACAATAATTTTAACTTACTAACTAGCACTTACGTGTATTTTAAAAGATGCTCAAAGTGTCCGCCACCATTATCAATACACAACCTAGCCCTACGCCTGTGATTGTCTTTCAAACTGTTAAACACAGATTGCTGTGATTTTACTATGTCGAATGCGTGAATAATTTTGTTTTTTAATTCGTCTCTCGACTCACTTAAAAGTAAATAGTGACCATTTGGAAGTACTGTTGATTTGTGTACCTAGCCTGCACATTACGCGGTCGAGGCATCGTTATCACAACCACAGAATCGTCACAACAGTAATTGACTGACACACACTACACACTTTACAGTAAAGTCCACTAACACAATCCAAGTTTCTTAACCGAGTACGATACGAGAGGCGCGAGCGGCGATTACGTCACAGGAGTAATGGATCATACACGTCAATACACCTGCGCAGTCGTAATGACACTAGTACTAGTAGATCACATCACAAGTTAGTTCCGGTTCGTAAAAAGTTCGGTACTCGGGAGGCCACACCTGCGCGCGCGCGGGGGCTGTATTCGTATTTTTGCGTGAAGAAACAGGACGGAGAGAGTTCGTTCGAGGCGGACGGCATACGTTTGAACTATTGTTAAGGATATGCCGCGCTCGCGCCGGCCCACAGTGGATCGTCCCCATACAAGAGGTCGGACATGAATGAAAAATTAAAAAAGTATTTAATTAAAAAACAAAAAATATACAGTTGCATTCCTCTATTGAAGAACAACAAAAAATGTTACTACGCTTTTTTTATTTGACCAGCACTTTAGGAGCTATTCGATGAAAACTGTTATTTTTGTATGGAAACGAACACAAAAATGTCTGTATCTCATGATTCCCTCCTTGTTTCGATTTGCGGTTTTCACTACTGTCTTTTACCTATTTTATGCCACGTTTTCTTCAAGGACACATGGTGCCCGCAGAGCGCCCCTTTCGAGATATTTTGCCTATAGTAACTATCTTTGTTATTGTATTACTGATGGAATGGAGGTACATTAAGTATACTTATTACTGAGAATTAGTCATCACTAAGTAGTTCCTTAAATAACAGGTGCATTTGTGAGTACTTTAATGACTTATTAACGCTTTTGTTGCAATATAACAAAAGCGTTAATGAGTCATTAAGTAACGACTACCAGTACTTGCTTAATCTAATTATTTATTATAATTACTAAGAATTACACATAAGAAGTTAAATGAAGAAAAGGTGCATTAGTGAGTTCTATATGTAGGTATATTGAAAAAAAAATATCGGTAATGAGTTGTGACATCGCATTAACAATAACAAATCAAAAAGAAAAGAAATGTTTTATGATGTTGATGAATAAGAAAATACGTATTTATAATTTTTTTATTTATATAATATAACACTGTAAAATATATTTAAATCTTTAAATAAATTACATTTAAACCTATAATAATTTATAAATAAAAAATAAAACAATACTAATAACTAAATTGTAAATATTGATTATAATAAAAAATAAATAAACTAATACTACCTTAAAGTTACTAACAATTATATTACTATAAGACTTAAACTATATTTTCTTAGTCTTCATCAATAACGACATCATGATCATTATTGTCGTCATCTTCTTCAATGTCACTACATTCCGAAACTGCTCCAACTATTGTATCTGTTGAAATGTCAATAAGCTCCAATTCACTCTGGTCATGTATGAGCAAATCGTCCAGTTCTCTAAATGAAGATTTTTTAACTCTATTGGGCATCCTCGGTCGTAGGCTCGTTAGAAGAGGATCGGAAGATAAAAGAAGATTATGAAGAATGTCTTCATTAGTGGCGATGCTACTGTGCTTTCGCGTATGAGTTTCTCTAAATTTACGAAAATCCTTGTTTCTTGCTTCAGATGCTTCCTCAGACAAAAAACCTATAGGCACTACTGATAGGTGTTCCACTATCTGCGATCCATGAATCAGCAATTTATGCAAACTTGATGGCATGTTATACCATGGATATAACTGTACGAAGAAATTTGCTGTTTCATCACAATATAACTTGAATTTTTGGATTTCAATTTTTTCGCCTGAGGAAATGCATTGCAAAATTACAGCGAGTCTTCTAATTAAATTGACGTCTAATTTTGTAATTTCCGCAGTCGTTTCAGGGTTTGCAAAAAACCTTTTAGCAGTATTTCCAGTGTTTGTATTGCCACTACCCTGCTTTACAACATCCAGAAGTAAGCCTGTGTTTCTTCGGAAAGCAGCTTGAATAGCTTCTTTCTTATCTTTAACAATTCTTTTATTATCGTCACCTTTTGCTTGCCATGATTTTATGTCCATTCTGTAGGCAATGTGTAATAAACACTCCATAGACCGAATCCAAGCATGCAACGAACTAAATCCATGCTTGTATAAATCTTCGTTCACAGGTTTAGCTCTCACTTCTTCCAAATTATTCATCTCACTTGGGCAAGCTTTGCACAAATCACATACTGCTGCCGATGTTCCCGATATGATTGAATGTACCTTACCATCAATCATGGTTAACCACAGATTGTGCGTAACAGTAGCATTGCCGCAAGCAGTTGGGTTCAGTTCACGAATCTCGGTCTCAAATATATCCATTTCAGCCTTTACATTTGCTTCCGTTTCTTTCATAAACGTAAATGAAATCGGACGACAATATGTGGTTGACGATGGCCGATCATTCTGCCACATTGTGTTTCCACTAGAAGTCACTAACTTAAGAGGTACAAGACTTGCCATAAATACACTGGATAAGTCTTGTTCACTTGTTGTTGTTCTTTGACTTGAAGCTCCATCAAAACCCCATTTACTGTGAAGCACAAGTTGGTCACCAGCATCAAAATTCGGTTCAAGTGAATCGATCAGCCTCCTAACTATGAGATCAAGGAGGGCTTGGAGTCGTATCTTTGCGGAAGTATCAGTCACAGTTACGTCTTCTTTTGCCGGGTAACACTTAAGTTTTTCTTTCACTAACATGTAATAGCTTGGGTATTTCGCATGACCTTCTTTGAAACTAAAGTCCCTAAGTGTGATGTAACGCCACTTGGATAACTGCATGTGAACGTAAAGAGCAAGTGCTTTGTGAGTAGGAACTTCACGAAGCAAAGTATTCTGTTTAGTTTCCAGGACATTCAGAACGGTTGAGACATGTTCAGGATTTCCCAGCAAATGCTTCATGATTCTGGCCACATCATTTTTTCCGGCAGACTTAAGTGCACTTTCAACAGTATGTAAAAGCTCATCTGGACGACTGCAACTAGCCATATTTTCATCAAGACGTCTTCTTTTCTGTCTACTGGATAAATCTTCAAAGCGTTTTCGAGGAGATTTAAATGTTAAAGTTGATGCATCTGATTTTGATGGACTGATTACCTCTTCTGCCTCATCTTTAGCTTCTTCAGTGTGAACAATATTTTCCTTAAAGCAATTTGGCCAAATGATATCGGAACTTAACCACTCTCTGTTCTTGTCCATGAACTTGTCCACTGTCCTTCTTGATTGCACCCATTTGGAGTAAACCCGATAGCAAAATCGTCGACACCAGTTCTTTAGATCCGACACATCATTTTCACTTAACTGGACGTTACTATTCGACTTCAATGTATTACATAAATTTTCATAGTCACGAAGATCTTTATGATTACGAAGAGCAACATAAAGATCAAGATAAGTAGAAAACCCACGGAAAGCCATAATGACAACACTTGGTAGAGGTTGAAATTACAACTGAATAATATTTGCAAAACACACTAAAATATATAGGGCAGCAAGTTGCAACTAGTAATGAATTTAATAAGCTAATGATGACATATGAGCCAATCACAATGCAGCTTAAGGGCTGTTAACATGGTAATTACAATAACTAATTAGATTAAGCAAGTACTGGTAGTCGTTACTTAATGACTCATTAACGCTTTTGTTATATTGCAACAAAAGTTAATAAGTCATTAAAGTACTCACAAATGCACCTGTTATTTAAGGAACTACTTAGTGATGACTAATTCTCAGTAATAAGTATACTTAATGTACCTCCATTCCATCAGTAATACAATAACAAAGATAGTTACTATAGGCAAAATATCTCGAAAGGAGCGCTCTGCGGGCACCATGTGTCCTTGAAGAAAACGTGGCATAAAATAGGTAAAAGACAGTAGTGAAAACTGCAAATCGAAACAAGGAGGGAATCATGAGATACAGACATTTTTGTGTTCGTTTCCATACAAAAATAACAGTTTTCATCGAATAGCTCCTAAAGTGCTGGTCAAATAAAAAAAGCGTAGTAACATTTTTTGTTGTTCTTCAATAGAGGAATGCAACTGTATATATATTTTTTTAAAATTAAATACTTTTTTAATTTTTCATTCTATGTCCGACCTCTTGTATGGGGACGATCCACTGTGCGGCCGGCAGCAAGCTAGTTATTGTTATTTGATGTTTGTTTACTTTTCGTTACGCGTTATACTGCGCTTTAAATTTTTGATACTTCAAGACTTATTGGGGTTTATGAATTATTTTTTTTTTTACTTTTAGTGTTTATTTGCAACATTATGCCTTTGAAATGCGACTTACTACATTTTTAAGGTTTTCCATACATGCATTAATAATATTTAGATTTGCGAATTATTAGCCCTAATGCAATCAGTATCGTGAGTAGAGCCTTAGATTAAAATATTGCTCATGACTAAAATTGCACCCTGTATATACGGAGAACGATCGATGAAGTAGTTCTGAACGAGTTTTACTAGACAGAGAGGTACTTTAAGCTTAATTAATTTGTGCAACAGGCCATCATGCCAAACAGAATCAAAAGCTTTTTCTATGTCTAATAAAATCATGCCTGTGGAGAGACCGCCGTTTAACCCGTGCGCAATGTGCTCAGTTACCCTGGCAAGAAGCATTAAATTTAGTGGGGCATGTTCAATATCAGAATTGACTAGGATGGCAACTCCCTGACCAAGTCCATCAGTTTTCTTATCGCACCGATAACAGGAGAAGCCCGGAGTGTATAATTTGGTGTTGGGGGATATTCTAGTCTCTGACAAGGCTATGATATCAATAGAAAGCTCGCTTACCAGATCCAACAGCTCCACCAGATCCAACAGCTCCTTTAATTTAGTTTAGAGTTTATAGTAAGTATACATTTTAATGGCACGCTATTATATAATTATAATTTAGATTTATTCGACTCATCTTAGTCAAATCAAACAGCAATTTCATTCTCTGGAGTCAGATAATAATTGATCCCGAGCATTATATCATTGTGATGGTGTTTCAGACTGCCACTTAGATTTCCCTTAATGCTTTCCAACAACCGAATACTTACATGTCACCTCGCTTCTTAAACCGCACCCGCGCCGCATTGATGTAGGGTGTGGGGAGAATGGTGTGGCGAGTATCGCCCCTCAATTTCAAGTTGGTTGGTGCGTAGTACGTAGCACGGTGTGTGTGTGTGTGCCTGTCTATAGGCATGTATTGATATAGCGTATGGGACCGCCATTTTTGGAAGAATCAGTGGCCATGATGAACTAGATGTCATTGCGCACTCGCGCCGTACGCACACGTCTCACCGCGTGTCTTAAATCTTAAGACATCATCCACCCGCAAAACCTTATAATCCTGAGTATCATCCCGTAAGCATTAGGGATTTACCGAGATTTAATAATAACCCCATTTTACCGCGTCTGTGTAATTTGTGATCAAGCAAACGAAGGTGATCGGCACGCAAGACCAGGCAGAGAGACAGGTGGTACCACCTGCGAAGATCTTCGAGACTGAAGAAGGAAGAAGCAGGTACCGCTTTTCTTTACATGCTAGAGTTAGGCCACCATACGCCGTCTGCTGCCGCCACTCCCAACTTGAAATTATACAGACAAATATAGGCATTTTGAATCAGCACGCAATCCAGGTGTTAGATTGTTACAAGTCCTCAAACCGCAAACCGCAGAGATACACGGCTATTTACACGCCTGTCCCTCCATTAGTTGGAATTAAGTATTTAAAGTACCTAGTATCATGCATTTTTAATCAGGTACATTTACTGATAAAATAATTATTTAAGCGAGTATTGCTGCCCATGAATATCAAAAAAAATATTGACGTTGGGCGTTGACATACATTACAATATCCATAAACACCATTTATTCGTTTATGGATTCTTTGCAAAATACATAATTGTCATGGATAAATACTATCCTACTTAGCCTCAAAGGATTTAGTCGTGAACGTTTCGCGGTTATCACGAGTCCAACTGTGGAAAAGGCTCTCGCTCCGCGTGCTGGTGGCTGGTATATTCAAAATTGAGAGTGCAACAGCATCCAATGATGACATAGAAGTTTTGCTGTGTTTCCAGTGCTGTAGAACGTCTCCACCGTAAGGGTCTAAATCTTCAGGACATGCTGTACTCAAAATTTTCCAGCATTCATTTTCTATAGCACTCCCGGAATCACGACGAGTGGCGCTGTCTTTTCGCGCCAAATCCAGTAGAAAGTTTGAAGAACTAGCAGAAAAAAACAGGCTAGCTTTAGCGGAATCAATAACTTGATTTTGAAAAAAATATCTTCTGTTGTCAAGCGACTCCTGACCATTGCCGATAAGAATGAAACTTAGTGACTTCTTTTTTTTGCATGTATTCATCAATTTCATTAATGGCATGGAATCTACAGTCAAGTAAAGTTGCCGCAACGACTACATCGGTTAAAGGAAACTCTAGACTCTCAAGCATGTTATTTTTGAGCCTAGCTATTACGAGAGGTTCATCATCACTCGCTTTTTCAAGCAATCTTTTCACTTCTGAGCGAAATACTAGAACCAGATTTATAGTAGGTTGCGTTTCTGAACTTGGTACTTAAAGGATTTTCTTAAAATTCTCAAAAAACTTTATCAAAGCCTCAATGCGTTTGTATTCGGTATCTTGTATTATAATAATACGAGATCACCTGGACCTTTTTCGTTCAGAAGTGTGTTTATATGCTGTCGATTTGCGTAATAAGAAGTAAGCTTTCGCTTGGGCCCTGAAAAGTAAATACTTAATACTACGTAAGACTTTACCTATTTCTTTTTAAGTGATGAATTTCCAGTCTACTAAGAATATTAAACAAAAGTAGACCTACTTTTGTTTAATGTACTGTACTTTTCTCATCCTCATTTTTAGCCTTTCTTAGACACACAGCCCAAAACACATTTTCACCTAGAACAGTCCTTCGTTTTTCGTTTACTTATACCGCTTCTACCGCCGTAAAATCTATGTGTATGTTTTGTGGAAAGATTTTTCATTGCGGTCACATAAATATCTTTTTTTATTTATTTATTTATTTACTATTTATGTACACACAGTAGACAGCACAGGAAAATAACATAAAATAATATATGAGTACAAAGGTACTGCTTATTTCTCACGAAATTTCTGCCAGCAGACCTGCTAAAGGAGAAATGAAGAAGAAATGTAGACAATAGTGTGCGAGAAAAGGGAAAGAATAATGTGTATATGTGCCTTAACTAACTTAACCTTAAATAATAAATATATATATATATATATAATTATATATATATACAAATCCTAAGATGCATAAACAAATAAAATATATATTTATAATATAATAAATCATACTGGAGAGGAAAGATAGTATTCTTTGACTCTAATTTTAAACAATGATATAGTCTTTAAATCTCGAATGCTAGGCGGAAGTGAGTTCCACAACCTTACAGCATGGACAGAGAAGGAATATGAAAAATAGCTGGATTTATGAGGATGGGATTTAAGTAGGGTTCGAAGGTGCGATCTACATGGTACGTCAGAAGGACGGGCATAAGAGAATCGCTCACGCAAGTAAGAAGGATAAGACGGGTTGTGTAGAATATTGAAGAGAAGACATAGAATCCTTGTGTTCCTGCGAAGGCGGATTGGGAGCCACTTGAGTTCTTTGCGAAGGTGAGAAACGTGGTCATATTTACGCAGACCAAAAATAAAGCGAATACTTAAATTTTGCAAGCGCTCAAGCTTATTTAATAGCTCCTCAGTAGCATCCAGGTAGCAGGCGTCGGCATAATCTATAATCGGCTGAATAAGTGTTTGAGTCAAGGAGATTTTAGTTTTCAACGGCAGCAGACTCTGAAGGCATTTTAGTGAATGAAGTGAAAAATGTACTTTACGACTGACCTCGTTGACTTGAGCTCGCCACGACAAATTAGAATCAATGGTTACACCCAGATCTTTAGCTGTATCTGTGTAGACGATGCGAATACCATCGAGGTACAGAGGTTTCAAGGATGCAACAACAGCCGCACCACGAACAAATCGGCTGCCTATAATCATTGCCTGAGATTTAGATGGGTTAATTTGCAATCCAAATGACTTAGCCCAGGCGCTGATACAAGCCAGGTCATGATTCATAGCAGCAATGGCGGCATCCGCATCAGCTACAGCAAAGTGCCGGTAGAGCTGCAAGTCATCTGCATACAGATGGAAATAGGAAGAGATTACACTGGTAACCATGTTAATAAAAATTGAAAAGAGAAGAGGAGAGAGAACGCTACCCTGAGGAACACCCTCAGTGAGACTACACCAACCAGAGAAAGTATCATCAAGGTGAACACGCTGAGAGCGCCCACGAAGATAAGAATTGAACCAGGCTAAAGCAGAAGAAGAAAAATTTAAAGTTTTGAGGATACCTAACAGAATGTCGAAATCCACTGAGTTGAAGGCACTACTGAAGTCAAGCAGTACAAGGACGGTAAGTGACTTATTCTCCATTGCCCAGCGGATATCATCAGTCACTTTCAAGAGAGCAGTGACGGTACTATGGCCCGAGCGGAAACCAGATTGGAAAGGGGAGATTAAAGAGTTCGACGCTAAGAAAAATGTTAATTGTTTGTGAACCAAATGCTCAAAAACTTTGGAAAGAAAAGGGAGAATAGAAATAGGTCTAAAGTGGGATAGCGAGGATGGATTGCTAGTTTTAGGTAAGGGTATAATGTGAGCCTGCTTCCAAACTGAAGGAAAAGAGCAACAGGAAAAAGAATAATTGAAGATGTAAGTAAGAACATTAAGTAAAGAGGGAAGGATAAGAGTAACCATTCTTGAACACAACTTGTCGCTACCGACTGCAGAAGATGTGATCGCAAGTATAGATTTCTTAACGTCATCCTCAGAAACATCGATAAGATTAAAAGGAGAACATTGTGGCAATGGCAATCTAGAAAGGTTATCTAGGGTCACAGCTTTGACAGACGAATCGAGAGAGAAGGGAAGGAAAGAGAAATGTTTATTGAGGTCGTTGAGGTTCACATCTTTGCACTGATTGGTAGGTGATTTGCCTATGCCTACAGACTTGAGGAATTTCCAAACATCTGAAGAACTACGGTTGTTGAGTTGGTCGTGGAAAAAGTGTCTCTTAGCATCCTGACACAGACGACTGCAGCGATTGCGTAAAGACTTGTAATAAGAAAGATTCAGTTCAGAAGGTCTGCGCTTATATCTACTCTTGGCTTTATCCCTTCGTGCCATAAGATCTTTAATTTGTGTGGTAATCCATGGGGCAGGGTTATGTCTCACTTTGACACGACGGACAGGTGCGTGCCGGTCAAACAAGTCGAGGATTATCTTGTTGAAGTAAGTCACCATCTCCTCAATACGCTCAGTCTCAAACAGAGGTGACCAGTCGAGACTGTTGGCACCACACCGCAATGCCTCCAGATCCATGCCGTTGTAGTTCCGAAGATATAAAAGCTGGGGCTTACGCTTAGGAACACGGATGCGATACGACAGATAAATGAGATCGTGGTAGGAGAAAGTAGCAGTAAGCTGGCCATGGTATTTAACATTATTAGGAGAAGAGACAATCATAAGATCAAGAAAAGAAGGTGAACAATTAGGAAAATAGTGAGTTGCAGAAAGAGGCAAAACTTGGAGATTAAAGGAAGATAAGACGGAGAGAAGTTTGAGAGAGCGAGCGTCGTTTTTAAACAAGCAAGTATTAAAATCACCCATTAAAATAACGTGCTCGTATAACGGGCAAAGGTTACTAAGCGTGGAGTCAAGGGAATCGAAGTAGTCAATATGCAGATTAGGACTATAGAGTACTGCAAGCAGAATTTTAGTATGGTGAAAAGATATTTCTAAAAACAAATATTCAGCCGATCCAGAATACAATGTAGGAGATGAGCTGATCACCCTGTAGGGTAAATCAGCACGCAAGTATACAGCAACACCTCCTCCCCCCTTGCCAGTTCTATCATTCCGGATCAGCACGAACCCAGGGAGTGAAAATTGAGTAGAAAGGAGGGAAGGCTTCAAAAAAGATTCCGAAATCAATAGGGCGTCCAAGTGAGCACTGCTAAAGGATGCCAGAAGATCAGAATAGTGGCCAGGAACACTCTGAGCATTAATGTGTGCTATATGTAGGTTCTTAGGGTCATTCGAGAAAAGAGAAGAAATTTTATCGTGTAAAGTGAGTGGTAAGGAACTGTCACTGTCCGCACTAACGAAACTATCAGAGGAAGAACACGAGAAAAAGCTGTCGTTAAGATCAGCTATATCATCCATATTAAAAAAAAAATATAATATATAATAATATACCTAACTAAAATTAAATTACTTAAATCCTATTAAATACAAATAAGAAAACAAAATATAGGTTTTCCTACAATAAGAAAACCACCCCAACTTGCTAGATTAGTGGCAGAAATTTTACAACAATATAAGTTACACCAAAAATCTGTTAAACGATAGTACAAGAAAAAATAAAAAGATAACAACTAAGCTCTAAGAGTTATTCAAATAACTGAGCGAACTAATCGATTCGCAGATCGATTATGACGTAAAACGAAACGTAACAAGTGACATAAGAAATGAAACTGACAGCTGTCTCCCACTGACATATTTACGTCATTAAGCAGTCAAAACAAAAAACCGGCATTTTATTCTACATAAAAAAGTTAGAAAGTTGAAGGTGAACCGGATAAAATTAGTTATTAAACCGCCCGCTCAAGAAACACAATTATAACGTTCGTTAAAGCGGCCAAGATGCGAAGTAAATAAACTGCGCAACAGTACCAACAAAAGTTTTTTGCGCAGACGCGTCTTCCTCGATCTCTTGGCAGGCGTAGTTGCGACATTTGGTGACGCGGGATCCTCCGACTGCACAGAATCCTCATTGTCGGCTGCAGCAGACGGGAATTTGGCGATCAGATCGTGGAGCTCGCTTGCTGTTTCAATCTTGTGACGCGATTTGTCTGGACAGATAATGACAATTTTGCCCTCCATGGACCAGCAATTTGGCATGCCGAAATGCTTGCGAGCGGCCACAAACACACGATGCCTAGCTTGAGTCAGGAACTCGGAGATGGTAATTCCTGTACCCTTAAGGGATTTCTTGCTATCCCATACAAGTTGCCGGTGCTCCATCTTGAAGAATCGTACTAATATGGGACGGGCCTTCTGCTGAGAGTGTCCGAGTCTGTGGCAAACATGTATCATATTCTTCTCCCTATTTACCTCGGGCAACTTAATTTGGTCGCTTAATATGTTGTTAACAATTGCAAGTAGATTTCCATTATTCTGCTCTGGGACACCATGGAACAACAGGACTTTTCTACGCATGACAGTTTCATGCCTATCATACCCAGCAGCAAGCAGTTCAATCTGAGTTTTCAATGTGGAGAGTGCTTGACAAACAAACTGCTTAAACTCTGAAAACTCACGTGCGATGGATGCAATTTCAGGTGAAGCTTGTGAGGTGTTGGTGGTAGCCTGCTGCAATTTCACTTCGTAATCCTGCATCCGAGAACCAAATAACTGTTGGAGGTCCTCCAGGCTGGCAGCAAGTTTAGTGTCCATGATGGAATTAAGTGTCAGTGAACCAGGAACAGATGTTACAGACTTGATAACAATAGATAGCAAGTGTGGGGGGGCTTAACGTCAAATGAACTTGTTTATATCATTAAATACTATGACAAACTATTTTTAAATAATTATTTATTGAAGAGCCCAAAAAAATTATGTTGTCACTATGTCTACCCACAGAGCGAAAAAAAGCTTTTATTTTCGTTTTATACACATCAATAGGACTACTATTGATGTGTATGTAAAGGAAGTTGCTGTCATTTTTAACACCTCACAACAATACACGTTCACTCGGTGAAATATTCGACTCGACTGAGTGAGCGACGAGCGTAGCGTGGCGTGGCGACTAGGCGAACTAAAGGTGAACGCGATTGTAAATTACACATATGCAGTTCCATTATTAATAAATACAAAGTGATCCTGTGATAAATGATGAGAGAAATTTTAGCCAATTGTCTTGACATGAAATCATTATAACTCCCATGCGTTTTGGAAAATAAAATGAATAATGGTATTATTAGAATGGTATTTCTAAAATAACTTTTTAATACTATATTATTATTTGTTTTTTTTTACAAATCACAATTCAGACATGATGTCTTGACATGAACTTCTTTAGGACCTGCTTGCATTTAACTATGAAACTAAACCCTCCCAAATCCACTATCGCTATTTCTTTCTGTTCTAGACTACATCCGCGCAAGTTGGACCAGAGGCAACATTTTGAGATTAGTCAGTGCATACAAAGAACACCATGAACTATTTCGTTCCAACTCTGTAAAAAACTCGGAGGCCTGGCGTAGAGTTGCTGCAGATGTTTGACGTAATGTGACGGAAAAGGGGTGCGTGGCGCAGGTTATCATAAATAAGACCACGCAACCAGTCTACATAAAATATATTAATTAAAAAAAATGGGTGTGGGAAGGTCTACGGACACAAACTCCTAAGGCCCCCTTGTGGGTTGAGCTGTACTGCCCTGATAGCCGGCGTGGCGATGACCGCAGCGAGGTGCCACGCTGGATGCGTAGGGGTGATGGCCAGCTCTTCTTTACGTCGGCCCGGCTCGGCCCACGTGGCAAGTATGGCCAACAGGTGGGAAGTCCGATGCCGGCCCGCTATTCGCACGCACGACGGAACCAGCCGCGTAGTGTAGCGAAAGTGCTGCCGTAAGCTGAAGGTTTCAGTAAAAAACAGTGCAAAAATGGTACAACACTGGAAATTTGAAAACGTTATCTGTATATACTGCACGGCCGCTTTTTTGTAACCATTTAAATTTGGTCGGTATATCCATGTATGGCGGTTGTTCTGATATTTTTATTATATCTCTTGAATTATTTAGTTTAATGAGCTGCAATTTTACATGTGAATAGTTGCATTAATACACTAAAAATCGGAATATGTTTTATGCAGCTTTTCCATTAAAAAGTCCTACAATCGGATGTCATACAAATAGTGGTCCAGTCGTAGTAAATTATGCTATAGCTCATTAATTACTAAGCGCACTTATATGAAACTCCGCAAGACGTTGTAGACCCTTTCAAGATACATATGAACGTTTTAAGTTTGGCTCTAGAGTTCCTATTTTAAGTACTTGGACCTAATAACCTTATTTTACTTTTGCGTGTATATCTTCTGAACGGTACGTTTTTTTTTTAAATTCTTTTTCCCAAACATTACACACAAATTCAAAGCAACGTGCGTAAAATATTACAACTCTGCACTAAACCGTTTTATATGATTTTCATGAAATAGCCAAACGTCAGCGCAGCGGAAACTTGATTATCTTCGCTGTTTTACGGCACACATTTATCATTTAAACATACACATTTACCCCTGGTTACACACTAAAGATTTAATGTATTTTTTTTCTTGTACGTCCATAGGAAAAAAAAAGTGCCGCTAGGATGACGTAGTTCCAGCAGAAACACTTTTTATTGAATAACTCCTCAATGGTTGGATGCACAAATGTGTACTTACCATACACATTTACACGACGTCATACACTAAACATCTGCAAAACTGAAAATAAAAAAATCGTCATTTTTCCGCTGCGACTACGCACACCTAGATGAATTCTTTTTTTTGTACAAATTAATGTACGGACCTTGCCATGATTCTTTGATTGCTTGTGTAAGTTTAAGAATTTGTTTTTTTAGAAGTATTACTGTATCTTTTAATTCTTCTAATCTTATTTTGATTTCATATTCAAGCTCAGCTTTATTTAAAAGTTCAAAGAAAATAATTCTATCCATAATTGGAAAAATATAGAGGACTCAGAGAGTGTTAGAGGTCTCCTTTAGAGGGAATGTTAGAGGTCTCCTTAAGAGGGAGTGTTAGAGGTCTCCTTTAGAGGGAGTGTTAATATACTTCGTAAACTAATAAAACCTTCTGGGTGGTAAAAATTTAGTACCAGTTTTTGCCACCACAAAAATATCCATGTAACACTTTTACCCTGTTACCCAGGCAGCAATTTTGTGTCCTAACGACGTACATTCAAAGTCATTTCCGACGTAATTGACGTCGTAAATAGTCGTCGCATGGACGTACAAAATGACGTGTATATGTCATAGCCCCACGACGTCTCTTATGACCTCAATGGGACGTCTTAATAAAGACGTAATATGAACGTATTATAGAAACGTCAGTAGGTCGTCTTTTACCTACGTTAATAAGTCGTCTTCTACAGACGTTAGTAGGTCGTCTTCTACAGACGTCAGTAGGTCGCCTCCTACAGACGTTAGTGAGTCGTATTTTACCGACGTTAATAAGTCGTCTTCTACAGACGTTAGTAGGTCGTCTTCTACAGACGTTAGTGGGTCGTCTTTTACCGACGTCAGTAGGTCGCCTCCTACAGACGATAGTGGGTCGTCTTTTACCGACGTTAATAAGTCGTCTTCTACAGACGTTAGTAGGTCGTCTTCTACAGACGTCAGTAGGTCGCCTTCTACAGACGTTAGTGGGTCGTCTTTTACCGTCGTTAATAAGTCGTCGTGGGTCGTCTTTTACCGACGTTAATAAGTCGTCTTCTACAGACGTCAGTAGGTCGCTTCCTACAGACGTTAGTAGGTCGTCTTTTACCGACGTTAATAAGTCGTCTTCTACAGACGTTAGTAGGTAGTCTTCTACAGACGTCAGTAGGTCGTCTTTGAAGACATTCGTAGGACGTATCCAGAGACGTACCCTCAAAATGATGTTTAATTGGCAATTACAATAGATTTCATTGGAATACCACTTTACGCCTGCAAAAAGGACGTTTTTGACTATGAATTTAACGTCATTACATCACACAGGAAAATGTTTTCGTATGTGCAATGTTAACTTAGATCATTGACTAAAAGCACTTCACAATAATATTTATAATGTATATTGTAATAGCCAATCGAACGTAAAGCTGGACAGGATGCAATGTAAACAAGAAAAAACAGAAAATCGAATCATGAACAAGTTATATTCCAAAATTTTTATAAAGTGAGATTGTACGAATATTTTTAGAACAACTGGTCCTGCATACAACAAAAACCTTCTAAACTTTGTGGCATTCCACTAATCACAGTTTGCATGGAGGACTGGGAAACAAATAGAATAATTACTATTTGTCTCTTGGGGAAAAACAATACATTTAGAAATAATGTCACATAAAGAAAAGAGTTTGTAATCTAAACAGATTTCTGAGACTTTAAAAATACTAATTAATGCAGAATCATAGGGATACGTATAGTATGAATCGTATTTAACAAACTCTTTTCCATAAATGAACAAACATTCCTTTTCATTTATTTTACATCTCAGAATACATATTATGTATTTCGACTACTTTGCCCTTTGCATAACAATAACATTCAGCTACACGTTCGGATTTGGCATACAATGCAAAACCGTCACATACGAGTTTCTTACAGCATTCGTAAACATTGTTATCAATAGGCATTGGTCCTACACTATTACAATATGAAACAGCTGGTAACTGCTCTTGAGATTTTGCCAGCGATGGCTCCATTTCTTTTAATCGTTTAACAATTTGCAGTAATGGGTTGTTAGGTGACCTAACTAAATGCTTTAACATACCCAAATAATTTTAAAACGGAAATGCAGAGTAATTGTCCAAAGCCCCAAATATACGAACATCATCACACAAATGACATAACATATGAACATTATAAACTAAAAATTTCCAACCATAAACAGTTGCAGAGTGTTTTATAAACATTATTAACAACTCCTGTGCTAAATTCGTGCCTATTTTATTGATGTGTTAAGGAGAAATGAGAATTGTTATAGCACAGTGAAGCAATAAAATTTTTTCATAAAGTGAGATCGGTAGAACATTTTTTAGAACAACTGGTCCTGTATACAACAAAAACATTCTAAACTCTGTGGCTTTCCAGCGAGCCAACTCATTGATGCTTCGTGGCCGCCTGTTAAACTCCACAGGAATACAAATTGCATTGTCATGCAATTTATCCGAAATAACTTTCACTAATCGACTACCTAAACGAACATTTAAGTCACCACTGACCCATACATTTAAAAGTTTTCTCATGACTCCTAAACATACATGTAATCAATGGGAAATAATGCAACTAAATCTATAGGAAGGGTCACAAGTGGAGATTCACCAAGGTGATGGTCTTCGTCAGACTGTAAGCGAAACTGTAAATCTGTTCTCCTACTAGCAGATACAGTCTTATAAATCACTCTGCCTTGAATATATTCACCTGCTTCTACACATTTGCCACATGATGAATATCCACCATGTGATTTAGTGCATTTGATAAAAGCCCTAGCCGGAGCGTCACAAACAAAACTATGTACTTTGACTGTATAATGAGTCCCTTCAAAATCAATTCCATCACTAAGTAATTTAGACAGTTCTCCAACAAAAGGTTCCAAATACAAATTCAGGGGAGAAGGTTTAGAATTTCCACAGAATAGAGATATTACAAATGGCTGTGCAGACTGAAAGTTTTTTATCAACCCTAATATGGGCCATAGTTGTGTATTCGAACTTTTAAAGAGGGGCAAACCATCCACATTAAAAGAAAAGAATATTTCTCTATTTTTAATGTTGACCACTCGGTATAATTTTAATTGTGCCAGTATTTGATGAAAGAGACCAATGTGCACCATTTCTCCAGTTTGCAAAGAGATAGTTGTTATATTCATTGGCGTATTTAAAAAGGTTCTACTATCCTTAGGTAATTCAGGACAAATTGGATTTAGAATTTTTAACAGACTGTCAAGAGCATTGTGGGGAATTTTGTGTTTTACAGTGGCCCAATGTTTTAATTGAGATGGCAAATCTTTTGTACTATCAGATTTCGAAGCATAATCATGTACATAATTCTTTTCTACTGATTTATCAGATTTTGTGACATGTTCATAATCATAACTATTCCCTAAAGATGCATGCAAACTTGAATTGTTTTCAGCAAAACTTGTCTCAGAATTGGTTCTATATTCAGGAATACTTTTAAAGTCTGTATAAGTGGATGTACTTTGTAGAGATAATAAATTACTTAATGATGGCTGTAAGGTATTTCTTAGCTCACCAGACTGGTGTATCTCTAAAAGAATTTTTTGTTTTTCCTTTCTAACTCTTCGAAACATTTGACGCTCACCTACCACAGTTTTTCTATTGTGTGGCATTTCTATGATCTACACTTATTGGATCTAAAGTTGATTGGTGAAATTGTGACAAGCGCTTTTTAGTTCGTTCCGGCGCATGCTTGAGCCACACTTTTATACTGTCTTCAACGTCTTTTTGTGTGGTTTCAGTACTTTTTAGGCTATCTGTAAAGAAAAAAAAAGAAAAAAGGTCAATAACTAAAATACCATTCGAAAATGGAATGTAAACTAAGTTAACTATAAATTAAACACATACCAACAATAGACGCTTGAAGACGTAGCTCTGAAAAGGCTTTTTTGTTAGATCTTTTTCCATAGAAATTGTACTTGCTTGCCATAGAGTCAGAAATTGCAACTTTCATAACTCTTGATACTTTATTGCTAATGCCCTTTCCACCAAGACTTTTAAAGTAAGCTACCTGAAAGAAAATTCAAAACAGAATTTGTTAACTTTAGTAAAAATGTTCACTTTACATATCTATTGTGGTTTAAGATTATACAGCCGTTTAAAGGACGGTCAGACGGACAAACACACTATAGGCTTAGCCATACGGTCCCATAAACACATTTTGGGTACAGAACACTAAAAAATACTACCTAATACTTGCACTTATCATACACAATATTTGCATAAACCGAGAACCAAATATGGGCCCACAAGTAGACATAACAGCTATAGCATAATCAAACTTCAACTTACCACACTAGCATAATTCTCCTGGTCAGCCAATAACCCTTCTACTGTGTCCAAATCTTCCGGTGTTTCCAAAGGAAACTTAAACTCTGGCTTCAGCTGGTATTCTGGTTTGACATTTCCTTTTTCTTGCAAAATTGACAGAATCATGTCTATTCTATTCTATTTTTATGAATGGCAATTGTGCCGATGTCGACAATTCTGCCAATGTCAAAAATGTGGAATGGAGAAACGTGTGTGGACAGCATTAAAAAAGAAAATAATTTAGATTATGAAAAATAAATAAAACAAACTGCACGTAAAGTGTAACTTGTCGATAAGTATTAATAAAAAAAATATATAAAAAGAAAAATAAATACATAATATTTGTAATATAAATTAATTTAATAAATCGAATACCACACTACGACTTACAATCTGATGTTGTTGCTACGGATAAATATAATTAGGGCACTACAAAGCTTTGGAGAAAAGTGAGTTAGTAAAGAAGGAAAGTTAATAGGAACAGGGATTTTCAATTCTGAAAGACGGCTGTATAGATCAAGAGAAGGGTTATTATTAGTACAATTAAAGAAAATATGTTCCAAGGTACCCTCGTCCAAACCACACTCGCAAAGAGATGAATCTCTGACCCGAATTTTGTGTAGAAAAACTGGGGAGCAGCAATGGCCCATGCGAAGCCTGCACAAGACAGAAAGCACCTTCTTGGAGAGTTTTTTATATGGCTTAAAGTTAAACCAAGGCTTTGAGGTAACATTAGGTTGGATCGCAGAGTAAAAAGAACCTTTTGTTTTACTCGAATTCTGCCACTGTATCTGCCATGAGGATAGTAAACTCTTTTTTGGCAGGCTCAGCAAATCATAGCCCTGGCATTGATAGTATTTTAGGTCTACGGACTGGGAATTTACAGCGTCTTTAGCAAGGGCATCAACACATTCATTTCCTATTATGCCGCAGTGGCTAGGAATTCAAACCAGATTAACAGTTTTGTGGTTTACAGCACAAGATAATAGGGATTTTTTAATTTGGAGCAAAATAGGGCTGTGTAATTTAGACTTGAAGGGATTTTGCTCTAAGGCTTGCAAACAACTCAGAGAATCCGTGAATATAACACCAAAATTTATACTGTGAGCCTCTATAAAAAGGCATGCTTCCAGTATGGCAACACACTCGCCCGTAAACACAGATGACTGAACAGGGCATTTAAATTGAAGAACAATTTTGGAGTTTTGATAATAAACCGCAGCACCAGTACAGCCAGAATTTGTCAATTTTGAAGCGTCCGTAAAGAACCTTTCAAAATGACACCATCGCTCACCAACGGCAGCATTGAATAGAGAGTCCGCCGAAACAGTATTTTTGGAAATTCCAATATTATAAAAGATTTTTGGTTTGAAACAAATGACATCATAATTAAAGTTATAAATAGGAAGTTTTGGGAATTGAATAATGGGAGAATCTAAATTTTGAAGGAAACGAAAAGATTTTAAAAATAGAGGAACTTCTTTGTGCTTCCAATAATTAGATGTGCTGCAAAGGGAATCTAATGTATGAACTTTTCCTATAAGAGGGTGAGCGGATTTCGTGATAACTCTGGCCCAAAACCTGGATGCTAGATATTGCCTTCTCAAGGCCAAAGGAGGTTCTGCACACTCCACCTGTATTGCGTTAGTAGGTGATGATTTCATACAGCCTAAAATGATCCTAAGACATTGGGCCTGAATCCTGTCCAGTCTTGTCAAAGCCCCTTTGTTACAGGGAATGAGCAGAAAAGAACCGTAATCTAGAACACTTCGTATCAAGGCATTGTAAACCAGCTTCATAGTGTATGGGTGGGCACCCCACCATACACCTGCGAGCACTTTTAAAATAGGAATAATTCTCTCGCATCTATTTACTAAATAATTTAGATGATGCAATCCAGTTAATTTACAATCTCAATACACCTAAAAATTTGGCTTTCTTAGCAACTGGTATACAATGATTTTGAATTCGTATCGAAATTTGAGGGATCAGTCTCCTGCGGGAAAAGACAACCACAGTACTTTTGGGTGCCGATAAACTCATACCATGCGGAATTAACCATTGATTCAAAGAGTCCAGGGAGACACAAAGGGATGACGCAGCAGCTTCAATAGATTTGTTGGTAACATACAAAGCTATATCGTCAGCATATTGTAAAATATGACAGTCATTGTTAAGACATGAGCCAATATCTGTTGTGTACAAATTATATAATAAAGGACTTAAGACATAACCCTGTGGTAATCCCTTCCATGTCCGCCTGACATCAAAATCTTCACCTGGAACTCTCAAAATCAAAGACCGAGACATTAGCATGCTAAAAATACACTGAACCATTCTCACCGGAAACCCCATCTCTTGCAATTTCTGTCTGAGAATGGGAAGAAGGACATTATCATACGCAGCTGAAATGTCGAGAAAGGCAGCAACAACATACTCGTTTTTAGAAAACGACGCTCGGATATCTGAAACTAATACTCCAATACTATCCATGGTACCAAACCCCTTCCTGAAACCAAACTGATGGCTCGGGAGTAAGTCCCTGGACTCAATAATGAACTCCAGCCGATTCTTAATCAGGTGTTCCATTAATTTAGCTAGTACTGATGAAAGGGCAATTGGTCTAAAGCCGTTAGGGTCATCGCTATGTTTGCCTGGTTTCAAAATGGGGATTATTATTTGAGTTTTCCATTGATCGGGGACCCAACCATTGGTGTAAAAATAATTAATTAAATGCAAAAAGTAGTTTTTTGCCTTCAGGCCTGCTCGTGATAAAAAGGAGTAAACAATACCATCAATACCAGGGACAGAGTCATGGACATACCTCAAAACTGAATCAAGCTCCTGGATTGTAAATGGAGCGTCAAAAGGATCCTCTGAATATGAAGAAGACGGTAGATGTATTTCTGCTTCTGATGGCACATAAGGAGGAGCTAATTTATCAAAAAACAGCTCTGCAGTTTCACGGGTAATAGGAGAAGAAATCGAAGGGGAACATCCATTTCTGAATCGGTTAATTCTTTGCCACACCACTGATATAGGGGTGGACGGGGATAAGGAACCGCAGAAATTAACCCACCCAGCTCGTTTCTTACTCCGCAATAATCTTTTGGATTTGGCAAGAGCATGATTATAAGCGCTTAGATTAGAAACAGTCATATTTTGGTTATAAATCTTTTCAGCGTCATTTCTCTCTTTAACGGCCAATGAACATTCCTGATTCCACCATGGAGGGGGAGGAATCAAACTACGAGCAGAGTTTTTGATAGGGAAACATGAATCTGCACTAGATATTATGGCTGTCACTAGATTTTCGTAGCAATCTGACATGTAAGTGGGGGTTGGAATAACGGAATCTTGAAGAATTAAATTTGGAAGCAAATCAATTTTATCCTCCAGTGATGATGAATATTTTGCCCAATCGGGGTTGGACAAATTATACCTCATCAGCGGAGGATTCGATTTTTCTAAGTAAGTTTTATCAGCCAAAGAAATTAAAATCGGATAGTGGTCACTACCATGTGTCAAACTGGTACATTCCCAACGACACGATGCCGCAACATCAAGTGAGCAAAACGAAAGGTCTACACAACTCTTATGTTGGCCAGGAAGAGTCCTACGGGTTGAACACCCATTATTTAAGATGCAGAGGTTGAGATCATCCAGAATTTCTACCAAACCTACCCCAAAGGAGTCACATCTTTCAGACCCCCATCGAAAATGATGGCAGTTGAAATCTCCCATAACAAGTACAGGGCCAACTACGTTTTCGAGAATGTCTCTCAAAAGTGGAAGAAAGTTTTGATTGGGGTGAGCTATATAAATAGATAAAAGGGTTATGCCCTCTACTTTACCTGCCACAATACTTACATCTCCTCCAACAGAAGGCAAAGGTACTGCCACAAGTGGAACGCGGTTGTTCACGCAGAGAGCCGACCCTCCATAGCCATCAGATCGATCGCATCTGATAATGTTATAATGTGGTAAACGAAAGCTAAGACTAGGAACTAACCAAGTCTCAGCGAGAGCACAGACTAAAGGTTTATATTTATTCAAGAGAAATATGAGATCGTGTTTCTTATGCCACACGCTTCTCACATTCCACTGAAGGAACACCAGCCGAGCCATTTTGTCGGGTGAGAGAAAGGAAATTTATAAGTGAATTGGCAACGTTGGACGGTAATTGTACTGACTTAGAAGTAGACATTAGAGTGTTAAGAAGTTTAAGAAGTAAATCAATAATAGAAGACAAGTTATCAGGAGATTTTAAGAACGGATTATTGAGGGCACAACCATTATGCTGAGACGATGGGGGTGAGCTAGTTATTAGTTGATGAGCTACTTTATCATATGAGGGAGAGAGTGGGGCATGGGTCTTTGGCTTGAGAGTGATGGATTTGTGGTATGACTGAGATTTAGTGATATCAGCATAGCTGCGAGAAGAATTAGGAATAGTTTTACTTGCCTCTGAGTAAGAAAGAACTTTTTCAGCCATAACAACCTTTATGGACCTCCGACCTTTACGGCCTACCATACTCCGGGCACGCCTTGCTGTTGGCAAAGTGGCTGCCAGAGCATAATACACAGAAGGCTTCGCTTTCTGAAATGCCACAACCATCACCGGGGTGATCGTTGCCACACTTGCTGCAGCGAGGTTTTGACCTACAAAGAGATTCTACGTGACCAAAACGGCAACACCTGCGACATTGTATAGTGGGGTATATGTACTGTTCCACTGTTAGAGCAGTATAAAAACAAAAAATTCTCTTCGGCAGAACTTGGCCATCAAAGGTGATGACACAGGTTTCAGTAGGTCTGTAATCTGTTGTGCCGTCTCTTGTTACTCTTCGATTTAGCCTACGAATTTTAAGAATAGGTCCACAACCCTGTGGAACCTTCAAATAGGCCAAAACTTCCTCTTCAGTGAACTCCGTAGGGATGCCGCTAACGACACCCATACGCGTTATATTGAAAGTCGGAATAGTTGCATCGTATAAATTTGAAACGAGGTTAGTATTACAAAGAAAAGCGTTTGCATCCTGAGGGGACGCAAACTCAACGGAGACACGGTTTCTACCAACTCTCTTAACTCCAGTTATATTTGCAATGTTATTATTTGATAAAAAACGGCCAAACGAAACTGGGTGCAGGGTAGTGCCAGCATTTGGATTACTTTCCTGACGAGAAACATGTATAATATATGGACCTTTATCTAATACCGAGTAACGCAGGCGACCTACTTGAGATCGTGATTGTTTAGTGGGATGGATGGGAGAATCATCTAAAATGCTTGGACGTTTACGTGAACTTGACTGGGATGAAGGAGATTGCTGGTCTACATTTAAACGGATGGAAGAGGAAGAGGAACTTGAAGAAGAAGAGGAAAAGTTTAATGAGGGGGAATTCGGAATGTCAGGAGGATCAGGAGGTTTTTTTTTATCCATTATGGCAGAAAATAGGTGCCGAAAGTATGTGTTTTATTTAGTTAAAATATATGCAGGAATATATACAGAATATACTAATATGCATAAAATAAATATGTAGAACACAAAAACAAGACACAATAGGCACAATATCTGAAAAAAACCGTTAAATTCTAAACACACGTGTTAACCATAGACACACTCTTGCTAGAATCTCCAGAATCATGTCATTTTGGGTTTTAATGCGTGCACATAGTGACAGCAATTTATCTTGAAGACCTGAACATAGACAGACAGTAATGTAATATGAAGCTGTATGGACAAGTTAAGTACCATGTAGGTACCATGTACCATCAAAATAAATACTGTAATCAAATTATGTAACAATAATTATCAGTTATAATAATATGACACTTACCACATTTGGAATTGTTACATACAGGAAGAAATCCTGGTGTGCATGAGCCAAGTTCAAGATCAGAGGAGCCTGGAACTTCACCGTTTTCATTTGTTAAATAACTGTATGATCTCTCTTTGCTGACTCCAGGAGAGCTCAGAGCTTCACTGTTATTGTTTGAAGCATTGGTATCACAGTCATTTGAATTAATAGAATGTGGTATCAATCCACTGTTACTTTTATTTAACCTCGGAGAGTGAAGATCTGCAATACAAAATATAGCAATAAAAACAAAAGAAAATGTAATAAATAATAAAATAGTAGAAGCAAGTTAATTACAGCTGCTTAGAGGTTTCTTTAAGGGTGGAGGCCGTGTAAGACCACACTCATCTTCATCATCTGATGATGATACATATCTGTTATTTTTTTTTATTGTGCGTTTAGTTGCTTTAATTTCAGATTCTTCCTCCGTCTGGATATCTGATGTGAATTCCTCCAATTTCAGCTTTTTCTTGGCCTTATCCAATTCATCTAAAAGCCGAATCAAACATGTATTAGTAAGGAGGTAACACAATTATTTATTTAATTGTAGGTATATTCCAAGGTTCATGGATGTCAGACAAGGGCGGGTGGGTGTTTTTAAAACTCGTAGCTATGGAGCTACGGATCTTTGAAAGGCATACGAAGGGCCGAAGCCAACTCGCCAATGGCTTAGATAAGTTTTATCAAAATGTAATGCACTATCCTACAATAAAATTATCTCTGAAGCAATAGAGAAATGCACCCACGGTCACATGATAGGCGCGAGTTAAAAACTTCATTGAAAATCCGCCCCTATGACGACCCACTGACCGAAATAGATCTTGTCTTATTTACCTAGGGCTCGTGATGCGTGCTTGCGACATGTTGCGGGCGGATCGGTGGCGCCGACTTGTTACAAACTACCTACAGGTAAAACAAATTAGGTAGGTATTTAACCGGCAGTACTGAAGTAGCACATCGCCAGCGCGCTGCACAAGACCAGCACCTAATATTATTAAACAATTCGTGGTACAATAGTTACAAAACGACCTAGACATAGACCACGGTGGCGTTTTTAAGGGTTTGCAATCGTAGGAGGCGCTTATAAATGTTGTATGAGAAATTATGATTTTGAAAAACTTACCAGTTTCATAGAACACCCTTTCAATTCCATACAGTGACCACCGCTCGTTTGGAGAAGCGCGCTGAAGTAGCAATTTATCAAATGCTTTGGCTTCTTTTGTTGGCGGCCAGAAAATCTCGGTTTTTTTTGGAGTTAGCCACTTGTTAACCACAACAGATACCGTTCCTCCTTCTTTTTCAGAAAACTGTACCACACTATACATAATGTACTATAATATATCCACTTTTTATTCGCAAACGCAAACCGTTTAACCGACGCAACCAAAGTACAAACCGCAAACCGTTTGATTATGAATATTCTGATCACTGCGCAGTGTTGCTAGATGGAATCTGAAGAAATCAGTAGAAAAATTTAAGTTTTAGCAGTAGATCGAAGGAAAAATCAGTATATTAAAAAGACACCCAAATGAGGTAAAATGGACTTGAGGATAAAATTTCCATCTGCGAGACTGTTCGAAAGAGATACCATGGCCCCGGAATACAAAGGGCGATGAAGGAACATGGATGGTTTTTAATCAGTAAAAGTCTGACCTGACACTCCCTCCTGCTCCGCCCAGAGCGGGAGGAGTCATTTGATGATTTCGCATTCGAAATAAAAAATAAAAAGGGATAAAATTTCTATTAATGGACACCGATTTCGAAGTTCATATTTTTTTTGTAGAAGTACACATAAATAGAAAGCTTTTTACAAATTTTCAATACGCGGACGCCCACGGTTTACGAGATTTAATTCTAAAGTTTCTCTATAAATTGGAAAATAGCACGACATTTGCACATTTTTAGGTTGGTTAGTACCTACTTATGTCATGGTAGACCTCAAAGTTGACATTTCACGTTCCGTTGACGGTAGAAGTGTACGTATATTTTATTCAATTCACATACTTTTGGTGTGTAATAAATGTTCACAATAATTGATTGCAGTAAGTATTTTGCAATTACATTGACTTTTTTACACATCATAGCTTCATCTCTAGTGCAAAATAACGTGAAAACTTACAAAACGGAACGTAAAAATAGTGTATGTTGTGTCACTGATTGTATGTGTATACAAATAGGCAATGTTACTACAGCTACTAGGAGAATTTGGATGCAAGAACGAGTGAAGTGAACTCGGGACTTAGAGCACTCCGATGTTAGGTATAGTTACGATTCCTTTAAACCCGACAGACAGATAGGGGCTCCGTCGACTACGCTTTTTAAGCGAATATATTTAAAGTGTTTTGAGGTTAGGTTACTATAATTGTTTTTTCTCAAGAACGGTGCGTCTCCTTTACATGGGAGTGGTGTCAGGGCACAGGGGGCACCTCACCCCTCCCTCCTTCTGCCAAACGATACAAATTTTTACTCCTTTTCATTCTAATAACTAAATAGCGCTATTCTAACCTCAAAACTTTAACCATGGATATCTCCATAACCGTGAGGCTCCGCGGGGTGGGGGTGGTACAGGGGGTAGCAACCCCCAAACGTGTAGATATTGTAACAGTACAATTCAGTTCAACAACCTACTTGCTGAGACCTTAAAAGGTCTCAGCACACATATGGGATCGGAAAGGGATCGTCACCGTATCGCCTCGAGCCGTTCAGAATGGTTTGTATTAAACTCCCTACTGCAACGCACACTAATCGGAATAATAACGTAATCGCCTCGCCTCGGAACAGGCTCCGAACTTGAATTCCCGCGCTTACGGCTCATCGTCCCCGCGCTTACGTTTCTCCGTCCCCGCGCTTACGTCTCTCCGTACCCGAGCTCACATCTCTTCGTCCACCCTTTCCCCTTTCCCCTCCCGCGACTTGCCTGCTAAAGACGCCACGCCGCCATTCGCAAGGAGTATTTTTATTTAAAATTTTAAGTTCGATTCAAACACAAAATAACGATGCAAAGGGAGAAACTTATTGAAGAAGTGAGAAAATATCCATATTTATATGACTTAAGTGATGCTAAATACAGCAATACTATAAAAAAGGACGAGGCTTGGAAACAAATAAGTATTACTTTAAAGCAATCTGGTAAGTACCTACTCCTATTTAATTATTTATTTAATGTTTTTCGCGTATGTAGGTATGTATGGGAAATAAAACAGTTGTGATTAATATAATTATAATGAAAAATTTAACTGGAATATCCATTAAGAATTAACATTAATATTTAAAGCTAAAAGCTACTGCCATGGAACTCGTCCGGTAGAAGTTTGAAAATATGTTTTGAACTTTTCACGTACATTAAAAGCGGTAGCCATATGGGCACCACTAATACTTGGTAATTGACTTAACAATCGGTCTTCGCCGAATTCAACTGTAATTTCCTGTTCTGTTCTGTTCGGTTCCTGTAAATTCATCTCAATGTTATATGTCCTCATCATATTGTGTAAAATGCAAGTTGTTAATACCACTTTATCTACAAACTTTGGATGCAATTTAATATTTTTGTTGTAAATCGCAAATTTTTGATATAAAATTCCAAAAGCGTTTTCAACAACCCTTCTAGCTCGTGATAAGCGGTAATTATATTGCCGTTCAGGATCTGATAGTCTCCGTGTATTTGAGCGAGGATATGGTCTTAATAAATATGTCTTCAATGGAAATGCCTCGTCTCCCACAAATACATGTGGCATTGCATGATTAGTTCCTGGTAATGGTTTGTCACATGGAATATTGAATGTGTTTCTTTCAAGTGCCTTTCCAAATGTAGATGATGAATAGATTCCGCCATCGCTGTTTTTTCCATAGGCTCCTACATCAACCGCTATGAATCTGTATTCAGGATCAACTATAGCTAACAAAACAATAGAAAATGTTTTTTTATAGTTAAAAAACAACGATCCACTATTGGGAGGTGCAATTATATTTACATGTTTGCCGTCAATGGCGCCTATGCAATTCGGAAAGTTCCATTTATTTTTAAATCCTTCTTAGATTCCTTGCCATGTGGCTGTAGTTGGTTGAGGTATATGAATTGGCATTAATTTATTTATTATTGCATTGCACACATCTATTACTATCAAACGAATAGTTGATTCTCCTAAACGGAAGCTCGATGATAAATTAGTAAATGTAGATCCAGTTATGAAGTACCTGCAACAATAAATGTATATTTAATATACGTTTTATAATACGTGTATATGTTTATGTGAATGTGTGTGTACGTACTCCCTTTCACACATACATGTGTAACTACATGCGCTTGATATAGTTAACCATGATTTATTTTATTTCAGAATCTGAGTGCAAGAAAACTTGGTTAAATCTTAGAGAGTCTCACCGACGAGCTATGAAGAAGCGTAAAACTAAAAGTGGTCAGGCAGCCCCGACGACGAAAAAGTAGACCTTTGAAGATGAAATGAGTTTTTTAGTACCTCATTACAAAGAAAGAAATACGATCTCTTCGGTTGATGATGATGACGGTTCAGATGTTAGCAGTTTCTTGGGTAATGATGATTCACAGAACTCAATAAACATAATTCAGTCTCCAGAAAACTTACAAGCGGAAACTACTCCACTTTCGCCGCGTCCTGAGTCTTCTGCATCTTCAGTTGCATCCAAAATTTCAAAAAAAAAAAATCTTAATATTGAAAAAAATTCAGCGTCACAAACTTTAATGAAATATTTATTAAATCACAACGAAACCAAAAAAGAAGATGAATAGATACATTTTTTAAGAGCATTGCGACAACGGTTAAAAATTTTTCAGAATATAACCAAGCTGTTATGAAAAGTAAAATATATAACGCAGTTTCGGAAATGGAGTTAAAAGAAATCGCAGAGAAACAAAGCTACACACATCAAAAGTGTCTAGGGATCAAGCATTTTTATGCGGATTTCTTGAGATTGAGATGTGGCTTTGTAATAAATTTATGATTTTATAAATTTATATGGATCCTTTTTGGTGCATTTCATAATTTGAATCAGGAACTGTGAATCAAATTCGAGTAAAAGATGAAAATCAGCTGTCAATATTTTCCCTATAAAAACATACAACGCATTGAAGACATTATTAGTGCTACTGTTTCCCTACTACTGATTAAAACCAACGTTATTATGGAGCGGCGACGTCATTTAAGCAGGGAAGAAATGCTCAGAGCCGTGGGAATGATAGAAGCTGGTTCCCGGCAACGTACTGTGGCTTTAGCTCTGAATACAAGTCAGAGTGTTATCAGTCGACTTTGGACACGTTACCGAAGCACTGGTACCGTGGCTGAGCGCCATGGAGGACGGTATCGCTGCACCACACGGAGACAAGACCGATACATTCAAATCTTAACTCGAAGAGCTCCAACAATAACCGCCATGATGTTAGCCGTGAGGCTTCATCACTCTTCAGGGAACTTAATTAGCGACCAAACAGTCAGAAACCGCTTGCATGAAGTGAACCTTCATTCCCGAAGACCGCTACGGGTACCACCTATAGCAATGCACAATCGTAGGATTCGATATCAATGGGCTCTTGAACACAGAAATTGGGCAGAAGAACAATGGCGTTTCGTGTGCTTTTCTGATGAGTCTCGTTTTGGTATGAGACCGGATACAAGACGTATACGACACTGGAGAACCCCTGGACGCCAACAGCGATTAAAATCCTGCCAGGAAGTCCATCCTTATAGTGGTGGAACCATCATGGTATGGGCGGGTATTTGGATCGGCGGAAGAACTGAGTTGATTTGGATCAGAGGCAACCTCAACGCTCAAATTTATGCTGAGACGATTGTATCAGACGTCATCGTTCCTCTACAAGTGCAAATCGGTCCCTTATTTCAGTTAATGCATGATAATGCACGACCGCACACCGCAAGAGTTGTAAGACAGACTCTCGCCGCAGCTAACATCAATGTCCTGCCCTGGCCTGCTCAGTCGCCAGACTTGAACCCGATTGAGCATGCATGGGATATGCTACAGAGAAGAGCTCTGCCGAATATGGAGGGTATCCAGTCGCAAGAAGACCTTTTTTTGTTGTTGCAACGAACATGGGCGGCCATTCCACAGCGTGATTTGGATGAACTCATTTTGAGTATGCCAAACCGATGTTCTTGTGTTGTTAGTGTTCGCGGTAGAAACACGGATTATTAATTGTTTAAGTTACCCAATAAAATTTTAAAGAAAACTGTTATTTCAGTCTTTTTTTCGAACTTTAATGTTAGTGGTTCAAATGTCAAAAATCCCTTTATTAGGAAAATGGCAAATTTCTTTATTAATGCAAAGGTGACTTGGTTTATCGTTACTGTGACAAACGAAAACACTTTATTTGATGAATCCTTAAAGAAAATTTTAATAAATATCAATCAGGAGAAAAGTTATTGCAAAAATATATGTTGATCCCTAGACACTTTTGATGTGTGTATTATAGTTATCGCAACCCTTACATTCCCCAAAGAGATGATGACATGCCTCGAGGTTATACCACTCTAAATAACATTAGCCACGAGATACAATCAACATCTGGCGCTTCAAACATTCATGATTTTAATATTTCAAACTTAGAAGAAAATGGCGCGTCAAATGCTGACGATCTTGATACTTCAAACAATCTTTAATTTATACAATGATTGTATTTTTGTTGTGGCGCTATTTTTGTTTAATTGCCATAATTTTTGGATTTAATAATATAGTTTTGTATAATAAAAAAATATGTGATTTATGGGTATTTTTTTTTACCTAAACTACAAAAAAGTTGCATTTACTAAAATACCTTACGCAATCACACAAAATATATACACACATACACCAGACATAAAACGTACATCCCCTGTGCACACCTGATCGCAAATGAGGGTTATCGACAGAGGATAAAAATTAATCTATCTTGTAGTTTCGGAACCGAGTATTTTTTTTGTACACTTAAAAAAAAGAACAATAGAGATAATACAAACATTAAAATTATAGTACAAATATTTATGTAGACCAGATTAAAAATTCCAAAAACAAATGCAATTTCTCACCTTAACGTTACAGCTAGTTTTTCTTCGGGCGATATTGTTTCTCTGAATGTTGTATTCTTCTTCCTTATACATTCATCTATAGACTGCAATATGTTATAAAAGAGATATTTCGGCATATGAAAATAAATATAAAATTTCTCTTCATCATCCATCAAATGTTTTTTTATAGTCCGAAATTCCCCTTCAGTACTCCTTGCTTTATTCATACTGTGTACCCAATATCTTTTTCTTTTTTTCTTGCTATTTCCTTTTTCTCTTCATCAAGTGCTAAGGCTATGATAGCCAACTCACGTATTGTAAACCAAGACATAACCGTGCGCTACACTTAACGTTTGGATTCAAACTGATCTGGTGCCAACCAGGTCAGCCAGGGGGCGGCGAGGCGTAAGCGCGGTGTCGCCTAGCCGTAGCCGAGTTGACGTACAGGCGCTGCTGATACGCTTTCGTTACGTGCATACGGTAGGTTGACGCCTGGTTGACAGCGAGGCGAAAGGCGTTACGGTTACGATCCCTTTCCGATCCCATATGTGTGCTGCCCTTAACGGCCCGCCTATCGTCAACGCGAGCATGGTCAAAAAGCTTGTTGTTTCATCCAGAGCCATCGCGGCGATATTTTTTCAACTGCTCTGTCTTACCTAGCCCCGACCCCGCACTACTCGTCACCCGCGCACCTCATACCGACTAACGCGAGGACATTGAACGAAAGATGGTTTTCGAAAATTTATAAAACTTGTTCCAGGAAATTTCGTGTTTTTGAATAAGTCTTACAAGTTTGTGAAATAAATATTTGTTATTTAGAATCTCCACTAAATTTGCAAGGCTTCTATCAGGATATTTTCTTTACTTTTACAATTTATGAGTACATTATGAACGGCCAAAGTTGAGGTAAAATTTGTGCAAAACAGCAATTTTTGGAGGCTTATACTGAATTTGTTCCTACAATTTTTTTTTTTTTTTTTTTCGATAGAAGCCTGGATATAGTGCACAATATACCTATCAGTTCACGCACGAGCGTTTGTCAAAATTCTCGCGAAAAGTATGGCGGGTTGGCCGCTCTTAAGTAGCAGTTAGCACACATATAAATTTGGCGGTGCATGCACGCACACAAGTGCATTGATTCCCACTAGGTTTATAATTTAGGACAATTTTTTTTTCGAATGAATGCTATTGTTTTATTTTATATTTTTCAACAATAATATTTTTAAAATCCACTTTTGGTTTGATATCAAGATCTTAATTTAATTTTTTTACTGGTCATTGAAAACTAACCCTGTATATGTATAGCACCGTCAGTGATTGGTCGGTCTGGCACGTACTACAGATAAAAAAATACCGCGAATTCACAAAACTTGTTGAACAAATGTCATGGCCTTTAAGCCAGATGACACGACACGACGACACTAACTTATAGATGATCCGATCTGATTTGGAAAAAAGCAGGTTGATTTCTTAAATAATATCAATCAAGGCAGTAGATCAGTAGATTTTATAAAATCAGGTAGATCTACTGCTAAATGGGTAGATCTGGCATCACTGTTACTGTGTCTGTTTGTTTTAAAATAATGGAAAGACACAGGCAAAGATAATCTAAGATGGCGCCAACATAGCTGGTCTCAATCTGACCAATGAGGTTAAGCTATTTTGAAATATAAAATTACATTACCAAATTTTCAACCAATGACGATATTGGGAACCAGCTATGCTAGCGCCAGTGTCTCCCCATTGGTTATTGGAATAATTCCATTCTAGTGTTACCAACATAACGATTTTTTCGCAAAATTGTGGGAATTTACTAGTAAGTAGGCCTCGCTCAGTGAGCTAGAGGACAGGAGGTTTTTCTACCGTGGTAGTACGCAAACGTAGCAGTAAGGTTTGCATACTCTATGTTAGTCGCTCAGGAGTGGGAAAGATCAAGATAGTTGCTCATAGCAATCTGTAGATGTTTTTATCAAAATTACTGGGTTCTGAGGAGAGAATTCGCTAAATATTTTTACGCTTACAAATACCCTATCTTTTCTTACTCTAAAAATTAACCAGTGCCTTTATTTTAACACTGAATTTAGGGTAAATTACCATAAATTGGCAACACTGCACAAAGCAGGTGACAGTTAAGACCTTGGAGAATTTAAAATTACAAATTAAACTTCTTGATTTATTTATATTTAGGTTCCTTGTTTATTCAACTTTACATCAGTATGTGTTATTTTATTAGAGCACCTTGTAGTTTGCGAACTACGTGTGTTTTTATCGCCCCGGTCGGAAGCGGTCAAATTGCCGCGAAATCATTGGCGTGATCGACCGGAATTTTCGTTTGACAGCTTGGCGTCTGAGTGGATATGACGTTTTGACGGTGGAGAGCCACCGAATATAGTACCTCCAGACAATGACCCTAATTTGACGTCAGTAAGATCATTTTTTTTCGACGAGCTCAGAACGTCCAGGTGCTGACCCTTACTCCTGCTAAGACGTTATTTTCCCACTGAATTTGGTACGTCCACCTAAGGACCCATAGTTGACGTCAGCAAGACGTTCTCTTTCGGCCAAATGCAGTACGTCTAGATTCTGACCCTTATTTGACGTCAGCAAGACGTTCTCTTTCGGCCAAATATAGTACGTCCAGATAATGACCCTTATTTGACGTCAGTTAGACGTGTTCTTTACACTGAATATAGTATGTCCAGTTTCAGACCCATAATTGACGTCAGCAAGACGTTACCTTTCGGTCATATAAAGTACGTCCACATAATGACCCTTATTTGACGTCAGTTAGACGTTCTCATTCGGCCAAATATGGTACATCCACATAACAACCCTTATTTGATGTGAGTAAGACGTGTTATTTACACTGAATATAGTGCGTCCAGATTCTGACCCTTATTTGACGTCAGCAAGACGTTCTCATTCGGCCAAATATGGTACATCCACATAACAACCCTTATTTGATGTGAGTACGGCGTGTTATTTACACTGAATATAGTGCGTCCAGATTCTGACCCTTATTTGACGTCAGCAAGACGTTCTGTTTCGGCCAAATATAGTACGTCTAGATTCTGACCCTTATTTGACGTCAGCAAGACGTTCTCTTTCGGCCAAATATAGTACGTCCAGATTCTGACTTTTATTTGACGTCAGTTAGACGTTTTGTTTCCACCGAATATAGTATGTCCAGTTTCTGACCCTTATTTGACGTCAGCAAGACGTTCTCTTTCGGCCAAATATAGTACGTCCACATAATGACCCTTAATTGACGTCAGTAAGACGTGTTCTTTACACTGAATATAGTACGTCCAGATTCTGACCTTTATTTGACGTCAGCAAGACGTTCTCTTTCGGTCACTTATAGTACGTCCACATAATGACCCTTATTTGACGTCAGTTAGACGTACGCTTCAGACGAATAAATTACCGACCTTAATATGACCTATGAATGACGTCACCTTTAGGTTGCTGACGTCAGCTTGCTACCTGGGTACTTAGCAACGGTGTTAAATAACAAGATGATGATAATTTTATTAGAGCCCACCACTGACCTCTAATATAATACGCTGGACTGGCTACCGCTTTCAATTTATTGTGCCTATTTGAAAATCGCCATTTTGGCGCTGACGGCAGCAGTGAGGGGGAATGGAACTAATACTAGTGATGTACAACAAATGGTTTGTTATCGATAAAAACTTCTCTGATATTAAGATTTACTAAAATTATAGATAATTCATTTAAAACAAGTAATATAGGCATATATTTTGTTAAATGTAATCTTATGTATAAAAATCAATTGCTGTTCGTTAGTCTCGCTACAAAGCGGTACAAAGTTTGCCGGGTCAGCTAGTAAATAATAAAATTCTATAAAATAGTAAATTATGTAGCTCTAATTATCTTATCGTGCACTCTATCGGAAGGGATTATTTTATTAGGCCGTATTCAGTGCTCGACCGACGGTCAGCGCTGACCGTCGGTCGAGCACTGAATACGGCCTTACTAGTCAGATACCGCATGTCGCCATGTGGTACGAGACACAATAACTTTTTATTAGGTCTGTAATTACGGTAATTACTTACAACTTAATTACCGCAGGGGAGGGGGACAGGGAAATAAAAAAGCATTCTCAAATCACATATTATTTTATTAAATTAAAACTTACTGTCGAGCCCATATTATTTGCCGAGTCAAAAAATGTCTAACCTTCTCTCCAGTTATTAATAAAGAATATTTAAATGACTGTGAAAATTGTCTGAGACATAACTATCTCTAAAATGATCTTCTAGCTCAGGAAACAGTTCATTTAAAATAAATATAATTAATATTATAATTTCAGTTCATTTGAAATATATAAGTATGTTTATCAGTTGTCTAGTACCCATAACACAAGCTCTGCTTAGCTTGGGACTAGATGGCGTTGTGTGATAGTTGTGGAATATTATTATTATTATTATTATTATTATTATTATATTTGTTTTTGTTAAGAGGTTCCTTATTACCTTTGCAGTTAGAACTGCAGGAAAATTCAACTCTATGGGTGGTTTATTTTTATTATATTTACATGCTTGTCGGAATAATGATTCCACCATAAAACAAATATTGACTACACTCACAGAGGGCACAGTTAAACCACCTCTCTGCTTTTGGATAATAAGTGCTACCCCATTTGGGTTGGTATCAGAATGACTGGATCGCAAATTGACCACGTCGCTATTAGTCCAAATCTCAAAATGTCTTAATCTCAAAATACCTAAGTCGCAAAATGACTACATCGCTTTTAGTCCACGTCTCATAATGTCTAAATCTCAAAATACTACATCGCAAAAAGTCCGAACAGTGTAGGTACCTATACAGGGTTGATATCAGAATGTCTGGATAAATATATGTATATAAATAAAATAAATAAAAATAAAAAAGCCTTTTATTCTACCATAAATCAAAAAAATATTACAAATTTGATTCAAAGAACATATAAACTTGATTCGACGTGGATGCAACAAATCGTATTAAAAATCATCAACACTACTTTACTAACACATAATATTCAAAATTAACAATTCATTATTTATCTATGTATATATTTTCATCTTTACCTTATCAACATTACATAAAGCATCTTAATATCAACATTCCATTATCAACACATACATTCATAACATTAAATTATCAACATTTTATAGAATTTGTTAAATTATTACATAAATACAATTTTATCATTCAATATTTGACCAATTAAAATACTTTCCATAGCATTAATTAAAATACATTTATATATTCCATTATTTTTGTTCCTTTATGGAAGTCGCCTCTGCGGCGTAGGCCTCCCCCAGTTTTCTCCATTTTTCCCTATCTCTAGCCTGTCTCCTCCAGTCCGGTCCACATCTATCCTTAAAAATATCTTCCCAGCGTTTCCGTGGTCTTCCTTGATTTCTTTTTCCGTCTCTAGGTACCCATTCCACGACTTTCTTAGTCCATCTCTCGTTTTCCATTCTGCAAATATGTCCTGCCCATTTCCACTTCAGACTTCTTATTCTTTCTACTATGTCCGTTATTCTAGTTTTTTTCCTTATTTCTTCATTACTTATCCTGTCCGACAATCTTATGCCCAACATGCTTCTCTCCATTTTCCTTTGCATGACACCGAGTTTGTGCTCATCTGCCTTCCGTAGTGACCATGTTTGACATCCATATGTGAGGCATGGAAGGATCGCTATTTCGTACAACTTGCATTTTAACTTTATATTTATGTGAGTGTTCTTCATAATTTCTTTCAAACTCCAGTACTTTTTCCATGATATTGCTACTCTCCTATTGATCTCCTTTTCGGTTTGGTCTAGAAATGAAATAGATTGTCCTAAATATATGTATTCGTTAACATATTCTATGCTTTGGCCATCCACAATTATTTGTGTTTCCGAACCGTTTGTTAGAATTTTGGTTTTGGCCGCATTCATTGTCAAACCAACCTTCCCGCTTTCCTTCGCAAGCTCTTGCACCATGTTCCCTAGTTGTACGGGATCCTCCGTGAACACAACGATGTCGTCTGCGAAACGTAGGTGACTCAAATATTCGCCGTCGATCTTTACGCCTTTTTCTTCCCAGTCTAGTTTTCTAAATATGGTCTCTAGAACCGACGAAAATATTTTAGGTGAAAGCGGGTCACCCTGCCTGACGCCTTTTCTTATGGCAAATGCTGGTCCTTCCAATTCCAATTTTATCTTTGCGGAATTTCTAGAATAAATGCTATAAAGTAACTCCACATATTTGATGTCTACTCCTTGCTCCACTAGTGATCGCCATATCGCGCTTTGTTCCAGAGAGTCGAATGCCTTGGTATAGTCAATAAAGCATAAGTATAGAGTCTTGTTGTATTCCTTGACTTTCTCTACTATTTGCGTAACCACTTGGATATGATCGGTTGTCGAATAGTGTTTGCGGAATCCCGCCTGTTCCCGCGGTTGATTTTCCTCTAGAGTTCCTGTGAGTCTATTTAAGATTATTTTCGAGAATATTTTATAAACGTTGGACATAAGGCTAATTGGTCTGTAATTACTCAGGTCCCCTCTGTCGCCTTTTTTATGCAGAAGGGTTATTGAAGATTCGGACCATTGTTTTGGAGTTTTCCTGCTTTGTAAAATGTTGTTAAACAGTTGTTGTAGTGGGTATTGCAAAGGTTCTGATAGAGACTTCAATATTTCATTCGTTATTTTGTCTTCTCCAGGTGCTTTGTCTTTTTTCTGAGTCTCAACAGAAAAACCAATCTCCGACGTTAGGATTTCGGGCAATGGTTCGTCGATATAGACTTTGTCCTTGATATGTTGCTTGAAACTGGTGCTTTCTTGTGATGAGTACAGAGTTTTATAAAAGTTGGTAGCCTCTGTCATGATATCCGATCTCCTCGCTATAACTTTTCCCTTCTTGTCCACCATGTTAGTTGCCCATTTTGTTGAGTTTTGAAGATTTTTGTATGCTTTTTTGATTGCTCCCTTTTTTGATAAGTATTCTTCAAATACATTTTGCCTGTGTTTCTTAATATTTTTGGAGATATCTCTATTTATTTCTTTACTTATTTCGGTTATTTTTATTCTTATTTCCTTTGTTCTTCTTCCTTTGTACAGTTGTTTTCTGTCTTCTAGCAGTTGTCGTGTGTGTGCACTTATGGGGTATTTTTCCTTGCTCTTCTCGGAAGGTATTTGCGATATTAAATGTTTCATTCCTTTTTCGAAGTTGTCATATTGTGCTTGTACTTGAGTGGATGCTTTGAGTAGGTTAATAAATTTATTTTCTAGATGCGTCCCATCTTCTCTCCTTACTATTGATAGTTTTCTTGCACAGTTTGCGTTCATAGTTTTAGTAAAGCTTTTTCTTTTTGTGTTTTCTAATTGTAACCTGCACCTTAACATTCTATGGTCCGTGTTAAAGTTAAGGTTTTTTATTATATCGAATGCTGAAACATTTGAGCTTTTGTTCGTTAGTATAAAATCAATTTCGTTGTGGTGTTTTCCGTTCGGCGACCTCCATGTCCATTTCTGGTTAACTTTGGTTTTGAACATACTATTTATGAACTTCATGTTCTTTTCTAAAGCGAACTCTATTAATTTCTGCCCGTGTTTTGACCTTTTCCCATGTGAGTGTCTACCAAATACAGATTCTTCGCCTTGTTGTGCTGTTCCAATTTGGGCATTGAAATCCCCCATAATGACCAGGTTTTTTGCGTTTAGAGCATCTAGAGCTGTTTCCAAGTTTTCATAGAACTCGTTCAACTCCACTTCTTCGCACAATTCAGTGGGAGCGTAGATTTGCACTATAGACCACCTGACCTTATTAGGCATTTCCAACTCAAGATGACCTCCGGCCACCGTAGACGCGGGCCTGTGGACGGTGAGTGATGGGCTAACTCGCCGTCCGTCCGTCTCACGACGAAAACAGGCCGTGTCGACGGCGCGTTCGTGTTCCACGCGCGCCTCAAAGAGATGTCAGCAACATGGGAGGGGCCCGAAAGGGCCGACGCCTGTCGGGGCCGCGGGTAGTCCAACGGTTATCGCGGCCTCGACATAGAGGGCGAAGAAGGAACATGGGTGGTTTTTAGTCAGTAGAAGTCTGACACTCCCTTTCGCTCTGCCCAAGAGCGGGAGGGGTTATTCGATGATTTTACACCCACCAAAAAAAAAAAAAAAAAAAAAAAAAAAAAAAAAAAAAAAAAAAAAAAAAAAAAAAAAAAAAGGGTGGCAATTCTATCTGAGTAGGAGTGAAAACCAACTATGTTATTTTTAAGTTGTTTTTTTATTATAAATCCTACCCCACTCCTACTATTTTTTGCCTTATTATGGTATAGTATAAAATCTGTATATTCTTCTATATTTCCTACATTTCTTCTTGTTTCGCACAATCCTATGACGTCCCATATTAGTTTCTCCGTAGCGTGATTCAACTCTGTAATATTTGTCTCTGAGAGTAAAGTTCTAACGTTCAATGTAGCGACACATAGATAGTTCGGTTTTTCTTTACGTCTTGGGTTAATATTTGGGGGGTTTTGGTCGTAATCTTCCACGGGGACCAGCCGGCTTGGAAGATGTTTATGGTTGGTGTTTTTTGTAATATGTTTGGTTTTGAGGGGGAGCGTTGCTGATTGTCATTGATTCAAACTACTCATTGGTTTTTCTTGGTTATTTTGGTTTTTGTTGACAAAATAATTCAGTATTCCGGGCTTGACTACGCCTTCAGAAACGCTGGTTGTTATTTGTTTGGTAGCGTTTATTGTTGTAGGTTTGTTTTTCTTATTTGCTTGGTTTCTGTGCGATTGGTCGTTGTGCTCGTTCTGAGTATTCTGAGGTGAGGTTGACAGAGATCTTTTATTACTTCCTGGTTTCTTGTTTGTTTCTATCTTGTTTACTATTACCAATCTGTCATATTTTATTATTGCTTTGTTGCCTTTTTCTTTTTCCATTCTTACTTGCTCCTGTAGTTCTCTCCTTTTTTCTAAAACATGCTGTGGGTAATCTTCCTTCATGTAGTAGGTCGTCTCTTCCAATAATTTTCTTTGTTTAAAAATTTCGATCTTTTTTCCAAGAGTTGTCAATGTTACAATGACCGGCCGATGTTTTTCTGACTTCTTTCCTACCTTTCTTATTTCTTGAATTTCATTTCGCTCTAGATTTATTTTAAGGTATCTAGAGATAAATTCAATAATTTCTATTTCAAAATCTGAATACGAATAAGCATTTTTGTTTTCTTCCATGCCAAAAATGACAATATTACGATTTCTTGCTTGTTTCTCCAGGTAATTTAGTCTTTGCTCTTGTTTTTGAAGTTGTTCTGATAGGTTTGTATATTTCTGTTCCAGATGGTATAGTTTTTCATCTAGGATTGTGTTGATATTTTCTGTAACAGTTTTTGCTACTTCTATGCCGTTTTCCCTGATTGTGATTTTTTGTTCATCTAAATCCTTATATGTATATTATATACATTAAATAAATTATTGTTTGAAAAAGTAAGTGATATGGGTTGGTATCAGAATATGTATTATGTCTTTCTTTAGGATACAACTAGGGTGGGCGGCGTTTGGAAAGCTCGAACATGTTCTCCGGTGTAAGAGGATACCCCAGTGTCTAAAAACCCGCCTTTTCAACCAATGTGTCCTGCCAACGATGACCTACGGTGCCGAGACATGGACGCTCACAAAGGAGACTGTGCATCGAATACGAGTTGCACAAAGGGCCATGGAGCGAGCTATGCTGGGCATAACCCTACTAGACAGAGTGCGCAACACCGAGATCCGTAGTCGGACGAAAGTGTTCGACGTCGGGGACAGGGCAATACGCCTAAAGTGGAGATGGGCAGGACATTTGGCTAGATGTGGAGATGGCCGATGGAGTAAAATTTTGACCGAATGGTGGCCAAGGTTGGGCATGAGAAACCAGGGCCGTCCTAAAGCACGTTGGGTGGATGACATCGTCAGGAGCTCGGGATACGGATGGATGAGAAACGCACAGAACAGAGAGGAGTGGCGGAGTAAAGGGGAGGCCTATACCCAACAGTGGGTGATTACGGGCTGAAATGATGAAATGATTATGTCTTTCTATCTAGACCCAAAATAGGAGATTTTTTTAATTTTTGTTTGTTTGTAGGTTTGTCTGTTTGTTCAAGCATCGAAATGGACCGATTTGGTTCAAGTTTGGAGTAAAGGTAGAGTGAATCTTGGGGAAGCACATAGGCTAGGGAAATTAAAACATTTACAGCATTAAACATTTATTTTATTTTAATTATATTACTTAATGAAAGAAAAAAATAAAAATTAATTCCCTTATAATAAAATTAAGGATTTACAATAATTATTTGTAGTTTAACTTGTATTTTAGGTGATAAATATTTATAAGGAAGTTTAGCGGTGTAATATCTTCCCTTCGGAGTTTTGCAAGCTCCCGTCGGTAGTTTCTGTCAAAAAGTATTGCTTTCTTTTTCCTGTTTTCTGTTTTGTAAAAAAATCCTCTCACTACCATATCCTGGTATCTCGACTGTTTTTTTAAGTTTGTACAGAAAGTGGATCAATGTGGTTTTTTTATTCTAACCCCAAGACGACGATGCCAAGCTTCCATTGCATTATTGGTTCAGTGTCTCTCATAACAACATGATATCAATGCTTTTTTATGAGCCACTGTTTTTCAAAATAGGTTATGAATGCACTCATTCCTTCACAGTTTACCGCGTAGTTAACTATAGAGTTCCAGCCAATGTTTATAAATGACGATGGCAACAGTGGTAAATTACATACTAGTCCTGCAATTTCTTTTCCTTTGTCTGTAGTTGTCAGCTGCAGTTTATCGGCTTTTTTCCAAATAGCTTTCGAAAAGTGGAAATAACATCCTGTTATTTTACCATGAGGGAAAACTTCTTTGAACGCGTTTATTTGTGCCAATTCAAAATCACATTTATATTTATTAATTTTGATCCCCAATACATCACGTATCAATGTGAATAGGGCACAATATGTTGCTTGAGTTTTATTCGGTAGCAAAGCATACAGCATTGGAAGAACATTCGTAGTTTGCTCATCACTCGCCCCATCCACATGAATGGAAAAAAGCTGGTAGAATTGAATAGGCACCGACTTAAATGTTCCATCGCCGAAAAAAGTTTTATTGAGAGAGCTCTGTAACTGCATAGTATTTGCATATTTTAGAGGCAAATAAAAATATCTTGTTATGAGAATCCAACTCGTATTCGCTGACCAAAAAATTATGCTTGATAATGTTTGGAATTTCTACATCAGTAGATTTAGAAACTTCGGTAGTGTTTACTTCTAAAAACCTTTTCCGTGTTCTATGTAACGTATCCCTCACAGATTCAAAAGCAGACATCTTCTCATTATCTTCTTCTTTAACGTATTTAAGCACAGTTTTTTCGTAAAGTTTCTTTACTGATGCCATGCTTTGGCATACTTTGTTTTTTGCGGCGTTGACAACAATGTCCCTTTTTTGTTTTCCAGGATTTGACACACAACTATGAATGCTTTCACGGTTTATTTTAGTTTTGTTATCATTTATGGTAATTGACGCACTGCACTCTTGTCTATTTGCACATCGCCAAAATGAAGTTTTCGACACATTATCTTTTACCCAATTATATCGGTAACCGTTGCATAAAACAGCCGGTCTATTTTTGTTATTTGAAATAAATATAATTTCTTTGCTAGACATTGTGAACCACGTTAAACGAACGAAGAACTACGTTAATAATGTAATCATATTAGCAGTGACATATCTGTGTGAATTGCACGAATGACACATACTTCAATTGTTTTATTTCCTATCATAGATATTTCCAAGTGGCCAGGCATGAAATCATCCAACATCAAGAACGAAGACATTAATGTATAGGTACCTACACAACTGTTCGGACTTTTTGCGATGTAGTCATTTTGCGACTTAGGTATTTTGAGATTTAGACATTATGAGATGTTGACTAAAAGCGATGTAGTCGTTTTGCGACTTAGGTATTTTGAGATTAAGACATTTTGAGATTTGGACTAAATGCGACGTGGTCAATTTGCAGTCATTCTGATACCAACCCCCCCATTTCTCCTATTTGACACTGCATCTTGTGGTACAGCTTCACAGGCCATTAAACATTCATCACATTTAATTTTTTTACGAATCGATCGTATTACAAAACCTGGAATATAGCCAATGCATTGTTTGGAAGTCTCATTAATATTAGAGTCGGGTATTGCCCAAAATATATGTAAAAATTCACCTAACTCGGTTTGTAACGAGGTTGGGTCATCGTCGTCAAGGCGGTATTTCTTCGTAGTACGCATATTTTCAGCATTCAAAGTCATTAACATTAAATTTATTTATCTTAGCACGCTTTGCACTAGAATTAGTTAATATGGATACATTATTGTCCTGAACGTTGCCGGTAGAAGTTTTTATTTCGTGATGGATTAATAACTGTTTATATGCATTGACAAATTGTGCAGCTGTTGGGTTTGGGCACCAACCCCCACGGCTACGAATGGCACAAAAAAACAATTCTAAATGATCCTGGCTCATCTTATATGTCAGAAGATACTTTAATTCAATGACTGGCCTGTTGGTCTAGTGGTTAGTGACCCTAACTGCTATGCCGGAGGTCGTGGGTTCGATTCCCACCCAGGACAAATGTTTGTGTGATGAGCACGATCATTTGTTCTGTGTCTGGGTGTAATTTATCTATAATATGTATGTATTTAGAAATATATAAGTATGTTTATCAGTTGTCTAGTACCCATAACACAAGCTCTGCTTAGCTTGGGACTAGATGGCGTTGTGTGATAGTTGTGGAATATTATTATTATTATTATTCAGGTCTGTCTGACTTCACATAAATATCAAATATACTCATAACAGAAATTACTGCGTTGTAGAATCCTAAAAAACCCGCCTTACGGCGTGATTTTACTGCCAAAGTATTATCTATCAGTTTGATTTGACTTAGATACCTAATTTCGTTAAGAACTTTTGTCCTCCACCTGTTTTCATTATTTACTCGTAAAGGACTTTTAAATCCTCGACCCCAAGGATTCCGTACATTTAAAAAATCAAAGATTCTATCCACGGCTCTTATGAACCTGACCGTAGCTGCGGAACCACTAAACTCAGGGAGATTTAAAATTTTATCACAAAACTCAATCGCGTCTGCTACACTGCTACTGAGAGTTTGAGCCGCAAGGTAAACTTTCATAATCATTTTTTTATAATTTATATCCAAGTTTTTCAATTTGTTTCCTAATCTTAGGCCTTCAGTTTCTTGCAATTTTGCCAAATTCTCGACATATACCCATTTAATTAAATCACCTCTGTCAGATTTTAAAACTTTTAGATCACCCAAACAATTTCTTATGTTTTTTAACATATGACATGGGTCAAAAATAACATGCACTTTGTGTTCTTTATCTATGGGATGACAGAAATATGGTTTTGCTGCTGTTCCTATTTGAAGCTCTGCCCCTAATTAAGCTACTGCAGAAAAATTTTCAGGTGGTCCATCTAAAGTTAAGGAGCATATCTCCACAGATACGTCATGCAACCGAATTAAGGCCTGTTTAATTAGAGCACTTTTGGTTTCTGCTATTAATAAAAAAATAGGCTATAGGCAATTTCCAATAACTATTTAAAGGCACGACCATAAATACCAACGCATCTTTACATTCAGGTAAATCGTTACTCCCAGAATCTATACCCAAATCGATGTGGCCACGAGTCACTCCGTCACGACTGCGAGTGCAACTTTTTTTTAAGCTCATTTCGTCAATTATTAATGCACATATAAGTTTTTCCCCTTTTTGTTTTGCTAGTTCACTTTTAAGTTGCAAAGCATTGAAACTTTCAACAGAGAAACCTGGATTGGCATCAATTGAACTATACCATGAGCGTATAACACGAGGATGCGGCAAAGCCAAATTAAATTTATTACGCACATATGCATATATGCCTTTGGCGAATAAAAATGTAGAGTAATGGCAAATGATCTTAATTCTGGAGCACACTTAGTATGTTTTAAATTTTTGGTCATTCTTTTAAAAAGTTGTGGTTTAAAATCGTCGTACTGATTTAACATATATACACAATCATCACATACCAGTTTTCTTTTTTTTAAATCAGCAATTACAGATCTTAAAGCAGACACGGTAATTTTGATAAAGAATGTACGTATTATACTCAAAATTGAAGTAACTATTTCTGAACGTTTATTTTTAATAGCGCGGCAACACCTTTTTTTTATATAACCTCACTTTCTTTGTCCGTTTTTCTTCCTTCTTTTTCATCACGTCATGTCACATGGTTGTAAAATATATTTTTTTTCGTTCTAATACAAAGAGTTTAGCAGTTATAATGGTTTTATTCTAAACCTCATCAGGTTATGGGCCCAGAACGTTTCCCTTACGTAGAAGAAGAAAAAGGTGTCTAAAATGACTACACGCTCTTCTTCGCTAGATGGTGAAGGCGGAGGCGCCATGCCTTCATCAGCAGCCCCGGACTCCATAGCGAGTGCCGCCGGGTCGTCAAATGTGGTCACTGTACCAGAGGCAAATGTGATGAACAGTGCTCAACATATTTCGAAATTGGAAGGAGCGAAAAACTACGCCACGTGGGCTTTCCAAATGAAATTACTTCTGATTGATTGTGGTCTCTGGCATTGCTTGCAGAGCAAGGAAGGGCCGTCGCCTGCATCTGATCAAAGAGCTTATGCAAAAATTTGTCTTAATGTTAGCACTTGCTGCTATCCACATGTGAAATTGTGTAAAACTGCAGCTGAGGCGTGGAAAAATTTAGAGGATGCTTACAAAAACAGTGGTATCAGTAGAAGGCTCCTATTGAAAAGACAGTTGGCTAAGATTTCATACAATGAATTTGGTGACATGGAAAAATATCTCACTGAAATTAAAAGTCTTACGCAAGAACTTACAGAACTAGGAGATGTTTTAGAAGACAGAGAAGTGGCTGAAATAATGCTGATTGGTCTTCCAGATAATTATGACCCCCTGGTTATGGCTATAGAGGGTCTGCAATGTGATTTAACAACAGAAATAGTCAAAAGTAGGCTAATGCAAGGCTCAAGAAGGCATGAACTAATAGTAAGTGAAACAGCGCTGGTATCGAAGACAAGACCTAAAAGAAAAATAATATGCTATAACTGCAAGAAAGAAGGCCATATAAAACCAAAGTGCCCAGACCTCAAGTCGGTGAGACCTGTGAGTGATGCTGCATTAGTTTCATCGGGAACCGTGAATGACACTGCTATGGCTTCAGCCTTTGCTACTGGAGGTGGCTCTGACTGGTTAGTGGATTCTGGTTGTACTACACATATGACTATGAGAAGAGACTGGATAAATGACTATACTGATGCCAATAAAACTTACATAACGGTGGCCAACAATGATGAGATTTATAGTCATGGGTCTGGTAACATTAATGTAACTCTACAAGGCAATGAATCAAAACCATCTCCAATGTTGCCTATGTGCCGGACATAGCAGCAAATTTACTTTCAGTGAATAAAATCACTGAAAAAGGTTATGTTGTGGTATTTGATAACAAAGAATGCAAACCATACTGTCAAAGAGATGTTTTAACTAATGGTAAATGTTTATTTTCAGCATCTAATGTTGGTGGTGTGTACAAGCTCAATCAGCATCAGGAGCAATTAGTGTTTGCATGTGCTGATACTGCTGCAAGCCAATGTGATGACCATCAATCATTATTTTGCACAACAAATGAAGCTGAACTATGGCATAAAAGGTTAGGTCACCTGAGCTACAAAGGTATGTTACTATTGCGTGATGGACTGGCGGAAGGTATCTCTTTTGCTAACTCATCTATGAAACCTTGCATTCCTTGCATAGAGGGTAAACAGGCTGCTAAAGCGTTTCCTAAGGGTAAATCAAAAAGGTCAACTAAAAAGTTAGGTCTCATTCATTCTGATTTGTGTGGACCTATGCCGGTTCCTACATGGAAAAATGCAAGATATGTGTATTAACATTCACAGATGATTACACCCGGAAAAGTTTTGTTTATTTTTTAAAGACTAAAACTCAAACAGAAATTCATAAAGTTTTTTTGGAATTTAAAATGCTAGTTGAAAATCAGACAGGGTTAAAAATTAAAGTAGTCAGGACGGATAATGGTACAGAGTATTGCAATGAATTAATGCATAATTTTTTCACTTCCAATGGAATAGTACATGAAACTACAATACCATACTCTCCTCAACAAAATGAAGTTTCAGAAAGGTTAAATCGCACCATAATTGAAAAGGCACGTACAATGTTACAGGATTCAGGTTTAGACAAACGTTATTGGGGTGAAGCAGTGCTAACAGCTGTTTATTTAAAAAATATTAGTCCAACCAATGCGTTAAAAAATGCTACTCCAGAAGAATTATGGTCTGGGGCGAAAGTTAACTTGAGCAATCTAAAGGTTTTTGGTTGCAAGGTGTATGGACTGATACCAGATGTGCACCGAAAAAAGTTAGATGCAAAATCAAAACCCTACATAATGTTAGGATACTGTGAATCATCAAAGGGATACAGATTAGCTGATCCAATGCAACCTGGAACGATGATTAAAGCTAGAAATGTAATATTTCTTGAGCAAGTACCTGGTATCTCTTGTAATGATAGGAACCTTCATCAGGATAATGGTCACCCAATACAGGTTGCCGAAAAACACATTTTTCATAGTAATCAACTTGAGAATAACTCAAATTTAAATATTGCACAATCTGGTTTAGATAGTGTTAGTGTTGGAACTGATATGAGTCTGGATTATGTCTCAGCAGGGGAAGATAAGGCTGATGATGAAATTACTGATACTAATGCTGATTGCTCAGCTTGTAACAGTGGTGGTAATAGTGAAGATATTACTGTAGAAAATGATATCAATGCCCCTTTAGACGGTAATACTTTAAATGATGATATAATAACCACTCCACCTACTATAGTCTCAACTCAAAGACCTGTTCGCCAGCGAAAAGCACCGGCCTGGTTGGATGATTATGTTTTGAATAGTGAGGACAATGATTATGCTATGTTGACAATGGTACCTCAAACTTATGCTGAAGCGGTTTCAGAAAATAATTGTAAAGACTGGATTACTGCTATGGACAATGAATATAATTCACTGACAGCCAAAAATGTTTGGGAACTGGTTGATAGGCCAAAGCATACTAATGTTGTCAAATGCAAATGGGTATTCAAAGAAAAAGTAGATGCTAGTGGCAAGTTTGAAAGGTTCAAAGCAAGGTTAGTAGCTCGGGGGTTCACACAAAAACAGGGTATTGACTATGACAGAACATTTTCTCCAGTCGTTCGACATTCCACTTTAAGACTTCTTTTTTCAGTAGCTGTTGAAAAAGACATGGGCATACGCCACATTGATAAACTAGCACAGCTTTTTTAAATGGTACTTTAGACGAAACCATTTTCATGGAACAACCACCAGGGTAGTGTTGCCCAAATGCAAGAACAAGACGAGACTTAGCCAGTCTTGGTCTTGCGCCAATACACCTGGTCTTGGTCTTGCGCTCCCAGTCTTGGTCTTGGTCTTGGTCTTGCAGCAAGAGTCTTGCAAGTCTTGCAATTACCTATTAGTCTATTACTATTTATTAAAGTTTACTTTAAATCTTAGAAAAACGTATTAGAATTGGAACATTGTGAGCTTGAATTAACATAGCCATAGTAAAGATCAAGCAGATTAATAAATAACTGAAGATTTGATAAGAAATTCGAAAAATCAACTGACCTATATGTCGTTTTCCATGGAAGTAACTGTTTCTTAATAAACATTTATGATTTATAAGCTTACATTTGCTAAAACATGTAAAAAAACAAATTAATTACAATAACTTGACTGTATTTTAAAGAACAATACTTATCTGTCTAGAAAGAGATTGAACCCTCAACTTATAAGAAATTTAATAAAAGAGTTTTACGATTTATCATTTATTTGAATAAAAAATAAAATACAACACAAATCAACAGCTTTATCATTAGGTTATGATACTTTATATCAATTTTTTTGACCAAGAATTAATACAAAGTAACCATCTGGCTGACTCATCACTTCACCTATTTCTATGTTTTCTAATTACTAATGATGCTTTAGAAAATAACCTCTCAGCAGGTACTGAAGTTGCAGGTATTGAGAGAAAATCACGGGCCATTTTCGATAAAATCGGATACTCTGTCTCATGCGTCCTCCACCAATCTAAAATATCTTCCGAGCTGGCAGTTCTTGGTTTTCTCAGGTACTCCTCCAACTCGTCTATCACTAAGCCTTGAAGACAAGATCCAGATGACGTCGAGGGACATTCATAGAGTTTATCAAAGTCTATTACGTCTTCATCTTCATCACATACTTTATTTTCTTTTTCTGGTAATTCCAGAGATTTGTTCAGTGAGTGTAGACTTTGATATTCTTCATAAAGTTTATTGAACTTGCGCAGACTTTCTGTTTTAAGTTGCTTCCCCCACATTGTCAGGTCAAAAGTCTGAGCCTTATGCCTTGGGTCTAAAATTAAAGAAGTACAATAAATCCAGTTGCTCTTCTTGTAATGTTTAAGCATTTTGTCTCGAGCTGCTTGGAAAGCTAGAATGAGCCTTTCATCCACTTCAGATCGATTAGGTTTCTCATCTAACTGTTTTACCATGGATTCAATTTTATCTAGCAAGAGATTGAATGATACAATGACTAGCGGTAATGTAACATATTTGTCTCCACCAAGTTTTGTACTTAAAAGTTTAAAGTTTATTAGAAATTTATGTAATTTTTCGAGTACCTGCCATTCATTAGCTGTGATTTGAAAATCATTTAATTCGGTGACAGAACTGCACAATATGTCAATGCCCGCTCTCACTTTTAAACCAAATCCAATCATATCATGTGTGGAATTCCATCTCGTTGGACAGTCAAGAATGGCATTTAGATTTGATGGCACGCCAGCTGCTTCACAAGCAGACTGAAACTTCTTCTTCACTATCTCACTTCTTTTTATTTTACTGGAAATATTGCGTAACTTTGTTACAGATGTACGCGAGTCAGCAATATTTGGTGCAGATTCTTCATCTTCCTCATCCTCAGTTTCGTCTGCATAGTCTTCGTACTGCTGATCTTGCGCGTTAGTGTCAAACTCACAGTGTAATGCTAAGTTCTTTAATAAATCTTGTACACCAAGGTTTAAAATGTGAGCAAAGCACCGGAAATGTTGATTGTCTGAATCAAAGTGTGGCGGCAGCTGTTTGCCCAGTTCATACATAAATTTGGTATTTGCAGTTGCGTTGTCGACCGTGATACCTTGTATTTTATCAATTATGCCATATTCCAATAAACATTCATGGAAAATCGTTGCAATATCTTCCCCAGTATGTCGACCGCGTGATGGTATAAAATCAAGAACTACAGATTGATACTTCCATTCGTTGTCTATATAATGAATAGTAACCCCGTAGTAACTCCTACCAGCAATTGACGTCCACCCATCAATGGTAAAAGACATTTTAGATGATAATTGATGATAATTGTTGAAGTCGTTCCTTGAGATTCAATTGGAGCTCTTCATATCGCTCTTTGACTTTCCTTCTAAGTGTAGACCTTTTAGGAAACACCATATTAGGGCAAATACGTCGAAAATATACTTGTGTAGCTTCGTCATCGAAAAATGAGAAGGGAAGATATTTTTTCACCGCCCAATCAACTGTAGCTGTCGTGATGTTGTCACTGCTGTTTTCCGACTGAAACAAAACAATAAATCTTGTGTTATTATTTAAAACATACTAGGTTTGAGCGTATAAGAGGAGGAGGTTTGTTGTTGTTAAATCGAGAAAATCGTTAAATTGATATTTGTTATATTAAGGTTGCACTGTACTGTAATTTACCAAAATAAAGTACTTAGTTGTTACTGGCCGATTAAATGAAAATATGGGTGTTTATAAAAAATATTTAAGACGATAATTACATACTTAATATGTCGCACCCCTAGATGAAAACACCACTAACTCAAAAATACTTACGTAAGTTAATGGCGTTTTTGAAAGTATCGCATGAATAGCTACGCGGAGTTAAAATTCTTTTAACTGTTAAAAAAATATTCTTACCTGTCCACTTCTTCCAGCGGTTACTAAAAAGCTTGTGATATCTCCACTTAATTTTGGTTTAACAGGAAGAAATATTTCTGATTCCTTTTTGTGGAAAGATATTAGATGTTTCCTTAAGCCTGAAGTGTTTCTGTTTTTCATTTTTATTTCAATCTTTTTATGTTGGCACAATTTACAGAAGGCAGTTTGGGATGCATGAATTATTTCGAAAAACTCCCCAAATTTGCTTTTGGGTCTTTTAGATCTGTGACTCAAACTCTCGTTACTCGGACTAGAATAATTTGAATCTTCGTCACTCATATTAAATTGTACACGTGATACGTTTTTAGAAAACAACGAGAATTAGTAAAAACAATTATTAAGTTAGACTCGAAGCACAGCTCAATTGGAAATGACTGGAATTAAAATAATTCCTTTATTTATAGTACGTTTCCTTGCTTTCTACCGCGCCGCCTCGCCACGTGCCGGCTCTATGAAAAGGATGCCGCCGCAAATCAAACAATGCCGCGTGCGGCGTACAAACACACACTAAATATAACCTACTTGTACAGACGCGACGCGTGAATAAAATAGAATTAGTGCCAATCACTATTCTTTACATATAAGTGAATGTTTTGGCGTACATCTATACTAATATTATAAAGCTGAAGAGTTCGTTTGTATGTTTGATGACAGAAGTTTTAAAATAAATAAATAAGTCCTGAACGTCACTATACCTCCAAAGTTACTATTCCTCGTGGACGAAGTCGCGGGCACAGCTAGTAAATACTTACTCTCATCATCTCTCTCAGAGATATTCGGGCTGGTAAGTAATACAAAACTCTTATCGCAGGCTTTTTATTTTATTAGTAGGTAAGTACCTACGCTTTTTATATTATTTTATTAGTTTTGTAGAATTTTTTTACACGTTTCAAGTATATTTAAAAGTGGCTACAATATTTATTAAACGGGTGATATTTGAACACTTTTTTGCTATTTTTTCTTGTAAAAACTTAAGAAATATAATGACTAAATGTACAATAATAGTACCTAAGTAATTAGTTTAAAACCATATAAGTAATCAATATTATAATATATACTTACTAGAATGAATTAATATGACATCTACTACCTATCCTTACCATTTTATCCTAATCATAATACTACTTGCGTGATCAGTATAATGTATTCATTTTCATTCTGAGCACTCTGAAACTTATTTATTCTTTGGAACACCTGTAGGTACTCTTAAAAGAATTCGAAATTATTTTGCATGAGTATACCTACGCCCTATGGCGGCAATCAAATAGTGTCACAAATGTTATGATTTCGGCGTGGCGGCAACGATTGTTTTAGATTTCAAAAGAAGCCTGTATCATAACATATCATATCTGTATCATGCGCGTGTATCATAACCATGTACTTCCGAAAAGCGGCAAATTTCTTTCGAGAAGTAAGTACAAAACCTTTGATGCCGCATTATCAAAGTGCCGATGGTTAAAACATAACTATGCATGCACTCAGTTTGATTTTAATAGATATTTTTTTATTCGCTATGTTTATGGTATTAGTCGTAATGCGCATAGGTCCAGTTTTTCATATTCTTTGATACAGTTTTTTGCGTCTCATAGAATTCCTAAGCGTACCTACCTATACACCGAACTGTTACACCTAACTACTCAGTGAAATAGCGCTAAGTCCTAGCTGCAAGACGCAAGAGTCTTGCAGGCTATGTCTTGTTCTTGCTCAAGTCTTGCACGGTCAGTCTTGGTCTTGGTCTTGCTAAAAATACGCGGTCTTGTTCTTGGTCTTGGTCTTGCAAAAACGCAAGAACAAGACCAAGACTGCAAGACCAAGACTGAATTTGGGCAACACTACACCAGGGTATAATAATAACAGTGATCAAGTATGTTTGCTAAAGAAAGGTATATATGGCTTAAAACAGGCTACAGGCTAGTCGAACATGGAACCTAAAAGTGAATGAGGTGTTGAAAGGTATTGGTTACAGTCAATCAAAATGTGAGCCATGTGTATACACAAAAAGAATTGATAGTCGAATTGTAATTGTGGCTCTATATGTAGACGATTTCTTTATATTTAGCGAAAGTAATTAAGAAACTGAAAATTTAATCAGCGCACTCAAAGGTCAATTCGATATCAAAGATTTAGGTGAGGTCAAAAATTGTCTTGGCATGAAAGTTGACAGAGATAGGACTAATGGAACTTTAAAACTTTCACAAGAAGAGTATACTAAAAATCTGTTACATAAATTTGAAATAACTGAATGTAAGCCTGTTTCTACCCCTATGCAAGTAAATGCACAGCTTCAAAAAACCGGTGAAAAGGACACTAAGTATCCTTATCAAGAGTTAATTGGTGGGCTCATGTATTTATCGGTTTGTTCAAGACCAGACATATCTTATGCCTGTAGTAAACTAGGTCAATACAATAATTGCTTTGGCGAGGTGCATTGGCAAGCAGCAAAAAGAATTTTAAGATACCTTTCGGGAACATTGCATTATGGTTTAAATTTCAAAAAGGGTATGGGTAGTAATACTTGTTTTGAAATTCACACTGATGCTGATTGGGCTAATGACTTAGACGATAGGAAATCCTATACAGGTTTTGTGGTAAAATATGGTAATTGCATTGTTAACTGGAAGGCACGAAAGCAGCAATCTGTCGCTTATTCAAGTACAGAAGCTGAATATTACAGTATAGGTGAAGCAGTTAAAGAAGCCAAATATCTTAAAAACTTCTTCCAAGATGTTTTTCAGTATGATGTGTGTCCAATAACTATATATAATGATAATTTAAGTGCACATAGAATAGTAGAAAATGATCAGTGTCATCGATTGACAAAGCATATAGACATACGTCATCACTTTGTTAGAGATTGTCTTGTTAATAACATTATTAACATTAAGTATTTGCCAACTCATGACATGGTTGCGGATATATTAACTAAACCTCTGGCAAAAATTAAACATGCCAAATTTGTACAATGTCTTGGTCTTTAATTAGGTACCTACTTAATGTAAGCTAATTATTTCATATTGTTTATTGTGGCATTACGCCGTTTTTTTTGCTACCTATGTTGTGTGAAATTATAATTAAAAAAAAAAAAAAAAGGTTTAAATAATAACTGATGTGAACATAGACAGACAGTATAATCCTATTATTTTAAGTTACCTCATTGTCATTATATACATTTCAATAGTAGCTGAAGCAAGTATTTATCTAAGATTATCTATGTCTCATATTTGAAGCTTTGTAATTTCATTTTATTATGCCTACTTATGTAGTAAATTAGAGTATTGTGTATTTTTTTTTTGCTTACTTATGTCATAATTGCTTGTTTCTAATAAGATACAGGAAGAGACTTGAATTATTTTTACCATGTTGTTTCAATAGATATACAGGGTGGTATTTTTTTATTAGCTAAAGGACAGAAAATAGGAGAGGTTAGGTTTATTATTGTCTAGGTCCTTATTTTAAATAGGTAAATCAGGCATTGTGTCAATATTTGAGTAAGGGGAAGTGATAAAGAATGTACGTATTATACTCAAAATTGAAGTAACTATTTCTGAACGTTTATTTTTAATAGCGCGGCAACACCTTTTTTTTATATAACCTCACTTTCTTTGTCCGTTTTTCTTCCTTCTTTTTCATCACGTCATGTCACATGGTTGTAAAATATATTTTTTTTCGTTCTAATACAAAGAGTTTAGCAGTTATAATGGTTTTATTCTAAACCTCATCAAATTTTCATACGTTTCACATTTTGAGACAATGCTTTAACTCGGGCTTGTGACATTTTCAAGGCTCTATTGACCCTTTCCAATTTAATTTTGGAAAATTTTGGGGTGTTCTCGTAGCGGTGATCTAATTTTACACTAGAACAGATTTCCGCTAAAGTTCTAGATGTCTTTGGTGTACTACAGTTGCTTGTGTTGTAACTTGTGCTTGGAACTGTAACAAGAAATTATATTTCATTACTTATATTATTCAAAGAAGGATGAGTAGACTAGATAGTGAAAATACCATTGAAAATAGTTTGGAAAGGTATGTCATCATCATCATTTCAGCCGAAAGACGTCCACTGTTGGACATAAGCCTCCCCCAAGCGTCGCCACATCGGATTCTAATGACTCTCACCAGCTCATCGGTCCACCTCTACGATTTCCGATACGAACATGCGATATGAACCCGTACATTAAAAAAAAAAATTACACAAGGACACAAAATTAAACATTGTTTAGTATTAGTATTAACCCACTGTTAGTCGCCAACTTAGTAAACCAGTAAACCATGTTCAGTATTTTAGTTTTTTTTTTTTTAATAACTTGCCTTCAAGGGCTTCACATGGCAACATTTCTTTTGGATTAATTTCAATATATTTGCAATCATAATTTGGTAACCCGACTTGCACAGGTACTAAAGGTGAATTTAATTTTTCCAAGTTCATTTCAATATCGCTCCGGCATTGGTATCCCGTTGGTTGGTCAGCGTCTTTAAACATCTCAGTTTGTAACAAGGACGAATTAGTTTCTGAGAAAAACATAAGTTTTATTTTATTTAGATAATCAAGTATTATGAATGTACACTCACCAAGAAATATTGTGGGGATACTGCATTTTTTCAATGTAGTCCGTGACTGATGTTTTATGAAACATCCATCCGTGAAGTGTTTAGAACAGAGATAATGATACATTGTTGGAGTCCAGTTGACAACCTTCATATTTTTTAACCAAAGTTAGAGAGTGTAATCGGACGGGAACCTGTAATTAAAAGAAACATTATAGTAGGTATGGGTTAAATAATATACATATATCTATAATTATATAGAACACTTAATGAGAATTATGAATCGTAGGTGTTAAATTATTTGTTATTGACTCTAAAAATAATAAACCTTGAAGTGTTTTGCTATTATTAGTGATCATAATAATGTGCGCATTATTATTTTAACAATGATGATAAACATTATTGTTTAACATGATTTTTGTCTTACATCTTAATATTACGAAAGTATCGATATGAGTTTTGACATCCCTAACAAGTTATTGGTTATAAAAATGTTCGTAAAATCCCGTAAAGTCCGTAAACTCGAAAAGTTTACGCACAGAGTACTTTTATATATAGGTATAGAGGCTTTACTCGACGGGTTCAGGAGGAAAGTGATTGGTGGCGCCATCTGTAACTACAAACATACAACTTTCCTGCGATGTATATATAAAACTATAGATCTATACGTCTACCATCACTCCTGCTTTGAGGCTTGTTTTTACTAAGTTTTGTTAATTTATTTATTAATCCCGTTTGCTCATTTCAATGTAACTGAGTAAATTACCGGATCAATAAATAAATTAACAAAACTCAACGGTTTTTAGCTGCAGAAAATGAAACCATATTAATACACTTCTGGACACATCTATTGGCCCACCTTAGAGTTTAGGTTTCGATGGCCCCTACTGAAATATGATTGCTAGATTGAACAAAAACTGTTGATGCAGTTTTAAACCTGATACATTTTACCATCTTTTTCGATCGTATTGTTTTAAATTTGAATTCAGAATACCATACGACATGGAGCTACGCCTAACAAGTCGGATATGCGCCTTGTTAAAGGCAATTGATTTTTGAATAAAAAACATGTTTTATCAAATAAAGGTTTAATTTAATAACGCGTGTTGCCTCCATGGGCATCTACCACAGCTCTCATACGATTAGGCATAGAGTTTATCAACCGCTCTATGAAATTTTGAGGGATCATCTCCCATTCCTCTTCTATGGCAGTTTTCAACTCCTGCATCGTCTGGGCAACTGGCTGACGAGCCCTAACAGAGTCTTTTTAGCTCGTCCCACATGTGCTCAATGGGGTTCATGTCTGGGCTTCTGGCTGGCCAGTCCATAACTGTGATGTTCACATCCCGAAGATATTCCCTGACGATGGCAGCCGCGTGGGCTCTTGCATTATCATGCATAAAAAGGATATTTGGGCCCACATAGTCCGCGTATGGTATCACGTGAGGTTCTAAGCACTCACGAATGTACCTTTCAGCATTTAATGTTGGCAGCCGTGGTCCTGTAACAACCTCAAGTTGAGTTTTGCCGCTCGCGGATATACCGCCCCAGACAGTCCATGGGCCACCGCCATAAGCAACCCTCTCTTCAAAGCAGCATTGTGCGAAACGCTCTCCCTTACGTCGGTAGACCTTCTTCCTTCCATCATTGCCATGTAACACAATTTTAGACTCATCAGAAAAGAGTACACGGCTCCAATCTTGCTGTGTCCAATTTAAATGACTGCGTGCGAAATGAAGGCGCGCTGTTCGGTGGGCTCGCGTTAGTTTGGGCCCATTAGCTGGCTTGTGTGGTACCATATCGCGTTCTTTTAACCTTCTTCGAACAGTTCGAGCGCTCACAGATACTCCGTGGAAGTCGCGAAGTTGGTTTTGTATCTCAATGGAGGTAAGGTGACGATTTCTCAAGCTGGTCGTCACGATGAATCGATCCTGCCTTTCAGTTGTGACCCGAGATCGTGGCCTTCCTTGGCGACGAACAAAGCCGCCAGTCTCTAGGTACCTCCGATAAACATTTCGGACCGCAGATCGACTTAAATTAAGTTGAGCACTCACGTTTCTTTGGCTGTGTCCGGCCTGAATAAGTGCCACAGCTTGTGCGGCGACTTCAGGTGAAGTATCCATAGATTATTGATAGAACCTCACCTTAATGTTAAGAATAAGTAATGTTTGTTGCAAAACCAAAGATATCAATCACTTTTTCAAGAATTAAATCCAAGTAAACCAATAAAACCAAGTTTTCTTAGTATTCGATTGTTTGATATCAACAAACAGGCTACAAATTGTCTTTTGTTTCTTTAAATTCTGTGTTCGAAATTAAAAAAAAGACTATTGAATGAAATTGTGAATGTGCCAGGTTCAAAACTGCATAAAAACTTTTTGCTCGACCTAGTATAAAATTTTAGCTAGGACCAAACGAAACTGAAAATACAAGATGGGCCAATAGATGTGTCCAGAAGTGTATAACAAAATAGTTTATTTCTCACCACAAAACAGTTACCTACATGATTTAAACTATTTTGTATTTAAACTATGTACCACCAAAATTGTATCATTTTATCTTAGTAAAACATAATAGTGTATTTGTACAATAGTAGTCCTATATCATCATATAATATTTTAGTCCAATCAATGAGTTTAATTATTATTTTTACTATAGACTTCCGAAAATTTATTTTCTTCACACTAGGAATTAACCACCTATGAAATATGGCATGTGATAAAATTAGGTGATTACTTTTTGTAAGTTTGTAGTAAATAAAATCTCAGACTGAAACACTTTTTTTCTTTTCGATTTCAGTTAAACTATCTCTTTTAATATAAAATCAAAATGACTATTCAGTAGAAGTTACAGCGTAAAAGTGAAATTATAGTTTCATTCTCTGAAATCGAAAAATGATTATATTAATATTTATCTATACTAAGTAATACCTACAGAAAATATTTCAGTCCGAGGATTTTTTTACAAAGAGTAACAAACAACTTAAGTAATAACTATATAATTTTTTTTGGATTATTGTACATCTGTAACCTGTATCACCTAATTTTGTCACAATAATCATGCCAAATTTCGTAGGAGAATTTTGGGCAATATACATAACAAGCCCCGTGGACTATTTAGGCTGGACATTTTCTAATACATAACCAGAAAATTGAGATTATTTTAATAATTCATTGCAGTGTTGGCACAATGCATTATTATAATTGTCAAATTTTCCTCTTGAAACATCTTTTAAAATATTTTTGTGCTTTGCACTGCATTGCATCCTCATCACTGTCTATATCTTTTGTGCCTGTTAAAATTTTATTTATATTTTTACAATATGTAAATAAAAAAAATCGGCAAACTAAATTAATTAAAAAATCTTTTAATTTATCTTTGTGTTGTGAGCATGTTATAAAATTAAAATCTAAAAATAAAAGAATAATAGTTTTTATGTTTTCCCTGAGAAATTTTTGTTTTAAATTATTACTTATTATTGTATTTATTATGTCTTGCATGTTCGATATTGATGTTAAAAATGCTGGGCTTGGGCTGGAAAGCCAACAACGATTGGCAAATTCTCTACTTTGAATGAAATCATTTTCAATTTCACTATAGAGATTACCCTTTTTTTTTTTTTTTTTTTTTTGGTGGGTGTAAAATCATCGAATAACCCCTCCCGCTCTTGGGCAGAGCGAAAGGGAGTGTCAGACTTCTACTGACTAAAAACCACCCATGTTCCTTCTTCGCCCTCTATGTCGAGGCCGCGATAACCGTTGGACTACCCGCGGCCCATAGAGATTACCCTTAAGGTAGCATTCGGATCACGGCAGTCGCGACCTGGCAGTGGCGGCTAACTGCCGCGGCCCATTGTCGCTGCTGTGCGGCGCTGCCAGAAGCTTTCGGATAGCAGCGTCCGCGACCCGGGCAGCGACTGCCACGCGCAGTAGCCAAACAAGAGTCAGTGCGAGCGGTTGTGCATTCCAGTTGTGTATCGAACATAAACTATGTCTGACAATTTAAATAAACAAAAGCGAGATCTCGTGAAGAAACTGCTAGAGGATGAGGAAGAGGATGATGAAATAATGTTGCTCTTACTTTCATCAAAGAGGAATAAAATTGATTCATTATACAAGTCCAGAATCGATGAAGGCAGCTATCAAATCCTGATAAAACGACACTTAAATTTAAAGGAACTGAAATTTAGGAAGTACTGCAGACTAAATAAAACTCAATTTAAATTTGTACTTAGTTTAATTGAACGCGATATTCAACCAATGAAAAAAGGATCAATCACAGCCGAGGAAAAATTATTTCTCACTCTCAGGTAAATATGAAAAGTTATCTAACTGGAAATATGTATTAGACATGTTTTCTGAAGTATTTGTTGGCAAAGTATTTGAAATACTTAAGTCAGTAGCTTCACAGAATGCACTGGGTGATGCGACGGAACTTATCGGAGAATAAGGAGTTGTTGAGGAAAATTGAGAATTTTGATCAAACGGGGGACTGCTTAAAGAACTACTAGTACCAGAACTTTCGTTCAGGCTCCTTAATTCATAATCTGCTAAAATATTGAAAACTTTAGTTTTAGCTTCTACTCTTAAAGCAGGAGTAAGTTTTTTTAACATTGTCCCAACGTGCGAGCAAAACGATGTTATGCCATCGACATCTTCCTTGTCTTGGTTCGAAGTTGACTGAGGCGCGAGGGCATGAATTTGGGCTCGCCTTTCAGTGTCCCTCTCTTTCCAATAATTGAGTAAAGCCGCCTGCATAGTACTATTTTGACTTTGTTTCTTTTTTTTCAATACGCTTTCTCTAGATCTTGCTTTTTTGTTTTGTTTCTCATCATAAGCAGGTTCTTCAACATCTACCTCTATTGCACTCGATGACGCATTGACCATTACTGTTCCACTTGTCGATGGCGCACTATCCATTACATTTCTACTTGTTTCTTCGCTATTCAATTCGATTTCGTTAGGTTCCACGTTCTCTTTATTGAAACAGGTTTCATTATTATTTGATACTTCGTTTTCGCTGTCATAAATGTCATTAGCTCCTTCAATATTACATACAGTCTTTCTTTCAGTAGGAACAGTTTCCAAAAAAGTCAGTCTTTCAATTATTAGAGGCCATTTTTTTGACTTGCTGCCGGCTGCTGATCCCGTTGGTAATTTATTTTTACGCTTAATTCTTTGATAGGAATCTCTGATACATTTCCAACGTTTTCTGCAGTCCTCACCTAAAACAGAATAAAAACTGATAGTATATATAAATATATGTTTATTACTTATGATTGTTAGAATTCGTTGAACAAAAAAACAAATCAATTATTATTTATTTTTTTGCAATTTCAGATTCCTAGCAACTGGTGAAACATACGCGTCTTTGGAATTTAATTATCGTATATCGGCAAGCTATATAAGCAGAATAGTGCAACAAGTTCTTGAAAGTTTGCGAAAAAATTTAGTACCAATTTTTCTTCCTGTGCCAACGGAAAATCAACTAAAACAAATTGCAGAAGATTTCTGGAATAGGTGGAATTGTCCAAATTGTTTTGGAGCTATTGACGGCAAGCATGTACGTATTAAAAGTCCGAAAAACAGTGGATCGATGTTTTTTAACTATAAGGACTACTATTCCACTGTATTATTGGCTATTGTAGACGCTAACTGCAAATTTATTGCTGTTGATGTGGGTTCGTATGGGAAGGAAGGAGATAGCGGTATATTTAAAAAATCAGCAATGGGCCAAAAAATAATGGCCGATCATTTTAATGTGCCTCAACCGGCAGCCTTACCAGGGACAGATATATTAACCCCACATTATCTAATTGGCGACGACGCGTTTGCGTTAGACGTTCACATGATGAAACCCTATTACAGAAACCATATTAGAGGCGATCGTGATAAAGCTATTTTCAACTACCGCATCTGCCGAGCAAGACGAGTCACAGAGAATTCTTTTGGACTTCTGAGTCAAGTTTTCCGAATATTATATACACCTATAGCAATTTAACCAGAAATATGTGTTGACTTAGTTATTACACTATGTTGCCTCCATAATTTACTACGGGATGCTTATTTAGAAAAAAATGGAATACCACATTATAATTTTAATGAAAAAAAAAATCCGAAACCAACGGAGAACATGATTCCACTGACACGTAGGGGAGGATTTCTAAACATTGATGGATTTCAAATCAGAGATACTCTTAAAGATTACTTTATCTCAGAAGCTGGAAAAGTCTCATGGCAGGAACAGTGGATAAATAGAATGAATTAGAGTAGGTATGAACTACGCAATGTTGTACGCACAAGCAAGCTTTATTTGTTGTTTAAATGCATCTGTGTTCCGTTCAATTGTGGCGATCGTTCTCCACTTCACTCAGTCGCGCGCCTAAAGGCTTGCATAAAACTACATAAAAAAATAGGAAAATGTGGTGTGTGCTGAGTCATTGCACTAATAATACAAGAAATAAGGCAACGTGCAAAAAAAATTCGAACGCTGAGTAAACGACTCATCATTAGATAAGTATAATAATTTTAAAATTAAATATTATACATTTTTCATAGACGCCATGTTGCGTCAAAACTACATTCTAGACTTTTCAAAATGGAACATGGCTTCGTTAATAGTACATAATAATATTACCTCAATGTTTATTTGTATGAGCTATGTAAAAATAAAAAATAAGTAGGTACTTACTTGTTTTATTGAGTTTACTAGCAATATGCTCCCATATATTATCTCGAACAATATTATCCTTATAGGTTTTGAGTCGAGAATCATAAAGCGGTGGATTTTTAGCAATTAACTCAACTAATAACTCGTCATTTTCATCTGTAAACGTCGCCATTTTGTCACCCACTGCGAGCGGGTAGTGTCGCGAAAGATGCGATTATCCAAACGAAATGTGAGTAAATCGAATGATTATTATTGCTGGTATCATCTGCTTGTCGATGAATATGAAAAAAAATGTCAGTTGAGAGGGTAGGGTAGATTTTAGAGAGAGAATAAAAACAAAGAGGTTATGTAGAACACAAGAGGATCGTAGGTGAGTGTGTGAGTGAACGGCAGCGGAGGGCGAGCGGAGGAAATTACAAGAAGAGGTAACCAAAAGATTGAGCTGGCCCCTCTGGTGAGTTGCACAAAGTTGATAAGAGTTAACTGGGGGTGTATATCGAGAAATTACGTAAGAGTGATAGGTATTTCGGAGGTAGAGGCAGGCTGTGAGGGGAGGTATGGAGGCCTGGGGGGCCCCCCAGGGGGGGGGTCCCCCTTAAAAGACCCTTAGTCTCGAATGTGTGTATATATGAACGATGATGGTGACTAGCCTTTCCGCGATGAGACGAACATACCACTTGCGTGGCTCTCGGGCAGGTTAGTGGCACCAGAATCATATCATAAAGAAAAAATGTGAACTTCTCGATATACCCCCCTGAGTCAATTTGTCGTGTAAGTATCAGCACCTGAGGTTCTAGAACCTGATAAGGCAAACGTCACGACGAAATGGTGGAGATGCTGGGATCTGAACCCAGGAACTCCTACAGGCGAAGCATAGTATGACTAGAAACCCATGAGCATGAAATCTCCCTAAGTTACTAATCAGTAAGATAAGGTAGGTACCTAACCCAACTATGACTTTATGTACAACTGTGAGAATGTGGTGCTGAGGAACGAGTTCCCTCTCCTTATCTCCATCTGGAGCAGTGATTCCCAAAGTGGTCCAGGTGGACCCCCGAGTGGTCCACGAGGTCGTGAAGAAAAAAAAAAAAGGGGCTTGGGAACCTCTGATCTAGAGGCACCGGTCACTAGAAAGAAAACGACGTGACATCACATGAGTTAGGTATTTAGGGCCGATGGTCACTAGAAAGAAAACGACGTGACATCACATGAGTTAGGTATTTAGGGCCGATGGTCACTAGAAAGAGAACGACGTGGCATCACTAGAGCTAAAGAGATTGGTGGGCACTAGAAAGAAAACGACGTGCTATCATGATTGCTCTTTGATGTCGCCTAAAAGATGAGGTAGATAGATACTTAGAGCTGACATAAGATTTGTTATCGTATGTACTGTGTGAGATACGTGATGAATGTATGATTGTATGAAATTATTGTTTAATGAACGACGGCAGATGTTACCTACAGCACAGAGAAATTAAAAAAAAAAGGGGGGAAACATTGTACCTACTGTCTCTCTCTCTCTCCCTTGATAATTTACGAGCTTTTACGATTGTATAAACAGTTCGGTACAATAAATCGAATCCTTAAATCGGTACCTAGTATTAATCCAAGCAGTAGTGTAGTTATCGTTAGTGTTTGTTGTTATTAATTTATTAGTTGGTATTGTATTAGTTTTATTTATGTAATGTCCTGTTATGTATTTTGTGTACATAAATAAATAAATAATCGATCGACTTAATCGACTCGATTCAATGTTGTGTTTTTTAGTGGCAACACTAATGTGGAACTGTCTTGTTGTTTTTCCGTTCACCGTTTATCGTTCGTATGGGAACAAAGCGTAAATGAGAACAAAGCGTTTCTATTGGTTAGTGTTTGACATTTTGCGGTGTCAAGAAAGGTATTCGTACGTGATTGGCTCAAAGGAAACCGATGTGAAAGAACCTGTAGCAGACATAGGAAACTAACTTTTTACTTTTACCAATAAATTTATTTTTCTTCTCTTGTACCCACTTGTTTGTTTGTTGTGTAAAATCAAATTTAATGCCGGTTATTTTAAGTTATTTCTAGAATTAGTGCTCTGAATAAAGGTAAAAACACAGTGATAAAGATCGCAAGGGTATTAAAAAGTGTATTGCTTAAGTTTATTTACGTTATCGTGATTTAATAATAAGTTTCATTGGTGCTTGTACGTGAAATTCGTTGTTTCCTAGCCAGCCGCCGAAAACTTGAAAGTAAGTGTGACGCAAGTCGAATCTAACTTGAATCTAACAATGTGATGTGAAATAAGTAAGTTAGTAAGGAAGTGTTGACCCAGGATCATCCTAGTTATAATATAGGCAGTAAAACTCTCCGCAACGTAGATAAGATGGCCTACCTAGTAAGTTCCTTGGAAGGCAGAGCTCGCGAAACAGTAGAAGGTCTTCCAGTTACTAACGAGAACTACTTCATAGCCGTAGATACTCTGAAGACCAGGTACGGTTCTAAAGACTGGGTGGTTGATGCCCACTACAAGGAAATCACTAATATGCTCAAGTGCTCTGACAAAGCAGAGGAGGCTCTTCGAAGCCTAGACAACATTGAAAGGCACTTGCGCGTATTACAATCTCTGGGCGAAAACGTCGAAAGTAACCACCTGAGATCTATAATAATGGAGAAGTTTCCAGAGAGAATTTTATATGAAGTCAATGTGAGATTAACTGGAGCGAAGTCAGTGTCAGGCACCCGAGAGGTGCTCAGAACGGTGCTGACAGCGATGGAGTCATCACAGAGCAAGTTGTCAGCCGCCACCTCTCCATTCACACCTATCACAACATCAACTGAAGCTTTGTATGTCAAGACATCTGACAAGCCAACCAAACAAAGGTTTAATGAACGACGTCAGCAAAGAAGCTTTAGCTCTGACGCAGCCAGCTTCAATGAGAAGAATAGGAAACGAAAGTTAGACAGAGATACTCAAGTCCCGAACAAACTGATAAAACGCGCTTGCATATTCTGTGATGAAGATCACTACAATGATGAGTGTGGTAAATTCCAGGATATACAAGCTAGAAGGATCCAGCTAAAGGAACGATGCTTTAAATGCTTTGGAAAGGGCCAACAGGCCAGAGAATGTAGTAAATTGATACGTTGCTATCATTGTGCAGGCTCTTACAATCGCTCCTTGTGTCCAACGAAGAACAGCAGAGCGGGTAACGGTAAGCCAAGTGATCAAGTAACTACTGCAATGTCTAAGCATGTCATTAACTCAACATCCTTTTTACAGACAGCAACAGTACGAGTTTTGAGCGAAAACAAGCTACCGCTGTGCAGAGTACTGCTTGATTCAGGTAGTCAGAGAAGTTACATCACAACTAACTTAGCAAAACATTTAAACCTTACCCCGGACGAAGAACATCTGCTGATGATATTTACCTTCGGATCAGAGAAACCAGCTCAGACCCTGAGCCCATCTGCTAATATCACCATTAAATATCAAGATGGCAGATATTATGTGAAGTGGCCTTGGACGCAATCACACCCAAACTTACCTACGAACTATGGCCCTGCATATGGCAGACTGAAGGGTTTACTATTGCGAGCAGACAAAGCGACATTGGATGAATATAACAACATCTTACAAGAACAGATCCAAGCAAACATAATCGAAATTGTAGAACCTGAATCTGATACGACTTGTCAAAAAACTCCTCCGATACATTATTTACCACACCATATAGTCAAGCAAGCTGGTAAACGCGGACGTATTGTGTATGATGCTTCAGCAAAGTCGAAAGATCATCTTAGTTTAAATGAATGTTTGTATCGAGGACCCTGCTTATTGCAAGATCTAACAGCTTTACTTGTTAACTTTAGAATTTATAAGATAGGAATTCTAGCAGACGTGGAGAAGGCCTTCCTGCAAGTAGGCCTACAGACAGAAGATAGAGATGTGACCAGATTTCTATGGGTGAAGAATATTGAAGAACCCTTGACCTATGACAATATTCTACACCTGAGGTTCTGCCGGGTGCCATTCGGCATAATCTCTAGCCCATTTCTACTAAATGCTAGTAATACGCTACCACATTTCAACCACAAATCCAGATCTTCTAGGGAGCATAGCTGACAAATGCTATGTAGAAAATCTAGTGACAGGTGCCAACACCACTGAAGATGCTGTCAAACTCTTTGAGGAAACTAAAAATTTGTTTAAACAACTATCCATGAACATCAGAGATTGGACGTCAAACGATTATGCGCTCATGGAGAAGATACCGATGAAGAGTAGAGCAAAACTAACAGAAGAAACTAAGGTTTTAGGCCTAGTGTGGAACAAGGAAGAAGACACACTGCGGCTAAATCTTAAAGATAACATCCTTGACCCAAGTGAAGTCACTAACAAGAGGCAAGTACTAAGAGTGTTAGCCTCAATCTACGATCCATGTGGATTTGTAGCTCCACTTTTATTACCGGTGAAACTCTTTCTACAAGAACTATGGAGAAGAGGCTACAAATGGGATACACCACTGTCTCCAGACCTTCATGAAGAATGGGGAAAGATTTCTTCCACATTGTATGATGTGAAGGATTGTACATTTCCCCGCTACATAGGATTCCATAGTTGTGTGAAGGAAAGGAACATTGAGTACGAGCTACATTGCTTCACCGACGCCTCCAACTACGGGTATGCTACAGTGGCGTACCTGCGTGCTGACGATGGACGCAACGTGAAAACTACACTGCTTATGTCCAAAACCAGGATAGCTCCGCTAGAGAAAAGGAAAGGAGACAAGAATGAATCAACCTCAAAGGCTCATACCAGTCCTCCGAAAAATAAAAAACCACTTACAATACCACAAATGGAACTGCTTGGTTATGTTATAGGAACCCGATTGATAGCCTACTTAAAAAAGACACTGGTATTACACATCTCCAAACAATATCTCTGGACAGATAGTCTCGTCGTCCTCAGTTGGGTCAAATCGAACAAACTGTTGCCTCCTTTCGTCGCAAACAGAGTAGACGAGATAAAACAGAATGGGAACGTCAAAAACTGTTATGTCAACTCAAGACTTAACCCGGCTGATCTTGCGACCCGGCCTGAACTTTGGCATCAGAAGAAACACGCATGGTTGCAAGGTCCTGATTTTCTCCTGGCAAATAAGAACATATGGCCTAATGACAGGCACCTAGAAGATCACCTTTCGACTCTCTCTGCTGTTGTGGAGGGTCTGGAAGAGCAGCCTCCAGATCTTACTGAAGAAAGCGACCGTAAAGAAGAAGAGAGAGACATGGCAGAAGCAGTCGAAGACAACCTGAATAAGGACAGACCGGAGATGCCATTGATTGTCACTATGGCAGAGCAAACTAATAATATCGACTCTGAAGTACGAGAGATAAAGGAGATGCAATCTAGATACTTTCCAGAAGAAGTCAAAGGAAAAGATTCTCATCTTACAAGAAATCTAGGATTATTCATAGATGTAGACGGTCTTCTGAGATGCGGAGGTCGCATGATGCATGCTGATATGGCATACGACACGAAACATCCAATCTTGCTACCAAGAGAATGCGAGTATACTACGAAGGTTATCAGAGAGACTCACAAAAAGAATTACCACGTAGGAGTCCCACATACATTGAGTATAATACGCCAAAAATACTGGATCCCTAAGGGTAGAGCACAAGTACAAAAGGTCTTAAGACGATACCCGGAGTGCATCAAGCATGGAGGTGGTCCCTACAAGCTACCGACGACACCAGCATTGCCGCCAGAACGCGTAAAGTACAGCGCACCATACGCATTCTTGGGAATGGATTATTTCGGTCCAATGATGGTGAAATGCGAGAGTGGAAATGAAAAGAGATGGATTTGTCTTTTCACATGCTTAGTGGTACGAGCGGTCCATCTCGAGGTAGTAGAGAACTTGACCGCCGAAGAATGTTTACTTGCTCTTAGAAGATTTGTGGCCTCAAGAGGAGTACCAACGCTAATCCTCTCTAACAATGCCCTGCAATTCAAACTTACATCTGAACTTTTGACCAGCACGTTTTGCGTAGAGAAAAAGATTAAGTGGAGGTTCATACCGCAATTAGCGCCATGGCATGGTGGAGTGTACGAAAGATTAGTTGGCGTTGTGAAACATTGTCTGAAACGAACACTGAGCAAACATCTACTGGGTGACAGCGGACTACAGACAGTAATAAAAGAAGTAGAAGCGGTAGTCAATACAAGACCGCTGACATGTGTAGGCGCAGACGTAGAGTACGTACTGAAGCCAGCAGACTTCCTATCACTGGGTAAATGCTTGACCATGAACTTGTCAACGGATATTACCATAAACTCAGACACAGTGACTAAGCGAGACCTTATAGAAGGATGGAAGCGAGGTCAGAATATCGTAGACGAGTTCAAGGAGATGTTCATAGGTCAATATTTACCAAGTTTAAGAGAACGATACAAAAATAATGTAAAACAACCAAGAGTGACAACGGGCAAGACACCACGTGTTGGGGATATAGTCCAGATCAAGAGTGAAGCAAGAAACAGACAGAACTGGAAAGTAGGCAAAATAACATCGCTTGTAAGGAGCGAAGATGGAGAGTGTAGAGTGGCCCGAGTTAGAGTAGGAAATACCGAGTTCACCAGATCGGTTGGCCACCTATACCCACTAGAAGCTGACATGGATGGTGTCACAGAGTCAGATATGCCTTCAGAACCAATTCTGACCGAGAGTCATGATAGCAGAGAGCCTGTGATAGAAGAAACAACACCAGTTATTTCGAGCCCGAGAAATATCCAAGAACAACCAATGGATCTAGACTTAATAAAAGAGAGTTCTGACAAACCTAACGAGAAGGAGGTTGTCATACAGGAGAGTGAGGTAGGAGAGAGAGAGATCAGTAACCCCGAGAAAGATAATAAAGACTCAGAGGTGGTAGAACAACTGACTCTACCAAGCTCAGAAGGTAGAGACGACAGTGAACAGATGGAGATTTATAATGGGAGTGATTTGAGCGAGACACAAGTCAAAGTAAGGCGAGTCGCTGCAGTCAAAGCGAGAGAAAAGATTGCAGAGTGGACTCGTCAGCTTTTCGCTTTGCTATAACATTCTTCGTCTTCCTAGGGAGTGTCGCGAAAGATGCGATTATCCAAACGAAATGTGAGTAAATCGAATGATTATTATTGCTGGTATCATCTGCTTGTCGATGAATATGAAAAAAAAATGTCAGTTGAGAGGGTAGGGTAGATTTTAGAGAGAGAATAAAAACAAAGAGGTTATGTAGAACACAAGAGGATCGTGGGTGAGTGTGTGAGTGAACGGCACGCGGAGGGCGAGCGGAGGAAATTACAAAAAGAGGTAACCAAAAGATTGAGCTGGCCCCTCTGGTGAGTTGCACAAAGTTGATAAGAGTTAACTGGGGGTGTATATCGAGAAATTACGTAAGAGTGATAGGTATTTCGGAGGTAGAGGCAGGCTGTGAGGGGAGGTATGGAGGCCTGGGGGGCCCCCCAGGGGGGGGGGTCCCCCTTAAAAGACCCTTAGTCTCGAATGTGTGTATATATGAACGATGATGGTGACTAGCCTTTCCGCGATGAGACGAACATACCACTTGCGTGGCTCTCGGGCAGGTTAGTGGCACCAGAATCATATCATAAAGAAAAAATGTGAACTTCTCGATATACCCCCCTGAGTCAATTTGTCGTGTAAGTATCAGCACCTGAGGTTCTAGAACCTGATAAGGCAAACGTCACGACAGGCAGCGCGACCGTACCGTACTGCCTCCGGAGCGGCTCGGCGGCGCTGCCAAGGTCGCGCGTAGGCCACGCCCCCCGGCCGCGCTGCTCGGTCGCTTGCGTCGGAAACTAGCGCCTATAAATCCCTACAAAGCAGTGCGGCGCGACCACGGCTGCGGCTGCAGGGCCGCGGCTGCCGTGCCGCTACTGCCGTGATCCGAATGCTACCTTTACAAATTTCACAAGACCTAAATATTGTATTTTTCGTTTTTTTTTTTTAAATATCCTGATACATATTGTAGGGGTCCCATTATTTGAGGCTGACTTTTTTCCTCCAAAGGTGTAAGGGTAATCCATTAACAATGTCTAAAAACATATCGCCAGTCGTCGTAGCTTCCCTATGTTTTGTAACGATGAGGGCATGTAGTGCATTGCATTGATCTTCTTCACAATTTGCTCCAGGGGCATGGACACTGGACAGGTTATTGATCAATAAGCTTGTTAAGGCTGACTCAAATCTTTCTGGTGTTGGATTTGTGTTACGGCACCCATGGCTTCTTATAGCCCCAAAGAAATTTTCGATTGGGTCTTGGTTTAGGTGTCGCATCCATATAGAAAAAACATTGTGGTCTTTAGCTAATATTTTAACTAATGTTTGCCTTCCAGTGTCCATACCCAATTATTAATGGTAGGTACACTAGCTATTTTGTTTTTATCTGTGACAAATTTTATGGACTTTAAAACTTTTTTTGATTCTCTCCAAAAGTCATGATGTCTTGAATTTGGAGTTACGGGTCCCAGGAGAGGTTTTGCAAACCTGTTTTTAACAAAGCTGCCATTCACCGAATCAAAAAGATTGTCAAAGAAAAGCAGGACATCTGCAGTCTCCTTGCATTCTTCTGGGAGAATTCCGTTATCTGTAATACAATAACAATTCAATATTAGACTTTAGATTATTTATGTTTTAACATTTCTGTGCACATGTACACTTTATGTGTATAAAATTGTACATATACCTAGGTATGCTTTGGAATATGTGTTTGCATAGATGTTGTACCAATATAAATACATTTTAATTTACTGAGTGACTGAACCCAGGTGTAATACATAGGTATTATGAATCATTTTGAATTAAAATCGAAATATTTAAATTCATGCAAATATTACCCTTACACAAAAACATTACAATCTTGATCTTACCTGCAAGGTATCCCATAGTAGAAGAGACAGATCTACTGAACACTTGACTGGCAAATTTAACTTTCATTTTCGTCCTCGTCGGATCAACATGGCTATCAGTCAACTTAGGCACTAATCGGATTCCTTTATATGCGGGATTTTCTAAATGCAGTTGTTTTATGTGATCCCACTTAGCAGTCTTTTCTCTATCCATTGTATACCTTAAATTTTTCTCTAATAGATTATTTCGTATACCTTTTAATAAATGCGGGGGATCATATAGTGGAACAATTTTCTTGTCATTAATTAGAAATTAAACGAACTTACCTAAGTGAAGTTCCATTTTAATTGTACGAACTGCATAGTCTCGAAATGATATAGAAGACATGTAGTAATCGCATCCGCTAGCCTTATGTCACGATTTTTTAGAGCTCAAAAACTCCGTACCCCAACTCTAGAAACAAACTTTTATGGGCACAACACTATATCCGTCATTTAGTTCAGAGAATCAGCCGATACATCAATCTATACCTACTGACTTTCATTATTTTACGACAAAGATTCCTTGTTTACAGGGTAGAAATTATTTTTAAATAAGTTTGGGGCGGGTTGGGATATAGGTATCATTTCGAGACTATGCAGTTCGTACAATTAAAATGGAACTTCACTTAGGTAAGTTCGTTTAATTACTAATTGTACTTCACTGCATAGTCTCTTCATGATATAGAAGACATGTAGATGTTTAGAGAGTCGTAAAATAATTATAACATGCAGTTAAAAATATTTTTATTATGTATTTTTAGTAATTGTAGTCATTTGTAATCATAAAGTTAAGCATTCGAACTCAAAACAATAGATAAATCTTCATTAGGAACAACCTCCCTATTATAAAACTGAGCAAAAATTGTCGAAGAACTGCTCCAACCAGCTGTTCTTCGAATGGTATCGATGCTGACACCGAGGCGCTTAGCCGCCGAACTGGCTGCGTGTCGTGTACTGTGTGCTGAAAATATCGACACGTCTATTCCGCTCATTTCTAAAGTAGTCTTGATCCAGCGGCTAAGCGTCTGAGGCGTCACTGCTTTGTGTGGTTTCTTATAGGCAATAAAGAGGTTGTCGCAGTCTCTTATACATGATGTACGTTCTAAATAATTAAGTAAGGCACTGGCCGGACAAATTTTTGCATTGCTTGTATAAAATGGTAACATCAGCCTTGGCTGTACACTGCCTGGCCTCGAAGTTTTAATAAGATCTGGTATTTTAATATATACTTTTTCAGGTAAAACTTGAATGTTTGTTATCTTAATAAGGGAAAATGTTAGGACTCTATGGGCAGTTACAATTGCTAAAAGGGTAATTAATTTTTTAGAAATATCTTCTAGAGATAGAAGGTTATTTTCGCCTCTCTCAGTTAAATAACTGAGAACAATTGATGGGTCCCAAGTAATATCATACTTGGGATGCGGTGGGCGAAGTCTAAATACTCCTTTCAAGAAACGGGAGATCCTATCATCATTGCTTATTTTTGAACCAATAATAAGGGATAAAGCTGATCTGCAACAGTTAATGCTGCTATAACCTGCACCATCGTCATATAATTTTGATAAAAATACCAGAATATGTGGCACTGACGTTTGTTGATAATCTAAATTAAATTTTAGTTTAAGACAGTATTCATACCACTGCTTCAAGTAAGTACTATACTGTTTGCAAGTATTTTCAGATAAGGAGGCCAGCATGACAGTCATTGGGCCCGCAGACACGCCGCGTCTTGCAAGCGCTTCCCTGACAAGCGCGCGGCAACCAGGATAAGGCGTTGACGAAACTGGAGATTGCTGGAATAGGATTTAAGCAAGTTATCACAGGGGCCAAAGCGTATAGGTTTAGAAACGGCAAGTCTGTGAAAAACCGGGTACCAAGGCTGTGTTGGCCAGTCTGGTACTACCACTATACCCTCCGATTGTTCAGAGATTACTTTTTGCAGGACTTTTGTTATCAAGACAAAAGGCGGAAAAGCATAAAAGAAATATTGCTTCCATGATAAAGTAAAAGCATCAATTTTAAAAGCATCAGGATCATTTTTCCATGCCACATACAAATCACACTTAGCATTTGCCCGAGTAGCAAATAAATCTATTTCTGGGACACCATATGTTCTTAAAATAGATTTATAATAATTATCATTCAGTTCACATTCAATATCAGAATGGGATTTTCTAGACTCTGTATCTGCAATCACATTCTGTGTAGATTTTATATAAGATGCAAACAAATAAAGTTTTCGATTTTCACACCATTGCCATATTTGTCTAGCAACAGAACATAAATGTGGGTATTGTATGCCTCCCATGCGGTTTATATATGAAATAGCTGTAGTGTTGTCCACACGCAGTAGAATTTCACAGTTTTGAAGGTTGTTAGTAAAAGCTTTAAGACCAAGGAAAGCTGCCATTAATTCTAAGTGGTTGATGTGCTGTTGCCTTTCCTTTTCATTCCATAACCCTGCAGCTTTTTCATTACCGCATGAGGCTCCCTGTCAATGTGCGAAAACCACCACTTAAAGTCAGGTATTATTTTTGCTGATAAAGGCATGACTTTCTCAAAATTATTATTAAACTTGTTTAAATAAATAAATTTTTGTCTTTCCATTTCCTTAGTGTACAAAAATCCATAATCTATAGCAGGACATGCTGCCACAAGTAATCCAGTCAGATGTGCAAGTTCTCTTATTTTACAAAATTTTAAGGATAAAAATTTTTGAATTTTTTCTTTGAAAGAAATAGTGTATTCTTTGGAATTGAATTCAAAACCTAAAAATGTAACACACATACTAGGTGTTAAAGAACTTTTTTCTTTATTTATTATAAATCTCAGATCAGATAATGTTGTCATGGTTTTTTGTACATTAATACAACAATCAGCATTATGTAGTACCGGAGCACCAAATATCATCTAAGTATATAACTGATATGAAACCCATTGATCTTAGATGTTGTACAACTGGTTTTAAAATCTTTGTGAACACATATGGGGCTGTATTAAGCCCAAATGGGAGAATCTGAAACTCATATAATTTTTGTTTCCAAAGAAAACGTAAGTAATTTTTGTCACTATTGTGAATGGGTACTAAAAAATAAGCATCTTTGAGGTCAATGGTGCTCATATAGCAATTTTGAGTAAGTAGTTTAGTAACTGTACGGTAATCTTCTAGTTTAAAGTGTTCTGTGAAAATAAACTTATTTAGTTCTTTTAGGTTTAAGATAAATCTAGTCTCACCATTAGGTTTAGGTACTGTAAAAATTTTTGAAAGGAATTGTCCTTCACATGGTTCACAACAAGTTATGGCGCCACTGTTTAGTAACAGTTTTACAGATTTGTCTATTTCTAGACTATCTTTGGGAGAAAAGGATTTATTTATTGGGATAACACGTTGTGATGGTGTACAACTGAAAGGGATTTTATAGCCCGTTATCCAGCTTAAAATTCTAGTGTCAGAAGTTATACTCATCCATTGATGTTTAAAATATTTCAATCTACCACAGTGTGTTTGACTAACCTCATTTAGTTGCGATTGTTTGTTCGCATGGGAGTCTTGTTCGGGTAAGTTTTCTGGAAAGCTGATTGTGCCGCTGGTATTGGCTTCTTGTAAGACTGGTAGAAACGTTGTGGCCCGGGCTGGTATACACGGCCCCGAGGCTGGTGTGTTTCCGGGCCCTTGAAGTTTAAATGCTTCTGTTGTTGTTGGTTTGTTGGCTTTTTGGGTTTATTCATACTGATTTCTTGAGCAGATTTCTTAATTGCCTTTGAAGCCTTAAGTTTTTCAGCAAAACCTTCTCCAAACAGCCAAGTGTCTGTTTCTGTGTCTTTGATAGCCTCCCTCGTAGTTTGCTCCAACCCTTGCAGTATGAAATTCTTTCTTGTTGTGGTCTCCTGATGTTGGTGGTCACACAACAGACGAGCAGCATCCACAACCACATTGATTATAGGGGCATTTTCTTTGTTTTTGCATAGTTTTCCAAAAACTGTAGCAAGTGCAGTCAATGCACAACTTGATCTTGTTTAGCTGCAATAGCTTTGTCTCTCTTTACTGCCACTTCTACTATGGCAGCTTGTGCCTCTAAGTTCAATTTGGGGGCCCCAAGGGTTTTACAATTTTCTGGTGGAGGATATTTTTCTTTGAGTTCATTTCTTTTTTCTTTGGCTAGGCCATTTTTAATGATATCAGCCCATCTTGTGGCCAATTCTTTGTGGATTGGTGGTCCAAAATTGCTGTCTTGGGGGGCATCTCCGAGAAGATTTAAGATGTCATCGTCTAAAGGCTCCTCTGAAAGAAGAATGAAAGTGCCATGTCAATACATGGAAACAAACGAAATACCTATTTCTACTAAATAGTAGAAAATAGTTTCGAGGGTGAATACCCATCTTGATACGATTGAATAAGGCTAAATAGCCCGTCATATAGTGCGGTTTGTTGATTAGTAAAATGCCTCAATAGGCCTATAACAAACACGTGGTTTATTTAAAGACACACTGTACCTACCTATTATAAAACTTACGAGGAGGGATGGCTACAAAATATGAACATTTACATACCTTCTTGGTTATTTTCTCCGAAGTTACAATTTTCGGCGTCCTGAATAGGATCTTCTTGAGTGAGATCTTCGATTGATCCCACAATTACATCGCTATCTGGCGGTATGGGTGATGCTGACGGCAATGGCGTCCGTGACCGCGTGCGCGAACGGCGCCGGCGACGCTTCATATTTTGCAATAAATCGCTGTATTTCTTTAGTTTTCTTTCAATTTTTTCTTCACTGCACTGTTTTTAAGATAAAAACCCTGTTAAATACTAATTAAAGAAGGAATAATTTTTTGTGCTGTGACTCAGGCTGCACGAAAAACGATAATGACGGATATAGTGTTATGCCCAAAAAAGTTTGTTTCTAGAGTTGGGGTACGGAGTTTTTGAGCTCTAAAAAATCGTGACATAAGGCTAGCGGATGCGATTACTACATGTCTTCTATATCATGAAGAGACTATGCAGTGAAGTACAATTATAATTATTTTTGTGTCTTCTCTGACTTGTTGTCCACTTCTCAGCATATGTGCCCTGGTTTCATTTAAAATAATATTTAAGGCATATCTATTATTAGTGCCTTGGTCACACACTGTAGCCACTACATTGAACCCAGTTTCTTGGAGGTGTTGGATTATCGTTTTAATTTGCAAAGCCAGCCCTGGGCCTTTAGTGGCCGCCTGTGCAAATGTATAAGCAACAGGTTGCTTATATTTTCTAATGAGACCCCTGATCATAAAAACTTGTGCATGGTCTGCAAATTCTTGTTTTGTCTCTTGTCCATTATTAACAAAACCTATCACCAAATCTTTTCTCTCATTGTATGATAAGTTAGGTTTCAGAGACATTTCGTCAAACATTAATATGCAGAGTTTGTCCTCTGGCTTCATTTTATTCGCTCTTTTCTGAAGCTGAGCAAATATGTTTTTGTTAATACCAGGCTTAATACTGGCTTGATTGAAAAAAGTAGTATTTGCTGTGAAGGCAAAACCAACATTTTTCGCAGAAAGCGATAGGCTTTGGGGCTTTGATTCAGCATTGCCAAAGCTAATATTTTCTCTTCTGTGGAAAATCTTCTGCCTTATCCTTTCTTTTGGCATTCTCTAAACTGCAACATGGTTAAAACTTTAGCAGCACTTGGCAAATTGTTGACAGTAGCTATAAAGTTGCTATTCTTCATGAAGTTTTTGGCTGTTTTTAACTGTAGAGATTGCTTCTGTGCTGTGTTCCGGCACTTAGACAATTTAATTCTAATGTTTACCAATTTTTGTTATAAGTTGTGCTCCTTTTTTGTCATTTTCATATGGGTAGCTACTTTTTTAGCAGTGTTTGCACCTGCAAATAAAATTAAGCTATTAAAAACAAGCTCCATTAGCCATTATTATATTAAAATAATTATTTAAACAGTACTATTTAGCAATTATTTGTTCATATTAGTACCAGTGATCAAATATGATAAATAATAATTATTTTATTAAGTTTTTGTCATGGGCCAAAACAAAAAATATGAGAGATAGATAATAAAGATATTTAAAAGTGTCCCTTCAATTCAGGAATATAAACTGTATTTTCAGTATATGTTTTTAAACCACTGTAACTCCTGTTAGTCAGAATCAACAGTGGCGGCCACAAGAAAAGCACCGAGACAATTAAGCTCAACGAAGTCCCAGAGAAACGATTTAACTGTCTTGTCTTTGTCAACGAAATTAATTAGGAAAAAATATGAAGGAGTAATCTTACTCAGTATACATATATGTGATATGTATATTATTATCAGTTTAAGAATACAACTTCCTTGAAAATTTCTTACTATAATCTTAAACTATACTAGCTGTGCCCCACGGCTTCAAATGAGCTCCGTTCGTAAGGGTTGTAGAGTGAAAAATAAAGGCCGTGTGCATGATTGTAGTAGGTACTCTATCTCCAGGTTTCAATTTTTTTCTAAAAAAAATAAGTAAGGCCCACTCACCATATGTATCCTGCAATTTGTATTCTTGTATTCCAAGATTATCAACAGTTGTATTAGGTTCAACAGTGGCTGAAATACAAAAGCTATTATTAAGTTTATAGTTTTAAAACTATATAAGTACTTTTATAATGTTGATAAGTTGCATAATGTGATTTTACTGCTGAACTTATACATATAAAGTGAAATAATTGTTATAACATTATTAATTAGCAACAATAATTTGCAATAAGCAAACTTGTAGTAGGAAAAAAATAATTATATTTATACATAATTATATACCAACCTTGCGCTAGTGCTTCATTTTCTTTTATGGGTTTTCCGGATTCTCGTAGAGATAGGGGACCTGAAACAAGAATTAGAAGACAATTGTTATAAGTGAATTTATGTTGCTGTTGCCTGAAATAAATATGCATTAAATATTTATAAAGATGCAAAAATAATACATGCACACCTAATTAATTTGGCTGAGCATTATATCAGTCACTATGGCAGGTTTTGTCAAATTACAAGTGCAAGATAGTGTAACGAGTCTTTTAAGCCTGTTACATGATACGTATTGTTTGATTTAATTTGTAGGCACCACGGTGGTGTTGCCATATAAGAATTCATTTTTTAGTTGATTTAGAATCGTGAAGTGGTCACACTGGCTTTTTCTTTTTGAGGCTGTCAAGTTGACTTTGACATTTGTCACTTTTCGACCTATAGCTTTTGGACAGAATGGCGTAATTTCAGCGCCGATATAAATCTTGAAGTATTACTTCAGATGGGCGGCATCTAATCCCAATTATGTGGTAGCCGATTGCCCTTGTCAGCATCCTAATTGGATAGCTCATATTTTTTATGGTAAGTGAATTTTTTCGTGATTTCGGTCCGTTCCGCGTTGTCATGGCTATATTGATAGCAGACGCTAATAGTTCCGTTATTTAATTGTTTCAGGATCTTTTAGCTTGATTAAGTACTTATTTGTCTGGATTCATTCATCTACTGATGACCACAGTTTGATATTTTGGAAGAAACGGTGAGTTTAATTGTTTTTGGTCGCAGCCAACTCGGTCGCCAATTGTTTTTACCAACGCTGAATATCAGCTAACGATTATTCATGTTTGTTTTCAGCCACAAGGCGTTTTTTTCTACTACTTAAAATTTTAGACGCTCGCCCCTACCAAAATATATCTTGGACCGCCTTTGGCATCCCAGCGGAAATGCATATCACCAAGAGGAGCGTTAATCTTTTGGTTGTTATCATAATCGACGGAATTTGGTATGGTTTGTGATACATAACGTAGATCATCTATTTGGTAAAGTGCAATAACGACAGGTCTTAAAAGATTGTTTCATTTTAGTTTTAGATATTAATAATAGAAAGGAATTCTCTTGTGTATTTCCACCAGCAGCCTTCGGGTAATAAAATCGCTCTATAATTTTCATGCTCGATTTTTATTGATACCTTCCCGCTTGAAGATTAAAAGTCTCAAGCTCCCGCAGGTAAGTCTATCTTTGGCATAGTTTTGTGTGCACTCCAGGCGCCCGAATTTTTTACCTCAACTTATATTTTTATTTGGAGTACACCACACATTTATAAATAATATCACTCACTCGCACTCATACATAAATATTATTTTTTTATTATTACAATAGACATGCCTAATAATATTAATGAATCTCTTTGAAGTGCTGACACACAGCAGTTAGATAACATTATAAAACATTGTGTACCATGACAATATTATGTTACATTTTGAAGATTTTCTTAGGAAACAACTTCAGACAACAAATGTTATAAAATATTCTAGAATCTTACATAACTGCTGTGTGGGAGCACCTTTATGTGAAGTTTAGATGTACTGACCTTTTGATGTAGACGGTAAATTTTCAACTTCCCTGAATGGTTTTCTATCAGTGCAGATAAATTTTGATATAGATAGTGGTGGTCCTGCAACGATAAGGTAAAGCAACTTTAATAATATCATGTTAATTCTTACGGGCCCCCTGTCATACTGCCGCATGATTGGCTAACTAAGTTGACTGGCGCTGGACAGGGGGCACGTAAGAAATGTTACCATTACAAAAAAAACATATATTTTATGCCCTAGCAATATTGTAAACTTGTGACATATTTATGTGTTGCTTGACATAATAACAAAAACTGTTTCGAGGACATTATTTTAATGGCGAAATTTTTATATTGTTATTTTATTAAAGTTTGAAGTATTCATAACTATTAATTTGGGTAGATTATATTAAATTGCTATTACAATTTGCATAAAACCTTCAGCAAGATTACTTGAATACGGTTTAACAAACCTTTGGGGAAGTAAAGGTTTTGCACAATGGCAACTAAATCAACGTAAATAAAATATTCCCTGACAAAGTTAAAACAATTTCAAAACTGCCTGTTGCGTTTTTTCCTAATTCCTTGATATTCCTTACCTTGATATTTCGTTGTTTATATTTCCCTAAATCGAGTCGAGCTGCTGCTCCTCCGTTTAACAGGGATTAACTCAAGTCAAATATAGACTTGATTTCGAGATTGAGATTCTTAGAGCATTTATAAGTTCAGTGCATCTTCTCATAGATTATACTATATATTTGTATTTTTTTAGGTTTCCTGACGGCGGCTACTTCATTTTCTAAGAAATGAAGGAACATCAGAGAAAATGCTTCAAATGCGAGCGCTCGCCACGTGACGACCCGGGTGTAAAGTTATTCCGATTTACTAAACCTGGAATACGGAATAGCCTTCGGTATGTACAATCTAAATCCGCCCCTAAGACGACCCACTAGGCACTTAAAAGTACCTATTACCTTTCTAATCAATCTCATCAATTCTTTTACAGTTGCGAGTTATGGGCGAAATATTGTTTGCCCAACGACGAGATTTCTACACAACTTTCAATTAAATTGAATTCTGAACACAGAATGCTGTGTGACAAACACTTTAATAGGATGTCATGGAATAGGATGATGAAATAAGGGACCGATTTGCACTTGTAGAGGAACGATGACGTCTGATACAATCGTCTCAGCATAAATTTGAGCGTTGAGGTTGCCTCTGATCCAAATCAACTCAGTTCTTCCGCCGATCCAAATACCCGCCCATACCATGATGGTTCCACCACTATAAGGATGGACTTCCTGGCAGGATTTTAATCGCTGTTGGCGTCCAGGGGTTCTCCAGTGTCGTATACGTCTTGTATCCGGTCTCATACCAAAACGAGACTCATCAGAAAAGCACACGAAACGCCATTGTTCATCTGCCCAATTTCTGTGTTCAAGAGCCCATTGATATCGAATCCTACGATTGTGCATTGCTATAGGTGGTACCCGTAGCGGTCTTCGGGAATGAAGGTTCACTTCATGCAAGCGGTTTCTGACTGTTTGGTCGCTAATTAAGTTCCCTGAAGAGTGATGAAGCCTCACGGCTAACATCATGGCGGTTATTATTGGAGCTCTTCGAGTTAAGATTTGAATGTATCGGTCTTGTCTCCGTGTGGTGCAGCGATACCGTCCTCCATGGCGCTCAGCCACGGTACCAGTGCTTCGGTAACGTGTCCAAAGTCGACTGATAACACTCTGACTTGTATTCAGAGCTAAAGCCACAGTACGTTGCCGGGAACCAGCTTCTATCATTCCCACGGCTCTGAGCATTTCTTCCCTGCTTAAATGACGGCGCCGCTCCATAATTACGTTGGTTTTAATCAGTAGTAGGGAAACAGTAGCACTAATAATGTCTTCAATGCGTTGTATGTTTTTATAGGGAAAATATTAACAGCTGATTTTCATCTTTTACTCGAATTTGATTCACAGTTCCTGATTCAAATTATGAAATGCACCAAAAAGGATCCATATAAATTTATAAAATCATAAATTTATTACAAAGCCACATCTCAATCTCAAGAAATCCGCATAAAAATGCTTGATCCCTAGACACTTTTGATGTGTGTATTATTATATGCATCTGTCTGTAACATGGATAGAGCCACTTCACAGAACCTTTGAAATTTAGGATCACTTAATTCCATCAATGTGTGATCTACCGCATCTACTAAAATGTTTTAGAAATTTGATCATGAAGTTATACACTTTGTGATCAAACTGGCAAAGGTATGAATAACAGTTTAATTAAATAAAAATTTATTGTTTCAAAAGTTCTGCATTGTATATTAATTATATTTTCATTTACTTACAGGCATTGCTAAATGTTTGCATATCAAGAATTTTTATGAGCTGGATAATGTAAACCCAACTTCGTGTTTGCTCCTACTTTGCGGCAAGAACACTTAAACCCGAATATAATAATACTAATAATAATAATAATACTCAAGTTTTAAGTCACTCTGTTGCAGCTGGAATGTATTGTAAAATATATACAGGTAATCTAATCACTAATCTACATTAATATTGTATCACAACATCAAATGTAACTAACATGAATAAATAAAACACATCTTAACTGCCTCAATTATTCATCAAAATCGCAATTATGACCAAGATAACAAATTTTAATAATAATCTTTCAGGTGAACTAACAACGGAAGCTGCTGTCACAGCTACTCTCTTGTGGCAAACATGGATAACATTTTTGATTGCCTTAACAGCAACAATCCAGACTAGAGAAAAGGGAAACAACATTCAACAAACCTTACTGGAAAAACAGCACACCAGAAATTATTTAAGGAAATGAAATTGTTTTCCAATCATTGTAGTTAGTTGGATGTCGCTCTAAACCACCAGCTATTGAGGGTTGGGTGTGGATGATATATGCAGTAGTTTTTTTTTTTAAAGTTAACTGAACTATATCCCAGGCCTAGCCACGCGAAGATTGCAGCAAGACCCACTAGTTTTTTTTATTTTTTAAACTCATAATATGTTATATCTCGAAACAATAAAACAGCACATTTTATTCAGTACATTACTCTTTTATAGAAAATTAATATTTTAAAGCATGTTTGATTTTTCAATTTACAAATATAGAATGTGCTGTTTTATTGGAAAATTATCCTGACAATCAATCACCCTTGAGGTCAGTAAATGTAATAATATACATAAGTTTTACTGTACTTTTCGTTGCAAATTGTAGTTGTAAGCACTGTTGCAATATTAAATTGGTGATTGGTGGTGGTATTCTATTCTATAAAATACATGGTGAACTTGTTGTAAAAAGTAGAAATCAGTAAGTACTAATAAGGCTATCGTGCCAGACCCTGTCGAAGGCCTTCGAGATATCAAGAGAAACGGCAAGTGCTTCTCCGTGCTTCTCGATGGCCTCACTCCAGATGTGAATGGCATACGCTAGAAGATCCCCAGTTGATCGGTTTTTACGAAAGCCGTATTGACGGTCACTGAGGATGTCGTTGACTTCTAGGTATGCCAGGAGTTTGCTGTTCAGTACACGCTCCATGCTCTTGCAGAGTATGGACGTGACTGAGATGGGCCTGTAGTTGGCCGGGTCAGCGCGACTGCCCTTTTTGGGCACGGGCTGCACGTTAGCCTGCTTCCAAGCTTTCGGCACTTTACCAGTCTCAAACGAGAGGCGAAACAGGCGTGTCAAGATCGGAGACAGCTCAGGCGCACACGTTCTAAGAACAATTGCTGGTATGCCGTCGGGGCCACTAGCTTTGTTCACGTCTAGATTACGCAGCACCCTACGGACTTCCTTCTGATGGATGCGAATGTCCGACATGATCGTCTCGCATCCAGCAGTAGAGGCCGGGGGGCTTGCGTCACCACTATCGAGATGCGAAGATTCCGCAAAAAGAGTGGCAAATAAATTTGCCTTCTCCTCAGCGGAGTGGGCCAGTGACCCGTCGGGTTTAAGCAGTGGAGGAAGTGAGGGACGACAGAAGTTCGATTCAACCGACTTAGCCAGGGACCAAAACGCTTTACTACCCGAAGGGTACGAAGCAAGTTTGTTCCCAATCCGGCTAATGTGGTTGAACCGAGCCTTCTGCAACACCTTCTTGCAGGACTTGGCAGCCTTGTTGAAGGCTCTCTTCTTCTGACCTACGTCATTTGCCTTGCAGATTCGAGCATCGGCCCAGGCCAGGTACGCCGCATGTTTAAGCGCTTCAGCACAATTACACTCGGCGCCAAACCAAGGCCGAGCTTCGCTGGACATTGTTAGGTCAGAGAATGGAATATAGTACTCTATTCCCTGCCGCAAAACATCCGTGACAGCCTCTGCGCACATCGAAGGATCAGCTGAAGAAAAGCAAGAAGACTGCCAAGGATAGCATGCGAAAAAAGAACGCATCCCATCCCAATCTGCTGACTTGTATCGCCAAACCCGCCGAGTGCCTTTAAGGCTGGGATCGGGCGGGGAGTAGACTGAAACAGATTTCACCAGACAGTGGTCAGAACTACCTAACGGTGAAGATATCGTGACCGAGTAGCGGTCTGGATCAGTAGTCAGCAGAAGGTCTAAGCAATTGGCTGTGTGCGATTCAACATCCGGTACCCTCGTTGCTCCTTGGACCAGCTGGGTGAGATTTAACGCAAGCGCTAGCTTGTGCGTCTCTCGGCCAGCATGGTCTGTGCACTGGTATGGGAAAAGCCACTCCTGGTGGTGGGCATTAAAATCCCCCAGTAACACAAACTGAGCAGAGGGGTACCGCCGCTGAGCCGCATCCGCCGCCTCACTAAGGTACTGTGTAAGCCTGGTTGTCTCCATATCACCGCTATGCGAGCGGTAGACACTGGCATAAATAATTTTATCTATGCCAGTGTCTACCAGAGCCCAAAGTACAGAGAAATTGGAGTCCTCAAGGTTGCGGAGACGCCGATAACAGATGTCGTCTCGGGCGTACATGCATACACCCGCGCGTGGTTTGAACTTGTGCTCCAGGGTATACCCTGGGTATAGAAGGTACGACACGTCTGACGGACATCTGATCTGCGTCTCCGACAGAAACAAGAGAGCTGGTTTTTCAGTCTCGAGGTGGTGTTGGACTGCGACGAGATTGGAGTGCAGACCTCTGATGTTGCTGAGGTGCACTTTAAGTGAGAGGGAGTGCAGCCGCTGTTTAACCTTACTCTTTTTGTTCCTTGTCATGTTGGGAGTGATTGAAGGAGAGGAGAAGGAAGTAAAATGAGGCTCCACGCTGCTAACCTTCAGGCACGCACTGGGTGAATGGTATCGATTGGGGGACTAGTCTGGAGACTGCGGGGACGCCCGAGCCCCCCCGGAAATGTCCATCGGGCCCTCTCATCTGGTCGCCAACCAGCACGATGGTGCATTCCGGCATTTTTCGACAGTTGGTAGGGCAGCCTTTCATGTGTGGCTAGCACACTACTTGGGCCCCCAACTACCTGCGGTCGGCCAGCGGTGCACCGTGCCTCGGATCCCGCTACCCTCCGCGACTAGTCTCCCGATACATCCGTACCAGTGCGAGCCAGATTGGTCTGCCTGCAGTGGAGCAACTATTTCGACCCAACTCCTCAGTAGGCTACACCGGGCATCGTACCGGAACACGGCTAGGCCGTTTGGCGGTACGTCTTTGCCCGGTGGGTGGTCGCAAGCCTGCGGTCGAAACCTACCACCAGTTATGTCACCTGATTAGCACCACCCGGGGACCACGTGTAGGGATTCGCTAAAGGGTACCTTTCCTACGGACGCGGGTGACTCGGCCCCCAAAACCTCAGTAACACTGAAAAGCCTCGTCAATCACACACTTAGAGGTTGAACACATCACTGTCTTTCTGTTACTCATTTGGGTATTTTTTATTACAGCAGTGTCCAGTTATAATGACAGTGAAATATCAAAAACAAAACATATATGTCATTCACAGTGGAAGTCCATCTTCTTATAGAATAAACAATTAAACATTTAAGTATGTTAGGTATATAATTAGTAGAGAAAATCTAGTCTTAGAAAAATAGATCATAATACATGGCCTGTCAATATAAGCAGATAAATAAAATATTTAACTATAATTTTCATTTGCTAACAGGGTAGGAAAACATCTTGAAGAAATCTGGGAACCCCGTGGGTGACAAAGGTTTTCACACTCTTACAAAGTAGTATGACTTGTGTATAATTTTTTTCCACTTGGATTTACTTATTATGAACTTTGAGGGAGTTGAAAGTGGTGCAAAATCAATACTTCGTTGCTAAAGAAGTATTGATTTTGCACAAAAAAAAAAAATTAATTATAATTAAAATTTAAAAAAAAATATAAATTAGAATTGTAAAAATATTCAGGTCATTTTATATGTCTACACATATAAAATGACCTGAATATTTTTACTCACCTCCCTTGGATAAGTCCATAACCTTATAATATTAAGAAAGTCTTCGTTTTCGTTTAAAAGACGATGACGTGGTCTCGTCAACCGAAGTTCGCAGTTAACACACCGAACGTTAGAACGAGACATGTTTATATAAACAAGAGTCCTGTCTCAAAAAAAGTGTTCACTATCACATGTTACAACAGCCTGCTCACAGCGTGCCACCCTAGCCAGCCAATGACAGCTAACCATAACCATGCCACTCTAGCAAACCATAGCCATGCCACTCTAGCATACCATAGCCATGCCACTCTAGCATACCATAGCCATGCCACTCTAGCCAGCCAATGACGGGCAACGACTCGCGAGCCAATCACAGTCAAGCGAAGACACCGCCATAACCACCGGATGCCTCCGGTGGGGATATCAGTCTATATAATGCCCTGTAAGCTCAGTTTCGAGGTCTTGTCGCGCTCGATTGTGAAACCTGTAAGTCGAGACTCTGTCCGAATAAAATAATGAATCAGTTCCTGTCTATTTTTTACCACTGTCGTTACAGTCAGAAGTGGTATCGAATAAAAAAAAAACATACGATAAAACGACGCTCTGCTACTTAAAAGTCAACGGTCACCTACTGTGGAGGACGAGGTCTGAAAATTCAAACGAAGAACGTTGATGCACACCGCCTGCAAGGAAAATATTGTCTCCCATCCCTGTATCAGAGGGCACAAATTGAAAAAGCAGGCCACAATCTGGATGGAACACGAAGCGCCTACCCTCAGTATCGCATTGGTCATTCCATAATTTGACCTTGAAAACGAAGACTGCGGCCAGTAACCACCTGTGAGACACTTTGAGTTACAAGAAGTATCCATCTCTCTGCCAGCAACGGTTCTACGGTAAATTAAGACTACCTAAAGGTTGTCAACAGCAACCAAGGACATGGAAGGAAGGAACCGTCCTACTTCACGCTGAGAGCTGCCAGGAACCATGCATAAATAACAAGGTCAGTAAACATGCCAATATTTGCCAAATTAGCCAAATGCCATTAGCCAAATATATAAGCCAAATGTGTTTTACCATGGAGTGCCCCATGAGTTGATAATTATGCGAATCGTAGACAAAATAATTTGGTAAGCCCGTTAAGTAAATATAATCATAGTCACTTAATCAGTATATTATCCCGGTACAAAAAAATGTTTTACGAGTAGGTACTAGTTGTATACTAAAGAGTTAAGAACTTAAAATGTACGTATTTAGTTCAAGTGCGCATTAGATTATCCAACAATAACAATTACAAAGTAAATCATGTAGATCAGATACTTATAAATAGCTACAATAATTTTATTAAACTATTATCAGAGATATAGATAGCATTCCTTGGCGATCTCTTGCTACCGCCAGCCGATATTCAAACAGTTTAAGACTTATTGGATAAAGTTCTTGACAAATTGAAAACGAGGAACTTAAAATTAAATATGAGGAACTGCTAATTTTTACATATTTCTTAATTAGGGTATAAAACATCATGACGCGATGGCATTCAACCAGGTGAATTTAAGTTGATCGTCTTAATTTCTCATCCCGAGTACTTAATGTAATCGAAGTGCGTCAGTTTATTCTATCTAGTTCTATCTAGTTACTAAAGAAAGTCCATTCATAACTTAGCAATAATAGCTCACCCGTTTATCAAACTTACAAAAAAAAAAAAGTAAGTACGATGTGGGTATGAGGCAAGTCACATAAATCTTGTTATGGAAAAAAAAAATGTTATAGGTCGGTATTAGTGATTATGTAGGTACGATCCTAGTTTTCCAACAGAAATTCACACGTATTGCAGGTATTGCACGTATCTTTTATATAGTAGATTGACGGTAGTTTGCGCCCTGTCTTTTAGTTTAGTCGCGTTACAAGTCAGATGGAGTGTTTATCATGATTTTGGGCTTGAATCCCTTGCGGTGATAAAATTGTTGCTAAGATTTCGTATTAACACGTGTTATGTAAAAATGTCCATGTAATTCGGACTGTACTGCAGTACGCGATACAATGACTAATCATGATCTTATGCCATGTATTGCCCGATATTAGTTTTCACTATGGTGACCGATGAGCCAAAGCCCAAGCAAGCTAAAACGAAAAGCCAAAGTCAAAGTCTATGCCTATCTTAGGTAAGTAGATCGTTCGATAGATGCCGTTTATTGTGTACCATTTAGACGTGAACGATTTGTTCAGTACTGTGCAATGACAAGATGAAAAGCCGAAAAGTAGTATTGTTTTACTGCGATGTGGATGTACAGATACCTATAGTGAGTAATTGTGTAATCGTTGATGGTAGGCTATAACGTAAACAAACCTTTACGGTACCAGATTAGTTGTGTGAGTTGTGTCAAACTTCGCGCGATGGAAAATATTACAAAATGCATCATGACAATAACAAGGAGTAAAACGAAGTTCTGAATTTTATAAATATCAACAAAATTTCTGATTTCCAAAAATAACCCGATTTATAAGTAAATATTATTATGTGACGTCATGTTTACATTGTGCGTACTGTAAAGGGGATAATGTAGGAAAGAGGGTTAACGACATCCAATTCTAAATCTAACTTAGCTCTGATAATACATGACAGTAGCAAGCTAAATTTTAATTTTAAAATGGTGATAAAACTGATGTCCTGAAACGAGGCTGCGCCTGTGGGTATCTTGGGGGCCAGAGTTGCATTAACTTAACATTAGTACTTAATAGCTTTAAACACATAAAATTATATTGGAAGAATAGAAAAACGTATTCGTGTGTAGTGTGTTAGTGTGTATAAGTAATGAAGTTTTGCCACCGACACGCTAAGAATTATATATGAGTGAGTGCATGTGTGTGTGCGTGCGTTTAATGGTATGATGTAATTAACTTAAATTGGTTCTTCCGTTTCTTCATCCGTTAGTTTGGCAAAACAGTTTATTTATCTTTTCTTACATGAAAAGTGTTTCATGTTTTTAATATCGCAGATATTAAGGAGTTCTTATAATACTGTTAATATTACAACCGGGTACCTATCTTTATGTCTTACGATTTATCCCAGATCGGGTTTCTAAACCAGTGCAATCTAGGCGCGGTAGGGTTATCTCAGATTAGAATGTTAGAATATTATCAAAATATAATATGAAATACGATATAGCTCCACTTATATATTTTGTGTTAATGAGAATAACAGCTTTGATTTAGATTGATTCTCTATGGACTTGTCTGTGGTTTGTTAAAGAAAAATAAAAATAACGTTCAGTCTTGTCGCTACAGCTATCGTGTTTTAATAGGTTATGGGCCCAGTCCCGTTTTATTCAAATCATTACAAAAGATTATCAAGTTTTTTTTTCGTTAAAGATGTCGTCTGGATATATTGTTAATGTTCCGAAATTGAAAGGGCGAGAAAACTACGATGATTGGGCGTTCGCGGTGAAAAACTTTATGGTGCTAGAAGGCATTGATTTGGACAATATTTCATCGGATTTAAGTGACAGTGAGCAAGCAAAAGCCAAAGCCAAGCTAGTTATGACCATCGAACCAGCATTATTCGTACATATCAAAACTGAGACAACGGTTGACGCGTTGTGGAAGAAATTGAAGAAACTTTTTGATGACACCGGATTTACTAGAAGAATCAGTTTACTTCGGAAATTAATTACCATCCGTTTAGAAACCAGTGAATCAATGACTAGTTACGTGTCTCAAATAGTAGAAACAGCGCAGAGATTGAAGGGAACGGGCTTTGAAATTAGTGAAGAATGGATTGCATCATTACTTTTAGCCGGTCTACCCGAAAAGTTCGAGCCAATGATCATGGCGATTGAACACTCTGGTTTAGCGGTAAACGCTGACGTCATAAAAACGAAACTTCTAGATATGTCCTCTGATGTTGGCAGCAGTGGACAAGAAACAGCGTTTTGGATAAGTCGTCGAACAAAAGCTGGCAACACTAAGCACTCCAAGCAAAGACAAACGTCAAAATCAAATCAGAATACGAATACGTCAACGTCATCGGAAAGTAAACAAATAAAATGTTATAGATGCAAAAAAATCGGACATTATAAAAACCAATGTCCTGAATTAAAGGTTAAAGAAGCAGGTGCCTTCAGTGTGGCCTTTCTTCACGGAGAATTCAGTACAGAAGATTGGTATATCGACTCTGGTGCAAGTGCCCATATGACGGCGAACAAGGAAAGTTTATCGAAAATACGAAAACACACGATACGTGAAATAGTTGTGGCGAATAAAACATCTATGCCAGTTATGTGTGCCGGCGATACACAAATAACAACATGTGTAAATAAACATCAGTTTGACATTCCTGTAAGAAATGTATTGTGCATACCTAACCTCACGACTAATCTGTTGTCTGTTAGCCAGCTAATAGCTAATGGAAATACAGTGTCGTTTGAGAAGAATTGTTGCAATATCCGTAATAGACACAATAAACTTATTGGAGTAGCAAGTTTAAATAATGGAGTGTACAAACTAAATACAGTAAAGTCAGAGGGATTCGCAGCTTCGGCAGTACACACATCAGATGCAAGACTGTGGCATAGGCGACTTGGCCATATCAATAGTGTTGACTTAAAAAAAATGAAGAATGGTGCAGTGGAGGGTGTATCCTATAAAGATAAAGCAAACATCCAGAAATCCAACTGCGAAGTATGTTGCGAAGGAAAGCAGACTCGCTTACCTTTTCCATCAGGTAATCAAAGAAGTGAAACACTGTTAGAGATTGTTCACTCAGATTTGTGTGGGCCTATGGAGATCAAATCTATTGGTCAGGCAAAATACTTTCTTCTTTTCGTGGATGAAGCCAGTCGAATGTCAAGTGTATATTTCTTGAAAGAGAAGAATCAAGCATTGCAGTACTTTAAGGAGTATAAAAGGTTGGTCGAAAATCAAACTGGAAACAAAATCAAAGTACTGAGAACAGATAATGGAGGTGAATTTTGTTCTAAGGAGATGGAGAATTATCTGAAGTCTGAAGGGATAGTTCATCAAAAGACTAATCCCTACACCCCGGAACAAAATGGCCTTTCTGAGCGCCTCAACAGAACACTGGTTGAACGTGCTAAATGCTTACTCTTTGAGGCTAAATTAGGCAAACAGTTTTGGGCAGAAGCTATAAATACAGCAGCGTATCTAAGAAATAGGTCGCCCGCCTCAGGACTAGGAAATATGACACCGTTTGAAAAGTGGACAGGCAGAAAGCCTGACCTGAGCCAAATTAGAGTGTTTGGTAGTTCAGTCATGGTGCATGTGCCCAAGGAAAAAAGACAAAAGTGGGATAAAAAGGCAGTCAAATATATCTTAGTTGGTTATCCAGATAACATTAAAGGATACAGATTATACAACTTAGAAACAAGGCAAATTACTATGAGCAGAGATGTGACTATTCTGGAAAAAGAAGACATCTCAGATAATACTCAGATAGTAGTGCAGGAAATGACTGATGCACAGGAAGATTCACCATCAGTGGAGGAAGAATCAATAGATGACAGGACACTTTTAGACCCGAACGACCATACCTATGTTCCTGACACCTCTAATTCGAGCTCAACGTCAGAAGACTCATACCATACCCTATGTGATGAAGATGATGAATCAAGGGCAGTTGAAGTTCCTGAATTACCAAGTAAACGCTTAAGAAAACCAGTAGAGAGGTATGGAGTTTCAAATCTCAGCATTACTGACAAGCAGAAGTCTTGGGATAATGAAATAACATATGAGGAGGCGATAAAGGGGCCCGATAAAGAGATGTGGGAACAGGCCATGGAGCAGGAGCTCCAGGCATTTGAAGAAAACCAGGCTTGAGAACCAGTTGATGAAAGGGAAGCAGACAGAGTGGTTCAGTGCAAGTGGGTTTTTAAAAAGAAATTAGAAAGTGATAACAAAGTAAGATACAGGGCTCGTTTAGTGGCAAAGGGTTTTACCCAGAAAGAGGGAGTGGACTTTAACGAAACATATTCTCCTGTTCTAAGATACTCTACTTTGAGATTGTTGTTTGCATTAAGTGTTAAATTGAATTTTAAAGTCACCCATCTCGATGTAACAACTGCGTTTCTAAATGGTTGTCTCAATGAAAATGTTTATATGCAGGTTCCACCTAACTTAAATTGTAAAAGCAATACTGTTCTTAAATTGAAACGTGCTATTTATGGATTAAAGCAATCAGCCAGAGCCTGGAACCAAAGACTTAATGATTGTTTACTAGCATTAGGATATGTAAAGTCAAAATTAGAACCATGCTTGTACAGTAAAAGGGAAAATAAGGATCAAATTTTTGTCACAGTGTTTGTTGATGATTTTTTTATTTTCTCAAATAGTAGTGCTATGACAGATAGATTAAAGAAAGATTTAATGTCAAATTTCAAGTTAAAAGATCTAGGGCAAGTAAGAAACTGTTTGGGCATGAGGGTTAGGACATATACAGACGGTAGTATATCATTGGATCAGGAACAGTTTGTTAATGATATTTTAATGAAATTCAACATGTCAGATTGCAATGGTATTGATACACCAATAGAAAGTAACTTAAAATTGGATAAGTCTAATAATGTTGAGAAACAGTTCCCTTATCAGCAGCTCTTGGGAAGTCTGATGTATTTGTCAGTTTTAACACGCCCAGATATCAGTTTTAGTATCAGTTATTTAAGCCAATTCAATAATTGTTTTACAGCAGTCCATTGGAGACATGCAAAGCGTGTATTAAAATACTTAAAGAAAACCAAGTCTTATGGATTGATGTATACCAAAGATGATAATAATTTGATAGGCTTTGTAGATGCTGACTGGGGCTCTAATAATATTGATAGGAAATCCTATACAGGTTTCTGTTTTGTATTGTCAGGAGCTGTAGTATCATATGAGTGTAAAAAACAGCAAACAGTAGCATTGTCAAGCACAGAAAGTGAGTATATGGCAATATCGGAGGCCTGTAAGGAAGCAATCTACTTAAGAAATTTGTTGTCAGAAATTATTAGCTGTAATTATACTATAATTCTGTACAATGATAATCAGGGTGCTCAGAAATTGACAGAGAATCCTTTGTTCCACAGGAGAACAAAACATATTGACATCCGTCATCATTTTGTGAGAGAGACTGTTGCCAATAATATTGTCAAAATTGTATATCTGTCAACTTCTGAAATGCCAGCTGATCTTTTAACAAAAGGTTTAACTAGTAACAAGCACAATATTTTTGTTAAAAATTTAGGTCTTAAAAGCATTGCTTAGTTATGTAATTTTGTTAAGAGTCAAGTGTTAATGTTAAAGAGGTTTTATTTAGTTTGTTTACTTTGTTGGTATTATTTTGATAAGTGGAGGTGTTAGAATATTATCAAAATATAATATGAAATACGATATAGCTCCACTTATATATTTTGTGTTAATGAGAATAACAGCTTTGATTTAGATTGATTCTCTATGGACTTGTCTGTGGTTTGTTAAAGAAAAATAAAAATAACGTTCAGTCTTGTCGCTACAGCTATCGTGTTTTAATAGCTGGAATGAAATGGGACGTAACTTAGATACAAGGTGAAAAATGATAATTCAAATTCAAACTCTTTAATTCAGACAAGTGTCCATAGTGTTAGTAACAACAAAATAACTTAACGACTAGGGTTAGTAAACTAAGTAACAAGGCAAAAAAAAAAAAAAAAAGGAAAGGAAGTATGTTAATAGTGTGATTTACTAAAAAAAACTATGATTATGTACTTTGGCGCCAGGCGATGACTACTGGCGGCTTAAATGCTTAAATGCTTTTAACATCACGCATGTAATACCCAATGGGTTAGGCAGAGGTATACTCATGAGTACACACACATTTCGCTAGTAAATTGAAATGAATTAAAAAGTGCTTATTCATGGTTACATCCGTGTTACAAGGTATATTACTTCTGCCATACTGTAAAACAGTTATATTTAATTTAAATGTAACAACTTGTTAGTACGTTTCCATCAATAACAACGACACTTTTACCTACAAAATAAACACATTTATTGAACACAAAAGTTGACTATAACGTAATGCTATAACATTTAAGTTGCGTTAAAACACTTCAATTAATAGCGGTGAAGCCGCAAACATAAGGTAGTATGGCATAAATATATACTTATACAACAATAAATAATCATAAATGGAATCTACACATCTCTTGTAATGAGGTTTTTACATAGGTGTTAAAAACAAACTTCCCTAATTTATTTTTAAAAGACATTTTCGTGGTACAGCTATTTTCTAAATCGTAAGGTATGTCGTTAAAAAATTTTGGTACTAAGCATTTCCTACATCTTTGTCCATAATAATTAGTACAAGTGGGTACCTATTACAAATTTTCTTATGCATTTATTCCTTTTCCTTCAGCTTAAAGTTCCATGCTATAGGGGGCTAGCCAGGTTAACTCTTGTTTGTTAGAAGATTGGTTTTCTGGCCCATATTAAATGATATTGAGGAGTTAGGTAATGATTGACATAAACTAAGAAGTGTGAAAGGTCATATTATATGATACAACGGGTTTATAGGTTTAGTATCCGCTGTAACATATCGTAGCAGTGCTTTTGTCTGATAGCACCAGTAGTGTGAACGAACAATTGAAAACCGAAGATTTCATAAATCTCCTGAGAGGTCTATAGCCCCATTTTAACTTGGTTTTTCTGAGCTGACTTGTAATCACTGTTTTCTTGTTTCCATTGCGGGAGCAATTGTTCCAGGACGGCCGAATGTTACAACAGCCTGCTCACAGCGTGCCACCCTAGCCAGCCAATGACAGCTAACCATAACCATGCCACTCTAGCAAACCATAGCCATGCCACTCTAGCATACCATAGCCATGCCACTCTAGCATACCATAGCCATGCCACTCTAGCCAGCCAATGACGGGCAACGACTCGCGAGCCAATCACAGTCAAGCGAAGACACCGCCATAACCACCGGATGCCTCCGGTGGGGATATCAGTCTATATAATGCCCTGTAAGCTCAGTTTCGAGGTCTTGTCGCGCTCGATTGTGAAACCTGTAAGTCGAGACTCTGTCCGAATAAAATAATGAATCAGTTCCTGTCTATTTTTTACCACTGTCGTTACACACATGTACTCAACACGCAGGAACTCGAAAGCTCAACTGAACGCGGAATAAACAATACAAGTAAACACTAATGAGTTGGAAAGTAAACAAATAACAGACGGCAAACAGATCGCAAGGATACGTAGGACGTCTGTGACAGATCACAGGATGGCACCAGGGGGGGGACACTGCCATACATAATGTAGGCGTCCAAATTTTCACAAAGAAACTAGCGCCATCTTTGATTTTATCCGCGTAAACTTGAGTAATTTAGTACGTAAAAGTTACATAGATGACACCAGTGTGCTTAATATACCTTTTTGATTTTAATGAAAATACATTCAAAATAATTAATTTCTATTGTAAACAGGAATATACATTTATTTATTTATTTTTCAAGTATTTTGCAATTGCATATTCTTTTTTTTAGGTTTGGCAACATTTACATGCAAATTGTTTAAAAATGGTAACTACTTTCGGCGTGTACGCGTGTTTGTAGATCTCTTCCATTTTTTTGTGTTATTTGTGGTTTTTCGGTTCTGTTATAGCTCCAGAAAGTGCGGTTGAGTTGAGTGTAGTCCTCCTCCCGTCTTCCTATTCAGTTTTTCATCCGGAAACCTCATTAACTTTAGTGCTGAGTTTTGCGAAATAGACGCTTTCAGACCTTTTGTTTTATAGTTTACTGTTAAAATGCCAAGACGTTGTTGTTTAGGATGTACACCCACTAGTAAGTACATTACTTGCTTTAAAACAAATTCACATAGATTTATAAAACTTCTAAAGAAACTTAAGTACCCAATCTCATAGAACTGTGCAGTAAGTACCTACATAGATAGATAGGCCTACCCTCATTCACCCAGTTTCATAGTTTTACTGTATCCCAGTTGGACTCTGCTAGTCTCTGAGACCTATAACACAGAGTCTTCCATAGAAACTGATGGGTAAAATTGTAAACAAGATGGGTTTTGGTTCAATAATTTATGTTTTAAAGTTTTCTTAAACCAGTTAAAAATCATAATAAATATAAAATCATGAAATGAGTAAATCTTTTCTTTTACTTAACAAATGAAAATGTAATAAATATATAGTTGATAACAATTTAAACATTTTTTTACAGGAGGTGTACTTCATGTATTTCCAAATCAAGACAAGTTTCCCGAGCAGTTCAAAGCTTGGGTTCGAGTTGTCAGTGGCCAAAATGAATGTAATTTTAATTACAAAACAATGAGAATTTGTGACAGACATTTCAGTGAAAAAGATCGGAATCGCTGTAACCGTTTGAATAGACTAGCAGTTCCATCACTGTTTTTGACTGGTATGTAAATTTTCATGTTGAATAGTATTTAAACAATGAAGTAGGCAATTTAAAATCTGTTATTAATAAAAATGATTTGTTTTTCAGAACAAGCAAGTAATCCTTGTGACTTGTCAAACCCCACATCAGAACAGACTGTCAATCAACCTGAAGTATCTGACAATTATTATCAGTCATCATCGGGTATGTTTGATAATTTATTATTTTTAAAATAAAGTATGACTATGTAAGCATTTAAAAAAGTTGAATAATCCTAGAAAAAGCCTTTAAACCCATAAATAGATCCTAAGTAATAGGGATAGGAAGTAATTTACCATTATGTTTCCAGGTAAAATTGTTGAAAAACCAATGGAGGAAAGCTCCTTGGATATTCCTGAAGCAGACATCCAACAGTCTACATCGGGTAAGTTACAGAAAGAATTCACACTTTCATTTGCCATTAAAAATTACCATCTAAGAGTTGACATGTGACATCTACCAACCTACACTGGGCTCGCAGTGGATTTACAGCCCAATTCGTCTCACATAGAGGAGACCTGTGTCCCAGAAAAACAGTATTTTCCAATTATATTATTAATATAAAATATGGTTATTTAGACAATGCAAATATAAATCAATTATTAAACCTAAAACATACATGACATAATTGAAATCATCACAAAAATCAGTTTTTGTGAAAAGTAACATTGCTAGTTCTAATATTCCTAAAGGAGTCGAATTAAATAACAGTTTTTAGGGTTCCGAACCTCCATATGGGAAAATGGAATCCTTAAAGAATCACTTAGTTGTCTGTCTGTCACAGTTGATTTATTCCGAATCCGAACGACTGATTCAGTTGAACTTGATTCAGTTAAAATTCATGCCTAATTTTTACCTAATTTTTCAGGTGCATCTCAAGAATTGCCTCACAATCCACTACTGGAGCATAATTATTACAAATCGTTGGGGACAACTTATATTGCAAAAAGTGAGTATTTGCTACTTAGCAATTCTGAAAATAACTATAAAATAAACCAAGCTTATATAATCCTATTGTAGGCATTTAAGAATTTACCTCGTAGGGCAAAATGTTCAATGTATTGAACAAAGTACCTAACAAGCAGCTTTCCGGTCCAAACCAAAAAACCAAAATCTTCTAAATGCCCAATACATGTGCATATAAATGAACACGAGGTATAAACTTAAAACTGACTATAATATATTTCTCTCTTACCTACAGTACCCAGAAAAACATTTAATAAATCTTGGTTGACTTTGACAAAAAAAAAACTTGATTAAGCTTGGGCCGGAACTATGCAACATTGTTCATTGTATTGTGTATTTGACGTAACTCATTTGGCTAAATTTAGCTTAGGCCTTACGATGTAATGTAAATGGGATTGTTCTTATTTGCTTTTTTTGCTATTTAAATTTTATAATTAAAAAGAAAATTAAATGAATATTTCCAATATTTCACTTGTAATACCATTAATTTTCACGTTATTCATATAACAATGATGATTGCTACGATTATTGTTTTTTTTCAGGTAAGAATAAGGTTGCTTCAGAGAATTCTAAGAAATGTATAATGTACCAAAGGAATATAAAAAACTTAAGAAGACAGATGTGTCGTCTTAGGAAGCGGGGAATAGGTCTAAAGTCGCGACTGGAAAATGCCGAAAAACTATTCAAGAAATCGTATTTTCAAAAAGTTATCAAGGATATGACACCTGCTGCAAAAATTTTCACCAACATGCAGTATTTCCAAGTAAGAAAAAAACCAACCGGACGGCGTTTTTCTATTGAAGAGAAGGTTCTTTCACTTTCACTGTATAAAAAGGAGTCCGAAATGTTACGGCTTAATGTCGAAATATTTTGTACTACCTTCGACAAAATCTTTAAAGCGATTGTTAGCTCAAATTAAATTAAGCCCTGGCATTAATAGAATAATACAGGGTGGCCGGAACATTGACGTCCAAAAATAAAATTTCGGTCCCTCGTATCGTGGGGTATTCGAATCACCCCCATGTATGTTCCGCGACTTTTCATAGTTTTCGAGTTATGAATTTTTTTCTGAATGTTTGAAAATTTTCGACCTGACCAACCTAAAAAAATTCTAAAAAAAAAAGTAGAGGGTTTTATCGAGTTTCTTTTTTTGCAACTGAATTTTCATAAGTAGTACTTTTATGCATAAAATAATCAGCTTCGTAACTGTGATGAAAGTTATGAAAATGTTGATCTAAAGTGAAAAATTTACGTTGGGTAAATTATGACTTAAATTTTCAACTTCAAATTAAAAATCTAAACAGGTGACTTCATGGTTCTCAAGTAGGCTTCAAGAATGCGCCAGACTCTCAGCTTTCATAATCATTAAAAAACGTAGGACTTAATGGGGCTAACTTTGGCCTTAATCGGCCTTCAAAGACTGCGAGGTGGAAAATTCTTAAAATTAGCTATCTGATTAATAATTTTTTTTTTTCCATTTTCTCGCTCCTAAGGTTATTTAAATTTGCTAACCAAAAATGACTGCAGGAAAGCTAAGATTTAAACACGGAGATTTTTTTAAATGTTAGTTTAATGAATTTTGCGCGATCCGTTCTTGTGGACTATGGGTTGTAAACGAGGGTGCAACTCTTTTACCTGCAATAACAATGGACCGAGAGGAAAAGAGACCGAATTATTGCTATCTCTCTCACGCAAGGCGCGCAACAAGCCAACGCGAAACAAGTACCTCAGTCGTACTCACATTGTGTTTACTGCTATACGCGTGTCGCCATTTTGTCTTTACCACACTCGCTTTGCCCACGGACTCCGCTGCCTACTTGTTTGACTACTTTGCTCGTTTATTGGACTGTGTTTTGCATTCTGATTTGGACTTTTTTTACGTGGAAGTGTAAAAAATGAGTTACACGTTAAGTGAATATGCAGAAATGCATTATTTTTATGGAGTTGCACAAGGAAACGGCCATGAAGCAGCGCGACTGTATCGCGAACAACTTCAACGTCGTGGTGGGCCGCAACCTGAGCGATATCCCGACCATCGTGTTTTTATTAACACGCACAACACTTTGATGGCAGGCCGCATTCCTGGTCGACGCGGCAGTCATGAAGGAATCCCTAGAGCTAACCCGGATCGCAGAGAAATGGTGCTGGAAGAAGTTCAGCGAAATCCGTCTACGAGTACGAGAAGTATGGCTCGTGCTCTGAACATCCCAAGGACTTCTATCCAAGACATTCTTCACGATGAAGAATACCACGCGTTCCACATCCGACGAGTCCAAGCTTTACTGCCTACAGATCACCAATTGCGCGTTGATTTTTGCCAAACCATGTTACGAAAAGAGCAAGAGGATCCTGGATTTTTCAATAAAGTTTTATGGTCAGATGAGTCACGATTTGAGCGATCCGGAATATTCAATATTCATAATTACCACACGTGGGCGAATGAAAATCCACTCGAAGTGAGAGCTTCGACATTTCAACATCGCTTCAGCGTTAACTTGTGGTCTGGTATCCTCTATGGCGAACTAATTGGTCCGTTTGAACTGCCGTCCAGACTTGATAGAGAAACATACAAAAACTTTTTGGAAAATGAACTTCCATTGTTGCTGGCAGATGTGAATCTCGAACTCAGACGAACCATGGTGTTGCAAAATGACGGCGCCCCGTGTCACTATGCAACCCAGGTCCGAAATTACTTAGATGAAACATACCCCAACAGATGGATCGGACGCAGCGGACCAATTAGGTGGCCTCCACGCTCACCTGATCTCAACCCCATCGATTTCTTTATTTGGGGCTATTACAAGGAAATAGCATACGCCCGAGACTGTTCAAGTGAACAAGAGCTGAGGCAGTTGATTGCAGAAGCTGAACGTGTTGTGAGAGAGAACAGAGACGCTTTTAGACGATTGCCAGACAATTTCTTACGTAGGTGTAGAATGTGTATTGCTGCTGGTGGTGGCCACTTTGAAAACCTTTTGTAAATGTTAAAAATAAATTAAGTACTTTTTTCACATTATCATCTGTGTTTTATTCAAAACCACTTTTTACGTAAAACTTTTCTTACCCAACTCTGAAACTATTTGTTGGTTAGTTTTCAGTATTCTTATCATTAATTAACCTTAGGAACGAGAAAATAGCCAAAAAAAAATAATTACTCAGATGGGTAATTTTAAGAATTTTTCCACCTCGCTGTCTTTGAAGGCCGATTTTAAACAAAGTAGCCCTATTAAGTACTTCATTTTTTTATGATTATGAAAGCTGAGAGTCTGGCGCATTCTTGAAGCCTACTTAGGAATTATGAAGTCACCTGTTAAGATTTTTAATTTAAAGTTGAAAATTTGAGTCATAATTTACCGAACGTAAATTTTTCACTTTAGATCAACATTTTCATAACTTTCATCACAGTTACGAAGCTGATTATTTTATGCATAAAAGTACTACTTATGAAAATTCAGTTGCAAAAAAAGAAACTCGATAAAACCCTCTACTTTTTTTTTAGAATTTTTTTAGGTTGGTCAGGTCGAAAATTTTCAAACATTCAGAAAAAAATTCATAACTCGAAAACTATGAAAAGTCGCGGAACATACATGGGGGTGATTCGAATACCCCACGATACGAGGGACCGAAATTTTATTTTTGGACGTCAATGTTACGGCCACCCTGTATTTGACAAGCTCAAGAAGACAGTGTCTAACTTGGATACCGAAGACAGACTGTGTACCCTCATATTCGATGAGATGTCCATAATGCCACAAATACATTATGACTCGTCAAATGATGAATTGAAGGGATTTACCAGTCATGGAAAAAACCAGATTGCAAACCATGCTCTGGTTTTTATGGTAAAGGGCATAAAAAAGCATTACAAACAACCTGTTGCTTATTTCTTCACCAATGGCTTAAATAAAATTGAGTTAAAATCAATAATAAGGGATGTTATTAAGAATGTTCAGGAAACTGGCTTAATCATACTATGCACAATGTGCGACCAAAGTACAGTTAATGTGAGTGCCATAGGAGGCTTAATAAATGATACAAAAGCAAAATATTTAAGAAAAGGGCAAGAAATGCCTCATGATATATGTAGGTATTTGTAAATAATATCATCAACAAGTTAAATAGTAATGCATGTGAAGGTAGTTCTAAGATAATGTATGTGAATAGTGCACGAAGCCAATTAAACCAGTCATAGCCCGACCACCGTGTTTGAATGCTGCCCCTCACACTAAACATAACATGGCGCAGCCGGTACCTAAATAAGTTAGTGAACCGATGTAAAACTTCAACGACTACTTACTTAAATAAATGACGAGTAGCAGTGATTCCGAAACATATCAAGAAGCAGAAGTACCGATATCAACAAAGCGAACAATGGAGTCAATTTTGCAACCCCCGCAACCGTTCGTTTTTGAAAATGATATAACGAACGTTACTTCAGGCAACCTAAGTGTACACGGCGATAAGGTTGATTATTGTTTGCGTTGGACTCGTAATAAAACTACGTGTGGACGGTTTTATGGTTTATTTCTCACTAAACCTTTTTAGAAATGTGGACTGTAAAGACATGCATATAGATCTACATTTGAGTAGCTACTTATAGGCTACTGCTACTAACATCGTTCGCTGTGGCGCTTGGACATACCGCCCACCAAAGGATCTATCCTTTCAAAAAAAATAAACACAATAAACTAAATAGATCGGTACTTGAATTTACACGATATTAGTTAAACAACAAAAAAATGAAACAATTTAAGTAACTTACATCACAACAAATCTCGTTACATAAAGATACGTCACGTAAGTATTAACGTAACTAATATTAAAGGTAAGTGTTTACGAATATCTTAGGTCTAGGTAGGTACATACATCACTGATAATATGCTACTCATATAGAAATAGTAGGTAGGTAAGTTTATCATAGGTTGTCGCCGTGCATTTGTAACTTCTAACCGCCCACCATTTCATTTTAGTTTAATTATCTGTTTTGTAGCAAAGTAAGTGCCTACATACATACACACAGGTAAGTAGGTAGATTGTATGAAGTTAGCAATGCTTGACCAAGTTTATTAACAACATAAGCAAGGTAAACAGATAGGTAAGTTAGAACAATACGCAGGTATAGGTGCCTAGCACACTATTAGTCTACATAGTATGAAAATATGGTAAGTACAAAATAGGTAAACAAGAATAGGTTTATATTAATTACTGAGTAGGCTTATCAATAGAACTATGTTTTAGGTAGGATACATAATTTACTTGTGGGTCGCTTGAAAACGTGGTTTTTACATTTAACTGACACCACACGAGTAATGCCATCAGGGCCCACATGTTTTTCAGTTATTTTACCCAATATCCATTTACTTGGAGGAATATTATCTTCCTTTAAAATCACTACGTCATCGATTTCTGGCTCAGTGGTTTTGGTGTTCCACTTATATCTTTGGTTCAAATTAACGAGGTATTCCTTATACCATCTGTTCCAGAAATCGTTAACCATTTTTTGCGTTAGTCGCCATCTATCTAAACTAGAAATATTACTATTTGCATAATTTTCGTCAGTTAAGTTTAACAAAGGTTCGCCAATCAGAAAGTGGCCCGGTGTTAGCGGAAGAGGGTCATTAGGGTCATCACTTAGCACACTTATGGGTCGGGAATTCAAACATGCTTCGACTTGTGCCAGTACGGTGGCTAATTCCTCATAAGTGAGGGTAGACTCCCCAATTACTTTTTTAAGGTGAGTTTTTGTGCTGCGCACTCCAGCCTCCCATAAACCTCCGAAATTGGGTGCATGAGGGGGTATAAAATGCCATGTAGTACGTTCCAGGACTAACAACTCTGCTACTTCACCGGGAAACGAAGATTTGGCACTGTTGAACATGTATCTGAGTTGTTTGTCTGCTCCCACGAAGTTAGTGCCATTGTCACTATAAATATCGCAGCAATGACCTCGTCTCGATGTGAATCGTCGGAAGGCTGCGATGAATCCCTTAGCCGTCAAGTCGGTGACAGCTTCCAGATGTATGGCACGCGTTATCATGCAGACAAATAAACATATGTAACCCTTATATGATTTAGCTCCTCTACCCGGTGAGAAACGAATGTTAATGGGACCTGCGTAGTCCACACCAGCTGATTTAAAAGCTCGGTCGGGTTTAACTCGCACTTCTGGCAGCTGCCCCATCAGTTGCTTGGTATTTTGTTTGGAATATCTAATACATGTTACACATTCTCGATAAGTTTTTTTTGTTAGATCTTTGGCTCGTAAAATCCAATATTTTGTTCTTAAATAATTAAGCATTACTTGAGGACCACCATGCAATGTCCTATAATGAGCATCCTGAATTATTAATTTGCTAAGATGGCTCGTAGCGGGTAAAATTATGGGGTGCTGGATATCATAGGATCTTTGACATTTTTGGATGCGTCCGCCAACTCTTACAATTCCATTATTATCAATAATGGGACAAAGATTGCGAAGCTTACTTCTTTTAGGTACATGGCTTTGTGAATTTAACTGCTTTAACTCATCTTTAAAATCATTAGCTTGAACTTGTTTAATGCAATTTTCTAAAGTTTCCTTTATTTCTTTTGGTGTAATTAATTTAGAAAAACATTCACGCTTATCTTTAGGTAATTTAAAATTAAGAAATCGTCTGCAATATGAAATTACTCTCAACATTTTTGATAAAGTAGAATACCTAGTCCAAGTAAATTCCTCATTATTACTACTTATAGTAGCCAAAGATCTCACACGTTCCTCTTCTTGTGTATCTTCTATATTAGGAACACTAATACTTATATTTAAGCTCGACAACCAATTCGGTCCATTCCACCATATCGAATGGTTTAATAACTCTGGTCCTTGCAAGCCACGTGACGCACAGTCAGCTGGGTTCGTATCTGTAGACACGTGCCCCCAGTGCTCGTAATCTATAATGTTCAGTATGTCTGACACTCGGTTGCTCACGAACGTGCTCCATCGGCTTGGTCCACCTTTCAACCAAGCCAAAACAATGGTGGAGTCGGTCCACGCAAATAAGCTATCTTTAGGTACACCTAGCACTTGAGACGTCTCGGACATTAATCTGGCTGCTAATGCAGCACCACAAAGTTCCAATCTAGGGATGGAAACTTGCTTCTCGATTGGAGCCACCTTTGTTTTGGAGGATATTAGGCTTACGTAGACTCGCTCTTCACTGATGACTCGCATGTACACTGCTGCTCCGTATGCAGCTTGTGATGCATCTGCGAAGACATGCAACTCCACCCTTGATACACGTGTGTAGTATAACCATCGAGGTATACTTAGGCCTTTGATGTGCGTCAAATTCTCTCGATATCGTAACCACTCAGCTTGTAAAGCACCATCAATAGTCTCATCCCAATTTAGACCGGTCTTCCACAATTTCTGCATGATCATCTTTGCTATTACCACAACAGGAGCTATCCATCCCAAAGGATCATACAGCTTAGCTATTTCGGAAAGAATGACGCGTTTGGTTATAGGCAACTTAGGTTCTGGCAGGTTTACACTATATTCAAAAGTGTCAGTTTCCCTATTCCAGTTCAAACCTAATACTTTGACAACACAATTGATCTTAAAGGGCAACTCATTATCATCTCGCTTGTTTGCTCCAATGTACTGTAACAAAGCCTCACTATTGCTGCTCCATTTTTGCAGTTGAAATCCTCCTGAGTTCATGAGTTTGTTCATCTCGTTATAAATATCGACAGCTTCTTTTTCTGTCTCACATCCTGTGAGGAGATCATCCATATAAAAATCAGTTTCGGTAATATTTGCAGCAATGGGATACTTTATTTTCTCTTTGTTCGCAAGCGTTTGAAGTGTTTTAACAGCAAGATACGGTGCACATGCTGTCCCGAAGGTCAACCTCAAAAGTTTAAAGTGCTTTATTGGCTCATGAGGTGTAGACCTCCACAATAATCTCTGGTAGTCCGTATCCTCTTCAGATACACAAACCATTCTGTACATTTTAATGATGTCGGCTGTAATACAGAACTTGTGTGTTCTCCATCTCATTAATATATGACGTAATTCCTGCTGTAGCTGAGGACCAACACATAAGTCGTCATTTAAAGAAAAGTTATTTGAACCCTTGCACGAAGCGTCGAAGACTACACGAAGCTTTGTGGTAGTCTTATCTTCTCGCACTACGGCGTGGTGAGGAAGATAGACAGCCTTTAGGTTATCAATCTCAGAAGAATTAACTTGCACCATATGATTTAGGTTTATGTATTCCTCCATAACTTTATGATATTCATCCCGATGCTTAGGATCTTTTGACAACCTTTTCTCTAAAAAATTAAATCTTTTTGCTGCTATTTCCCTCGATCCGCCATATTGACATTTCGGATCTTCAGTTTGAAACAATAATCTTACCACGAATCTTCCTTCTTCGTCTCTAACTGTTGTGGCTTCATAGTACTCTTCGCACCTTTCTTCTTCCTTTGAGAATACCTTTTTTATGCTATTTGGTTCCTTTTCTATCTCCCAAAATTGACGTAATAGGTCGTCATCCCTAACTTGAGCGTGTAGGGTTGTAACGTTTCCCCTTGCTGAGGTAGATGATTCTAACAACCTTCCCGATACCACCCAACCTAGGACTGTGTTTTGGGCTAGTAGATTTCCCTTGGGGTGTTTAATTACGCCGTCTAACAGAACGTCGCTGTATACCTCAGCTCCAAGTAGAATATCTATTCTACCTGGTGTTGTAAACCCTGGATCAGCCAACTCAAGTTCCTTAAGTTCAGACCATTCAGGCAATTTAAGATTAATGGTTGGTAGCAGCGTTGTTAGGGTATGTAATACATACGCATTTACTCGAACTGACTCTGTGGGATTATGGCGTGATTTCACGCAGAGTGAAACCATGTGTTTGATTCTCGTTTGCCCCTCTCCCAAACCGGACACCCAACCACTCACTGATTTACGTTTGAGATTTAGTAGCTGAACGGTCGCCTCAGTTATGAATGACGCTTGCGACCCCTGGTCTAACAAGGCCCTAATGATATGTTTGTAACCGTTCTTACTACTTACTAACACTGTAGCCGTAGCTAATAACACAGAATTTGTTTGTATTTGTTTACAATGATGAGAAACAATAGTATCACTTGAAGAAGGAGTGGACTTACCTCTAGACTCTTCATTATCGGTACCTGTGGCCGTGTTTCCTTCTTCTTTTGACTTCTCCGTAGTTTGCTCCCTCTCGAAGTGGAGAAGGGAATGATGTCGCCTTCCACACCTTTTGCAGCACGTTGACTGATGACATTTCTTCACCGAGTGTGATGGCCCAAGACAGTTGAAACACAGTCTATTCTTCTGGACGTACTCCTGTCTTTCTTTGGTAGACATATCGGTGAAAGTTTTGCAATGGTAGATATAGTGCTCGCTGTTACAAATTGCACACTTATTTTCTCGTTTCTTCCCATCCTTGACATTAGCATGAAAAGCCTTAGGTTTAACTGCTGGTTTCGGCTGCGATGATTTTATATTGTTACTTTCGATCATTTCCAAGGACCTAAACCTTGACTCCAGAAAATTTCTCAAATCTTGCCAAGTGGGTTCGTCGCAATAGCTCGTACTAAGTTGTTGTTCCCACAACTTCATTGATTCTGGATCCAGCTTAGACACAACTAAGTAGTTGATCATTAAGTCCCATTTGTCAGACTCAGCACCTAGATTTTTCAAAGATTTCAAACAGGATGAAGTTGTATCTACCAGGTGTTTAATTGAACCCGCAGACTCAGTATGTACTGATTTTTGTGTAAAAAGAACTCTTAAGATTGCGTTACAATTAAACCTCTTGTTGTTATAACGCTTCACTAATTGCTCCCAGGCGTCATCATAATTCGCATCTGTTGTAGTAAAGTTGCGTAATATTACTTCTGGTTCCCCTGATAAGCTACTTTTTAAATAATGTAGCTTCTGTACTGGCGACAATCTCATATTTTTATGAATCAAGGTAGAAAACAGGTCATAAAATGTTTGCCATTCGTCATATTTGCCGCTGAAGGTAGGTATTTTAATTTTTGGTAATTGAATTTCGTTACTGTCTGTTGACCTTACCTGACCTTCGGCAGCACTAAGCATTGCAGTTTGAACCGCTGAATCGAGAAACGGCTGAAGAGCTTCCTTTATAGCTGACTTATATAGTACATACAATTCTTGAAACACGTCGTATGTCTTGTCTTTAAAGTACGGATCTTTTCTTTCTTCATCCTTAGTTATACTCAAAATAATGTTTTTGTGTCCGTCCTTAAAATTCTTCCAAAGTTCTTCCAGCATTTCTAGCCTCGTCTCCAAGTATGGTTTTTTAATTCTTTCCTTTGGGGACTTTTTAAAGTTCTTTTCTGCAGCCTTTAAGTTTTCTAATAGTTCTTCTTGATAAACCACAAGATCTTCCATAGTAATATTCACGTAAAAAATACTTCACCCAACAATAAACTCGAATAGTCAACGGATTTCTCAATAGAAATATAATGTTCACAATGTCCACACGTTGAGGGTATGTTGCACTAACTAGGCACTTATTTGTTCTTTTTAAATATCGTAATCCGATCCCACACAGAATAGTATAAGCTACCTAAATAATGTTTGTTTTAACACCGTTCTTTTAAATGACGAGTTCTCAATAGGTTGTATTCACTAATATTGTCAAAAACATAAAGTTCTAAGAATCCTTATCGCTTTCTTTTGTTCTCGCGACGCGCTTGTCCACTGCCAGTTACCAGCAATAATCCGCTCGAAATAGGACCAAATGTACACGGCGATAAGGTTGATTATTGTTTGCGTTGGACTCGTAATAAAACTACGTGTGGACGGTTTTATGGTTTATTTCTCACTAAACCTTTTTAGAAATGTGGACTGTAAAGACATGCATATAGATCTACATTTGAGTAGCTACTTATAGGCTACTGCTACTAACATCGTTCGCTGTGGCGCTTGGACACTAAGTAAGGAATGGGAAAAATGGAAAAAGGCGTTCAAGATATATTATGAAGCTTGTGAACTGCATCGGAAAGAGAATAAAGTGCAAATCAACATCCTATTACACATCATCGGAGAAAAATGTCGGGAGGTATACGACCAATTCACAGGCGAGTACAAAACTACAGAAGACTTGCTAAAGGAATTTGATGCGTTTTTCTTGCCGCGCAAGAACATAACGATAGAAAGACATACATTTTTTACCCGCGACCAGCGTGATTTGGAATCCATAGAACAATACGTATTTGAATTGAACAAAATAGCAGCGAAGTGTGAGTTTAAAGATTTGTGTAGCGAATTGGTTCGTGATAAAATGATATGTGGAATTAAAGATAGTGGACTCAGAGAAAGATTGCTAAGAGAACCGGATTTGTCACTATCAAAAGCTATAGATATATGCAGATTGGCGGAAATATCTCGAGCCCAAGCAAAGAATATAAAAAGCGAAAGCCAGGAGCAATCACATAATGTGCATGCAGTCTCAATCAACGAGAAGGAAGGAAAAACCATTCACTATACAAGAAGTTCGGCGCCGCGTCATAAGAAACAGCGGTCAACTGGTTCCAGCGGTGGTGACGTCAGGGCTTCCCGATATCAAGAACAGAAAGATGAACAGCACGCGAGTAGACACGCGCGCGAATATCAAGAAAAGGAGCGTCGATCTTCAAGACCACGTGCTGTTTGTGGAAAATGTGGAAAAAACCATGAGAAATATAAATGCCCAGCGTATGGTCAGCGATGCAGCGCATGTAGGAAAATGAATCATTATTCGAGAATGTGTCGTGTGTACGAGGTGCGAGAGGACTCCAGCGACCAGGTAACTCACGTCGTTGATCGTTTTTCTAGTAGCGAGTGGACGGTAGCATTAGGTATTGAGGGTAGACTGATCAATTTTAAACTGGACACTGGAGCCGACGTTAATGTTCTGCCAAGCAAATACCTTAGTAAAATAAGATTAACACAAGATAAATTAGTTTATACAACGACGAAGTTACAGGGTTATTCAGGAAGTCAGATTAAAGTTATAGGCAAATGTTATCTTAAAGTACAATATAAAAACAATACTTACATTTTACAATTCATAGTTGTAGACACTAATGCGCCTCCCATTTTGGGAAGAAGTTCATGTCAAGAGTTAAAATTATTAAAAAGAATATTGAGTATAAAACAAGTGGGAACAAGAAATGTGAACATATTAAATGAGTTTCCAGATTTATTTACCGGAATGGGTTGTTTACCTGGTACATATGAAATAAAACTGAAAGACGGGTACAAACCTGTAGTTCATGCTCCACGAAAGTTACCTATCGCCATAAAAGATCAAGTAAAGCAAAAGCTAAAAGAAATGGAAAATCAGGGTATCATTGCCAAAGTTGAGGGACCCACCGATTGGGTAAACAGCATGACGGTGGTAAAAAAGCCTAATGGGGACCTTCGCATTTGTTTAGACCCTCGCGATCTAAACAAAGCAATAAAGCGGGAACATTTTAAGTTACCCACTCTTGAAGAAATAACTGCCAATCTATCCGGTGCGAAATATTTTAGTACACTAGATGCTAAGCAGGGATTTTGGCATATAAATTTACACCCGACTAGCACAGACCTTTGCACATTCAATACCATTATCGGAAGATTTAAATTTTTGAGAATGCCGTATGGCATCTCATCAGCGTCAGAAATATTCCACAAACGTTTATATGAACATTTCGATGACTTAGAGGGTGTTATTTTATTTATTGATGATCTACTTGTGTACGCAGAAACAAAGGAAATACACGATCAGAGATTACGTGCTGTTTTGCAACGTTGTAAGGAAATAAATATAAAATTAAATAAAAGTAAATGTAAAATAGGTTTAAGTGAGATAACATATTTAGGGCACAAAATAACAAAAGACGGCATTAGCCCGGATGAGTCACAAGTATTGGCTATTAAGAATATGCCACGGCCACAAAATATAAAAGATATTGAAAGATTCTTAGGCATGATAACCTATGTCAGTAATTTCATTCCGAATTTTTCTGAAAAAACAGCTATCCTTCGCGAGTTGTTAGGAAAAGACATAGCTTGGCACTGGGATAACAGGCATGAAAAATGTTTTGAAATGTTAAAAAGTCAGTTGACTAATCCACCTGTCCTAAGATACTACACGCTCGAGAAACCAGTAGTCATTTCAGTAGACGCGAGTAAAAATGGTTTAGGAGCCTGTTTGATGCAGGATAATAATCCCTTATGTTACGCTTCGAAATCCTTAACAAAAACTGAACAAAATTATGCTCAAATCGAGAAGGAATTGTATGCTTGCGTATTTGCATGTGAGAGATTTTATACCTACATATATGGACGTCATGATGTGACCATAGAAACAGATCACAAGCCGTTAGTTAGTATCATAAACAAACCTTTGGCAAATGCGCCTGCACGCCTACAAAGGATGTTAATGAGACTCCAACCATATTCGTTCACGCTCACATATAAACCGGGTAAATATCTATACATAGCAGACGCATTGTCACGAGCGGCGTTGCCGGACACTGACAGTAGCACTACGCGCGATCACCTCGAAGCACAAGCACAGGTGTGTGCCATAACAACGATGAATCCACTAACAGATTCACATTTTTTAGATTTACAAAAATGTACTAGAGAAGATAATGAAATGCAACTGTTAAAAAAAATTATAAAAAAAGGATGGCCCTTGCTTAAAAATGAAATCGGTAATGAATTGAAACCATATTGGGACAGCAGGGATGAGTTAACTATAAATTATGGGTTAATATAGAAAACGGCACCATTAATTATTATAAAACTCGTTCCGGCAGGATAGTGCGACCACCTGATCGCTGGGGACAATTCTCAAGCAAATCACAAGACGCCGATTAGTCACATTACTACTACGTCGGCACGTTCGGCGCAGTGGCAGAGTGAGCGGACTGCCGCGCTGCGTGTTACGGGTTCGATTCCCGCACGGAGAAAATATTTTGCATCACAGAACAGCATTTTGTATGATCAACAAGTAGTCAAGTAGTTCCCTGTTTAGATTTTTGTGCATGTAAACTACATATTATGATGTTTGTTTGTTTAAATTAAAATAAATAATGTTATAAAATGGAATGGCAAGTTAATATTAAATTAAATTAAATAATTATGTAAACAACTATGATTTATGTAATGTCAATAAATTATATTATGTACTTATGTCAATAAAATGTAATAAATTAATAAATTAAATTTATTTCTTCGCAATGAAATAAGATAGAATGAAAAATTATTATTGTTTATAATTATCTAATAGTTATTAATTAAAATATGTTAAATGTTAGTTAATCGAAATGTTGTAATACTGTAGCTGACACTAGTCACTCTCAACAATTTTTATTTCAATATTCCAAATCATTGTTTTCATAGGAATAACTTAATATTTTATTATTTTTCTCGTTACTATCCATAGCAACGTATGAAATATAAAGCTGTTTTAAAATTAATAAAGAAAGGGGTTGTAGGTATTTGTAAATAATATCATCAACAAGTTAAATAGTAATGCATGTGAAGGTAGTTCTAAGATAATGTATGTGAATAGTGCACGAAGCCAATTAAACCAGTCATAGCCCGACCACCGTGTTTGAATGCTGCCCCTCACACTAAACATAACAATATATTTGAGGTGAATAGAAGGAAAATTATTCCCTTATATGATGTTCCTCATTTGTTGAAAGGTTTACGAAACAATCTTCTCAATAAAACCATGACATATGTTGATTATGAAGATGAAAATAAAATTAAATCAATAAAGTGGGAATATTTCCAGCAACTATATGCGGCAGATAAATCTTGTGGAGAACTTAGCTGCCTCCATAAGTTGACAGAAGAACACGTCGTTCCTGACAAAATAAAGAAAATGCGAGTGAAGACTGCAGCTCAGATATTTAGCCATAGTGTGGCGGTTACCACAGATAATTTAACGGCTAGAGGAAAGCTACCTGAAGAGTGTCGAAATCTTATTCCAATTACTTTGTTAGTGGATAAACTATTTGATAGCCTTAATTGTAATACATTCGAAATTCCGAATGGTAAAATTCATAAAGGGCCTGTAAGAAAAAATTCACCGCACCATCAGTTGTGGCTGAAAGCAAAAAAGTATCTAAAAAGTATGAAATTTCAATCTAGCAAAAAGGTAGGGAATAAAATCCGAAAATTTGAAACTGTTGTTTCATCTGTAAAGAATTTTGTGAAAACTATTGAAGGCATTCAAGAATTGTGGAAGATTTTATCACAAAAATATTCTTTTGACTCAATGTTGACGAGAAATTTCAATCAAGATCCCGTTGAGAATTTCTTCGGCAATATTAGAAATTGCGGGGCTAGAAACATTGCACCTAATGTAATGGCATTTGAAGGCGCATTCAAAACAATTTTGTTAAATAATTTAAACGCTCATTCAGCTCAGGCAAATTGTGAAGAAGATAATAATAGCTTTTTACAATCATTACATTTTTTCACAAAAAATACTTATACTGCCCCTAAAACTGACGATGAAAAAGAAATAAATCTTAGAGAGGAAGTCTTAAAGGATATAAAACTTCCAAATGATTTAGGCCAGAGAAATTATGTGTGTGGGGGTGGATTTTGAGGAAATGTCTCAAAAAAATAATAAAAAGCTGCAAAACATGCAGAAAAATTGTTTTATGCAGTAAAAATTATCAAAATTCCTACATTGCCGCAAAAGAATATTTTCCTGATAAAATGTTGTTGTGTTATCCCTCTAAGCAATTGGAAGAATGTTTTCTTAGTATACAAAGTATATGTGTTTCACATTTGAAAAGTGATGTGCTAAAAACTGGAATCAAAAAAGAAATAAAAACAGTAACAGAAATATTTGTGCAATTTCCATTCAAATGTGAAACACATAAAGAAAAATTGAAAGAATACTTTACAGATGTAACAATAAATATCTTAATTTCAAATCAAATCAAATCAAATCAAATCTTTATTTGTGAACATAAGTACAAAAAGATGTTATTTATACATTTTAGCTGATCTGTATGTTCGGCCAATAATCGGCATACAAATATAATATTAGTAAGCAGGTTATTTTTACTATCATAATGAATAAAGTCTAGGATAAAAGAAATGAAGCAATTGAAAAATGTCATGAGCCGCATAAAATAAAGTAATTGAATTATATTATTAATTATTAAGAATGTCAAAGAAAATTAAATTTAGTCATAATTTGTCAATGGCAATTTATTGTATAATTTTGGAGCCATTACGAAAATACTGTTCTTGTATAAAGCAGTTTTAGATCCAACAGTTTGTAGCCGGTCAGCTCGACGCTGACTACCTACTCGGTCAAATTTATACATATTATTTTTGACGAACATAGATGTCTGGTATATGTACAATGAGGGCACTGTTAAAATTTTCATACTTTTAAAATATTGTTTACAGCTGTCAGTGGTTTGCAGGTTACAGATCGCACTAATACACCTTTTCTGACACTTAAACACCATATCTTTACCCGAGGCGTTTCCCCAAAACATAATGCCATATCTTAATGTTGAGGCTACTAGACCATGATATGCAGTTAGTACGGTGTTTCGATTGGCCGTTTTACTTAGCATACGCAGCGCATGAGAAAATTGGTTTACTTTACTACATACTTTGTCAATCTGGGTATTCCATTTTAATGTGCTTTCAATATTTAATCCCAGAAATTTTGTCACATTCGTCTCATCAATCCTTTTATCATTATATCTTATATCTAAATTTAAATTCTGATTTACTGTTTGTTGAAATTTCATTATTACTGTCTTATCTAAATTTATTACCAAATTATTATTCTCTAGCCAATTTATAACTGATTTTATGTTAGAGTTAATGTCTGATTCTAATGTATCTAATTGGTCACTGTTGAAAAGTAGAGTGCTGTCATCTGCAAACATTGTCATGGGATAAGTCGTTGCTTTTGGGAAGTCATTTATATATATAATAAATAGGAGAGGTCCAAGTATGCTACCTTGTGGAACTCCATACAACACTGTTCTCGGGCTAGATTTAAATGTTGTTTCATGTTTTTTACATATTCTATTAATAACTGTTATTTGCTGTCTATCTTGTAGGTATGATTTAATTAAATTTGATATGTTACCTCTAATCCCGTATGCGTCAAGTTTATTAATTAATATTCTATGGTCTACGCGGTCAAAGGCTTTCGACATGTCCATATATAGAGCCAGAGCCGGTTTTCTTTTATCTACTCTGTTGCTAACGAGTTTAAAAAAATCATAGATTGCCATGTCAATGGACTTATTTTTTCGGAAGCCCTTTTGGCTATCGACAAATAATTTATTTTTCTCAAAATATGAATTGATTTGATTGTATATTACTCTTTCAAATATTTTTGACAAAATAGGTATCAGTGCTATAGGTCTATAGGAAGACATGTTGTCTTTATTATCTTTTTTGAAAAGCGGTTTTATGATACTAATTTTTAATTCTTTTGGAAAAACACCATGCAAGATGCACATATTGATCAGGTGACTAAGGACTGGTGCAATTATTGTAGATACTGTTTTAATTATTTTTGTGCTAATACCATCATATCCAGTGCTGGGAGTATTCTTTAAAGACATAATAATTTTATGAATATCTTGTGGTATTGTAGGTTTCATAAACATGGACGAATTTATTGTATTTATTGGTAATTTATTATTATTATTTGAACTATTAATTGATTTGACTTGATCAGCAAAATAATTGTTAAAAGCCTCTGCTATATCAAGAGGGTTGGTAAGTATTTTATCATTTGCTTTAATTCTCATTGTGGATTGATTTGGTAAATTATGTTTGTTTTTATTTATGACTTTCCACGTTGCCTTACATCGATTCTTAGCCGAGTGAATGTAACGGTTATTGTGGGCTCTCTGCGTGAGATTGACAATTCTTTTAAGCCGGTTAGACAACGCTTTGAAGTTTGTTTTATTATGTTCAGTCGGTGATAACCTGTATTTCCATAACAAATCTCTTTTTTTCTTGCTACATAATCTAATACCGCGACTAATCCAGTTTGGTTTTACTTTCGTCGATATTTTTATTTTAATGTTAGGAAAACATAAGTCATATAGCAATTTAAACCAGTCATAGAACAATTTGAATGCTTTTTCAGGGTCTGTTTCCTCATAAACATCAGAAAATGACAGTTGTTTTAAATAGTTTGCGAATTTTTCTATATTTTCTTTTGAGTAGTCCCGTTTTGTGCAGTGCCAGTAGTCTAAAAGGCACGTTTGTTTAACTGGACATTGTAAAAATTGTGCTGTGTGATCGGATACTGCTAGTTCCAAAACTTCTCCCTTTGCTCCTCGCACATTGTGGATTATATTATCAATGCAGGTCCCACTGCTTAATCTAGTTGGAGCGTTTACAGCAAATTTAAGATTATAACCCATTATTAAGTGCTTGAATTGCTGCGAACTTGTGGTATCTTTTAGCAAATCAATATTGTAGTCACCGCACAGAAGCACTTTTTTATTTGAGCGAATGGATAAAGAATTTAACAGACTGTCTAATTTATTAAAAAATATTTCATGTTTGCTTTTTACTTCGGTACTATGTGGACTCCTATATGTATAAACATATTATAATAATATTGTGGTCGGTGAGTTCCACTGCACAGCATTCAAAAATATTGGATACACCATATTTCGCAACTGACTCCAAAGTTTTATATTTAATACCGTTTCTTATCATTATACATGTGCCTCCATGTCTGGATTCTCTAGTGAAATGTGTGGCTAAAGTAAAATTAGGTATATGTAATAGGTTTACATCCGACAATATCATATTGTGCTCAGAAAAGCATAATACATCCACTATTTTTCCTGAATTATGTAGTTCCTCTAGCAGTACAGTAAATACATTGGATTTATTTAAGAGGCCATTTATATTTTGATGCATAATATTAAGATTTTTATACACGAAAAAAACTATCCTCATCACAGTGCTTAGTGTCATTTATAACAGAAATATCATTTTGTGTTATGATTTTACCCGTGCTAAGATTTTGTATACAATTAATATCTTGGTAGGTAGTATTCAGTGCGTTTAGGTTTAAAATAAAGCTCTCTAAGTCCGTTACAATAATATTTAGAGCTTTGTTATTTATACTGCCGGACCGTTGGTTATATGAGTCGTATGAATACGGCAGATTGAGGTTTGAGTCTAGAATATACGCATATTTATGCGTCTCGGCGTCCATATACACACATCAAAAGTGTCTAGGGATCAAGCATTTTTATGCGGATTTCTTGAGATTGAGATGTGGCTTTGTAATAAATTTATGATTTTATAAATTTATATGGATCCTTTTGGTGTTTTTCATAATTTGAATCAGGAACTGTGAATCAAATTTGAGTAAAAGATGAAAATCAGCTGTCAATATTTTCCCTATAAAAACATACAACGCATTGAAGACATTATTAGTGCTACTGTTTCCCTACTACTGATTAAAACCAACGTTATTATGGAGCGGCGACGTCATTTAAGCAGGGAAGAAATGCTCAGAGCCGTGGGAATGATAGAAGCTGGTTCCCGGCAACGTACTGTGGCTTTAGCTCTGAATACAAGTCAGAGTGTTATCAGTCGACTTTGGACACGTTACCGAAGCACTGGTACCGTGGCTGAGCGCCATGGAGGACGGTATCGCTGCACCACACGGAGACAAGACCGATACATTCAAATCTTAACTCGAAGAGCTCCAACAATAACCGCCATGATGTTAGCCGTGAGGCTTCATCACTCTTCAGGGAACTTAATTAGCAACCAAACAGTCAGAAACCGCTTGCATGAAGTGAACCTTCATTCCCGAAGACCGCTACGGGTACCACCTATAGCAATGCACAATCGTAGGATTCGATATCAATGGGCTCTTGAACACAGAAATTGGGCAGAAGAACAATGGCGTTTCGTGTGCTTTTCTGATGAGTCTCGTTTTGGTATGAGACCGGATACAAGACGTATACGACACTGGAGAACCCCTGGACGCCAACAGCGATTAAAATCCTGCCAGGAAGTCCATCCTTATAGTGGTGGAACCATCATGGTATGGGCGGGTATTTGGATCGGCGGAAGAACTGAGTTGATTTGGATCAGAGGCAACCTCAACGCTCAAATTTATGCTGAGACGATTGTATCAGACGTCATCGTTCCTCTACAAGTGCAAATCGGTCCCTTATTTCAGTTAATGCATGATAATGCACGACCGCACACCGCAAGAGTTGTAAGACAGACTCTCGCCGCAGCTAAAATCAATGTCCTGCCCTGGCCTGCTCAGTCGCCAGACTTGAACCCGATTGAGCATGCATGGGATATGCTACAGAGAAGAGCTCTGCCGAATATGGAGGGTATCCAGTCGCAAGAAGACCTTTTTTTGTTGTTGCAACGAACATGGGCGGCCATTCCACAGCGTGATTTGGATGAACTCATTTTGAGTATGCCAAACCGATGTTCTTGTGTTGTTAGTGTTCGCGGTAGAAACACGGATTATTAATTGTTTAAGTTACCCAATAAAATTTTAAAGAAAACTGTTATTTCAGTCTTTTTTTCGAACTTTAATGTTAGTGGTTCAAATGTCAAAAATCCCTTTATTAGGAAAATGGCAAATTTCTTTACTAATGCAAAGGTGACTTGGTTTATCGTTACTGTGACAAACGAAAACACTTTATTTGATGAATCCTTAAAGAAAATTTTAATTAATATCAATCAGGAGAAAAGTTATTGCAAAAATATATGTTGATCCCTAGACACTTTTGATGTGTGTAAATCAAATTATTAAAAATATCTATTCTACTATTAAACATTATATTAGCATTGTTCTCCATATATTTAAATGTTGGAAGACTTATAATAAAATTAGTATGGTTTAATGGGAGTAGTGTTTCCCGGATATATGAAACAAGTTCCATATAGTTATTAGTTTGTCTGAAATCTTCTTCGCCAATAACTATAATACAGTAATGTAGTGTATGGAGAAAATGGCGAATAGAAACGGCGGTCCGGAATATTAATTCTTATATTATATTTTTCTCAACACTCGTATTATCCTTAAGGTTACAATTAGTATCAAACGATGAAGGATAAATCGTGCTACCTGGGCGAGAAGCTAAGAAAACGTTAACGAGCCAGTTAACGGGATCTAGGTCTAAGAACAAGTCTAGATTTTAGTTGCGAATTCGAGCGTGTACCGATCGGGAGGCCAAAAAACGTACTGACTCAATGACGATGCTTTATTCCTTTATAACAAGTCATATGTTCCGAAGTAGGCCGAGCTTAGCCGAACACGCCCGAAGTTGCGTTCGGAAAGCGATAATGATCGGTACATTACAATGAATGCTTTTTATTTTGTTCAGTGTAAATATTTATTATTATTGCTAATTTTGTGAATAGATATTATGTGTGATATAAATATAGCAATTAATTAAATGTGTAGATAAATAAACTCTTATTAATAAATGTTGGTTTTCATCCAAAGACAATGATCGTTTTTAATGTCTATGATTTGTCGCTTGTTCATTCATATTTGACAGCTCTGTGTAACGGGAAAATAATGTGTTTTGTGGAGTGTTTACAATTTCGATTTAAGTTATTAATACTAGTTATTATCTAAATGCCGGTGTAGCGATGACCGCTACACTACTCCCCCCCTGAGACCGTGGCTACTTAGCTACGGGCGATAGTAGTCCGGGAAGCGAACGGTGCGACCCGACCGTGTTTTTCTCTCGGCGGGCTCGGCGGCGTCGTTGAGTAGCGGAGGTGCCGGGGCCGTGTTTGCGCCCGTTGCTGCGCCGGAGGGACTGTAGTCTGCGTTATTGAGGTAAGCGGGTTTCAACCGATCTATGGTTACTGTGGTTTCCTTCCCGTTTACCTCTATACGGTATGTTTTGTCGCCTCTTTGCAGGACTCTGTAGGGCCCGGTGTACGGCGGGTCTAGTGGCCGGCGAACGGCGTCATTTCGCAAGAATACATGAGACGAAGTTGACAAGCTGTCGGACACGTAGAACGGCTTGTTGCCGTGTCGACTCGTCGGCTCCGGAGACAGCTTCGCCATGTGATGCCGAAGTCTTGACGCGAAGTCGGTGTAGTCGACTGTGCTGGTGAGTGTGGGGGCGATGAACTCGCCTGGGAGCCTTAGGGGCTCGCCGTAGACGAGCTCTGCTGACGATGCTTTGATGTCTTCCTTCCAGGCGCTACGGATGCCGAGCAGCACCAGGGGTAGTGCCTCGGACCAGTTGGAGTCGGTGTGGCACCGGATGGCCGCCTTTAGCTGGCGGTGTAGGCGCTCCACCATGCCATTGCAGGCTGGGTGGTACGCCGTGGTTGGCCGGTGCTGGCTACCAAGGGTGGCTGCGATGGTGTGGAACAGTTTGCTCTCAAACTGTTTACCCCTGTCGGTGGTGATGCGATGGGGGCAGCCGAAGCGGGACACCCAGCCGGTGATGAAGGTGCGGGCGCATGTCTCCGCTGTGATGTCCACGATGGGGTATGCCTCAGGCCAACGGGTGAAGCGGTCGACCACTGTAAGTATGTATCTGTAATTAGACGAGACAGTCAGTGGCCCTACTATGTCCATGTGGACATGGGAGAAGCGTTGTGAAGGGACAGGGAAAGCAGAGGTGGGACTGGTTGTGTGCCGCGAGATCTTGTTTTTCTGGCACTCTACGCACTCTCTGGTCCAGGCCCTGCAGTCCTTCTTCAGACCAGGCCAAACGAAACGTGCGGATATTAGTTTGACTGTGGCCTGTCTGCCGGGGTGGCTCAGCTGGTGTAGCTTTTGGAACACCTGCCTCCTGAAGGGTTCTGTAACATAAGGGCGGGTGTTACGGGTGGAGACGTCACAATACAGTTCTGTGCCTGTGTCTGCGAAGTGTACTTTGCACAACTTGAGCGACGTAGTGTTGTTGTTTATGAGCCCCTGCAGCTCATGGTCTTCATGTTGGGCTTGTGCAAGGGCTGCGTAATTACACACCGGTACTGCCACTGCCTCCACACGTGACAGCGCGTCTGCCACTACGTTGTCCCTGCCTGCGACAAATTGGATATCTGTGGTGAACTGCGCAATGTAGTCCAGGTACCGGTATTGCCTTGGTGAACAGTTGTCACGGCTGTGTGCGTATACGTATGACAGGGGTTTGTGATCTGTGTAGATGGTGAAATGCCTTCCTTCCACCATGTACCGGAAGTACCTAACGGCGTCGTATATGGCTAAGAGCTCCCTGTCATACGGGCTATACTTCTTCTGTGACGTTGACAGGCGTCTGGAGAAAAACGCTAGCGGGGTCCATGTGTCCCCTGCCTTCTGCTGTAGTACTGCGCCCATAGAGGTGTCTGAAGCGTCTGTAAATATCGCCAGTTGGGCGTTGGGCTTTGGGTGAGCAAGCAGAGCGGCCCTAGACAAGCTGCCCTTGCAAGCGTTAAAAGCGTCTAGCATTTCTTGCGACAGAGTAATAGCTTGCGTTCCCTTTGTTTTAGGCCCTGCAAGAACAACGTTGAGTGGCGATTGTAAGCGAGCGGCATCCGGGACAAAGCGGCGGTAAAAATTGAACATACCCAGGAAGCGACGCATCTCCTTGACCGTCTTGGGAGCTGGGAAGTTTTGGATTGCCTGCACCTTCTCTGGCAGTGGGCGAACACCTTCCTCTGACACTTCATGTCCCAGGAAAGTGATGGTGGTACGACCAAACTCACACTTGGCGGAGTTAATGACTATTCCGTACTGGGATAGCCGCTTTAGAAGCTGATGCAGGTGTTCGGTGTGCTGGGCTGCTGTCTCCGAGAACAGGAGAATGTCATCCAAGTAGCAGTAGCAGAACGGCAGCCCGCGTAGCACCTCGTCCATGAATCGCTGGAAAGTTTGTGCGGCATTCCTGAGTCCAAAGGTCATAAATGGGAATTCGAAAAGACCGAATGGTGTGGTGATGGCTGTCTTTTGAATGTCAGCTGACTGGACAGGAATTTGATTGTATGCCTTTATGAGGTCAATTTTGCTGTATATTTTACTGCCAGCCAGCTGATGTGAGAAGTCCTGAATGTGCGGGATGGGATATCTATCCGGGACAGTGCGGGCATTGAGTGCCCTGTAGTCGCCGCATGGCCGCCAGCTGTTGTCTTTCTTAGGGGCGAGGTGGAGAGGCGATGACCACGAACTCTCCGACGGCCGTGCCGTGCCGTTGGCCAGCATGGCCTCAAACTCCTTCTGTGCCACTTTAAGTTTGTCCGGGGCAAGACGGCGAGGTCGTCCGGTGATGGGCGGACCTGGCGTGGTGCGGATGTGATGCACGGTACTGTGACTGACCTGTTTCTGTGTTCCCGCAGGCCGCGTGACTTCCGGGTACTGGTGAAGTATCTTGTGGTACTCCGTGTTGCCTCCTACGGACTTCACTGAGGCGATGACTGCTGCGGTACCGGCCGCAGACGACGCTGGCGTAGACAGCTGGGTCAGCCCATCGATGAGCCGGTAACTCTTGAGGTCTACCAGGATATTGTAGTGCGCCAAGAAGTCGGCGCCTATGATTGCCTTGGTGACGTCAGCGACCACGAACTTCCACGTGTACACGCGGCGAAGCCCTAAATTCAAGTGGAGCTCCACCCAGCCGTACGTGTCGATGGCAGTCCCGTTTGCCGCGTATAACTGGTACGTCGTCCTGCTGCACCGCTGTCGTAAATCTGCACGTGGGTACACGCACAGATCGGACCCTGTGTCCACTAAAAACGTGGTTTTAGAGTTACGATCTGTCACGAATAGGCGGCGTGGTTTATTTGGGCAGCCATTTGCCGCTATTTCCGGCTGCCGGCGGCGTTTTCCGCGTACGCACATGGCGACCTACACCGCGTGGCTCTACCACCGAAATTGTTGTGGTACCAGCAATGAGCATCGTTCCACGTGCTGCTGGAGCGCGAGCGACTACGGCGTCGGCCTGGGGTCGGCTCTCTGCCACCATGCCGGTACCTTTCTGTAGAGCGCGAGCGATGGTGTACCTGACCTTGCTTCTGTAGAGCCGCTACCTGAAGTCTCAACTCTGCCATGCACTGTTTCAGCTCCGCGATGTCACTGCTGGTGCACGTGCTCGCCACGGCGGAAGGTGTTGTGAGCGCTGGGGCGGTCGTTGGTGCGATCTCGTGCACGCGGTCGGCCAAATCTGCGACAGACTGAAGCGGGAGATTAGGTTGTGAAGCTATTACCGTTTGAATGTTCGTCGGTAACCTACTCGCCCACAACGTGGCCAGGAATGTGTCTGGGACATGTGGCCCTGCCAGTGTCTGCAGGTGTCGCAAAAACTGCGATGGCTTTCGGTCGCCGAGCTCCTCCTGAGTGAGGATTTGCTGTACCCTTTTCTCACGCGAGTCGGATAGCCGTCGTATGAGCTCAGCCTTCAGCTTTGCGTATTTGTCCTGTGCAGGTGGGTTCTCGATGATGTCCCGAGCCTCTACCATGTAGCGATGGTCTAGCTGACCCACAACTGTGTAAAATTTTGTGTTGTCGGCGGTAATGCCGGCTATCGCGAACTGACCTTCTATTTGGGCAAACCAAAGTGTCGGCTCCTCTGGCCAGAATGGCGGCAACTTCACGCTGACTCTGCACACATCCTGCTTGTCCTCTGCTGCGCCCGCCTGTGCTCCCTGCTCTGCTCCGGTAGGCATCTTAGCTCCACGTGGTGTCTGTGCTCTTTGTCGGGGTCACCAATGTAGTGTATGGAGAAAATAGCGAATAGAAACGGCGGTCCGGAATATTAATTCTTATATTATATTTTTCTCAACACTCGTATTATCCTTAAGGTTACAATTAGTATCAAACGATGAAGGATAAATCGTGCTACCTGGGCGAGAAGCTAAGAAAACGTTAACGAGCCAGTTAACGGGATCTAGGTCTAAGAACAAGTCTAGATTTTAGTTGCGAATTCGAGCGTGTACCGATCGGGAGGCCAAAAAACGTACTGACTCAATGACGATGCTTTATTCCTTTATAACAAGTCATATGTTCCGAAGTAGGCCGAGCTTAGCCGAACACGCCCGAAGTTGCGTTCGGAAAGCGATAATGATCGGTACATTACAATGAATGCTTTTTATTTTGTTCAGTGTAAATATTTATTATTATTGCTAATTTTGTGAATAGATATTATGTGTGATATAAATATAGCAATTAATTAAATGTGTAGATAAATAAACTCTTATTAATAAATGTTGGTTTTCATCCAAAGACAATGATCGTTTTTAATGTCTATGATTTGTCGCTTGTTCATTCATATTTGACAGCTCTGTGTAACGGGAAAATAATGTGTTTTGTGGAGTGTTTACAATTTCGATTTAAGTTATTAATACTAGTTATTATCTAAATGCCGGTGTAGCGATGACCGCTACATAGTCAAAGAAAGTGAAATTACGAACTTTTTCATGAATATTACATAAGACATGTTTTAAACCACATCGTGGAGTGCGATAATGACACCTACTATAGTTAGCGAGCTGAGTTCTTTCACTCATTTTATAAATCCTGTCAGATGTTTCACTGCTCACTATGCAGATTTTATGTCTCATAGGAAGTACACTCGCGAGCAACCAAATCGACTCAAGCCTTGTCGGCGCACACATACATTGATACAACTAAAATCATGAATGGAAATTATTAAAATGATATGTCATTCGAAAGCTTAAGATGTCAGCTTTAATTATGATATCATTATCATTGAAATCCATCCATCATTTTTGAAATAAATGATGTCTGAATGCAAGAGTAGGAAAAACGGGAATTTAGGAAAAAGGGTATGTGTCTCGTATTTGACAAATTAAACAAACAAAATTAAAAATAAAATTATTTTATTTAAATCAGTATTTCGTATTGCCCCCTCTAGCCCTAATTACATCCCGTAGTCTGTTTTTCATGGACCTTATCAATTTTTGACATTTTCTTGAGGAATGCCGTCCCACTCCTCTAATAATGCTGTCTTTAGCTCGTCTACGCTTGAAGGGACTGGATTTCTGGCCCGAACTCTTCTTTTAAGCTCGTCCCATAAGTGCTCGATGGGATTCATGTCAGGACTGAGCGCAGGCCAGTCCATCGTGCGTAATTCGACCTCTTGCAGAAACTGTCGAGTGACTCGTGCCGTGTGACAGCGGGCATTGTCGTGCATTAACACGAAGTCTTCACCAACAAACCCTGCGTAGGGCACAACATGATCCAGTAGAATGTCGGTGATGTACCGATCAGCTGTTAGCCCGCCTCCTCGGCCGCCCCCAGGCACGAAAACAAGTTCGGTTTTTCCCTCTAAAGAGATACCAGCCCACATCATGCAGGAACCGCCGCCATATGCCACTGTTTCAGCGAAACAACATTGGGCAAATCGTTCTCCCGGACGCCTGTAGACTCAGCCTCTCCTGTCACTGCCATGCAGACACATTCTGCACTCATCAGTAAACAGGACCGATCGCCATTGCGCAACGCTCCAATTGAGATGCTCTCGAGCAAATTGAAGGCGCGCTTGTCGGTGGCCTGCAGTCAACTTAGGGCCCGTCGCAGGTCTTTTTGGCGTCAAGTTGGCTTCCTTCAAGCGTCTTCTCACTGTCCACTCGCTGACAGCCACTTGTCGTACACGTCTCAGTTCTTGCTGCACATCAACGCCCGTAAGGTGTCGATTGCGCAGCGAGGTTGAGACAATGAAGCGGTCGTCTCTCTCTGAAGTGCACCGGTGGCGGCTCGTTCTTGGTCTCCGATTGAAGGCACCAGTCTCTTGGAACCGTCTGTATACTCGGGATACAGAAGACTGGCTCAAGTGGAGCTGGGCAGCGATTGCTCGCTGACTTAACCCTTGTTGCAACAAGGCAACCACTTGAGCGGCTTCTTCTGGTGTGGTATCCATGGGTTAGCGAAAACAAGGAATGCAATTTACGGAGATATGTACCGGTCAACTTGTAACAAGCAACTGATAAGATAAACCGGAAGTGGTTTTATAGCGGGAGCAGGTAGCGCAAGTCGTGGATTCCTAAAGAGGTAATTTACGCTGACGGCCAATTAAAATGTGTCAATAAATCAGCGCTTAGTTTTTTTTTTAAGGTATTGATGTTAATTGAAAGCCTAATTCTTCAGCTTTCGAATGACATATCACTTTTGTAATTACCATTTATCGTTTTAGGAAAATCAATGTATATGTGCGCCGTCTAGGCTTGAGTCGATTTGGTTGCTCGCGAGTGTAGTTGGATCTTCGGCTGTTTGATATCTTGAGGAGTGATTATTGTCTTGTCTTCTTGTGTACATAGTTTAGATGTAGGGTATTCTGTAGTTTGTGTTTGTTTTGTTTTCATGCTGCTGTTAATAGTTTTCTTCAGCGGTGTTTTTACTTTTTTCTTCATTGGGCTACTTGCAATGTTCTTGAATATATCATTTTTCTTCATTAATTCATTGTTAATCTGTTTTAGGTCGCTGTTTTGCAGCGATAGCAACTCAATTTCGTTATGTGCACTTTGTAATTGGGATTGAAGTTTTTTGATTTCATCTTTATAGGCGATTAGTTGAATGTCCTCTTCGTCCTCAGATAACTCAGGCATGCTATTTGTTGTACTGTCCAAATTTTTTGATTAGTTTCCATTGTCATCATCTGGTTCCGAACGTGTACGGGTGCGTCGGAATGTAACATGTTCCAAGAATGAATTCATAGTTTAAATTCGATTGATCAATAAAGTTATAGCAATCCTTTGTAGCTTCGATTACTTTTTACGCCTGACTATATTTTAATAGCAAGATATATTGAAATATATTGCGACAGATCGCTGATATGCAAACTATGCGTGTAGCGGAGCGCAGTCCCAAAGTGCTGGTCAGGGGTAGGACAATTCCATACATTGACAGATTTAAGGTTTTTTTTTCAAAAAGCGACACCTGTTATCGCCATCCAAAACATTTAGTTACTTTATGTCACCACAGATGGCGAAACCATCGACACAATTTAATTTGTGATTAAAAATATTATTTATTAAATATAATTTCGTAACCTGATTATTTTTCCATCCGATAGGAGAAGAAAAGACCTGGTTTGCACAAAGCCTCAAACTAGACATGCTTTTGCTAGTCGATTTTATGTGTTTTTAGGACCTTTTCTGTATAATAGACTCAACAAGAAACTAAACTTCTATAGTCTAAGTTATAGGAAATGTAATTTTGTAATATGTGATTATTTAGGGACGCTTAATTACACGGACACAGAAAAACTTCTAGAAGTCCTGGTTTGATTTGATATGTCATCCCCTCGTATTTAGCTGTACATATTGTAATTAAGTTAGTTTTAATGTTTAATGTTTTTGTTCCTAGATTTACTTTATTTTAAAACTTTTCCTGTCCTAATTAAATTATACAATGTAAAGTGATGGCCTGAAACACAGGTTTAAATAAACCTAGATCAGGCAGGTCGCTACCTAACATTTGATTTCGCCACTATCGTAACTTGCGACAGTTATTTACTTTACTTATAGATTACTTATAAGCACTAATTATACAATTGTTTAGAAATAACACTACTGCACCTAAATGTACATTTTTGTAATACCTACTTTTTTATAGAAATAAATTATTCTTATTCTTATTCTATTCTATTCTATTCTATTTTATTTGACATGTTTATTGTTATTTGCAAATATATGTGTAGATTGCAAGCAGTGTAATAATTACAATAGCAACACAGTGAAATAGGTAATTATTAATTTGGTAATGATTACCAAATTGTCAGATCACAAATATGGCGACTGCTTCCTGCGCTAGCGCTTGTTTGTAGTTTGCGTCCATATTTGTGCCTTTCTTCGAGAAATTAATCTGCCGAGCCGCGTTTAGTCGAGTCGTCTCCTCCGTAGTGAAGTGTGAGAATTTTCCGAAGTTATTCTGTAAGTTGAGCTATTAGTTCCTCCGCCTCTCAGTGCAATCGTTTTTTGCGACCTGGACGCTTCGATTGTGCTGTTTCTTTGCGATATAGACGCTTGTGATTTGTTTTTATCATGCCTAAACGGTGTGCATTGGGATGTTCAAACAGTAAGTATAATCATCATTACTTATATCTGTGCCATTCCGCCTCCGCCATAGATTTCCATAGTACCTGGTGAACTCACATGCTTATCCTAAATATTTGACGGCACCATTGGCGCAGTGGCTGAGCAATTGGACCGCTAGGCTGCGTGTCGCGGGTTCGATCCCCGCGCGGAACAAACATTTGTATGGCCTACAGATACCTAGTTGTTTCGGGTCTGGGTGTTTGGTTTGTGTATGTGAGTTTAAATGAACGTAAACATACCCACAATACTTATCTTTATCTTTATGGGGTTCAGGTTTCCGCACTTAGTCCTTGAATTGGACCATTGTGCGTGAGCCATGGTGGCCGATTACTCCAACCAGCCCACCTCCCTCCAGAAGCAGATCAGACTTCCCGGTCTCCTCAGGGCATCCGCAAGGGATCTTGGTGTTCCAAGGGTCTCCTCACGAATCTTGGTAACGCCTGTACACTCAAGGAGCACATGCGCCACCGTTTCCTCTGCCTCCATGCATGCTCTGCACAGGGGGCTGTAAGTGATACCTAGGTTGTGGAAGTGTTTATTTAGTGAACAGTGTCCAGTGATGGTCCCCGCCATCAGACGCTGTCTCTGTCCAGGCGCAGAAGACGCCTGGTCAGCTTTGTATCCAGGGATGGCATAGCATCCTTGGATTGCCTACATCCTGGTGTCAAGGCCCACCGTTCCTCCGCTTGTATGCGAGTGTGGTCTTTTAACCAGCTTCTTAGTTGCTTGAAAGGGATGGGCACAATGGGTTCGGGTCGGTATGGTTTTGTGCTGGATCCTCTTCTGGCAAGTTCGTCAGCCGCATCGTTTCCAAGTGATCCACTGTGACCTCTAATCCATTGTAGTGTTACCGTGTTGTGATTTAGTACCTTGATACGTTCTAGGGCCTTGTGGCATTCTAGTATCAGTCTCGACGTGATCTGATTTGCTCTTTAGGGATTGAAGGAGAGAACAATACAGGAGAAATTCCTAGTGCCGGGCAAAGTTTTATTATAAACGTTCAGCAACAACTCATCATTCAGGAAAAATGGTTTTAGATATTTAATATTTTCAGGATAAAAGTTGTGGTCTAAAATCCGGCCCTCAGACGACCCACTGACCGTGATCTTTCCCCTTTTTTTTTAGAGAACTCCTACCATCAATTTCCACATCCAGAAAAGAACCCTGACTGTTTCAAGGCTTGGGTTCGTATCGCTGGTGGAAAGTTAGATACTCCAGCTGATTATGAATTGTATAGGAAGAAGGTTATCTGTAATATTCATTTTACAGACAAGGATAGAAACCGCAATAACCGGTTGAATTTTCTAGCTGTGCCGTCACTTCATCTTCCTGGTAAGATTTACATAATGTGTTACAAATTCTTGTTATTTTTATGCATAACAGTATTTTTTAAATATAAATATGTTGTTCATTTTATATTCTTATAATGTTATTGTTAATTTCTAATCATTATTATTCTGCGTGGAAGGAAAATAAAACGTTCATTTCTTTTTGGCTCACTTGGAATAAAAAATTATTTGACATTATATTTTTGTTTATTTTTTAAATAAATAATATTTCTATTATCTTATTTTTCAGACAAGTCTGATGAAATTGCTACTTCGGAGTAAGTTTTACATGCTCCTGAACCTGTGAATGAATAAAGTAGCTTAACTATATTAAAACCAACACTCACAGGTACTTACATAATATTCATTTCGATTAGTTATTGCATTAATTTTGTTTGTGCATAAAAAGTAAGACTAAAATATCAGATATCTGGGTATGGTCTACTTTTAATATTAGTGTAGTAAGCTAGCTTTTACGGATTTAAAGAAACAGCCCTGTTAAAGACAGACACACACCAGAAGTTTAGCATTAGGGTGGCAATATTTGGATATGGTACGGTATATAACAACTAACATGTTTCTTGTCAGATCTCAGGGCATTAAAACAAATCCAAAAACAATACACTAAGTTAATTAATATTTTGCTCATATTGCAGATAACCATGCTGAAATTATAGCTTCAAGACACATTTATTGCCCACTACCAAAGACGGCAATTAAAGAAAAGCAAAGTAAGTTTTTTTATTTTATTTTAAGGGAATATATGAAGTGTAAGCCCAACTTATGGTAATTTAGTTATTGCTTAAAACAAATTAAAAACAACTAAATTTTTTATTTTGGACCTAGTCTAAAAGTTATTGGCCATTTCAATTCTAGTGTAAGTTACAACTTTAATGATAATAAAACGACATCATTGAAGAATGTTGTATCGCTGTAAATGGTGTGGATTTACAGCGATACAACGGCGTGATAATTTCTTACTCGATCTTACGACTCTTAAAATACTTTCTTATTTTTCAGGCAAGTCTGTGCCAGTTGGTACTTCGGAGATACTTTTACTTGCTCCAGAACCTGTGAATGAAGAAAGTAGCTTAGCTACATTAAAACCAAAACTCAGAGGTACTTACACATTAATTTCAATTATTTATTGCATTCATGTTGTAAGTAAATATATCCATAAAGTAACTCAATTACTCAATTAAATCTGAAAACAAACTAACAAAATTAATATTTCTCTCACATTACAGATAAGTCTACCAGAAATGTGACTTTAGAACACAATTATTGCCGACTGCAGAATAAGGGACTAAATAAAAACAAAAGTAAGTTTTTTTTATATTTTTGGGGGATAAGGAGACGGAAAGCACTTTTAAGAGAAACAGTGATTGTTGGTGGATCACTAGTGTTGCCTTAAATTTCACACTCATAAATTTTCGCCTTTATAATATTAGTGTGATTGGTGAGATACTAGCAGACCTGGTAGACGTCGTCCTGCCCGGCAAGCTGCGCCACCTACCGAGTCCAATTTGTAAATCTAAACCATTCTCCAGGAGTTCAGTGACAGACACACGTACAGTAAAATTATATATATAGAAATATGTATATACCGTTGAATTGAGAAACCTCCTTTTTGAGAAGTTAGTTAAGTTTCAAACCTAATAACAAAGAGATAAATACATGTTTACTGTATAGCATATCAGTGCTAGTATGCTTGGTTTGGGATTAAAAAAATCTTTTTTTACAGATAAACAGCAGCCCCGCGAGTTGCCGTCATTTATGTTTGCAAACGACCAGAAGCAAAATTAAAATTTTGCAATAGAAATTGATTCGGACACAAAATAAAAACAAAATTCTTGAATCCAGAATAGCCAGTGCTAGAAAAATGTCTGCAGATACGTTATTTAAAAAACTAGCGAACAAAATTACACCAGCAGCAAACAGTTTCACGAAAATGCAGTACACCCAGACAAGCAAGAAGTCTTCTGGTCGCAGATTTAGTTTAGAGGAAAATGTGCTCTCGCTTTCTTTATATAAGAAGAGTCCGAGAAGTTACCACCTCTTTTAACGAAGATAGAAGTGGAGCCAGGCCTGAATAAATGCATCTTCATGAAAATGAAAAATACTGTCAAGGAGTTATGTCCAGAAGACAGGATATGCAGCTTAATTTTTGACGAAATGTCCATTTCCCCCAAATACATTATAATGCGTCAAAAGATCAGCTTAGGAGGTTCACATTTGATGGAAAACAAATAGCAGATCATGATGGTCTTCATGGTAAAAGGCTTGAGAAAAAAGTTTAAGCAACCTGTGGCATATTATTTCACAAACTCATTAAAAAAGCTTCAATTAAAAAATATTTTGCAAAAGAATATCAAGTATGTACGTAGTACGGGATTAAAAATCATATGTACTGTTTGCGACCAAAGCACAGTAAATGTGAGTGTCATAAATGAGTTAGTAGAAGAAACCAAAAAAATATATTTAAGAGGTGAAAAAGAATGGAAGAATGAAGTAATTGAAATAGGGAAAACAAAAATAATCCCTATATTTGATGTGCCACATTTGTTAAAAGGAGTCAGAAATAATTTATTAACTTTAGATATAAAATATTACGATTTTGAAGAGAAATTTGAAAAAAACCATTAAAAAATTAAGGTTTTCTGGTAATGTTCCCAACATTACCAGAAAACCTATGAAGCAGATAAAACGTATGGAGAAGTAAAATGCCTGTGGAAAGTCACAGTTGAGCACACATATGCCGACAAAATAAGAAAAATGAAAGTGAAGCCAGCAGCCCAAATTTTTAGTCACACCATGGCTACAACTGCAGGACATCTCGTGGCAAGAGGAGACATTCCTGAAGAATGCCAAAATTTGGTCAAGTTTACCAAACTTATGGATAATCTGTTTGACTCCTTAAATGCAAACACGTTTCATGTGCCTGATGGCAAAATATATAAAGGATGTGTACGAAGGTCTAGTCCACACCATGATTTGTGGCAGAAAGCCATAAAAGTTTTAAAAACTGTATCATTTATTAAAAAAAAATAAGGGCAAAAATAACAAAATCCGTGTGGTTGAAACGAAAGCTATACCTTCTATAAAAAACTTCATACGCACAATTAAAGGAATACAACGAATGACACGTAATTTCAACCAGGACCCACTAGACAATTTCTTTGGGAATATCAGAAGTTATGGGGCGAGAAATACGGCACCAGACACGATGCATTTGAAGGAGCCTTTAAGTCCCTCTTAATTAATAATTTTAACTCGCCCCATTCTCTGTATGCAAACTGCGAAAAAGATGAGGATAGCTGCTTGCAGAATCTCGATTTTTTTGTAAGAGATAATATTTTGTCAACTTCTGATATTCCCAGTCCCATTGATGACGAGACATCACAATTTTCTGAAATTATTGAAGACCAAATTGTGGTGCCTTTCATCAATTTAAATATTAATATTAATGATGTTGGTCAGGGCAATTATGTGTGGATGGGTCTTGGGGAAATGTATTAAAAATGTGACAAAAAGTTGCAAAATGAGTAAAAAATAAATGTATGGCGACCCTGAATGCACGTCAAATGACCAAAGGGCCAAAAAAAAGCATATAAGGGCCAAAGAATATGCCAAAGGAAAAAGCTCTTTAATATACCCATCAAAGGAAATGGAAAAATGTTTTGCCCAAATTCAAAATTTAGTGACAGACATACTAAAAAAAGATGTTCAAAAAAAAACTTAAAAGTTAAAATAAAAATGTTCGCTGACATTTATGTTGATTTCCCATTCAGTTGTGAAAAACATAAAGAAAATGTTAAAAATTATTTTGAAAACACTATTATTAATGTGCTTGTTTATAGTTGGTGTCGTTCAATAAACCGAATTTTGTCTGGCGAAATCACATAACATGGTGAGGATGAGACAAAAGCAGCAGCGCAAACTTACAAAAATAAACATAAATAAATGATTTTGTAAAATAAGTTGTTTTTTTTAAGCATCCACTGTGAACCTCTTGAAATTGATGCTTCCTTACTAAAATGCTTGTTTTTAATTTGATAAAGTTTTACTATGACTGTAACTTAATAAAGATAAATATAAAATTAAGTAAACCTTTATCAACTTTATAACAAGTACAATAGTAAGGAAGCAGTATAATTATGGCACTCGTGCAAAGGTAGTGTAGTACCTATAGCTAGTTATAGCTATCTATATATATCACAAGTTTGTGGATGGCGATAATAGATGGCGCTATTAATCCGATCAACTGACATTAGCGGTCTTCAAAAAAATCTGCGAGGGGGCTCTCTATACCCGATATATTACTTTACTCTATGGTGCTGGTGTTTAAACTTCAAAGATTCGATTTCCGAACGACAGATTTTGTGTCATCGATTTCGTGGTGCGCTTGGATTGGTCAGATGTTTATTTTTGTACAATATCGATGAGTCAGCTGTGATCTGTTTACATTCTTGAAAAAGCAACCGCTTTTCAATAATATGGTTATTCTTTAACACCTCTATTACTATTATATGAACAAATTTACACTCACATTTGTATTTCCCGAGTGAATTAATCCTTTTCCATGCACAGTTCAGAAGTTTCGCCCTGTTTACAGACCAAATTCACCAACTGTCACCGGTATCGAAATTCACCGGTTCGTTCACACAGACGAGATAACCCGCTGCTGCAAACACTCACTTGTACTTATCGCTCGTTAACAGGTTGGACCAGCACAGCCTTGTAGATTTTAGGACAGGATTACTATTTTTAAGTTATTTTTATTACAGAGCCAATTGTTAACCGTGACATTGACAGCTGTCGAATTTATAGTTGGTGCAAGTCAATAAACCGGATTTTAGCAGGGAAACTTACATTCGATGGTGAGGATGAAACAAAAATGTACGCTCAAAATTATTATAATAAAAATCGCCACAATAAGGTCAATAAATGACTTAAATGTTAACATAGTGATCATTTTTATTTTCTGCTGGCTTTATAAAACAACTAATTTTTGTAAACATTAACTGTATTTGTTTTATTTTGCAAATTCATATTTTAGAAGTAAAACAAAGAACTAAGCACGAATTGCTATGGAACAAATACGAAATGTTTATAAAACCGGTTTTTTATATGGCCTTCATTGCAAATTACCCGCCTATCCTTATAAAACTTATTCAACAAGGTGGATGCATAGTGGTAGCCCGCGAAATATATATTTTCTTGTGTTTTTGTAATTTGCAGTATCAGGTTGTAACTTAATCAAATACTTAGTTATTAAGTTAAAGCCTGACACTGACTTGCAAATAACAAAAGAAAATTTGAATTTTGCGGGCTACCACTATGCATCCACCATAACAAAGATATAGATATAAATATCTAGCTATGCACCTACAGTTATTGGGATTAGTTCAACGGATACAATATCAGATGGCGACACCGTTGAATTTAGGTGTCAAAAATTCTCGTGAGAGGGCTCTCTATTCCATCTATATTATTATACTCTTTGGATGGCACTGACAGTAATTGTTAGAAATGCGAATTGTTTAATGTTGCCAGGTACAAACTGTAAAAACTAACGATTATGTTATGTTTTCATCAATTATTTTAGAGTACAGTTTATAATTAAGATTAGAATATTGCAATCGCATTAATGTCTATTAATATAAAAAGGAAAAATGTGTGTTATTAAACGATTGATAGTTTTTAACCATCCAGCCAACATTCATATTCTACTATTAAGTATTATTCTACTGAAAATAGCAATGATTATTTTAACACCGCTGTTTTCCGTTTAGTTATTGCTACTTTTATTTCTGATTTAACAAAATATTTATTTATATTTTTTTTCTCTTTTCCCACAAAATAAAAAAAAACTTAAATCAGGAAAATAAACTACTATAATTGATCTATAAAATGCATATAATTTAGATTAGGCTCGTTTCTCAAATAGAGCGACACTGCCGCTGCCGATGTTCTTTGAACTCATACCTAAATTATTTTACTTAGGTTCCTAGTTTTTTTTTAGCTTGTGGCTGGTGCCAGAAAATTAAAGTGAGTGGGAATTAATAGGTACTTATGTCAAAAATAGTAGGGTAGAAGGCTTATTACATGAAGTACTTACAAAAAAAAAATTAAAATTTAATAAAAATTTGAGAAAAAATGACTTTCAAGAACCTCAATGTCATTTTTGAAGACCTATCCATAGATACCCCGCATGTGTAGGTTTGATGAAAAAAAGTTTTTTAGTTTCAATTCCATGTATGGAGAGCCCCCCCTTAATCTTTATTTTTATTTTTATATAAAAATCAAAAAGTGGTTTACAGAATACATCTAAGTACCTGCCAAATTTCAACTGTGTAATCCTTATAGTCTCGGAATAAAATGGCTGTGACATACGGACGGACAGACAGACGGACGGACAAACAGACACGACAGACGAATCTATAAGGGTTCTGTTTTTTGCCATTTGGCTACGGAACCCTAAAAACAGTATGCATTAAATGGGCCAGAATAAATTTACTTGTTCAAAATCAACTGAAACATAGATTTTTATAGAAAATCTTTTTGTTTTCAAGCTAATAAGTTATTCTTAGAGGAAAATTAAAATTAATCAGACTAATACCTGGATCTAGTCGCTTAATAAGCTTCGTTATTCCTGACATTTGAAGCGTTTGCAGGATGGCTAAGGTGGTACCTAGGCGTCATAACAGATTTCTGAAAAATACCTACCTCACTTGAACTACTTCAAGCAGTTTTGACCGATGCTTCAAGATATTTTATTTTATTTAAATGGAACAGCTACAGTATACAGACAAAAAATGAATGAAATGAAAAGTCATTTATTCAAATTAACAAAGCTGAACATCAGCACTTAAAACGTCAAAAATTTACATAAGACAGTCCCCCAAACACGCCCCCCCGTGTCGCCGACTTCATAGAGTTATAGCTGATGAGAAGAAGTGGCGGAACAAACTCACCAGCAACACGTCTGTCTGTTTAGTTAGAAGAACTTGAGTATATATAAAAGTATGCAAAAATTATCCACATAGTCAGTGATCGTGTAGCTCAACTTAGGACATGAGGAGCTCAACGATTTGACGAAGAATACAATAAAAAAGGTAAAACAGCAGGTCGACAATCAACAGCTTCAGGTAGCTTCTGTGATGGGGACGTGGAGCTTATAAGTTGATCTTTTGGAGAACTTGCTTCATATGGTGACGTTCCCCTGCCAGGTGGTTGGTGTTGCAGATGACACGTACTTACTCTCTGTAACAAAGATTTGCCAACAGTAGCTAACTGACAGGAATAACATAAAACTATACTATAGCACAATGCGGAGGGATTTCGACTGAATGGTTTCCAGCTTGGCCAATGCAACCTTACCACAGGGTTCCAGCAGGAAAGACCCATAGTCCAGTAAACTTCTTATTGTAGCATTGTATATGAGTTTGAGAGAAAAGGGATGAACACCCCACCAAACACCCGCTAGAGCACGTAGCATATTAAGGTTCTTCTCACATTTATTGATTATATAATTGAGATGGAAGACACCAGATAATTTAGAGTCCAAAATTACCCCAAGGAATTTCACATTATCCTCGACATTGATTGGGGATCCAAAGTGGACATATGGGGTTAAGCGTTTCCGTGAGAAAACTACAACGGAGCTTTTAAGAGCTGACAAGCTAAGACCATGCGAGATTAACCATTGGTTTAGGGAGTTAAGGGATATTTGCATGGATTCCATAGCAATTTCCACAGACGAGGTAGGAATATATAAACATAGGTCATCTGCGTATTGTAAAATCTGGCAGTAGTTATTAAGGGACTTGTGGAGATCAGAGGTGTAAATACTGTATAAAAGAGGACTTAGAACTGAACCCTGGGGTAACCCACGCCAAACAGTTCTGGGGTCATATGATTCCCCTGGAACATGGAGTTTAATACTGCGTCCAGCCGTCAAGTTACAGATACAGTTAACTATCTTTACCGGGATACTCAGCTGGCGTAATTTACTTCTGAGTACGGAAAGAAGGACACTGTCGTAAGCTGCTGAAATGTCAAGAAAGACCGCTAGAACTGACTCATTTTTGCTGAAGGCAATCCGGAGATCGGACATAAATATACTAATGCTATCCATTGTGCTAGCTCCCTTTCGGAAACCAAATTGAGTTTTTGCTAGAAGACCTCGGCTTTCAACTCACCACTCCAACCTGTCTTTTAGAAGATGTTCCAGGATTTTACCTATAACAGGTGATAGGGCAATGGGACGAAAGTTTTCAGGGCAATCAGGTGGTTTCCCTGGTTTTAGAATGGGAATTATTAGTTGCGTTTTCCAAGCATCAGGGATATGGGAGAGAATAAAACATGCGTTGATTAATGATAAAAGGTATTGGCGACTGCGGGACCCCAATTTTTTGAAAAACGAATATGGATGGCCATCTATGCCTTTTTTTTTTTTTTTTTTGGTGGGTGTAAAATCATCGAATAACCCCTCCCGCTCTTGGGCAGAGCGAAAGGGAGTGTCAGACTTCTACTGACTAAAAACCACCCATGTTCCTTCTTCGCCCTCTATGTCGAGGCCGCGATAACCGTTGGACTACCCGCGGCCCCGACAGGCGTCGGCCCTTTCGGGCCCCTCCCATGTTGCTGACATCTCTTTGAGGCGCGCGTGGAACACGAACGCGCCGTCGACACGGCCTGTTTTCGTCGTGAGACGGACGGACGGCGAGTTAGCCCATCACTCACCGTCCACAGGCCCGCGTCTACGGTGGCCGGAGGTCATCGCGAGACCCCCGACGCCCGGAGCGCCTCCCGCGGCGGCTGGGACGAGAGGTTCTCTCCCTCTCGCGTTCCGCCACCTCCTTCGCCAGCATCACTGCTTCGCAGAAGGAGGCGACGGCGTCCCATTCCTCCTCGCCCCGGACCATGGCTTGCACCAGGGCCGGGCGCGAGAGGTCGCCGCCGCCGATCGCCGGCGGGGCTCCGCCCAAGCGGGGCACACCTCCACTGTGTGCTCCACCGTGTCCTCCGGCCGATCCTCGCAATGGTGGCATCCGGGCGTTTCCTCCCGCCTGATTCGGTGCAGGTACCTCCCGAAACAACCGTGTCCGGTGAGGACCTGCGTCAGACGGAAGGTGAGGGCGCCGTGGCGCCTCTCAAGCCACTCCTCAAAGAGGGGACTTACCGCCACTATCGTGGCGTGCCCTGCACGGGGTTGCGACAGTCGCTGTCTCCATGCCGCCATGAGATCGCACCGGAGGTCTGTCCGCCGCGCAGCAATTTGCCGCGGCAGCGGAGTAACCCCCCGGCGCAGCGCCTCCGCGCGCCATTGATGCAGGCGCGCGAGGACTATCGCCTCCAGATCCCACGGCGGCAATCCGGCAAGGAGGTTCATGGCCATCTATGCCTGAGGCGGAATCGTGAACGTGTTTGAGCACTGCATCCAGTTCGCTTAACGAGAAGGGAGCATCTAAAGGGTCATTGGAAATTTCCTCCCCCGCAGAAGGCGAGGGGCATTCTCCCAAAAAAGGAGCGAAAGGGGGAGCAAGATTCATCAAGAGAGGTTCTGCAAGGTCACCAGGCGATGGCAATTAAAATCTCCCAAAACTATAACAGGATTCAGTGAGGAACATATATTGTGAATGTATTGAAAGCAAGAGGGATTGGGGGAGGGAATATAGACCGATATAAAATTAATGCCAAGGATATTAACACCTACAGCATTAATCTCATCTCCGTGGGGAGGCAGGGCTAGAGGGGAGGAAGAAAGAAGATTGTTCACTAGCATAGCAGCCCCGCCATAACCGTCAGAGCGGTCATCACGGAGAGAGCTATAACCAGGGAAATTAAAATGGAGTCGTGGAGTTAACCACGATTCTGAGATTGCAAAAATTGCAGGTTTATACAAATTAATAAGGTGGCAGATTTCATGTTTTTTGGGGAGTGCGCTTCTGGTGTTCCACTGCATAAGATGGAATGTTACGGGTTTTAATTTTATTGACTATGTTGTCCGCTACGTGCTGGTCTGGTAATGAGTAATTTGAAAGTAAGGTGGAAAGCAAGGTAATAATAGTGTTGATAGTCTCTTTATTCTCATTATGAGTGGGAGAGTGGTCCATCAGAGCACAACCATTAGGAGGGGGGGAAACAATAACTGTTGACAATATCCTGATGGGCCCTACGGTCATAACCAGCATGAGGGGGAGTGTGGGGTTTTGGGCGGGTAGTAACAATTTTTTTGCTGGAGGAAGAAGTTGGGGGTTGGGAATGGGAAGTGTAGGTAGGAATTGGGACACGGGGAGGACGGGAATCCTGGTTCAGAGTCTGGTGGATAGCTAGTACAGGGGGAGCTGACGCCGTAACGTCTGCAAAGGATCGGTAGGAGGGGGTATAACGTTTGGCTGCTTCAGAATAAGATACATTATCCTTAGCCATGGTGGACTTAATGTTCCGCTGACGCAGGAATTCCGGGCATTGACGACTGTTCGCAGGGTGGGCACCCGTACAATAAAAACACTTAGGATCTTCAATGGAACACCCTTCCCCAAAGTGGTCACCACCACAGCGGTAACAACGTGGCTTTGACCGGCATTGAGTCCTGGTGTGTCCGTATTTGCAGCACCCGAAACACTGGACAGTGGGAAAATTATAGATCTCAACTGGAAGGGAATTAAAACAACAAAAAACTCGATCCGGGAGGATCTGACCATCAAATGTGATTACAACGCTCGATGTAGCAATCCATTCCGATTTCCCATCATTGGAAACTCTGCGGTTCAATCGCCTCACCTTCAACACCTTGCCAAGTGGGGACTTTAGGGCATCTAAGACTTCAATGTCAGTCCAATCAGTAGGGACGCCCCTCACAACACCCATCCTAGTGATGTTGAACGTGGGTATCATTAGCGAGAAGCCTTTTTGTTTCATTGACTTATTGTCGATAAATGCATTGGCATCTTCTGGGCCCTTGAACTCTACTGATACTCTGTTTCTTCCTATTCTCTTTATACCCCCCATCTACAATATTCACAATATTCAGTTTCTGTAATAATTGACCGAATTTGATAGGGTGGAGGGTAGTACCTGAGCCTGGATCGGATTCGATAAGAGATGCGTAGACTAAAAATGGATGACTATCTAAATGCGAGTATTTGGTGCGTGAGTTCAACGACGGAGCCGTGACCCGGTCGCGTTTAGTCGCTGGAGCATTTTCGTCCGTGACATTCGTAAGGTCATTGTGGACGTGATTTTCAATAAGTTTCCTCTTTTGAGAAGTTACTTCAACTTCCATTGTCTCAAATTGAGACAGTGGAGCCGTCAGAATAGGCGCATGTGAAAATAAGTCTTGCGATTGTAGCTGATCGGGATGAGGGGGGTCTGGCGGGCGACCAGGAGGCCGCTCGTCATTCGCCATTGTCAGACAGCCTAAGCCAGTAGAATAAAATATATAGGATATAAACTTACCAAATGAAAGCTCACATATACAAACAAAAACAAAGACAGGACGAGCACAAAAAAAAAAAAACGTAAAATAAACCCAAAAACCACCACAAAAAGCAGAGAAAGAGCCTAAAATCAGTGCGAGAACCAAAACAACATGTACCCGCCACAAACGCTTTTTTGACAACCAATTGATGAATTTATCAACAAAAACAACCGGCTCTAATGACAGACGGAACGCCATTGATTGCTGACAGCTTGCTTCATTACAAGTGGAAAGTACAAAATAACTACTATGACACGTATGTTGTTAATTGTTTAGTTCCGGTTTTAGGGTCTAACTTACATTAAAATGTATGGCATTTGAAATAATTGATTTGTTAAAACATTATTTAAGGATTATTTTTAAATAGGTTATGCATATTTAATTGTTTTATTTAAGTTTGGTAGTTTAATTAATTCAATCATGATAAAAAAAAACTACTAAAAAGAAAATTTATTTGGTTTATGGTAACATTTAGCATCCACTTGATGGATTATAATAATTCAGGAATAAAATGGTCACTTTGTCACTATAGCTGTAATATACTGAAACCCATTTTCAATTAATGCCCGGTTCCTATAAACAACGATTCGTTATTGTGCAAAAGATACTATTCGTTTTTGAGTAACGAGTAACGGACGTTAAAAGGCGTTCCTAAAAGTTTTTGCCACTTCTACCTGCGACGAACGGGTGTTGGTTACCCACTTACCAAAGCCCTCGGTCAACACATGTTCGACCCTCCTTGCGTTTCGTTATTACAAATTAAGAATGTTTAGAATTACAGTAAATCCATGTGCAGATTACACAATATACATCATATTTATACTTTTATACAGTAAACTTAACTTTAATGTTTATTTAATATTTTGGTGTTGAAGAAATCTCATTATTTCGTTAAAAAAACATTGTTTGTTTTTCTGTTCTGGCTACTGAAGTGAACAAAACGCGATTGAGACCGCCTGACCTCTGTCTTGACACGCATTCTAAGCTAAGTTTAAGTTTTGTGTTTGCATTATTGGGAATTACATTTTATGGCACAGAGCATTATTTTGATATTGGTATTATAAGGTTTTGTCGTAAAACATAATATATCTGTTGGTATAAGATAATTATTCTTCTGTTAAACTTACATAAATTACTCTCTACAATGGACGTTACACCCAGGGTTCCCAACTATACTGTTAAAAACAGTATTAAGTATACTGATTTCACTACATTATACTTTTTACTGTCGGACAACAAAACAGTATAAAAATACTGTTTTTATCATCACTACGGTACATCTTTGTTTTTTCTGTCATGAATTCAGAGTGGCTTCCATAAATTTAATAAAAAACGAGCTTCTCATTTACTTTAATTTTGATTTCAAATATAGTGAAGCCTAAGTAGCCTTAAAAATTACACTAAATTGCTAAGTTGTGCAAGAAACACCAAGAAATGTTTTTAAAACATAGCAACAACGCAAAATAAGTAAAACTTTTGTAAACAACCCACCAAAATCGGGCGGTAAACAAATTGTTAACGACTCGTAACTTTGACGACTCGTTGACGTTACTATTTTGTTATAGAAACACCATCGCCCCACATCTGCATACATTTTGCTTACGGTTCGTTATTCGTAACCCTCCCATCCGTAGGTACTGATCTATCGGTAACTTAACATACGAATCGTTTTTTATAGGAACGGTTTTGGCCTACGTCTCGTTGAAAATACTACTATCCGTAAGCAAAACGACTCGTTTCTTGTTTATAGGAACCGGGCATTAAGCGGTTAGTGGCTGGCAGCGACATCTGTATCGATAAACCGGAAATACATGGTATTATAATACGACAAAATTAAGAAGGCGTTCATAGAAGGACTTGTAAACTAGATGACCGTGCTCTTTCTATTTGGTATCATTATTTTCTCCTAGTTGCATGGTAAAATGTTCTAAGATTGTACACCCTTTTTTTTTTTTTTTTTTTTTTTTTTTTTGGTGGGTGTAAAATCATCGAATAACCCCTCCCGCTCTTGGGCAGAGCGAAAGGGAGTGTCAGACTTCTACTGACTAAAAACCACCCATGTTCCTTCTTCGCCCTCTATGTCGAGGCCGCGATAACCGTTGGACTACCCGCGGCCCCGACAGGCGTCGGCCCTTTCGGGCCCCTCCCATGTTGCTGACATCTCTTTGAGGCGCGCGTGGAACACGAACGCGCCGTCGACACGGCCTGTTTTCGTCGTGAGACGGACGGACGGCGAGTTAGCCCATCACTCACCGTCCACAGGCCCGCGTCTACGGTGGCCGGAGGTCATCGCGGGACCCCCGACGCCCGGAGCGCCTCCCGCGGCGGCTGGGACGAGAGGTTCTCTCCCTCTCGCGTTCCGCCACCTCCTTCGCCAGCATCACTGCTTCGCAGAAGGAGGCGACGGCGTCCCATTCCTCCTCGCCCCGGACCATGGCTTGCACCAGGGCCGGGCGCGAGAGGTCGCCGCCGCCGATCGAAGATTGTACACCCTGAGTTTACGTTTATTACTGTAAAAATACACTGCTTTAAGCGGTTTTCTAATAAGTATTTATGTTTTAGATACACTTACTTGTGGAAAGTGACACCACTGCCTTTTTCGTATCGTGTTTTATACAATATACGCACGATTTCATGTTGGACGAACAATACAAGCTATGTTATAATCACTGTCACTATTATAACACTTTAATTTATATCACAATCACAGTAAATACTTTAGAAAACTTTTTATCCCGCAGAGACGCTTAGCTCAAATACAACAAACAACGGCCATTTGCAATCTTATTATTTCTCAGAACTCTCACTGGGGGCGCTTTGAATCGGCACAGCAATAGCTGTCATTTTGTATGGGATAGCCAGTCCAGCGTATTTTATAGAGGTCAGTGGAGCCCACATATCAGAAAAATATAAATAAGAGGATGATGATAATGAAGAATGTTTTAAGAGGATAGTATAGTATATGTAATGAGAGTTATGTAGAATTAGGTTTGTACAAACAACCACAGGATATTGTCCTGCAGCTGTCGTTAAGTGTCTCAGTCCCTTAACTTGGTAGTGACCACGAAGTGGTTTTAAAAACACACCCAAGCGAAGACTGAGTACGATTACCCGTGGGTAACCGCTGTGATGTGCAAGTCTGTGGGCTGACGAGTAAATGAGAGTTGTTGTTACAAGTGTAAATAGTAAGTGGAAAACGACTACGGGATATTCTCCAATAGTACGTCGTAGAGTAAGCCAAACCTCAACTTGAAAGAGACCACGAATGGTTTTAAGAACTCTTACAAGTGAAGGATGGATGCCAATTACCAGTGGTAAAAGGAATGTGTGTAGGGGTGTCGAGTAAATGTATGTAAAGTAAGAAGTGTTGAGATGAGGAGGAGGAGCAGGGCTGTAGAAAAAAATAAAAATAAGTTAGTTACTAAGCTAAATAAGTTACCAAAAGAAAACGGTACTAGTGATAGTTTTTAGAATTTTGAAAAAGAGTGGGTTCGATTGTTGGGCGCCAAACTATAACGAATCTACCGATCCCTAATAAAAATAAAAGAGTTAAGGTAGATTGTACAATTAATATTAATTTATAAGATAAAAAATACAAAAAAAATATATAAAACACCTTCCTACCTATCACACACTCAGGCGGCGGAGGTTTTTGAAAATTTAGTTAATGTGATCCACTTTTAATTGAGAGAAGAGAGATCCGCTTCTTAGATGGTGATCAACTTTTGGTAATGATGGTGATCCACTTTGAGTTGGTCTGGACAGTAGAACTATGTAGATTTACATGTATGCAGAATCCATACGTAGAAATAGGACAACCTTGACGTAGAATCCCGTGTAGAATTGACAGAATTTCGACAGAAACGTCTAGCGTAGAATCGACTACACAGAAAAAAAAATTACTTGAAACAAGTGATATTATTTGAGTTAAGATCTTTTGGGTTTTCGATATAAGGAAAGTCGAAAATGTCTTCGATTGAGATATTTTATGTTTCATATTATAAGTTCTTAGTCCAAAAACTACTTATTTAGATCAAAACTTAATTGTCTCTTGACTTAAAATCTAAAAATTGTTGTTTCGAAACATATTGTATCTCAATCGAAGACGTTTTCGACTTTCCTTATATCGAAAACCCAAAAGATCTTGACTCAAATAATATTCGGTAGGTGTTTCAAGAATTTTTTTTTCAGCGAATACGTTTCAAATGATCTACAGCTCTTTTTTTAAAAGCTTAATGACTTGACCTAAGAACGACAATATCTTGTTTAAAATAGCTGAGATATTCACTCAAGAGCGTTTTATTCTTGTTGTAAAAGGGACAATATGCCGCTCAAAGAAGTAAAGCTCTTTTTCCAAAATCTAAATGACTTGACCCAAGAACGAAAATATCTTGTTATAAATAGCTGAGATAATTCACTCAAGAGCGTTTTATTCTTGTTGTAATAGGGCCCATATTACGCCCAAAAAAGTAAAACTCTTTTTTTAAAAGCTAAACGACTTGACCCAAGAACGAAAATATTTTGTTCTAAATAGCCGAGATAATTCATTCAAGAGCGTTTTGTTTTGTTGTAAAATAGACCCTCATTCCACTCAAAGAAGTAAAGCTCTTTTTCTAAAAGCTAAATGACTTGACCCAAGAACGAAAATATCTTGTTCTAAATGGCTGAGATAATTCACTCAAGAGCGTTTTATTCTTGTTGTAATAGGGCCCATATTACGCCCAAAAAAGTAAAACTCTTTTTTTAAAAGCTAAATGACTTGACCCAAGAACGAAAATATTTTGTTCTAAATAGCCGAGATAATTCATTCAAAAGCGTTTTGTTCTTGTTGTAAAAGGTACCATATTCCGCTCAAACAAGAAGGGCTCTTTTTCCAAAATTTAAATGACTTGACCCAAGAACGAAAATATCTTGTTCTAAATAGCTGAGATAATTCACTTAAGAGCGTTTTGTTCTTGTTATAAAAGGGACCATAATTCCGCTCAAATAAGTAAAGCTCTTTTTCCAAAAGCTAAATGACTTGACCCAAGAACGAAAATATCTTGTTATAAATAGCTGAGATAATTCACTCAAGAGCGTTTAATTCTTGTTGTAAAATGGAACGCATTCTATTCAAATCACATACGTTTTTCTTTTATGCGTGTTTAATTCTTCTCGTAAAAAGTTACATTCTTGTCGTAAAATGGAACGTATTCCATTCGATTTACCTAAAGCTCTTAGAAAAGAGTTAAATATGATAGCTATTTAGAACAAGATATCTTCAAATTAAAGTAAGATATCTTGTTCTTAGTACCTAGATAATTAAATTGTTTAACTCCTTTATGATAAGAGCTTTAGGAAAATTGAATGGAATACGTTCCATTGTACAACAAGAATGTAAGAAGAATAAAAGAGAAGAATAAGAGAAGTGCACTATTGCAGTGCAGATCACAGCATCTACAAATGTCCTACGTTTTTAGCAAAAACTCCAGAACAACGACAAGCTGAAATTTACCGCCTGAAGCTATGTCCGAATTGCCTAAAAAAAGGACATGTTGCCAAGGATTGTCCTCAAGGGCCATGTCGAAAATGTAACAGAAAACATAATTCATTGCTTCATATAACTTCACAGCTTGCAAATAGTGTCTCTGTGCAACCTGCCATCGCTGAAGCCACGGACGTTCCTGAATCAACCATTGAAGTTTCGGTTAACTTCTCATCTCAGGTACAACAAAACAATCTTGTATTACTATCTACACAGACATCCGACACAGACGCTCTGCTGGCTGGAAGAAATTCTGCGGGAAAATAGAATCCTGCCAACAAGCAAACAGGGTAAGGAAAGTACTGGCACAGCAGAACTCTCTCTCTCTGACAATACGCTTACCACTACTCCAGAAGAGGCGATGCGCGTCCTTATTGAAACTCACTTCCCAGGTTGCGTTTTCACACCTACAATTGACTGGAATGAGGTAAACCAAACACCAACAGGAAACGACTGGAAATACGCTCACATGATGATCACGCTGGAGAAAGTCCAGTGGGCGATCGGGTGCTTCCATTCTTTCAAGGCGTCCGGTCCTGACGGGGTGTTTCCTGCACTACTGCAGTGGGGCGGGCTCTCCGTTGCGGAAAGACTGGTGCCTATTTTGCGGGCGTGCCTGGCCTTTCGGTATGTCCCGAAAGGATGGAGGGAAGTGAAAGTCATATTTATCCCTAAGCCTGGTAAGAGTCACTATACTAACGCCAAATCCCACCGGCCGATCAGCCTGACCTCCTTTCTCCTGAAAACTATGGAGAAGATATGCGAGAGAGAGCTGAGGGATGGCGCTTTAAAAGCAACACCTCTTCACGCAAACCAACACGCATACAGCGCGGGTAAGTCTACTGAATCCGCTCTTCATCTAGTAGTTAGCCGGATAGAAGAAGCGATACATCAGAAGGGCACCTGCCTGGGTACTTTTATAGATATCGAAGGAGCCTTCGATAAAACAAACTTCTCCAGCATCAGCGCCGCCCTCTCCCGTCACGGGGTGGAACAGGTACTGACAGACTGGATTACTAATATGCTTAGCAAAAGAGTAGTCCGCCTTGGAGTAGAGCAGCAGATGGCAGTGATAGCCAAGGGTTGTCCCCAAGGAGGAGTGCTCTCGCCCCTCCTCTGGAATCTAGTGATTAATAACCTCATCGCGAAGCTCAATGCTAACCACTTTTACACAATTGGGTATGCCGACGATCTAGCCATCCTCATCTCAGGTAAGGTGACAGGGACAATCTGCAACCTCGCTCAGCAGGCGCTACGCATAGTTGAGCGATGGTGTGCTGAGTTCGATCTCTCAGTGAACCCCACGAAAACTGAACTAGTCATGTTTACCCAAAAACGAACGCTAGGCCCTCATCGCCTACCTAAGCTATTCGATACTGAGCTCCAGGTAACCAACGAGGTCAAATACCTGGGAGTTATCCTGGATAGTAAGTTAAACTGGAGCAGTCATCTTGACAGCAAGCTAGACAGGGCCTGCATCACCTTTTGGCAATGCAGGAAGATGATAGGTAAGAAGTGGGGCCTATCCCCCAAAATTATACTTTGGCTTTACAGTGCGGTAATCCGACCCATGATCACCTACGGGGCAGTGGTCTGGTGGCCCCGCACAAAATTAATAACAGCCATTAACAAGCTTCAACGTATGCAAAGGCTCGCATGCATGGCGATCACAGGCTGCATGAGGACAACTCCGACCGCAGCCCTCGAAGCCATACTGGGGCTTCCGCCGCTCCACCTGTTCATTCAGCAGGAAGCAACGATGACGGCGGTGCGCCTCAATACGTTACAACTTTGGGGTAAGAAGTACACGCAACATACTGCGGCACTAGAGAGACTCCAAAGCGAGTTCCCCCTGGTGAAAGCTGTTAACAATCGAGTACCCAAACAGTACGTATTCGACAAAAAATACAAAATCCAACTCCATGAGGACCACCGCTGCGAAGGACTTAGCCCTGCAGAATTGCGGATCTTCACGGATGGATCTAAAACAGGTACTGGCACCGGAGCCGGAGTCTTCTCGGAGGATCTCAATATCCACTTAGCCGTACCTTTGGGGGTCCACAACACTGTCTTTCAGGCAGAATGCATGGGAATCTCCCTGGCGGCATCAGCCATCTTGGCTAGGGAGGTAAAGGAGCAATCGATCCGCATACTCTCTGACAGCATGGCGTTGCTACTGGCATTAAGGAGCCACACGGTCAATTCCGGGCTAATATACGAGTGCCACCAACGCCTGAACCAGGTGGGTAACCTCAATAATATAACCATTCAATGGATTAAAGGACATAGCGACTCCCGAGGCAACGATGCAGCAGACGAGCTCGCTCGAAGGGGCTCAAGCATGGCGGCGGTGGGACCAGAACCCATCGTGCCGCTCCCTTTTGGTCATCTTCGCACGTTGGTAAGGAAACGTACTAGAGAACTTCATGCCAAGCTGTGGCAAGACCACGGCGAGTGCAGGCAGGCCAAGGAGGCGCTTCCCGCCATCGACGTCCGCCTCACCAAACAAGCGCTCCGGCTGACTAAGCTGCAGCTACGCACAGTGACGGCCGCCATCACTGGACACGGTACTTTTAATAAGCACCTCTTTGTTATAGGTGTCACAGATAGTCCTCTGTGTCGAGCCTGCATGGAGGAAGAAGAAACAGCAGCCCACGTGCTCCTGCACTGTTCGGGGGTTGCCCCATACAGGACCAGGTACTTCGGTAACGCAGGTACTCTCCGCGAGATTGCCGGTAACACCAAAGGATTGCTGGCCTTTCTCGGGGAGTTGGGATGGATCGAATAAATTTCCCACCCGTACGCAAAATACTCGCTTTAGGCGTGGAGTTGCGGACACTAGCCCGTTGTATCTATCTATCTATCTACTATCTACAGCCATTATTGACGTGGCAAATCCAAGTAGCAATGCATGCCAGAAGGTACGCTGCCTTCTCGATTCCGGCAGTGCGGCCACCTTTATAACTAGAGAGTTGAAAGAGAAGTTGGGCTTACCTGCTATACCGACAAATACTACTAGGATAACCGGTATGGGCAATACACACTGTGGATTCATCGCAGAGAGAAGTGTCGTCCGCATACATTCTTGCCATACAGGCTATCATACCACGCTGGCATGCCCAGTTCTACCTGAGCTTACAGCAAATATTCCAAGTTCAACCATTGATTTAAGCTACTTCAAGATTCCGCCAAAAACTCCACTAGCCGATCCTTCTTTCAACACTTCAGGCCCAATAGACATGCTGATTGGCGCGGATTTATTCTGGCAAATTGTAGGAAGAGAACAGCAATCACTTGGAGCAAATCTTCCATTTTTGAGAAGTTCCCAGTTGGGCTGGCTAATTTCAGGCCCTATATCTATACCTTCCAACCGTGTACCTAGAAATATTCAGTGCAATTTGTCAAGAAATGAAGATCATTTAAACAATAATTTTGATCAACAACTTGCCCGATTTTGGGAGCTAGAAGAGCTACCAAAAAGGCCTCTCCTGAGTGATAGTGAGAAGATATGTGAGCAGCACTTTCAGACACACACTACCCGCCAAGAAAATGGACATTTCTCGGTGAAGCTTCCACTTCAAGAGTCTACTGATGTTCTCGGTGACTCCTATCATAGAGCAAGACAAAGATTGTTTTCCTTAGAGCGAAAATTCAGCAAAAATCCTAATCTCAAGAAAGCCTATTGTGAATTTATAGCAGAATACTAGTCACTGGGCCACTGTACTCTGCTGGAGCAGCCGCCGCCGCCACGCCGGCGCCACTACCTGTGCCACCATGCTGTGATGCGCGAGCAGAGCGAATTCACCAAGCTGCGCGTCGTGTTCGACGGCTCCGCCGCGACATCTACTGGCGTCTCCATAAACGACATCCAAATGGTTGGCCCTAAGGTACAAGACTCTTTATTCTCGATTCTGCTGCGATTTCGCCTATACAAGTATGTATTAGCTGGAGATATCGATAAATTCTTTCGTCAAGTCGATGTCCACGAAGAAGACAGAGACTTACAGCTTATTCTTTGGCGCGAAGAAGATAATCTCCCCATAAGAACACTTAGGCTCAACACCGTGACCTATGGCTTCGCCAGCGCAAGCTACTTGAGCACTAAATGCTTGTGGCAACTAGGAGAAGAGTGCAACGACGATAAGGTCAAGGAAATAATTCAGAAGGATTTTTATTGCGACGATCTACTAACAGGAGCTGACACTAAAGAAGAGCTACTACACATGCTGAATACAGTCACTGCTATGTTGAAATCCGGCTGCTTCAATCTCCGAAAGTTCAGGTCAAATACCCCTGACATCTTTCCCATCTCCAGTGTCGACCTGCAGAACAAGTTAAGCTTAAGTGATGCATCCAGTGCCCTCGGCTTGGGTTGGAGCCCACGATCCGACTCTCTTCAATTCACCATTGAAGCTCCAAGCGCCGAATCTACAGAGAAGACTATGAAAAGAGCAATACTATCATCGTCTTTCAGCATTTTTGATCCTCTTGGATTGCTTTCACCGTCCACTGTCCAGCCGAAGATGCTTATGCAACAGTTGTGGCGGCGAGGATTAGACTGGGATGAGCCAGTCCCAGATGATCTACGAAAGGAATGGCAGAAAATGAGTTCTAGCCTTCCGTCTCTAAATGAAATGGCAATACCAAGAAGAGTTCTATGTGAGAATCCACAAGAAGTTCAATTACACTCCTTCTGTGATGCATCCATGCATGCTTATGGCGCATGCATATACCTACGATCGACTGATAACGAAGGTAACGTAGCAGTTCATTTACTCTGTGCCAAATCAAGAGTGGCGCCTACTAAACCGCCTCTTACCATACCAAAGTTGGAGCTACTTGGAGCTCTACTTGCCGCAAATCTCACGAAGACTGTTTTGGACTCCCTGCGGTACCCTATCTCCACGTGCACACACTGGTGTGACTCCAGTGTACAGCACTCCCAGCAAACTGAAGAGTTTTGTTGCTAACAAGGTCGTAGAAATCTGCGAGAATACAAACCTTTCTTCATGGCGTCACGTGCCCACCGCTGCCAACCCGGCTGACTACATCTCCCGCGGCGTCCCTGCCGAGAAGCTGCGCACTCTACAAGACTGGTGGTCAGGCCTGTCCTTTCTCAGCATGGATAAAAATCATCGGCCATCACAAGAAAAACCAACTAAAACCAACTTACCTGAGATGAAGGTTTTACTCGTGACGACCGCAAGCAAGCCACCAGTCATACGATTTAAAGATTTCTCCGCTCTCAACAAAATCAAGAGAATATTTGCATATGTACTAAGGTACATTCAATATCTAAAAGATAAAAATATTAGAAGAGGTCCTCTATCAGCTCAAGGGATGAACACTTCATTAACATTATTAGCCAAAGAGGCTCAAAAACAATCATTCCCTGAAGAGTACAATAAACTAATAAAAGGTGAATCCATACTTAAGGGTAAAATATCAGCTCTTAGCCCATTTCTCGACGAGGAAGGTGTTATGAGAGTAGGCGGTAGGCTTGATCGTTCCAATTATAACTACAATAAAAAACATCCTATAATTTTAGACTCTAAACATCATATGACCATTTTAATCTTTCGCCAGGAACACAACCGCCTATTGCACGCAGGTCCACAGCAACTACTGTACTCTGTCCGAGAGTCCTTCTGGCCGATCAACGGCAGGCAGCTCTCCCGCAGCACAGTGCGCTCTTGCGTCGTGTGCCGCCGACACAAAGGGCAAACTCTTACACCTATGATGGGTAATCTACCTCCCGAGCGAGTAACTCCCGCTCCACCCTTCCAGTCCATCGGGATGGACTTCGCAGGGCCCTTTCACATACTAAATAAAAAAGGTCGTGGTGCTCGAGTATCCAAATGCTATTTATGTCTCTTCATCTGCTTTAGGTTCAAGTGTGTGCACTTGGAGGCCGTTAGCGACCTCTCTAAAGACGCATTTATTTCATGTTTAAAACGCTTCATTTCACGTAGAGGAAAGCCCTTAGAGATATTTTCAGACAACGGGCGTAATTTCGTGGCAGCGTCCAAGGAAGTAGGACAATTCTTAAAATCAAACGCGAAAGGAATCAGCGATCTTGCAGCAAACATGCAAATTAACTTCAATTTCCATCCACCTTACGCTCCTCATTTTTCTGGTCTGTCGGAGGCCGGCATCAAATCGGCTAAGCATGTAGTTAAACGAGTAATGGGCAACACCAATCTAACCTTCGAAGAGTTGTCCACGTTATTTGCGCAGGTTGAGGCTATAATGAATAGTCGACCCCTGTCCCCACTTTCTTCTTCCCCTACAGACTTCCTTCCTCTCTCCCCAGGACACTTCCTGATCGGCCGGCCACTAACCGCACCGCCATCGCCAATCATCGAGAGCAGCGCAAGTTGCCGCACAAAATATGAGGAAATTGAAAAAATGCGCCAGCAATTCTGGACACGGTGGCAACGGGAGTACATCTCAGAGCTCCAAACAAGAACAAAATAGCGCGAAAACAAGGCAAGGTTGGCTACTGGTGACCTGGTCCTCATTCAAGAGGATAATACGCCGCCGCTATGCTGGCGCCTGGGGCGCATTGCGAAATTGTACCCTGGAGAGGACGGCATATCCCGCGTCGCCGATATTTCAACTACCAGGGGACCAATTCTTGATTTTCGCCATTTATCTCGAGTTCGAGATCGTAAGTCTATCTCTATGTCTATTAAAAATATCTCTATCTCTACCAAAAAATGTCGAATTGAGCAGAATTCCGTATTCTCAGTCAAAATAGAAATAAATGTCACGAAAATGTCGAGTCGAGTGAAGATAATGTTACCATTATGAAGAATCGTACGTTCTGTTTTAGGTAGCTATGAGTTAATGAATGATTTTGTTTTAAAACGCTGACTAAACCTACTTATTTAAGTATAAAACGAAACGTTTAGTGTGTTTCAAGATTTTCGTATGCTCTTCGTGAAATAAAGAAAACAAATTTACAGTTGACTGTCTGTCAGTGTCAGAATTTGCGCCTTTTTGCGGTTCCTTCAAAATCAAATCAAAAAAATCAAAATCAAAACTCATTTATTCAAACTAGGCTGATAATCCGCACTTTTCGAACGTCAAAATTTACTTTACTTTACTTATTTACAAGAGACAGTCCCCCAAAACGCCCCCCCTTCGACACTTCCTAGTGTTTTTGCTGGAAAGAAGAAGTGGCGGAACAAACTCCCCAGCACACATCTGTCTGTTAGGTTGGTTAGAAGAACCAGACTCGATACAATAGTAAGGCAAGTATAAAAAAGTATATAATAATAATAAAAAAAAGACATAACATATCAGTAAACTAATCTTGGAGAAAGAACATAAATAAATAACAAACATTGTCTTGTGTTCAACTCAGCGACCAACTGTTCTTATCATTTAAGTAGTCGTTAATGGAATAGTACGCTTTTAAACAAAGATTAGATTTTACTTTGGCTTTAAACGCATTAAATGGCAAGTCTAGAAAAGAAGATGGCAGTTTGTTATAAAATGTTATACCAAGCCCGACGAATGAATTATGAACTTTGTGAAGCCGGTGAAAAGGAGCGCGTAGTTTATGCTTATTTCTAGTGTTAAAGTTGTGAATATCACTGTTTTTAGTGTACAGGTGGATATTTTGTTTAATATATAAAATGTTGGCAAAGATGAACTGAGAAGCAACAGTGAGGATACCAATCTCCTTAAAAAAATCTCTAAGAGAAACTCGGGCACCCAGCTGATAAATTGCACGAACCGCTCGCTTCTGCAGAACAAATATATTTTGAATATCAGCAGCTTTGCCCCACAGCAGAATACCGTATGACATAACGCTGTGAAAATAACTGAAGTAGACTAACCGTGCTGAATCAACGTCAGTGAATTGTCTTACTTTTCTGACGGCGTATGCGGCTGAACTTAGCCTTCCCGCTAGGCTTGATATATGTAAACCCCATTGTAATTTTGGATCTACTGTTATGCCCAGAAATACAGCAGAGTCGGCAGTTTCCAGCTCCTGATTGGCGAGGATAATATTGGGACCTAGATTTCTAACATTGGGTAAAGCGAACTTAACTATTTTAGTTTTCTTGGCATTAAGAACAAGGTTGTTTATTGTGAACCAATCCGTGACCATTGATAGCGTGCTGTTTACGTCGTCAAAAACGTGTCTATTCCTATCTACTTTAAAGATAAGAGAGGTATCATCTGCAAATAGTACAACGTCACAAAAACCCTTTAAATAGTATGGTAGATCATTAATATAAACCAAGAATAAAAACGGACCCAGTATTGAACCTTGAGGTACACCTAGCCGAACCGGTAGCCCGGAAGATTTCGCGCCATTTACGTCTACACATTGGAATCTATTTTGCAAATACGAATCTATCACATTTAGGGCCTCATTTTGAACACCGTAATAACGCAGTTTCCGTAAAAGCGTGTCGTGATGTACGCAATCAAAAGCTTTAGAGAGATCGCAGAAAACACCGATTGCATTTTGCGCGTTCTCCCATGCGTCAAATATGTGTTTCAACAAAGCAACACCTGCATCCGTAGTCGAACGACCCTTTGTAAAGCCATATTGATCATTATGAAGGAGATTATTTAAATTAAAATGTAATAACAACTGTTTGAGAATTAATTTTTCAAAAATTTTGCTAAAAGCAGGTAAAATAGAAATTGGTCTAAAGTTACCGATATCGTTTTTACTGCCTGATTTAAATAGAGGGATGACTTTACTGCTCTTCATAAGGTCAGGGAAAGTCCCCAAATCGACGCATTTATTGAAAGTAACGGCAAGACAGGGGGCTACAATGTCGATTATGTTACTTAAAAGTTTAATAGAAATGCCCCAGTAATCACCTGTGTTTTTAGACTTAAGTGAATTAAAAACGTTAACTACATCACGAGGCGTTACATGTTCGAAACTAAATACTTTACCACATTTAGATACGCTGCTATGCAAAAGATCTTCGGCTTTAGACGGCGACGAACTCAGGGAACGAGTCGTCGCTATAGGTATGCTGGCAAAATACTCATTAAAAGCCTCGGCTACGTCGGCTGCTTCACTAACTAATTTGTTACCCACCATGATCTCGAGGTGTTTATCTTGTTTAACAGATTTACCCGTTTCATTGTTAATGATTTTCCAAGTGGAAAGTGAAAGTGCTTTATTATTAGAATTTTTAATCTCTGTTTTTTTATTTTTAGTCTCGCTTAAGAATTTTGATTTTGCAATAATACAAATCTTTTTAAATAATTTGGAATAATTTTTAACATACTCTAGAAAAGTTGTATCAAACCTGTATTGTTTAAGACCATACAACTCGTACAATCGGGCTCGACTTTTGTAAATACCTGGTGTAGCCCATTGGTTGAAGCCCACAGAAGGTCCCTTAATGTTAATCGTTTTAGACTTAAAAATAGACTGGTATTAATTTTGCACAACATCAAAAAGGGCTTTATAAATTTCATTAGGAGTCTCGTGCTCTACTATTGACGGCGTTACTTTAAGTGCTACATTATTTTTGAATTTATTGCAACGACTAGCTGTATGAGGCCTGCATTCTATTTTGCGCGGCTTTTGTTTTAATAACATAGGGAAGCTAGCTATTAAGCCACAGTGGTCAGATGATAAGTCACTTAACACTAATTTGTCCTCGGCAACACAATCACTAAACATATTATCAAGGCAAGTTGATGAAGAAGCCGTGATCCTTGTTGGTTCAAAAAACAGGTTAACTAAATTAAATGATCTAAACAAATTGAGAAATCGGATACTTAATGGAGTAACATCTAAAATATTAACATTAAAATCTCCACATAAAATTATAGATTTATTACTTGATTTTAACTTATTAAGTGAATCCTCCATTACTGATTCGAAATGAGTAAAGTCCCCAGAAGGGGGTCTATAAACACAAATTACTATGTATCGCTCGAGTTCAACGCAAGACAACTCAATAGTGCGCTCAATTGACAAATTAACTAAGTCTAAACGTTGTTTACATTTTAATTTGTTTGATACAAGAATTAAAGATCCACCGCGAATAGCAGATTTTCTCACAAATGCACTCTGTACGGTATAGAAATCATCATTGATAAATACTAATTCATGTTCCTTCAACCAATGTTCAGTTAGACATAAAACCTGAACATCATAATTCTCCATAAACAAACTTAACTCTAATTCTTTGCCAGATAATCCCTGCATATTTTGATGAACAACATTCAACATATGCGGCCTACCTGTTGTCGCACCTAACAGTTTAAACTAAAAGGTGTATCAATAAAAGTGTTAGTATCTGTATAAGTGTTAGTAACAAAAGCAGTATTAGTATCACTACTAACAGAAAACATTGGCAAACACATACCAGTGTCGCTGTGTATATTGTATGCTAAAAGGTTAGCAATACGTAGCTTAGAACTAGGTGGTAAAAACATTGTGAAGTCAGTGAGTCTGTAATCAGATATAAATTGATTACAGTCAAAATACAAAATAACGTCACTGTGACGACATGTCCTATTAAAAACTTTTGTTATGTTTACATGTACTGTGTTTACATCATTATTGGGTGCTGTTTTACATTTTAAAAGTTTTATTTTAACATGGAGGGGAAAAATCAAACAAGGCAAGGGCACAAATCAAAGAGTATAAATCAAATTTCCAGTAGGTATGAGATGCCAAGCCGTATTTTATTTAAAAATTTAAGAAAAGAAAACACAGTGTACAATCCAAAACGAATTCACTCAGAAATGACGTATCTCTACAATCGACATGACATCTCTACTGCTCAGAAGCACTCGACAATCATGAACTCTAACGTTAGCTTTCGACAAATGTCGAATTCGACATCCCCAGAATAGCAACTTTTAAAATTTGTCGAAAAAATGACGTCATTAGAAATTTTTGTCGAGTTCGACACCATCTCTAAAATCGAGAATTGGCCCCCAGAGGCACCATCAAGCGGTCCCTCACTCGCTTCTGCCCGTTGTTTGACTGATCCAAAACTTAATCAGCTTCCACGACGACGGAAGCCCTCGTCACCAACTTCTCCTCGTCCACGCTCCCCTGCTGGACTTCACCTGCCCCGGAGTATGTTCGCGCCAACACTACGCGACCAGAAATCGCCTGCGCCGCGCTTCCCATCACTAGCGCATCCCGCGCCGCCATGACACCCCGGCAACGCGTCTGCGTCGAGCGAGCCGCGCCCTCGCCCCTTTTGCTCCGCTGACCGCCGAGAACTACACACGCGTCCACGCGCCGAGCCCCGTGCGCTTCGTAACGTGTCCACCATTCGCGTACCTAACTTTACCGTTATAAACTAATTACTGTAAATTCAAGAGAATTAAAGTTAATAAGTATAATTCAACTAATCTCTTTTACTGTGTGAGACGTGAAACCCGCGCGCTTACAGTCTACAACAAGTTCTACCTTAAACGAAAATTAATTACTATAGTGCAATGAATCAATAGAAGCCTACCTTATAAAGTTTTTGTCTATCGTCGACGATCTCCAGGCAATAGACGTCAAAATTGATGATGAAGATAAGATTTGTTACCTGCAGTCATCGCTGCCTAAGGAGTATGATCCTGTGATAACATCCATCGAAACCAAAAGAGCGTTTTTTTTTTTGTGGGTGTAAAATCATCGAATAACCCCTCCCGCTCTTGGGCAGGGCAAAAGAGCCTTACGTTTGATTTTGTGAAGGCCAGACTGCTGGACGCCGAGACAAAAATAATAACCAGCAAAGAAGACGGAGCATTCATTACATGCTTCACATGTGGTAAGCCGGGACACAAAAGCTATGAATGTAAAGAGAAAACACATGAACGGGAGTCACATCGAGGCAGGTGCCGTGGGAGAGCTGCTGGCCGAGGTCGCAGAGCTGCACGAGGTCGAGGACAACGTGGTCAAGCCCAGGAAACGTCCCTAGTTGGTAAGGCAGATGTTGGATTTCTCGCCAGTGATTACATGTTCGGTTTAACTGATAGTTCTAACATAACAGTGTTGATTCTGGTTATACCCAACATATAATAAGTGATCAATATGAATTATATGTAACTGATATAAAAGAATTGCAAGAAAGTGTCAAAATGTATGTTGCTAATGGCCAATACATAGAGAGTAATATAAAGGGAATGTTATAGTATATGCTATATTCCCACTTATCATTAAATGTATATATCACATACCGTTTATCATCCTTTTTATAGTTTATCTTTATTTATACTCGGCGAAACGTTCTAAACGATTCGTTTCCATATAATTTGCTGAAATTAAATATTAGTTTTCATAATTTTTATTGTTGTGACATGTATGTCAAATGTGCCAAACTGTCAGTAGGTACTTTTCTTTTTGTCATAGAGTTTCTTTCTAGTTTAGTCTAAGAAGGTCACTTTTTGGTTTATATAACTTAATTATTTTTTATCATTGTTAAGCTGAATAACTGTATTTTATTAATTAATAAAAAATAACTTTATTTTAAATTATAATTTTAAAATTCTAAAAGCACACGCGGAGGTTCTATTACGTCTTGGTGGATTACTCCTGGCTGGTTTTATGACTGGCAGGTGATATGTCATATTTCAATTCGAAATTGTCAAAAAATTTTAGAAGAGAAGAAAATGTCTGATTTTTGGTATAAAAATGGGCAGCTGATGCTGACCCGGGATTTTTTACACTGGATTCCACGCCGGGATTATGTCCGGTTGATTTTACGTTTGATTTTACGATCGACTCTACGCTGAGAATTTACGCTACACAGAAAAAAAATGTTCTTTTGAACCAAGAACCAACTATGTTTCACCTAATATTTCTTGATCTCAAATATATATATCTTGTACTAAGATTTCAAGAACGAAAATCTTTGTTCAAAAGAAATATTATTTAAGTCAAAACTTATATCTCAAATCAAAACCAATTTATTTCTAACATTAAGAATGGTTATTTCTCAGATGCGTGGATTTGACTCAAAAAAAAATTTTTGTAATTATTTTTTTTCGACCTTGGCTCAAGAATCAGTTCAGATCTCAAATGAATAATTTAAAAATCTTCAAGCAAGTAATATATTTCTTGGTAGAAGTTATTACTAGTTTTACACAAGAATCAGGTAAATTTCACAGTCAACTATGAAGACATTCTTAAAGCAAGTAAAATATTTCTCGGTAGGAGATATTACTAGTTTCACCCAAGATTCAGTTAAATTCACAGTCAAGTATTAAGACATTCTTAAAGCAAGTAATATGTTTCTCGGTAGGACATATTATATATTTCACCCAAGAATTAGTTAAATTTTCAGACAAATATTATGACACTCTTAAAGCAAGGAACATATTTCTCGGTAGGGAGATATTACTAGTTTCACCCAAGATTCAGTTAAATTCACAGTCAAGTATTAAGACATTCTTAAAGCAAGTAATATGTTTCTCGGTAGGACATATTATTTATTTCACCCAAGAATTAGTTAAATTTTCAGACAAATATTATGACATTCTTAAAGCAAGTAACATATTTCTCGGTAGGAGATATTACTAGTTTCACCCAAGACTCAGTTAAATTCACAGTCAAGTATTAAGACATTCTTAAAGCAAGTAATATGTTTCTCGGTAGGAGATATTACTAGTTTCACCCAAGATTCAGTTAAATTCACAGTCAAGTATTAAGACATTCTTAAAGCAAGTAATATGTTTCTCGGTAGGACATATTATTTATTTTACCCAAGAATTAGTTAAATTTTCAGACAAATATTATGACATTCTTAAAGCAAGTAACATATTTCTCGGTAGGAGATATTACTAGTTTCACCCAAGATTCAGTTAAATTCACAGTGAAGTATTAAGACATTCTTAAAGCAAGTAATATGTTTCTCGGTAGGACATATTATTTATTTCACCCAAGAATTAGTTAAATTTTCAGACAAATATTATGACATTCTTAAAGCAAGTAACATATTTCTCGGTAGGAGATATTACTAGTTTCACCCAAGATTCAGTTAAATTCACAGTCAAGTATTAAGACATTCTTAAAGCAAGTAATATGTTTCTCGGTAGGACATATTATTTATTTTACCCAAGAATTAGTTAAATTTTCAGACAAATATTATGACATTCTTAAAGCAAGTAACATATTTCTCGGTAGGAGATATAGTTTCACCCAAGATTCAGTTAAATTCACAGTGAAGTATTAAGACATTCTTAAAGCAAGTAATATGTTTCTCGGTAGGACATATTATTTATTTCACCCAAGAATTAGTTAAATTTTCAGAAAAATATTATGACATTCCTAAAGCAAGTAACATATTTCTCGGTAGGAGATATTACTAGTTTCACCCAAGATTCAATTAAATTCACAGTGAAGTATTAAGACATTCTTAAAGCAAGTAATATGTTTCTCGGTAGGACATATTATTTATTTCACCCAAGAATTAGTTAAATTTTCAGACAAATTTTAATATTATGTCATTCTTAAAGCAAGTAACATATTTTGCGGTAAGAGATATTACTAGTTTCACCCAAGATTCAGCTAAACCGAAACTTATTGGTACCTACCTATTTTTGAGTAAAAATACCTCCTACTATTGATTCCAATAAGGAACGAGTCGGCTGGTAACCATCATCACCATCGAGTATAATTTCAAACCGCGGCCAAGAAGCTGGGCATCCTAAATAAGGTTAAGCGATACTTCACACCTGGACAGCTTTTGACCTTATACTGACAAAGCACAAGACCGATCCCTTTTGGAGTACGCTCAGGATATGACTCTGCTAAATACCAAATTGCCGCACTGGACTCGGTGGAACGTAGGGCTAGCAGGCTTATTGGTAAGGAATACCTTGATAAAGCAAGCCTCAAGAGGTTGCGTGTCTGTCTTTGTTCTATAGGATGTACCGTGGGCATTTTGGTGTTGGTGGGATTTACCTCCTAGTGGTCTACCCCGGGCAACGGAATCGCTGACTTTTGTCAGCGGTTACGGCTGAATGATACCAACACTGGTGGAAGGGCCTGCAAAGGACCGCCTGGCTAGTTACCATCCTCCCGCCGAAGTCCGGCGCCAAACAGTTCGCTGTGGTCCGTTGGTGCGCGGGAGAGCCAGTGCTACTGGGAAGGCTCGCTCCATCGTAGACCTCATCCTTGCTCAGGCAATCCTCGAGATCAAGAGCTGACCTATCTCAAATAATAAAATAAACATCAGCTTTCGAACAGAAAAAAACCGCAAAATCGGTCCATTCGTTTGGGAGCTACGATGCCACAGACAAACCTACCTCAGATACACAGATTACTATCTACACAGATTATTATTATTCCTATTATTGACTTTAATCAAGACAATGAGTGAATAATGTTAACATTACAATAAAATTAAATAATGTGTGGTCTCATCTAATGTGGTCAAACTACAAGTATCTACCTACTTACTAGGTACATACTACATAGTATCTATCTACTACCTACTTGGCGTGGCTGGCACCACAGTATAAATATGCTGGCACAGAGTAGTAGGTACCTATAGTAATTCCTACTAGACATTCCGAATTACTAAAACATTTTAAAACTAGCTCAAAGCGTCGTCGGTCCGCTTTCACTCTGTTGCAATCCCCTATCAGGGTAATTATGTGTAACTTTATCAATCGTATGACCATTGATTTGTACCTCAACAATAAATAGGTAGGTACCTAACTATGACTATGACCACAGAAATGTAAAAACTTCTTTTTTATATCTATGACTGTGAATGAAATATTTGGTAAGTATAGGTACCTACCTACTAAGTATAGGTACCCACAAGTATCGACCTACTTACTACATACCTACTTAATATTATCTTTTACTACCAATTAGACTTGACTGGCCTGGCACCGATATCAGATAGAAGAGTGCAGGTAGCGCTTAGAATAGTTATATTAATTTATTTTCCGTTTTTGAGTGCAAAACAAGTTTTATCATCTAGCAGCCACGTCATGACGAAGTTCAAAACGGTCTAATTTTCACAAATAAAAAAAAACATGTCTGTCCTAATTACTGTTGAGGACTTCCCTCGCCGGAAGTCAACCCTGGGAGCAGCAGCCAAGTCATGATGGAGTTTAGAACAGGCTACTTATATTATAGTTAAATACATATTTTCAAAATTAAGTGTCTTTGCTGTTCGCCGTGGAGTTATAGTTCCACTATCTACCTACCTCCTGACTCCATCAAGAGACCAGCTCAACAGTACCAGATTATTGCATTGTTACTAAACTTACATCTGTATGCAAAATTTCAACTCAATCGTTTATAAACTTATGACTTAATCGTCAACTGGCGAGCGCGAATCTCGCGAGCGCGCGCGAGTTGGCACTTTTCGATTTTGCCTACTTTTTTTGTCGTCAACTCGCGCGTCTATATAATTTGATGTTTTAATGTATAGTCAGCTACAAAAACGTTATAACAAATTTAATTTAGTTAGGTACTTACCTACTATAAATGTATAAGAAACTTTATGAAATTTGATTTTTAAAATAAAACAAAATATACATCGTTTTGAAATCAGTTTATTATAAATCAACAGGACAAAATATAAATTATTAGTAGTATTTCCCTTACTAATTATCAACAATATCACATTGATTTGAGAATTTGGCTTATTATCTTATTATCTAGTATGTAAATTGTAAAAAACTAAGTAAATAAAATAGAAACAACGAAAACACTCCCCTCACATACTCGTATACTGAATATTGGTAAGTATAAAATAGTAAAGCTAAACATAGTAATTGACAACAAACTGACTTATTATTGCTCCCTAATAAAATCAATCTTAGGAACCATAGAAAGAGTCTTAGAAACTATAAAATCACAGATCACATATGGTTGTAAATGATTTTTACAAAAAACGCTAAACACTATCAATAAGTAGATTCATCAATTGGCTAAGTTATTACTGACGACCTACTAATAAAACTAATCACAGACTATACAATCACAGATCATGGTTTGTTATAAATGATTTTTATAGCAAACGTTAAAATAAACAGACTATGCTAAATTAAATCAAAAATCACAAGATCAAAAGTTCGATACATAAGTCAATATTTATAACCCCATGGATAAATTCGTTAACAGTGTTGGTAATGTGCTCGTCAATAGCACAAGTTTCTTTACATTTTGCAGTTATATTAGACTTCTTTAAGTATAAAGTCTGATAATAATTATCTTCTTCTTTTAAGATGGTCAAAAAATGTGCAATACTTTTGGGTTTGCTATTATTTTTTTTATTTACCGTAGAATGCCAGCTCTCAACCATGTTCGTAGTGCGGTGTTGGCTAAAATTACAAGACCATTTGTCTGCGAAAATGGAAGTCTCATTCAACCAAGTTCTTACAAAATAATCATTAAATTTTACAATATTTTTATCATTCGGACATTGAGACATAATATACAACCAACCATTCTCAACAGCTTCTTTGGGCAAATGTGCCAAAACAACGCACCTCTTTATATGTTTTCTAAATAGTACAGATTTTGTTATGCCTATTTCGTCAGCTTTCCGCCACAAACTTCGCGAAAAATGAAAGAAACACCCTCTAACGCTTGTTTCAGGGAATATGTCTTTGACTGCTAACATTGCAGCCTTCTCGAAGTCTAGTAGAATGGTTTTGGGATTAAACTGAGGAATTTGGCTCTTGATAAGGCGAAACAAAATTTTGTAAGTTGCTCTTGTTTTGTTACCCAACAACGCATAAATAACGGGTATAATATTATTATGAGTTTTACTACTTCCTAAATCAACATGTAAAGTGTACAACTGCTGGAAAGGTTTTAAACAAAATTTAAAAGTACCATCGCATAAAATGGTCAAATTTGGTTTTGCTAAAATTGTTTTACAATTTTCACTAGCGAATATTAAAATTCTATTGATTGTTTGGTAGTCGGCTAGTAAAAAGTTTGCAAATATTTCGGGCACAGTAACATTCTTAATCGACTTAAAACATACCTTTCTTACCCCCAATGACTTATTCCGTTTTCGGTAAAATTTGTTTTTAATATTTTTATATGTAGGTATTTTTTTTATGAGGTCAATTCCTTTATCTTTAAGGGTTGAGACCGTATGTCGAAATGCATTTGGTATGGGTATAGTACAGTCACTTTTTACTTTTTCCATGCACTTGTCGAAGTTAAGCTCCAGTTCATTTGATACAAAATCAGGCTCACAGTCGTGCTTGTCATCTCGTTTGATGCAGTTATTGCTATCAATAATTAATCTTGCCTTGCAAACAGTCCACTTCGAACACCTCCAGATACAGGAACCATCTTTATTTTCTCGGTCTTTATTATATTTGTGTCCTGCACGAAGTAGTATCGAACTTCCTCGCTGAGATGTAATGATGTCGTGTCCAGTTACATTTCTGGACGAACCTGCCTGTGGTCCACTTCCTAAAAATATTGTTTTTAATGACAAACATTTTCTAAAAAGCTAAATCACAAAAAAATATAAATTATCTATATAAAAAATGGAAAATCAACGTATATTTTTTACTATGGAATAAATATACTGTGTAAAATTGCCACGTGGTATTTATTTTAAAGTGCAATCGCACTATAAGAAAGTAAACGACAATCAAGTTAAAGTGAACAAAACAATTAAGTAACCGATAAACTGCTTAAGGAAACAATTTTTTCCAAAATTGAACACCCTTGACTGCTTCTGGCAACAATCGTTTCCAACAACCAATTTTTACTAATCGACTTTAAACTTTATGTTGTAGTTCATAAAGTCCTCGTGAAACGTTTCTAAACCATAGACTGATATATCATCCGACCTTCAAATACAAGTTGACAACATTATAAATCTAATTCTTAGTACACGATACGAAATAAAGTTGACGTCGCCATTTTTTTTTTTTCAAGTTGTAGTTCCCTTAATGTTTTAAATATTTTATTCCACATGAAATATATCCATGTGTTATTAAATGTATCTAGTAATTAATCTAGTTTATAAATAAAATAAGAAACAATACTCTTGTCGATCTTAGTTTTTAGTAAAACGCATTTTTCCATACAAGTAGCTAATATTTGGGTAGTTAAAGTTTCAAGGTACATAGGAAAATACGGAAACAAGATCTATTAAAAAACAGACACAATGTTTAGGCTTATTTTAATGGCTATTCAGAGCAGTTAAAACATTTGAAGTGCGCTTCTGGAGCGAGTCACAGTCAAATTTTTATTACGGCGCGTCGTACGCTCAGATGCGGTCAAAAATCACTGGCAAGCGACCCTCTTTGCATTTTTTTGCGAAGCAACCGAGCGGGTAAAGCCATATGTTAATTCAAAAAAGCAAAATAGTAAGAACAACGAGTTAATCTAAGGTTTAACTAATCAAGATGCCTGATAAAAGTAACAGAACACTTTGAGAGTATTACCCGAAAAGTTTAATTGTATAAACTTACCCCCACAGTACATCAAAATCACTAAAAACTTCCACATTTTCACACCAAATGGCATTCTTATAGACTTAATAAAAACATTTATACTCTGTAAGTATGTTTACTCCGTAAGTGCACTGTAAACGTCAGCTTAGCTTACGTAACACTAACGTCACTAAAATAATAACTAGGGTGCTTACTCCTGATGAACTTCGAACGGCTAAACGATGTACCCGTCCCTGTCACACACACACATCACTTCCGCCATGTTAGACGTGACAGGTACATCGTTTGTAACTAAGTGCATAAGGAGTAGGCACTCAGTTTGCAAAATGAATTAGAAAGAGATAGCGCTATGACAGCTATACTGTTGTGCGCATGCGCGTTAGACGAGATAGTATGTGTCATTGGATGCGTTCCCCAGGCCTTCTCATTTCGGCCCTCTAAATCGTAATCTAAGTCAGTACTTCACAGAATCAGCTAACGCGGTCAATAAATAATTATTAATAGTTTTTGTTTTCAATCTCTTTTTATTTGACTGTACTTTACATAGACGCGCGAGTTGACGACAAAAAAAGTAGGTAAAATCGAAAAGTGCCAACTCGCGCGCGCTCGCGAGATTCGCGCTCGCCAGTTGACGATTAAGTCAAACTTATACCTAAGACATTATCACGTCAAAAAAAAATACATACCTACAGATGAACTTTAAAACTTTAATTTACTCATCCTTTTTTGGAAGTCGGTTATAAATCACTAATAGGTAGGTAGGTATAGGTATTTGTATAATGTTGTTTATACCTACTGATGCAGCTAAGTTCATGAATCTTGATCCAAGATTGGATACTCTTTACATTGTTGTACCAAGATATTATTTCTTGCAGCAAAATTTACAAAATCTTGTTTCAAGAGATTGATTCTTTTACTATGAGCAGTGTTGCTGTATTATTTATGTTGTTTACCCGATCATCTCAGACTTGCATCTCATCATCTCATAATCATCATATGCAATCTCATCTTAACATAATCTACCACGCTTTTGTTAGGGTTTTTGAAATTTAGGATTACTTTCAGGGAGTTGCATCTATACATTGAGAAAATATTCCGTTCAACTCGGAAATTTATTATTTGTGAATTATTATTAGACTAATTCAGAAATGCAGAAAAATTGTTTTATGCAGTAAAAATGATCCAACTTCCTACATTGCCGCAAAAGAATATTTTCCTGATAAAATGTTGTTGTGTTATCCCTCTAAGCAATTGGAAGAATGTTTTCTTAGTATACAAAGTAAGTATATGTGTTTCACATTTGAAAAGTGATGTGCTAAAAACTGGAATCAAAAAAGAAATAAAAACAGTAACAGAAATATTTGTGCAATTTCCATTCAAATGTGAAACACAAAGAAAAATTGAAAGAATACTTTACAGATGTAACAATAAATATCTTAATTTATAGTTGGTGCAAGTCAATAAACCGGATTTTAGCAGGGAAACTTACATTCGATGGTGAGGATGAAACAAAAATGTACGCTCAAAATTATTATAATAAAAATCGCCACAATAAGGTCAATAAATGACTTAAATGTTAACATAGTGATCATTTTTATTTTCTGCTGGCTTTATAAAACAACAAATTTTTGTAAACATTAACTGTATTTGTTTTATTTTGCAAATTCATATTTTATAAGTAAAACAAAGAACTAAGCACGAATTGCTATGGAACAAATACAAAATGTTTATAAAACCGGTTTTTTATATGGCCTTCATTGCAAATTACCCGCCTATCCTTATAAAACTTATTCAACAAGGTGGATGCATAGTGGTAGCCCGCGAAATATATATTTTCTTGTGTTTTTGTAATTTGCAGTATCAGGTTGTAACTTAATCAAATACTTAGTTATTAAGTTAAAGCCTGACACTGACTTGCAAATAACAAAAGAAAATTTGAATTTTGCGGGCTACCACTATGCATCCACCATAACAAAGATATAGATATAAATATCTAGCTATGCACCTACAGTTATTGGGATTAGTTCAACGGATACAATATCAGATGGCGACACCGTTGAATTTAGGTGTCAAAAATTCTCGTGAGAGGGCTCTCTATTCCATCTATATTATTATACTCTTTGAGATTACTTAACTAGTAAACTAGTAGCTAGGCCCAATTTTTTTTTTTTAAATATTAGTTTTATGGAGCAAGGATCAAAGATAGTCTGTCCCATAGATTAAAATAATAGCGGTTCGGCGGTCTTACACTGACAGCGGCTGTTTCGATCTAAAATAATGAGCTCCTAGTTAAACTACTTACTTTTAACAAAATATTTTTATTGCGGGGTTTTAAAAATATTGTGAATTCCTTAAGATACTCTTCAGGTACCCAAGAGTACAAGGGCTAGAATTTCAACTTCTCTAAATATCTTATTTTTTTTTGTACAAATTCTGCCATGATTCTTTGGTATATAATTATTTTTCATCATAATTCATCACTTCATAAATCTTTACTACTCTTAATACTAAACATACATTATAACCCTCTAAAACTCTCCCTCTTTAACTCTTGAGTCCTTCTCTTAACACTTATATCAAACTAAATTTTGTGTCGTGGGCTCTTGAACTTTTATTGACGCTGGGTCAAAACAAAGTATAGTCGCTGACTGCTAGTAGGCTACTTTAGAATGCTCATTCAGAACTTATCTTCTACTCTTTGTCCCTCCTCAGCCCTCCATTACCCTCTTAAACTCTTGAGTTCTATAATACTCTTGAGTTCTCTTAAACTCTTGAGTTCGAGTCCTTTTAAACACTTGAATCTTCTCAAACACTTGAGTTTTCTTTAATTTACTCTTGAGCCTTCTTTAACACTCACGACTCTCTTGAGTCATCGTTAACACTCATTAACCCTTATTTGTTAACACAATTTTATCTTCTTTAACTTTAATTTTTATAATATACAATTATAATTATACAACAACAATTACAATTACAAATATTTTTATAATTATTTTTCTTTTTCTTCATATATACACATGACTCATCTCTTTCTTCTTTCCCTCTTCTAAAATAGAGTTCCTTTTTGGTTAATTAAAACTCTATTTATTTTCTAATTCATTCATCGGTTCTTAAACCATTATTTATGTCTGTTCTTAACACAATCCTATGAAGTGCTTTTAGGTTCAAGTTACCTAACCTTCGTGTCAACTGTAAGAACTCAACCTCAACTCAGAAATGAAACGACTTCTAGAAATAATAAATGAATATTCTTCGATATAATTCTCATAGTTAAAACTATCCACGCTATGTTCAAATAGTTCGAATTCAATAACCGCGCAAACGACCAAAAATCAACTGTCACTCTTTCAGAAAATTACGGTAGCAAAAGTCATAACTCTATACAGCCTCAAATCATCATCATCATCTGCCCAAAGAACCACTCAACATGTTCGTTTTATCATTTTATAACGATGAAGATGTCAACAAAATCTACGGCATTAAGTACATATTAGGGTGTAAAATTGAAATACATCCACTCAAAAATCCAGCACTCATCCCCCAATGCAAGAGATGCCAAGCTTATGGGCATACACATAAATATTGTCAAAAAGAGCCAAGGTGTGTGAAATGCACTGGCAAGCATCTTACAGCCAATTGTACCAAATCTCCGCAAGAGAAACCAAAATGTATCCACTGCGGCCTACCTCACCCTGCCAATTATAGAGGGTGTGAAGTAGCCAAACAGATGCAAATTATGAAAAATAAAGTTTTAAAAAAGAAACCTACGGTGCCTAATACCCAACAGTTTCCTCCTATAACACACCCTGGTAAACAGGCGCAGAAAGCAAGTGTCCAGTCAACTGCAAAACAACCAGCCATGCAAGTAACCAACATCGGTACTTACGCACAAGCTGCAAAACAAGGATCTCAACCTCTGAACTTAGAGGATAAGATTAACCAGATCTTGAAGTGCATTACCTCATTTGATAAGAGATTAGAGAAGCTAGAATCCAGCACTAAAACAGCTGTCTTGAATAATCAAAAATGAATAACACACTTAAAATAATGGCGTGGAACTCCAATGGACTACTCAAACATCAGCATGAGTTGCAGGCGGTCCTAGATACAGAAAATATAGACGTGTGTTTAATCTCCGAAACGCATTTCACAAAGCAATCTTTTATCAAATTTAGAGGATACATGATATATAATTCCCTCCACCCTAGCAACTCTGCCAGGGGGGGTAGTGCGGTTATAATTAAAGAAAACATTAGTCACTACGTGCAGTGTAAATATGAAGAAGAAGACATTCAAGCAGTGGCAGTATCTGTTAAAACTAAGTTTTGTCAAGTGTCCATTGCAGCCATATACTCGCCTCCTAGGCACATGATAAGAAAAGAGCGATACTTACATCTTTTTGAATTATTAGGCCAGCGATTTATCCTAGGCGGCGATTTTAATGCTAAGCATACGCATTGGGGTTCAAGACTTACTACAACTAAAGGAAGACAGCTCTTAAGTGCAGTTAAAGAAACACATTGTGAAGTAATGAGTACAGGCAAACCTACATATTGGCCCACTGACCACCAGAAAATACCGGATCTTATAGATTTTTTCATCTGCAAAAATATATCCACCAATTACATCAGTTTGGAGGAAAGTTTTACTATGGACTCTGACCATTCTCCGATTATACTAATGCTAAGTCAAAAAATCCTATTAAAAGAAAGCCACTTAACCTTGGTTAATAAGTCCACAGATTGGGACAGTTTTGCTCTTGATCTAGATAATATTATCGACCTTAAAACTCCGATAAAAACGCAAGATCAGCTTGACTCAGAAGTAAACAAATTTATTATTAATATTCAACAATGTGCGTGGAGCAATACACCTCAGCTAAAACGCAAATATAAGGGATTTATCTATCCTAAAGAAATTGTGGATTTACTATCAGAGAAAAGAAAACAAAGGAAGTTGTGGCAGCAAACAAGGTTCCCGCGTCATAAAACAACACTAAATAACCTAACTAAACGACTAAAGAGAAAAATTCTACAATTTGAGGATGAATCTCTGAATACCAACCTTCTTCAGCTTACCAATGACAAATCAACGGATTACTCACTTTGGAAAGCGACGAGAAATCTAAAAAGGCAGATTATACAAATACCGCCCATCAGAGATAGCAACGGAAAATGGGCAATAAGCAATGACCAAAAGGCGTTACGATTCGCTCAACATTTAGAAGAAACCTTTCAACCCAACGAAAGCTCTGTAGAAATACATGAGAGTGTAAATTTATCACAAAACCAAAGAATCAAGCTTGTGACTCCTAAGGAAGTAATGAGAGAAATTCAAAACAACATTAGCTCAAAAAAGTCTCCCGGTTACGACCTCATCACAGGGGAAATTCTAAAACGCCTCCCACGCAAAGCCATAGTAAAGCTGACCAAACTAATAAATGCTTCATTTATCTTAAAATATGTACCTGAGCCATGGAAGGTTGCTGAAGTCATTATGATTGCGAAGCCTGGGAAACCTCCCCACGAAGCATCATCATACAGACCCATTTCTCTGTTACCCGTACTATCAAAGTTATTTGAAAAACTGTTACTAAAACGGATAAAACCAGTAATAGAAGATAAAAACCTAGTTCCAGATCACCAGTTTGGCTTCAGAGAAAAACACTCAACGTTAGACCAGGTACATAGAATAACTAATGTTATTGAAAAAACGCTAGAAAATAAAGAAGTCTGTGCTACCGTGTTCTTAGACGTCGCGCAAGCTTTTGACAAAGTTTGGCATGAGGGTCTCATATTTAAGCTCAGACGCATGCTACCAGAATTTGTAGATATCCTAGAGTCGTATTTAACTAAAAGAATGTTTAGAATACGCCAAGAGGACGCATATTCCGGGCTAAAAACCATAAAAGCTGGGGTGCCTCAAGGAAGTGTGCTTGGCCCAATTTTGTACTTGTTATACACTTGTGACATCCCAGAGCTGGAAAACAGCACCATAGCGACCTTTGCAGATGATACTGCTATTATGGCCACCGGATCAAGCCACAGAGAAGCAGTAGAGAAAGTTCAACTAGCTGTGAACAAAGTTTACGACTGGACACAAAAGTGGAAGATCAATCTGAATGAGTCAAAATCAGTTCACATTAACTTCACAAACAAACACAGTGACTACCACCCACTCTACATAAATGGTATGCAAATACCTTATGCTAATACAGCCAAATACCTTGGCATAACTCTCGACGCCAAGCTGCGTTGGAAAGCCCATATCAAAAAGAAAAAACAGGAACTCGATATTCGTTATAAACGTTTGTATTGGTTACTGGGAAGGAAATCCTGTTTATCAATACATAATAAGTTGATAATATACAAGCATATTCTGATGCCAATTTGGACGTATGGTATCCAACTTTGGGGCTGTACTAAGCCAACCAACGTCAAAATAATTCAACAGTTCCAAAATAAAGTACTCAGGGCTGCTGTAAATGCACCCTGGTACATAAGAAACGATGACCTCCACCGTGACCTCGACATGGAATTCGTCACCACCATCATACAAAAATTTGCTGAAGCCCACGAACACAGACTCCATCGACACGTGAATGTTGAGGCAATCCAGCTGTTAGACAACACAGACATAGTGCGTAGACTAAAGAGAACTAAACCATTTGAATTAGTGTAGTGTAAGTGAATCAATAATAGTAACAATGTTGTGCTATTTATATAACACATGAACAAAGTGTTTTATCAATTTTACCAGACTCTAAGGAAGTGTTACGAACGTGTGTAAAAGTGCATACCTAATTATGGACACTATTCTTAGCATCAACATAATTTATAACGTAGCATAATAAGTTAGATTTAAATTGTTTATTAGTCTTCTTAGGCTAGATTGCAATTAACTAGTAAGAACTTGGATCTTACTAACAAGGAAAAAAAAAAAAAAAAAAAATCATCTGCCTAGCCTTTTCCCAACTATATTGGGGTCGGCTTCCAGTCTAACCGGATGCAGCTGAATACCAGTATTTTACATGGAGCGACTGCCTATCTGACCTCCACAACCCAGTTAATACTAGGTAATACGATACCCTTTGGTAAGACTGGATGTCAGAATTTCAGGTCACTGACTACCCGTAACGACTGCCAAAGATCTATATATGGCACCCGGGACCAACAGCTTAACGTGCTTTCCGAGGCACGGAGGAAACTCGGTATGTAATGGGCGGTCACCCATCCACAGATCGACCTAGGCAAGCGCAGCTTAACCTAAAGATCGACCCGAGTGGCAGTTCTTGTTAAGCCATGAGCTCCTCCCACAGCCTCAAATCATATTATTCTAAATTAGTACTATTTTAGTGACGAGTATCTGTCAATGTTACCAGACAAAAATAGTAGCATGTTTACGTGTCTGTAACAGCTGACAGATACTTGTCACACCTAATACAAATTAAATAGGTCAAATCTTAATTTTTATTCTTAAATTTTATTTTCTTTAATTTAATTTTTATTTTCTTGTTTCTAACTATCGACTCTAAAAGTCGATTGTTGCAGCTGACAAGTAGGTATTTTAAGTAAGCTATTGCCCTTGACGTTTTACTCGGAGCTTACCGACTACTATTGCGGGAGCTGCCCTGACGTTAACTCGGAGTTTACTGAATGCGGTTGTAGCATAAAGCTACCTACACTGCCTAGACTTCGGCTGCACCGAAGGTTACCGAGGTTTCCCGAGCTGCGCGGCTTGCGGCTCGACACGCCGCCGCCTCCTCCCCGCGCGGCTGACGCGCCCCTTGAACGCCCTCGCCAGTTCGCGCCAACGCATGCATCGGTCGGTTGAGATTTGTTACGCGCTCCGCACAAAAGTTATATTATTGTGATTATTGTGTCATTAATAAACTATTTTATATGATAGAGCTGTGTGTCATTGGAGAGCTCCTAAATCACACCTATACTCTACAGTGGTGACCCCGACGTGATGGCACAAGAGTCACAAGATGTGTTTCGGGTAGGAGTGCGTGTCCCGCCATTTTGGCCGGAAAAACCCGCAATTTGGTTCGCTCAGATCGAAGGCCAGTTCGCAATATCTGGTATTACGGCGGACACAACCAAGTTTTATTACGTCGTCAGCCATCTCGACCCGCGGTACGCTACAGAAGTTGAAGATATCATCGTGAATCCACCGGCAACCAGCAAATACGAGACATTGAAGGCTGAGCTAATCAAGCGGCTCTCAGAATCCCGAGAGAAGAAGGTGCACCAACTGCTGACACACGAAGAGCTTGGCGACAGGAAGCCGTCGCAGTTTCTTCGACATCTGCAGCACCTGGCTGGTCCTAAGGTACCTGACGAGTTTTTAAGAACAATATGGTCAAGCCGCCTGCCTAGCAGCATCCAGCCAATCATCGCGTCTCAGGAATCCACGCGTCTCGATGTACTAGCTGATCTCGCCGACAGGATACATGATGTCGTGCCAGGAAGTCATCAAGTCGCAGCTACATCAACACAGGTGAGCGAATTGGACAATATGAGGCAGCAAATTTCAGAGCTAACAAGGCAAATTCAGGCATTAACTCAAAAGGTCAATGACCCTTCCCGCCCAAACCGATCAAACAGACGCAACGATCGCTCGAAATCCCGCGGAAACCGATCGAAATCGCGAAATAATTATCCAACATGTTGGTACCACTACAAGTTTGGTGCAAAAGCTACCAGATGTCTTCAGCCGTGTGATTTTAAGCCGGAAAACTGCACAAGCAGTCAGTAATGGCGGCTGACGACTGCTCCACATGTAAAGGCCGCCTATTTATCACAGACAAACGTACCAGCATACAGTTTCTCGTCGACACGGGTTCAGACGTGTGTGCCTACTCAAAATCTTACCTACGTAATCAGCTGCTGCAACATAGTAAGAAACGTAATTACGAACTTGTCGCTGCGAATGGCACTCCGATACCTACATACGGTACGTACCAACTAAACCTCAACCTTGGTTTACGTCGTGAGTTTAGTTGGAAATTTATTATTGCTGACGTCTCAAAGCCAGGCGTCAATAGGCGTCAGGCATAGGCGTCGATTTTTTAAGTTTTTATAACTTATTAGTCGACTGCAGACAACAAAAATTGATAGATTCAATTACGAACATGACCGTCGGCGCGCCTTCATCTCACGGAACAACACACGAACTGCTGTCACTGAAAATGTTTCCAGGTCATATATCTTATATCTCGATGTATTACGATCTTATCCGGAGATAACCAGACCAGCTGGATCACCAAATGTGCCTATACACAACACAAAGCACCATATTCGAACGACGTCTGGCCCACCGGTAACATCACGCCCGCGTCGTTTGGCACCGGATCGTCTAAAGATCGCAAAAAAAGAATTTGACGAAATGTTGCAAAATGGAATAGCTCGTCGCTCTGAAAGTCCCTGGTCGTCCCCATTACATCTCGTGCCCAAAAAAGACGACGGCTGGAGGCCATGTGGTGATTACAGGCAATTAAATGTACGAACAGTACCGGACCGGTATCCAGTGAGACACATCCACGACTTCGCATACCAGCTATCAGGATCTAAGATATTTTCTAAAATTGACCTCGTGAAAGCTTTTAATCAGATACCAGTTTTTGAAGACTGAGGTGGGTACGTACAGGTGATGAATGAAAGCCCGTATGGTGTTCACTAGCTGGTTATAATGTCCAACCCAAAGTTTACACACGTACACACATAAGTTTGAAGAACAGAAGGTGAGAGTTTACACACAAGAGAAGCACAGTAAGATTACGGAAGCACAGGTAGATAGAAGGCAGATTACATATAATATTAGCGTTGGGTAACAAGCGCGCGAGATGCATAGGTAGCTTAGCGAAAGCAGAACGTGTTGTCAGCCCGGCGGCATCCAACGGACTGGCTAGCCGGTGAGGCGCGAGGAAGCGGGAGGGGTCTCGCTCGCTCGCTGCGCGCCCGCCGGCTGCCCGCGATCTATGATTCACGCGCTTGTTATTCACATGAAAGTTAGGTATTAACTACTAATAACAAAATGTGTACGTCCGTGTTATTGTAAATATTTTTATAAGCATTATTATTTATTTTATATATAGATGTGAATAATTATATATTTACAGCGTTCATAACTAACAGTGACGCTACACCACCCCCCTCTTGAGACCGTCAAGGGCGATAGTAGTCAGGGAAACGCACCCTACGGCCTGACCGTGTCCTTTTGATATTGTCATCTTCGGTCGTCGGCGTTGGATTGATGACTGGTGTATCTTGTGTAGTCTGTCTCTGTCCGTGTTCGTTGTGGTAAGTGTTGCTGTGTGTTGTTGTGGTGTGTGAGTCTTGAAGTATGTAGGCCGGTTTCAATCGGTCTACCGATACTGAGACTGTTTTACCTTTAAGGAGGAGTTTGAATACTTTGTCACCCCTCTCTAGTATTTTATGTGGCCCTGTGTACGCTGGTTGAAATGACCCAGATGACGCGTTGTCTCTTAAGAAGACGTGCGTTGTGGTGGCAAGGTCTTTAAACACGAATATGGCCCGACTATTAGAATGTCGCGATGCTGGTGACGGTTGAATATTCCTAGCAAACATGCGTAATCTTGACACGTAGTCGGTCATATCCGTGTTGCTGACTGTTTCTGGATCAAAGAAATCTCCAGGCAGGCGCAATGTTTCACCGTATACCAGCTCAGCCGGTGTTGCCTGTACATCATCCTTAAATGCGCTTCGGATACCTAAAAGAACTAGTGGTAGTGATTCTACCCAGTTTTGAGTCCCGTGGCAGGTAATGGCTGTTTTTAGCTGTCTGTGCAACCGCTCAACCATACCATTACAGGCAGGGTGGTAAGCAGTTGTCCTTCTGTGATCGAATCCAGCTATCTCCGACAGGTGCTTGAAGAGAGCCGACTCAAATTGTCTGCCACGATCCGTTACAATTTTTGTGGGACAGCCGAAGCGTGCGATCCAGCCGTACAAAAGGGCATTAGCCACGGTTTCAGCTGTGATATCCTTGATTGGTATTGTCTCAGGCCATCGCGTGAAGCGATCTACAGCGGTGAGACAATACCGAAACCCATGAGAGATTGGCAATGGCCCGATCATATCTATGTGGATGTGCATAAAACGTGATCGTGGCAGTTTAAAGTCGCCGAGGGTTGCAGATACATGGCGAGTTATCTTCGCACGTTGGCATGCCAAGCAGTTTCGCGTCCATTCTCTGCAGTCTTTTCTCATTTCTGGCCAAACGTAACGCTCTGCTACCAGTTTGGCACTGGCGTTGGCTCCTGGGTGGCTCAAGGAGTGTAGGTTGTCGAAGACTTGGCGACGAAGTTCTTTCGTGACATATGGCCTTGGTGTCTTGCTACTCTCATCGCAGTACAGTTCAGACAGTGTTCCCGGCAGTGTAATTTTTTTCAGGCGCAATGACGTTTCCCCGTTGAGCAGCTGTTTGAGCTCTGAATCGGAACTCTGGGACTTGGCTAGTACAGTCAAGTCGATTGGCTTTGCGATTGCCTCTACTCGTGACAGGGTATCGGCGACAACGTTATCTTTGCCCGAAATGTGCCTGATGTCCGTGGTAAACTGCGAGATAAAATCCAGGTGTCTAAACTGTCGTGGTGAGCAATTCTCCTTACGTGTATGAAACGCGTAACAAATGGGCTTGTGATCTGTGTAGATCACAAACTCTCTGGCCTCGACCATATGTCGGAAGTACTTAATCGCCTCATATATTGCGAGCAGTTCACGGTCATAAGGTGAGTACTTTCTCTGGCTTGTGCTTAGCTTACGAGAGAAGAAAGCTAAGGGTTGCCATTCCTCATCCTTTAACTGTTGAAGGACTGCACCCATGGCCGTATCGGAGGCGTCAGTCACTAAGGCTAGTTTTGCTCCGCAGTCAGGATGCGCTAACATTGCTGCTTGGCAGAGACCTGTTTTGCAAGCTGTAAAAGCATCATCCTCCTTTGCCGTGAAACTAACGGGATGCGAGCCTTTTACCGAGCCTTCTAAAAGCTTGTTTAGCGGTGCCTGGTGTTGAGCCGCCTCTGGGATGAACCGCCTGTAAAAATTGACCATCCCTAGAAACCTCCTCAGTTCTCGCACTGTCTTCGGTGTTGGGAAGCTGTTGATCGCTTCAACCTTTTCTGGCAATGGTTTTGAGCCGCCTGATGTGATTTGGTAGCCTAAAAATGTTACCTGTGTGACTCCGAATACGCATTTTGATGTGTTTATTACCATCACATATTCTTGCAACCTGGTGAAGAGCTGCCGTAGGTGGTCCTCGTGTTCTTTTTGGTCTTTTGAATAGACCAAAAAGTCATCTAAATAACCAAAACAGAAGTCCAGGCCTCGCAACATTTCATCAACAAAACGTTGGAAAGTTTGCCCTGCATTGCGTAATCCTAACGTCATGTAAGGAAACTCATATAGCCCGAACGGTGTCGTGATGGCTGTCTTCGGTATATCCTCTGGATTGACGCGTATCTGGTTATATGCTTTGACCAGGTCTATTGTGGAGAATACATGACACCCAGAGAGGTTGTGAGCGAAGTCATGGATGTGGCGAATCGGGTACCTATCGGGTATGGTTCGCGCGTTGAGCATCCTAAAATCACCACAGGGGCGCCATCCATTGTCCTTCTTAGGTGCCAGGTGCAAGGGTGAAGCCCAAGGTGAGTCGGAGGGTCTGGCTGTGCCATTCGAAAGCATAGATTCAAACTCCTCCTTAGCAATCTTTAATTTGTCTGGAGCCAAGCGGCGCGGTGTGCACGATACGGGTGGTCCAGGTGTTGTACGTATATAGTGTAAGGTGTTGTGTGTAGGTGTACGTGGTATACCCGACGGCCGGGTTATGTCAGGAAACTCCCGAAGTATGTCGTGATATGTAGTGTCACCAATTCTTACCTTAACCGAAGAAACAACTTCAGAAGGACGAGCAGGCAAAGCAGGGGTTGCCAGCGTAGTGTTAGCGTCGATTAGGCGCTGCATTCTGACATCTACAATTAAGTTGTAGTGTGATAAAAAATCTACCCCTATTATCGGTTTTGTCACGTCCGCCACTATAAATCGCCAAGCAAAGTCACGGCGCAAACCTATATTTAACTTTAAATACGCGTAACCGTAGGTATTTATTGCACTACCGTTAGCCGCACATAGTTCGTAACTAGTTTTATTACGGCGTTCTTTCACTGCTGACTTTGGGTACACACAAACGTCACTACCGGTGTCGACGAGGAACTGCATCTTGGTGTTCTGGTCCGTAACAAATAAGCGACCAGTGCTGTGACAGTCGCCGGTCGCCATTATCGACTGCCTGTTGCTTTTCCCGACTGGTCGCAGGGTTTTACGCACTTCGTTGCTTTGTCGCCGAACTTATAGTGGTACCAGCAGTTTGGGAATTGTCTATAATTCGAATTTGACCTTCTAGATGGTGATCGTCCCCGACTGACACTTCTGCTGGACCTTTGCCTTGACCGGGATAACCGGTCGACCTGCGACGTGAGGGCTTGCACTTGTCGCGTGAGTTCGGCGATTTGACCACTCATCTGGTCTACGCTGCTCCCCGGTGTCCCTGTCTGACTTGTTGTCGCTGCTACTTGTGGAGTTGCTGGCACCACATCCTGAATGCGGTCAGCCAGCTCGGCCACTTCCTCCAGGCTCGCCTTCGCTTGCGAGGCAATAATAGTCTGCGTAGTGCTCGGCAGACGGCTGGTCCAGATAGTCCGTAAAAACTCCTCTGGTACGCTCGGTCCCGCCAGGTGGCGCAGGTGTCGCAAAAACTGCAAGGGCTTGCGATCGCCAAGTTCCTCATGAGTCAGTAGCTGCTGCACCTTCTTCTCTCTCGACGCAGACAACCTCTTCACTAACTCGCATTTTAGCCGCTCGTACTTGTCCGGCGCTGCAGGTGCCGTGATGATATCCTCTACCTCGGATGCGTATATGGGGTCCAGGCTTCCAATAGCGTGGTGGAATTTCGTTGCATCGGCGGTGATGTTCGCGAGCACGAACTGGCTCTCCAGCTGAGCAAACCACAACGCCGGTTTTTCTGGATAAAACGGGGGTACCCGCACACCGACGCGATATACATCGTAGCTCGGGGCGTCCTTCGTTTGACCTCCCGCATCGCTTCCTTGTGGCTTTGACATGGTGTTCTTCCGGGGTCACCAATGAATAAATATCACGTCGGGGTCACCAATGAGGTGGGTACGTACAGGTGATGAATGAAAGCCCGTATGGTGTTCACTAGCTGGTTATAATGTCCAACCCAAAGTTTACACACGTACACACATAAGTTTGAAGAACAGAAGGTGAGAGTTTACACACAAGAGAAGCACAGTAAGATTACGGAAGCACAGGTAGATAGAAGGCAGATTACATATAATATTAGCGTTGGGTAACAAGCGCGCGAGATGCATAGGTAGCTTAGCGAAAGCAGAACGTGTTGTCAGCCCGGCGGCATCCAACGGACTGGCTAGCCGGTGAGGTGCGAGGAAGCGGGAGGGGTCTCGCTCGCTCGCTGCGCGCCCGCCGGCTGCCCGCGATCTATGACTCACGCGCTTGTTATTCACATGAAAGTTAGGTATTAACTACTAATAACAAAATGTGTACGTAAATAATAAAGTCCGTGTTATTGTAAATATTTTTATAAGCATTATTATTTATTTTATATATAGATGTGAATAATTATATATTTACAGCGTTCATAACTAACAGTGACGCTACAAGACGATATAAAAAAGACAGCGATCACAACACCTTTTGGACTTTTCGAATTTACTGCCATGACCTTCGGTCTAAGGAATGCTGCACAGACTTTTCAAAGATTTCTAGACGAAATTCTGCAGGGCTTAGATTTCACGTTTGGATATCTAGACGATATCCTCGTGTTTTCAAAAGGGGAGACAGAGCACGTTGGACACTTAAAAAAAATATTCGACCAATTAAAAAAATACGGAGTCGTAATTAATACAAACAAGTGCGTGTTAGGTGCTAGTGAAGTTCCTAGTACCTTCTTGGGTTATCACGTATCTGCAGCTGGTATACGTCCCCTCCCAGAAAAAGTAACGGCTATACAGGAATACCCCCTCCCTAAAAATGCTAAAGAGTTGCGAAGATTTCTAGGGATGATTAACTTTTACAGAAAATTTCTCCCTGGCGCCGCTCAAATCCAAGGCCCTCTCAATCAAGCTTTAAGTGGCCCAAAAATAAAAGGAACGACGCCCATTATAATAACACCTGAAATACAGAAAGCGTTTGAAGCATGCAAAAATAACTTGTTAGAAGCCACTCTTATCTCGCATCCTGATCCACATGCTGAATTAGCACTGTTTACCGACGCTTCAGATGTGGCCATCGGAGCTGTCTTACAACAACATGTAAATGACAGCTGGCAACCATTAGGATTCTTTTCCCGCAAGTTATCTCCTGCTCAGACGAAACATAGCACTTACGACCGTGAATTGCTCGCAATATATGAAGGAATAAAATACTTTAGGTTTATGGTCGAAGCGAGAACATTTAAAGTGTTCACCGATCATAAACCCATAACATTCGCCTTTACGACAAAACGAGACAACTGCTCACCTCGTCAACACCGCTATCTCGATTATATCTCTCAATTTACAACAGACATCAACCATATCTCAGGAAATGACAACGTAGTCGCCGACGCATTTTCACGACTGGAAAGCATCGATACTACTATCAACTACAAAGAACTGGAAAACGAACAAGAAAACGATCAAGAGTTACAGAGTTTGCTACAAAACAACACGGCGTACAGTTACAGAGAGTGAAAACTATGGATGCCTACATTTACTGTGACCAGTCTACTTCACGTTCTAGGCCATTCATCACACCAACTTTCCGAAAAGCAATCTTCAACAACCTACACAATCTCAGTCATCCAGGCCCCAATGCTACAGCAAAACTAGTTTCAGAACGATTTGTGTGGCCTAACATTCGTCGTGACTGCAAAACATGGGTTCAACAATGCACTGATTGCCAACGCAACAAAGTAACCCGCCATACCTACTCTCCTCTTTCCTCATTCCCAGTTCCATCCAACCGTTTTTCCCACGTCCACCTCGACATAATTGGCCCTATGCCACTTTCTTCTGGTTTCAGGTACTGCCTTACAGCTGTGGACAGGTTTACTCGATGGCCAGAAGCCTATCCTCTAGCAGACATCACAGCGGAGACCTGCGCTAGCGCTTTCATTGCTGGTTGGGTCGCTCGCTTCGGATGTCCAGAGAAGATAACCACTGACCGAGGAAAACAATTTGACTCGCATCTGTTCCAGTGCATGTCGTCGATCATAGGCGCTTACCATTGTCCCACGACAGCTTATCATCCACAGTGCAACGGCCTAGTGGAGAGAATGCACAGACAGCTGAAAGCCGCCATAATGTGCCACAACAACGCGCAATGGTCGGAGGTACTTCCTCTTGTTCTTCTGGGCATGAGGAGCGCCTGGAAGGACGATCTACAGGCATCTTCAGCAGAATTGGTGTACGGCGAGCCACTCCGGTTACCTGGTGAGTTAATCACACCAGTGACACTCAACTTCACAGATGAAGCAGACTTCGCAGCACGGCTAAGACGACATATTTCGAGACTGTCACCGGCATCAACATCCAGCCATGGTGAGAAAACGTTTTATGTTCCGAAAGACCTTAACAAAGCCAGTCACGTCTTCCTGCGGAAAGGACCCCTAAAGAAGTCGTTAGAGTCACCTTATTCCGGTCCACACAAAGTTATAGAAAAAGGAACAAAGACTTTTACAATAGAAGTCCAAGGAAAATGCACAACCGTTACCATTGATAGGCTAAAACCAGCCTACATGAACAACCATGATGGCTCAAATGTACCGCCATTACCGCAACTACCATCATCAGCTTCATCGCCAGCCTCAGCGTCATTGCCATCAGCTTCATCGCCATCAGCTCCAACGCTACATTCGCCACTACTGAAACCTGAAGCCACCACAAGAAGCGGGAGAACCGTGAGCTTCCCTCGACACCTTTGTCACTATCGACCGTGATCCGGTCTCAGCAGGGGAGTGATGTAGCATAAAGCTACCTACACTGCCTAGACTTCGGCTGCACCGAAGGTTACCGAGGTTTCCCGAGCTGCGCGGCTTGCGGCTCGACACGCCGCCGCCTCCTCCCCGCGTGGCTGACGCGCCCCTTGAACGCCCTCGCCAGTTCGCGCCAACGCATGCATCGGTCGGTTGAGATTTGTTACGCGCTCCGCACAAAAGTTATATTATTGTGATTATTGTGTCATTAATAAACTATTTTATATGTTAGAGCTGTGTGTCATTGGAGAGCTCCTAAATCACACCTATACTCTACACGGTGTTGTTATATCGTCGGCCTAATTCGTTAACCTGCTAAGTCCATTTTTTGGCAAAATTTACTTTTTATAATAATCAAAAAATTCAGTCAAATATCTACCGTAATGCTATGCCCGAAAAACTGCTTTCTAACCACCACCCAATCTCCACAGCGAAAACCTGTTAAATCCTGTTGGGGCCTCAGTTTTGCACTGACAACGTTCCCAAACCCACGAACCGTTCGCGGCGCGTCAAATTTTGTTGTGTTTGTGTTCAAATATTTGAGGATGTAAACCACTAATTATAAACTAGGTAAGTTTTTATTGTATTATCTGTAAGTTTTCTTTTCGTTTAGTGCATAGATCAACAGTGTTTTTAATCACATTTAACTCCTAACCTAAACATTAGGGACTTAGCAGGTTTATGCACTATATTATCTTATTTGGACACGGATTTACCAGTGTATCAATTTAATAGTTTTTATTAATTTATTGCTTTATTCAAGATTATATCGAAGATGTTACTCATTAAATATATTTTAAAACTAAGTATTTATTTACAAATAAACAGTTAAGTTAAAATCTGTTTTAGATAATATGTAAAAATGTTAAAATTCATTTATTTTGTCGTAATTTTTATTCTTCTTCTTCTTTAATTTCATTAAATTAAATTTATATATTTTTTCAATATTTTCAGAATGCATCGGGGAAAAAAAATTGTGGCTTTGGTTTCTGAGGCATGTAACCTACAGGATAGACCGGAAAATGTAGCTAAGAAGTCAGATTATGATCCAAATAAAGTAATACACGTTTTAGAAGATATTCAGTTACAATATTCAGAATCAAGAAAGTTTATACCAGGACCTTCAGACAAAACTTATGAGATAAACGACGATGTCAATATAACATCACTGACTGATCTCGATCTACCAAGTACTTTTATTCCAGAAAAGATAGATCATACAATTTGTTCTGACATTACATTTCCCAATACTACATTCAATGACGTACCTTCAGACGGTAACATTTTGTCAACGGTTTATGATGTTAATAATACTTTCATCACAGACGATAATTTGATAATTGTACCATCACACATTGAAATAGATTCACAGGCAACGAATATTTTGATCTCAGATAACGTAAATAGTTCCGATACGCATACTATTCAAACATTAGGTTATGAACAAGTGTTTGCTCATGAATTAAGTATCAGCCCTGTAGAAATTATACCTCATGTTGAAAACACACATCATGTTATACCTAATCCGCCGATATCGGATGATAGTGATATAGAGAAAAAGCTTGTGCCTTATTCTGATTCCGACTCAGATTCACTTGCTAAAATCAAGAGTAAGAAACGAAAGAAACATTTTAAAGTTGATAAAAAAGAATGGGTTAGTGAAAAGAATAAACAAAGAAGACAAGAAGGTAAAACATATTTTGGAAGAGAGAAAAAACAAGACTGTTGGAATTATAATAAAACTAAAGAAGCACGTTCCATTAAACCAAGATGCTCGTGTAAGATTGGGAAGTACAGTACTTTAAAATGTGAAACAGTAGATGAAGATGTAAGGAGAAGTATTTTTAATCGATTTTGGAGTCTTACTTGGGGCGAAAAAAAGGGTACTTAGTCTGAACGGCCCAAATCGAATGGCACGCGGGCCATTCGACCGTAAACAAAAATTGTCTACGTTCGAATGGCCCGGTGGTCAAATGAATTTAAAAATAATTCAAAAGTACAGTCGCAAACATTCTATTAATCACGTAGTTTATGAATTTTAACTAAATAAATATTTAATTATTTGAAATCGTCTAAATAAACGGAATACATCTTCATAACCGGTCGGCACGATTTCAGGTAGCTAGATAAACAATGACCCCTCTTGTCATCCAATCACAAGCAGGATGCTTATCTGTGACGTCAGAGGACTATGGAGAAATATGTTTAATAGTATGCAACTTAGTAACACCACTGTTAATTTTGCAATTGTCCATTAATGTTGTGCATTGAACTTTTACTTTCGAGAGTTTTGTGTTTTGTTTACTGTTGGATCCTGGTAAGTTTTTTTTTATATATTATAAAGCCAATTGCATATACTGCAATATTTTTCTCAAAATGTTTCTTCAGTTAAAGGCGTTTCATATGTATTCTATCTTTTTGGGTCCAAGAACATAATATGATCGAATTTAATATAAGTACTTACATCTCTTTCAACTCGTATGTAAACAACATCAATATTCGGGCTAAAGACTAAGCTACCATATTTTATTTAGAACATAAATAATATATGACAGGGACTAGATTTTAGACCATACACATACAAATCTGTATTATATACTTTCACACTTCTAAGGCCCATATTGTATTTTCTAGGTTTAAATAATCATAGAAATGGATGACGCACATCCCTCTACATCACAATTTGCAAGTGAGGGTATATCAAGAAAAGGTGCTCGCCTTCTACGTAAAGGTGGTTATGAATATAATTGGAAAAGGCTGAACAAAGACGGAACAGAACTTTGGCGTTGTGCAAAAAAAAGTACGTGCAGTGCTTCTATTAAAACCAAAAGTAACCCTTTAACAGTTGTACGTGAAACATCACATAATCATGGACCTAAAGACTTAGAAACGAGGGAAATTAAAGAGCAAATGGAAAAATGTATAAACGCTGTTCAACACGACGTATCTATTCCGATTCCTCAAATATTTAATGTGCACATGCAAATACTTACACAAAAAGGAGTACAAAATTTACCTAAGTTTGAAAATATAAGCAAACATCTATACCAAAAACGAAATAGCTCAATTGGAGCCAAGAGACTTTGCTTTAGAAAAGGAGCTGACGTTATTATCCCTCAAAAATATTTATTTATGTTATTTGCGGATTATCAATACAGACAAAAAAGAATATTGATATTTGGACATAAGGATTTCACTGTTTATTTGCGGCAGTCAAGAAGTTTTTTCTTTGATGGGACATTTAAGATCTGCCCGAATGGATTTTATCAAGTTTTTACAGTTCATGCAGATATAGGAAGCACTCAAGAATTTGTTAACGTGATTCCTATTTTGTATGCTTTACTACCTGATAAGAAGCTTGACACATATCAGTTACTATTCCAATTAATAAAAAGTCAAGAACCAGAATGGAAACCAACTTATGCCACTATGGATTTTGAAGCAGCTACCATAGTTGCATTACAAAATATTTTTCCAAATGTTAAAATAACAGGGTGCAATTTTCATTTTAGTCAATGCTTGTGGCGTAAAGCAAATAAATTAAATCTACACAAGACCCATTCAGGCAAGGCACATATAAAATTATGTACAGCATTATCACACATTCCTCCACAATTCGTTGACGATGGTTGGCTTTATATTATGGCAGAAAGTCCGTGCAGTGATAATTTTACAAAATTCAACGATTATTTTGTTAGCACATGGCTAGACGATAAGGTGAATTCAAGTATCTGGTGTACATATAATAAATATCATAAAACAAATAACATTGTAGAGTCATGGAACAATAGAATTAGAAAATTCATAAAAGTCAAACCAAATATTGGTCAACTTCTGCAAGGGTTGCATAACGACTTCAAATATTATTCAAATCAGATAAGGAAACCTGATGGCATCAAAATTTCAAAAAGGAAACCTGAAACTTTATCAAGAAACTGGAAAATTCAATGTATTGTAGAAGAATTATTGACTGGACAGATAAGCGTGGGGCATTGCTTAGAAAAATTAAAGTTTTAATCAATTACATTGTTCAGTCGTATTTTCTTTTTATTTTGTTGGTTTTTTATTTTAAAATAAGCCCGATTGTTACTAAATCTTATTGATTAATATTGTATTTTTATATTTTGTTGATTTGTTTTTCTAGAATAAGACTTATTTTAGGTAAATCTTATAGTAAATTCTCATATTTTGTTGATCTGTTTCCTTACAATTGCTGGTTGGTTTTGACTAAACATTGTTGTATAATAATATTTTTATGTTTGTTCATTTGTTTCTCTTAAATAAGACTGATTTTCACTAAATCTTATTGTGTAATAGTAAATTCCCACGAATTGAGGATTTTTATTCTTTAAAATTAGGCTGCTTTTGACTAACTTTTTAATTGTATTTTTTTACATTTTGTTGATTGGCTTGTTGTTTTATTTTATCTTATTGTATATTTTGTTGATTGTTTTAATGAAGATAATACAAATCTAAGAAAAAATCATCTTTTATTTAAACTTTTTACTTTTGCACCCGAATGTACATAATGTAGTTTATCCATTGAATTAAGATAGATTGTGTCACCAACGGGCCATTTGTACGTAGACGATTTTTGTTTACGTTCGAATGACCCACGTGCCATTCGATTTGGGCCGTTCAGACTAAGTACCCGAAAAAAAGACCCTTGTTAACGAATGGGTAACAACTATTTCAATTGTCCGACCACGAAATCGAAACACCGAAGGGACAACCAAGAGGGCTAACACCTTTGTTTATCATTTAAAAGTAAATGATCAAAGTCTCAAAGTATGTCGAAAGATGTTTTTGAACACTTTGGATTTAGGAAGATGGACGATTCAAAATTGGAAGCAGGAGTTTTCAATGCGGCCTCCTAGTACATTGAGACGTCCAACACGATTATCTGAAACTGCTTCGAAGCCGAAACAATCACTTATTCAGTTTCTGGATTCTCTTCCCGTAATGGAATCCCATTATTGTCGAGCCTGTGAGTAACAATAAAATAGTTTCTTTTTTAAATTGGCAACCCTGTCGATATACATCCTTATTACTCTGTGTGTCATGGCGTGTATTAAGATTGCTGTGTTGATTGTTAGCGTCTTACCAAAACTCTTAATAATAAACTATATAACCATAAGAAACGGTCCTTTCACTGCAAAGTCCTAACAGGTTATGGGCCCAGTGCTTATTAATCTGTTTTAGGTGAAGATCGCGTTAGTATTGTTGGATGAAAAACACTGCCGGCGTTTCGTTGAGAGCGAACGTGGCGTGGTCAGCGAAACAAACAGTAATTCGAGCTGGAGTTATTGTTGGTAGCGGCGTCTGAAGGTGGTCGTGTGGAGGATAAAATACGACATCAGGCTGCAGGCTTACGCGGGGGACTATTCAACAATGGATCAACACACAATGGCGTCTAATTCAGCTATTAGGCTGGAGGGCCAAAAGAATTGGAATGTTTGGAAATTCCAAATTGCAGTCACCCTGAAGGGAGCTGAATTGTATTCGGTTGTGAGCGGGACGGAGGCAAAGCCTAAGCAAACTACGGAGGATACGAAAATTGCAACCTGGGTGTCAAAGGATGCAAAGGCGCAGACTATGATAGTAAGCAGAGTAAGTGAGGCAGATTTTTTTTTTTTTTTTTTAAATATATGTTTATTTTCATAAATTGTACATAAAAACACTTATTTTAACACTATAGAGCTGTACAACTAGGAAAAGAGTGTTTTCGATGAACTCTGGCACCCAATGTAAGATTTAACTTGTGTTTAGGGTGCCAGCGTCCTCGCCTATGAATTGAACTTGCGACAGTAGTTGTAAGATAAGCACAGTAAATAATCATTCAATCACAATTCATTTTTTATGTACCTATGTATGTGTGTGTGTGCATATGTACGTGTGTGTATGTGTGTGTGTGTGTATGTGTGTGTGTGTGTGTGTGTGAGAGAGAGGGTGAGATAAATATGGTGAAAACTATGGTTCACATCCTCACATGTGAATGCGCAGCTGAGATGTGGCAAAAACTGCACACGGTGTATGAGGCTAAGAGTGCTACGAGTACAATGATGTTACAACAAAGGTTTCTTCAGCACAAGTTCGAAGGGGGAGACTTGGCAGTTCATTTATCCAAACTTGAACAGATGATCTGTCAACTGAAGCAGGCTGGAGAAGAGATTTCTGACCAAATGGTTATGACCAAAGTCTTATTATCTCTGCCGGAGGCATACAGTCACTTCATCTCAGCTTGGGAGTCTGTAGAGGCTAGTAAACAGAACTACAACGACTTAGTATCCAGGTTACTTGTAGAGGAAGAAAGAATAAAACATAAAAGTGAAGAGAAAGAGAGTATTGCACTTTATGCCAAAAACAAGAGTGTTAAGAAATGTTTTAAGTGTGGGAAACTGGGACACATTACAAAGGAGTGTAAAAACAAGGAAAAACGAAAATGTTTCTCATGTGGAGAAGTGGGACACTTGAAGACAAATTGTCCAAAACGTGAGGGACAAGGACAACAAGAACTAAGTGACAAGTCCAAAGACAAGTCTAATGCATTTATCACAGTATCTGAGACAGCAATGACAACTAGGAGTGACATCACAGGGAGTGACAGGAGGTGGTTGATAGATAGTGGGGCAAGTGAACATATGACATGTCTTCGATATATGTTTACAAACTATCAGTCACTGTCAACATCAAATCGTTATGTTATTGTTGGAGATGGTCGTCAGTTACCTGTTGCAGGAGTTGGTGATGTAGAACTGAGTGTGTTTAATGGGGACTGTTATGTAAAATCTACCTTGAGCAATGTGTTACATGTTCCGCAAATAAAGATCAACTTGTTCTCGTTAACTAGTGCTACTAAGAGAGGTTATCAGGTTACATTAACTGATCAGCAGTGTTTGTTCTTTAAAATCAATGAATTATTTATTTATTTATTTATTTAAACTTTATGCACAATAGTGATACATAGGCGGACTTAATTATGTGCGGTAGGCAACTGTGAAGGGAACTATTATGTGCTACAAGTGTCAAGTGTCTACATGAAAGAGAGTGTTGCAGCTGTGGCAGCACTATCGGAGTGGCATGGGCGACTTTGTCACCAGAGCGTTGAGTATGTGAAGCAGGTGCTCATTAAAAACAATATCGAGTACACCTGAGAAAATTTCAAGGGTGTTTCGTGTCTAGAAGGTAAAATGCACAAACTACAATTTAAAAGAAGTGAGCAGCACACAACAGGATGCCTGGAGCTGGTGCATGCGGATCTTTGTGGTCCAATGGAGGTACCCTCTCTAGGTAACTCAAGATATTTTTTACTTATCAAAGATGATTACAGCAACTACAGAGTAATCTACTTTTTAAGGAATAAAAGTGAAACCGCTGTGAAGCTGAAACAGTTTGTTAAGTGGGCAGAAACACAAACAGAAAAAAAGGTGAAAATAATTCGTACTGACAACGGCGGAGAGTTTGTCAATAAAGAGTTAGAAGAATTTGTAAGGAAAAAGGGAATACAACATCAGACAACAATACCATTTACACCCCAACAGAATGGGAAAGCGGAAAGGGACATGCGCACTATAGTGGAAGCAGCAAGGTCCATGCTGAAGAATAAAAATCTCCCAAAAGAGTTATGGGCAGAAGCAGTGAACACCGCAGTGTATGTACTGAACCGAACATCAAGGAGCAGAGTGGAAGGCCAGACACCTTATGAAACCTACCACAAACGCAAGTCTGATGTGCTGAGCCTACGAGGAATATTTGGTGAATATGTGTATGTCCATATCCCGAAAGAGAAAAGGTTAAAATGGGATGCCAAGGGTGAAAAGGCAGTGTTTGTTGGATACGAAGATACCAAAGGATTCAGGTTATATTATCAAGACAGGAGAGAAGTTCATACAAAAAGGGACATTGTATTTTTAGATCCGGAAAAACAGAAAGAGCCAGAAAGTAAGGAAATACAGGAAAGGGAAAACATTATACTACTGGATGTACCTGTGGAGAATGAAATAGAGGAGGAGCAGGAACATAATGAGAGTGATGATGAATATTATGACATGGATTCAGTACAAGATCAAGGACAGGGAGAAGAACAAGACGTTACATACACCAGAGGTTATACCAGGAGTGATACCAGAAGTTTCACCAGAAACTAGTCAAGAACGGGCAGAAACAGAAGGAAATGAGGTCCTAGAAAGAAGTAGCAGAAGAAGAGTAAAACCAAGATATCTTGAAAATTATTACCTATATGTTGCTGAACCAAGAAGTTATAAGGAAGCTATGACCTCTGCAGAGGCTGAAAGCTGGAAATAGGCTATAAAAAGAGAGCTTAATCAATTGAAGGAAAATAACACATGGACAGAGATAGATTCTATACCTTTTTTTTTTTTTTTTTTTTTTTTTGGTGGGTGTAAAATCATCGAATAACCCCTCCCGCTCTTGGGCAGAGCGAAAGGGAGTGTCAGACTTCTACTGACTAAAAACCACCCATGTTCCTTCTTCGCCCTCTATGTCGAGGCCGCGATAACCGTTGGACTACCCGCGGCCCCGACAGGCGTCGGCCCTTTCGGGCCCCTCCCATGTTGCTGACATCTCTTTGAGGCGCGCGTGGAACACGAACGCGCCGTCGACACGGCCTGTTTTCGTCGTGAGACGGACGGACGGCGAGTTAGGCGAGTTAGCCCATCACTCACCGTCCACAGGCCCGCGTCTACGGTGGCCGGAGGTCATCGCGGGACCCCCGACGCCCGGAGCGCCTCCCGCGGCGGCTGGGACGAGAGGTTCTTTCCCTCTCGCGTTCCGCCACCTCCTTCGCCAGCATCACTGCTTCGCAGAAGGAGGCGACGGCGTCCCATTCCTCCTCGCCCCGGACCATGGCTTGCACCAGGGCCGGGCGCGAGAGGTCGCCGCCGCCGATCGCCGCTACGAGAACACGGCGGGGCTCCGCCCAAGCGGGGCACACCTCCACTGTGTGCTCCACCGTGTCCTCCGGCCGATCCTCGCAATGGTGGCATCCGGGCGTTTCCTCCCGCCTGATTCGGTGCAGGTACCTCCCGAAACAACCGTGTCCGGTGAGGACCTGCGTCAGACGGAAGGTGAGGGCGCCGTGGCGCCTCTCAAGCCACTCCTCAAAGAGGGGACTTACCGCCACTATCGTGGCGTGCCCTGCACGGGGTTGCGACAGTCGCTGTCTCCATGTCGCCATGAGATCGCACCGGAGGTCTGTCCGCCGCGCAGCAATTTGCCGCGGCAATAGATTCTATACCTGAAGGAAAAGAAGTGATTAGCTCAAAATGGGTCTTGAAGAAGAAAGATAATAGTTATAAGGCTAGATTGGTAGCAAGAGGTTTCGAACAAAATTGTGATGATTACTTGTATGCCCCTGTGGCAAAGCTTAATACATTTAGAATTTTTGTATGTATAGCTACTAAGTTAGGGTTACAGATACATCAAATGGATGTATGTGGAGCCTTTTTAAATGCAAAGCTTAATGAGGAGTTGTATTTAATCTTACCCGAGGGAACTGATTCAAAGTATGTAAAACTTAACAAATCTATTTATGGTTTAAAAGGGTCTCCAAAGTGTAATAATACTTTTAATAATGTTATGTTGTCTTTGGGTTATAAACAATCTGATAAGGATTATTGTTTATACTCTAAATGTGAAGGAGAAAGGAAAACATTTCTGTTACTGTATGTTGATGATATATTGTATTTTGGGAATAACAAAGAAGATATGTGTAAACTTAGAGATGTATTGTGTAAAACATTTAAGATAAAAGAAATGGGAATGATTGGTAAATTTGTGGGGATTGATGTTAAACAAAATCTAAGTAAGGGAATTACTGTTATATCACAAAAAGATTACTTGAGAAAACTGTTGCTACAGTACAATATGTTGAAGTGTAAAACACTGAAGTTACCTATTGATAAAAACTTTAATTTTCATATCTTAAAAAGAGATGGTTCAGAGAGTGCTGAAATAGAAAGTAAATGTAGAAATCTAGTAGGAAGCTTGATGTATGCATCTATGGGTACTAGGCCAGATATTTGTGCAGTGGTTAATATCTTGAGTCGTTATCAGAGTTGTGCATCTGAACTTTTGTATAAACTTTTGTTAAATGTTCTGCGATATGTAAATGGAACTATTGATTTGTGTTTAGTATATTATAAAGAGTGTAAGGAGGATGTTTTATGTTATGTTGATAGTGACTGGGGTGGCTCTGATGACCGAAAATCTACATCAGGGTGTATTTTTAAAGTGTTTGGTTGCTCAGTAATTTGGTATTCAAGGAAACAATCAACGGTTGCATTGTCTTCAACCGAAGCTGAATATGTTGCTTTGTCACTTACACTTCACTTCCCTCCGCGGCTTGACAGCGAGCGTTGATCCGGTTTTCGCTGCTGCTTTTTAATTACGATTGTTGTGTTTTGCGTTCAATTTGCGGCTCGTGATTTGTTTCAGGTTGTGTGATTTTGTGTTGGGTGTTTGTGTAGTAAGTTTTTCTGGCATTTTAACGTCGGTTTTATTGGTAATTACTTAATTTTCGTTGGCACTCGGTGAGTACATTTATTTTTTTGGGTGTGTGGGTACCTCGTTATAAACTTGTCGCCTGTTTTTTAGTCTTTGTTTTTTTTTTTTCTTTTTTTTTTCTTAAACTGTTGACGATCTAATTAGGTTTTAGGTTCAATTTAATAATTTATAATATGTCGACTACAAACGACGAACCTCCGGATCGCGGGAGAGAAATAATGCGCCGGAATGATAAAACTCCCACCTCCGGTAATTCTAAGCGTTTGTTTAGCGAAATGTCTCCTACGTACATTTCGCCCGACGATAGATCAAAACGGCTTCAAACATCCAATTCACTTGAAAAGTCTTCGCCGTTATTAAGTGCCAGTCCAAGTGCGAGCCATGACGATTATTACGATTTAGTTTCTCAGGCGTCTGCATATTTGTCTAAAATTAATGAACTTGTTAATGACCAAGGTTCCCGCATTAATGTTGCGAATAAATCTGCCATCATGGACATGACTCAGCGCATAACGTCCATTGTTTCTTTGCTAGCCATAAAGTCATCCTCTAATGAAACGAAATTGGCCAATACGGAACGCGAATTGGATAAAATTAAATCAAATACCAATGTCAATACAAGTAACTGTAACAAACTTTCGTATGCGGATTCCCTAAAACTTCGACTACCTAAAACCAAACTTGCACCGGTTGTCGACTCGCGCGCACCCAAACCTTGTGTCGTGGCTTACCCCACCGCTGAGCGATTAGCTGATTACACATCCTCCTCTGCTACTAAACAAGCACTCATGAAGGCGATCAAGCCCAGTGATGACGGGTTTCAAATTGTAGGCGTTCGAAAAACCGCTAAATCTGGCGTAGTATTACGTGTCGCTAATGATAGCCAAATTAAAAAATTGCAATCGGTCGACGCTATTAGGTCCGCCGGCCTGCGACTTGAAAAACCAAAAGGCCGAAAGCCTCGTATATTAGTTAGGGACGTGCCATCCGCAATGGAAGACAATGCTTTTTTGCATGCGTTGTACTGTCAAAATATTCAAGATGAACTGCCAATACGAGAGGATGATTTTATTAAATCAACTAAAATCTACCGTCGGCGTTCTTTAGATAACGGTCGCATGTGGATAGGCATTGAAATCGAGTCCAACGTGCGTAAACATTTAGTGTCCACTAAGGAAAAAATATTTATTGACTGGGCGACTTGCCGGTTCAATGACGACGTTGATATAGTCCGAACTGTTGACAATGTAGACAATACATTGTCAACAGTTCGGTCACGTTAAGAAATACTGCGTTAACAAGTCACCTACCTGTGCAAATTGCTCCGAAGCACATGAAACCAACGACTGCCCGCATAAGGACAATTTAAATTTTATACCAACTTGCGTGGCGTGTAAACGTTTTAAAAAACCGTTTGACCATCGTTGCGGGTCATCAGAGTGTACAACCTACAAACTTAAGCTCGAACAGTTAATCCTCAACACAAACTACTAAAATAATGGATAGTTTAAATATAGGACAATTAAATCTCCACAACGACAGGGTAGCGACTTCTGAACTAGACAAATTAATTATCGATTACAGCTTGGACATAGTGCTTGTTCAAGAGCAATATCAAAACTCACACTTACGACATAGAGTAGTTCAGCTGGATTCAAAGTCACGAGCCGGAATTTACGTAGCGCGTTCTTCTAACTTTACAGTAACGTCTTTGCGTAACCTCACGCCGTTGCGGAAGTCTCTTCGGCTTCCTATAAAGTTTACGTTGTGAGCTGTTACTTTCAATATTCAGACCCTGTTGGTCCTCACATACATAACCTCCGTCATGTCTTGCGGTCACTCGCTGGCTGTAAAGTTATCGTTGGCGCGGATGTTAACGCGTCCTCGTCTCTGTGGTATGGCAAGGTTCGGTGTACGGATTCCGACCGACGTTCCGCTGTTGAAGATTTCATTGCTGAAATGAACCTATCGATTCATAATACCCCAGATGCACCACCTACTTTTTGCAGCCAAATGGGCGAATCTTGTATTGACGTCACACTTTCTAGTGCAGACGTTCGTTTGGATAGGTGGCGTGTCCTTCCGGATGCGTCATGTAGCGATCATCGGCTTATCGTGTACGAATTTGTTCCGATGTTTACTCAAGGTCCGTCACATATCATTGGTAACTTTAGGTATAAAAGTAAAGGCGCGAATTGGGAATTCTTTAGCTTGCTTTTTGCGTCTCACACCAAAGACTTCACTCGAGACGGGCTGTCAGCTGAAGAAAGTGCTGAAATTATGTCAGACACCTTCACTTACTGTGCTGACATCGCCATTGGTCGCGGATCTATGACCAATATTCGTAGATGTGATTGGTGGTGTGACTACTTAATTGAACAACGTAAAAGTTATCGCCGAGCGCGTAGACATTTAAACAAGCTTAAAAAACGAAAGGTCACCGGAGACCCCCTTATCTCTGCTTTTAATGCGTTTAGAGTTGCCAAGTCCCGCTACAGAGCATCGGTAGAAAAATCTAAAGGTAACTTACTGCGGAAAATAGTAGAAAAGTTAGATAAAGAAGGTCCGTGGTCTCCATTGTATCACGAGTTCAAAGCAAACCGATCAGTGGATCTTGCGTTCGTCGAAAACATTAAAGTAAACAACAAACACACCACCGGTATTGAGGAGACAACCGAAGCTCTATTAAATACTTTGATACCTGATGATTTGCCTGATAATGACAATGATTACCACAAGCAGATCAGGGCGTGGGCGGCTGTGCCACCTGAATCACCAGCGTCAGACCTTCCAACTATTGACGAATTAATTAAAGTTGTCAAGAAACTCCCACTTTGTGCACACAGACAGCTGCTAGTTGTTTATTGAGTGTGCTACAACTGCCGCTCCCTATGCACACAGAGTGACTAGATAGAGGCAATAACGACCTAAGTTCCTACCCCTAAGTCCCTAACGCCTACAACCTAGCTCTTACAATTCAATGCCTACCTGTCTGACTAGCCCTAGTACCCTATCAGCCCTAACGCCCTAGCCCTAACATACAAACCATAACACAACGTACTAGTACTGTTGTGTGGGCAGGAAAGCCTGTTACCAGCGACCTAAGGCAACAGACCGGAGCGGGTAGGAAGGCAAGGTAAGTGTACCAGGTGCAATGTACACAGGAGGTGGATATCTCACTGCCGATCCCACAGACTCACAGGATCGATCGTACTGATGGCTAAAGGTGTCTTGGCCACAGTGAGGGGTAACTCGACGGAGAGGAATCAAACACGACTCCAGCTTGGTGACTAATTTTATTTACAAAGTTTACATCTTATATACTAATTATAAACTAAATACACATAGATGCTTGTTTAGTGTGTGTGCCTTCAGTCATCCATGTGTGATGTTGTTGATGCAGCTATCTCTCGTAACTCGGCCAGACAAAGTGCTGATGCTGATCCGAACTTTGTACAATAAATGTTGTAATCCGTTGATTTAGCGATTAAGATGAAATTAGCTGCATTGCAATGTTTGGATTAGGGTTCCGTGGTGCTATGGTTCACTTGTGAACATTCTGGCCCCTCTCAAAGGATGACTTACATCTGTTGTAATTCAACGATTTCGCTCAAATTAGCCGTTTGGTTACGGCGTGAATCTGGTTTTGGTCTTCTTTCTTCCTTCGGTATTGGTTGACTGTATGTCGGTTCCATGGAAACTGCTGACTGCAGCTGCCTGGGTGGTTTGTCTGGTGGCCTTTGGGTTTCTGCAACCTGTCCTTGTCCTCTGGCTGGGTGACCGGTTGGTTTTGCTGACTCTCCTCCTTTTGGTGTGTGCACGATGTTTGCTAGCCAACTTACTATACGTCGACCATAACAAGCTATAAACAATATAATTGCTAATATTACTATTGATGATACGAAACTGGTTAAATATGTGTGAGAGCTGATTTGAGTCCATACAGTATTATCTAAACTGGTTTGTAATGCATTCTCTTTATTTATTAAATGTTGAAAACTATCTGTTGAATCAGCCATTATTTCCTCCCTAGTTAGATTCACTAAGTTGTTAGCAACATTCTGAGTATTTACTGTGAAATCTAATTGTTTCGAGTACGACATAACTATTGGTAATGACACAGTTCTTTTTGCGCTTAGTATGTTATTAACCGTTTTCATGATACAACTATCTGATATTTGAATTACACCAACACCTCGAAGCTCTAACTCTTTTCTTTCTCCGTCACAAATAATTGACGTCGTAATGTAGTCGGGCACTATAAATAACCAAGTATTCTGCATATATAGTTGTTTCCATATAACTTTATTCGGTATATGAAACGTTTTGGACAAACATTTTGTATTTGTTTGATTTTTGAAGATTTGGTCAACAATGCAATTTTCGCTTAATTGCATGTTCTTCACCGCCCCAGGAAAACAAATAAAGTGAGCATATTTCTGCAAACAACTCTTAAATTCGTCGTAGTTTAATTCAAAATATAATTCGTTATTGTAATCTAATCCTATGTAAGCTTTAGGTATAGCTATAGATTGCACTGACTTATCTGTTTTTATGTTCGGAACGGGTGTAACGTACATTAACATGTATTTAGATATATCCTTTATAGGAAAATAGGCATATACTTGTATATGGGTATCGTTTTCTGATATCTTGGTATGTAATAATTGTTGCTGAACTATTTTTAAATTTGACGGCAATTTTTGGTTTGCTGACGATATCAATTCACTGACATTCCTTGGTGATATTACGCTATAAACCGTTGCCTTTGTCAAGTTGATTTGTAAAAACCCAGTGTAATGATCCATGACTTCTGATATATAATTAACTGCTAATTGGTAAGTTTGCATAATGCGTATGCTTATGCTATTATGGTCAACTGTACTGAACCAATGGTTGTATGCGTCCATATAATCAATAACTTGGTTCAATTTATTTTGAAAACCTTCAAGTTTTAGCTTTATCTTTTCTTCTGTTTTATTGACTTGTGAAATAGTTGATATCATAAATTTGGTTTGGTGGTTGGCAGCTTCAATGAGTTTTTGTTGATTCATATTCAACGAGTCTATGTCTCGATAAACCTCATCATTTACGCCAAAGATTGATGTCAGTAATTGTCCTAAGATTCCTCTTTTTTTTCTAGTTTGATTTACTTCCATTAAATATTCTTTAATTCGCTCAAATTTCGATTCTTCTTCGATTAAATAATGGTGTAACTGTTTACAATGTGATGTGTCACTTAATTCTTCCGCGTTTGTACATAACTGCCGGAATTTTGACGTTACTGTCCTCACTCTATAGAAATCTTGTTCTAAGTGTTCTCTCTCAAAACTTGTTTCTATTCGGAATATTCCTCTATTTATACTTGCTGTACCGATTTCTTCAATGTAGAATCCTGATGGCACCTTTTTTACCGAATATGTTAGTGCAGTTGTTCCCAATATTTGTAACATTATTAGTAAATATATGAACCATTTTGACATTACACTACATTTCTTAGATTGATCACTTTTACTTCTATGGTTTCTAACCACGGTAATGCTATTAGTTCGTACCACATTTGTTATATTTCCATCATTACAGCTTTCATTTGTTTGAATTGGTAATGGAATTAACGTGTGAATTGACCTCTTAAGAATTGACCCCGATGATTTTTGAAGAGTCACGACTCTTGTTAACTTATCATTTCCTGCGTGTATTTCCTTGACTTTTGCAAGTGGCCAGTTACTTGGACTGATTTTTTCATCTTTTATGAATACTAAAGTTCCTACCGTTAGGTTTTCTTGATTAGTTTTCCATTTGTATCGTTGTTGTAGTTGATGTAAATAATCTTTGGACCAGGTGTTCCAGAAATCCCTCTTCATTTTTTGAATACGTTTCCATTTGTTTATTAAATCCGTATTATTGTCTGACAGTGGATCTGGTATTCCTACTGATTCCCGTCCTATCAAAAAATGGCTAGGAGTCAATATGACATTGTCATCAACATCTTCACTTAGTGGACATAACGGTCTTGAATTTAGGCAAGCCTCAATTTGGTGCAAAAATGTGCTCAATTCCTCATATGTAAGCGTTTGTTCTCCTATGACTCTTCGCAAATGATGCTTCATAGACTTTACTCCTGCTTCCCAAATCCCACCAAAGTGAGGAGATGATGGCGGAATGAAATGTCATTGCGTTCCAATGCTGGCCATAGTGTTTTGAAACTTGCTTGATTGTGTTACTTCTAACATTTCGTTATGTAGAAAGTTCGCAGCTCCTACAAAGTTCGATCCATTGTCACTATACAAGTGCGACACTGGGCCTCTGCGTGCTATGAATCTTCGCAAGGCGGCTATGAATGTCTCTGTCGACAGATCACCTACTAGTTCCAAATGTATAGCCTTTGTGGCTAAACACACAAACACTGCAATATAGCCTTTGTAGGATTTGTGCCCTCTGCCTTTCATTGCTCGAACCTGGACTGGTCCTGCGTAATCTACGCCAGTGTGAGAAAATGGATAAGACTCTGTTACTCTAGCTTTTGGAAAACTACCCATTTTTTGTGTGGCTGTGCATGATCTGTATCTTATACATTTCACACACTTCCTGATATAACTTTTCACTGCTCGTTTTGCTCCAAGTATCCAATATTTCTGTCGTGTATACGCTAGGGTTAAATTGTTACCCCCGTGTAATGTGTTTAAATGAGCGTCTTGAATCATCATTCCTGTTACGGGATGATCTTGAGATAACAGAATTGGGTGCTTCTGATCATACGTAAGTTCTGAATTATGTAATCTTCCTCCAACTCGCAATAATCCATCGCTGTCGATGAACGGATCTAAACATGTCAACTTGTTCCCTTTTCTTAATGATAATCCGTTTTTTATGGTTTCATATTCCTCAGAGAACATTGATTGTTGTATCAATAAAAGAACCGTTTTAGTTGTTCTGTTAATTTCCGTACAGCTCAACGGATCGTCCCTCCTTTCCTTGTGTATGAACCTATAACAGTATGACAATACTCGGACCATTTTTTGAAAACTTGAAAACCTGTCCCACACATTATTTTGTAGTTGGGACTTCGTTGTAATATGATAACAACGTTTAATCTCTTCGCAGATCTCAGGTATTGTTTTGGTACTGGGTATGTTATCCGTGTTTAGCCAATCCGGACCACTCCACCACCTGGTTAATTTTTCTAATTTATCGGGCGTAACTCCTCTTGTGATCAGGTCTGCCGGATTTTGAGACGTATTTACGTAATTCCACCTTGCTCGTGGTAGTATCCTCTGTATCTCAGACACCCTGTTTGCTACGAAAACCTTCCATCGTTCCGCTTCTCCTTTAATCCAGCCGAGAGTAATCATCGAGTCAGTCCAACAATATATATTTGTTACACTAATTTCCATGGCGTTTATAACTTTTTCCATTAATTGTGTGAGTAGTACCGCCGCACATAACTCTAATTTTGGTAATGTTGTCTTGTGCTTTTTCGGCGCTACTTTTGACTTAGCTTGTATCATGGTTATACTATATTCACCATTATTATCACATATACGACAGTATATTACTGCCCCGTACGCTTTTTCTGATGCGTCACTAAAGCCGTGCAACTCTATTTTACAGTCAGGCGACCAATGACACCATCTCGGGATGGAAATGTTTTCAATCGACTTCAGTTCTTTCTGTAAACCACTCCACCTTCTTTTAATATCGTCATCTACAGGCTGGTCCCACTCTGCACCGTTTGTCCAAAGTTCCTGAATTATAAGTTTCATGTTTATGATTACAGGTGCTAGCCATCCTAAAGGATCAAATATCTTAGCAATCTCCGATAAAATGAACCGTTTCGTTGGCTTTTCATTTTGATTAACCTTAATTTGAAATCTGAAACTGTCTTCATGCGGTGACCATAACACTCCTAGTGACTTTCTAGTTTCATCTAGCGGGATCTTCATCATTTGACTAACTTTGTCTTCATCTAAAATATGGTCTAACAACTCTGCGTTATTAGCAGACCATTTCCTGAGATTGAAACCGCCTGTCTTCAGCATATGTATAAGACCTTTTTGTAACTCTTTTGCAGATTCAACATTGTCTTCCCCTGACAAAATGTCATCTACGTAGAAATCGTGAAGGGTCCTCTGACTGGCAACGGGATAGTTTGATTTCTCATCTAACGCCAGCTGTCGTAGTGTTCTAACTGCTAAAAACGGTGCTGACGCTGTACCGTAAGTCACAGTAGTTAACTCGTATTCATCGATGGTGTGTTTCGGTGACTTCCTCCATAATATGCGTTGGTATTTTAAGTCTTGCTCGCTTACGTTTATAAATCTATACATTTTCTCTATGTCTGCCATAAATACAATTCTATGTTTACGCCATCGTACCAGAATAACTGCTAAGTCTTGTTGCATTCTTGGACCCGTAAACATGTTGTCGTTCAGACTGACCTTGGTATCCGACTTACTCGATGCATCGAACACTACCCTTAACTTAGTGGTCAGTGAATCTTCTTTGATTACTGGTTGATGGGGAATATAGTATCTCCCTTGGTAATAATCGTTTTTAGGGACCTTCCTCATATGGCCCATTTCAACGTATTCGTTCAAAAACTCTTGGTAACGTGTGTGAAGATCCTTATTTTTTGCGAATTTTCGTTCAAGCTGCAGAAGTCTCGCCACCGCCCTACTGCGAGAATTCCCGTACTCCATACTGGAATCTTTGAAAGGTAGCCTTACTGTATAAGTTCCTTCTGGACTTCTTATTGTTGTTTCTTTGTAGTAGCTTTCACAAACTTGGTCTTCATGGGATTCTTGGTAGGTGTCAGAAACTTCCTCCAATTCCCAAAATTTATTTAATTGTTGAATTTCCCCAGTACGTGTCATCATACTGACTACCTTTACTGAGTTTGTACTAGTAGTATTACAACAAATTCCGGATAACATCCACCCAAACTCTGTGTCCTGAGCAATGACTCCGTCTTGAATTTTGTGTAACCCACTTAGTAATAAGTTGCTGTACTCTTGAGCTCCCAATATTATATCTATCGGTCCTCTTTTGTAGTACGTAGGATCACCAATTAGCTTGTTTTGTAGCCAATCTGACTGTAATTCCGGTAAGTTCTTGTCGGGTAAGCACCCAGTCAACCTTGGTAGTACTATCAGTGTAACTGGGAGTCTAAACTCACTCGGAAATCTTGGTTGTAGTTTGACATGTATAGCATAGTTTGAGGACTTTGGTTTGTCGTCAGCGATTCCGACAATTTCAGTTCTTATTTTGCTACGCGGGTATGCCAATAGTTGCGCTACCTCCTCTGTGCATAACGAAGCTTCTGAGCCTTGGTCACACAACGCCCTTAGCATGTACCGTGTCCCGTCCGAAGCCTGTACATGTACTAACACTGTTGCTAGCAGTGTGGCTTTTGATACGTTTGTTTGGTTAACTGTAGACACATTTGTCCTGGCCTTTACAGTAGACATACTTGTAGGTAACAAGTTGTCCTTTTTCGTAGTAGTTTTTTCATGCCGAGCAGTACCATTCTGGTAGCTGTCTCGATGTAAATAGGAATGATGACCTTTTTTATTGCAATATCCACACTTTTTCGTGCTTTGACACTTCTTCGTGTTTTCATGAACCAAACAATTCTTGCACATTCGTTTCTCGCTTACTGCCTTGTCACGATCCTGTACCGACAGCGCTTTAAAACTTGTACATTGATAAATGTTGTGTTCAGTAGTATTGCAAAACCAACAGTTATAGGTCTCTTGCTGTTTGTTCATAGATGGGAATGAGTCATCGCGCACTCTATTTATAGATGTGCTTTCTTTGCCGGAACTAGACGTTTCCAGACATTTAAACCGTTTTTCCAAGAATTGCATCATATCCGACAATTTTTGTAGCTTGTTAGGTTCTGTCACTTGATGCTCGTACCTGTCATCAGTCTCTGAGTCCCATACTCTACTGAGTATTCTTGTTAAAAACGGGTCCCATGACGATATATCGATGTTTTGACATTTCAACGCCTCTAGGTTCTCATTTATCGTATCATGCAACTGTCGCAAGGTCAAATCCAATCTAAGGTCGATCCGGCTCGAAGGACCAAAATGTGCACACAGACAGCTGCTAGTTGTTTATTGAGTGTGCTACAACTGCCGCTCCCTATGCACACAGAGTGACTAGATAGAGGCAATAACGACCTAAGTTCCTACCCCTAAGTCCCTAACGCCTACAACCTAGCTCTTACAATTCAATGCCTACCTGTCTGACTAGCCCTAGTACCCTATCAGCCCTAACGCCCTAGCCCTAACATACAAACCATAACACAACGTACTAGTACTGTTGTGTGGGCAGGAAAGCCTGTTACCAGCGACCTAAGGCAACAGACCGGAGCGGGTAGGAAGGCAAGGTAAGTGTACCAGGTGCAATGTACACAGGAGGTGGATATCTCACTGCCGATCCCACAGACTCACAGGATCGATCGTACTGATGGCTAAAGGTGTCTTGGCCACAGTGAGGGGTAACTCGACGGAGAGGAATCAAACACGACTCCAGCTTGGTGACTAATTTTATTTACAAAGTTTACATCTTATATACTAATTATAAACTAAATACACATAGATGCTTGTTTAGTGTGTGTGCCTTCAGTCATCCATGTGTGATGTTGTTGATGCAGCTATCTCTCGTAACTCGGCCAGACAAAGTGCTGATGCTGATCCGAACTTTGTACAATAAATGTTGTAATCCGTTGATTTAGCGATTAAGATGAAATTAGCTGCATTGCAATGTTTGGATTAGGGTTCCGTGGTGCTATGGTTCACTTGTGAACACACTTAACAAATCGTCAGGTGAAGATAAAATATCTAATCGGATGATAATAGAAGCATGTAAAACAGCGGCCGACGCAATTTTAAGTGTTTACAACCGTTGCATTGCAGAAGGCGTTTTTCCTCGTATATGGCGACGCGGCTTTATACGAATAATTCCGAAAAGTGGCGACAAGCCACCGGACGACCCTAAGTCTTACCGCCCTATAACACTACTACCATCTTTGGGGAAACTCCTGGAGCGTCTTATCGTTCCACGTTTACTACCAGACGGACCGAAATTTCACAACAACCAATTCGGTTTTACCGTGGGAAAATCTACCGTAGACGCGGCACTTTCTGTCCGGAAAATTGTCAATACATCCGAACATAAGTACGTAGTTGGGATCTTTCTAGATATTTCTGGGGCTTTTGATAACGCATGGTGGCCGATGCTACTCCTTAAACTGAAAATTCGTGGTTGCCCTAAAAACATATACAATCTTGTATACTCGTACTTCTTAAATGGTTCCGCGAAACTCAAACTCGGACATCATTCTATGTCAAAGTCCCTTACCATGGGATGCCCTCAGGGTTCGGTTATGGGTCCGTATGTATGGAACGTAGGCTTTGATGACTTCCTCGCGATTCCACTTCCATGCGGCTGTTCATTAACCGGTTACGCGGACGACGGCCTGCTGCTCATTCAGTCAAGTACTCGGGCTGGACTCGAAAATTTGGCTGACACTTGCCTAAAATTAATATCCCAGTGGGGTGATCGTAACCGTCTGACCTTTGCACCACATAAAACTTATTAACTTCTTTTAAAAGGTAATCTTAAATCATGCCAAAGTATAAAATTTAATAACGTTCCCGTGAAAAAGAAGGAGTCCGTGTGCTACCTTGGGTTTGTCTTAGAGAGGAATTTTTCATTCATTGAACATATAAAAACCGTCGGTGAAAAAGCTAAAAAGAACTTTTATGCCTTAACGAGAATATCTAAATCTACGTGGGGTTTATCATTTGTAACTCTGAAGACGATCTATGGGGCTACTTACTTGGGGTGTATGTGCTACGGGGCACCAGTTTGGGCCGATAGGGCCACCATAGGAGCGGCACGACGTAAATTACTTCAAAGCCAGCGGTTGGCCTTGATTTTCTTGTGTAAAGCGTATAGGACGGTTAGTACTGAAGCCTTACCGGTACTGGCAGGGGTACTTCCAGTCGATCTCGAAGTGCAGCGCCGTGCTTCAATGTACTATTGCGCACGAGAGACCGCGGACGCAGACTTTTTAACACAACGTGACCGTACTAAAATAGCTAGATTACTTAAACCACAGACTGACGTCTGGGAGGATCTTTTGTCAGAATGGCAATGTAGGTGGGATAATTCCATCAAAGGCCGACACCTCCACCAGTTCTTTCCATCCGTTCGTGAGCGGCTGGCCAGGACATGGCTGGAGGTGGATCACTGTGTTGCCCAATTTCTCACTGGTCATGGTAACTTTAAGAGTAAATTATTTTCCTTCAAGCTTGTTGCGTCGCCTTTTTGTCAATGTTCTACATCTGACTGCGAGTATGAACAATCTGCACATCACATTTTATGGGAGTGTAGTCTTTGGCAGAATGAACGCAATATTATGTTGGATAGTGTACAGGTTACATCCGGAGTTATTTACTATACGGACCTTGTAGAAACTAGAACAAAGGAGAAAGAGCAAAATGGTCTATGAGCGGCCAACAACGAAATAGGTATTAAATGAAAGTACTATTACTAAGGACTAACTTTTACTATGAACGTAACATTGCAGCTCATTTAGAAAAAAAAATACATATAGGTAAAATACTTAGATAATAAGTGCAAGAAAATGTGCAAACCCATTTTATAAAATACTTATTAACATTAGTTTATGTCTTCAAAAGTATTTCAAAACGTTGTCAGCACACCGTTTACAAGACTCAGCTCAACAATGGGTTTACTACATGGACTACCTGAGTTCGAACGGCCCAATCAGCTTCGAGTGCAAACAAAAGAGCCGAGGTGTGGGGTGCGTGTGCGTCACTCGGCGCAGTCCTTCGCTTACCCTTGTGACGTTGTGTACTGTGCGCTCATCTACGGATTCTTTTTCAAACGTTTTGACCCTGGCTACCCTCTGGACTGTGTTTCTTCCTAACCTGATAACCTGGCTATTAACTCTGAACTTCTGTACGTTTGTGCTTGTGTACTTGGACTCTGGACTTGTGTACGCCAACGGAACATTATTGAAAAATGGCAGAAAATCGACCTATATGTGTTTTGTGCAATCGATCAGTGGTTAATAGAAGAAGGTTAGAAATAACCCATGCTCTTTTTGAGGAAAATGCTGCCAATGCTCAATATATTATTGAAGCTATAGCTCCACAACAAGTAAGTATTTTTAGACTATTTTTTGGTTGTTTTTACCCGTATGTACGCACCCTATAGCGGTGATGGCCTCATAATATTGTGTCACGATGTGCATATGCGACACATCGTTGGGTGAAGTGTGGGCTCTTTATTGAAAGTCCACGTTACAGTTTTGATTGTATTTTTATGTACGTCCTTTTAGTGAATTATGTTATTTCCTTAAGCGTATGGTTCTTTTCTAACAATACTTAAGTTATAGTCAAAACAGATCTTCTCTCTCTTTTACACACATGGTGCATATGGAAACAGAGCCAACGTTATCTAGCTTCGAAATATAATAGAGGCCAACCACTCATTAACAATGCGTATGAGCATGACTCATTCGTCACGTTGAAAAAGAGCTCGGCATGTTCTACTATACAACACATGATTTAACTGAAACTGCTGTGAGTTTTAAATACTATGTTATAAACTATTTTCCTTTTCAGGTTGAATACAACGGCCGAGAATACGTTTGTCGACCCTGTTGGCAACGAGCTCAACGGGCTGTGCAGCCAAACAATAACCCTGCCCCGCACGAATGTGTTCTTCAAGTGGAAGAATATTCACGAGTGCCTAGCACCTCGGCAAACTGTATGTTTGACAGATGCCGTAGTGTTTCACGTCGTCGAATGCCTGAGAATGTAAGGATTACTCTTATGTTACATTCTAACTTATTCATACCAGACAGTGCCAGAATATGTGATGCACATTTAACATCAAATGATTGGGAAGAGCTCATTGATAGTCCAAATCTCAGACATGATTTTAACAGCTCTCATTTTGTGCAAATACTAGAGCTTTTTAAAAAAGCTGTTTTAAATAAAAATATTCTGGACTTTGAAGATATTGCAAATATGGATCCTAATGAGATTCATATTCGATTGGGCGTTAGCAGAGATCAATTCAATACAATCTTGGAACAAACGCCTTCTTTGTCTGAGTCAAACGCCAAAACAAAACTAGCCATTTATTTAATGAAGTTGCGAACTGGTGATAGCAACGAGAGATTAGCCACGCTCTTTAACATAAGTAGAAGGACTCTAGAAAGGCATTTAAAAACCGCGCGTGATGCTATATCTCTGGATTTTAAGCCACGACACCTGGGACTCGACCATTTAAATAGAAGAATGGTCGCTGACCGTAATCTTATTGTACCAAACGCGTTATTTGGAAATCCCGAGTCTTCTCCAGAAGAAAGGAAGGCAGTAACAATCATGGATGGAACATATATTTATATACAGAAGAGCTCCAACTTTTCGTTCCAGCGACAGACCTACAGTCTACACAAATACGAAAATCTATTAAAACCGTTCTTAATGGTGTGTTCCGATGGGCATATAATTGATGTTTGCGGGCCCTATGCTGCTACCGACTCAGATGCCAGTATTTTGGAAAGAATTATAAATGACGAAGAAGGCACATTTCACTGGTTTTACCGGGCTGGCGACATATTCATTTTAGATCGTGGGTTTAGAGACGTCTGTGGCGATTTGGAGCGATGCAACTACAGTGCCTATATGCCAGAAACCAAAGACCGCGGTGCAGACCAGCTTACTACTGAACAGGCCAATAGAACTAGGCTGGTAACTCTATGCCGCTGGGTAGTGGAAGTTATAAATGGCAGGTTCAAGCGAGATTTCAAATTGTTTAGGCAAGAATATTTTAATCGCGCCTTAAGTCACATGTTTGAGGACTTTCAAAACGCAGCGGCACTCATCAATGCGTTCCAAACACCAATACAAGATAGTATTCATGCATCATCGTTCGTAAATATAATTAATGAACGTTTTGAAATACCGAACCTCTTAGCGGACTATGTTATCCGTCATAACATAAATAGACAGAGGGCATCATTTGAAAGACTCAGCAGCGACCAACCAATTTTTGAAGACTTTCCGGTTTTTTCTGAAGAAGACCTAATTCTGTTTGCACTTGGCACATACCAAATCAAGTTGGCTCGCAGCTACTACGCTGAACACTTAATTGAAGGCTTATACAATATCGAAGTATACCGGGAGCGACAAATAAGTCAGCTCAGAGATTTTATTGAAGAAGAAGATATTTGGTTATTACGTGTGCGAATACAATCTAGACATGTAAGGTCCAGAATATATTATTCTTATATTGTAATTAACCGACAAAGACAAAATAGAGAAGCAATTGCTCATTATTATTGCAGTTGTTTGAGTGGAAGGCGCACAATCGGTTGTTGCGCACACGTTATGTGTGTAGTGTGGTATCTGGCATGGGCTAGACATCAAGACGAGGATATTTTATTACCGGCATCAGAACTCAGTGCTATTATTGTACATTAAATGTATGAATGTGGACGAGGCAAAAGGAGTATGTAAGGATCGTAGCAAGTGGCGTTCTGTGGTTTCTGCCTACCCCCATGGGAAAAGGGCGTGAGTTTATGTATGTAAATGTATGTAAAATAAATGTATTGAAGTAAACAAGTCATTTTATTTTATTTCCTTATTTTTAAGACTAAATCTTAGTAATTAATACGCTAAATCACAGGCTTACATATCTAAAATAAAAATGTATTTAGTTCCATTAATAATGACACTACAGATATAAAACTTCTTGAACCCGTTATTGTAGGGTGATATTAAACCAAAAAAAAATAAAATGTTCCTGGCCGCTGATAGACCAAGTGCCGTACGATTTTGCCCATTCTCCTTTGAAAACAGGTGATTATTATTTTTACTATACAGTTTTAATAAAAACCTTTCTTTCCAGTAAGAGAATCTTATACTTAATGGAGGAAGATTACATTCAACTTGCATTGCATTGATTGGAGTGCTTTTAAATGCTCCAGTAATAAGTCTCAAGCTTTTATTTTGTATTTTATCAAAGATATCTACTATCCTTTTATCACCAGCAAAACAGAGAAAACCATATTCAAAATGACTACGGATCAGAGATTTGTACAAAAGCAACAATATTTTTGGATCAGCACCCCAGGAGGTTCTACATAAAGATTTCAAGATATTGAAAGCTCTGTTAGCTCTTGAACTTACCTATTGAACATATTTTTTCCATGAAAAATTATGAGTAAAAGTGACACCTAAAAACTTAGCTTCATGAAAAATAGGAATAGAAACTTGATTGTAATACACAGAAGGACTATAGTTGCTAGCTTTGCCAAAGACTACTAGTTTAGACTTAAGTGCATTTATATCTAGATTTAAATAAGAAAAGTATTTAGATAATCCATCCAAAGCCTTATTTAGACTATTTGTTATATTTGTTAGATTTTTCCCAGACAAATATACAACCAAATCATCAGCAAATTGAAGATTTTTGACCTCAGAACCCAGAATCAAATTCAAACGACGAATATACAGAATGAATATTAATGGAGAAAGTATTCCTCTTAATCTTGGCCCATATAATTTATCATTATACTTAACATAAACCCAGTGAACTATTTTGTTTGGAATTCCAATGAGAAGCAATTCAGAACAGAGTACATCAATGTTGACACTATTAAAAGCTCCAGCAACATCAAAAAATACTGACACTAAACAATTCTTATTAATATAACTAGTTTGTATATCAAGCTGTAACTGACAAATACTTTCACGAGCCGATGTTCCCCTACGAAAACCAAATTGATTAGCAGGTAAAATATTGTTTTGTTCTATGTAAAATTCCAACCTTTGTTTTATTAATTGTTCAAAATTTTTACCAACACATGATGTAAGAGCAATAGGTCGATAGGAATCAGGGTTTGACTGAATTTTATCGGGCTTCAAAATAGGTACCAAACAGTCAGACTTCCAAGAGTGAGGTATATCGTTGTTCAACCACAGGTTATTTAATATTTTGAGAAAAATGTGCAAACCTCTATCACTGAGCTTTTTCAACATAATATATGGAATACCATCCAGTCCAAAAGCACTATCTTTTCTAGAATAGATAGCAGCCATGAGCTCCTGAATTAAAAATGGTTTTACTAAGAAGATATTTACAGAATTTGTCTCACTTGCAAGAGGAAAATTTACAGAATTTGTCTCACTTGCAAGAGGAAAATTTGATTTACTATTTACATAGTCTGGGGTATATTTTTGCAGAAAATCTTGAATCCAACTATCATCATTATTGTGGCAAGAATATGTTTTATTAAATTTGCGCATATATTTCCAGATTCTCGACAGAGGCGTACATCGATTAAAGGAGCTGCAAAGTTCAACCCAACTATTTGATCTTTCTGTTTTCAAAGTAAGTTTTTTGAGGGCTTGTAATCTTTTAAACTGTATAAATGTTTCATCTGAAGGATTGTTTTTAAAATTAATATAAGCCAACTTAGATTTTTCAACTGCTTCTGAGCATTTTTTATTCCACCAAGGAAGAGGAGGCTATTTAACCAAATTCCTATGAGATGAGTTATTCATGAAATAATCAGTATGAAAAGAAACTGTCGTATTGTAAGGAAGACACTTATCAATTGCAGAATGCAAAATTTTACAAAACGCAGTATAATTTTCCAATGGAGCAAAGTTTTGGTCCTGAAAATTAGATAATTCTAAATCTACATATTGTTCATACAACTTCCAATCAACCAATTTAAAGTTAGGATATAAGGGCAAATGTGTGTTGCTACTAGTGTTTGCTAAATTACTATTATTTACAAAAACTTTAATAATTACAGGAAGGTGGTAGCTGCCGAGTGGATCATTATGTACAGACCAATCACAAGAAAGAGCCAGTGATGGGGACACCAAGGACAAATCTAAAGCATTTGGACGCCACGTCAAAGAACCGACTGTTGTCACTTCACCAGTATTTAATAAAATAAAATTATTATCATCAATAATCTCTAAAATATCCCTACCTCTTGGATTTGTAGAATTACATCCCCATGATGTGTGATGGGCATTGAAATCACCAGCAAATATCATCGGTTCAGGCACTGATTTTATTAAAGATTCAAACTTATGTTTGTTAAAAGAAGGAGTGCAATTTGTTGGACAATAAAAACTTACAATACTCATTTCTGTATTATTTACATTAATTCTTACACAAATATTTTGTAAAGAATTGTCAGAATATGTATTTATGTTTCTGTAATCTATACTATTGTGAATTAAAATAGCTACACCATTATGTTTGTTACCAATATCATTTCTTTCTATTCTGTATCCTCTAAATGTTAAAATGTTTAATAGGTGTCAACCAAGTATCTGATATAATTGCTACATGTATATTATGATCATAAAGAAATCGGGTTAATAACAGCTTATTACTTAAAATACTTTGTGCATTCCAATGTATGACGAAGTACTATTTCTGAATGTGCGCTTAAGAATTTCTTTTATAGATGTAGAATTTATGGGGTTATTTTTTTGGCTTACTATAATTTTTGTTATTGCATTTGTTAGAGTATTCATGAAAAAATCTGACTTAGTTAGGTTAATAATCTGAGTTTCAATATTTTTGTGTGTAATTTGTGGAAATGAATTTTCATTGAATAAATCTGAATACTTGACGGCTCTGGATTTAATTTTACTTTCCTCAATTTTTTGTTTCTTTTGGGGACAAGTGTTTGAAATGGCGACATGATTACCACCACAATTGGCGCATTTAGCGTTTTTAGGGTCTTCTTTGCATATCTTAAAACTATGGTTGTATGTACAAACAGAGCATACTAAATCATTTTTACAATATTTTGCAATATGTCCAAATTTCATGCATTGAAGGCACTGTTTTACAGGAGGAACGTATACGCTTACCTCATGCCTCCAAGAGTCGAGATAAACATACTGAGGCAACTCTGTTGACGCAAAAGTCACCGCGACAGTTTGAGTGGGCTGATACGTGACCGCACCACCCTCACTCTGACTCTGCACTCTGCGCATGAAGCGCCTCACCTGTATTACATTCCTGGAACTTCCAATTAGCGCAAAAATTCTTTTATTAGATAAGTCCGTAGGGACTGAGGTAAGAACCCCTGTCACTTCGGTGTCGACAGCAGGTATCGTAGCTTTGAAGCCCATTTCTTCTAAAAGTTTTTTATTTTGCAAGAAAACATTTGCATTATTAGAGAGATCGAAAGTGATACCAATTTTATATTTATTTATTGACCTCAAATGAAGTATCCCAGTCACACAATATTTCCGTATGGCATGGGATATGGCCAGCCTATACTTGTCTGTAAATGTTTTGCTCTCATTCTGATGAGATAAGAACACGATGTACTCGGATTTTTTACTGTTTTCAGGATACTTCCTTGAATACCCTGGGACTTTAAATATACTGTACTTCTTGCTGCAGTCTTCATTAGAGTCAGAAGAAGTATCCTTATCTGATGCTCGTCCGTCGGGGGGCTCCTCCTTTTTCCGTTTCTTGTTTCCCCCCATCTTCAAATAACTATTTACAACTATTGACACTAACTATAGATTTAATATTTCTAATTCTTCCCAAAATATACAAAGGAAATACAATATTAACAATTTAATTTGAATCGATATCAATTTTGGCGCCTTGTTTGTACCGTTTCCCGCGCTTTTTTTTTCCATGTATGTCAAATGTGCCAAACTGTCAGTAGGTACTTTTCTTTTTGTCATAGAGTTTCTTTCTAGTTTAGTCTAAGAAGGTCACTTTTTGGTTTATATAACTTAATTATTTTTTATCATTGTTAAGCTGAATAACTGTATTTTATTAATTAATAAAAAATAACTTTATTTTAAATTATAATTTTAAAATTCTAAAAGCACACGCGGAGGTTCTATTACGTCTTGGTGGATTACTTGGTGGACTGGCAGGTGACAATGTCACCTGCCAGTCATAAAACCAGCCAGGAGTTGAATTAAATTCAACTGAGTTGACCAGGGTTGCCGACTTAGCACTTAAAGTGCTAGATTTGGCACTATTTTCATGTGTCTAGCACTGAAATTTAAGAAACAGCACCTAGCGCAAAATCTAGCACTAATTTTGATATATGTCTGTTTACTCATAAAATGCAATAACAAAACGCAAATTAGTGTAGTCCGCTGCACTTCGGTAGGGGATTCCCGTAAACATGAAAATAAAAGCGATTATGGCGGACGGCGCGGACTCTACTATATTTGTCTCTTTCTCATAAGATAACTCCTTCTTTGTCTTACCTTGCTTGTTTTTCGTTCGTTTGTGTTTTTGATTTATTATGTCATATTGTCATAGTCTCTTTTGCGCTGCAGAATAATTACCTAATTAAAAGTTATTTTTGGAGGAGGTTTAAGGATATCTATATTTGGGTTTTACTTAGACAATGAAACACCGCACGGTTGCAAGATGGACGACTTTTTTATTCTCATAATTCAGTAACACAACTTGCATTGACAGTGGCGCCACGGCGCATAGCGGCTAATAGTGAAAACATTTGTTGCACAGATAAATAAGTATCATAGATATGCATTCATTTTAATACCCCCCCTCAACAAATATTTTCTTTCAATCTTTACATTCTATGTTTTACACTGTACTTTAATATACTTCAGTTACACAAACAAATCTTAACTTGGCTGGCTATGCATTAACAATTCAACTTGTTTGAGAACTAACTTAGCTTATTTACTTTATTTTCCTATGCATGAATGGCCAGCTGATATGAATAGTACCTAACCTAAAAGTTTACAATTCACACAATAGCTTAAATTCTAATACAGTAACTTGACAAACTTTTCAAACAAAGTTTTACCTAAAGGTTTAGTGAGAAGATCTGCCAAGTTATCTTCTGTTTTAATATACTGCAAAGACATACATTTTTCTTTTATTTTGTCAATGATGAAGTGATATCTGATATCCAAGTGTTTAAGCCTTTTATTATTTCCATTGTTGAAAGCCAATTTTATAACTGACTGGTTATCTTCATAAATAATCACATCATTAATGACAATATTGAAATCACATAACAAATTCTTTAACCAACATGCTTCTGTTACAGCCATACTTAATGCAATGTATTCAGATTCAGTGGATGATAGTGATACACTGAGTTGTTTCTTACAACACCATACTACACTACAATTAAACACTTTAAAAATGTAACCCGTTGTAGACTTTCTGTCTTGGGTGTCACCAGCCCAATCTGCGTCTACAAAGCCTTGCATTCCTGTGCCCGTGCTGCTGTATACTAATGCAAAATCTAAGGTTCCCTTTATATACCGTAGAATACGTTTTAATGACTTATACAACATAACACTAGCACAGTGTTGATATCTACTAAGAAAATAAACTGACACACATAAATCTGGTCGAGTACCACATACTGCATACATTAGGCTGCCTATAAGTTGTCTACACTTTCTTTCTATTATTGGATTTTCAGATTTTTCCCTTTTCAACAAATCAAACTTGTAATTCTGGTCTAATGGAGTTGATATAGGTTTGCAATTTGACATATTAAAACGTTCCAAGACTTTAGTTAAATATGTCTTCTGACTGATTATTGTTCTGCATTTATCTTGTTTGATATCTATGCCTAAATAACTAGTTGCTAACCCCAAGTCCTTCATTTTAAAGTTATTATGCAACTCTGTTTTGAAATTTTCTAAAACCTTATTTTCAGAACAAAACATAAGTATATCGTCTACAAATAGTAAAACGTATAGTTCACATCCGTTTAGTTTCCTATAATATAAACAATAATCATTTTTTGATCTATTGAAATTTTCTTTAGTCATGAACTCATCGAACTTTCTATTCCAGCATTTAGGGGAACTTTTCAAACCGTATAGGGATTTATTCAGTTTACATATTTTACCATTTGGTAGCTTTAGGTATACTATTTCATCTATATCACCATGTAAGAAAGCGCCTACCACATCCATTTGATGGACTGGAAGTTGTAGTTTATTGGCTACAGCTATAAATACTCTAAATGTTGGTAATTTGGCTACCGGAGAGTATACTTCTAAATCAGTGTCTGATTGCTCAAAACCTCTAGCAACTAACCTAGCCTTGTATACTTTTTCTCCACCTATTTGTTTGACTTTGAAACACCATTTACTTGATATAACTTTATTTCCACTTGGAATACTATTAACTTCGGTCCATGTATTGTTTTCTTTCAGGGTGTCTAATTCAATATTCATAGCCTTTTCCCATTCTTCTTTTTCTTCTGAATTTAATGCATCTTCCAGAGTGATTGGTTCAGTGTCAATGGATAAGAGGTTTGTGTCATACTCTGATAACCATGATGGTTTCTTTGTTACCCTACCTTTTCTTGTTACCTCTTGTGGTTTTTCTTGTTCTATTGCTTTATCAACTGAATACTCTTCTTCTGAATCTTCTGCAGACATTATTCTTTCCTCTTCTGGACTTGATATTCCCTCCATGGGAATTTCTAGATTCTCTTCTAGCTCTGGTGTCTGTGATCTGTCTTCTTCTTCACAGAAACTATGATATTCTTCTACTTCTTTGTTATCATTTTCTATTTCTTGCTTATCATTTTCCATTTCCTCTGTTTCAGAGTCTGTGATAGTAACCGAGGGTTTACTGTTCTGATCCTGTCTATTTTTACAAACCTTTTGCACATTAATAAACGTACCTTTTATGAATGTTACCTCTCTTTTTACAAGAACATCATTTTTATGTGGGAAATAAATTCTAAAACCTTTTGTTGTTTCACTATAACCTACAAAATATCCTATTTCAGCTTTACTATCCCATTTCTTACGCCGTTGGTCAGGGATATGTACTCCTACCTTTGATCCAAATACTTTCAAATTATTTATGTTGTAGGCTTGCTTTTTATACCAAAGTTCATAAGGAGTAACACCGTTTAATCTACTTTTACCAGTTCTGTTTAAGACATAAACAGCTGTGTTGACCGCTTCAGCCCATAGGGACTTGTCCAAACCACTTGACAATAGTATAGTTCTAGCTGCTTCTGTAACTGTGCGCATTTCACGTTCTATACACCCGTTTTGCTGAGGTGTGTATGGAACACTAGTTTGGTGGATAATACCTAAACTATCTAATAGAGATTTCAATTCTTTATTTGTAAATTCTAAGCCACAGTCTGACCTTATTGTTGTAACTTTGTATTCAAGATTCTTAATGACATATTTTAAAAAAGTTTTTATTTTGTTGTTTGTTTCATACTTATTTTTCAGAAAATAAACCTGTTTGTACTTTGTGTAATCATCTTTTATTAATAAGTAATATTTGGCACCGCCTAATGATGTGGTTTCCATAATACCACATAAATCCATGTGTAAAATTTGACCAGGCTGTTCTGCCCTATTTAGACTTTGTGGAAATTGTTGTTTATGAGTTTTGCCAAGGAGACATGGCTCACATGTGAGTTCCTCATGTTTATCTGCACTAAAATCAATGTTACACTTATTTAACATTATTTTTACTTGCTGTATGTCTTGGTGGCACATTTTTTGATGCCATTCTGTTAGACTATCAAAAGATTTACCTACATAAGCTTTTTCATCTGTATTGTATCTGAATTTCATGATAAATACATTATTTTTACGATAAGCTACAGCACTAACCTTTTCTTCATTATTTTTCCTCAAATAGCAACACTCTTTTTCAATTGTCATATTATAACCTCTATCTGCAGCTGAACTTGCTGAAAATAGATTTATTTTTATAGCAGGGACATGTAGGACATTATTTAATGTTGAACTGATCCACTCTTTACCATTATACGCCTTTAATTGTATAATACCTGTACCTACAGCTTTTATGACTTTACCGTCACCGATTATGATTGGTCGAGGACATTCTAACTCTTTGTATTTAGTAAACATGCTAACACTGCTACACATGTGCTCTGAAGCTCCACTATCCATTATCCACAGGCTGCTGTCTGATGTACTATAAAATGCTGATGACAACACGGACACAGGGAATGCATTACCTTGCTCGCTAGGCTCATTTTTCTTTACACCTTTATTTTTACTATTTTTGAACCAACAATCAACAGACTTGTGATTTGACCTTTTACAATAAACACAAATATTACTTTTTACCTTGTTTTTACAGTTCCTTTTTATGTGTCCTGTCTTGCCGCATTGGAAACACTTTCTGCTGGATCTGGATGCTAGTGCTGCTGACTCGTTACTGTCTTGCATGCAGGTCGTGGCACGCTGTTCCTCGATAATTAGTCTTGCAGTTAGCTCCTCCATCGTGCGCTTCTCTGCTGGCACCGACTCCCATGCTGACACGAAGTGCTGATACTGAGAGGGAAGAGATGACGTAATTTTGGTTATAGCCATGCTCGTACTGACTTCTGCTTTGACGTTTTTCAGCTTGCATAACAGGCTCTCGAATCTGCCTAAAAATTCCGTGACTGTTTCTTTTTCTTCAAATTTCATTGAGAAAAATTTCTGTTGAAGAATGTGAACCGACAATTCTCCCCGTTGCTCGAATACTGTGTGTAGCTTGTTCCAAATTTCCTTCGACGTTTGGCAGCTCACAATTTGCGCAAGTACTTTTTCAGAAATGCGTGTGACCAAAATACTTTGAGCTTTGGCGTCCTTGTTCATCCATTTTTCGTATTCTTCTGCCTTACCATCTGAAGGAGGCTGGACTGTACCGTCCACGATGCTTAGAAGATCTGCCGCCCTTAAGATTATCTTGATTTTGTATGACCACGTGCACCAGTTTTCGACGCCTTCCAGTAGTTGTTGCTGGCCGACAAAACCAACTGCTGGCGTGTTTCCCAAGGATTCCATTGTATTATTGCTATACCGCAATGCTTAATATTCGTTCCTTGTTGAGATTGGACCTTTACCGGTCCGTCCGACGCGACGTTTTCCCGCGTGGAATTTTCCACTCGTCGTTGTCGTTTTAGCTGCTGATACCGCAGCGACCCCAAAATAATTCCTCTTGGAGATCTGACTCCTGTGAGCGGGATCTGGGCCCATAACCTTTTGGAGGAGGTTTAAGGATATCTATATTTGGGTTTTACTTAGACAATGAAACACCGCACGGTTGCAAGATGGACGACTTTTTTATTCTCATAATTCAGTAACACAACTTGCATTGACAGTGGCGCCACGGCGCATAGCGGCTAATAGTGAAAACATTTGTTGCACAGATAAATAAGTATCATAGATATGCATTCATTTTAATAGTTATTATTCCTTTACTTACATAAATTTGTGTTTTATACGGTGACAGTAAGACGAAAATGGATGTTCCTTTAAGTAAAAAAGGAAGTTATGTTCAAAGATATAGGAAAGAATGGGAGGACGATCCAAAACTCAAAAAGTGGCTTAGGCCTGTTCTTGGAAAAAGCTCAAAAGCAATGTGTTCCTTTTGTAAAAAAGAATTTAATGCAAGAATATTTGAAATTAAACGGCATTTGGAATCAAAAAAACATATCGATAAACTGAAACCATTTTCTTCGGGCCAGGCTACACTAATTGTTGAAAAAGTTGATACCGACGCAAACCCCGACATACATCATGCAGAGGGTCTATTATCAATGTTCGTTGCAGAACACACAGCTGTCATGCCGATCGACCACCTTAGCCAAGTGTGTGCAAAAGCTTTCGCAGACTCAAAAGCCGCCTGTAATATGAAACTCCATCGTACAAAATGTGGTGAGATTTTAAAAAATGTTTTGGGGCCGCATTTTAAATCTGTCTTAAAACAGGACATTGGTGATAGTAAATACAGTCTCATAATTGACGAATCAACAGACATAACCGTACACAAGTACTTAGGTATCGTTATACGGTATTTCAGTTCTTCTATGAAGAAAATAACGTCAACATTTTTAGCTTTGAGTCCACTAGAGACGTCCGATGCTAGAGGTATTGTAAATACTATTATTAAGACAGTACAAGATGAAATGGAGTTAAAACTTCAAAATTTAGTAGGATTGGGCACCGATAATGCCAGTGTCATGATTGGTATTAATAACGGCGTATATAAAATTATGAAAGAAGAATACGGTTTGCCACATTTAATTCTAGTTATATGTGTTTGCCATTCACTCCAATTGGGCATGCCTAATTTTTTTTTCAAGCGCTGTCTTAAAACCATTTCGAGGGTTAGCTTAGGTGAATTCATGCCTGTTACCAGATTTGAAAAATACATATTATATCAAAAGTTATAGGTGTTTTAACGAATGACTTTCATTTGACCTTTCAGACCCTCCAACAAAGCATAATAGAACATTCCTTTGTCATTCTATCATTCTTGAAAAAAAAAACATTCGGTTGCGAGACTGTATGTCAACATTTTGTAGGTTATGTTTAGCCAGCTTTGTTGAAGTTTGTTTTTGTGAAATATTGTAAATTGTTGTAATGGCTTCTTTAAATTATACTAAGGCGGATTCCCGTAACACACCTACGGTCAATAATGCTATGATTGTTGAGTATATGATGTTGTCCACTCAACACAATATAGCGGAAATACGAGGAGCAAAGGCTCTAATGTAAGTATTCTATATCATTGTTTTGATTTATATAAGATTGGTTTATCTCTTGTCATCAATGAACTTATTATATACTAGCGACCCGCCCCGGCTTCGCACAGGTGTTTTTCTCTACTATATTATGCATGTATTATACATAAAACCTTCCTCTTGAAGCACTGTATCAATCTCAACTGTCAAGGATATGTTACTGGATTTGGATTGACATTGTATTCTTTTTTAATTTGTCTGTGGCACAACACCGCACTACATACAGCCTCATAGTGATATTGAGAGCACCTCGAATTTAAAAAATCCTAAAAAAATGTCCAACCCCTAAAAAAATAAAATAAGCAAATTAGTTCCTTGAAATGGTCTATATTTTGTAAAAAAAAAAATTAAAAAAATCAAGTCATGGCCAATTGGCCGTTTCTCACGCTTCAGAAGAAACTATCCCTCGAAACATCGAATTCCTCCTAAGAGAAACATTTAATTGGTTTTCCATGTCACCAAATCGACGTCAAGAATATGCAGACATATACGCAACTATAAATTGTGGACGACAACCACTGAAAATATTACAAAAATGTGCCACTAGATGGCTCTCAATCGAGCCAGCAGTGCAAAGAATTTTGGACCAGTGGTTGGAGCTGAAACTGTTTTTTGAGATTGCCAGAAGAAAAAATAACTGTTACACGGCTGAACTCTTATACGAAGCGTATTCTGATTTGCAGAATAAAGTTTATTTAATTTACATAAAATCAATACTTGGTCAGGTACAATCGGCGCTAAAAGCATTCGAAGGCGAAAATTCAGATCCAACAAGATTAATAGAAACTTTGATAAAATTGCTGGAGTCGTTTTGTGATAAAATAGTGATACCGGGAAGACGTCACTCTTTTAACATTTTTGAAGATAATGTTGCAGATTACCTGGATCCGTCTCCTTATCTCGGCTACAGTTTTGAGAACGCTATGCAATCCTTAGAAGATACCAAAAAGCAAGCATTAAGAAAACGTTGCGTAAATTTTACGGTAAAACTAATAAAATAATTGCAACAGCGGCTTCCTGAAAATGTAACCCTCCTGAGAGATATGAATGTCATGAGCGTCACTATCGCTTTAAAACCAAACAAAGGGCTCGTCGAAGTTGTGAAGTTAGCGGAACACTTTGTACAGAATCCAGAAACTATTGATAAAATTGTTGCCCAATGGAAAAGCCTAACTAGCAACAATTGGGAAAATGTGACTGATACAGTAAAATTTTGGGTTGAAGTGTCAGATTTTAAGGACGCAAGCAATGAAAATTGGTATAGCGAACTGGTTTCGTTGGCTTTTACAGTGCTCACATTGCCACATTCAAATGCGGACGTTGAGAGGGTTTTCAGCGTAATGAATATCGTAAAAAATAAACTGAGGAACAAAATTAACTTGGACTCCCTAAATTTAATTATTCGTATACGAACTGGACTCAAACATTTGAACAAAACTTGTTATACATATGATATACCTCAAGATATCCTTAAAAAAATAGGCAAGAAAGATATGTACACATTTAAATTGAAAAAGTCTGCTATAAGTGTAAATGAGCCACAGCCCTCCACTTCAACAGCTGTACAAGGAACCGCAGCAGAGACAGACGGTACAAGTAGTGAGGATGATGATTGGATTTAACGATAATAAGATTTTTAATATTTCGAATTTTGAAATTTTTTATGGTTACATTCTCCAATTTAACTATATATTTTTTTATTTTTGTTTAAATATAACATAACATAACTTTGATATTAATGTCATGACAATTTGAAAATTAAAACTTATTATTCTACACGTTATTTTTTTATTTCATATATTTGGCACTATTGTTAAAATTTTCTACCAATATAGCACTTTTTGTGATGTTACTTAGCACTCAACCGTGGCATTGAGTTGGCAACCCAATTGAAATATGACATGTCACCGTGACATGTCATATTTCAATTCGAAATTGTCAAAGAATTTTAGAAGAGAATAAAATGTCTGATTTTTGGTATTAAAATGGGCAGCTGATGCTGACCCGGAATTTTTTACACTGGATTCCACGCCGGGTCCGGTTGATTTTACGATCGACTCTACGCTAGACGTTTCTGTCGAGATTCTGTCAATTCTACACGGGATTCTATTTCGAGGTTGTCCTGTTTCTACGTATGGATTCTGCATACATGTAAATCTACATAGTTCTACTGTCCAGACCAACTCAAAGTGGATCACCATCATTACCAAAAGTGGATCACCATCTAAGAAGCGGATCTCTCTTCTCTCAATTAAAAGTGGATCACATTAACTAAATTTTCAAAAACCTCCGCCGCCTGAGTGTGTGATAGGTAGGAAGGTGTTTTATATATTTTTTTTGTATTTTTTATCTTATAAATTAATATTAATTGTACAATCTACCTTAACTCTTTTATTTTTATTAGGGATCGGTAGATTCGTTATAGTTTGGCGCCCAACAATCGAACCCACTCTTTTTCAAAATTCTAAAAACTATCACTAGTACAGTTTTCTTTTGGTAACTTATTTGGCTTAGTAACTTACTTTTTTTTAATTTTTCTACAGCCCTGCACCTCCTCCTCATCTCAACACTTCTTACTTTACATACATTTACTCGACACCCCTATACACATTCCTTTTACCACTGGTAATTGGCATCCATTCTTCACTTGTAAGAGTTCTTAAAACCATTCGTGGTCTTTTTCAAGTTGAGATTTGGCTTACTCTACGACATACTATTGGAGAATATCCCGTAGTCGTTTTCCACTTACTATTTACACTTGTAACAACAACTCTCATTTACTCGTCATCCCCACAGACTTGCACATCACAGCGGTTACCCACGGGTAATCATACTCAGTCTTCACTTGGGTGTGTTTTTAAAACCACTTCGTGGTCACTACCAAGTTAAGGGACTGAGACACTTAACGACAGCTGCAGGACAATATCCTGTGGTTGTTTGTACAAACCTAATTCTACATAACTCTCATTACATAAATACTATACTATCCTCTTAAAACATTCTTCATTATCATCATCCTCTTATTTATATTTTTCTGATATGTGGGCTCTAATAAAATTATCATCATCTTGTTATTTAACACCGTTGCTAAGTAACAGGGTAAAAGTGTTACATGGATATTTTTGTGGTGGCAAAAACTGGTACTAAATGTTTACCACCCAAAAGGTTTTATTAGTTTACGAAGTATATTAACACTCCCTCTAAAGGAGACCTCTAACACTCTCTGAGTCCTCTATATTTTTCCAATTATGGATAGAATTATTTTCTTTGAACTTTTAAATAAAGCTGAGCTTGAATATGAAATCAAAATAAGATTGAACCAAAAGATACAGTAATACTTATAAAAAAACAAATTCTTAAACTTCCACAAGCAATCAAATTTGGTATATAATTATTTTTCATCATAATTCATCACTTCATAAATCTTTACTACTCTTAATACTAAACATACATTATTACCCTCTAAAACTCTCCCTCTTTAACTCTAGAGTCCTCCTCTTAACACTTATATCAAACTAAATTTTAGTGATGGGTTACTCATCATTTATATATGAGGTTGAGGGAGCACCTCATTTTGCCTCGTGAGGTCCTCACGAGGTACCCCTCATATGAGGCGAGGATTCGTACGTCGACGAGCCGAGTCCGATCCGAACTCAGCCGAATTCAGCCGATAGTCCAAGGCAGCGGGGCGGCGGGGGCGGACGGGTGCGTCGACTCACGAATACTCACGATTCCGGTGTTTACGTCTCCCTCACTCACATAATTTTCTTTCGCTCATTTTTTGACAGCGAAAATAAACGAATCACTGACACTTGAATACCAATCTAATTGTAATGTTTTTAGAGTTCATAGTTAACGTTTAGAGTTCATAGTAATAGCAGAATTAAAATTATTTTGTCTTTATTTCGTTTTGAGTACCTAATAATGTTAGTTTACCTATGTTGTCCTTGATGTGCACGTGTCGTGAATCGTGAAGTGAATTGTTGACATTGTTGTGACATTATCGTTGACTTTTGAGTTTGCGAAAAATCGGATTGTTTTGCTTGTGTTCGTACTTATTTGCTTGTTTTGGTTTTGGTGGTGGTTTAAAGATACTTATTGCTGCTGGTGTTGGTTTCATCTTTACCATTCCTACATATTTGGCGGTATTATGGCTCCAACGGTAAAAAAGTCGAAAACTTGGGAGTTTTTCAAGGATTTGGGAGAATATAAGGCCAAATGTACAATTTGCATGAAAATTTTGTCTCACAGGGGTGCAGGCCCCTATAATTTAACCAGACATTTAAAATCCGCTCATCCCCTTGACCTAGCTGGGATTCAGGAAGATCGTATGGCGAATAGCGATACTAGTGTTGCTACACCTCTTTCACCTGCGATTCCATCTACGTCTCAAGGTGAGTCGTCTTCCGCCTGCCCCGATGGTTACACTCAATTTGTACCAGCAACTCCCGTTCCAAATCGTCGTCTCCAAGTTTGTAATCAAAATACTCAAATCAATCAATATTTTGCAAAACCGCTGTCATTAAAGAAAACTGAAACTATTAATAGGTTGCTCCTGCTAACGATTGTAAAAAAATATTTACCTTTTACAATCGTCGAAAGCGATTCATTTAGAGCATTTATAAAAGAATTGTGTCCTTCTTACGTTGTTCCATCAAGAAAGACGCTATCAAAAGCGTTATTACTAAAATTTTATAACATCGTAAGAGAAGATGTGACGAAATTATTAGGACAAGCGGAATATGTTGCCCTAACTACGGATGCCTGGACTTCTGCTGCTCATCATCAGTATGTTGCCGTAACAGCACATTTTGTTGAAAACAGCAATATTAAGGCGGTAATGTTAGAATGCATTCCAGACGCACAACGCCATACCGCACAGAACTTAGCTGATTTAATCAAAAACATTTGTACCGAATGGAATGTCTTTGAAAAAGTAGTGTCAGTTACTGCTGACAATGCTAATAACATCCAAGCTGCCATTTCTTTTTTAAAATGGAAGCAAGTACCGTGTTTTGCTCACACTTTAAATTTGATTGTTCAAGCAGGTTTATCAGAAATTAAGGTGATACAAAATAAAGTTAAGACCATAGTGGAACTTTTCAAAAGGAGTGTTTTGGTTAGTGAGCGCCTAACAGCCATGCAAAAGCAGCTAGGGGAGAAACAAATAAAAGTAAAGCAAGACGTGATAACACGGTGGAACTCTACGTTCGATATGTTCGAGAGGATTTTAGAGATAAAAAGAAGTGTGATTTCCACCATTGCCACCGATTATCCCAACACGCCTTTGACCCCCGACGACATAGAAATTTTGTCCAAATGTTGTGATTTGTTACGACAATTTAAATCAGTCACTGAAATTATGAGTGCAGAAAAGCATGTTACTGTGTCGCAAATCATAGTTTTAGCGAATTTGCTCAAAAAAAAGTGTGAGGCGTTCGCTCAAGATTCCAACATTCCTCAAACAGTAATGGAAATGGCAAAGCGGTTCGTTACTGATATATCAATACGGTTTAGAAATGTAGAGGATAATAAATTATTTGCCGTAAGTACGCTTTTAGACCCACGATTTAAGGCATATGGTTTTCCTGATGACAAAAAAAGCAGTGTTGATAATGCAAAAAAAATATTTATCTAATATAGCGGCTAAATCTATGGCATCGATTAATGAAAATGATACAGAAATTAGTAAAAATATTTCACCAACCGATTCAAACATACAAAAGCCTTCTATATGGGATGAATTTGATCTAAAAGTTGTAGAAGCAGTTAAAAAGCAAAACCCGACCGCAGCTATAATAATAATAATATAATAATAATGATAACTTTATTTCCAAAAAAATGCAATTTACATAGAATTGTTTTGGTTATTACAAATCAGATTATGACAGTTTAAATTGCATAAGTCTCCAATTGTACCACTGACACCCAAACTAAGATTAAACTTGTGTTTTGGGTGCCAGGGCTCTCTCTATTAATCTATTTTTTTCGTTACACAAACCAGTACGGAGTTACATTTGGATAGTATGCATTGTTGAGCATAAACAAAACAAAGTTAAAATACAACAGAAAAACAAAAACAGTTAAAATAAACTTTAACTTTAAGATAAATAAAAAATTTAAGAAAAAAGAGTATAGCCTCTCAGCAGTATGTTGGTTCGTAGTTTGTAATTATTAACATCTTTCGAAGATATTGGTGAAAATATAAACCACTCTGATGACGAAGCTTCATCAAATGATTTTGACCTAGACGAGGTTTCGACAAGACCTGAAACCAGCGTCCCTCTAACTATAAAGAAAGAAGAAGAGAGACATCGCCGACCCATTAGAGACATGTTGATTGATATAGGACGCAGTGCTCTTTTACTAGATGAGAACGAGTATAATTTAATTACCAGTTTGACATCGTTCTTTGATAAAATCAAGACGGTAGTGGAAATTTTACGTTCTGAATCACAAACCACTATTAATCTAGCATTGGTTTTTAAATCTGAAATTAGAAGGTTGCTGGAAGAATGCAACGACGATGAACCTGTCATTGTCACTAGAGTAATAAATAACATGTTGCAACGTCTGGACCATCGCTTTCCTGTTACAGACACCATTGTGGCAGCTACTTTATTGGATTACAGGTTTCAAGCAATTAAGGAAATAGACCTTTACATGCAAAACCAGGACACCAATAAGGTGGGATCGCGAATGGCGCTACACCAGGGGGTCACTCCGTTGCCACGGCAAATTTCTGCGCAGCGGACAAACCTCCGGTGCGATCTCATGGCGACATGGAGACAGCGACTGTCGCAACCCCGTGCAGGGCACGCCACGATAGTGGCGATAAGTCCCCTCTTTGAGGAGTGGCTAGAGAGACCAGCACCGAATCAGGCGGGAGGAAATGCCCGGATGCCACCATTGTGAGAATCGGCCGGAGGACACGGTGGAGCACACCGTTTAGGTGTGCCCCGCTTGGGCGGAGCCCCGCCGTGTTCTCGTAGCGGCAATTGGCGGCGGCGACCTCTCGCGCCCGGCCCTGGTGCAAGCCATGGTCCGGTGCGAGGAGAAATGGGACGCCGTCGCCTCCTTCTGCGAAGCAGTGATGCTAGCGAAGGAGGCGGCGGAACGCGAGAGGGAGAGAACCTCTCGTCCCAGCCGCCGCGGGAGGCGCTCCGGGCGTCGGGGGCCACGTGATGACTTCTGGCCACCGTAGACGCGGGCCTGTGGACGGTGTGGACGGTGAGTGATGGGCTAGATTGCTGTCCGGCCGTCTTATGACGACAACAGGCCGTGTCGACGGCACGTTCGTGTTCCACGCGCGCCTCAAAGAGATGTCAGCAACATGGAAGTGGCCCGCAAGGGCCGACGCCCGTCAGGGCTGCGGAATGTTGTAAGAGATTCCGCACCCTTGACATATAGGGCTAAGAAGGGCTAGGGGTAAAACCACATGGGTGGTTTCTAGTCAGTAAAAGTCTGACACTCCCTTTCGCTCTGCCCAAGAGCGGGAGGGGTTATTCGATGATTTACCACCCACCAAAAAAAAAAAAAGGACACTAATAAGGTAGCTTTATTGACTAAATTTGTAAAAAACCTTTTTGAACGAGGAGGATGTTGTTGACCCAACAAAAGATACAACACCTGGACCGAGTTCCGCGCCTACAACATCAAATTTTTTGATGGATTTGGGTGAGAAGCACCGTAGCACATCCAGTGATATTGACAGCGTGGTTGAAAATGAATGCTGGAAGTATTTCATTCAGCACAGCTACTGTTAAGGACCTTCAGCCATACGACGGTGATGTGTTAATGTTTTGGAAAGACAGAAAGATCTGTTTTCCATGGCTGTCAACTTTGGCTCGAGCAATATTGTTTATACCGGCGACTAGTACCCCAAGCGAAAGAGTTTTCTCTGTTGCAGGGCAGGTAATAACCACAAAACGATCTCGCTTAAATCCCATAAGGGTAAATCGAATAATATTTATTAACGACAACTATAGCCATTGCAAAGGGAAAACCGACTTTTGAATTTAATTGGTATTTCATCTTTTAACTGACTGAATCTGTGTTGTAGTAATACCGTTAAAGTTTTTAATAATGTTTACAAATTTTATATTGTCGTTGTTCATTATTTAATTATTTTATATTAACGTTAATAAAGCGTGGTTTAAGTTCCTAATTTCCTATTGATTAACAGCTAAGTTGCGGAATATGAGACTGTTTTAATTTTAATTTAGTTTTCTCTTTTAAAAATGATGTTGTCAATTCATTTGTCACGTCAAAAATTATAATAAATCTTAACTGTACGTAACTAATTGTTTTATTTCAATTAACGTAGTTAAATGAAGGTCACGCTGCCGACTTAAAAAAAACGGCGCGCCGCCGCACATAGGGGTATTTTGACGATCTACGCGGCCAAAATTATTTTAAGTTCTTATTCTTTTCTAAAGGATATAAATTAGTAGAAAAAATACTTTATGTGGTATAAAAGAGGTTTTATTGATATATATTCACTTTATAATATTTTCCAAAAGTATGTAAAAAGAATTAAAATTAAATTATTGGTTTTCTTCCTCGCTCTCTGAAGTATCAACATTAGGTTCCCCAGGCATGAGAAGCGCGATAGTTTCTGGCAAAAAACTCTGCATTTTTCTTTTTTTTAAGCTTCTCATACAACTTATAAGAGGGTCTGATGTCAAAAGCAACCGATTCAAAATATCTCTGTTGCAGTTTTCTCTTGAAAATTTTCGAGCAAAATTCTGACGATATGATCTAAAATGCTTATTGCGCGCTTCTGCGGCCTCTTCCGATAGCTGCCCAATAGGTAACAGCGCGTTTTTTATGACCACTGCACCATGAATTAGAATTTTGTGCATTGTAGGAGTCATTGGGTGCCAAGGGTATAAATCGATTAAGCGGGCAGTATCCAAAGCGTATTTGTCGTATTTTTCCGAATCAATTATATGGCCGCTCGAAATAGTTTCTAGTATGACCTTAAGTCTGTATATTAGGTCATAATTTATGCCTGTTATGTCAGATGCCAATTTTGGGTCTTCAAAAAATCTCCTACTCGTGTTACCATCATTGGTATTGCCAAAATTTGCCTTTGGTATATCCACCAATAATCCAGTTTCTTCGCGAAATCTTTTCTGGATTTGGAGTTTTTTTTCGTGTTCCAATTTTTTTTCGTTTTCTGTCTTCCTCTCTCTATACTTCTTTACTGGCAATTTATAAGCCAAATGGAGAATGCTTTCGAATAGACGAATCCGAGCGTGTAAAATTGAGAGTCCAAACTCGATAGCCTCGGGACTTATTTCTCTTTGATTATCAATCTTGTTAAAATCCTTAGAAGTTGCACCACATATGTAGCATCGACTTGTAGATTTCGTGCCAGTGGCCGCATTGCAGACTTTGCCATCCACCAATTTATTTTTTTTTTTTTTTTTATTTTTTTTTTTTTGGACATTTCACACAACGCCATCTAGTCCCAAGCTAAGCAACCTAATGCTTGTGTTATGGTAACGAGATGGCTGATAAACTACTTATATACATTTTTTTTTTGTAAATACATACATATTATAGATAGAAAAACACCCAGACTCGGAACAAATACTTGTAGGTCGTACAAATATTTGTTCCGTGCGGGAATCGAACCCGCGACATGCTGCGCAGCAGTCAATCGCTCAACCACTGCGCCAACCGTGTCGTCATAATTTTAATTAATTGTCATGACTAAGACATGAGAGACCGAGTAATTAGTCCCATTCATGTTAACCTCTGTGGCCCTTAGCGAATTAGAAGAATTTCTCACGAAGTTAATTTCTTCTTCCGTTATATCAGTATTTTCTTTAACAAATCGAAATCTTATAGGGCGGCAAAATCGTGGAGAAGAAGGTGTTGGGTTTTCCCATACAACTTTTTCACCTTCACAGCAGGAAACTAATCGTAGAGGTACGAAACTACTTTGAAATATGTTGGCGTCAGAGTCTGCATCATTTGCAAACTTTTGTTTGAACTGTGATTGCTGTGAGCCGTCACATCCCCATTTAGAAATTAATCTTAAGCTCTCTCGTTCTTGTTCTTTTAATGTTGTTAGAACCTCTTCTAGGAAAATAGATAAACGCCTAACTGTATGGTCAACCAAAGGTTGTAAATCGGTTTCAGCATAGGTACTCGTCACCCTGCATGATTCTGGGGGCGGATAACATTCTTGTTTCGCTTTCTGTAACAGAGTATAACAAGGAAAGAACTTCTTGTTAGTATTTCTTACTATTTCGTATTGTCGACGAGTAAGATCGGCTTCGACAAACATCGACAATGCTTGTACTGGAGTAAGTGAGCATGTTTTTTCTCTTGTTGACTTAGAAAAAGCCTTTTTATATTTTGATGCTCGAGTTGGAGTACTGGTGATCTCTTTAAGTATTTCGGAAGCATCTCTTTTTCCAGATTTCCGCAACTCAACCCGAGCTGCATGAACAATAATATCTTGTGCCACAACAGACCGAATCTCTTCAGTTTTCCTCCTCTTGGTCCTTTCACTCGATTCGTTAAATAACTTAGATGGTCGTCCTGGTCGATTTTGTGAAATTGCGGGTATCTCAAACGTTCCTTCGAGCCATGAGTGGTTAACTTTGCGAAATACGTCCTCCTTCTTATGTGCTTTTAGCCATCTTTGCTTAATTTGTGATTTGAAGTGCGAAAAGTTACGTTTCAGGGTCTCAATTTGTTCTTCCGTGTAATCTTCATCAGACAATAAATGGCTTCTGAAGGAATTGAGTTTTTCTTCCAAGTTCGGCAAATCATAGCTCTGCACACGATCAAACATGTATTTACGGGTCACTACTCTTACTCCCGAGGTACCTCGTAAACCTAAAACAAAAAGATATATATTTTTTGAATTATAAGAATTACAGTCATTTTTTTATACATTACTCAAAATAAATTCAAATTATCAAAACATAACGTATCCGCGCTTATCCGCGGCAATTTTTTTTATTTTTTACTACTCAAAGCTTCAAACTTTCATTTGTATATGGAATTATGGCAGGATCTAACTGGATAGTATAACAAATAGACGAAGAAATAAAATATTTACAATGAAAAATCGCCCTAACATGTGGGTACTTTCAAATGATTATATCTTACCTTTGTAATTATGAAAATATTAAAAAATAATAATAAAACACAGCATAAATACCTGCTACATCAGGATCCATCACAAACACTTCTTCAGTTCACGCAATATATTTAATATTTAACTTCAAAGTTAATGTTTTTGCACGAGCGCCGAGAACAGACACAAACAACAAGTTGAACGATCGAATTCCGACTAATTGCGTGACGCGACTAGTGCAGGTAGCGGAGCGGGGAGGGCGGGTTATTGTTCCCTGGACTGTTCTCTAGCTCACGTAGTCGTCCTATTCAACATTATCTACAGTTTGTAAATTCCACTTTTGGCCGCGTAGATTAGCAAAATACCCGTATGTGCGCCGCCAGAAGATTGGCCATCGGCGCTCATATCTAATACAGGCATTGATTGTAAAAAATATTTCGTATAATTTATTGTCAGTTAATCAAATAGCAGAAGCAGGATTTCTAATTAAGTTTAATAAAACAAAAGCAGTATTAAGAAATAAAAATATTTTTGTAATTTGTTATGCTGAGGGAAGGTTATTATGTTATTATATATTAACCCGGTGCATTAAAGAAAGGAATCTAAAATGGCGGTACTAATCATGTTGTCTCGTTCGCACACTAGTGCCGTCTCTTATAATGTCTCCTTCTTACAATTTTACGTTCTTTTTATGATATTGTATAATGTTTAAGTTTGATAAAGATAGTTTTTAAAGAAATGTTTCTCGTTCAAACAATATGTCGTTTAATTTAATATAGTTGACAAAAAAAACCTAATTAGTCCGTCAGATAGATTTCCATAAAATTTTGATAAGTACATATGTTTTCTTTTTTCACGTAAACAAAAAATGAAGATGATACAGTGCTTTATCTTTATCGCGTTTTATCTTCGTCAATTTTTATTTATTTGATAAAACAAAAAACACGTATCCAATATTTTTCGATAATCTAACAGACAGACTAAACAGAATCATATTTCTTTTAGTCAGGACACATCCATATTACGAGAGGAACTTGAAATTGCGATTTTTTGGGTGTTGAGATATCTTAATGATTTTGTTGTTAAATGAAAAGTTAAGGTGTACAACCATTTTATTCGTTTTAATTATGTAAATCGGTCCACGTGTTTACGAGATAATCGCCAATTAGTATTATGAAAATATAAGCAAACCTGAATATGTGATGTTTTGGAACGGAGTTCCTTATCGCACATTATACCTTCCATTTCTAATTTATTAATGAATACCTTCACATTGCAGGTAAGCTCGCCGAGCAAACATCGACAAAAATAAGTACGCCCAAGAAAGGAAAACGGGGACAGAATAACAAACGTGTTCCTGCCAACAATTTCGATATCACCGCAATCGGATATAGTTAACTCCATTTATGATGTGCGCAAGCAAGTGCCTACACTAAACAAAATATTGGCAACCGCCAAACAGGATTTGAATTTCAAAGGATCTAAAACAACATTAGGTTGTATCCTAAAAAATAAGCTGGGATACCGATTTAAAAAGTGTAGACAAAACAGAAGCGTGCTAATAGAAAGAGACAACATACAGGCTTGGCGTATACGCTATTTAAGACGAATACGACAAAATGATGCACTGGGGGCTAATAAGAAATCAGTAATATATATGGATGAGTCGTGGATTTATGCGCACTATACTGTGAGTAAGTGCTGGCAGAGCTCTAAAGATAAGGTAATTAAAAAAATGATAACCCTGGCCAACGCTGGGTAATGGTGCACGCTGGTGGCGAAAATGGGTTCGTTAAAGGCGCTGACCTACTATTTAAAGCAAAATCAAAAAAGGGCGATTATCATGATGAGATGGACGGAAACAATTTCCTCAAATATTTAAAGGAAAAACTCATTCCTAATTTGCCGGCAGAGAGCATCTTAGCTATGGATAACGCGTCATACCACAGTATGCAAGTTAAAAAAGCGCCAACATTGTAAGGCTGATTTTTGCTTACTCACCGGCTAGGTGTCTCTGCGGTAGAGATGATGATTATCGTGGGTATGCTTGAGAGACACACAAATGAAACAAACACTTTTCAGTCACTCAATACAATTTAATCTTAGAGATCATCTATTCCAGGTTCATCACAGGTTATGCTGTTGGTGTTGAAATATTAAGACAAAGGGAACTTACAATACGAGAGGGTCTACCTCGTGTTACCCTTAATAATTCTTCCAGAAACACGCCCCGAAATAGGATCGTTGCTCCCGGCGCTGATGGTGTTTATCTAATTTCCCACTCGGTGACCTCTTGTGTTCAGACGACCAATCGTATTTAAGATGATGTATGCCTCAATAAGTTGAACGATGAGTGACCATTTTTTTTATTATTTTTCTTTATTCATTTCGACCTTGTCATCCTTTATTTGTAAGGCCGTACCTCATAATTAAAGGTAGTACTTGGGACCCTGTTCAAAGGAAAGAAAAACATCGACATTGAATTCTCACGACCATGAGGTTTTAGACAAAGAAAAAAAACGTGGCCAAATTACTATTTTTCGATACTCACAGCGCGATCAATCAATCCATGGTTTTTGTGTAGAATATGATACAAGCACCGGTCCCTTCTATTTACTGTACATGGTAGTTAATCCAATTCTGGCAATTTTAATATTTCTCAGTCGACACAGATTTTTATCGTTCTGCAAGTCACCGAAATCCAAGACCAAAAAGAAGCTCTCAAATTGTTGCCAGAACCTAGTCTCAATTTCTATCACTATTTATTACACTGGCAACATACCTATGAACATTCCAACAGATGATGATTCTTCGATTATCGTATTTCAAGATTATGTAAAATCTGCATTTAATCCGTAGGGCACCCATACGCCATCTAGGACACCAGATATGAAATTCCTGGTTCCAGCACTTATACTAGAGGGCGCTACTTACCCCAATTAGGCATACAGATTTTTAATTGTTACAGTACATCTCACGCTGTTAATTTTTTTTTTTTTTTTTTTAATTTGTTTTAATTCCTATGTCGAGTTCCTTGAACTAAGGCAGATATAGCCTAAATAAAAAATATTATCCCTAAATTTATTTAAATAGAAGTAGCTACATATCAACATTACCATAGAGCCAAAAGCCAATGTAAACATATGACTCACTAACTATCAATGTTTATAACCTAAAGCTTTATACTACATACCTACTTATTATGATATCCATTTGGAAAGGACTAAAATTATTTAATTAAGTACCTAAGTTTACCTCAATTAGTAACAAGAGGGGCTACTGCAAAACTGTAGGCCTACTTATACTTGGCTAGTTTAACAGGAAACCATGATAACTCACTTACTGATAACGCATTCTACTTATCCCAGCGACTATCATCTACATATTATGTTAATAAGTTATAGTATCTATTAATTTTTTTTTTTACAGGGCGATGTAAACACCATTATACTAAAGAGTTGAGTGAAACACCTAAACCCATTTTAATTAGAGAATTTTCCCTTATTTACGTTCCTGAGTATTCCTACCATCTCTAGTTATATCAACACGACTTTTGTAAAGTTCGTGTCAACATTGGTTACTTACCCAGGAACATTCAAGTTAAGAGTCTTCCCATTTCAATATGTCTTTTATGTGAAATTTACCTAGATCCTTTCCTTGCCCATCTTTTAAACTATACACAACTGGTGAGTGTTTATAAGATACCACACATTTAAGAAAACGTGGAGCCAGCTTTGCAGTGAAATGTTTACTGGCATCTGATAAGGTAAAAGTTCTTTTATAGACTATTTGGCCAACTTTGTATTCCAATGGTCTCTTCCTAAAGTCATAATGTTTTTATTTCTCTGGTGCACAAGTTCTAAATTTTTTCTAACATTTTGAAAGATTAGCTTAAGTTCTTTTAAGTTATCACCATGAATTCTTGGATCTACGACGGATAGATCAGAAGCAGGCTGAGGAACTTCAGAATTTTTATGTAATTTATCATCTATAAACATTTCTCGCCCATGGACGAGAAAGTAAGGTGAGAATCTTGTTGATTCTTTACTGAGGTGTTCAGTGCACACTGAATCTCTGGTATGTGATTGTCCCATTGTCTATGATTTGATTTCACATATGAGGCAATCGCATATAGAACATTTCTGATAGCTCTTTCTGCTTGATTAACTTGGGGATGATATCTAGGGTTATAATAAATATTAGGCACATTGTACTTAAACATTAAATCTCGAAACTGTTTGGAAATAAACTGAGGACCATTATCAACATAGACAAATTTTGGAATTCCATGTACAAGAAACACCTTTTCTTCCAGTATTTTAACAATGGCATTGCCTGTTGCATTCCGTATACGAAACAACATGACATATTTACTAAAATAATCTGAAATAACTAATAAATTAGTGTTTCTTTTTGTTGAGACAGGAAAAGGTCCTAACAAATCGCAACAAATTGCCTCAAATGGTTTCTCCACCAGTTTGGGATTTCCCATTAGACCTGGGCGAGAGGTATTTACCGGTTTATACTCTTTACAAGTTTGACAGCTGCCAACATAATTTTCTACATCCTTGTACATGTTTCTCCAAAAATAATGTAGTGCTAATCGCTTATGCGTTTTAAATATTCCGTTATGGGCGCCAGTGGGTTCATCATAAAATTGTTTCAGTAGAGGACCCACATCCTCACTTGGTATCACTTGTTTCCAAGAAAATTGTGAAGTTAATTTATATTTATTTTTAGAATGTCTAAACAATTTATTATCTTTAACAGCATAGTTAGGGAATTTGTGAGGATATTTCTCACATTTTTCTACCATTTTTAAGTACCATTTATCTTTGATATTATTCGAAATTTCTATTGATTCTACTTTTATTCTTGACAGTACATCTGGTAATACCATCTCTTTACCCTTTCTGTGTATAATATTGAAATCATATTGACTTAGGCGAATACTCCAACGAGCTAGACGCCCTGATGGATTTTTTAGTTTATAAAACCATTGCAATGACGCATGGTCAGTAATAATATTGCATTTTTGACCTTCTACATACATCCTAAATTGTTCTAACGCAAACAAAACTGCTAACAATTCACGCTCCGTAGTAGTGTAGTTAACCTCATGTTTATTAAGTAACCTACTACAGAACGCGACAGGATGATCAAAACCATCATACGTTTGTGTTAGCACCGCACCAATAGCGTAGGAAGAAGCATCACTTTGTATGGAGAATGACAAATCAAAATTAGGACATTTAAGAATAGGGGCTGAGAGTAAGCTTGATTTTAGTTTGTTAAAAGCTTCTTCAGCCTCATCAGTCCATATAAAATCTATATTTTTACATGTTAATTTACATAATGGTCTACTAATTTTCGAAAAATCTTGAATGAATCTTCGGTACCAGCCAGCCATACCTACAAATCTTTTAACTTCCTTTGGTGTAGTGGGAGTAGGGTAGTTTAGTATTACTTCCACCTTGGAAGGATCGGTTCGGAGACCATGCTTATCCACCATGTAACCAAGATATTTAAGTTCCCCTCGGCAAAACTGTGATTTACTCATATTAATTGTTAAGTTGGCATCTGCCAAACGCCGATGCACCCTCTCCAGCAACTCAATATGCTTATTGAAATCATTTGAAATGCATATAATGTCATCCTGAAAGACAAACACCTTGTTATCAAATTCAGGACCAAATAACTTATCCATCAAGCGCTGCATAGTGGCAGATGCTCCTACCAGACCAAACGACATGGTTATATAGTGAAACAATCCGCGCCTGGGAACTGTGAAGGCAGTTTTTTTAGCAGACTACTCACCGTCATATTCAATCTGCCAATATGCAGCACTGAGGTCAATTGATGTCAAGTATTTAGCATCCCTCAGGCTGTCTAGTATTTGATGGATATATGGCAAAGGGTAGGCATCAGCCTTGGACACAGCATTGAGTTTACGACAATCTAAACAAAGCCTTAAGTCCCCATTTGGTTTGGTCACCATAACAACGGGAGAATTCCAAGGTGAGGTAGATGGCACAACCACACCCAGACCTAACATTCTATCAAGTTCTTTCTCTAAAGCTAACTGCTTGGTCGGAGACAGAGGATAATACCTTTGCTTGATAGGTGGACTATCACCAGTGTCAATTTTATGTGTAATCAATTTTGTCCTACCTAGACCAACCTTCTCGGTATTTATTTTGTCAAAGGACCATGCGACATTTTGGGCCCACTTTTTCAATATTGTTCAACAGTGATGAATTATACGTCATATGAAAGCTCATATAGTATACTTTATTTCATTCTATGGCAGCTAAGTTCAAATCCGGCGCGAAAATGTTGATCATGTCATGTCTATTCAGTCGTTGCTCGTACGTTGTTTACGCTCGGTGTATTTATGTGTTCTCGGCTTGTATTACGACTTACTGATCCCGGCTTGTTAATGGACTTTGTTATCAGTTTATGTAACGGATATTGTTGTTTAGTTTTATCTATCATCGTGACTCTGGCTAGCATATGGACCTTGATTTAATTGAATTGTGACTGTTTGCAATGGCAGATAATTGCTGTATTATGTGTATGCGCTCGCGTGTTTTGCGGATAAGAAGTCATGTTTTAAGAGATGATCTACCTGCGATTCGTCCACAATTTGCTGAATATTTTCAGCAGAATGCGCTGATCGAGGTACGTACCTACTTATTAGTGTATTATATTTTAACATTTCTATGTCTTGTACTCAATATAATCGATTTAATTATGTTAATAAATATAAAAAGTTGGTGTATAATAATGGTTTTATAACCTACTACCTACTTTGAATTATTCATCTGTAAAAGAAGCAATAATACAAGAGTTATCAAAGTCAGTTCACTGTTAACTAACAGATATACCAACGATTATATACATTTAACACGGTCAAAATATCCTCTATGCCTCTCGAGGATTCCTCTTCGCGACGCTGCGCTCGCCACGTCGTCATACAAGCGCTGCTATGACGTCATCGATGCCAGTTGCACAGATATTACCTATGACCGGGTTGTAAAGATAAGAATTATATGGAAATATTATTAACTACAAATAAAATCTTTATGACAAGAGTTCCGTATGATTTTTTGTGCTGTCAGAAAAGTTATATCTTTATACCTATAAAATATATTATAATCTTTGCAGGTAGTATTCAATAATACTCAACAAGTTTGTCACCGTTGCTGGCAAAGAACTAATGCTGTTCTTATACAACGACCTGCGGAGATCATCGATAATGATGCCATTGATGAACAAGGACCTGCGGAAAACATTCAAGATGAACAAGGACCCGCGGAAAACATCCAAGATGACGTGATTGATGAACAAGGACCCGCGGAAAACTTCCAAGATGATTCCGTTCGTATACAAGATCCCGCGGTGCAAAACTTTCAACAATTTTTTTATGCTCCCGAACATGTTAGAGCACCGAACTCTGCAAGACGTTGTATATTTAATTACTGTCACAATATTGAACGTCACAGAATTCCTAACGCGATTATTGTAAACGTACTTTGTTCACAACGTTTGTACATCCCAGAAAATGCTAGAGTATGTACCGATCACCTGGAAAGTAACGAATGGCATTCATTACGTGAGAATTGTAATGTTTCGCATGAGTTCAATGTTGCTCATTTCACAGACATGTCTAATATATTAATATCTGCTGTTAACCGAAGATCGAGATTCGATTTCGAATTATTGGAATCATTAGGTGACAACGATATCTTTTTTTGGACTGGACTCACCATCGCCCAATTCAATACAGTATTGGAAGAAACTCCTTCGCTGACACAAACTGTTTATCGATCGCGCACCGTGATCGGGGTATACTTATCCAAACTTAGAACAGGAGAGTCTAACGAAAGGTTAGCTACTCTGTTTAATATGTCACGCAGGACCTTGGAGAGAAAATTGGCATTAGCTAGAATCCATTTAGTGAGCGATTTTGTAAGCATTCATTTAGGTATGGATAATATTTCCAGGCAAAACATGCTTCAAAAGAACTTGTTTTTACCAAAAATGATATATGGTAATGAAGAAAACACAAAAGCTATAGTAATATGTGATGGAACATATGTTTATATAGAGAAAAGTAGTAACTTTCTCTTTCAGCGTTTGACCTATAGTCATCACAAGTTTCAAAATCTATTGAAACCATTCTTAATGGTATGTAGTGACGGTTATATAATAGATGTTCTTGGTCCATACGCTGCAACAACAAGTGATGCGTCGATTATGACAAGCTTATGTGCTAATGAAGATAATCCTTTTCATTGGATGTTTCATCAAAACGATGTATTCATTTTAGATAGGGGTTTCAGAGATAGTGTAGTAGATCTCCAATCATTAGGATATGAACCACATATTCCTCCAACAAAAGATAGAAACGAAAGTCAATTGACGACCGAACAAGCTAACAAAGCAAGATTAGTAACAATATGTCGTTGGGTGGTGGAAGCGGTGAATGGCAAGTTTAAAAATAGGTTTAAACTATTACGCCAAGATTATTTTAACAGAGCATTGCCACATATGTTCGTTGATTTTAAAATTGCGGCTTCTCTTATAAATGCTTTTTATAAAGTAGCCACAGACCACCGGCTTAGTCATAATATTTGGAATATTATAAATGAGAAAATCAACTCGCCAAATCTTTTGTTTAACTATGTTACACTGAAAAACTTAAACAGACAAAGGGTAGCTTTCATAAGGATGGAAGCTAATCTGCCTCATTTAGAAGATTTTCCCCAGCTAACGGAAGATGATATATTAATGATTTCCTTGGGCTCTTATCAAATGAAACTTGCCAGGTCATACGCTAGTGAAAACTTACGGGATGGTGGTGTGTACACGATAGAAATATATCGTGAAAACAATTTAAATGACTTACAGCAATGCAATATTCAGCAAAATAATGTATGGCTGCTTAGGGGACGTGTGCAGTCACGACACGTTAGATCGAGGATATATTATACTTACCTCTTAATTGACCGTGACCAAGTAGGCAAAGACGCCATTATACAATACTATTGTACATGTCTCACGGGTAGACGCACTATCGGAAGTTGTGCCCATGTCATATCCATAATATGGTATTTGGGACTAGGTAGACATGGGGATGGTTTTCATCGACCAGCATTACATTTAGACGATATAATTGTAGATGCATTTTAAAATCTGCCTATTACATTAAGATTAATGTCGAAATATACTGTAATAAATCGAACAAAAATAACTCGTTTTTTATTTTTAGAGAACACCAAAATAACTCGTTTTTTATTTTTAGAGAACACCCACTTCACAATCACACGTTAAAAGATTGCACACGACCAAGCCGATATTTATCATTCTTTAATTAATGAGTTACCTATTATTTTTAATGCAATAAAAAAATGTGCATAAGAAAACATGTCATGCGTATTTTTAATTTACAAAACGTACTAAAACGCCAATTTCGCGCTAGATTTGAACTTAGCTGCCATAGAATGCAATAAAGTACACGCCAAGAGCTTTCATATGACAGAGGTTTCATCACTGTTGCACAACTTTTAAAAGTGGGCCCAGTGTTCATACAAAAGTGCCCATGGTCCTTTATCAATGACTCTCTGTAAACATGATTGTTGTTGAGGAGTCAGTGATTCATAACATTCTAGACCTTGGTCAGTATTTATTGAGTTAATATAGTTGTCAGGTATACTAAAAATTTCGTTGTTATTAACCGAGTTAAGTGTTATTAGAAATGACTTGCAAAAGTCCATTCCAAAGATGATCGAAGTTATTATATCGGGAACTATGTAGAACTTAACTATCTTAATCTGGTCCAAGTATTTTATTGGTAAATGCATAAAACCTAGGCATTGTACTTTCGAACCATCCTGCAGTCCTAACATTTTGTCCTTTGGGTAATTTGTTTAATTTAAACCCATATTTCATAATTAATAGATGGGAATTATTTCCTAGAATTGAGCAAACAGCTCCAGTATCCAATAGACCATACACCTCCAAGTCCAATATATTTACTAACAAGTGTGGCCTAATGTCACCAGTATTTGCGGAAAATAGAGCCATAGTGCCAAAGTTTGGTGTCCTAGATGTAATATTAATCGTTAGTTCCTTATGGCTCCATTTATTTAGTTTTTTGTGCACTTAGGACAGTCAAGTTTCTTGAAACCCTTTTCCCCACACTTGCAACAAACCAAGTCCTTAGAAGCTTTACATCTATAAGTGTCATGATCTGTCTTATCGCACCTAAAGCATTTCTTGGTAGCTATTCCTAGGAAAGATGGGTTGTCTACAACAGCAACTGACCTCTCCGACCTATCGGATCTGTGACATTTGTCCCCCTTTTTAAGGGGATTTTTTTTTTTTTTTTTTTTACCTTCTAGTCTGCTATCAGTCATCACTGACTATGATCAGATGTGTGGAAAGATGAATCATATTTTTGCAGAATCAGGACCAGTGTCCAAACTCTGCTTAATCAGGCAGCACAATATCAGCTTTTTTGAGTCTCTTAGCATAATTTGGCATCAATAGTGATCGTGAAAGGGGATTAGGATGGTTGGTCAATCTATCTTTGTATTTCTCTAGATAGCGCTTCGCTTCTTCTAGAATTGTTGGAATTTCCAGGTGTTCATGTATTTCTGTGTTGCGAGCATACCAGGGCGCCGCAGCTAGGACCCTCAGGACACTGTTTTGACTCCTTTGAATGCACATGATGTTTGATTTACTTGCGGAAGACCATAATTGAATCCCATATGTCCAAATTGGTTTTATGATAGAACAATAAACTCTAACTTTGTTGCTCAAGGTGAGTGATGATTGTCTGCCGAGTAACCAAAGCAAGTTCTTGAATCGGAAGTTCATTTCTGTTCTTTTTTTCTTTAGATGATCCTTCCATGTCAACCTGCGATCCAGGTAGAAACCCAAGTACTTCACGCATGGTGACTGTGGTCTCTACCACAGTCACCATGCGTGAAGTACTTGGGTTTCCACCTGGACCTGACCTGGACCTGAGTGTCCTGACCCAATTTGACCGGGGCGCAATTTCCATGTCTGAGTGCAAAGGTGATGTGATGCGATTTGGGTGCACTTGCCTTTATACGCCATTTGTTTAGCCAGTCATGAGTCCTGTCTAGTTGATTTTGGAGCATGCTGCTTGCTATGTTGGCATCCTGATTACAGGCCAGGAATGCGGCATCATCAGCGTACGTTGCTACAAAGACGTCAAGGCATTGAGGGAGGTCACTAGTAAATATATTATATAAAACTGGACCCAGGACGGAGCCCTGGGGCACCCCTGCAAGGCACCTGGCGAGAGAGGATCTAGCGTCTCGTACCTTCACTTGAAATTGCCTATCACTAAGGTATGATTTCATCAGTAAGTAAAAAGAATGAGGCAGGAGCAACTTTATCTTGCATAATAGTCCCTTATGCCATACTCGGTCAAAGGCTTGTTGAACATCCAAGAAGGCTGCCGAGCAATACTTTTTCTTTTCTAGGCATTGTCTTATGGTGCGGTAGACTCGGTGTACCTGTTCAACGGTGGAGTGTTGCTCCCGAAATCCGAATTGGTGATCAGGTACTACTTGGTTTTCTTTAAGGTGAGGTTTCAGCCTGTTCAGGACGACCCTTTCCCATAACTTTGATAGTACTGGAGTAAGGCTAATAGGGCGGTATGATGAGACTTCTGTTTCCTGCTTTCCAGGCTTAGGGATCATTACGATTTGTGATATCTTCCATAGAGCAGGGACATAAGAGGATCTGAGAGAGGCATTAATGAGGATAGTAAGAAAGACTACTCCCTTTCTTGGCAGCTCCAAAAGAATTTTCGGAGTAATCAAATCGAATCCGGGTGCCTTTTTGGAGTTCATAGCAGATATCAATGTAGACAGTTCCCGAGGAGATGTTGGTCGCAGTGGGGCGCATAGTTGCAAGTCCTGGTTGAGAATGGCATCAATTTCAGGATCATCAGGAACTGCAGATTCGTGAGGCTTGAAGACATTGGCAAGGTGAGTGGCAAAAGCTTCTGATTTTTCCTGATCCGAACGAGCCCATGAATTACCTGATCTGATAGGGGGGAAGCGTTGCTGAGGTTGTGTAAAATCCTTGGTTGCTTTCCAAAGGGAGTGAGTTCCTTTAGCTTCAGGAGTTATTCTCTCTAGCCTGAGTTGAAGGGCATCATTCTTAGTTACCGCAAGAAGGTGTTTGAGTTCCTTAATGGCCCGGTTAAGACGGGTTTTGTCCCGTTCATTATGTGATGACTGCCATATTCTGCGGAATCGTCTCTTCTCTGCGATTTTTCTTCGGACTTCGATCGGGGTAGGAGTACTAAGCGCAGAATAATTTAACTCAGGGGTGCTGATCCACGCTGCCACTTGTTAAATATTGGTGAAATACAGGCACGCGTCGTCTACATCTTCAGGGGACTTCAGAGGTACGTTGAGATTAATGTTGTCTTCAAGGTACTCTCTAAAGTTGTGCCAATCGGTCTTGCAGTTGTAGAGCATGTCATAATTTGGGTTGCATTTTGCAGTCGTATTGCTCAGTCTTAATATTATCGGGGTGTGGTCTGAAGATCCGTCTAGGCTAGATTCTACCTGGGTGTATTTGTGGCATATGTTTTTTGTGACAAAGAAGTCAAGAAGGTCAGGTATTTTGTTAGTGTCCGTAGTCCAGTATGTAGGTTCACCTGTGGACAGAGTTGACATGGTGTTTGCAACGATAGATTTTTTGAGTTCACGGCCCCTGGTAACGGTGAGTCTAGAACCCCAATCTGTATGTTTGGCGTTCCAGTCGCCACCTGCTATAAATCTGTTGCCTTGCTTTTTAAAAAACTCTGTAAACATTTTCTCATTGATTTTGTGTCTAGGAGGGCAATATACCGCCGAGATGTTAATAAGGCCTGATCCATCTTCTACTCTTATAACTGTGGATTGTAGGTGTTCTGTCACAAATGGTTCCAGTAGGCAGTGTTTGATGATGTTTTTTATTATGATAGCACTGCCTCCATGTGCACGACCGTCCGGATGAGAAGTAAGGTACACGCAGAACCCTGGGATATGTATATCACTTCTTTCGGTTGTGTGTGATTCTGATATCAAGCATATATCAATCTTGTTTTCTTTTAGGAAAACTTCTAGCTCATTTGTGTTGGGTGCAATGCCATTGATGTTCCAGGCTGCTATGAATAGGGAAGTCATTTTGTAAGTTTGGTGACGAGGCTGGTTATTAGACTCACTAGGGAGCCTATTTGTTGAATTAAGAGGTCCATCTTTTCGCTCTGTTTCATTAGAATATTATGTAGAGTCTGATTCTGTTGTTTGTGAGTTTGTGGTAGGTCATGGGTTGTAGAGTTTAGCCCGGATAAAGCTTCTGCATACGATTTCTCATGCGTGTTTGTTGCGGCACGTAAGTGGAAAGCAGGTGTATTAAGTGGAGCGGCCGAGGCGTTTGTAGTAGTTTGGGTATAAATCCTTTCTCGTGGAGTGCGGCTTTTGTTTCTTCGAGCTAAAATTTCTTTATAGACCCCACAGCCTTTATAGTTGGCTGGGTGATCGCAAGAGCATAGCGCGCATTTGGCTGGTGTGGTTCTATCTTTCTTTGTACATTCTGAAGTTTTGTGACCTTCACCGCATTTGACACATCTATGAGGTCTCATGCAATTGTTCTTAGAGTGCCCATATTGTTGGCATTGCTGACACTGAACAATGCTCTTAGATTTGCGGGGGTCTTCTATTTTAACTTTATGATTGAAAATATATTTAATGTTCTTGATCTCGCGATTGTGAATACTTTGTTTGACATTGACAAAGAACGTCGAGGTTGGTCTTTTGTCCGAGCCATAACGAGCATTAATTATCTCGTCAACGAGTTCATTGTTGGAGGCTTCGACTGCTTCCTTTATAGCTTCATGAGGGGTAGTGTGGTGCAGGTCTTTGATAACAAAGCGGTAGCACTTGGCGTCTTTTGGTGTGAACGTATGCCCAATAAGTCCATTTTCTCGTATGATATCAATGGTTTTTTTATAGGCTTCAGCTGTGTTTATCATAACTCGTATACTGTTCTTGTTGACTATCCGGTATTTAAATTCAGGTGGGCTAATGACCGTCTCTATCAGTTTGGTTAGTTCCTTAAGATCTTCTATCCCATACAGAATGATTGGTGGAGGCTTATTGACTTGCTTGGGTTGGTCGGTTTCGTACTCTGTCAGGTCGATGGGTAGGCCAGCAAACCTGTTTTCTGTCTGGGTTGAAGCAGGCGGAGATGACAGCTCCGTGACCTTTCGTTTTTTGGATGATGGCACACGCTGCCATGCGGGGGGCTGCTTTTCTATGGGCATTTGGTAATCAGATGCATTTTCGGCTGAGTTGATTGGTGTTGCGCCTGGATTCAGCATTATGGGAACAGTGGCTGTACTACAAACTTTCGTAGGCTCATTCAGGGAGTTAGATCTCTGTCTAGTAAAAAGAGAAGGATGAAATATTTGTTGGGTCATTGCCTTTTTGCTGCTTGTGGCGGCAGTTGCAGTATTTGTTTGACCTGGAGAATGATGCTCCACTCCAGTCATATTACTACTATTTTCGCTGCTCATAGTAGATATTTCACTTTTACAGTGGCAACACTCCTCCAAATGTCAGACGACATATTGACATGACGAGATAGATTGTCAGGGAAAAGTAAATGGATATGTGGGTATCTGAGTAAACTTTGAAAAAGACGATTGTCACTTCCTAGTTTTGATCACTGTTTTCTTTTTAAATCACAATCACTTTTTGCTACTAACAATGTCACTTGATTATCACTAACAAAAGTACATTTTTATTGCATTTCGAAACACTGATATGCAGTTTTACACTCAAAATTACGAAAATCTCCAACAGCACTTTTACGCGTGTTGACAGTTGACATCGTGCAAATATAGACTTTTTAAGGGGATGGAAGTCAGAGCTTAATTTTAAATTTGATAGGTTAGGCTCCACGAACTGATCTGCCCTCGCACGGGCAAGCTCTAATTTCTTGCCGTACAACTGGAGATCACTAATAGATCTAATATCCAGTAATGCCATCTCCTTCATATATTCCGGCCTAATGTTGTGCATTAATATGTCTAGTTGTTCACCTGAAGAGGGGGGTCGCGTTAGGCGATTAAACATACCCTGCATAACAGACAAATAAACTATCATGGATTCCTGCTTAGCCTGCGTACGAGAACGTATTTCTTGAGTCAACCTATAATCCAAGTCGGGAATATCAAAGTCTTCACGCAGACGAGTAAGAAGTTGCTGATAGGATGTGAAGGTTTGTCTATTCGATCTAAACCAATGCAATGCCGAATTTTCTAGCAGGTCTGAAAAGGAAACCAACACACGTTGTACAGGTATCACCCTAGCCTGCCTTAACTCTTCTAAACGTTCTATAAAAATCCTAACACAGGTAGTACCATCGTATTTTAAGTTTAACGAGCATAGATTAACAGGTCTTTCATTAACAAGTACTACTTGTGGTTTTTCTGCTAAATCCCTCTCTGGTGACGGTCCACGCGTAGGTTGCGTATCCTCATCGTCAGAGTCATCTTGCAATGAGGTAATTATGTTAACTAATTTATTCCTAAACTCTAATATCTCCGGTGGTGACGCACCAGTTACACGTGAGATTCTCATAATATAATATTGAGCGCGAGCTAATATTCGTTTCTTTGAAACAATGTCGTCCCCCGACAGGTCATTAAACAAGACATACAGCTCATCGATTGGTTCTGAACACAAAGGTACCTCTACTGAAGCCGATGGTGTTGGGTATTCATCTTGCTTTATGCTGCCTCTGCGCTGGAGCCCTAACAAGCAACGATACTGCTTGCGAAGCGTGTCTCTGGTCGATTTAGCATCTGTGGAAACATTAAAATATTTCAGTTCATGAAACAATTCCTCTTTACGAAGGTGGTCAATCCACACTGCCTTGTTCATATTTGAAGAGAAAGAGGAGCTCCGTTCCTGCTCAGTTCCAACACAAACAAGGTTAATCACCCGAATAAAGAGTTATAATTAGTTAATAGAATTAGGATTTCTTACTAGTTCCTGTTCAATAGTTTTGTTTTAAAATAAACAATTGTTGAATTATTGTTAAGTCAATATGAATAAGATCACACAATAATTCTTAGTATTACAGAATTAATGCCATAAACATGCAGCACCAGTACTGCTTACCCCCTAATTTAACAATGTAAAAGTAGATTGTGGTGTAAAAGCATGCTGACATGTGGCATATGGCTTTTGTAACTACAAACTAAGAAATGTGGTCTTACTAGACTCTTAAACAGATTAGATTTCAGTTAATATAAAAGTTTCAATTACATTATAGGCAATGCTAAGCCATTTGGTTTCAATTTTTCACTTAATTTTTTAATTAACTTATGTTTCATTCATGAGTTCTCAAGCATCACGTTGGGCAGACAAATTGTAAGGCTGATTTTTGCTTACTCACCGGCTAGGTGTCTCTGCGGTAGAGATGATGATTATCGTGGGTATGCTTGAGAGACACACATATGAAACAAACACTTTTCAGTCACTCAATACAATTTAATCTTAGAGATCATCTATTCCAGGTTCATCACAGGTTATGCTGTTGGTGTTGAAATATTAAGACAAAGGGAACTTACAATACGAGAGGGTCTACCTCGTGTTACCCTTAATAATTCTTCCGGAAACACGCCCCGAAATAGGATCGTTGCTCGTGTCCCGGCGCTGATGGTGTTTATCTAATTTCCCACTCGGTGACCTCTTGTGTTCAGACGACCAATCGTATTTAAGATGATGTATGCCTCAATAAGTTGAACGATGAGTGACCATTTTTTTTATTATTATTCTTTATTCATTTCGACCTTGTCATCCTTTATTTGTAAGGCCGTACCTCATAATTAAAGGTACTTATAGGTACTTGGGACCCTGTTCAAAGGAAAGAAAAAACATCGACATTGAATTCTCACGACCATGAGGTTTTAGACAAAGAAAAAAAACGTGGCCAAATTACTATTTTTCGATACTCACAGCGCGATCAACCAATCCATGGTTTTTGTGTAGAATATGATACAAGCACCGGTCCCTTCTATTTACTGTACATGGTAGTTAATCCAATTCTGGCAATTTTCATATTTCTCAGTCGACACAGATTTTTATCGTTCTGCAAGTCACCGAAATCCAAGACCGAAAAGAAGCTCTCAAATTGTTGCCAGAACCTAGTCTCAATTTCTATCACTATTTATTACACTGGCAACTTACCTATGAACATTCCAACAGAGATGATTCCTCGATTATCGTATTTCAAGATAATAATTAATCTATAGTATTTATTGAGTAAGAATGTGTAAGACAAACAATTCATGTAAAATCTGCATTTAATCCGTAGCGCACCCATACGCCATCTAGGACACCAGATATGAAATTCCTGGTTCCAGCACTTATACTAGAGGGCGCTACTTACCCCAATTAGGCATACAGATTTTTAATTGTTACAACATCAGCTACCCGAAAGGAAGAAATAAAAAAATATATGATGGAGAATAATATCGAATATGAAGAAAAGTGGACAAAAGCAGTTAACTCAACTGAAGAAAAAACTGCCTGAGAAACGATACGTGGTTGACGAGTTATTAAAATCTCATGGATGTGAAGTCTTAAGATTGCCACCTTACAATTGCGATTTAAATCCCATAGATCACGTCTGGAACCTTATAAAACCAAGAGTTGCCGACAAAAACGTGGAACCGCTCGAGAATAAAATTGAGTAATTGACCAAAGAGGCAATTGCATCCATTACTCCGGATGACTGGAAGAAACAAGTGTAAACATATTTGCACACAAGTGCTCAGTCACGTACTCAATTGTGCATTCCAGGTTATTTTATGTAAGCACGTGTCATTTTATACCTCAAAATATGTTATTTTATATCACATTACTCGTTGTTAAATAAATACGGATTATTAATGACCTAAAATCGTAATTTAGCAACAAAACAATATTAAAATAATTTTAAATAGCAAGCTCGCAATCACGGCGCCGTCCCCACCTTTTTTATATACCGGATGATTTTTTTTACCGTCTCGAAAATAATATGGAGTGTTGTGTAATTGGAACAGAACCCATACACAAGGATATTTGCTTAGTACCATTAAGATTGTAAAAGGTCGAAATATCCTTAAAAAAACATTAAAAGTACCCACCCTACGGCCCGTGCGTAAAACTAATAATAACGAAATTAGGAGATAGTAAACTGCGTAGGCTGCTATCGCGCATGAATGAAAGTTGTAGGTACGAGTACAATGAGGCCGCGCGCATTGTACAGTCGCGTTTAAACGTTTTCAAAATCAACATAATTACATTAATATCCCACTTACTAATAAACTAAGATAATAAGACAAGCCATCCGCAAACAGATCGCTTGTTGGATTAGAATCCAAGAGATCATTGAGCGCGGAAGACAGAGTACGAGGAATTGGCGACTTAGCACGAGCAACGGTACTACATCGAGGCACGGCAAACAGCCTGTGCCTTCTGCCCCGGAAGTAATTGTCTGGGACAAAGAAGCGCGCCAGTACATCAAGCAGATCAGGAGCGTCAATACCGCCACGGAGCGTCTTAAACGCTATTACGAGCTGATCTCGAGCTCGCCTAACAACAAATAATAAAACACAACTATCTCCTAGAACCACAAAAACACAACCATTTATCTTGGTACTAATAATGTAACACAATAAGGAAAGCCTAATCTTACCAATAAAACGATAACAGTAACAAAGACACGAACGAAGTTTTAAAACAATAGTAATCTAATTTTTTTATTTAAAAAATCACAGAATCTCGATGTGTGCGTGAGAGTTCACCTACGGGTTCACGTACGAGAGTCGAGAGCCCAGCTGAGCGATAGACTTGGTAGGTTTTTAGAAACACAATGATATCCGTGGCGAGTAGGTACTTTAAGGTCGGTTGTGTAAAAATGTAAACAAACCTGTTTAGGTTAATATTCATTACAATAAAATTATTATTTTTAATTTAATTGAGAAATCTGTCGTAAGGCGAAGACGATTGAAAATAAATTACTTAATTGGTGTTTTTAATGCAAGTAATTTAAATCAAATCATTGAATTAATTAATGTATTTGTAAAGTGCAGTGGAATTACCATTACTGTGCTAACACTAACTAAACCATCCAAGTTCGAGGTCATCCGTTTGTTTACATTATTATTTTGTGACTTCGATCATTCCTTCATACTTTTGCGGGCTTAGGACCGTCTAATATGCTGTAGTTGAGCAAAGTTTACATGTTCAATTTAAACTTTTTTCATAGTTGATTAATAAAATGTTTTTAACAAGTTTTTTTTGTAAATCTTATGCTACAACATCCTAGGCGTATTTAAAAGATTGAAATCAACTTATTTACAAATTACACTGATTGATTACAGAATTACACAAAATTATTATTATTTACAAAAAAATAAGGTACCTACCTACCTTTTTAGCGATATCGCAGTAAATGTTCAAAATGTCCACCGTTTTTTTCTAAACATAAACTAGCACGTCTTTGCACATTGTTTGATAAACTTCTTAGCGTGTCTCTATTACTTTTTAAAACATTAAATGCGTCTATTATTCGCTGTTTTAAATCACTCACACTTTGAGCTTCTTCGGTATACACTAAACGTTTTAGTTCGGCCCACAAATAAAAGTCAAGGGGTGTTAGATCTGGTGATCTCGGCGGCCAGTTCACAGGTCCACCGCGACCAATCCACTTATCACTAAATTGGCTATCAAGATATGCGCGCACAGATCGCTCGTAGTGAGCTGGACATCCGTCGTGCTGGAAGTACATGTCTCGCAGATAGACCAGAGGAACGTCTTCCAACAGGGTGTCGATGACGGAGCGTATCATTTGTAGATACGTTATTCCCGTCAATCGACCTTCGATCCAAACTGGACCAATTATGCGATCGTGAATTATCGCTGCCCAAACGTTGACACTAAAACGAACTTGATGTGCATGTTCTTTAATTTTGTGTGGGTTTTGGAAGCTCCACCAGTGCTCGTTGTGCACGTTGTAAATACCAACGCGGGTAAATATGGATTCGTCGCTCCACAAGATGTTAGCCTCCGCATGGTTCTGCAGCCAGTGACAAAACTCTATGCGGGGTCCGGGGTCCGGTGCATGCAAATGTTGCACGGGTGCGTAATGGTATGGATGCATGTTCATTGATCGAAGTAGTTTCCACACCACATACTGGCTTACGCGAAATCGTCGAGCGGCTTGCCGAGTGCTCCTCCTCGGGTGTGTTTCAAAGTAATCAAGTATGGCGTCTTCTACGTGTCTGGCCAAGGGTGGCCGGCCCCTGCCTCTGGCATGATTGGGTAGCCGGAACTGCCCATGATCAGTTAACCGCTGATACGTCCGTAGTATTAGAGCAGTGCTGGGAATTTGAGGAGCAGGGATACCGTTCCTTCGCAACGACTGCAAGTGTGCTTGATCTGCGTACATTCGCCTCGCACCGTCTAAGTTGTCACCAGACAGGATATAAAATCGCACCATTGCTAGGTATTCCACATTTGAATACTGGCTTGGCATGTTTACGATAACTATCACCGGGCACCCGATGCACACGCGGAAACTAAAACAACACGACGTCACACCGTGACTAATCGCATGTGACTGAAAAGGGAAAGTAATGTAATGAGAGAGATAGAGAGAGAGAGAGAGAGGGAGAGAGCGGGACGCGGCGGGCGGGATGCGCTAGCGCTTCGTGCACCTACGAAAGGATATCAAAGAGGCCGACGCGACGGCACATGCGGCGAGTAGGTACCTATCGGCCGGCTTCAAAGGATAGGATTGCGAATTCATTGATAAATTACGCGCATTTAGTAGGGTGCCTATGATTTGAATTTCGTCATTTTTATGTCGTTTTTTTTACTTTTTCACATATTCAGATTTTACTGTTTTAGTATGAAAAGTTTACTTCAAATGTGTAGTATTTAATGCTAGATCAATTTCTTATTAAGTTATTAAAAAAAATGAAAAAACTAAAACTCTATGCCAAAGGCTTTTACTCTGTTCACCTACTATACCCTATTTTTTTCAAGACGGTAAAAAAAATCATCCGGTATAAAAGGACGTGCGCCATCATTGCGAGCTCAACATAACACTCGCCGTCTGACCGCCGCCGCGTACGGACGTGTATCGCTACCTGCGCTACCCCCCGCCCGCCGCTATCAGTGTCACCGGTTCGTCGCGCGTCCCCAGCGCTGTGACGTCATCCGTAGTCTCAGACTACACCCGTCGAATAATTGGTGTCTTTTTCAAGACAACTTTTGTTCATCTATTTCTGTTTGAGAGAAATATCGTCAAAACGTTGTGCCCCCTCAGGGAAAAACCACAGTTTCGTGGTTCTTGGTGGAAACCTTACGGTGCCAACGAAGCCAAGAGGGTGGTGCCCCAATCCTACCCGCCAGACCCCTTCAGGGCGAGGCTACCCATTGGAGTCGAGAGCTAGGAGCTTGGCCTTGGGGGATCTCCTAGTCAAACCTAGTCTCTGGTTCTCTCCACAGCTACACACCTAGTGTCGGTTGGGTGTGTCTACCCCTTCGCACTAGACCCCAATAGGGCCCTGTCGCACAATAAGACTGGCGACAGGTTTACAAGCTTAGGGCACACCAGTAGGTACACACCTCCCCTGTCACACACACCATCCCCCCTGACAGGGAGGCCACACACACCCCCGGGCCCGTCCACCCGGGGAGTTAGGTTGTTAGGGTGTTAGGCCTTGTAGGGTTTTAATTTCGTCATGACGACTAATTTTTAGTTGTTTAATTTTTTCAATATGTCTGAAGTCAGTCAACTCCGCGAGGAGTTGGATGCCCTCAGACGTATATTACAGGAGCTCCTCGACTCGAGCGATTTCGTCCGAGAGAGGTATGGAGGCAAGCTGGCTGCGCTCCGACGGCCCGTTATCGCCGATTTTAGCGATGCACTTGACAGCCCCCTGTCACCTCCGCCCGCCGATCAAGGCATTCCTTTGAGGAAAGCCGCCCCGATTTCTAAGAAACCAGGTGTTTCTACGGAACCCGCCGTCCAGTCATCATCGTCGTTGTCAACACCTATTGTTTCAGGGACAAAGGCAAAATCCGCCGCCTCGAGTTCTACGAAGCCCGCCATCGTGACAGCAGCCGCCCCATTACCTGCTATTGTTTCAGGTACAAAGGAGACCGCCGCCGCACCTGCGTCCATTTGTGAGAAAATGGATACCTCAGTTCCTTTGTCTGACAATGGCTCATTGTCAGACAGCTCAAATAACCCATCGTCCGATGACGATTATCAGCTTGTCGGCAAGGGCAAGCGTAAGAAGGGCAAAAACTCACAAGCGAGCTTACCCAAAAAGCTTGTAGCGACCGCAGTGGTCCCTACACCTGTGAGCTCCTGCCCTTCTTCGCCCGCCCCAGCCACTCAGGCTACACCAATTAGCCGCCCGTCTAGCCCTATGGCTATTAACTCTGCTCCGATAGTTCCTCGGAAGCAAAAGCCCCCGCCCCCTATCTACATTCACGAGAAAGGGAAATGGACAGAAGTGTCCAAGATGTGTGCGGATCGCAAGATTCAGTACACAAACGCCCGCGCTACTCAAATTGGTATCAAGGTGATGGTGCCCTCGTCCTCGGACTTCAGGGAACTCACCCGCCACCTTCGCGAAAGGCATATTGCCTTTCATACGTACTCCCTTCCCGAGGAGAAGCCTCACCGTGTGGTGATTAGGCGGATCCCTAAGGAAATACCGTCTTCTGAGATCAAAGATGATCTCATACTTCAGGGGGTGCCAGTAATAGCTGTGCACCGCCTTCACAAAGCGCGCGGCGGAGACCTGTACGACATGGTATTGGTCGTTTGTGACCGCGTTGAAGGCCATCACCCTATTTTTAAGGTGAAGGCCGTCTGCTCGCTATCGGGCATTATCATTCAGAAGCCTAACAGCCTCTCTATAATTGGACAGTGTCACCGCTGTCAGTTGTACGGCCATAGCGCCAACAATTGTTTCGCGCCTCATAGGTGCGTAAAATGCCTGGGAAACCATGGCACCTCAGAATGCCCTCGTCCTAAGGACATCTCACAGTGCACAGAGCCGCCTAGTTGCGTTCTCTGCGGCCAATCGGGTCACCCGGCTAACTACCGTGGCTGCCCAAAAGCTCCCAAAGTTTCGTCCGCGAAGCTGGCCAAGCGCGCCAACGCTCGCCAAATCAGAGAGGGCTCTTACAAAGTACCATCTTCCCAGATGCCAGATCGTCTTGGTCCTCAGCGACCCTTCCACTGGGATGCTCTCAACAGCCAAAAAGAGTTTCCCCCTCTCGGCAAAAAGCAACCCACCCCTCTTCCGGGATTAATGGATCAGCCTGTTATTCCCGTCAATTCTGCAGTTTCCGAAACTGTGCCCCCTCCAAGGGAGGCCTTCTCAGCACCAGCCAATCCTCGTCGCTCGGAGCCCTTCAGGCCCGTGAACACGACAGCCCCCCAAAATCAGTCGAACTATGAGACGATTTTGGGAGCCTTCCACTGGTTCGCCACTGACGAAGCCGACCGTTGCGCGGCTGAAATCAGGGAGGCGAACTTTGATGGAGAAAAGCTTGGGCAGATTTTCCTCAAGTACAACCTCAAAGAGTCACTCCGTGGAATCAATTACAAAAAACAATAATGGGTACCACAAAATTATCCTGCGGCCTACCCAGATCCCTCAAGTTAGGTTTCTTTAATGCCAACGGTGGCATTAAAACACAGCGCGATGAGATCGCCGCCTTTCTTCGCGACCATCTCATCGATGTTTTCCTCGTGCAAGAGACTTTCCTCAAGCCGAGTCACCGCGACCCAAAAATTGCAAACTTTCGCATGGTACGCAATGATCGGGTTCGCTGCCATAAGGGCGGTACGCTCATTTACTACCGCAAAGAATTACACTGCATCCCCATCGATGCCCCACCACTTGTTTCTCTACTAGAGGTTTCAGTCTGTCGGCTCGGTATGACCGGCCATCCACCGGTTCATATTATCTCGGCTTATATGCCCCCTACTCTCACTCCTGAAGATCACGGTCTTCTGGACAAGGACCTCACAGTCCTCTTCGGCTTGAGTGATGCCGTTATCTTAGCGGGTGATCTCAATGCCAAACATCCTGCCTGGAACAGCGCGACCACGAACCCTAGGGGGAAAGTCGTGTTTAGCCTTGGCGAGAAGCTTCACTTCGACACTATCGCTCCCATGGAGCCTACCCACTACCCGGGTACCATTGACCATCGTCCAGACGTGCTCGATATAGCGCTGCTCAAGAACATCAACCTCAGGTTGCGTTCCATCGAGACGCTACATGAGCTCCACTCTGATCATCGTCCAGTGTTAATGCACTTGGTTCCTCGGTCGGGTCCTTCTGACCCCAGCCAGCCTCCTGCGACCATTACGATCACCGACTGGAAGAAATTAGGCGAAAAGCTGAAATCGACCACGTCGCCGCACCTGGACGAGATCCCCGATCATATTGTCTCAGTCGCAGACACGACGGCCGCCATCAACTCGTTTACAGCTCACGTTCAGTCCGTTATTACGGAGTGCTCGCGGGAGGTACCGGAGATGAGTGATCATCGCTGGAAACTACCCGCGGACATACGCGATCTGATAACCGAGAAGAACGCGGCCATACGTGCCTACAGTAGTTGGCCAAATGAGTCAAACAAAACCCACATGCGTAACTTGCAGCTTGCTGTAAAGAAACGCACTAGTGAGTTTCGTAACACTCAGTGGGACAACATGCTCAGCGACCTCGAGCCAACCCATCAGGCTTTCTGGCAACTGCAACGCAAGTTGCGTGCCACCGATGAGGCTTCGATGCCCCCTCTCAATCGACCAGACAAGAGCGTCGCCTTTGACGACTCCGAGAAGGCTGAATGCCTGGCAGACAGCCTGGAAGCTCAGTGCACCGATAGTTCTCAACCGGTCGACAAGCGTCATCTTGATAAGGTGAACGCAGTAGTCGATCACAAAACTAACCTACCACCTGTGGAAGACCCTGATAACCCTCTGCCTGAAGTGACTCCCACTGAAGTGCAAGAGATCGTTAACAGGCTTCTGCCTCGGAAAGCACCGGGCTCCGACGGCATCACCAACAGGGTGATTAAACTTTTACCTCCTCAACTCATAGTGCTACTGGCTGGCATCTTCAATGCTGCCCTAGCTAATAATATTTTTCCGCAAATTTGGAAAGAGGCCACTGTAATAGGTTTTCCCAAGCCAGACAAACCTAAGGCCGAGCCGTCGAGCTACCGGCCAATCAGTCTCCTGACCACGCTCGGCAAAATCTATGAAAGGCTTATTTAAAAGCGGCTCAAAGATTATGTCGAAGCAAAGAGCCTCATTCCCGACGAGCAGTTCGGATTCAGGACCGAGCACTCGTGTATTCATCAGGTTCATCGCATCGTCGAACACGTCAGCGCTGGTTTTCAGCGTGGCCTGATGACAGGCGCGTTATTTTTCGATATAGCGAAAGCATTCGACAAAGTCTGGCACAACGGCTTAATATACAAGCTGTACCAAATGGGAGTGCCTGACCGTCTCGTGCTCATCTTACGGGACTTTTTGTCGAATCGCACTTTCCGCTATCGCATAGGAGAAGCTCTGTCTTCCCCGCATCCGATTCGTGCTGGAGTCCCTCAGGGCTCCGTACTTTCCCCTTTAGTTTTCACGCTGTTTACTAGCGATATCCCAAAGATCAAGAAGGCTCAAATAGCCCTTTTCGCTGATGACACGGCTATTTTTTATTCCGGTCGCGAACAAGGCGCTATCGCGCGATCTCTACAGTCGGCAGCCAATGCGCTTAGCGCGTGGTTCCGAAAGTGGAGGATCGAAGTAAATCCGGACAAAAGCCAGGCGGTACTTTTCACCAAACCTCGACTTTCGCGTCCCCCACCACGTCCGATCACAATGTACGGTAAGCCTATCCACTGGGAGAAGCAAGCCAAGTACTTAGGAGTCATACTCGACCATCACCTTTCCTTCGGGAAGCATATAAGAGCAGCTCGTAACAAAGCGGCCTTTGCCATGAGTAGGCTCCACTACACTCTTCAAACAAAGAGCAAATTGTCACTCAAGTGCAAGTTGCGGCTTTACACCTCAGTGATCCGACCAATTATGACATACGCTTGTGTCGTATTTGCTCACTCTCATTCGCGTCACATCCACACGATGCAAACTCTACAAAACCGATTTCTCCGTAGGATCACCGGAGCCCCGTGGTTCATCCGTAATTCCAGTCTTCATTTAGATCTTAAAATGCCCACCCTTCTTCAATTCATGAAACGCCTTTCCAAGCGCTTCTTTGATTCTGCAGTCAAGCATAGGAACCCTCTGGTCACATCGGCCGCCCGATACGAACCATCGCGTATTAGCAAGACCCGCCGTCCGCGGCATACTCTTATCACTCCTGATGACCCTATTACTATTCTTCAAGAAAGTAGTAGGGAAACCAGTACTCTTAGGAAGAACAGACATAAATATCCGTCATTCCGACCGCGCCGCCGCGGTCCGTCGTCGCGGAATCCCATTTCAAGCCCCCCCCGACCCTCGCCAGAGCCAGCCCGCGATGCTGAGCCAGTAGTTTTAAACCAGCCCCTAAATAACATCACTCAGATCCAGCCTGTCCCCTTGCTGCCCTCCCCCAGTGACGTCCTAAGCCGAGGTCCGTACCCCACAGGGGGTGCCCTTAGCGAATTGTCACTTAGTTTGTAAGTTTTTGCCCTGGCTGGAGGCCTTAAACTCAAGGCACCCACAGGGATTTGCCCGGTTAAGCAGAAGACAGTCTCCTAGACTGAACTGCGAGATGCCATATTTAAAAAAAAAAAAAAAAAAAAAAATTGCGAGCTCAGTTTGTGTGCAACGTTATATAGATAACATCACCCGCTACTTATTGGTAAGTTGAATATTGTAATATTATTTTTGATGGTATTTTAATGTATAAGTTTATGCTGATTAAATAATAAATAGTGAATAAGGAATTATTGTTGTAATATAAATTGCAATACTGTGTATTTTTTGTAGTAAATAAAACAAAGTTGCTATGAACTACTCTTGTATTTTACAATTCAGAAGTGGGACAGTAGCTCATTATAATATGTGTATTTTTTTTTCTTTTTCGGTCGAGAAACATGGATAAACAAAGAGTGCTTGTCTCTCCGATTTTGGAAAGTGCTCAAGTAAAACGAATCGGAAGTACAGATGACCACAGGCACCATCACTCTTTGGAGCAGCAATCACAAGATTCAAGACTGAGTTTGGAGCAGACAGCAGGTCACGTGGTGGGCCCAACTTGCCATCTGCCCAGCAACAGTCGATCACGCAGCCGTTTGCGCAGCAATCAGAAGTGTGGCAACCCGCGGCGCGTCAGCCCGCGGCGCAGCAGCCCGCGGCGCAGCAGCCCGCGGCGCAGCAGCCCGCGGCGCAGCAGCCCGCGGCGCAGCAGCCCGCGGCGCAGCAGCCCGCGGCGCAGCAGCCCGCGGCGCAGCAGCCCGCGGCGCAGCAGCCCGCGGCGCAGCAGCCCGCGGCGCAGCAGCCCGCGGCGCGTCAGCCCGCGGCGCGTCAGCCCGCGGCGCAGCAGCCCGCGGCGCAGCAGCCCGCGGCGCAGCAGCCCGCGGCGCGTCAGCCCGCGGCGCATCAGCCCGCGGCGCAGCAGCCCGCGGCGCGTCAGCCCGCGGCGCAGCAGCCCGCAGCGCGTCAGCCCGCGGCGCGTCAGCCCGCGGCGCAGCAGCCCGCGGCGCAGCAGCCCGCGGCGCAGCAGCCCGCGGCGCAGCAGCCCGCGGCGCAGCAGCCCGCGGCGCGTCAGCCCGCGGCGCAGCAGCCCGCGGCGCAGCAGCCCGCGGCGCAGCAGCCCGCGGCGCAGCAGCCCGCGGCGCAGCAGCCCGCGGCGCAGCAGCCCGCGGCGCATCAGCCCGCGGCGCAGCAGCCAGCGGCGCAGCAGCCCGCGGCGCAGCAGCCAGCGGTGCGGCAGCCCCCGGCGCAGCAGCCGGCGGCGCAGCAGCCAGCGGTACAGCAGCCAGCAGGGCAGCAACCAACAACACGGCACGAATCGCAACGTGCGATATCTTCCCGCAGCAATACAAGGAACTTCAGGTACCACTACTGATTCCAACGGAGGCAGTGGTGATTTAAATATGTTAGTGCAGGCATTGCGGTCCCTTGCTCCGAGTCATGAAAACATAGGTTCTTTTAATAATACTATACCCGAGTTCGACCCTACAAGAAAAGAGCAAACGATGGGTATGTGGCTACATAAGGTGAATGAGTGTGCCGCCATTTATTCATGGAATGAAAAACAAATAGTACATTATGCACTACCTAAACTTCAAGGCATAGCAAAGCGTTGGTATGAAGGGTTACCATCAGTGCTCTTTTCTTGGGACGAATGGCAGGCAAAATTAGTAACAGCTTTCCCCTCGGATGAAAACTACGGTCAAATGTTAGCAGACATGTTGGCTAAGCGTGCACGTTACGGAGACTCCCTCGAAGATTATTTTTATGACAAAATTACTCTTATTAACCGATGCAGTATTAGTGGTAAACGAGCGGTAGAATGTGTTCTACACGGCATAGATGATCGCGCTGTTAGGTTAGGTGCCGAAGCGGCTCAGTATGAGGACTTGGATAAGTTGCTTACTTATTTGAGAAATACAAAAAGTTCGAAACAAAACGCTGACCGTAAATCCAATATTAAAAATCAACCTGGTACAAACTCCTCGGATAATAAAGCAAAGAATCCAAGCGCCAAAGACAGAGTCCTTCGTTGTAATAACTGTAAACAGGAAGGTCATTTTGTAGGTCAATGTTCTCAACCAATCAAAAAGTGCACTAAATGTATGAGAATTGGTCATGACGCGGAAAATTGTTTTTCAAAAATTATTCCTGCTCAAAAATCAGTTAACAGGGCAGACATCAATGGTGCAATTTCAGATAAATATTTTAAAACTGTGCGTATTAACGACATCGAATTTAATTCCTTTGTTGATCTTGGTAGTGAATGCTCGATGCTTAAACAATCTCAGTTATCCAAATTGGGGAATATAGAAATAAAAACTACAGATCTGCCTATACTCAGAGGGTTTGGTAATTCAGTTGTGCATACATTGGGTAAGGTCAATACCTTAATTGAAATTGACGGCGTCAAGGCTGAAGTCGAAATTTTAATAGTCCCAGACTGTGTTATGCAGGTTCCCCTTATGATAGGTCAAACTTTTACTGAACAACCTCACGTATTGATCCAAAAAACAAGTGAACATCTTGAAATTTTACAAAATCAGATCGATAACCAATACCAAAAAGTAAGAATTTTTAACCATAAATATACTCAGTTATTAGATTTAACAATTTTAGAAGTCTATACAGAACCTAAATTCACTGGTGACCTTTACGTTGAGGGAAGCTTGCGTAACAAAAATAACTTTTTCTATTATGTTCTGACTGGAATTTATCAATTTAACAATGATGGTTACGGAAAAATTGTTGTACTTGTAAATAGCCTAAATTCCGAGCCTCAATGTTTAGAAGACAATACTTTAATTGCACGAGGTATCATTGCTAATCAAGAAAATGAGAAAAAAGTTCTACGTGTAGCTAGTTCTAAACTACAAGATCAACAAATGAGTCTAATCTGTTCTTCGGACCTAAACTTTTCTGGTGAGTTAAGCCAAAAGGTAATTGATGACTTGCTTCGCTTGTTAAATAGTTATCGACATTGCTTTACGTTTACACTCTCTGAGTTGGGGCATTCCTCAATATGTGAAATGAGCATTGACTTGCACTGTGATACACCTGTAGTCTATAGGCCTTACAGGCTGGCAATAAAAGAGAAGGAAATAGTCAGGGATATGGTAGATGAACTAGTTCAAAACGATATAGTACGCCCTTCAGTTTCCCCTTTTGCTAGTCCTATTGTACTCGTGCGGAAAAAAACTGGCGGTTACCGCCTTTGCATTGATTATAGAGACTTAAATAAAAATACTATACGCGAAAATTATCCAATGCCACTTATAGATGATCAGATCGATACGTTAGCTGGTAACATGTACTTTACAGCTCTTGATTTGGCATCTGGCTACTACCAGATTTCTATCAGAGAGCAGGATAGGCACAAAACGACGTTCGTCACGCCGGAAGGCCATTTCGAATTTAACGGAATGCCTTTTGGCTTGGCAAATGCTCCAGCAACGTTCCAACGAATGATGCATCAGGTTCTGGGCAACTTACGTCATAAAGAGGCACTAGCCTACTTGGATGACATAATCATCCCATCAAAATCAATCCAAGAGGGTATGAGCCAATTAGAGACAGTATTAATTTTGCTGACAGAAGCAGGTCTTACTCTCAATTTGTCAAAATGCGTTTTCTTTGGCCGTTCAATAACTTACTTGGGGTTTAATATTTCAAGTGAAGGTATCCAACCAGGGTCAGCTAAAATAGAGGCAGCAGAAAAATTTCCTGTACCAAAAGATCAACACAACGTAAGACAGTTTTTAGGGCTAGCGAGTTTTTTTCGTAGGTTCGTGAAGGGGTTCTCGATTATTGCAAAGCCATTGACACAGTTACTTAAAAAAAATGCTGTTTGGGTATGGGGGCCCGATCAACAAAATGCATTTAATACTTTAAAAACAATTTTAATTAAAAAACCGATATTAGCCTTGTATAATTCAAAATCCGTAACAGAATTGCACACTGACGCATGCAAAATAGGTATCGGTGGTATACTATTCCAAAGAAATGAACAGAATATTTTAAAACCCGTAGCTTATTTTAGCAGACAAACTAGCCCTGAAGAACAAAACTATTGCTCTTATGACCTAGAAACTCTGGCAGTTGTAGCCTCATTACAGAAATTTCGGGTATATTTAGTAGGGATACACTTTAAGATCGTGACCGATTGTAATTCGTTGAGATCCACTTTCATGAAACGCGATATGATTCCCCGGGTAGCCAGATGGTGGACCCAAATGCAAGAATTTGATTTTAAAATCGAGTACAAAGCGGGATCTTCTATGGCTCATGTGGACGCTTTAAGTCGCAACCCATCCATCAGTAATAATCACTCGAAAAAAATGGTTAATTCTATAACAGAAACAGACTGGCTTTCAACAGTACAGAATTCAGATTCAGAACTTCAACGGATTATCGGTATTTTAAGTAACTCTGAATTTAACGACATTTTAGAAATAAAAGAAAAATATAAAATTAAAAATGGTAAGCTTTTTAGAATCACACCTGATGGAGATAGATGGGTTGTGCCTAAAGGAGTTCGATGGCAAATTGTCAAACAGAATCATGACGATATCGGCCACTTCGCTTTAGACAAAACGTTGAAAAAAATACAAACTCATTATTGGTTCCCAGATATGCGTGCTTTTGTTACAAAATATGTATCCTCATGTCTAGAGTGCGCGTATAGTAAAGCACCTGGTGGAAAAAGACCCGGGTTTTTACACCCAATACATAAAGTAGACATACCATTCGATACTATACATATGGATCATACAGGTCCATTCGTACGTAGTAGTAGGGGTAATGTGTATATTCTTGTGTTAATTGACGCTTTCGCAAAATACATATATTTGAAACCTGTGAAAAATACAAAATCAAGCACTACTATTAGAATTTTGCGCGAGTTCATTAGTATATTTGGCGTTCCTAAACGAATTATATCTGACCGAGGCACATCATTTACAAGTGATCTCTTTAAAAAGTTTGTATTAGATAAAGGCATCAAACATGTATTAAATGCAGTTGCTACTCCAAGGGCCAACGGTCAGGTGGAGAGATATAATAAAATTATTGTTGACTCCTTAACAGCTAAATGTGTTAGCACATCCGAAAGCAAATGGGAAGACCACCTGCCCGATGTCCAGTGGGGTATCAATAATACCTTCAACAAAGGTATCAACAAAACACCTGCAGAGGCTCTTTTTGGGATAAGGCCACAGGGTTTAAGTGATAGTAGAGTAATTTCTGCAATCGATGACGATATCACTTCAATAGACAAAAGTCTCGAAGAAATTCGTACTGAGATATCCTCTCACATTGAATCCACACAGGAGACTCAAAAAGCAACTTTTGATAAATCTCGTTGCGAGCCTATTAAATATAATATTGGGGATTTAGTAAGGGTTGAGCGGCAAATTCCCTCTACAGGTGGCAGTAAAAAGTTAATTCCAAAGTATCAGGGCCCTTACAAAATTACTAATGTTTTCAATCATGACCGTTACCAAATAGAGGACACACCTCTTACAAGAAAAGGAAAAAAAAATATTCTACTATAATTGCCGTAGATAAGATAAAGCCATGGATTTGTTTCAACAGACCACATGATGACGTCCTAAGCGAAAAGTCGGATTACGGAAATTCTCATTAATATAGCTACGTAATTATACAGACCAATGGGGTCTATATTTTGATTAAGACCAATGGGGTCAACATTTTAAGACCTATGGGGTCAAATATATTGATAAAGACCAACGGGGTCAATATATTGATAAGGACCAATGGTGTCAAATTTATTTATAAGGACCAATGGGGTCAAATCTATTAATAAGGACCAATGGGGTCAAATTTATTGATTAACTAATGGAGTATGCATCTTAATTTAAACTAATGGCTAAATCTAATTTTTGTTTATATGGTTACATTTACATAATATACATATTGTTATTGTACTGAAATGTTCTTATTTTGCAGCTAAGTACGAGGACGTACTTGCAATTTGCTTGGATGGCCGACTGTAAACATATTTGCACACAAGTGCTCAGTCACGTACTCAATTGTGCATTCCAGGTTATTTTATGTAAGCACGTGTCATTTTATACCTCAAAATATGTTATTTTATATCACATTACTCGTTGTTAAATAAATACGGATTATTAATGACCTAAAATCGTAATTTAGCAACAAAACAATATTAAAATAATTTTAAATAGCAAGCTCGCAATCACGGCGCCGTCCCCACCTTTTTTATATATAAAAGGACGTGCGCCATCATTGCGAGCTCAGTTTGTGTGCAACGTTCGTGGAGATAACATCACCCGCTACTTATTGGTAAGTTGAATATTGTAATATTATTTTTGATGGTATTTTAATGTATAAGTTTATGCTGATTAAATAATAAATAGTGAATAAGGAATTATTGTTGTAATATAAATTGCAATACTGTGTATTTTTTGTAGTAAATAAAACAAAGTTGCTATGAACTACTCTTGTATTTTACACAAGTAAATCACATCAAACGGGTTAAGGAGACGTACTGGACAAGAAATGTGATCGGAGAAAAAGAAATGGAGGATTTTATTATTAATTTAGGACCAGAAAGCAGTGATTCTGAAACAGATAGGTAGAAGTCATTGGACGATATTGAAAACGAGGACTCTTGGGATGAAGAAATGCTGGGAGTAGAACCCTTACCCTTTGATGATCCTGGTGAAGGACCGTCTCATAAAATTAAATAATATTAATAAATGAGTTAATAATAATATTCGTTCTTTATTTTATCCAACATCATAATCATCCATGATCTTCCTAAAGTAATGTTATATAAGGTCCCATTAAAATAGGTGGACAAACTTTCAAAAATAATTCAGTTTACCAAAATAAGGGCAATGGTACAAAAATAAATAGGAAAAACGCATTAGGTACTTACAAATCCCAACGAAAATACACTAAAAATGTTGCAATTTATTAGTCAATATAAAATCACTTTAATCAGTGTTTTTTTTGCTTGGCTATCTTTGGTTAGACGTACTGAACGCTGTGTTAAAATTATTCCTCCTATTTTAATGGGACCTTATACATATCTATACGTTGTCAGGTGTACAGAAACGGACTTAGTCCTTTCATTCCGAAAAATAGTAGGTACTGTTTCCAAAGAAAAAAAAAATAACGTTCTAATGATAATATAATAGGTGGCGCCACGTGTCTTTCAATTTTTTAACTTTCACGCGGGCGAAGCCAAAGCAGAAGCTAGTTTGAAATGAATACGACCCGGTCTGGTTTTTATTATTTTTAGTGTGAAAAAAAAACTACAAGTCGCCATTATTTCATTATTTTTTCTGGCCTGTTGGTCTAGTGGTTAGTGACCCTAACTGCTATGCCGGAGGTCGTGGGTTCGATTCCCACCCAGGACAAATGTTTGTGTGATGAGCACGATCATTTGTTCTGTGTCTGGGTGTAATTTATCTATAATATGTATGTATTTAGAAATATATAAGTATGTTTATCAGTTGTCTAGTACCCAAAACACAAGCTCTGCTTAGCTTGGGACTAGATGGCGTTGTGTGATAGTTGTGGAATATTATTATTATTATTATTTATTATTATTTATGATTCCTTTCTTCAATGCATCGGCTTATACTTCGAGTTCTCGTTAGACCGGCGCCGTTTTATACGCAAAACTGTGCCTAGACCGAAATTGATATTTACGCGAAACATTCATAAGGGGTGTCGTAGTATCACGCGGGCTATGTCCCGAAGATGGTTTATGCGATCGATGTCTATTCTCATTGCGAGATTCGTCTCGAGAATCCAACAACGCCAACGCCATATTTTCAAAATAAATTATTCGTGATTTCTGATAATGCGACTGAACACGCGAGCCGCTTCGAAAACGATGTTTTAATCCACTTCGCCTTTTATTACCCGTCGTAACGGTCCAGTTCGACACAAACAAATCATCAAAAATTTTCAAAAAATACGAGGGTAGATTTCCAAAAGTTTGGTTCTTAAGTTTCTGATCAAAAGTGGGTCCAATTTCTGAAGTGAGCATTAAAACTAAATTAAAATTAAAAAAAAGACGATTAAAATAAACCTAACGTTTCTGCATGAGTAAATTCTTTTGTATGAAACAAAAGATTTTACGTACTTTTTTGCCTCTTGCCTAATAAAACTCAGCAAACCTATAATTGTATTGGGTTAAAAAGACGATTAAAATAAACCTAACGTTTCTGAGTAAATTCTTTTGTCTGAAACAAAAGATTTTACTCAGAACTAATTAAGGAACCAAACTTATTACAAAGTAACAATTTAAATCTCACAATAGAATAGAAAATATGAAATTCCATCCTTTTTTAGCGTCCTAGATGTGTGATTTTTACACTTTTTTCAAACGAGCAGTGAGGCATGTTAGCTCGCCATCGGTCCGTCTTATGATGACGACAGGCCGTGTCGACGGTGCTGTCGTGTTCCACGAGCGCCTCAAAGAGATGTCAGCAACATGGTAGTTGTAAGAAATACCGCGGCGTCGACCTAAAGGGCTGTGAGGGAGGGACAAAATGAGTGGTCCAAGCGGGACCGTAGCGGGTTCGGACGCCAGTCCATTACGCGCAGTGGTGGTGCAAACATGTACATCACGCGGTAAATCGCGCACCTAACTTAGTACGACATTAGTTGTAACTCATATGTGATCTTGACTAACGACGCCACAGGCGGTCGTGAACGACCAAGCCGCCATCGGGTTGTCAGCACGGATACCACCTTTCTGGGCGGACATGCCCAAAATATGGTTATCTCAATTTGAGGCTATGATCGGACCGCAGTACCAAGGTGAACAAGTAAAGTACGAGATGTTGGTCAGCAAGCTCACGAAAGAGGAATTGAACCAGGTGGGAGCAACCCGCCGGAACAACAGCGATACACAGCGGTGAAAAACAGGCTGCTGAAGACGTTCCAGGTCAGCGCAGAACCACAGTTTCACAAACTAGTCTCATTCCGTCGTGCGCGCCGGAGTAAACCGGTCGTGTCGTCCTAACTCAAAAGCGATAATAACTTATCTATTGTGCGTAACAGTGCGTGTGTGACTAACTAGTACCCATCGGTGTTATCAACAACTTTTGTGCTCGTGCTATTCACCTGTACCTATTGGCACATTGTAGTGTTACGGACTGAGACATGAACGTTATTAACAGCACCTACGAACACAACAGTGAGGTCGACGATCCATCTGGTGTGATGAGTGTGGATGGTTCCCTAATAGAGAAGGAGTCGCCTCCTCCTTACGTCACATTTCGCCAAGGGATGACTTGTAAAATGGACCCAGACTGGCGTGAAGAATTAAAAGTTTTTCAAGCCAATATTAAATCCATGTGCGAGACCTGCCTAATAAAACAGGATGAAAAATTCTCAATACTTTTATCTGAATTTGAGGGCGTGAAGTCATCCATTAAGTTCATCAGTGACAAATATGATTTTCTGGAAGAGAAGTCGAAGGAAGTTGCCTGTCGTGTGTCGAAGCTCGAGGAAAAAGTCTCCTCTCCCGCAGCGGTTCAACAACGAATCGCTATTGTAGAAGCAAAGTTAGAAGCCGCAGAACAAAAATCCCGTAACTGCAATATTGAGATAAGTAATCTACCTGAGAAACGCGGTGAAAATCTAATGTCGATACTTGAAAATGTATCCATGTTAATCACACAACCGTTAACGTCTCGTGACGTCATTACTATTCACCGTGTTCCTCTAATGAATCCAAAATCCGCACGGCCAAGAAATATAGTGGTTAAACTGTCAAACCAAATACTACGAGATAACTTCATTGCGGCAGCTCGCCTCAAAAAGGGAATTACATCTGAAGATCTGCAATTGAGTGGCAATCCACAAAAATATATATAAACGAGCATCTCACGCTGCAGAATAAGAAATTATTTCGCCAAACCAAGGAGATTGCAAAACAAAACGGACATCGATTTGTTTGGATTAAACACGGTGTTATACTCGTCCGCGCTGACGTCCAGGAAGCGGCTTTCACAATCCGTTCCGAAGACGATTTATCCAAAATCAAACCCTTTAATAAATCATCTGGTCAAAGTTCTAAATAAGTGTAATAACATTTACGTTAAAGTACAGTCTCATTCATTTTTCTTAACTTGTAGTTGTAACTTCTTACTTTGTTTACCACACATTTTGTGCTCTCTGACTCATCATACTCGTACATTACTTCGAGTTGTTTACGCAGTTTCTGATTATAGTGCGCGCGCGAATTATTTTACGTTTACCCTCACGTTTCTAAATAATTGTAACATTAGCTTAAAAATTAAAAAATATCTGTATTGTTTTCTGTTGGTTATCTGTAAACATAGTCTAGTTCGTTTAGTATGTGTTAACACAACATTCATGACTTCGTTTGTCTTTTATATTTACTTTTACTATAAAATAGGTAATGGACAATCGAGAGTGATCCATCTATAGCGGTCTGCTATACAGATGGATCAAGGAAAGAATCAACTAAGCTATCCGGCTCTGGGATACACATACCAAGACTGGAAATAAATAGATCATTCTCACTAGGAACAGGCGCAAGTGTGTTCCAGACAGAAATACATGCCATTATGGAATGTACCAGAATAATTGGAAACGCCCTTACAGGTGATCTTTCCAAAATAGTTATATACAGTGATAGTCAAGCAGCACTCAAAGCACTGAACAAAGTGGAAGTCACATCTGCACTGGTTAAAGAGTGCAAGGAAGCACTCAACCAACTAGCGGAAAAAGCAGAAGTAACAGTCGCATGGGTCCCTGGTCATCAAGGACACGAAGGGAATGAGATAGCAGATGAATTAGCCAGAAAAGGAGCAGATGAAACCTTTGTGGGACCAGAGCCCAGGTTACCGATCCCACATAATATAACAAAAGGAATCATCCATAGAATAACTACAAGAGAGTCAAATAGAAGATGGAACGCAACAGAAGGTTGTCGACAATCAAAAATCTTCTTAAAGTCATATGATGAAAAGAAATCCCACAAGTTACTCAGAATGAGCAGGGGAAACATAAGACTAGTAGTAGGGGTCGCAACAGGACACTGTGGACTCAATAGACATCTGACGATTATGAAAGTAAAGGAAGATCCCATATGCCCAGCATGTGGAGAAGCAGAAGAAACAAGTTTCCACCTTGTGGCGGAATGCACAATGTATGGGCCACTCAGATGGGAAATCCTAGGAACAGATGAGATTAATGAAGAGAAGCTCGCAGAAATCTCCACCGAACAACTGGTGAGCTTCTGCAAGGCAACAGGAAGATTCGCGATGCCGACCACCAGTAACCCATGAAGGGGATCCACCAAAATGGGGAACTGGGCGAAATAATCCACAACGAAAGGACTGATCGCCTGTCTGGTGTCTGCCGGCGTCCCCGAAGATAAATAGAATAAAATAGGTAGAACCATTAAATTTTCTACTTACCCACATTATTATCTAATCTGTTTGAAATTTTTGTTAACATTTAATAAGTGTTCTTACTGTTTCCGTGCTAAATATTTTAATTTGTTTAGGTCAACAACTGTGGCTGAACTTGACCCCAAGCTTTGTTTAGTTAGCCTTTTTTACATCTTGTTCGATTCCAATGGATAAATACAATTTAACAGTTTATTACCAAAACTGTCGAGGATTGCGGACCAAGCTACATACTTTATTATGAATATCTTGTCTTTTTCCTATGACGTAATCATTCTTACAGAGACTTGGCTAATACCTAACATATCTGATGGCGAGTTCATAGATGACCGATATTTAGTATTCAGATGCGACCGCGACCGCTACACCACGGGTAAGCGTGACGGTGGCGGGGGTCCCCGTGTTGTCAATTCCAGGTGAGGCAACTCGAGAGATTCGTCTCGCCGCCAGGATCTAGAGGCACTTCTGGGACCTGGACGTGAGATCCGTTCCTCGAGTCCACTCAAAGCCTCCTGTGGAGACGACTGTGCGGTGGCAGAGTCCGCCTAGCGATCTAGCGCAGGCGGGACGTTTTTTTTTTTTTATATATAAACTTTCACTTTTTTTTCACTACCGGTTCATACAAGAACCAGAATATCAGCGGTCCGGTCTTCAAAAGTAGAAGCCGGTCTTAAACTCAATTAAAGGACCCCGGGTTCTACGCCTACGCTTAACTGGAACAATATTGGACATCTTGGTCGGCTCCGGGATCCGGGACTCTTCAAGTCCCTGGCGTCCATTTAGTATTAAGTTTCACGATACTGGAAGGTTGTACTTTGATATTGTCGTAGGAACAAATATTTAATACTGTAAAAAAGAAACAGTACTCGGATTATCTTAGTATTAAGTTTCACGATACTGGAAGGTTGTACTTTGATATTGTCGTAGGAACAAATATTTAATACTGTAAAAAAGAAACAGTACTCGGATTATCTCCAACCCCCCACCACCCTAGTTCCACTGACTGAAGTGTAAGCTGGCTGGCACCAACCTATTTTTTAATATTTCAACTTTATAAAATAAATAAACTTATGTTGTATGGGAGTTTGTTGTTTCCTTGCCTACCCAATACCTACCCACCTTGCATCTGGGCTTTTGTTCCTTTATCACTAGGGGGACAAAATCTCTAATGTAAACAATTGGTACGATTAATCAATGATAAAATGACAGAAATCGAAACATTGACACTGGAGTATTTTGAAAGCCCCGCTTTCAAAATGACAAAACTTTCAACGTGTGCCCACACGTTTATGGCTGCAGACACCGTGCACGCAGCAATCACCAAAAAGTTCAAAATGACTAAAAAAATCTACGACTTGGACGACTTTGTACACAACATAAAAACATCACGTAAAAACATGGAGGTGGCTGTTCTTAGTCAAAAAGATATGATTGTGCTTCCAAATGAGTCAAAGCTTGCATACCCGAAAGGTTTTAATATCCCCAACCTTAAAGTTATAGAGTTTAGAAGGGGATATCTTACCATGTTTGCTAAGAACGACTATAAAGGAGAATTTAAGGAAATACATTTTTTTAAAAGAAAAGACGCGCAAAAACTGTCTAACGACATTGCGATTAGCAAACCTGATTTACTTGATGATCTACCAAGAGAGAGTGAAGCCAGTGGCATAAGTGAAATTAAAAGAAGAGAATCGTTACTACTGTGCAAGTTGTAGCATATTATGTCATCTGTGACATCAATCGTAATATGAAGATTATCTGTGGTTTTTATTAAAATAGATAGCAGGGGGGGGACAGTTGCCTACATCAAGCTTAGCGATAAATGAAGCAGCGCCATCTTCATTTCTGAGGACTGAAACATTTGTTTAGTTTTGTCTAGTCAGCAATAGATGTCTCTGTAATAAAATTATAAAATCACCATGTTTTATTTTTAAACCTATGTAACGTTAGTTTAAATATATTAAACTCTTCATATAATCAATAAATTATGTTTATCTGTAATATCTTAAATTAATTTTATATCATGGAAATAATAGCAACACTGCCCTTATATTCATTTGTCTCAACATCTGATTCTAAATGTCAACGACAATATTGACACACGAAAATGGTCGCTATAACTTGCGCACACGCTTGACTATGTTTTGTGGCTGTTTTATGTGTATTCCTAGTTTTTGAGATTATGTCTTCGTTATAAACGTCGAGTCGAGATTACTCCTCCGTTTCGGTACCAAGCTAATCATCTAAAAACTGTGTTTCAACACGCGCTAAAGACGCTATTTTGTGTTTTGTTGTGACTGCAGTGAATGTTCATCTGTTCATCATTGCTACAATGCCGCGCCGATGTACACTGGGATGTAAAAGCACAGGTAAATTCTAATCTACATAAGTTAAAAACCGGCAGTCTCACTTGTTTTGCTATACTGAACCCTGCAGTGGAAACAGCATTTCAGCTTTTTGTACACAATGGTAGTAGATTCCACCTTCCAAAACAATTTCATATTTCTCGATTTTATGGTACGGTACGTTATTTAGGCACCTCAAATTTATTGTCTGTTCATCTGTCATCATAATTATACTAAGGTATACATTTATAGTTGTGATAATTGCAACTGAATTTATCAAAGTTGTAAGATACCTAATCTATTTATTTATAACAATTTTTTCTATAAATTAATCATAAATTTTGTTTGTTTCAGATGTGCCTTTGCATATCTTTCCAAATCCAAACAAGTTTCCTGATCGTTTTAAAACTTGGGTGAATCTTGTTGGAGGAAAGCTTGAAACACCATCTGACTATGAATTTTATAAGAAGCAGCGGTTATGTGACATCCATTTTTCCATTGATCAAAAAAATCGCTTTAAACGCCTAAATGCATTGGCAGTACCAAGTCTTCATTTACCAGGTGAGTTCCCTCTTTCCGCCTTTGCAGATGTAATTGTTACATATATATTAAGTACTCATGTGTATTAATTGTTATAATTATATTTTCTTAATATTCCTGTATGCCTTTGTTTTTTGTTTGTTTGTCTTTCCTCCATATTCTTGTAAAACATTACTGCTCCAAACTCATGCCTTGCAGTATGATGTTTTATAACATAGGCTGAAAATGCAATTTTAGAGGTAATTTACACATACACATTAACATTTGCAAGAATCAATGCGAATGTTTTTATTTAACAAAAAGGAGGAGGTTCTAAGTTTTTCTGTATATATTTATTGACAACTAAAAAGGAATAAACCTATACCTACCTAAAGTTTTTTCACAATAAAAAATGCAAGAATTATATTTTAATTAAATCTTAAAAAAAATAATTTTACCAATGTTTTGAATGTTTGGTTTCAATAATTTATTTTTCCCATTCATTTTCTTTTTGAAGATCAAACATTCGCATTCTCATTCGCGAATGTCTAAAATTGAACAGTCATAACATCACTAATATATTAAACGGTAGTTTATCCATTATAAAAAAAAAACAAATATTTGCTCTTCATAGTAATAATATCAGTGAACATTAATAAACATTTTTATTTTGTTATAGGCACATCTAGAAATCAACAGCCTGTTGTTACCAGTGATAGTCAACCCGCTGCTGTCCTGCCGATTCCTGTTGGTTTAGGTATAAAATAAATTGATTTAAGAAACATCTTATCACAATCTATTCCATTATACTGTATGTGTTGCGAAAATGCAATATTTATGATGTAATATGTTATGTTTATTATGTTTTAGGTTTATATCATAACCAAAATTTTGATAAATATCTCCACTAATACTGTATGTATAATGCAGTCCTCTTGCTTCCTAATGTAATTTTTTATGGATTGTAATTAAGCACATTATAATATTTCGATTTTAATGGTTATTCTAGTACTTAATTTGTAAATACCAAAACAGAATTATTATAATATTGATTGTTATATTTCAGAGGTATCTGGAAGTCTCCCGATGGAGACTACTGATAATGATCAACCTACTGCTACTCAACCTCCTACTGATGTATTAGGTATGTAATTTTATTACAATAGTTATACATAAACTGTTTTCTAACAGATGGATAGATTGTTAGCTTGTTTGTGGGAACAAATGTACTAACAATGTGCAATTTTATATTTTTCAGATGAAATGAACAGTGTTGCTGTATTTCATGTGTTAGCAGAACATAACTACTGTGCAATAAGTGAAGACAAATCAAAAGGAACTGCTAATGGTATGCTTTTAATTTATATGCATAACTATGATACTTATTGAATACAAGTTAATTTGTTCATTGACTTTTGTTTAAATAACAACTAAATTCATGCAATTTGTTTTTTAGTAAAATGTAATGAATAAAGTGTTGCTATGACTTTTTTAATTATCTTGCTCTCTTTTGGTACTCGAAAATGTCTGAATTTTATTATTGTTTAGAGAGAGCAAATAATATGATTTAGTAAAAAGAAATCAGATTTTTCAGTCTTTTCAATACGGTTCAAAATGTACAAACCGTTGGTGTACAATATAATGATAACCTTAAAGGTAATTGTGTTCATTTCTATATTTTCAGTTGCTTCTGGATTATCCTTCCACACCAGATCTAATGTTGTACGACCATTCCAGAAGAAAATTAAGTATCTGCAAACGGAGATAAGTGTTTTGCGCAAAAGAGGCCAACTGTATAAGGAACGGCTGAGTAATGCACAGAAGTTGTCACAAAATGTCATATTTAAGCAAGTCATACAACATATGACTAAACCTGCTCAATTGTTTGTACATATGCAGCAACAAGCCAAAAATAAACCAAAAGGAAGACGGTTTACAATTGAGGAGAAAATCCTAAGTTTGTCTTTATACAAAAAAAGCCCTAAGTGCTACAGGCTATTGTATAAATATTTTGCTCTCCCTTCATGCAAAGCTATGAAACGATTATTGAGCCAAATAAAATTAGCACCTGGCATTAATAATATAATTTTTGAAAAAATAAATAAAAATTTGCTCAAAAAACAGATCCCAGATAGGCTGTGTAGCATCATTTTTGATGAAATGTCAATCACGCCCCATGAGTGATCGATCGACTTCCAATAAGAACAGTCGCGTCGCATACGCTCTTGTGCTAGTTTATGTTCAGGTATAGCGCTGACGCAGCAGCATACCGTTCATTACCTCTAGCCGTGCGCGGTCGCCGCGATGACCCAGTTACCGAATTTATTGCACAACTATTTGTATAAACAAAGTGTTAAGGTGAAGCTGTTATTCTAATAATCATGGCTTCGTCATGCTCAATTAAAATTAAAACTGAAACGGAACATCTGTTGTTTAAACATTATACCGAAGAAAAGTTGGAACGCGAAAAGTTACAATGTTTGGTAAATGACCTCAGAAGTCAATTAGAACAACTTCAGCAGCAGCTTAAAATCATCCAGGAGCAAAAAACTGCAGACGTAGACAAGAAAAATGTCACTACCGAGAAGCCAATGCCAATCGAGTACGAGACAGACGAAGAGGAACTAGCAAAGGAAACAGAGTGGGTACGACAGAAGAGCAGGAAAAAAAGGAAATTGAACTCATCATCACTGTCCTCACCACCTCAACAAGGAGCCGATTCCAGCCAAAAACCTAAAGAAAATGTTAAAACAAGGAAACAGCCCACACCACCACCTATAGTTGTGGAAAATGTTAAAAACTACCAAGAGTTCTACGATCTTCTTTCAGCTAATCTAACGAAAGACTCGTTCATTACAAAAATGATGAATGGAGAAAAAGTTAAAATTAACTCCTTTAATGATGACTCATACAGATCCATCACCAAGCTATTGTTACAGAATAACTGCTTCTGGTACTCGTATGAGAATAAACAAGACAGACCGATTAGGGTGATGGCAAAAAACCTTCATTCTTCCTGCCTGCCAAATAGAATAGTTGAAGACCTGTCAACTCAAGGACTTAAAATAGAAGATGCGGTCAACAAACTGAGTTGGAAGAGCAAAGAGCCTCTCAGTATGTTTATGCTCTCATTCCAAAAAGATGAAGACATTAAGAAAATCTACGGAATCAAATCCATACTGGGCTGTAAAGTAGATATACAGCCGTTAAAAACATCTAAGTTAATTCCACAATGCAAAAAGTGTCAAGCATATGGCCACACACAGAAATACTGTTCCAAAGAACCCCGGTGTGTGAAGTGTACAGGCAAGCACCTAACCAGAGACTGCAATAAACCAGCAGAAGCAAAGCCAAAATGTGTTCACTGTGGTGAGCCCCACCCGGCTAACTATAGGGGATGCATAGTAGCTAAAGAGCTACAAAGCATTAAAGATAAAAATACCAGAAAGAATGTGTCGATACCAAACTCGCAGGGTCCAAGTACAAACAAAGACAAAATACCTAGAGTCACCAACCTTGCTACTAAAAGTGTTTCGTATGCAGAAATGACAAAAGGAGTCCAATCTTTGCCACAGTCACATATGAAACCAATGAGCCCTAACATGGATGAAAAGATTAATACTATTATAAATCTTCTAACTACATTCGACGAAAGGCTGAAAAAACTTGAAAGTAGCACTAAAGCAGCTACCAAACAAAAATGTAATATACATGGCTAATTTATTAAAAATTATGGCATGGAATGCGAATGGACTGCTGAAACATCAGAATGAACTTACGGCAGTCCTAAATATGGAAAGTATTGATGTGTGCCTTATATCAGAGTCACATTTCACTAAAGAATCTCATATTAAAATTGAAGGATATAACGTATACCATGCATTGCATCCCAATAACACACCAAGAGGTGGTAGTGCTGTCATTATAAAAAAGAATATTTTTCACTATGAAGAACTCAAATATGAAAAAGAAGAAATACAAGCAGTGGCGGTCTGTGTCAAAACGAAACATTGTCTTGTCACCATTTCAGCCATATACTGTCCACCTAGGTATCCACTAAAAACAGATCAGTACATTAATTTTCTAAATCGTCTTGGAAACAGATTTATATTGGGAGGCGACTTTAATGCTAAAAATACATTTTGGGGATCTAGGCTGACAACAACCAAAGGAAGAGAGCTACTGTGCGCAATTGAAGAAACACAATGCAAAACATTATCAACAGGTAAGCCCACTTATTGGCCTACTGACACAAAAAAGATTCCTGATCTCATAGACTTTTTTATATATAAAAATGTATCACCTAATCTTCTCCGCATTAAAGAAGGTTATGATATGAGCTCAGACCACTCACCTATATTACTTGTCCTAAGTGAGACTTTCTTGCTGAAAGAAACCTACCCCACATTGGTAAATAAGAACACTGATTGGGCAAGCTTTAAAATAGACTTGGACTCTGTAATAGATTTAAAAGTTCCACTAAAGAAACGAGAAGATCTGGATCGGGATATCAGTCAGTTTATTACACAAATACAACAATGCGCCTGGAATAACACTCCTACATTTAAAATAAAAAACAGACTTACATACTATCCAGCAGAAATCACAAAACTCATAGCTGAAAAGAGGCGACAGAGGCGAATATGGCAACAAACAAGATTTCCACAAGATAAAAGGATTCTGAACCACCTTACAAAACAACTAAGTAGTGCAATTCAGAAATTCAAAAATGAATCAATGAGCAGTTATCTAAAACAACTAACTAGCTATCGTACGACAGATTACTCTTTGTGGAAATCTATAAAAAGTTTAAAAAAGCCAATTATGCATATTCCCCCTATCAAGGATAATAACGGGCGGTGGGCAATAAGCAACGAGCAAAAAGCTATTAGGTTTGCACAACATCTGGAACTAATCTTTATGCCAAATAAAGAACACCAAGACAGCGCCTTGCTAGATGAAACATCAAATAATGATGAGCAAGAAATAAAACTCGTAACACCTAGAGAAGTATACAACGAAATTAAGCGTCTTAGACTAAAGAAATCACCTGGCTACGATCTTATTACTGGAGAAGTTCTTAAAAACCTCCCACGTAAAGCCATCGTAAAACTTACGACTCTTATCAATGCAACGTTCAGGCTTAAGTATGTACCTGACCTGTGGAAAGTTGCCGAAGTTATAATGATACCAAAGCCTGGTAAACCACCTCACGAAACGACATCATATAGGCCGATTTCGCTGCTACCGATCATGTCAAAATTATTTGAAAAGCTTCTCTTGAAACGGCTAAAACCCATCATAGAAGAAAGAAACTTGATCCCTGACTACCAATTTGGATTTAGGGAAAAACATTCGACAATAGATCAAGTACACAGGATTACCAACATTATAGAAAAGGCTTTAGAGGAAAACAAAGTTTGCTCAACGGTCTTCCTAGATGTAGCGCAAGCATTCGATAAGGTATGGCACAAAGGGCTTATTAACAAACTAAGAAATATGCTCCCTAAACAGTTTGCTGACATCTTAGAGTCTTACCTATCACAGCGTATGTTTAGAGTAAGACAAGATGATGCACATTCGGAACTGAAGCCGATAAAAGCTGGAGTACCGCAGGGAAGTGTCTTAGGTCCCGTCTTGTACTTATTGTACACTTGCGATATTCCTGAGTTAGAATATAATACCATTGCCACATTTGCAGACGACACAGCTATAATGGCCACAGGTGTCACTCAAGAAGAAGCAGTGGAAAAAGTTCAAAAAGCAGTCAATATCATCTTTGACTGGACAAAAAAATGGCGTGTGAAACTTAACGAAACAAAATCTGTTCACATAGACTTCACAAACAAAAAGCAAAATTTTCATCGGATAAACATAAACGGTCATGTCATACCATACGAAAATACAGCCAAATACTTAGGCATGACATTAGACGCAAAGCTTCGCTGGAAAGCTCATGTTAAAAAGAAACGCGACGAGCTAGAGCTTCGCTACAAGTCGATGTACTGGCTGATAGGAAAACATTCTTCGCTGTCAGTACACAACAAAGTACTTTTGTACAAACAAGTCCTCATGCCTGTATGGACTTATGGTATTCAGCTTTGGGGCTGTACCAAACAAAGTAACATCAAAATTATACAGCGTTTTCAAAACAAAGTACTCAGAGGAATCGTTAATGCGCCCTGGTACATTCGAAATGACGACCTTCATCGGGACCTCAAAGTAGACCTCGTCATAGACATAATCAAAAAGAACGCCGAAGCTCATGAACGAAGGCTTCACCATCATGTGAACATCGAGGCTATCCAGCTCCTCGATAACACGGACTTAGTGAGAAGGCTAAAAAGGACAAAACCTTTCGAGCTAATTTAGTGAAGTGTTAGTGTAATGTAGTGAAGTGAGTGCTACCCATAAGAAACACAAGAACAAAGTGTCTTCCCCTTAATAGAGACAATAAGAAAAGTGTTAATGGACACATTCTTAGACGTAGTCTCCCTAGCAAATTAAGTCAAATTAGAATTACTCATTAGCTTTAGTAATAAGCTAGATTGTATTTCTTATGATGCAACCGTATCAGGACACATCATACAAAAAAAAAAAAAAAAAAAAAAAAAAAAAAAAAAAAAAAAAAAAAAAAAAAAAAAAATCACGCCCCAAATTTTTTATTCAGCTCAAAAAGACAAATTAGAAGGTTTTACTTCGGAAGGAAGTATTTGCTGACCACGTACTGGTTTTCATGGTGAAGGGAGTGAAGAATAATTATAAGCAGCCAATTGCATATTATTTTACGAATTGCTTAAATAAATTCCAATTAAAAACTAAATTAAAATCAGTAATCGAACAATGTTTTAAATGTGGTCTCATAGTAGTAAACACTGTTTGTGACCAAAGTCCTGTTAATGTCAGTGCTATAACAGAACTGGTTCAGGAAACCAAAGCAAATTATTTACGCGAAGGTAAAGAATGGCGTCATGAAGTGATGCGTTTTAAAGGTCACGCCGTAGTCCCACTTTATGACACTCCTCATCTAATAAAAGGCATTAGAAACAACTTACTAACAAAGGATCTTAGATATGTTACCAATAATGAGGAGAAAATCGTAAAGTGGGACTACTTCAAAATGGTGTATGATGCCGATAAATCGTATGGAGAGCTGAGACTTTTACATAAGCTCACAGAAGAACATATTAATCCAGAAAAAATAAAAAAAATGAGGGTCAAGTCGGCAACACAATTGTTCAGTCACAGTGTTGCTGTTGTGACTGAACATTTGACAGCAAGAGGCGATCTGCCTATAGAATGCCGACAACTAGTTGACTTGACCCTTCTAATCGACGATTTGTTCGACTCTTTAAATGTAAACAGTTTCTCCATACCGAATGGAAAAGTTTTTAAAGGACCTGTAAAGCGTAACACGCCTCATCATGAGCTGTGGAAAAAAGCCAAAATAGTTCTAAAGACCTTCAAATTTGTCAAAAAAATTACTGTTGGAAACAAAGTCCGATTGGTGGAGAAAGTGGTGCCGTCTGTTACGAATTTGATTAAAACGATAGAGGGTATGGAATTGTAAGAGTGTATTATTAGATAACACTTTAAATAAAAACAATTCTTTTATTACAGCCAAAGAGTACCAAAAAAAGAAATGGCTTTGCTACCCCAGTGACAAAACCGAATACTTCTTTAAAGAAATGCAAAGCATGGCCATTTCTTTTCTGAAAAGAAATGTGCCCAAATTGTTTTTAAAATCAAATATAACTTCGTTAGCAGACTTGCTAATCACAAATTCATTTAAATGTCCCAGTCACAAAGACGAGCTTTATAAAATGTTTACCGACACAACATTAAATATAATTATTTACAGTTGGTGTCGGTCTGTCAATCGGATTTTGTCCGGGAAAATAAAATATGAAGGCGATGAATATGAAGGCGATGACGAAATAAAATTAGCTGCTGTTAATTATTATAATAAGCACAAAAATTATAAAAATAGAAAATAAAGAAAATAAACTTAAAGTACTTAGTTGTTTAATTAAAACCTATTTTTTGCATTTAGCCAGTATTTCCCCGTACCGAACTTTGTTCTTACTTTCTTGATGTGAACAAAATGTTCAGCAAGAAAATTAGAACAAAATAGTTCGGTACTGGGAAATACAAGGCTCTTAAAAATCTAATATCAATTACATTAGTGTGTGTAGGTAGACATGTGCGTATGTGTGTGTGATAGATCGGTAGTTCTGGTTAAGAAATGAAGATGGCGCTTCAAATATGTCATGGCTAAAAGTCACGGTAGAGGGCACTCTTTTCCTTTTTATATTATAGTACTCTGTGATAGATAGACTCTCAGATCTCGGTCTTCACCATACGCCCGCTCTGTGTTTTAATTAATATTCCCTAATCCTGGAGTCCCACAATCCATTAGATGGTGTCAGAAGTTTATTCGGAACCCAGAAGAACCAAAGAAAATGCCGGAACAGGTACAAAATATCATTCTAGCTAATAACTTAAAGCCGTTAGTTGTAAATGGCGGCAAAGATGGCAAAAATGCTGCCGAGTCATGGAAGCTGTGGAAACAAAAATTCAAAATCTTCTTTGAAGCAAATGATTTACAGAAGGTCTCAAAGTCAAAACAAATTGCTATATTGTTAAATTCTATCGGTGATGAAGGCCTAGATATTTATAATTCTTTCAATATTCAAAATGAAACGGACGAAACGATAACGACTATTATTGAAAAATTTGATGGAAAATTCAATCCATGCAAGAATGTCACTGTTGAGCGATACAATTTCTTTACAAACTATCAAAATAGCGAATCATTGGACGAATATGTAACAATTTTGAACAATTTAGCATCAGGCTGCAAGTTTGAAAATTTGAAAGAGTCGTTGGTAAAGGACATGTTTATCATAGGAATAAAGAATACTCAAATAAAAGAACAAATATTGCAAAATCAAAACATAACGAATGTTGACGAAGCTGTTCAATTTGCAAAAAATATGGAATTGTCACAGGAAAGGTCTAGAAAATTACAGAATGGAAATGAAGCTAATAATAATTCTAGTTCACAAGTGCAATCAATTCGTCAAAGCAGAAGTACATATTTCAAGAACCAGCCATCAAAAAGTGAAAATTCAAAGAAAAGGTCCATAACTCCATACAGAAAATCGTCGGAAAATAGAAGTTCTAGTCAAAATCGATATAAGTCCGGTCCAGCACAATCTTTTTCAGCCAATTCCAGGTCCAACAACAATATTAGAAATAATTCTAACTGTAACAGATGTGGTCAGCTGCATCGGTACAAGTGTCCAGCACAAGGCAAAATCTGCAATCTATGTAAAAAAATGAACCATTTCGCCAATTACTGTTTCTACAAAAATCAAAATAGCAAGAAGAATGTAAGTACAATTAGTAGTTCTGAATGTATACAAAAGTTGCATAGTCATGAATATGATACCTATTCATAGTAATATTATTATGGATTACCCTCAAAATGATTTTATTATTAATTCAATTAATTGTAATTCAAATTCACAAAATTGGAAATTAGAATTGAATGTTCATGGCAATATTATAAGATGTCAAATTGATACAGGTGCTGATATAAATGTAATTTCACTAAATACTTTAAAAAGTTTAGAAAATATGTGTAAGAAAAATTTTTTCATTGAAAAGTCAAACAAAAAAGTATTTTCATTTGCAGGTCAATTGATTGAAAACTTAGGTTCTGTCAGACTTGAATGTTCTTTTGATCACAACCTATTTAAGCCAATCAATTTCATAGTTGTTAAATGTGACTGTTCTACAATTTTGGGTTGGAGGACATGTGAAGAATGTGGCATTGTAAAACGTATTTTCGAACTATCCCAAAACACTTCTAAGATAACCACTAACAAAGAACAAAGGTCAGTACAAATGCTTATTAACAAATATTCAGATACTTTTGAAGGATTGGGTTGCTTACCAGGTAGTGTTAATTTACAAGTAGATACAACCGTCACACCAAAGATTTGTCCAGTTAGGAGAATACCATATGCTCTACAACAAAAACTCAAAAATGAATTAGACCGAATGGTGCGACTACAAGTCATAGAAAAAGTTACTAAACCTACTGACTGGGTAAATTCAATAGTGCCTGTAGAAAAACCCAATGGCGACTTACGTATTTGTCTAGATCCTAGGAACTTAAATAAAGCCATAAAAAGACCTCATTTTCCATACCCTACATTTGATGACTTGTGGTCAAGGGTAGTGAATGCGTCAGTATTCTCAAAGTTAGATGCAAATTCAGGTTACTGGATGCTAAAATTAGATCCAGAGAGTAGTGATCTTTGCACTTTTAACACACAGTTTGGCAGATATAAATTTTTAAGACTTCCTTACGGAATAAATTCAAGTGGTGAAATTTTTCATAGAGTAATGTCCGAGTTATTTGGGGACCTTCCAGGTGTTATTATATTTGTCGACGATATATTGGTCTATGGTTCTACGCAAAGTGAACACGATGAAAGATTAGAAAATGTTTTAAAAAAAGCTAAAGAAATCAATTTAAAATTTAATAAATCAAAATGTCACTTCGGACAGTCTGAAGTTTCGTATGTGGGTCATGTTTTTAACAAAAATGGTATTTCACCAGATACGTCAAAAATCGAAGCTATAATAGAAAATGCCAAGACCGGAAAACATAAAAGATCTTCAACGATTTCTTGGTATGATAAATTACCTTGGTTCATATGTACCTAACTTAGCTCATGAAACTACTTTACTTAGAGAACTCCTTAAAAAACAAAATATGTGGCAGTGGACTCCTAATCACGAAAAACAATTTACTAAATTAAAATCTCTTATTTGTCAATCACCTGTCCTAGTACATTATGATGTAAACAAACCTGTACGATTGTCAGTAGATGCTTCAAAAAATGCAGTTGGAGCAGTAATTTTTCATGGACAAAATCCTATTGCATATGCATCTAAAACTTTAAATAAGTCTCAGGAAAACTATGCCCAAATAGAAAAAGAATTGTATGCTATAGTTTTTGGTTGCAAGAAATTTCATCAATATATTTATGGAAAAACAACTTATGTTGAAACTGATCATCAACCTCTTGTAACTTTGTTCAAAAAATCACTTTCGGATGTCCCGCCTCGTCTTCAAAGAATGATGATAGCTATACAGTCATATGATCTTAACGTTTCATATACAAAAGGTACTGAAATGTATGTCTCTGATACTTTGTCTCGTGCACCCATATCAAAAACTAATATAGAAAAATTTAATTTTGATGAGTTGGATAGTAATATAGTTTGTCAAGTAAAATTACTAACTTCTAATTTGGCAATTACTAAAGAAAAACAAGAAAAAATCATGTCTCATACAAAATCTGATATGTCACTCCAAAAACTAAAAGAATACTTTATGTCAGGATGGCCTAATTGCAAGCAAAAATGTGATTCAATTGTTTTACCCTATTGGAACATTAGAGATGAGATTCGTGTTGTAAATGATCTAGTTTTCAAGAATCAGTCTGTCATTATACCTAAATCTCTACGTTCTGAAATTCTCTCAATTTTACATGAAGGACACATGGGCATAGAAAAAACTAAAAATCATGCCCGTGGAACTGTTTTTTGGCCTAATATTTATCATGATATTGAAATGAAAATAAAGCAATGTGAAACTTGCATGACATTTAGTTCAAATAAAACAAAGGAAACTTTATTATCTCATGAACAACCTTCTTTACCATGGCAAAAAGTAGCTACAGATTTATTTGATTACAAAAGCAAAAAAATATTTAATAGTTGTTGATTATTATTCAAATTACATTGAAATAGCACAATTAAATCAAGATTCTAGAAGTTATACAGTCATTAATCAAATCAAGTCAATTTTTTCACGACACGGTATTCCATTACAATTAGTAAGTGATGGTGGCCCTCCATTCAACTCTCATGAATTTCAAAATTTCACAAAAGACTGGGATATTCAACATATCATGTCAAGTCCTCACTTTCCTCAATCAAACGGTCTTGCGGAAGTATCTGTAAAAATTGACAAAAATATTCTCAGAAAATGTGAACAGTCAGGTACAGACTTTTATATTGGTCTGTTACAATACAGAAATACCCCAAGAGGTAATCTTAAATCACCTTCAGAATTACTTATGTCAAGAAAACTGAGAACAAAATTGCCTACTATAACAAGTAATTTAAAGCCAAAAGTAGTTCAATTTTCAAGTCATTTAAAAAATAAGTCACAAAATTTGGAAAATAGAAAATTATATTATGATAGAAATGCTGTATCTCCTCAACAATTTCAGTCAAATGACATAATATTTTTCAAGAGAAATCCCAAGGATACAACATGGTCTAAAGGTGTTATTTTATCAAAAACTAACTTTCCAAGATCATACTTAGTCAAAGATAGTAATGGGACAGTCTATAGAAGAAACACACATCATATTAAGCTATTTAAGTCAAATCTGTCACAGTCAAAGTCACAAAATAGTTATAAATCGTCACAGTCAAAGGAAAATACCCAAAAAATATTGGAAAATAACAAAGATAATGCTAATCATTCTGGTCACAAGTCGTCCAAGTCTTATAATAAATCGTATCAAAAATCATACAAGTCAAGTCTGATAGAAAGGGAGGATACAGAGATGCATCATTATTATATTCCTGAGTATCTATATTGTAGAAGAAAAAGTAATGAGGAACAAATTGTAAATTTAGATGATTCTTATGCATCTGCCGAGTCAAGTCAGTCATCTAATGATGAGAATCCAATACAATTGGATAAGTCTGTCAAGTCAAATGTAATGAATAAAAGTAGGATACAGTCTCCTATATTTGTAGAAGTTAATGATGATGTACAAAGTAATGAATATTTGTCAGAAAATGAAATGTTAAGTCAGTCACAGTGTGGTAGTCAAGACTTACCTGAAATGTTAGATATAAGTATAAGTTCAAATACACCGGAGTTAAGATACTCATCCAGAGGGAGATTATTAAAGTCTAGAAAAAGACTAGATTTATAAAAATGAATGTAAATTTATTACGTCGATTTAATGAGTCAATATAATTAAATTTTTAAGGTTAAGTATTTAATTTGTCCTAATGTTTATTTACGTTCTAATAGCAATGTCAAGTGTCATTAACGTCAATGTCAAGTCATGTCATAATTGGTCAATGTCAAATTTATGTCAACTAACAAATTCAGTGTTGCCTTTTTATTCTTAAGAAAGGGCATGTAGCATATTATGTCATCTGTGACATCAATCGTAATATGAAGATTATCTGTGGTTTTTATTAAAATAGATAGACTCTCAGATCTCGGTCTTCACCACACGCCCGCTCTGTGTTTTAATTAATATTCCCTAATCCTGGAGTCCCACAATCCATTAGACAAGTCAATGCCTCCATCAAGGTCAGTATTTTATGAAAATCTTGTTGAGTCATCCCATCCAAACCCAGACGAAGACCCTGATGATCCAAATATTTAGTATTTAAGTGAATACTACTGGGCACTTTTGTAGAGTTTCATTTCTATATTAAGGTTATTTATTAAGTTCTAGTTCTTAAATAAATACTTAGGTAAGCTATTGGCTGTTACACTATCTACTGGTGAGACCAGGTGAGACTGATTATATAAAAAGAGTTAATTTTGTTTAAAATAGTGTTATGTTCGTAATGATTACCTAGCTGTTTGATTTTTTTAAGACTGATTCTGTTGATAAAGTCTAAGTCTGATTTTGTGTGGCCAAACTTAACTTAAGATTATTGATCATTTTATTGATTAGATTATTTGATTGATTGTTTTTATTTATTATTTCTGTGATTATTTGGTTGATTTTTATTTTGTCATTTTCACTATTTTGTATTTATATTTTCATTTTTTATCTCGTATTGGCTGTTAAGGCGCATATTATGTTGCATGTAGTGCTCTTCTTTAAGTGATGGGGCACTTACATCTCATTTTGAAATGTTTTTTTTAATGTAAATGTAACAGTGTACTCATTGTTGAGGAGCCAAATTAAATAAATAAATAAATAAAGACTGTTAAAATGTTAAGTGATTTTTGATGTGATTTTTATGTAGAACTAGCTGAACCGGGCATGCCTTGCAATGCCCTTTTTCCTACCTACTACCTGCTTACTACCTACCCACCTACCTACTACCTACCTACCTACCTACAATCTACCTACCTACCTACGTACCTACCTAGCTACCTATCTACCTAACTACCTACTACCTACCTACCTACCTAACTACCTACCTACTACTTACCTACCTACTACCTACCTACCTACTACCTACCTACCTACTTACTACCTACCTACCTACTACCTACCTACCTACTACCTACCTACCTACTTACTACCTACCTACCTACTACCTACCTACCTACTACCTACCTACCTACTACCTACCTACCTACTACCTACCTACCTACCTACCTACTACCTACCTACCTACTACCTACCTACCTACTACCTACCTACCTACTACCTACCTACCTACTACCTACCTACCTACTACCTACCTACCTACTACCTACCTACCTACTACCTACCTACCTACTACCTACCTACCTACTACCTACTACCTACCTACCTACTACCTACCTACCTACTAGCTACCTACCTACTACCTACCTACCTACTAACTACCTACCTACTACCTACCTACCTACTACCTACCTACTACCTACATACCTACTACCTACCTACCTAACTACCTAACTACCTACCTACCTACTACCTACCTACTACCTACCTACCTACTACCTACCTACCTACTACCTACCTACCTACTACCTACCTACCTAACTACCTAACTACCTACCTACCTGTTATGTACGGGACACGTCAATGATACAAGGCTACTCAACGCAGACTGGTTTATTGGCTCATTAGTTAAATCTACCCCACATACATAACACTTTTCCCACCCAAATTTCGCACACAAATCTTAATCAAATAATATCTTACACAAATACAAAGACAATTGTAAAATTATACACAAATTAAAACCAAACAATATGTTAGTGTTGTAATGTTTAGAGCGTAGAAATAACAATTCAGAAACCTATTATGAATAGAACTTGATGTGTTTACATATTTTTAAGAATCTCTTGGCAACGAAGAGCCGCTTTCCTGCGCACGCGACAAGTGTTATCAGCCGCAGGTGAGGACGGCGGGGATGCCCGTGGTGACCGCACCGCGTTCCCCGCTCCCTCTCCTACACTATCAAAGAATTCATCTTTGTCGTCCGTATCGGCCTTAGAAAGTGAGTGCTCCGTAGCATTATTTTGATCAAAAGACGTAACGTCAATTGCCTTACTCAACGAATGCCGCGATTTTCGAGTTAGAAGTTGATCAATGTGCCTTTTATGAGTCTGACCGGCACTCGTTTTTACCGTATAGGATACTGGCCCCGTACGCTCGGTCACAACACCCTCAGTCCATTTGCGATTAGATTTCGTGTAATCTCGCAACATGACTGGTTCTTGTTGGACCAGCGTCCGCAGCGGTCGTTTGTGGCTATCTTCGCGTCGCAACTGGTCGCTGCGCACACGCTCCGCTGTGTCAGACCGCAGCAGATCAAGACGGCCACGTAATCGCCTGCCTATAAGGGCTACCGCCGGTTCAATTCCGGTGGTGCTTTGTTCCGTATTCCGATACATAAACAGAAATCGATTTAATGCGGTATTGAAATCTTCCCGTTCTAATTGTGCCTTTTTGAGAATTCGTTTAACGGACCGCACTGCATTTTCCGCTGCTCCGTTGCTGGAAGGATGATACGGGGGTATTAAAGTATGTTTAATACCGTTGCGTTCTAAGTATTGAGCAAACTCAAAGGATGAGAAAGGTGGCCCATTGTCGCTCACTAAGCGTTTAGGTAATCCGAAACGTGGAAATAATCGTCGTAAACAGTCTATGACAATAGTACAAACGTCGTGCTGACGGGCTCCACTTCTATCCACTTAGAGCGTGCGTCAATCAGTACAAAAAAATATTTATTATTAAACGGGCCGAGAAAATTTAGGTGCAGACGTGACCACGGCTCTGCCGGCCACGGCCACGAATGTAATGGCGCTGCGGGGGGCGCGGGCCGTAGTTCCCTGCAAGCAACACATTCGCCTTTTTTTTTTTTTTTTGGTGGGTGTAAAATCATCGAATAACCCCTCCCGCTCTTGGGCAGAGCGAAAGGGAGTGTCAGACTTCTACTGACTAAAAACCACCCATGTTCCTTCTTCGCCCTCTATGTCGAGGCCGCGATAGCCGTTGGACTACCCGCGGCCCCGACAGGCGTCGGCCCTTTCGGGCCCCTCCCATGTTGCTGACATCTCTTTGAGGCGCGCGTGGAACACGAACGCGCCGTCGACACGGCCTGTTTTCGTCGTGAGACGGACGGACGGCGAGTTAGCCCATCACTCACCGTCCACAGGCCCGCGTCTACGGTGGCCGGAGGTCATCGCGGGACCCCCGACGCCCGGAGCGCCTCCCGCGGCGGCTGGGACGAGAGGTTCTCTCCCTCTCGCGTTCCGCCACCTCCTTCGCCAGCATCACTGCTTCGCAGAAGGAGGCGACGGCGTCCCATTCCTCCTCGCCCCGGACCATGGCTTGCACCAGGGCCGGGCGCGAGAGGTCGCCGCCGCCGATCGCCGCTACGAGAACACGGCGGGGCTCCGCCCAAGCGGGGCACACCTCCACTGTGTGCTCCACCGTGTCCTCCGGCCGATCCTCGCAATGGTGGCATCCGGGCGTTTCCTCCCGCCTGATTCGGTGCAGGTACCTCCCGAAACAACCGTGTCCGGTGAGGACCTGCGTCAGACGGAAGGTGAGGGCGCCGTGGCGCCTCTCAAGCCACTCCTCAAAGAGGGGACTTACCGCCACTATCGTGGCGTGCCCCAACACATTCGCCTGACACGCGTTCGATGTCTGTATCGATATTCTCCCACCATAAGTAATTACGCGCGATTTGTTTCATTTTGACGATACCGGGGTGCCCGTCGTGAATCTCATTCAAAACTAACTTTCGTAACGATCTTGGTATGACTATACGATAACCCCATATTATACAGCCTTGATCAATATGCAAGTTATCCCTTCTATTGAAATAAGCATTTTCTATTTTATCAACCGATTTATCAGTGGGCCAGCCGTGCATTATAAAACCGTATATTTTACTTAGTAACGCGTCCTTCCGAGTTTCAGTTTTAATATCTTTAAAACAGATTGGAAAATGTTCTTGCGCGTAATTGAGATAGCTACATTCTTCGCCTTTACCTCTAACTTGAGGCTTTGTCAAGTCCAGGGGAAGACGAGAAAGAGCGTCAGCAAAAGTTTTTAGACGATGTTACGAATTCTATATTAAAGTCGTAAGCAGCCAATTTAACTGCGTAACGCTGTAAGCGGCTGGCAGCGGTCATTGGTATTCCTTTATTTTTACCAAAAATGTAACCTATAGGACGGTGATCACTACGAAGTGTAAAATGTCTGCCATAAACATACTGGTGGTGCTTACTTACACCGAATACAATAGCGAGCGCCTCCTTATCTAACTGCGAGTAATTAACTTCGGCCGAGTTGAGCGTCCGTGAAGCACAACACACCGGGCGCTCGCAGCCGTCAGCGTGGCGATGGCGCTGCGTCAATACCGCGCCCACGCCATAGGCGCTGCTGTCTACTGATAGAATTAACGGAAGACTTGCATCGTAATGTGCTAAAACAGGAGCTTGGCTCAACACCTTTTTTATTTTTATAAAAGCCCTAGTGCACTCTTCAGTCCATTGCCAGTCAATATTTTTCTTTAACATACAGTAAAGGGGCTTTAAAATATCGCTCATATTGACACAAAACTTAGAATACAAATTTACAAGTCCCATGAAGCTCTTGAGCTGCGTAATATTTGTAGGTTCGGGCGCTGCTACAATAGCGTCAATTTTTTTTCTATCTGTATGTAACCCAAACTTATCAATTTTATAGCCCAAATAGGTAACACTGCTTTTAAAGAAATCACACTTTGCAAAATTAATTCTCAAACCATTTTCATTGAGTCTTTGTAGCACCGCTTTTAAATTGGCTAAATGTGTGGTTTTATCTTTACCAGTAACACAAATGTCATCTGCAAAAACCGCCGTTGACGGCAATCCACTTAAAGTTTCTTCCATTATTTTTTGGAAATTTTCTGGTATGCATTTAATACCGAATGGTACTCTTTTATATACAAAAGTGCCAACGTGAGTTGTGATTGCCGTCATAGGTTGGGAATCTTCATGTAAAATACACTGTTGGAAAGCGTTTGATAAGTCTAGTTTACTATACTCCTCTCCCCCCCCTAAAGCTGCGAACAAGTCCTCAATGCGGGGCAGCGGGTAGTGGTAATCTTTCAAAAGTGGATTTATTGTTACTTTATAATCACCACACAGTCTAATACTGCCGTTAGCTTTAACCACCGGCACTATAGGAGTGTCGTAGTCGGATCGCTCCACTTTATAGATGACCCCCTCCCGCTGCAGCCGCTCGAGCTCCTGCTCCACTCGCTGGCGTAAGGCCAGTGGCATTGACCGTGCTTTTACAAATACTGGTGTTTCATCCTTTAAATATAATTGAAATTTAGTTTTAAATGTGCCTAAACCTTCAGCAAAAACCTCTGGAAACATGTCTCGTAACGATGCCGCCAAAGAGTTTTCATCGGTCATATTGTAGCATTCCACAACAGCTAACTTTAAATACTTTATCCATGTACGGCCCATTAACGGCGGGCCGCCATTTTCAATGACGTATAACTTTAGTTTTGCATGTTGTTTACCACATACAACGTTAACTAAAATATAACCGATGGTCTCGATGACGTCCCCCGTATACGATTTCAAACTTAACATTTTATTCTCGATTGGAACATTTTTAAAATTATTGTCATAGTAACACTTTGAAATGACCGATATTTTGCTTCCAGTGTCTATTTCGAATCTACATTTAACATTTTCCACCATCAAATTTGCGTAGTACGGTCCGTCACCATCACTGTTAACTACCAAATTATAGAAGTTACAAGTGTCATCTTCTGAGTCCGAGTCATTTAAAAAAAACTGACTTTTAGAACTTTTTGTGTTCTTATTTTTAACACACACTGCTTTTAAATGACCTTTTTCACCACACACATCACAACTATATTGCTTGAACCGACACTTGGCCTCGGAATGGCCCGATTTTCCACATCGCGAACACGTGCGTTGCGCCTGCGCACGACCCGAGCTTGCGCCGCCGCCACCGGTGCCGGCTCGGCCGCCGCGCGATGCGCCCGCACTCGCGCTTATCCGATGCAAACCGTCGTCATCCTGCTGCGATGGCATAGGCGCGCCACCACCGGCGCCGGACCGCGTGGCCGCTGCGCCTGCCGGAGCACCCGCCATAGCTGCGTGCCGCTCGGCCGCCTCCAGCGCCAGCGCCAACTCCACGGCGCGCTTGTGGCTAATACCTCGTTCTGCGAAGATCCTTGACCTCATGTCTTCATCGTTCAGCCCCGATACAAATTGGTCTCGTAGGCACACTTCCAAACAAGCGCCGAAGTTGCACGTTTTAGCTAAATGTTTTAGTGCTTGTAGGTATTCACGAATGTTTTCACCCTGCCTTTGTAATCTTTGCCGAAATATGTGTCTCTCAGCGATTTCCTACCTGTCTGGTTCCAGGTGCTCCTTTACAAGTGCAACTACTTGGTCAAAAGATTTTGTTTCTGGGGTGTCGGGAGAACACAAATCACACATCAATTCGTAGCACTCCGCGCCTACTACCGTCACTAAAGTTGCTAACTTTAAGTTGTCGTCAATATTGTTCAATGTAATGAATTGATTGACCCGTCGAACATACGCATCCCAATTGTTATTAGCTAAATCAAACGGTTCTATTCGTCCAATTGGCATTTTTTTAACAAAATGTTCACACGCGTAGGGTATCGGTAACACAATCGCTCGTCGCCAGTGTTATGTACGGGACACGTCAATGATACAAGGCTACTCAACGCAGACTGGTTTATTGGCTCATTAGTTAAATCTACCCCACATACATAACACTACCTACTACCTACTACATACCTACCTAACTACCTACCTACAACCTAATAAACTACACGAAAAAAAAAAATATCCCATGTCCGTCTCCTGGTTCTAAGCTACCTCCCCACCAATTTTCAGCCAAATTTGGTTCCGCCGTTTTTGAGTTATAAATGGTGTAACTAACACGACTTTCTTTAATAAATATAGATAGATAGATAAGTTTAAGTCATATAATTATAGTAATTATGGATGTTGTAAGTTTTTGTCCAAATATAAAAACGTTAATTCATAAACTCGTTTGTTTTATTGCGGAACAATAAGAGTACCACATTCAAAACGATCACTTATACATATTTTTTTAATAAGATAACTAAACTGTCAATTCAATTTATAAAATATTTTTTACTGAAGTTTCGATACAAAACAAACTAAACTTTCTGAGATACACTGTTCAAACCAGTAAAAAAACACTGATTTGACAAGGCAATACACTGTTTCTCTATAATACAGTGTATTACCCTAACAATATCTTCGTTCGCTTCTGATGACTATCGTGGCAATACAAGTTATCTATGTTAAATCATTGTTTTAACGGTAAAATATTGTTTTAATAACAAGGGCTGAATACCTTATAAAATAACCTTTTTATTGATATCAAACACTTAAAACTTTCTATTAAAACATGGTGGTAATCCTCTGAAAACAAAAAAAAAGGTTTGTGCTCGTTTTCTCAAAATCTGTCTTTCGTAGATACAGTGTATTGGATTCACAGGGTACACATGGGCTTCATAAAAATGAATAGACTATCAGATTATTGGAAAACCGATTCATATTTTAATCAACAAATATTGGCAAAAGCAATGTCGCGTAATACTTTTTATTAATTTTAATGTTGTGCGTGAATATAGGAGGAACTACAAGCAATAAATTGTAAAAGCAATTGTAAAATAAAGCCAATAATTGACTATTTCAATAGAAGAATGAAGAAATTTACTACCCCACGAAAAATATAGTGATTGACGAATCAATGATGTTATGGACAGGAAGATTAAAATGTCGACAGTATATGAAAGGAAAGAAAAATAAGCATGGTCTGAAGTTTTATGCACTTGCCGATCAGCTAGGGGTTGTGCTAAAATTGCATCTGTATGGTGGTGCATCTGATATGCTTGTTGCTGGAACAAACCACGTTAAAAAAGTTGTAAATCATTTAATGGATGCATACATAAATGCATTTGTTCATAGATCATTTTTATACAAGCGTGGATCTGGTGGATGAGTTATATAATAAACATACTTATTGTACAGGAACTCTCGACTGGCCTGTTGGTCTAGTGGTTAGTGACCCTAACTGCTATGCCGGAGGTCGTGGGTTCGATTCCCACCCAGGACAAATGTTTGTGTGATGAGCACGATCATTTGTTCTGTGTCTGGGTGTAATTTATCTATAATATGTATGTATTTAGAAATATATAAGTATGTTTATCAGTTGTCTAGTACCCATAACACAAGCTCTGCTTAGCTTGGGACTAGATGGCGTTGTGTGATAGTTGTGGAATATTATTATTATTATTATTATTATTACTCTAAGAAAAATGAGGCAAGGCAATCCCAAAACATTATTAAAAACCGGCCAAGTGCGAGTCCTACTCGCACATGAAGGGTTCCGTACCATCGTAGTAGGGGAGTCGAGTCGTGTTTTTTGTTATAGCAGCAACAGAGAGACACATTCAGTGAAAATTTCAACTGCCTACCTTATATTGATCATGGGATAGAGCTCCCGGGCAGACAGACAGATGGATTGCGGATGCTGAGTAATAGGGTCACGTTTGTCACCCTTCGGGTACGGAACCCAAAAGCAAGAATAATATGACAACATCTTCGACGGGTCCTGTACTTATTGTTCCTTTTTATCCCATTAAAAGCAACGAGACTGGTAAAAATAAAACTTAATTGAAATTTCTTTGCGAGCACGTTTGTCGCCGTGTCCTCGTGGAGGCGATCGGCGGCAGCGACCTCTCGTAGGGCCGGGCCCCTGGTTCAGACCATGGTGTGGAGCGAGAGGGAATGGGAAGCAAAATTCTCGTGTCGCGGTGTTTGTTTCCAAACTCCTCCGAAATGGCTGAACCAATTTGCATGAAATTTTGTGTGCATATCGGGTAGGTCTGAGAATCGGCCAAAATCTATTTTTTTATTTTTTTTTGTTAATCGCATAACAACGTTTGCTGGGTCAGCAAGTCTAATATATAAAATTCTCGTGTTGCGGTGTTTGTTTCCAAACTCCTCCGAAACGGCTGAACCGATTTGCATGAAATTTTGTGTGCATATCGGGTAGGTCTGAGAATCGGCCAACATCTGTTTTTTTTTTTAATCGCTGAACAACGTTTGCTTGGTCAGCTAGTAAGTTTATGATTATTAAAAAAAATATACTATGTGATGTAACTAAAAATTTAAGATTTTCGGAATTTTTCCTATATGTGTACTTTATAACGTTGCTTCATGCCAAATTTCAAAATTCCAGGTCGTCTGGAAGTATCCTTTAGGTTTTGATTCCCTTGCGAGTAGTTGCGAGTTTCAAAATATGCGGCTTTAATTGCTGTATCTTTTGATTGCGTTGACGTAGAAGTTTGATTTTGTTACAGCTTAAAGATATTATAGACTTGAGTATTTGTTAAGAATTTCAATATAATACCACTACGCGTTCATGAGTAAAGGGGTAATAAGTTTAAAATTATTAAAAATATTTTTATTATATGATGTAACTAAAAATTTATGCTTTTCGCAATTTTTCCTTTATCTGTGTTATAAGACGTTGCTTCGTACCAAATTTCAAGATTCTGAGTTCACGGGAAGTACCCTGTAGGTTTTGATTCCCTTGCGAGTGTCGAAAATTTGCGGCATAAACGGGAGTATCTTTTGATCGCGTTGACTTAGAAGTTTGATTTTTTCACAGCTCCAAGAGACCATAGACTTGAGTATTTGATATGAATTTCAGCTTGATACCTCCACGCGTTCCTGAGAAAAAAGGTCTTGACAGACAGACAGACAGACAGACAGACAGACGGACAACAAAGTGATCCTATAAGGGTTCCGTTTTTACCTTTTGAGGTACGGAACCCTAAAAACGAAATTAAAAACGGGTGAGTTATGCATACTACATAAAAATAACATTTGCATTAAATTGATGGATAAAGGGATATGTTGGCTTTCTCAACAAAATACAATGGCAATTTGGATGGTACCAGAAATCGCAGGGGGCAAATGAAACTTAAACCCCAAATAATTAAGTACACGGTCTCTATTCAACGAATTTGAAATTTCACCCCATCAAAATACTATAAATAGACTAGATCCTACCGAAATAGATTTAACATGCAACGAATTAATGTCATCAAATGGTTTTTCTCCGCTTGATGAAGAAATCCCATTAAATACGCAAGGAACATGTGAAAATAGTCCTCTTGATTTTGATTCAGACGACTCCGTTATTGACAAAGATTACTGTCCATCTGATTCCTCAGAAAGCCACATGTCTGATGTATCTGAAAGTTAAAGAATAACAAAGAAGAAAATACTGAGCACCAATAATGATGAGGTCACAAAGACTTTAACAAAAAGCAAAATTCAAACTTCGGATCAAAGACGTCGTGAGTTAACTGGTGCTACCTGTTGTGAGAAAACTACGCCCAATCATTCAGGTCACTGCAATCATAGCTCTACCGATGATGGTAAAATTTACTGTTCCATAATATTGCCTGTGGATGACGGAGTTAGGATTTTTTTCAATTTTGAGCGAAGACGTAGAAACTTTATTGGTGCTACTTGTAAGGAAACTACGCCCGAGCGGCTATGCCTCCGCAAGCGCTGTAAATCCGTTCATGGCAATTATTGCTCCACATTGTCAGATATACTACAACTACCACCGTGCGTGGCGATCGCCCTGCCGCGCGTCCCTACCGACGCGTGAGGCCGCCTGACCCGGCCTACCTACCGTGCGTGGCGATCGACGTCTTCTGGTTGCTCAGGGCAGTACCGTATTCCTACCTTCAGTGACAGTGCGTGACCTTAGACCCTAGAACCCCTATTTTATATGTGTAGTGCTAAAGTAAATGTATAACTAAGTCTTCCTTGTCTCATTTCCCTACCTCTAAACGCACTACGCCACAGTGGCTGATTTAGCGCTTGAAACACCATTTCTGGTCCCGATGGACAAGGGACTACTTATCCACTCTACAGCATCGCGTCAAGTGGCAGCGTGCACAACACCATGTTCGTGTTGGCGACCTGGTACTCATCCTAGACGATCAGCTGCCACCTTTGAAGTGGCTCATGGGCCGCATCATCAAGCTATACCCGGGAGCGTATTTCCATTACCGTGTTTATTAGGAGGCAGTACTGTCTTGAAACACGCACGGGTTTGTCGCGCTAACTGCCTTTACAAAATCGTGTTCAATCCAAGGCACGTATCCTCCAATCGCGCACGGGTTTGCAAGGAGTATGCGCCTTGATTAAGGCGCTGTACTTAGTCAAAATAGGCTTCACAAAACAGTTTTTTAGCCAAATGTATACATTTTAGAGCAGCTAAAAAAATATATGTTAATCATAATGACAGGATACTACATACAACTTTTACTGATACTTTAATAGATAAACGCGGTAAACACCAGAAAACACCAGCATTTGATCGCGATTTAGTCAATCAACACGTTGAATCGTTTAACCCATTAGAACCACACTATAGGCGTGAACATGCACCTCTTCGACGATATCTACCAAGTGACATAAATATAACTCAAATGCATAAACATTTTTGTGAGACATACCCCGATAGACAAGTTTCGTACAGCTTATACAGGTGACATTTAAAAAATATGAAAATATCCTTTACCGCCCTCGGTAACGAGGAGTGTGAATTGTGCGAGGCTTATAATTTCCACAAAAAGGAAACATCACATGACGACACAGTCCGGATACTTGAAGAGTGTACAGTTTGTGTAGATTGGAGTAATCATCATCAACGATACACAAAGGCGCGAGATCTGTACAAAACACACAAGGAGGAAAAACAAAATAATTCACAAATATATTTTCTGTCTACGGCTTTCAGCCTACAATCAAACCTTTGCACCACTTGGTAAGATTACCGCAGAATTCAAACCCCTGACAGTTATCTAGCATGATGGCATTGCAGGGAGATTGAACATATTTAAGAGCGGACCATTGTCTTCAAAACACGTTTGAGGTAAATTCTCTAGATAAAAAAAAATCATAAAGTAACCATTAAAATTGAAATTGTAGCAATTGTAACTTACTGTGTTATTTCAAAAAAAATCTTGATAAAATTAATAACAGTGTTGTAATATATAACAATAAAGGGAACTATTGTTTTTATTTATCGATTGGAATAAGATATTTGTAAAGATTAATTTAAATTATCATAAATAACTTGAACGGAACGTCACGCCATGACGGCGTCTTGTCGCTTCTCTTTCATTTCTACACGAAGTGACAGTGACCGCTGAGGCGCGCTGCTTGACGGACCTATGTCAGTTATATAGTATATAGTTATATAGTCAGCTATATAGTATATTTTATTTTGTGTTGTTGAGATCTTATTGAGACAAAAACACATGATGGAAGTTGTAAAGTTAGTATGATCTACCGTTTTCTGCAAACCTTATTTGGTTTGTGATTTATTTACAGATGCATGCGTAATTTCGACACACATGTCATAGTTCGACTGGTCTAGCGGTCTCGTGCGATAGGAAAGCGAAAGCTTTCGCATCAACGTCGATGGCTCCGGGTTCAAACCGCGCCCCAAAGTATACTTTTTGTTGATTTCTTATTTGAAATATTTTATTTTTATTTTATTATTTTACGTTTTACCGATTTCGTTTTTAAGGATTTTTTTCAGTAATTATTATTATTTTTTATTTTTGTAACAATTATAATGCAATTTTATAGTTTTCTGTTTAGTATACAGGTTGTTCCAAAAAAATGTGTAAAGTGGAAGTTCAAAGATAGAGCACTATGAAGCAATATGAAGTGAATAAATTGAAATTGGCTTACGAGCCTCAAAATAGTAAATTCTAAAAATGCCTAATTTTCTAAATGACAATTGCCAATTATTCAAAGTGCACATGGGTAAAAATGCTCATTTTCTCAAAAAAAATAAAAGATATAAAAATAATTATGTTGTTTCAATTTTAGATTACAAAAGAATTCTGAGCACGATAATCCTGACACATCACTTTCAATTGCAACAGTTGTAACTACAGAAGCCAATCCAGAGTCAAATTATAATGAGTAAGTATCAACAGATGGGTGAAGGTCACCACACAGGTCGTCACACAACTGGAGCCGACAGATAGCCGATGACTCCACGGTCGACTTCTTTGGAAGTCGACCGTGGAGTCATCAGGTGACATGACAAATATCGCAACTCCTAGCCCAAATGTTCCGAATTATTGTCAACAACTTTACTGTCCACGCATTGTATTCATATCAGCTTCATCATCATCAGCTCACAGCAGTCCACCACTGGACATAGGCCTCTCCTGTTGCACGCCATTCAACTCGATTTTCGGCAAATGCATTCGATACATCAGTCGGTATTCGTAAACATCGCATAATTGCCATGATTTGGAACTATTTTGTTTCGTTTCTTTTCGTTCATAATAAAGTACAAAATTACGTGTTTTATTTGTTGCAGAGCAGTCACAGACAATGTGCTATTCGTTGAACCGTCGACTGAATCTCAAGAAAATAATATATACCCACCAACCAGTTCATGGTAGAAGAGTCGTTTACATAACGCATTTTATCCAACAGCTGCAAACTATGCCTAGCCATAGATCTTTGTTACATAGCAATTTCTCATAAATGTCAAAGAATCGTCATTAGTAGTCACATCAAGTGACGTCGACAAAGAAAACGTCCCTTGTTGTAGTAGAAGTCTAAATTATGAGGAATTCTGATTTGAGTAGATTTTCTTCCTACAATTCATATATTTACATTTCGCTCCTTATGCGCCAGTACGTCAAAAATTATAAAATAAAAATAATTAAAGATTTACCGATCTTTCCTGTTCGTTCACATGTCCATACATCCACCCTGTCACCCTTCCATTCGTCTTGCCACGCATCCGTCTGCCCACACGTTGTATTCCTAATATACTGTAATAATTGAAAATAAAAAGTAGCGAGAAAGACTTTTGTTTTATTCTCTACTAGCTGACCCACGCAACTTCGTATGCGTCACAATAATATATAACTTACAACCTTCCTGGATAGATCGACTATCCAACATAGTAATATTTTTTCAATTAGCTTTCTAATGTTGAAAGAATTTTCCAAGGCGTCTGAGTTTTGAGTTAAATCGTAACAAACAAAAAAGCTAATCTTTCCTTTCTATAATATTTGATAGAACCTTAAATTACATTATTAAATTGAGAATTACTATAGGTACCTACCTATCTCTTACTGTTAAATAAACAATCATCATCATTATCATCTGCCATATAAAAGTTAGAATAGTTTTTTTTTTACATAAAAATAAGTCATCATTAAACGCACCGCGTTTCATATGACATTCCAACCTACTCTTTCATTACCTACATGATTTAAGTTCTTACACTTAATTACGCTTGTAATTTTTTTTTTAAACAAAACTTGTAAAATATGAGAAAAACATACGTAATAAAAAACATAGTTAATATTAAAAATGCATTTACATTTTCATTAAATACAAAAATGTAAAATGATTACGATTATTTGTGATAACTTTGAATGGAACGTTATGCTGTCAATTGGAGTTGGCTGTCAGTGTCAAAACAATTAGTGTCATTCCATTGTTTGTTTTCAACGGCTAACGTGGGATATCTATCTTTTTCTATGCGATTAAGCGATTTTGTGGTTTCTTCTGGACTTGGCTTTACCTTTGAACTGGCTATTCTACATACCGACTTAGACAACAGCTTTTACCTTTGGATTCCGATTTGCAAGTGGTTTGGACTTAGTTACCCGTTAAAATGCGTTGTGTGAATTGTCAATTGCGCATTGCCCGATTACGGAGACATCGTTTGTCCGACGAAAGTGCTCAAGTAGTCGCGAGAGTTCAGAGATGGGTTTATCCTCGTGATGTAAGTATTGTAATACATATAAATAAATTGGTACTTAAGCTCATTTACTTCAGTAGCATCCCGTGGCGTGGTTTTGTTTCCGTTTGATTGCAAGACTCGCACTCAATAGAGTGTGAGTCTTGCAACATAGAACTTAAAAGTATAACCGTCACCCACAGGATGATAAAAAGTGGTCACATTCTTGATTTTGAACCACTGACATGATTATAACATAAACTTGATGTATTTGATAATTCTAAAACTATGGTCATAATTATTTTTAGATGACTTGAGACGACTTTATTTGTCATTCCTGTTGGGAGTTGATAAACCATAACTCAAATGAAGATCCTGAACATAACACCCGACAGCAACTTGGCCATCGTAATGTGTGTGCTGGGTGTGGAAGATCTATTTTAGGAATCAGGAGCAGATTGGTACTTCGATCAGAGATGTCTGAAAGAGAAGTCCAAATAGGAAATGTTGTGTCTGAATGGATAAGACCCCGCCAGGTTTGTAATAAAAAAAAAAACAATGACTAAAGTAATAATGACATGCATACTCAATCGATCTGTATTTTTATGATTTTTGCGATTGTTTTTTAAAACTTTTCACTTTTATTGTTTCAGTTAACCAACACTGATGAAATATGTGTGCCTTGCTATTTACGTGCACAGAGAGTATTTGATAGCTCTCACAGAAGTTCTGCCCCTGTTACACCTTCCACATCTAGGGTAGAAGGTAGTGCTCAGCCTATATCTTCGCAACAGATGGAGCAAGTTGTAGAGGTTATTCCGTCAACATCTGGATATCCATTGGATGAAACATCTGCTGATCAAATAATGTCCACAACACAAGCAGCTGACACACCTGAAATTGAAGAGGTTGGTCCTTCAATCACCAGACCTCCATTACAGGTAACATCTGCTGAACAAATTGTGTTGCCTACATTAAGAAGAGCAGCTGATGCAGCACGTCGTTGCTTGTTTTTGGAGTGTAATGACAGTGAAAAACGAAGTGTACCTGATGGACTGAGAAAGCACATTATTAAGGATTTTATTTATTTATTTATTTATTTATCACAAACACAACTAACATTACAGGAAATCCTAATGCGTTAGTGCGGTCCTTAATTAAAACTATCTTAAATAACACAACACATACAACATTGTTTTTGTGAATTCATTCAGAGAGCAGGAAAATAAATCGATTCTGTCAGCAGTGTCATTCAGTGCGTGCAAGGCGCGCGTCAGTGGCGCTTTGCCGAGCAAGTTGGTTCGTGCGTGAGGCACCGCTAGTAACCGTGGCTTCCGGCGCCGCAATACATAATTGTCAGGCACATTCAGACGTATCTCCTTCAAAACACCGGAATTATATGTTTTACCACGCAACATTTTAAATACATATGTAGTTATCGCTAGGTCCCTCCTTGTCCCGAGTTTGTTGTACCCGACCATACCGATAACGAATAAGGTGGGGTACATCAACGGATAGAAAGGATAGACACCGTAAAGTTTCTTGTATAAAAATCTTGTGAATTTGTTTTGTATGCGCTCCAACATGAGACTATATTTAGTCTCATGCGGAGCCCATATGACAGCATTACACTCAAGCTGAGATCTTATAAGCGCATTATACAATGCTTCAACTGCTTTTATATTTGTAAAACCCGATGCCCGTCGAAGAACGAAACCCAGACTTCTGTATGATTTCTTACAAACATTTACAATATGGTCACGAAATGTTAGCTCAGTGTTCAGACGTACACCTAGGTCGCGTACCCCCTCTACCCGCTGAATTGATGTGCCCTCTAGCTTGTACTCGTGCTGATGTGGTTCTCTCATTCTGCTGAAAGTAATGACTGAGCATTTTTTGACGTTAAACTGTAGTTTGTTTTTCCTACTCCACTCAGCTACAGAGTCTATATCCTGCTGCAATCGAGCACAGTCATTTTTTTCTTTAATGGCCATGAATAACTTAAGATCATCCGCGAATAACAGACAAGTGGCAACCCTGACAGCCTCAGGCAGGTCATTTATCATAATAATAAAGCTCAGCGGACCCACATTACTGCCCTGGCTAACTCCTGATCTAGTATAATAAGGCTCAGATTTACAACCAGCATATTCTACGAACTGCCGTCGATCCCTCATGTAGTTAGCAAAGAACTGAAGCAACTTAGGAGTACATCCGAATGCTGCCAGCTTTTCTAATAATATGTCATTATCTACTAAATCGAAAGCTTTTTTAAAGTCAAAGTAGGCAGCGTCGACCTGTACTCCAGCATCAACATTTGGAGCCACGTACGTCATAAAGTTCAGCAGATTACTGGTTGTGCTACACGCCGGTCGAAACCCGTGCTGGGCGTCCGATAGTGAACTGGACACTTGCTCTAATATGCACCTTTATATGGTCGACTCAAAAACTTTTGCTGGAGTTGACAGGATTGCCACTGGCCTATAGCCACTCACGTCTGAATCCATCCCACCCTTAGGTATTGGGATCACGCGCGTGATTTTCCAACTCTCAGGGAAATATGAGGACTCAATGCACAGATTATAAAGGTGCAAGAGTGGCTTCGCTAATACAGCGCGGCAGTCCCTAACTACAAAAGCAGGAATTCCGTCCGGCCCCGCTGACCGTTTTGGTTTACGCCGAGTAAGCGCATCCGTTACTTGACTCAGTGCTAGGCGACCTATGTGAACACGCGAGCTGTTACCGGCGCTTGAAGCTACCGCTGCATTTACGTCGAGACGGGGCTGCTGACTGTTGTAGACAGAATAAAAATATTGCGCGAACTCTGTAGCACACTCTGAATCCGATAAAATTTTACCATCTTTAATGATATTTTTACGGTTCCCTGTTGCTTTTTTAGACCTCACATAGTCCCAAAACGATCTAGGATCTTTTTTAAAATGTTGTTGAATCCACTCCTGGTGCTGGTTATGGGCATGCACTATCATCGTCTTTACCGCCGCCCTACACTGAGCAAACACTTCGTAGTCACTGCTTACCCCACTTTTTTTGAACATCTTATGCAAGATCGCCTTTAATTTCTATATACCCAGAAATGCAAGAATTTGCAATTTTCACTTAGGTGCCAACTTATTTCATGACTTGTATGCTAGTGAAAATGCTATATCAACATTTAGTGCTGCACATATAGAAGAAATTGTGTATTTACTAGCAGATGATTCAAAATTGGATTTTCTGAATCCTGAAAATATTGATGACCATCTTTTTAAGTACTGGTTTGGACGGACAAAAGATGATTATAATGAAATATTAATAGAAGTACCGCGCTTAAACAACCATAAAATAAAAAGCGGGTTTAGTGCATTTCTGTGTAAAATGCGGACTGGAGATAGTGATGAAAGAATCTCAGCATTATTTCAAATACCCAGACGAACTCTTGAAGAATATATGCAGCAGGCACGAGAAATTCTTTGCCAGGACTATGTGCCTAGACATCTGGGATGGGCACACAAGCCCAGGGAAGAATTTGTTGCCAGGAATTCTTTGCTTGCTGATCATCTTTTTGGCAATCCTGAAGCGCCCACCGAAGAAAAACGTTTAATTGCCATTGCTGATGGCACATATTAAAAAAAAAAAAAAATTCAATTATTGCAGGCAATGAACCCATAATAATAATACACATAATTATCACAAAAATCACAAGAATAATATTAATTTATGAAAACTCCATCGCCGTTCACCAATTAAACTCCACATCTAAGTCCAAATTATTATAATAATTGTTATAATAACTTACATCAATTTATACCCCAATGCGGAACTCAACCAATAAACAACGATGTAGTTCCAAAACGGACACACAGGTTATTTACTAACTACAAAGTACAAATACTAAATTTACAGCAGTCATACACAGCCCTGACAATCTCATTATCTGTATTCCTTATACGGTCCATAAATGAGGCAGCCCTTTTCCTCATTACCGCATAGAAATCGTCAACCCTATTCTAGGCGAACATGCCAGACGCACTACAGCGCCACGGCAGTTTAAGCATAGCTCTAAACGCTGTTGTTGTACTGCACTCTTATAGCGTGGTAAGTTCGCTTTTTGTAGTCGTTCCATAGGTAGCAGGTGTAGCACGACTGACAGTACGCCACGAATAGAATAACCTTTGCAGCCTTGCTGCACCACGAGAATCGACGAGCCAACATGTTGCTTACTGCAGCAATGGATCTCTTTTGCCGTTCCATGTCATTGTCATCTGTAAGATTATCATTTATGATATGACCTAAATATTTAAAACTCGATACGATGTTTAACTGCGAGCCGGCAAGAGTTATTACTGGGGTAAAGCAACCTGTTTTGTCGTGCTTAAAAATCATGACTTCTGTCTTTTTTACATTGTAAGCTAGCCCGTGACTTGCAGCGTATTTTTCGCATATTGATAACAATGTTCGTAAGCCCTCAGCAGAGGGGCTCAGCAGGACCATATCGTCAGCGTAACTCAAGTTGTTTGCTGGCTCATTACACATGTGACAGCCGACACCCGACCTGCTGAGCTCCTCTATCAGTCCGTTGACATACAGATTAAACAATGTCGGTGATGTTAGTCCACCTTGTCTTACGCCACATTTAAGAGTGTATTCCTTAGAAAAGCTGTTATTGCCCCATTTCACTACGTTGGTCTAAAAACCGTACCAGTATTTCAACATGCCCTGTATGTCACGTGGTATGCCCGCCTCCTTCATTTTTGTCCATAATAAATCATAATTTATAGTATCAAATGCCCGACTTATATCAAGAAAGCAGGCATAAACAGTGGTGTTTCTGGCTTTATAATATTTAACTGTATTTTTTAGTGCAAATATGGCCATGTCCGTTGAAAGACCGGCGCGGAACCCAAACTGAGCATTATTTAACTTTATGCACTTAAGTAGTTCAGGGTGCAACAGCCGCTCGAAAATTTTCGAGATGACTGTTGCAAGAGATATAGGCCGATAATTTTTTAAATCGGAAGCATTGGTAGCCCCATTTTTAAACAGTGGAATCACGACTGTTCTCATAAGGTTTTTAGGTAAGTAACAGTGTGATAAACATAATTTATAAAAATTAGCAAGTATTTCATGCAACAGTTTACCTCCGTACAACACATGTTCCACGCTCAGACCGTCGTGCCCAGGTGACTTACCTCTTTTCATATTTTTAACACATTCAAACACATTAAAAGGAGTTATAGATACGCTTGTACTAGATAATGAGTCACGGGCTCGGCAATCCGCTTGCGATGAGTCACGCAGCGACGGCGGGCTGTCTCCCGTGTTACCTGCCGCTTGAAATTGCTGAGCAAACATCTCGGCTATTTCGCAGGTGTCGCGGCTATTGTTTACTGTGACAGGTATGGTGGGCTTAAATGACAGTTTATTTGTGGATTTCCAAAATTTTCCAAAATCATGTTTTGATCTATGCTCTGCATTGATATCCATTTGGATCTGTTTTTCATTATTTTGACACCATTTTATTTTATTTTTAAACTTTTTCCTAGTAAGACACATGTTGTCGTATACTACGCCCTGCTTGGGCCTACCGTGTAGTAACCATATTTGAAATGCTAAACGAGCTTGCGCATGTAGTCGGGCCGCGGGTAGTCCAACGGTTATCGCGGCCTCGACATAGAGGGCGAAGAAGGAACATGGGTGGTTTTTAGTCAGTAGAAGTCTGACACTCCCTTTCGCTCTGCCCAAGAGCGGGAGGGGTTATTCGATGATTTTACACCCACCAAAAAAAAAAAAAAAAAAAAGCTTGCGCATGTAAATCTTTGATATGATAATTCCAGCCTATAATACGTCTCTTTTTATTACTTTTTTTATCAATGCCAGAGTAAGAGAGACTAGCTGCTTTACAGAGACAATTCGTAATTTCCGTGTACATTTGGTCTATCACAATCAAGTGTTCTTGATCACTACACAGAATGCCGTTACAGTTTATGTTAAAAAAGTCACCATTTATGTTAGAAATAAATTTATTACAGTACGCTGTGTATGACGCGATTTCTACATTATTTCTCTGGCCCCAGACAGCTTTATTGTTTTCATAATTTTCTAAAACTGTTTTTGGAACAATTATCGACATGTCACAGTCTATTGCTAAAGGGTAGTGGTCCGACCACGACACATCAGTAATAACACTCGCGTTTTTTACCATTTTATATGCTGCCGACGTCACCACACAGTGGTCAAGCCAGCTACATGTACCGTGGGCCTCGCTCAGGAAAGTAAATGTATCGGAAGACTCACCAAGAATGTTGACGTCGGCACAAACCCAATCTTGATCCCCACAATAACTAGACAGTTCCCTACCGAACATGCTGCCCACATCGGCATTAAAATCACCCAACACAACCGCATACTCAGTCCCATTGTCTTCTATGATTGAACTCAACACGCCAAGACACTCAGTAAACTCAGGTAGGTTGTCCGCACATTCTGTAGGCATGTACACCGACAGCACAAGTAAACAACGGTCCAGAAGGCTCACTTTGATCGCGACAACACGTTTCGAGTTCGACGTTATTGGCACCACACTAGTAAATAACGACTTCCTCCAGAGCAGAGCTACACCGCCATACGGTCTTCCTTTTAACGTACCAGCTGATGTATCAATCGGCGACACAGCTTGGTAATCAAAGTCTTGATGTATTTTCCCCAGAAATCCAAGGTCGTCCGGTAGCAGCCAAAGTTCTTGTAAGGCAATTATATCGTAATCTTCACATAGTTGCGTAACGTACGGTATTGACCTTTTTATCGATTTGCAGTTGAAACTGACCATTTTTAAATTCTTAATCATATCCATTTTTCTGGTTTCACTGTACACTGTAATTTGATTAGATACGTAAATAGGTATAAATTTATTTATTTAAAGAAAGTTGTTTGTCGATTTCCAGTAAGTAGGTAGAAGTAAATTAGTTTATTGGTGTACTGTACTGCGACTAAGTGTTGATTGTACCGTTATTGCGAGAGCCGGCTTGCTTATAGATTCTGAAAACTATGGATTCTGGCCAGAATTCCTCTTTTAGCACAGTGTCCAGATCCTTTTTTGCTAGCAATACTTTAAATGATTTAAAATCTGTAACCTTTCTCTGGTTTAGTGTTTCAATACCGTAGCTCTCAAGTCCATTCTCGGAGATATATTTTTTTGTCTGTTTCCGTGCAGTCGACCGAAAATCTAGATATATAGATAGGTATTTTCTGTTCTGCCGCTTTCAATGTTGTCGAGGTGTTTGTGCCACGTTTGTTTTTAGACTGGTATGTTGATATTTGCCTAGGTACAGTGTAGTTTTCGATGCGTTGGCGTTTTCTTCCCCTTGACACCTGGATAAAACCATCGTTATCTACATTCTCACTGATGTTGGTATTGGTTGACGTTGGTTGCACCTGTCTACTAAGCACTGCCTGTTTAAAGTTCAAAGCTGTGGTTTGCTTTAACGGTGTCACCGTTCGCTCGATTATATCAGCATTTTGTACTTGTACTGGGCGTTCCGATGACCACGGTGCTGGGGGTAGATTGTCATAGCTACGCTGACCGGTAGCACTCGCTGATGTATTTTGTTGTCTCAATTCAGTTATTTCGCCTTCCAGTTTGTTGGTCAAATGTTTAGTTTCATCCTTGAAGGTCTGCATTTCATTTCTTATAGTTGCGAGTATCTTTAGTAAGCTACTAACATCGAGATGTTCAAACGTCACTGGGGGCAAACGATTCAAATCCTTAGCAACGAACTTCGGTAAATTTTCGGTTTCTTTTATAATTTTCAGTAAATCTGAAATGTTACTAGCAGCTTTCTTATCTCCTTTCCGTATAGTTTTTCGGTTTCCGGTTAGTTCACACAGAAATGTTTTTGCGTTTTCAATTTCTTCTTCGCTGTACCATGAACTGCAGATTTGCACGAGGCTTAGTTCATCCATTACATGGTACTTATTTTGAGTGAAGCATAGTAGTTCGTTGATAATAATATTGCACTCACACGACATTTTAACGGTTTAATTTACATATTTGTTACGCGAAATCTAAACTCTGTAGGTCACTGTGCAAGCAGGTAAGGGTAACAATTTGCGCGCGCGCGTGCGTCACGGGTCGCTGACCGAACGAGACTGATTAAGCACTCAAAAGAGTAGTAACTACTTATTTCAAAAATAAACTTATTCCCTTCACAAATATTATAATTTGGTTAAACCATTTCTTATAGTTTGCTGTGATGGTTACATCATTGAGGCAGTGGGTCCGTATCCAGCCACCAAAAATGATGCTTCAATCATGAATGATCTTATGTCAGAGCGAGGTGCCTTTACGGATTTGTTTAGGGAAGATGATGTTTTTATATTAGACCGTGGTTTTAGAGACTGTGCAGACAACATAAGTATAAGTATAAGTATAAGTATAACGGGCTGGTGTCCGCAACTCCACGCTCAATGCGCGTATTTTGCGTGCGGGTGGGAATATCACTCGATCCACCCCAGCTCCCCGAGAAAAGCCAGCAAACCCTTGGTGTTACTGGCAATCTCGTGGAGAGTACCTGGGTCACCGAAGTATTTGGCCCTGTATGGGGCAACCCCCGGACAGTGCAGGAGCACGTGGGCTGCTGTTTCTTCTTCCTCCATGCAGGCTCGACACAGAGGACTATCTGTGACTCCTATAACAAAGAGGTGCTTGTTAAAAGTACCGTGTCCCGTGATGGCAGCCGTCACTGTGCGTAGCTGCAGTTTAGTTAGCCGGAGCGCTTGTTTGGTAAGGCGGGCGTCGATGGCGGGAAGCGCCTTCTTGGCCTGCTTACACTCGCCGTGGTCTAGCCACAGCCTGGCGTGAAGTTCTTTGGTACGTTTCCTTACCAGCGTGCGAAGATAGCCGAAAGGTAGCGGCACGATGGGTTCTGGCCCCACCGCCGCCATGCTCGAGCCCCTTCGAGCGAGCTCGTCCGCTGCATCGTTGCCTCGGGAGTCGCTATGTCCTTTGATCCATTGAATGGTTATATTATTGAGGTTACCAACCTGGTTCAGGCGTTGTTGGCACTCGTGTATTAGCCCGGAATACACCGTGTGGCTCCTTAATGCCAGCAGCACTGCCATACTGTCTGAGAGTATGCGGATGGAGTGATCCTTTACCTCACGAGCCAAGATGGCAGATGCCGCCAGGGAGATGCCCATGCATTCTGCCTGAAATACAGTGTTGTGGGCCCCCAAAGGTACGGCTATGTGGATATTGAGGTCCTCCGAGAAGACCCCGGCTCCAGTACCACTACCAGTACCTGTTTTGGATCCATCCGTAAAGATCCGTAATTCTGCAGGGTTAAGTCCCTCGCAGCGGTGGTCCTCATGGAGTTGGATTTTGTATTTCTTGTCGAATACGTACTGTTTGGGTACTCGATCGTTAACAGCTTTCACCAGGGGGAACTCACTTTGGATTCCCTTTAGTGCCGCAGTATGCTGCGTGCACTTCTTACCCCAAAGTTGTAGCATATTGAGGCGCAACGCCGTCATCGTTGCTTCCTGCTGAATTAACAGGTGGAGCGGTGGAAGCCCCAGTATCGCTTCGAGAGCTGCGGTCGGAGTTGTCCTCATGCAGCCTGTGATCGCCATGCAGGCGAGCCTTTGCATTCGTTGCAGCTTGCTTACCGCTGTGATTAATTTGGTGCGGGGCCACTAGACCACTGCCCTGTAGGTGATCATGGGTCGGATTACCACGCAGTATAGCCAAAGTATAATTTTAGTCAAGATGACTGCTCCAATTTAACTTACTGTCCAGGATAACTCCCAGGTATTTGACCTCGTTGGTTACCTGGAGCTCAGTATCGAATAGCTTAGGTAGGCGATGAGGGCCTAGCGTTCGTTTTTGGGTAAACATGACTAGTTCAGTTTTTGTGGGGTTCACTGAGAGGTCGAACTCAGCACACCATCGCTCAACTATGCGTAACGCCTGTTGAGTAAGGTTGCAGATTGTCCCTGTCACCTTCCCCGAGATGAGGATGGCGAGATGGTTAGAATTGAGCTTCGCGATGAGGTCATTAATCACCAGATTCCAGAGGAGGGGCGACAGTACTCCTCCTTGGGGACAGCCTCTGGCTATCACTGCTGACTACACCAAAGCGGACGACTCGTTTGCTAAGCATATTGGTAATCCAGTCTATCAGTACCTGCTCCACCCCGTGTCGGGAAAGAGCGGCGCTGATGCTGGAGAAGTTTGTTTTGTCGAAGGCTCCTTCGATATATATGGAAGTACCCAGGCAGATACCCTTCTGATGTATCGCTTCCTCTATCCGGCCAACTACTAGATGAAAAGCAGATTCAGTGGACTTACCCGCGCTGTATGCGTGTTGATTTGCGTGAAGAGGAGCTTTTAAAACGCCATCCCTCAGCTCTCTCTCGCATATCTTCTCCATGGTTTTCAGGAGAAAGGAGGTCAGGCTGATCGGCCGGTAGGTATTTGGCGTTACTATAGTCACTCTTACCTGGCTTAGGGATAAATATGACTTTCACTTCCCTCCATCCTTTTGGGATGTACCGAAAGGCCAGGCACGCCCGCAATATGGGCACCAGTCTTTCTGCTATGGAGGGCCCACCCCATTGCAGTAGTGCAGGGAACACCCCGTCCGGACCGGACGCCTTGAAAGGATGAAAGCACCCGATCGCCCACTGGATTTTCTCCAGCGTGATCATCATGTGAGCATATTTCCAGTCGTTTCCTGTTGGAGTTTGGTTTACCTCAGTCCAGTCAATTGTGGGCGTGAAGACGCAACCTGGGAAGTGAGTTTCAATAAGGACGCGCATCGCCTCTTCTGGAGTAGTGGTAAGCGTGTTGTCAGGTTTTCGGAGCACTGCAGGTCCAGCAGAGTTCTGCTGTGCTAGTATTTTCCTTAACCTGTTTGCTTGTTGACAGGATTCTATTTTCCCGCAGAATTTCCTCCAGCCAGTAGAGCTTTTCCGCCGGATGCATTTCTTGTAGCTGGATTTGGCCGCCCTGTAGACGTCCCAATCCTCGTCGGCACAGGTGTTCATGGCTCTGTTTAGCGCTGACCTTGCTGCAGACAACATGGCAGCCAAAGGTTTTTTGGTACATATGCCCGAAACAATTTCGACAGGGGAAAGGCAACTTTCGACTCTCCAAGCCAATATCTCGAGATGTGTGACGATGAATAGATGGGTGGTTGAAGCTGTCAATGGAAGGTTTAGTAGGGATTTTAAAATATTCCGTGCAGATTATTTAAATAAAAGGTGCCCTAATATTATGCAAGATTTTTCAATTGCTGTTGCCTTATACATAGAACCATTTTGCTGTTCAATTTAGGGAACGAACAAATGTCCATGAGGTCATTCAGATAATACAAGAAAAAATATTTGAAAAAAATGAACTCGCTCAAATTGTTCAACAAAATAATTTAAATATGAGGCATACTATGTTCCAAAATGTTACACATTCAAATATAGAATTCCCTGAATTGACAACAGATGACCTAGAACTAATCGCTCTGGGTACATACCAAATAAAGCAAGCAAAATCATATGTCGGGGAGCACCTTAGAGCCCACGGATTGTATGCTTTAGAAGTTTGCAGAGATAATACACCTCTAGAAGGGATATTTAATAACAGCCAACCATTTATTATACGTGGCAGAATTAAATCTAGGCATATAGCAAGTAATTCCTATTATACATACATTGCAGTCGATAGAAGGCTGGAGGGGCGAACTGCCATATTAGGATATTATTGCCACTGTCCCGTAGGGACACTGACAGTAGGCTGTTGCTCACATATAATGAGCATATTGTGGTACATGGGTTATGCCAGACACCAAAGCTATGTTGCTGCACCAGCTTCGTTCTTAGATAATCTTTTAATAAGATAAAATGCATTGAAAGGCTATCTAGGAAGGACCAGTAACAAGATAGAACGAAGGTACTTACAATTACTGTATCAGTCTTTACTATAATCATCATCTTCCTGCCCTTATCCTATGTTTTATCACAACCTGTATTTTATAATCACAAACGAAATAAAAGATTTTCTAAATAAATGAATTGTTTTATTCAACAAACCTCTTGTTTAAAAATCCAAGTTCATACTTAATAGTCCGTAAAATCACGTCTTTGATTAATTGCTTTTCATGAAGAGTGTTCTAGGAGATCCATGTTAGTGATTATAAGTAGGATGGCTAGATATTTATTCCTAGTACCTACATTTCGTTTTGGTCTGCTTCGTTGGTCTAGTGATCGTAAGCACGAATGCCGAACGTGGGGTCCTGGGTTCGATAGCCAAGACAGGCAAGGTAAAATTCTCAGTATCATCCCAAAGTCTGAGTATGTGCCTGGTTAGGTGACTGTTGGTTCACCCCCCATAAATCAATCAATCATGTACCTAACTGGCAAAATGTGCGACCCGACTTTAGAAAGAATCTCAGTCGCAACTAGACACGTCGCGCCAATCATCATCATCATCAGCCTATGACTTTCCCACTGCAGGGACTCAGGCCTCTTCTCCAGGAGAGGGATGGGCTATAATCCACCACGCAAGCCCGACGCGCCAATGGGAGCCTTAAAACTACATAATCTGCTAGAAATTTGCGCTTCTTTCAGCTTAGTTTTTAGCCAATAATGATTTTAGTTTCATTCATTTTAGTATCTATACTTACAGTATTCACTAAAGTACTGTTACAACAGCCTGCTCACAGCGTGCCACCCTAGCCAGCCAATGACAGCTAACCATAACCATGCCACTCTAGCAAACCAAAGCCATGCCACTCTAGCATACCATAGCCATGCCACTCTAGCCAGCCAATGACGGGTAACGACTCGCGAGCCAATCACAGTCAAGCGAAGACACCGCCATAACCACCGGATGCCTCCGGTGGGGATATCAGTCTATATAATGCCCTGTAAGCTCAGTTTCGAGGTCTTGTCGCGCTCGATTGTGAAACCTGTAAGTCGAGACTCTGTCCAAATAAAATAATGAATCAGTTCCTGTCTATTTTTTACCACTGTCGTTACAGTCAGAAGTGGTATCGAATAAAAAAAAAACCTACGATAAAACGACGCTCTGCTACTTAAAAGTCAACAGTCACCTACTGTGGAGGACGAGGTCTGAAAATTCAAACGAAGAACGTTGATGCACACCGCCTGCAAGGAAAATATTGTCTCCCATCCCAGTATCACAGGGCACAAATTGAAAAAGCAGGCCACAATCTGGATGGAACACGAAGCGTACCCTCAGTATCGCATTGGTCATTCCATAATTTGACCTTGAAAACGAAGACTGCGGCCAGTAACTACCTGTGAGACACTTTGAGTTTCAAGAAGTATCCATCTCTCTGCCAGCAACGGTTCTACGGTAAATTAAGACTACCTAAAGGTTGTCAACAGCAACCAAGGACATGAAAGGAAGGAACCGTCCTACTTCACGCTGAGAGCTGCCAGGAACCATGCATAAATAACAAGGTCAGTAAACATGCCAATATTTGCCAAATTAGCCAAATGCCATTAACCAAATATATAAGCCAAATGTGTTTTACCATGGAGTGCCCCATGAGTTGATAATTATGCGAATCGTAGACAAAATAATTTGGTAAGCCCGTTATGTAAATATAATCATAGTCACTTAATCAGTATATTATTTGGTACAAAAAATGTTTTACGAGTAGGTACTAGTTGTGTACTAAGGAGTTGAGAACTTTAGATGTACATATTTAGTTCAAGTGCGCATTAGATTATCCAACAATAACAATTCCAAAGTAAATCATGTAGATCAGATACTTATAAATAGCTACAATAATTTTATTCCACTATTAACAGAGATATAGATAGCATTCCTTGGCGATCTCTTGCTACCGCCAGCCGATATTCAAACAGTTTTAGACTTATTGGATATAGTTCTTGACAAATTGAAAACGAGGAACTTAAAATTAAATATGAGGAACTGTTAATTTTTACATATTTCTTAATTAGGGTATAAAACATCATCTGATGGCATTCAACCAGGTTAATTTAAGTTGATCGTCTTAATTTCTCATCCCGAGTAATGTAAACGAAGTGCGTCAGTTTATTCTATCTAGTTCTATCTAGTTAATAAAGAAAGTCCATTCATAATTTAGCAATAATAGCTCGCCCGTATAACAAACTAACAAAAAAGAATACGATGTGGGTATGAGGCAAGTCACATAATCATGTTATGTAAATAAAATAAAAAATGTTATAGGTATTAGTGAAGGTACGATCCTAGTTTTCCAACAGAAATTCATACGTATTGCAGGTATTGCAGCTTATCTTGTATAAAGTAGATTGACGGTAGTTTGCGCCCTGTCTTTTAGTTTAGTCGCGTTACAAGTCAGAAAGAGTGTTTATCACGATTTTGGGCTTGAATCCCTTGCAGTGATGAAATTGTTGCTAAGATTTCGTATTATGTGTTATGAAAAAATGTCCATGTAATTCGGAATGTACTGCAGTACGCGATACAATGACTAAACATGATCTTATGACATGTATTGCCCGATATTACTATTCACTATGGTGACCGATGAGCCAAAGCCCAAGCAAGCTAAAACTAAAGCCAAAGTCAAAGTCTATGCCTATCTTTGGTTCTGCCTTAGGTAAGTAGATCGTTCGATAGATGCCGTTTATTGTGTACCATTTAGAAGTGAACGATTAGTTCAGTACTGTGCAATGACAAGATGAAAAGCCGAAAAGTAGTATTGTTTTACTGCGAAGTGGATGTACAGATACCTATAGTGCGTAGTTGTGTAATCGTTGATGGTAGGCTATAACGTAAACAAACCTTTACGGTACCAGATTAGTTGTGTGAGTTGTGACAAACTTCGCGCGATGGAAAATATTACAAAATGCATCATGACAATAACAAGGAGTAAAACGAAGTTCTGAATTTTATAAATATCAACAAAATTTCTGATTTCCAAAAATAACCCGATTTAGAAGTAAATATTATTATGTGACGTCATGTTTACATTGTGCGTACTGTAAAGGGGATAATGTAGGAAAGAGGGTTATGATATCCAATTCTAAATCTAACTTAGCTCTCTAATACATGATGTCCTGAAACGAGGCTGCGCCTGTGGGTATCTTGGGGGCCAGAGTTGCATTAACTTAACATTAGTACTTAATAGCTTTAAACACATAAAACTATATTGGAAAAATAGAAAAACGTATTCGTGTGTAGTGTGTTAGTGTGTATAAGTAATGAAGTTTTGCCATCGACACGCTAAGAATTATATATGTGTGAGTGCAATTAACTTAAACTGGTTCTTCCGTTTCTTCATCCGATAGTTTGGCAAAACAGTTTATTTATCTTTTCTTACATGAAAAGTGTTTCATGTTTCTAATATCGCAGATATTAAGGAGTTCTTATAATACTGTTAATATTACAACCGGGTACCTATAAGTCTTACGATTTATCCCAGATCGGGTTTCTAAACCAGTGCAATCTAGGCGCGGTAGGGTTATCTCAGATTAGAATAGCTGGAAAGAAATGGGACGTAACTTAGATACAAGGTGAAAAATGATAATTCAAATTCAAACTCTTCAATTCAACAAAATGACTTAACGACTAGGGTTAGTAAACTTAGTGACAAGGCAAAAAAAATAAAAGGAAAGGAAATATGTTAATAGTGTGATTTACAAAAAAAACTATGATTATGTACTTTGGCGCCAGGCGATGACTACCCGGCCGGCGGCTTAAATGCTTAAATGCTTTTAACATCACGCATGTAATACCCAATGGGTTAGGCAGAGGTATACTCATGAGTACACACACATTTCGCTAGTAAATTGAAATGAATTAAAAAGTGCTTATTCATGGTTACATCCGTGTTACAAGGTGTATTACTTCTGCCATACTGTAAAACAGTTATATTTAATTTAAATGTAACAACTTGTTAGTACGTTTCCATCAATAACAACGACACTTTTACTTACAACTAAACACATTTATTGAACACAAAAGTTGACTATAACGTAATGCTATAACATTTAAGTTGCGTTAAAACACTTCAATTAATAGCGGTGAAGCCGCAAACATAAGGTAGTATGGCATAAATATATACTTATACAACAATAAATAATCATAAATGGAATCTACACATCTCTTGTAATGAGGTTTTTACATAGGTGTTAAAAACAAACTTCCATAATTTATTTTTAAAAGACATTTTCGTGGTACAGCTATTTTCTAAATCGTAAGGTATGTCGTTAAAAATTGTTGGTACTAAGCATTTCCTACATCTTTGTCCATAATAATTAGTACAAGTGGGTACCTATTACAAATTTTCTTATGCATTTATTCCTTTTCCTTCAGCTTAAAGTTCCATGCTATAGGGGGCGAGCAAGGTTAACTCTTGTTTGTTAGAGGATTTGTTTTCTGGCCATATTATGTGATATTGAGGAGTTAGGTAATGATTGACGTAAACTAAGAAGTATGAAAGGTCATATTATATGATACAACGGGTTTACAGGTTTAGTATCCGCTGTCACATATCGTAGCAGTGCTTTTGTCTGATAGCACCAGTAGTGTGAACGAATAATTGAAAACCGAAGATTTCATAAATCTCCTGAGAGGTCTATTGCCCCATTTTAACTTGGTTTTTCTGAGCTGACTTGTAATCACTGTTTTCTTGTTTCCATTGCGGGAGCAATTGTTCCAGGACGGCCGAATGTTACAACAGCCTGCTCACAGCGTGCCACCCTAGCCAGCCAATGACAGCTAACCATAACCATGCCACTCTAGCAAACCAAAGCCATGCCACTCTAGCATACCATAGCCATGCCACTCTAGCCAGCCAATGACGGGTAACGACTCGCGAGCCAATCACAGTCAAGCGAAGACACCGCCATAACCACCGGATGCCTCCGGTGGGGATATCAGTCTATATAATGCCCTGTAAGCTCAGTTTCGAGGTCTTGTCGCGCTCGATTGTGAAACCTGTAAGTCGAGACTCTGTCCAAATAAAATAATGAATCAGTTCCTGTCTATTTTTTACCACTGTCGTTACAGTACCTATATTTGGCACGAGAGATGCAGAAACACGATAGTAATGTTGGTAAATATTTCTTTTCTGTTTCATTACCTTTTTGAAACTACATAATACTTAAGAACATAAAAAAATAGATATTGTATTATTAAATAAGTACTATTAGATTCGTTTTAGGTTATAATCCTTTACATTGCATATCTTTTTTCTCCCATCCTCTACGACTTACTGCCCATTTGCTTTTTTGCTAGATAAATATAGTTCTACAACTAGTTATAAGTTTCCATACTGTACGATACTCCTATCAGTGGGTCCCATTGTACATGCAACCTCGCCATTCTCCTTTATGAGCATAACCTTTCACGCTGCACATCACATATAATTTAAACCCCCATTTATGGGGCTTATTAGGTAAATACTGCTTCATGAAGTGTGCCACTTTCGTGGCACACATCTGTTCATCAATTGAGAGTCTTTGTTCCATAGGAACTTAAGCAAATTTTTCATTTAGATGGCTAATTATAGGCCTTATCTTATGGAGCCTATCATGTTGTGGGTGTTCCTTGGGTAAATGTTTCTCGTTACTGTTGAAATGTAGAAATCTACGAATAGTCTCAAATCTGTTGACAGTCATTATGTCCTTGATTGGTTAAAAACCTACAGTATTTGTACATTGGGATATTTTATAACAGACATGTATATCAGTATCGCCATAAACTTTCTTAGCTCAGTTTCAGACAAATTTAATGGTTTAGTCACATTTTTTTGAACGGAATACAAATTAGACTCTTCCACAATCCTTTGAACTATTTCTGATGTAATAAAATGTGAAAAAATACTATAGGGAGTACCAGTAGTAGCCTCATCCTTCAGTTCTGGTGGGTATGTAGTGTCTCCATGAAAAGCTGTCTGGTCAGAATTTAAAACAATTTTTTTTACCTTCCATACGAGTCCTCTCATAGTTGCTCGGCGACTAGCTTGACTTGTTGAGGGGAATGGAACCTGTGGCACTTGATCATTTGCTGTAGCTTCATTTATCAATGGCGGGTCTCCTGCCATGATAATGATCCATATCGGAGTCATCATTTTCCTCTTCTAATGGACTCTCAAGATCGTGAAGCAAATCGTCTCGATTTTCATAAAAATTCTCATGACCTTCTGTATCCGACTCCTCAAGATCATCTTCCGACCTCTCTCCATCATTTATTAGAGCTAAATACTCTTCTATTTGCTTTTGATTCAAGTTTGGCATCTGAAAACCAATAAATCTAAACAGGGACATTTTCTAGTAAATGCATATTGTTGCAGATTTACAACAACAAAATAAACAAAATTTCCGAACACACCAAAAGTTTTTTTTATAATTTATAAATTGTAATGAAAAGAAGATGAATTATTACGTAAAATAACTAATTTTGTTTGAACTTACCTTCGAAAATCAAATAATTACACTGCAAAGCAAGTACACAATTTTCATCCGCTCCAAAATTACGATCGGCTTTGATTTGTCAATGTCAAGTTTAAATTTGACAGTCGTGAAGAAAAAAAGTGTGTTGCCACTCGATTAAATATACATATAACCATGATAGTGATAATCCTGCAACAGCATGCAATGAACTCATACTAATAATTTTATGGTCGTTTGAATGGTATGTTGCAGTTTTACAACTTTATGCATTTAAGGGTTAAGATAAAGCATAAAAATATCAGCAAAGAAACAACATTGTCTGGATCTATTGAATGGACTAATCAAATAATTTTATAGCACAAATCGATAATTAAGATTTTGAGTGCTTCTATGGGTACTTGTCAATTAATTGGATTGAACAACCTTGTAATGCTATTGCTGACAGAAACTGGCATAACTTCACGTTTATAAAATCGGGAAAAAGTGTTGCTAGAACGCCAATTGGCCATGACTTAATTTTTTTTTTATTTTTTTTTTTACAAAATATAGACCATTTCAAGGTACTAATTTGCTTATTTTATTTTTTTAGGGGTTGTACATTTTTTTAGGATTTTTTAAATTCGAGGTGCTCTCAATATCACTATGAGGCTGTGTTTTTTTTATTTTTATTGTTTAATAAATAAAGATAAAAATAAAATGTAAACACAAAAACATCACAAAAACCTTAATAGGTTTGTCCGGATGTTGAAACACTTATGAACTATCTTAAAAGTAACATAATACATAAACATAGTTATTTTATGGTTCACGCGTAATTATAACAAATTGTGAGGTAGCACGCAAAAACAAGTAAAGTTAAAAAATACTAAGAAAGTACAAACACACCCACAGAGCGGGTCGAAATCGGAATCACGTCGATGCTAATAACTAAGTGAATGATATTTAAACAGGATGATGCATTTTCAGAGAGAGTCAAAGAATTTTTTGTATTTAATTTTGTAATTACTATTTGTTATTTCTGATTGAACTTTTGTAGGAATGTCATTAATTAGAGTAGGTATCAAATAAGCGACAGTTCGTTTCCCGTAATAGTTCTTGTATGTCGGTACTACCAGTTTGGATTGGGCTGCCAATCTTGTTGCTATACTAGGGTTGAATTTAATTTGTAGATCTTTGTTGGTGAACTGTTCTATTAGTAACCACTTTCGTATTTTAATGTGTACTGGTAAGATTTTACAATATTTAAAGAAACCCGTTACGTCATCACCATCATAGAGTGTTTTCCTTATTTTATTTGGTATTATTATTTTTAATAAACGAAGTTGTAGGTTGTATATTTTATCTATGTAGGTTTTAAACGTTCTGCCATAGCTAGTAATTCCATATGAAATTATTGACTCCGCGAGTGCATTATAAAGGTTAAGTAATATTTTGAAAGGAACTTTGTATTTAATTATTGCAAATTTGGCTAGCATAGCTCGCAGTTTATCGCATATGGAGTCAATGTGATACCCCCAGTTAAATCTGTTATCAACGTGTAAACCTAAGTATTTGTAGTTGGCAACTTGCTCCAATGGTTCACATTGGCAAGCAAGGTTAGAAAATGGCATGTTATGCAAACATTGGTGAGTGTGTGCAATTATTTTAACTGGCTTGTCAGAGTTGAGTAAGTGATTGGAACGAACGTGAATAATCTTAGTTTTACCAGCATTAAGCACGAGTCCAGCATCATGAGACCTATTACACAAATTATTAAAATCATTTTGAATAACTTGTTCAGCCTTAGATAAGTCTTTATCAGCTGCTACGAGACACGTGTCGTCTGCGTATTGATAGACTGAGCAGTTGTTTATAACATTCTCCATGTCATTGACGTAAGCCAAATAATGCAGAGGTCCCATAACTGAGCCTTGTGCTGTTCCTGTAGTTACTACAGCTACGTCACTAAGTTCATTGCTGACCTTTACACGGCAAGTTCTATTCTTTAGGTAATCTTTACACCAGTTTAATAATGAACCCCGAACTCCTGTATTGTCAAGCTTGTTTATAAGTGTATCATGCCTAAGAGTATCAAACGCTTTACTAATAATACTAAATCAACGAATAACAAGATAACATGTTTTTTTGTCATTTAGGTGATGGTTTATTTCGTCAGTGAATTTAGAAAGCAGAATTGATGTTGATTTATTAGGTTGTGTAACGACAGTGGTAAAAAATAGACAGGAACTGATTCATTATTTTATTTGGACAGAGTCTCGACTTACAGGTTTCACAATCGAGCGCGACAAGACCTCGAAACTGAGCTTACAGGGCATTATATAGACTGATATCCCCACCGGAGGCATCCGGTAGTTATGGCGGTGTCTTCGCTTGACTGTGATTGGCTCGCGAGTCGTTGCCTGTCATTGGCTGGCTAGAGTGGCATGGCTATGGTATGCTAGAGTGGCATGGCTATGGTTTGCTAGAGTGGCATGGCTATGGTTAGCTGTCATTGGCTGGCTAGGGTGGCACGCTGTGAGCAGGCTGTTGTAACATTCGGCCGTCCTGGAACAATTGCTCCCGCAATGGAAACAAGAAAACAGTGATTACAAGTCAGCTCAGAAAAATAAAGTTAAAATGGGGCAATAGACCTCTCAGGAGATTTATGAAATCTTCGGTTTTCAATTGTTCGTTCACACTACTGGTGCTATCAGACAAAAGCACTGCTACGATATGTTACAGCGGATACTAAACCTGTAAACCCGTTGTATCATATAATATGACCTTTCACACTTCTAAGTTTATGTCAATCATTACCTAACTCCTCAATATCACTTAATATGGGCCAGAAAACCAATCTTCGAACAAACAAGAGTTAACCTGGCTCGCCCCCTATAGCATGGGACTTTAAGCTGAAGTAAAAGGAATAAATGCATAAGAAGATTTGTAGTAGGTACCCACTTGTACTAATTATTATGGACAAAGATGTAGGAAATGCTTAGTACCAACAATTTTTAACGACATACCTTACGATTTAGAAAATAGCTGTACCACGAAAATGTCTTTTAAAAATAAATTAGGGAAGTTTGTTTTTAATACCTATGTAAAAACCTCATTACAAGAGATGTGTAGATTCCATTTATGATTATTTATTGTTGTATAAGTTATGTTTGCGGCTTCACCGCTATTAATTGAAGTGTTTTAACGCAACTTAAATGTTATAGCATTACGATAAAGTCAACTTTTGTGTTCAATAAATGTGTTTAGTTGTAGGTAAAAGTGTCGTTGTTATTGATGGAAACGTACTAACAAGTTGTTACATTTAAATTAAATATAACTGTTTTACAGTATGGCAGAAGTAATATGCCTTGTAACACGGATGTAACCATGAATAAACACTTTTTAATTCATTTCAATTTACTAGTAAAATGTGTATGAGTATACCTCTGCCTAACCCATTGGGTATTACATGCGTGATGTTAAAAGCATTAAACCTTGTTGCCGCCAGTAGTCATCGCCTGGCGTCAAACTACATAATCATAGTTTTTTTTTTGTAAATCACACTATTAACATATTTTCTTTCCTTTTTTTTTTGCCTTGTTACTAAGGTTACTAGTCGTTAAGTTATTTTGTTGTTACTAACACTTTGGACACTTGTCTGAATTAAAGAGTTTGAATTTGAATTTGAATTAAGTTTTATTTTTCACCTTGTTTCTAAGTTACGTCCCATTTCTTTCCAGCTATTCTAATCTGAGATAACCATACCGCGCCTAGATTGCACTGGTTTAGAAACCCGATCTGGGATAAATCGTAAGGCTTATAGGTACCCTGTTGTAATATTAACAGTATTATAAGAACTCCTTAATATCTGCGACATTAAAAACATGAAACACTTTTCATGTACGAAAGGATAAATAAACTGTTTTGCCAAACTATCGGATGAAGAAACGGAAGAACCAATTTAAGTTAATTACATCATACCATTAAGACGCACGCACACACACATGCACTCATACATATATAATTCTTAGCGTGACAAAACTTCATTACTTAAACACACTACACACGAATACGTTTTTCTATTTTTCCAATATAATTTTATGTGTTTAAAGCTATTAAGTACTAATGTTAAGTTATTGCAACTCTGGCCCCCAAGATACCCACAGGCGCAGCCTCGTTTCAGGACATTTTTACATAACACATAATACGAAATCTTAGCAACAATTTCATCACTGCAAGGGATTCAAGCCCAAAATCATGATAACACTCTTTCTGACTTGTAACGCGACTAAACCAAAAGACAGGGCGCAAACTACCGTCAATCTACTTTATAAAAGATACCTGCAATACGTGTGAATTTCTGTTGGAAAACTAGGATCGTACCTAAATAATCACTAATACCGACCTATAACATTTTTTTTTTCCATAACAAGATTTATGTGACTTGTCTCATACCCACATCGTACTTTTTTTTTGTAAGTTTGATAAACGGGCGAGCTATTATTGCTAAGTTATTAATGGACTTTCTTTAGTAACTAGATAGAACTAGATAGAATAAACTGACGCACTTCGTTTACATTACTCGGGATGAGAAATTAAGACGATCAACTTAAATTCACCTGGTTGAATTGGATCGCGTCATGATGTTTTATACCCTAATTATGAAATATGTAAAAATTTGCAGTTCCTCATATTTAATTTTAAGTTCCTCGTTTTCAATTTGTCAAGAACTATATCCAATAAGTCTAAAACTGTTTGAATATCGGCTGGCGGTAGCAAGAGATCGTCAAGGAATGCTATCTATATCTCTGATAATAGTTTAATAAAATTATTGTAGCTATTTATAAGTATCTGATCTACATGATTTACTTTGGAATTGTTATTGTTGGATAATCTAATGCGCACTTGAACTAAATATGTACATTTTAAGTTCTCAACTCTTTAGTACACAACTAGTACCTACTCGTAAAACATTTTTTTGTACCGGGATAATATTATACAGATTATCTGACTATGATTAGATTTACATATCGGGCTTACCAAATTATTTTGTCTACGATTCGCATAATTATCAACTCATGGGGCACTCCATGGTAAAACACATTTGGCTTATATATTTGGTTAATGGCATTTGGCTAATTTGGCAAATATTCGCATGTTTACTGACCTTGTTATTTATGCATGGTTCCTGGCAGCTCTCAGCGTGAAGTAGGTCGGTTCCTTCCTTCCATGTCCTTGGTTGCTGTTGACAATCTTTAGGTAGTCTTAATTTACCGTAGAACCGTTGCTGGCAGAGAGATGGATACTTCTTGTAACTCAAAGTGTCTCACAGGTGGTTACTGGCCGCAGTCTTCGTTTTCAAGGTCAAATTATGGAATGACCAATGCGATACTGAGGGTAGGCGCTTCGTGTTCCATCCAGATTGTGGCCTGCTTTTTCAATTTGTGCCCTGTGATACTGGGATGGGAGACAATATTTTCCTTGCAGGCGGTGTGCATCAACGTTCTTCGTTTGAATTTTCAGACCTCGTCCTCCACAGTAGGTGACCGTTGACTTTTAAATTTAGCAGAGCGTCGTTTTATCGTAGGTTTTTTTTTTTTATTCGATCCCACTTCTGACTGTAACGACAGTGGTAAAAAATAGACAGGAACTGATTCATTATTTTATTTGGACAGAGTCTCGACTTACAGGTTTCACAATCGAGCGCGACAAGACCTCGAAACTGAGCTTACAGGGCATTATATAGACTGATATCCCCACTGGAGGCATCCGGTAGTTATGGCGGTGTCTTCGCTTGACTGTGATTGGCTCGCGAGTCGTTGCCTGTCATTGGCTGGCTAGAGTGGCATGGCTATGGTATGCTAGAGTGGCATGGCTATGGTTTGCTAGAGTGGCATGGCTATGGTTAGCTGTCATTGGCTGGCTAGGGTGGCACGCTGTGAGCAGGCTGTTGTAACAGTTGAAAGCCATACTGAGAACCCGATAAGACATCGTTCTTAATGTAAAAACTCTGAATTTGCTGACACACGTATTTTTCGACTACCTTATCTATGACTGGTAATATTGTGATGGGCCTGTAACTATCATAGTTACTATGAGATCCATTTTTATAAATTGGACGCACAATACCTAATTTAAATTCTTTAGGATATTCTCCAACTTGTATACTAGTGCTGATTAGCTTAACTATGACCTTAGCTATCTTATCGCTTACAACCTTCACGTCTATACATCGAATGCCATCAGCACCAGCTGACTTATTAACGTTGAGATGTTTTATAATAGTTAAAATATTACGAGCCGTAGGTTTTTTAAATAACATGGACTTGTTGATTGGAGATATATATATTCCAATTCAGGAATTAGTTTTATGTTGCATTTAGGTAACATTTTATTAACGTTCTCGCTAAAACCCTTACTAAAATTATTAGCTATCGTATTTATGGTTAAGTTATTTTTCTTTGCTTTGATTATTGATTCGTCTACTGACTTACAAATTCGACCAGATAGGGTGTTTAATATGTCCCACATTTTCTTTTTATTCATTTTATTTACATTGATTAGGTTAAAGTAATATTGGTTTCTAGATTTTTCTATAAGTTTTTTTGTTTTATTTCTTTGTTTATTAAATTGTAATCTAAGTATTTTATTATTTGTATCTTGTTTCCACTGACTGAAAAGTAAGTCTCTTTTATTACACATATTATTAATTTTACTATTAATCCATAACTCTTTATTTCTTTTACTGTTGGGATTAATAAGAGGCCACCAGAACCATAGCGGCCCAAACCACAATTTTTGATAATATTAGTTGACCACGGCAATGCCCCTTTACAAACCCCTAAGTTCATAGCCAGAGTGGCTCGAAGGTAATTTCAGTAAAAAATCAGAGATGGCGTTATAAAAATTGTTGTGGCATTTTGATTCTTAAAACAATATCAATAGTGCATAGTGGCCCAGATCACTTGGGTCAGTATGGTATTTGCCGCCATTACGGCTCAGGTGACTTGGGCCACTCTGGTCTTTCATACTTACGTGTCAACATATTTGTTTTTGCGGTTATTTTTTTGGTGTTTTGACGAAATAAGTGTGTTTAGAATAGTTATTAATCTACGTGAACGTGAGGGAAGATATTGGCGGTACAGCAATAAGCTTAAGAGGTAAGAATACCTGTTATTAGTCAGATATTTTATTGTTTTCTCGTCGTCAATTGATTCTAACCTATAAAATAATTAACTTAATTTTTACTATTTTTGTTTTGGACAGATCTAGCAGGAGCTTACAATGAGTGGAGCTGCTGAAAACATCGAAAATGACACACTAGGTAACACTTAGTTTAAATGTTGAGATTTCGTTATGTTATTATTTATTTACTGTGTTTTTATTGACTATTTTTGTTTGGGCCAGGTTCAGCAGAAGCTACAATGAGTGCAATTGAGAATGAAGCTACTGATAACATTGAAGGTGACTTACGTGGTAAGCAGCTTACGTTTTTAGAGTTCCGTAGTAAAACAATGGGTCAGTGGGTCAAGTATATTGAGTAAGGCGTTCTTGGATAGATATTTTGATAAAGTTTAGAGTACTTATGAGAAACAGTTTTAATGTTAAGTTTTCGTTGGGTAGGTTACTTACTTTTTTATTTGTAAGTATGTTTACCTACTAATTTACTTTTTTTCAGATATATTTGGATTTAGCCCGGTGGAGCCCTACGAGGATTCGGGTTCGGAGTATGTCCCAGAACAACGTAGCAGGAGCTCATCAAGGAGTTTACAAGACATTCTTGGGGACTCATCTACTGAAGGCAATGAAGAGGGTCATTCATCTTTTTCTACAAACAAAGATACAAGGAAGCGCATGCGCAAAGAAAATTTATGGAAAAAGAATATCGCACCTTGATACGTAGAGTGACACTAACCAAAAAAGCTGTTTTATCAGTAGAAGCATTTAAAGTTTTGCCAAACAGTAATGACGAGTTTTGCACCAGAAGGTATAAAAAAATTGATATCAGTTATTATTTTTATTGCAGAGAGCATTAAACACAGCAGGAATGTTTTTTTATTAAAAAAATATTTTTAAGTAACAGATTTTTCCAAAAAACTTTTTTAGTGACGTTATACCATTAATGAAAAGGTTCAACATTTCCTCCTTCATAACAACCAACCGACACAATAACAATACAAAAAAATAATTTTGCAAAGAATAAACTGTTTTTATTTATAAAATAAATTTTATTTCAAAGTTGAATACAAAATACTTAAACATTAACTTGTTTGCGATGGCAACAGCTAGGTAAATCACTTTTTTTATGAATATTTTCCGACTTTAATTTTTTGTTACATAACTTCAACAAACTTAGGTGATAAAAATGATAACATAAAAATGGTATTAACAGGTCATGGTTAAAGATAAACACTAAAATTAAGGGTTGTGTTTGTAAAAGGCTTTTTTGCATCAAATAGCCTGGAAAATAAAGTAAGGTAGGTAAAAACAAAATAAGTATCAAAATAATAACAAAGTTTGCATGAATATCACAATCATTGTGTAATTACTTAATTATTATAAATTGTACTTACTAATTGAGATCAAGAATATTACTTTATCACATAAGTAATTAAACTTCTTCTTAGAGGATTCTATCAAAATAGGAAGAAACGTAATAACTAGGAATCAGATTTTGATCAATCAACGATTTAATGTCGTTTTTCTTTCTTTCAGCCAAAGGAAGCATAGCTGCATAAAGAGGTGTCAACTGATTGTTGGCACTAGGAACTTGGTACCTATTACCTGCCTGTTGCCTACGAGTAGCTACCCTATTAGCTTCTAGTCTAATCTCTTTAAAATTCTGTTCTAAGTAAGATTTCTTATAAAATATTTTGACTGTTGCAGGTTCATTTAAATCTTTCATCATTTTTATGATTTTAATGTCACCTATTTTAACCTTTTCTCCTTCTGTGTTCTTTGAAAATGTATTATTTTCAGAAAGACTTTTAATATCATAGAAATCACGATGACTCATCGGATTAACAATGTAAGCGTTTCCTTTTTTTCGAGCGTTCTTTATTGCTGCGATATATTGATCGGGAACATAGATAGGACCGGATCTTAAAGTTTTTTTTATTTCTCTCTCAATGGTGGAATGCACAGCATCACCCTCATTTTGAGTGTGACCCTTGATCAGAAATTTGTGGGTAATTGATTTTATTTTCATATTTTTTACTGCATACAAATAAAGAGATAACATGAATTGGTTTTTTTGTTGCCCACAACAGTTGTCAGAATAAAATATAAAATCGAAGTCTGGATGTAATAAGGACATTTTTTCTAAATATTTGAACACACACGTCCCAATTTCATTAACACCTCTTTGACCTTCTATTTCTGTCCAAAAAAAGCATTCAGTGTGGTCTTTTCCCAGTTCAGAAATAGTGAAATTTAAACAATTAAATTTACTTTTATAGTAAAAGATTGATATTTCTCCTTTAGGCAATGTCATAACCGCCTGCAAGTCATAACAAGACAGTATGCAATTATTCATTTTCTTATCATTTTCTTTCTCTTTTCTACTTTCATCCTTTTCTTTTAAATGATCTTGATATTTATCTTCCAAATTTTCTTTTACATCTGCAATCCTGTACGCTGTACAGAGATCACATTGATCTTTTTTGGGTATGAAAAAACTGATGTTAAACTCCGTATTGAAAACCTTCCTATAAATATGTATTTTTACAAATTCAATGTTTTTTTCGATGCAATCAGCTTTATAATCCCTGTATAAATCTGCTAGAGTCTTTCCTCCGTCAATAAATTCTCTTGAAGTCTGTTTGCGTAAATAGTGACTTTCAAATCGTGGTATACTATTGATGTGACGTCGTACTTCAATTAACTTCTCTTCAGGAATAGTTTTTTTATTATTGTGTTTGCCCCTTTGTTCAGGGGCCACTATACCTTGCTCGTTCTTCTTCTCTATCACCGTTCTAATAGGTCGATCGCCAATACCAAGACTATTTTGAAAAAATATTTTGCACACTCTAGTTTTTTTGCCATTTACTTCGAAATGAAATGCATTCTTTGGTTTTCTGTTACTATTAAGCCTCTTGTACTGATACTTAGGAAATACGTTAGCTAAATTCATAGCTATATAATCTCTTTGACGTGTTAATGAGCCCAGATTCCAAAACGAGTCAAACAATCTTTTGCGGTATTCTTCAGTAATAATATAACGACATTTAAGCCGGCACTTTTCATTACAGGGTCCCCTCATCACCCTTTCTGCAACAATTTTTGATGATGAAGATACGTATGGTTGTCCTAGATTTCTTAGGGTTTGAGCTGCCTTTTTTTTATGAATACGTCTGCTTTTTTTTCGACTACTCCTATTGCCTTCATCTGCGACGGGGTCCAATATGTTAACACTGGCTGGCCCAGAAACTGACGACGTGACATTATTGGATTCTAAGGAATGCGTCACAGTACTTCGCCCATCTTCATTGCAGTCATTACTGTTAGTAGTAGGTTGGACTGCAGACATTTTGCCTACAGCTGCAGAAGCCAATGCCGCCAACGATGGACACTGATAATTTCCGGTCGAGGGATATTCAGAAGAAGAACTCGACGAAGAACTTGAGGAGGACGAGGAACTAGATGAAGAACTCGATGATGAGTCTGAAGAAGAAGAAGAGTCTGACCGTCGATGGTTTGCAGTGGATGGTTGTAATGGTAAGTAACTTGGGTCATCGTCAGAGGCAGGTGAAAAATCACGAGGGGATGCACGACTGGAGATAGATGACCTGGAATTTCTTCTTTCTGCATGCAGTTGTTCATTTGGAGGTAAGTTTTCATCCACATAAAGTTGTTCATCCTAAAAGAAGTAAAAGAGATGCATCACTTAACTAAAGCAGTAATAATCTTACCTGGGTTACTAGGAGAGGAACAAAGAAAAGACAATGAATGTTTTAGTAACATAACAGGTTATTGAATCAAAAAGTGGTAAGTAAAAGGTAAGTAAGGTATTTTGAATAGTATTCTAAATTTAATATTACAAGGTAAGAATCAAATACTGTTTTAGACAAGGTCCACCAACCTGTTCAGCTTCCTGGCGATCTCTGGAGATAGATGACTTGGAATTTCTTCTTTCTGCATGAAGTTGTTCACATGGAGGTAAGTTTGCATCCACATAAAGTTGTTCACCCTAAAAGAAATAAAATAGAGGCATCCCTTAACTCATGCAGTAATAATCGCAGCTGGGTGACCAGGAGAGGAACAAGGAAAAGACAATGAATGTTTTAGTTACTTAACAGGTTATTGTTTCCAATATTGTAGTCTGAGTAGTATTCTTAGTTTGATATTACAAGGTAAGAATCGAATACTGTTTCAGATAAGATAATAAGTAACCTGTTCAGTTTCTTGGCGATCTTTAGGTCTAATTTCTTGGGAAGACACAATATCAAATACGAGATTGTGGCTGGAAACATCTTCATTGGCATTTTGGTAAACATCGTCTTCATTGCGAGTTAATTCACAATTATTGTTGGAGGTTTGGTGTGTCGTTGGTATATTATTTGCGCTTTCTAAATGGACAGGTTTAGTCTGAATACCATGACACGTTCTTTTTTTGTATTCTTCTCTATCATCTGTGTCCTCAAAGAGTCTTCTAGAAATATTCTTCATTTTGGTTATTCTCGCATTTCGTAAAGGCATTTTAATTCTGAAAACAAGCAAATTATGGTCAAACTTACTCGTGTTACTTTCTAGTAACACGAGTAACTAATTCAGATGTACCTTCATAATAAAATTAATTACTTATTTAACTAATAATTATTAAAATAACCAAACCAAATGTTAAAAATACATCCAAACGACCCTAAACAAAATTCTTAGTTAGTCTCGGTGTTATTTTTGTGCTTGGTTGCTGTTTGGCTTAAAAGAAGAATGACATCACATGAATGTTGATGATCAATCATCAACTCCAACACTTAAAATTCTGTAACACGAAGAGTGACTCTAAATAAAAAATGACAGTATGCCGTTCTAATTGAATACAAATCCTCTGTTTAGCTTTTAAGAAGAACGACACTAAAGAAATAATGACGTTCTGCATTAATCATCGACTCAAATACTTCAAATTCTGTAACACGTAGAGTGACACTAAATAAAAAATGTCAGTATGTCGTTCCAATTGAATATTAACCCTCTGATTGGCTTATAGGAAGAATGCCACTAAAGAAATAATGACGTTCTGAGTCGATCATCGACTCAAGTACTTCAAATTCTGTTACAAGAAGAGTGACACAAAATAAAAAATGTCAGTATGTCGTTCCAACATAACAATTTTTACAAAATAAAATAGCTTAATACACGACGCTTAACAAAATGTGACGGTATTCGTATTAAAGTTAATTCGTACTTACGAAATATGGTCAATCCAAATTGCCTTTAACCAGAAAAAGTCACTATGGAATACACCAGATGAAACCGTTTTTGTTAGCTAAAAATGGCGGTCTGTCATAACAGATTGTATCAACATTGTCGATAAAGCAGTTCGACACTAACGCCATCTACCGATAAATATTATACTTACAACGACAGGTGTCTTTGGAAAAAAAATTGTATCTTCGGGCGCTAAGAGATGGCACTGCTAACAGAAAAACATCATTTTTCGTATAGTGACAGTCTTCTTATCAATGTGCGATAATAATATGAGGAAAAATAAACGAGCTAGAGGTGAGGCATACGTAAATACTAAAGGCGTTCTCGTTCCCGCGAAACAAATAGATTGAGGTCTTCAATGCACCTGTAATGAAAAATGCCATGAGAAAATTGTACACGAAAGACAAAAACAACTTTTTACAAAGTTTTATGCCCTAGCAAATTTTGATTTGCAAAGTGCGTACCTATATTCACTCATACATGTTGTGATAAAAGCAAGGTCTTATGTGAGAGTCAGAGATACCTCATCGGATTTGGTAGCTGGAAACATCAAATCGAAGCCCAAGGAGTTTTCTCGATTGTATCACTTACCAGACGCGAATGGAAAACATATTCGTGTGTGTAAGTCATTTTTTAAGCAAGTTTTTAAAGTATCGGACGGACGCCTCACAAGGCTTTTGAAAAATAAGCCTCTAGGCGATCCCGCTCCCATTGATAAACGAGGCAGGCATATTCCGTCAAATAAAACTCCAGAAACAAAAGTAAACCAAGTAAAGGATTTCATCAATACTTTTCCGAAATATGATTCTCACTACACAAGACACAAAAGTGAAACGAGACAGTACTTGTCTCCTCACTTAAATTTGTCAATGTTGTATTCTGAATACAAAAGTAAGGTTGAAGGACCAGTTTCAAAATACATATTTGAAAAAATATTTAATGAAAATTTCAACCTCACATTTCATGCTCCTGTAAGCGATTCATGTAAAAGATGTGACAATTTCAAAGTTAAAATTGAGGCTTGCGATAACAACGAGCTTTCTAAAAAAACCGAGCTTACTGTCGCCAAAGAACTTCATTTGAGAAAAGCAGAATCTGCGATGAAAAATTTAAAACTTGACATGCAAAATGCGAAGCAGGATACTACAGATACTACCGTCATCATCTTTGACTTAATGAAGACTCTCTATACACCAGTAATTTCAACCGGTATTTGCTACTACAAGCGTCAGTTGTGGACCTACTGTTTAGGTATTCACAATGCTGGTACAGACGAAATGTTTATGTACGTCTGGGATGAATCAACAGCATCCAGGGGACCACAAGAAATAGGTTCATGCCTTTTAAAATTTATCAGAGAACATGTACATACAAAGAGGCTAATCATGTACTCTGACCAGTGTGGCGGGCAAAACCGCAACATAAAAGTTGCAGCGTTATGTATGCATATTGTTTCTAGTCCTGAATTTACAGTGGAAAATATAGACCACAAATTTACGGTCAGCGGACATTCTTTTTCATCTTGCGACCGGGCCTTTGGCTTGGTGGAAAAGCAAAAAAAGTATTTTCCAGACATATACGTTCCCGAACATTGGAACAATGTGATACTAGCAGCAAGAAAAAAGAAACCTTTCGAAATTGTGGAAATGAAACGAGACGATTTTATATCCACCAAAGCCTTGGAAACTAATATCACAAACAGGAAGATCGGCGTTGATCGAAGTAAAGTTGAATGGCTTAAAATACAGTGGATTTTATACAATAAAAGCCATCCATTCTCGATGTTCTTTAAATACTCCAACGAACCAGAAGTTCTTTTCACGGAGGTCAATTTCAGCAAGAGGTCATCCCAAAATACTTCTAACTTTGAACTAGAGATTTTATTTCCAGAGGGAAGAAAAATCAGCCACGAGAAAAAAAAGACCTTCTATGCCTTTTGGAATATGTTCCATCACCCTTTCTATAATATACAACTCAAGGTCTCCTCTAATGCGGGGAATGTAATAGATGGTGCTATTAGTGATTCTTCGACTGAGTAACTGTCTGGATAATTTTTAATACTATGTCATGTTAGGCCTAAGATAGTCTTTTGTTGAAATAAAAATTACATAGTAGTAAAGAAGCTAGTTTTAAGTTTAATTTGTACTATTTAAGTTGAAAAATGGCAATTTGCATTTAAATTAATAAAAAAAGTTACAAGGTTCATACATATTGGCCTATTATTTATACACTGTTTATAAATATATTGTCAATGCTAAGTGCCATAGTGGCCCATCTGCAAAAAAAATGTACAAATAACAAAAATACTGATTATTTTTATAGCTCAAACTAAATTTTCCCAATAACTAATATCACATTTTACAAATTTATCCACAGTGTCTATGTTTTTTTTTTAAATTACATTTACTTAAAATTTCACCTTAACTATTTTGACACATATCCACATAATTGTAGTTCGTGTTTGGGTCACTCTGGTTCTGGTGGCCTCTTTCTTGAGTACTTCGACTGGTCATAACAATAATCAAAGCTATTTTTAATAAAGTTATATATCTCTAAAGGGCATTGCATACTATAAACTAAACTCCAATCTATGACGTCCAACTTTTGTTTCAGCTTATTATAATCAAATAATTCCTTTACTTTAACTACATCCTGTACAGCGTATTTAGGTCCCCCTCCAATGCAAGACAACACGATCATACGATGGTCTGCCCAAACCACGCCGAGCGCCGCCGAGTAAAGGTCTGACGAGCGCGATCTTACAAAAATATGATCAATACAACTACTCGTGATAATATCATTTAGTTTTTCGATTCTCGTGTAATCCGAAATTGCGCTCGTTAGGCCACACTCAGCCAGACAACTTATGTAGTAATCCCGAACGTTATCGTTCAATTTTAAATCAATGTTGACATCACCTAACAAGTATAGATCTGAGTGTTTGAAGGTGTCCTTACATAATAACTCTTTTAGCTCTCTGATAAACAAGTGCTTACTATCTTTCGGAGGTCTATAGACTGTGCAGATTGATGTCGTGTAGTGATATGATGTAGTCAAGTGTCCAATTATATATTCGCAGTGTTTTAATGATATATTATCCATGATTTGAAAGTTGTTGGTACATTTAACATACATCACAATGCCACCACCTCTGCGCTGCTCGCGCAGCTTATGATACATTTCGTAGCCATTTATATTAAAGAATTGAATGAGATTACTGTTTTTAGAAATACCTACTTCTGTTAAAATAATAACATCAATATTAATTTTAGAAGAACCAATGAATTGAAGGAGTAATGAAAAATTTTTAACAATCGAGCGAATGTTAATATGGACAATATTTAGTTGGTGTTTACAATTAGGCAGGTGATTACTAAACTCGTTAATGGTTGGACACTCAAGGAATTCTGATATTTCCGGTGAAGAAACCGTTGTAATCAGTGAGTCTAACTACTATCGACATTTATTTCCCTGCACCGTCATTTTATCAATATCACTAGCGTTCCTAATTACAATCGGTTTGTCGTTTTCGATTTTACGAACTAATATTCTGCCATTCTGGAACCAGATGTATTTGTACGTATCCTTCAACGTTTGTTTAGCCTGCCATAGTAGTGACTTATTCGCTTTGGTAAGAGCGTATCGAAACAAAACTTTTGACTTGGCTAAGTCAGGACTGACCTCGGGGACTACATCTTGAACAACAATTGGTTCTTCCCGCGCTGTACGTATCCACTGATCCACCTGCTCTTTATGTTGCAGTATCACCTGAATAGCTCCCTCTTTACCATTTCTGCCTTTAAGCCGTTTGATAGTTGTAACTTGACGGTTCTCAATGTTAAGCTTCGAGGCTATTTTAGTTAAGACTATTCCCAGGTTCTCGTTCTCATTATCAGGAATACCAGTAATCTCCAGAACATTTGCCAGTGTTTCTTGTTCAACATTTCTGATGTGTTGTTCCAACGCATCAATTTTTAATTCCAAGTGTGTGTTTTGATTCGTGAGGTAGGTGTTTTTCTTCTCCATGTCTTTAACTTTCTCTGCAAGAATTTCCAGTGTAGAATTTACAGCATTCATTACTAAGCGACTCATTCACTGATGTCAGTTCTTTCTTCACTGCCTTCTTAACTTCAAGTGAAATATCACGTAGCAATTTATTCACCGCCGCACTGTTCCCATCCAGCTCGCTGCCATTATCGTCCTCATTTTCATCATCTTCCGGAATTACGAAGGACTTATGATGAGGAGACTCCCTGTGGCATTCATCGCATGTCCACTCCAGGTTTTCTGCATTCCGAAGGGTTGACAGCTGCTTAGAAGATAGGCCTGTGCATATTTGATTTGCGTGAACTACTTTGCCACATTTGTTACACTCAAGCCCGGGTGATTTTTTTGTAATAGATTTATCACAATTATCGCATTTACGCATTATTCCGTTTGGGGGTAGATGGTTAAATAATACATAGATACTTGACTACTCCGTACGATCGCTCAGAAGTGAATGATGTAGTGCGGTGTTGTGCCGCAGACAAATTAAAAAGGAATACAATGTCAATCTAAATCCAGTGACATATCCTTGACAGTTGAGATTGATACAGTGATTCAAGAGAAAGGTTTATATGTATAACACATGCATAATATAGTAGAGAAAAACACCTGTGCGAAGCCGGGGCGGGTCGCTAGTATATAATAAGTTCATTGATGACAAGAGATAAACCAATCTTATATAAATCAAAACAATGATATAGAATACTTACATTAGAGCCTTTGCTCCTCGTATTTCCGCTATATTGTGTTGATTGATTATGACATTGTTCCACTTTTTGAAACCGTGTCAAGCTGTGAGTCCGTGCTTCGGTGAGGTCTCTGCAGGCTGGCGCAGTGAGTGGCCGGCCAATAAGGAAATGAGCTGGACTTAGTGGACGAAGATCATGTGGATCTGAGGACATAGGACTTATAGGACGGGAGTTCAGGACTGCTTCGATCTGTGCCAACACAGTGCTGAACTCCTCGTACGTCAAGTTAGCGGTACCTACGACACGCTTAAGGTGGAACTTACAGGATTTTACTCCTGCTTCCCATAATCCCCCAAAATGAGGAGCATAAGGGGGAATAAATTTAAATTCAATATTGTCAGTTGATAATTTATCAATTATGTGCTGTGAATTTTCCTCTAACATTTTATTAATCTCTTTCATGGCTCCAATGAAAGTTCTACCGTTGTCTGAGAAAATTTGAGCTGGTTTAACTCGTCGTGAGATAAATCTTTTTAGTGCTAATATATATTCTTGAGCAGCTAACGTACTGACAAGTTCCAGATGAATGGCCCGGGTAACAAAACAAACGAATATGCAAATATAACCCTTTTCCAATTTAGCTCCCCTTCCTTTGCGATTTAGTACGTTTATGGGACCAGCATAATCCACTCCACATCGAATGAATGGGAAACCAGGTTCTATTCGTTCAGCCGGAAGGTTGCCCATGATTGGCATTAGCGTTTTACCTTTCATTCGAGTGCAGCGGACACATTGGTGGACAACCCTTCTAGCTAGGTTTCTACCCCCTAACGGCCACCAATTCTCACGCACGGTAGCCAATAGCAACTGGGGACCAGCATGAAGAAGCTCTTTACGTTGATATTGAAACAACAATTGCGTAAAGTTATGTTTACTTGATAAAAGTATCGGGTGCTTCTTGTCGTAATTAAAGTCAGGCGAGTTACTAAGACGGCCACCTACTCTAATTATATCCCTATCATCTAGAAATACAGGGTGTTTGGTGCATCGTTTGCCAAATTGAATTGGCCGAAAGAAGAGGTCATTTGCTATCGCTTCAGGCTCAAGTACTCATTTTTGGCCACACCGGTTTTTTTATTACAACTTTCTAATTTTTATTTTGAAAAAATCCAAAACTCAGCATTAAAGCTTAAATTAAAAAAAAAGTTTTAAGTGTAGTCGTCAAATTTCATTTTTATTTACATATGTACTGTTGTATGGCTCTATCAAATTTAAAATTACTTGCCAGTTACATCTAGTTTTTTTTTAATAAATCACAAAGTTTTTGGAAAAATAAAAAATGAACTTAAAACTCAACTTTAAATAGCTATAAAAAAAAAACTAAAAGCGATCGGGATCTTCGAATTATTTTAAAAAGTTCTCTAGTCTATCCCCTTTCCAACGGTATGCAATGTGTTTAAAAAATGTTTCAGTAAGTTCACTAATACGCTAAGTTTGTGTATCGGGACGCACCATCAAACTATTGCATATTCGGGATAAATAAGTGTTTTCGCGTAAACAATACATACGAAGCAGGTAAAGCCTGCTATCTCCCTCCTACACAGTAGAATTCATTATCTGTCTCTTTTTGTTATTGGGTTGGCCGCAAATTGGTTAAGTTTGTTAGTCGTTATTTGACTGTCTCTGAAAACTAACCCCTTGTTGTTGTTGTGTTATTTTCTGTTACTGTTATTTTCTGTTACTGTTAATTTCTGTTACTGTTATCTTTTCATTGAGTTTTGTGGGTGTTTGTGTTAACTTTCGTGATTTTTTTTGTGTTACAATATGGCTACATTCTCTAATGAAGAATACGCTGATATTTTGATGGCTTATGGAAGAGCCGATGGTGTTGCTCGCGAAGCACAAAGAATTTATCAGGAACGCTTTCCCAATAGACGATTGCCTTCCCGCCATACTTTCCAGAACACTTATCGACGCTTACGTGAGACTGGTAATTTGACTGCTAGTGAACCAAGAGGGATTGTAGTGCGTCATAATGTTGACGTAGATGAACAGATTCTGGCACTGTTTGAAGAAGATCCCACTAGAAGCATAAGAAATGTAGCTGCATTACTGGGAATTTCGATCTGGAAAGTATGGCGAGTACTTCGCCAAAATAACAAACATGCTTTCCATTACACTCCGGTGCAAGGTACGTAATTTTTAAATTAATAGACTCACAACCGTAGGCGCTAACGTAGATTGCGAACCCTTTCTAGCTTTACCGCGTACCCGACGCAGCAGCAGGTAGCGGCTTTGACGTCACTCTGCCAGATGTCATAAACCTTCAGCGGTCAGGCCATTGTCTTTTACATTGTACTGCCCGTACTTTTTACAAACAATAAAAAAAAATCTTGCGAGAAAGTAATGCATTCTTACGCGTATTTTATTTGTTGTAGGTCTCGAGAATCAAGACTTTGATAACCGTGTCCAGTTTTGTCGTTTTTTACTGCATTCAGACGTGGATAATCCGGTCTTTTTAAAAAGAATTCTGTGGACGGATGAGTCCAAATTTACTAAAGAGGGAATCCTCAATTTACATAACTTACACCACTGGACAGCAAAAGATCAAAACCCACGCGTAAAACGACAAAGGTCATTCCAGAGACGATTTAGTGTGAACGTTTGGGCAGGAGTCATTGCAAATCATGTAATTGGACCACACTACTTACCTGACAACCTGAACGGGGATAATTACTTAGAATTTCTGCAAACAGAGTTGCCCTTATTATTAGCTGATTTGCCAATTTTCAGTGAAGACAGGTCTTTTGTTTTCCAACATGACGGTTGTCCCGCTCATTGGAGAATAACCGTCAGGGAGTACTTGAATGATGCATTCCCGGACTCATGGATTGGGAGGGATGGCCCTATTCCTTGGCCTCCACGTTCTCCAGACTTAACTCCGTTGGATTTTTACGTCTGGGGACGGGCCAAAGAACTCGTCTACGCCACGGAAGTTGAGACAAGAGATGATTTAGTCCAACGCATTGAGGCGGCTTTCATGACGATCAAAGCAGAAATGCGTTTACGCACCACTACAGTTGAGATAAGACGAAGATGTCGCGCGTGCATACGCAATAGTGGTAGACAGTTTGAACAAGACTTGTAAGATTAGTATGTAATTAAATTACTTATTAATAAATGATTATTTTTGTAATAATGTATTTTTTTTTCAATTTCGAGGAAAGTTCCCTATGTAAGAACGAGATAAGAGACTACGTAAGACGTGAGATAACAGTATCTATCTACTAATAGCATGTAATTTATGCGAAAACTAGTGTTTTAAACGTAATATCCAATATCAGCCTGATGTGTCTCGACTACACATTTAGCTAATTATTAAAGATATTAAAAGAGTTTTTTAACACATTACATACCGTTGGAAAGGGGACAGACTAGAGAACTTTTTAAAATAATTCGAAGATCCTGATCGCTTTTATTTTTTTTTTTATAGCTATTTAAAGTTGAGTTTTAAGTTCATTTTTTATTTTTCCAAAAACTTTGTGATTTATTAAAAAAAAACTAGATGTTACTTGCAAGTAATTTTAAATTTGATAGAGCCATACAACAGTACATATGTAAATAAAAATGAAATTTGAAGACTACACTTAAAACTTTTTTTTAAATTTAAGCTTTAATGCTGAGTTTTGGATTTTTTCAAAATAAAAATTAGAAAGTTGTAATAAAAAAACCGGTGTGGCCAAAAATGAGTACTTGAGCCTGAAGCGATAGCAAATGACCTCTTCTTTCGGCCAATTCAATTTGGCAAACGATGCACCAAACACCCTGTATATTAAGCCTAGAAATCGAACCTGAAGTTTTTAAAGGTAAGTTACGTTTTAACTTGTCATATTCCATCGGAAACGATTCGCGTTGAGCAAGACGCGCTAAGGACTGTAATGAGTCCTTCAATTCATCTACTGATAACGGTCCCTGTGTACGATCTTTCTTTGGTGTGCGTAAGTTATGTATGTATCGCAACAGGTAAGCCGGCGCGCACTATACGCTGATAAGAACGAAACCTTTCAAAATTAATAAATTTATTCTTTGTTACATCACAAACCATAGCGGTTGTCGTTTGTGATTTTAGTTCTGGTAAGTCGGAGTGTATAGTCGAAGTTTGCTGTGACCATGAAGACTCAGAATTTTTTAAGAACTCAGGTCCGCTCCACCACAGATTACTGTCAATGAGTACATCAAGACTCATTTCGTTTTTTCATTTTCAAATATCTTTATTTACCATAATAACAGAAACAAAATGCACCTATCCTAGCTACATTTAACACACTAAAATTAAAACACTTTATTAGGCTAGCAATTCGCCTTTCAAAGCTTACAAATGATAGTTTGGCTTAGACCGATAAAAACATAAAGTTAACACACAATATAAAAGGGTAAAAGTGATGACAATGCGTAAATTATTTAGTTAGTCACAATTTACTGCTTGCATGTAGGTAAATCGAAAAGAATCTGATCACGCGCAGTCCGTGTATGAACAAACAAACGCGTGACCAGTCAACGTTCAGCGGACGGGGACTCCCTGCCGCCCGCGCTCCAGCGAGTTAGCGACCGGGGACGGGACGGCAGCGAGCCTCTCGGGGGTCAACTTGCTGGTCGCACCTCTGTTGGTGGGAACAAAAGATAGTGATGAGGCAGGCGATACGTGCTGTAACTATCGACATACGGTATCTTGTCAACAGTTGACGAACATATATTAGAAATTAAGGGGTTAATAGTATTTGTTTTGTTTTTATTATAGAATTTTAATGAGACTTTGATGATATAATTGAATAGCAAAGGAAGTTTAATGTTTTTATGGAATTTACGAAGATTTGTTTTAAATTTAGTTTGATACGATATTTTTATGGCTTTATTTTGTATTATTTGGAGTAGGTGATGGTTGGAAAGACATGTACCACTCCAAACAGGACAGGCGTAAGTTATACACGGACGGACAAGTGTAGTATAAATTCTTAATTTAGTACCGCTACTTAATTTGCTTTTACTGTTCATAATTGGGTTTAAAGCACCAAGGGCTTGGGCACCCTTCAAACGTAAGTCGGCAATATGTTTGGACCAGTTTAGACGACTGTCCATTCTAATCCCAAGATAACGCACACTTGCCTTCCAAGGTACTCTGTGGCCTGCTATTTTTAAGGTTTTTGTAGGGGGTTGCCTGGCACGAGAGAAGAATATTGCTTCAGTCTTACCCTCATTTATTTTTAGTTTCCATTTTTTGAAATAGTCCTGGAGTAACTCAATGGAATATTGTAGACGACCTATGATCAAGTCAACATCGTTCGAAGACGTGTAAGACGCTGTATCGTCAGCGAAGCAGGCTAATTTCGTTCGAGGTTGAATAGGAATATCATTTACAAAGATGAGAAACAAATAGGGCCCCAGAATCGAGCCCTGCGGAATGCCAGCTGGGATCTTGTAAGGTGAAGAGAAGATGTTACCGATGTATACCCGGAATTTTCGATCCCCAAGGTATGACTGTATAAGTCTAATGAGAGGCATAGGGACGCCAAGAGTGAGCAACTTGTGAAGTAGGCCTTCGTGCCATACAGTGTCGAAAGCTTTTTCGATATCCAGCAGAAACATACCTGTGGACTGCTTGAGATTTTGGTGATGGGAAATGTGTTCGCACACTCTGGCCAGTTGTTGGGTTGTTGAATGAGTAGCACGAAAACCAAACTGCTCATGGATCAGAAATTGCCCAGTAGCATGTAATAGCCTTGCATAAATTACTGACTCAAACATTTTGCCAACAGAAGGTAGCAGACTTATAGGACGGTAATTTATAGGTAAGGTACTGTCTTTTCCTGGTTTTTTAAGAGGTATTATCTTAGCCGTTTTCCAGATCTTTGGGAAATAACCCAGGCCAAAGCAGCCATTAAAAATTTTAGTTATATAAACTATAGCTTTTTGAGGCAAGTTTTTTAACAGCGAATTGTGAATCTCGTCATGACTTGCAGACTTACGAGATTTAAGCCTAGTTAGGGTTTTGCGGATCTCAAAAGGCCTAACCGGCTTTATTAAGCCAGGAGCAAAAGTAGATTCATTATGACTATTTAAGATTGACATGGATTCCGCCACCGCAGCTTTGAGTTCAGAGTCACTAACCCAGTTGGTGGTAAGGTTCATATTGTCATAAAAGGCTTTAGCCAAAGAGTTACAATGTTCGGCCGTAGTAGTCGTCAGAGAACCATCCGATAGTTTTAGAGGAGGTATGATCGTAGATCTAGGTTTAAGAGATTTAGTCACACGCCAGATATCTTGGGTCGGGTTGTCAACTTTAGCCAGTTTAGCGTTCCATACGCTATCAAGGTGGTTACGGATATTTGTGTTTATGTGAGCTTGTAGAGTGTTTATATTACTACGGTTGATTCGCCTAGCCTGGCCACTGGGCAGTCTCTGTTCAATACGACGCAAGTAATTTTTGTAACGAATTATTTTCTTAACATGGTAGGGTAGCTTGGTAGAGGTATAGCTAAGCATATCAGTAGTGGACGGTATGGAGGAGTCTCTAGCATCAATGATAGTTTGTTGCAAATGACCTATGGCAGTATCAATCTCATCTTTAGTGTTAAACGTTTTAGAACTAAGTGTTATGTTTTTATTGAGGTGAGAACGATATTTCCTCCAATTGGCACAGTTAAAATTAAAAAACCGGGTTTTAGCATTACGTTTCGGGATGCCTCCAATGGTAAAAAACATGGGGTAGTGGTTCGAAGACAGTGCTATGATCGTTTCGACATCACTAATGCAGCCTACATTTAAAGACAGTACCAGATCCGGGCGCGTTGGTTTGCGATTAGGGCAATAGTTTACTTGGGTAGGTAGACTAGGACTGTGTATAACGTAGTCAGAATCAAGCATATGTCTGAAAAGAGTTCTGCCTCGCGTGTTAGTGTAGCTACTGTGCCAGTGTGAGTGGTTGGCATTAAAGTCCCCCATGATAATAACATGGGGGCCCAAGCCGAACAATAACTCAAGATCACTACAAAGCAATGGCAAATTGGGTGACTGGTAAACGGATAACACAATGTGATCAACTCCGGATATATTGACAGTAACACCGACAACTTCAATATGTTTAGTGTTTGGAAGAGTTAAAACCGAATGATTAAGGTTATTTCTTACAAGAATTGCAACTCCTTGCCCACGGCCAGTACAATGTTTATCTTGGCGATAACAGGTATAACCGGGTGTTACTAACGTTGAATTTGGGGTTACTCTAGTTTCACAAATACCAATAATATCAACAGCTAAAACGGTTACCGCCAAATCGAGTAGTTCATGGATTTTGAAACGTACTCCATCGGAGTTCCAGGATAACAGTCGGAGTTCAGCAGAATCAGACATGTTTACCAAGATGAGACAGAACCAGCATTACCTTGTCTAACCAAGACGTGCAAGCAGCAAATTGTGATTTTATGTTTTTTAATGTTAATAAGATTTCAAACATCTCCTTTGTGGTATCATCATTTGTGTCAGTCGTAGGGTCTGAGGGAACCTGACTTTTAATCGATGACGTGTCACGGGTTCCTGTAGTAGGCCAAGATTTCTGGTTCACTGTTAGTGTCGATTGTAGCGGATTCCTCAGATTTGGCAGAACCACCGTAGACTTCGTAGACATCATTGGAGGCACGGACTTGCGTTCTAGAGCCTTCTTTTTAACGATGCTATCTAGATATGCTATTCGGACACTGCACTTGCTATAATTCGCCGGATGATCTTCCTTACAATTACAGCATTGCGCAGGTTCAGTGCGGTCAGATTTGGTACATGAGGCAGTTGCGTGAGGAGCAACACACTTCACGCAACGAGGAGGCTTGTTACAGTTGTGGGATGCGTGACCAAACTCTTGGCAGCGAAAGCATTGAGTACCATAAGCTCGGTTAGGCTTAAACTTGCTGATCGATACCACACAATTACACAGGTACCTTATCTGCCGAAATTTTGAAATGTCAGCTCCTGCTGGTAGCTGTACTAAGAAGGGGGGACAGGGATTGTCCAGTCCACCTCGAGGCTTCAGGGGTTTGACAGATGCACCGGTGAAACCAACTTTTTCCAGTTCTTCTGGTAGTTCTTGTTCGACATAGGCTGGAAGTCCACGAATCACTGATTTTGGCACTTTTTCATCCTTCCTGGTGAAAGTAACAAAAGAGGCATCTTGACCACGAAGACCATCCTTAACTGCCCGGTGGCCGTCAGCAGTGTGACATAAAATCGCAACCTTGCCTCCATTTCTGTATTGAAGGTGGTATTGGTTTGAAAATTTAGAAATTTTGTCCTTTAGGTCTTCGTGGGTCCAGTCGCTCTTCATATCCAGGATAATAGGAGGAATGTGACCAGTCTTCTTGACTTTGGAGGTCGCTTTGAGGTAACATTCATTGCCAGCGGTCTTGGCGGCTCCATCTACGGGAAGGTCTTGAAAGTGGTTGTGTGTTGGAATGTCTCGGATGCTATCGAACTTGGCGTGTTTTGCGACAGCTGGTCGCTTCGGCGTACGCCAATCATCAACATTTTTGGTAGCTGGTCTCTTGGAGTTGAGACTACCGGTTGAATCCGACCTTTGCAGGTATCTTTCCATTAGCACCAGGGACTAAAGCCGAAACACATTTTATCGACAACGACTTATCGAACCTTGGAATCACTATTCTGAGTTGAGTTAGAACTAGTGGTAGTAAGTGCGAGCGTGCACACGAGACAAGCGCGAGACGCTAACTAGTAGTAGTACATCAAGACTAAGACCGCCCGAGACCAGATCCGCTGGGTTATTTTAGGTTCTTACATGTAACCATAACGCATTACTTGTTATTTCATTAATCTCCAGTATTCTATTTTGAACGAATGTTTTTAACGAATGTGGTGACATACGTAGCCATCCAAGGACAATAGTTGAGTCTGTCCAAAAGTAAATTTTGTGGAAACTAACACGCAATGACTCGATAATTTTCTTATATAATCGTGCGCCTATTAAAACCCCACACAGCTCTAGTCGGGGTATGCTGACTGGTTTAATTGGTGCAACTTTACTCTTTGCACACAATAATCTAATAGTCACCGGTGAGTCATCAGAGTAGGTGCGAACATATGCGCATGCACCATACGCACTCTGCGATGCGTCCGTGAATACATGTAATTCTATGAACTGCGTGTGTGCACTCATAACATGACGCGGAATACGTAATTTATGCAAATATTGAAGTGTGTCAATAAATTTTTCCCAGGATGACGCAACATCACTGGGAACGGGATCATCCCAATTTATCTTGCACAACCACAATTTTTGCATCAGTATTTTAGCTACTACGACAGCTGGTGTTAAAATTCCTAAAGGATCGTATATTTGTGCGATTATCGACAACATTGAACGTTTACTTAGTAAAGTCGGTCTTACTACTTGTGTGGTAAAATGAAGTTCATCACATTTATTATGCTCCTTGTTGTCTCGTCCTTTAAGATGATTGAATACTACTTGTTAGTATCGAGTCGATGTACTCGCCGGCACCACATGTTTAAAGAATCTCTATAAAGTTTCCGAACGCACTCGATGTACTTCAGTCTTCCCGCGGTTCGAACTGTCATTCGTTTCTTATGTCAAGAAACCGGCGCCACAAATTTTTTCTTTTCAGCTTGCATATTTTGCTAATAAATTAGTAGAAATCATAGAAAAACGGTATTATGGGTGGTAACAAGAGAAAGTTAGAAAGAAAAAAGGAAAAAATGGAGAGAAAAATACGACGTTTGTACAAAAAACTTAAGAAGTTGGATTCAGATTCAGACGGTGAGTCTTTTGAATTTTGTTAATTTCTAGCATAGGTAGTTACTATGTTTTGTTATGAACACTCAGGCCCACCTGTGGGGTGAGGCGGTGTTAAAACATTTCAAAACCGTAATATGGTGCGATGATAAACGTGTTTCAAAAATGATTCACTGTGGGCATGCAAAATGCATAATTATCACTGTTTATTATAGTAGTTGCTATGCTGTAGAGCCTAGATCTACAAAATTATATCGGTTGCACCGATTATGGAGCAAGTTACTTGCTTCAGATTCCACCTCAAGCACCCACCTACCACCAGAGGAACTGGTTGATCCAGGATCACCAATGCCTGAGACGCTGGCTGTTGAGGAGACAACCTCTCCAAATGAGGAGACTACCTCTCCAAACGAGGAGCTCTCTCCAAGTGAGGAGCTATCCGTCCCAGAAACAACCTTGCCAACTGAAGGGCTGATTGTCCCAGACGAGGAAACACTTGATGCAGAATTGTTGTCTGCTCTGGGAGAAGTGGAACAAACAGCAGTTGGGCCTACAGCCCATCCTGAAATAGCGAATAGATGGGCTCCCGTGCTTGCCAAGGGATTAACAAAAGAAACTAGAAATGGACTATATAATGCATATATTCCCTATGAAAACATACCAATAATGCCTCCTAAGCTAAACCCAGAAATAATGGCCGCCGTATCTGAACCAGTCAAGAAAAGGGACTCTATTATTGCAGACAGACAGAAGCTGGTAGGTGCTGCCCTAACAGCACTAGTCACGTCGTTACAACTTTTCCTGCAGAGGGGGGACAAGGTTGAGATTATCAAACATGTTAACGATGCAGCAAAATTACTGTGTGACACAATACACTCCGATACAATCAGCAGAAGGCATCTTATAGGAGCAGTCATAAACAAGGATATGAAAGATTGCCTCACTGAAGAGGCTGATACCTTCCTCTTTGGGAGCAACCTAGCTGATAAAATCAGAAGCACCAAGGCAGTTCAGAAATCTATTAAAGATTTAAAAAGCACCAATAATTATGTGCCCAACAAGGCCCCAAATAAAACAACCAAAACTTTAAACTGGCGGGGCCCTCCTCGTCCAAGCAACCGGTTAGCGACAGGAGGGAAGCCAAACAACCAATCGGCCAAACAACGAGTGAAGGACTACAAGGGGCAGCAACAAACATCTCGGAACAACAACAATTACAATCGCAGGCGCTAGAACCACAGGTAGGCAGACTACCATTATTTATTAACAATTGGAAAAATATTACAGATGATGCTACGGTACTGAAATGGGTATCTGGATACCAAATACCTCTGGACGAGATACCATTTCAATCTCATCTACCGTTGAATGACTCATTTTGTTCTCTTGATTTGCATCAAATCAGAACTGAAATTCATAAACTTATTCAGTTAAAAGTAATAAGTGAGTGTAATGAATCAGATGATCAATTCTGTTCATCCATATTTCTAGTTCAAAAGCCAAATGGGAATTTTAGATTTATCTTAAATTTAAAAAACCTAAACAATTATCTAACTACAGATCATTTTAAATTAGAAGACTACCGAACAGTTTGTAAAATATTAGAAAATAATGTATACAGTATGGAATTCACATCTTGGCAATAATTGAAACCTCAAGGAATATTACTCCATTGAAGTATAGAAAAATTAAATAAAAAATAAAAAACCGAAAATGAAAAAAGTTAAATTTTCAAACAAAATAAATATCAAAATAAATTCACTTAAAGTAAACACTCTGTTTAGACAACGTACCTTGACCCCAGGAGCGAAGAGTGGCAACGGTGCACGCGGGCGGCCGGCATGGCGGCTTTTTTGTCGGCACTTTGATTCAATTGACAATGTGCGACGAAAATAAAATCCACTAAGTTCATTTGTACCGCCACGTGTTTATTTCGCGATAACTGAACTGAACTAAATACTTCAATATTACACATTAGTTCCAAAAAAAATAAACTTAAGTTTTCTCATTTTCAGAGAGCACCACGTTTTTGAATGCACAAGTTACATCGCCGCACAATGTTATCCCGAAGCCTGCTCAGCAAATTTCGTTCAGGATCCAGAGCCATGGTTTTTAATTTGTCAATCTTCGGTTTCGGAGACACGCGAATAAACTTCATTTTTAATAAAGCCCCATAAAAAGAAGTCGAGAGCAAAGTGTATACAAAATACTTAAAAACACAATTTACACACACACACAAAGTCAAATAAATACTAAACTAATAAGTGTCCATTCCACTGATAAAAAATTAAACTAACTAAGCACTAAATTTACTGGTATTTGCTAATCACGTTTTGAAGCAATGCGCGGAAGTAGACTCTGAGTAGACGAAATCTCTGCGAAAGGCACACACACTATCCCGGAAGACTAGCGGTGAACTGACAAAGCGGAACGCAACTTCCGAGATGGCGAAAAATATTATAATGTAGGGCACATGGTGCAATTATCGTAATTAACGCTTATCGATAACTTTTTACACATAATTACTTACTACCGAAACAAGGCATTAGAATACAAGTATCTTTGTGTAATTTGAATATTTATTTTTAACAATTAAAAAATATTAATTGGACATTAAAAATACGATTGAACAGTTTACGAAACTACCGTTAAGTTAGTGACTTCCTGAGTAATCCTGAGTATCAATCGGGTCTTTCGATCGACCGGGAGCCGGTCGGTAACTAACTATGTAACATGCGAAAACAATTCATAAATTGTTGTTGTTTACTTTATGCATTTTATCTCTAAATCTACTTAATAATATTTGACATGTTGCGCCGACCCCAAATAAATTGGGATAAGGGCAGGAGAATGATGATGATGATGATGAATATTTAATAAGAACACACATAAACAAAAAAGCTGTCTATATTTAAATACTCAGGGCATAGTGGTTTCTAGAATCATGACAATAATTCTTAAAACACCATAGCACCACCTAAGTATTTAAAGCTAAACAGCTTTTTTTATTATCTATCTTTATTCCTTTTAACAGAAGCTAATAGTCAATAACAGGTGTGCTACCCTATGTGGCGCGAGCGCACCCCGCACCCGCGCGCCCCTCTCCCTCCCTGCCGGCCTACCGCGCGCCGCGCCGCCCGCCGCGCCGGCGGCGCCGTCCGCAATATTATTTCGCTCAATCGCCTTTGAAGAAAGCCGCGTGGCTCGTGCCGCCCTGTTTAAAGAAGCCGCCAAAAGACACCGCTGCCGATGTACACCCGCAGGAAATGTAGGCGCGTCCCAGTGATAGATTATGTTTGTGTAAACAAAACAAAGTTTCGACCATGGCAGGCCAAGGAAGTTGTTCAATAGGAAATTCCAAGTACTAGTATACCGAAAAAAAAACCACATTAACATTAAATTTCATAGTCAGTCTGTACTGGTCTTGTGTCTGTGAGAGGTAGTGGGCCGTACCGTCACAGTATTAATCGAATGTGGGTGTCGTCGGGCGGCGCGGTCCGCGGCTGTGTCTCCCGTACACGCTTAGTTTTGCGCACGCACTCAAACGTTGAATTGTTTTTTTTTACATTAAATTCCAGCCTGTCGTGCAGGTGTACCGATTTTACATTTCGGCAAATAAGTAGAATAGGTACGTAACAGCGTCGTGATAGTTTGCACTGAGTGGCAACTTCGCATTTTAAAGGGTTCATTGAATCATTGACCTAGTGATCCAAATCTACAGAGTGTTTAAATTTGTTCAAAATGAAAACTCTACTTTTTGACCTAATTACTGGACCGATTTCGTTCATTTTTTGTATATCGTCAGAAAAGGCGATACCAAGTGTGCCCTAGAAATTATTGCACATAAGCGGTCCCCATACTGTATATGGCAACTCTAGATAAAAAGGATGCATACTACATGTGTAGCATTGATGCAAATTATAGGAAATACTTAAGATTTTTCTTTGAAGGAAAATTTTATGAATTTAATGTACTTCCATTTGGCTTATGTACTGCACCATATGTATTTACTAAGATACTAAAACCTGTAATAGCAAAACTAAGAGGAAAAGGATACCAATCAGTTCAATACCTTGACGACTGGCTTTGTATAGGAAAAACATAATGATGAGTGCCTTGATAATGTAACCCAGACATCAACTCTTTTAACACAGTTAGGGTTCATTATTAATAAAAGTAAATGTCAATTAACTCCTTCCCAGGAGTGCAAGTTCCTGGGTTTTGTATTTAATACAAGCACAATGTCCATATCCATTGATTATGACAAAAGAAAAAAGTGTATTAAACTTGTTAAAAAGCTCCTTACAAAAACATCTTTTTCAATCAGGTTTTTAGCTCAGGTCCTTGGGACATTAGTGTCAGTCTGTCCAGCCATACAGTATGGATTACTTTATACAAAAGAGCTTGAAAGACACAAGTTCCTATCTCTTTTAAAACATAAAGATAATTATGAAATGACAATATCATTACCTGACCACTGCCACTCTGACCTGCAATGGTGGCTAAAGAACTTACCCAAATCTGTTTCTCCTATCAGAAAGAATAGGTTTGTGTTGGAAATAAACACAGACGCATCTCTCTCAGGTTGGGGTGCTTCATGTAAAGAAGGAAAAACCAGTGGTCCATGGACAGAACAAGAATCTCAGTTGCATATTAATACCCTAGAACTAAAAGCAGCTCTATTTGGTCTTAAAAGTTTTGCCCATGGGTTGTCACACTGTGAAATCCTTTTGCGAATAGACAATACAACAGCTGTCGCCTACATCAATCGTTATGGCGGAATACAATATCCACACTTACACTTGCTCGCAAAAACTATTTGGCAGTGGTGTGAACAACGAAACATATTTGTATATGCATCTTACATTAATACAAAAGAAAATGTAGTAGCAGACTACGAATCTAGAAGAGAGTTAGGCCATACTGAGTGGGAATTAAATGTGTCCAGTTCGACCGCGCGGCCATAGCGTTTTTTTTTAAAAAAAACCATGTCAATTTTTTGTAAAAATTTGTCAAAGTTGATTCCCAAAACCATAAATTTGTCAAAGATACGGTTAAAAAGTTATAAGGGTTTGAACATGGCCGCGCCATTGAAACGCGGCGAACCGCGCGGCCACTGAGATCTTTAAAACTAAGCCTTGTAGAGACCTGAAATTTACGCAAATGCAAGATTTAATTTGTAAAAAAATTGTAAAAATATAAAAAAAATACTCAGGTTTATAGTTTAAGAGCTATAACACTAAAACCGAATGGCCGCGCCATTGAAACGGTGGAGAAAACGCTATCGCCTGTATCTCGCTGAAAAAAAATCGCAGAGGTGTGTAGTTTATTGTAATTACCCAGATTTGAATTTGTCGAAACTAGGAAAAATACAACAAAAATTCCTAGGTTTATATTTCAGGAGCTATAAGACTAAAACAATATGGCCACGCCATCGAAACGGTGAATAAAACGTTATTTCGCCTGTATCTCGCTGAAAAAGCATCGCAGAGGTCTGGACTTTTTTGTAATACCTAGATTTTAATTTGTCAAAACTAGTAAAAATATAATAAAAATTCTTAAGGTTATATTTCAGAAGCTGTAGAACATTATCAGTATGTGGTGCGATAGGGTGACCATGTCTTATTGTTTACAGAATACTTTCTACTTATTGTTACAGAAATTATAATTCAAGGATTCTAAATAAAATTAAAATGAAACCATAAATATAAAAACAATTATGTTTATTGGTTTAAAAGTCACATAAATCACAGAATGTTACAAATTAAAAAAAAAAACTCAAAAATCACAGATTGTTTACTTACACTAAGATATAATCAAAAATCACAAATTGTTTACTTACACTAAAATATAATAAAAAATCACAGATATTTTACTTACACTAAGATATAATCAAAAATCACAGATTATTTACTTACACTAAAATATAATCAAAAATCACAGATTGTTTACTTACACCAAGATATAATCAGAAATCACAGATTGTTTACTTACACTAAGATATAATCAAAAATCACAGATTTACTTACACTAAGATATAATCAAAAATCACAGATTGTTTACTTACACTAAGTCAGATATAAAATGAAAAATAGAAAAAATATAAACATAATTTACTTATAATTTAGTTGCGCTATCATTAAATATAAAGTGTTTTAGTCATCATCTATTAAACCATACATTAAATTATGAATTGTAAGAGGTTGTGGAGAACTTTCATGTGTTTCAGTTTTATTGTCGTCGTAGCAAATAAATTTAGAATTATTTATTAGACAATGACACTTGTAATGCCCAATAATACCTACAACCGGGGGAACATATTCCACGGCACCTATGAATCGATATTTTTTTTTGCCTTAATTGTATATATTGTGGTATTTCTTCGAGCTTAATTTTGTCTGTGCCGTTGAGATCAAATAAAATAATATCGCTCAATTCATACTTAAATCTCAAGGATTCGTTATTGCATTTCAAACAAATTTTGAAATTGGAGTCATCGATAATAACGGCATCTTCCAGTCCTCCGATTCCGAATAAATTTACGATTTCCATATTTATTGATAAAAACACTATGGTTCTTTTTGAGTGGTTGGCACATGTTTCGGTTACACATTCCTTAGATACATTGGCACTGTACAAATAATCTAAAAGTATGTGTTCAAATATAAAAGCTATATTACTTTCGCATCTATATATATTGTTTTCGCGTTTATAATATTTAGCAATAATTTCCTCTCGTAAATCATAACCATTATTTAAATTTAATGATTCTGTGAGTAATTGAATAAATTCTCTAATTAAATTGCTTGCGCATGTATTAATTATTTTTTTGATATGAACGTTTTGCTTGTATGCAAATGCTACTAAAAAGAAAACTGAATCAAACGCACATGTATTAGTAAATTTCATACTTTTATTAATAGAATTTACTAAATTCCCATTTCGCAAAAACAACACTGAGATATTCTTTGTAGAATATCCCTCTCCCCCCCAGTTTTCAGTATATGATGGCTTTACTGTAAATATGGAATCAGAAGAAAATGATTGTTTTGTGTTCATTTTAATTTTTTTACACTGCATTTTGTTTTTCGTTATTAACTTCCTTTTTCGGCCCTTGTTTGTTTGTTTTTTTGATCTTTCTAGAGTTACGTTAAGATTTTTCGCAGCTATTCTTGTCTCCCCTAATATAAAATTGTAATGAATTTTTATGAATTCATCCACGTTGTACTTATGCAGACGTGTTTCAAATAATAAATGTTTTAATGTTTTGAAATAGCTTTCAATAGCTGAAGATGTTGGCGACTTGTTTTCCGATTTGTAAAAAGGACACATGACATTGCTCCACAGAGGCAGTTTAATCATTAACCTTTTAAGAGTTGACACTAGATTCGGTAAGTAATAGTCATTTGGCTTTTCTGTTTTGTCCTTTAATTCTTCCAAGATTTTTTCTTTGTTAACAAGCTCATCAAACCAACCTATGATATCGTCATCGTCAGGTATTGTAACATAATAATAATAATCGGAAAGATCTTTTTTGTCGTTTTCTTCTACTGGGTTTTCTGTATTGACCAACAAAGATTTGAGATACTGCATGGAAATTTTACAAGTTTCATTGCTTGTGAATGCATATTTAAATGTGCAAATTTTAATAATATGGCCAAGTACCTACAGCATTTATTATTTTAAAACTTTCACACTCTTTAATAAATAAAATACTGCGAATGTAAAACATTTTAATGTTTAAATCAACGTTATCGAAGCATCGCAAGTTGTATACGTTTTTGACAAAGTGACATGTGTCTAATCTTAAGAAAACTTCAGGCATATCGTTACTTTTACTCATTAAAACTAAAAAAGATTGTCGTAGATAGTCACGGACTGTCTGAAAAGTAGTAAAAGCCTGAACGTTTGCTGCTATTAACGCAGAAGAATCATCAGTTACAATTTCGTGAGGGGCAGTACGTACTTCGTTGTGCCATCTTTTTAACCATGACAATATAGAGTCCGTTGTGTGGTTATCAGTTATCAATTGGCAAATTGCTGTTGACTTAATAGTTGAAGATGTTACCATGGCAACATAGAGGAACATCCGTTTCGTTAGCAGAGATCCATCTGGAAGTTTGAGCGTTCGGAAGAATGATCCAGTTGCATCTACAGTCATTGTAACACGAGGAATTTTCTCTATATACGCCTTGTAGTATTCCATTTGTTGTTCACACCAATAGCACAAATGAAAGCTCGGTACTAAAGTGAACTCTCGGACGAAATTTTGATATGTTGCCATTATCGACATCATGAGAATACTCATGATTGGATCAGAGTGCAATCGATTAATTTGCCTTCTTTCGTGTTTCACTTTCCTCAAAGTTTCCAAGGTTGGTATCACTGGACAATTTACAGTGTCATCATCATTTATGACTGCACAAGCAATTTCTTTTTGAACAACTGTTGCGGGTTTATATTGTAATTTTTTCGCTAGTTGTCGTCTTTTGTACGGTGTGAGCTTCGTCTTCTTATTTGGATTGTGGGGTATATTATTATTGGTTTTAAATATATTGCAGGTTATTGTCACTATTTTGTCTGTCGCTGCTTTGCTCGTTATTTCTGAGATGGAACTACATTGTGAGCACATTCCCTTGATCAGCACATTGTGGTCTTCATCGATCCGCTTGGTTTTGAAAACCCATGTGCATGGAAGCCTTGTAGATTCCCATAGTTTCTCTCGTAGTAAGCAGGACCACTTATACTTAGGTAGTGTTTTGTACTTTTTATGTGTTGTAGCAACATTAGGATCACGCCTGACGTAATTAACTGAGAGGGGTTCAAATTTCTTCCAGTCATATATATCCAGTAAAAAAGTGTACTGATCAACACTTTCTACTTCGTTTGTGGTGCATTTCACAGGTGAAGAAATTGGGCTTCGACATGAAGGCGAAGATGAGGTGCTTTGTGTGAGTGAACTTTCTTCATCATATCGTTGGCCAAATATCGTCTTGAAATTTCTTTTCAATCTCATGAATAACGAATACGGCGTTATTTCATTCTTCAGTTCTTGAGCGATAGTTGTAAATATAGGATTGTTGTATGAAATTTTTTCATTTCTGCAAGTAGCTGCATATTTACGAAATATATTATTCATTTGCGCTGCATCAATTTTTGGTTTTCTACCTCTTGCCATGTTTCTGTAACAATACAATATACTTAAATAATATTACTGTGCTGACGAATTCATTGGAATTTCCATAGTTTATGATTTGAAAGTAATAAACTTTTGTCTTTTAACAAAAAAATCACGGACACATGTTTAACTGCTACCGCCTTCTTAAAAGACGCCATCAAACAAAAGAAGAATTATTAAAATTTTCTTTTGTTAAACGGCTTCCTTTAAATCTTTTGTTTTTATACATATTTGTTTAACAAACGTTTGCCGTAACCTAGATCCGGGTTAGTAATCTTCATCTTACTAATATTATAAATGCGAAAGTTTGTGAGAATGTATGGATGGATAGATGTTTGTTACTCTTTCACGCAAAAACTACTGAACGGATATGGCCTCCGTGCGCGAGTCGAACTCGCACTTAGACTTTTTTTTTGTAATAATTTCAGGTACGTAGCTTCCGCCGTATATGCTGTATCAATTATATGGGCCCCCCGGACCACGGGAGCCTCCAACGTACCTAAGAAAAAAAAAACTTCCCAATATTTTTCAGAAATTGCAAAGGTCAAAAAAAGCAATTTCGTTTTACCCGAATAAAGCGTCAGTTCAAAAGTTGACAACACCTTTCGATAATATTTATTTATTTTAATGGTGTATTTTTAAATTGTAATACAACAAACAATAATAATATTGTACTTCTGGTTTTGTAAAAAATAATGAGTGAGAGGAAAAGGAAGAGAGATTTTACCAGTGGTGTTAAAAAAAAAAAACTGGGGAAGTACGAGTCGGACTCGCCCATGAAGTGTTCCGTAGTAACAAGCAAAGTTTTGCTCTTAACTTTGTTTTTCATAGTGTTTGTATGAATTACAAAGTTACGTGTGCGGTTTTTGAAATTGTGCTATATCTCAAAAACTTATGATTGTATCTTGTTCAAACCAGTTTTCATTGAAAGTTTTTATTGACATTTACATCAATTTTTTTTTCCAACTTTATTATTTCAAAAGTTAGAGGCGGGGGGGACTCATTTTACGACTTTGGAAGTGTATATCTTTCAAATGATTGACTTTAGTTTTTTTTAGTAATTTTTCCATTCATATAATATTACGCTTAAAGTAAAAACAAATATCTACATCCCTGCTAGTTATGATTGTACTTATTTAAAAATGTGGAATCAAAATGATTTACAATCATTTCAAATGTTCTAAGTTAAGTTCTAATTACCTATATGATTTAATAAAACATTAAATAATAATAATCCAGCCTATTATTGTCCCACTGCAGGGCAAACATTATATATTATTATTATTTTTGTTAGTTATTAGATAGTTTTTAGTATTTCATATAAGTTCATATACATAAGATTGTAAATATTTCATAGTAAAATATCTTAACAACACGGTCATCCATACAAATAAAGAGAGAGCTCTAACATAATCATAAAATATTTAAATGCAACATACCTTAATCACTTCTGCTGAATTGTTTACATAATTTACCGAACTGACGTTACACCACAGTACAACACTTAATCGTAATTACACACGAACTGAACATTTTAATAATCAGTAGATCACTTTTTTATCGTGTTAACATCACAACGACACACTGATAACGAAACTCTTACGCTTACGTCGCTGTACCACAGAATAATAAGTACTAACGGCTGTACGCGTCGCACTGACCTGCGGAGGCGCGCGGGGGTGGCGCGTGTGAGATGCAATAGTGTGCATTACCAATCACATAGCTTAGGGGCGGAGTTGCGTCATTTAAACCAATCTTAGGGCTAGTTTTTCGTAAGTCCACGCGGACTGTAACTGTATTATTGACTTTTCAAGCAAAAAACATAATTGTTTTTATATTTATGGTTTCATTTTAATTTTATTTAGAATCCTTGAATTATAATTTCTGTAACAATAAGTAGAAAGTATTCTGTAAACAATAAGACATGGTCACCCTATCGCACCACATACTGATAATGTTCTACAGCTTCTGAAATATAACCTTAAGAATTTTTATTGTATTTTTACTAGTTTTGACAAATTAAAATCTAGGTATTACAAAAAAGTCCAGACCTCTGCGATGCTTTTTCAGCGAGATACAGGCGAAATAACGTTTTATTCACCGTTTCGATTGCGTGGCCATATCGTTTTAGTCTTATAGCTCCTGAAATATAAACCTAGGAATTTTTGTTGTATTTTTCCTAGTTTCGACAAATTCAAATCTGGGTAATTACAATAAACTACACACCTCTGCGATTTTTTTTCAGCGAGATACAGGCGATAGCGTTTTCTCCACCGTTTCAATGGCGCGGCCATTCGGTTTTAGTGTTATAGCTCTTAAACTATAAACCTGAGTATTTTTTTTATATTTTTACAAATTTTTTACAAATTAAATCTTGCATTTGCGTAAATTTCAGGTCTCTACAAGGCTTAGTTTTAAAGATCTCAGTGGCCGCGCGGTTCGCCGCGTTTCAATGGCGCGGCCATGTTCAAACCCTTATAACTTTTTAACCGTATCTTTGACAAATTTATGGTTTTGGGAATCAACTTTGACAAATTTTTACAAAAAATTGACATGGTTTTTTTAAAAAAAAAACGCTATGGCCGCGCGGTCGAACTGGACACAATTAAATGATATATTCTATAAAGAAATAGTAAAATGTTATGGTAATCCAGACATTGATTTATTTGCTTCAAGAACAAATACAAAATGCACTCAATATGTCTCATGGCATCCAGATCCTTCTGCATATAAAGTAGATGCATTTACAATATCTTGGCATAATTTTTTTTTCTATGCCTTTCCACCTTTTTCTGTTATATTGAAATGTATAGAAAAAATTGTAACAGACAAAGCAACTGGAATTCTTGTCGTGCCTTACTGGGAAACTCAGCCTTGGTTTCCTTTGTACAAAAAGCTACTGGTATCAGAACCAATAGTTTTTAAGCCAAGTAATGATTTACTTACTTTATGCAATTACAGCTCACCGCATCCTCTTCACCGAAATCTTTCACTACTGGCAGGGAAGTTATCCGGCAGGCGTTCCTAGACTCTGGTGTCGAAGAACAGGCAGCAGAAATCATGTTGTCGTCCATATCAAGTAATACCTTAAAACAGTACTTACCTTCCATAAGGGAGTGGATCTATTACTGTTGCACAAAACAGCTGAATGCGACTGAAACACCTGTAAAGGAAGTAATTACTTACCTTACAATGAAGTTTCACGAAGGTGCATCTTACGGCACACTCAACTGCATAAGATCTTCCCTGTCACTAGTAATAGGTCTGCATGTAGGAGCAGATATAAGAGTCAAAAGGCTTTTTAAAGGGTTTTTCCGTCTACGCCCAAATAAACCGAAATATCAGTACACTTGGGACATTTCTACCGTACTTAATTTCTTAGATGAAAATCATAATGACCTAAACAACTTAAAGTCATGCTCTGTTAAGACAGTTACACTGTTAGCCTTAGCTACAGGACAAAGAATGCAAACAATAAACTCAATTGTTACTAACCAAATAATTACAATGGATGATAAGATTGTCATTAAAATTGACAAACTAATTAAAACTTCTGCTCATAATAGGCATCAACCTTTGTTAGTTCTACCTTTTTTCTCAGACAGGCCCAACATTTGTCCTGCAAAGTGCCTTATTAATTATTTGAGAATTACTTCTGATATTAGAAAATCTTCAAATCTATTTATATCTTTTAAAAAACCTCATTTGGCTGTATCAGTCAGTACACTCAGCCGTTGGATAAAAACCGTAATGGCTGCAAGTGGAATAGATATGTCAGTATTCTCCAGTCACAGCACTAGACATGCCTCGACATCAGCTGCTCTATTAAAAGGTGTCAATATTGACGAGATACGCACGGCTGGCTGGACCGACTCCTCTGAAGTCTTTGGCAGATTCTATAACCGCCCAATTGTTACCTACTTATAATAACTCAACATTTGCTAAAGCCATTTTCACAGAAAATTAATATGTGATTGACTATACCTATGTATAAAAATATTGTTGTACTGAATACTTTTTGAAACTTAAAATTTCGCACACGTATTCCTCTTATGACGTAGGCATCCACTAAGGAAGGATTTTTCAAAATTCAACCCCCAAAAATGACGATTTTCCATTCAAACTTTCATCCCCTGTTTCACTCCTTAAATAGGTAGTCAGTAAAGTTGACTAATTTGAAATTAATTAATAATATAAACCCATATGGTTGTGATTAGAAGTGTAATTATTATTGATGACTGATTAGAACTTAACTAATAATATAAATTAATATTAATATGATTATAAGTGTTATCATTATTACTTACCTTAATAAAGAGGTTCTGATTCTACAACGTGTCTTTGAACATCTAACAAGTAGTATTCAATCATCATAGAGGACGAGACAACAAGGAGCATAATTATACAATCAAACAAACTTACCAAGTGCAGTTCGATTGGGATTATGCTCCTTGTTGTCTCGTCCGAAGATGATGAGTCCCACCCTCCCTAGCAGGTCGTATCAACCTACACCCTTGATATGTAGAATCAGCCCCAGCAGATACATCTTTAAACTAAATGACAGTTCGAACCGCGGGAAGACTGAAGTACATCGAGTGCGTTCGGAAACTTTATAGAGATTCTTTAAACATGTGGTGCCGGCGAGTACATCGACTCGATACTAACAAGTAGTTTTCAATCATCATCTTCGGACGAGACAACAAGGAGCATAATCCCAATCGAACTGCACTTGGTAAGTTTGTTTGATTGTATAATTATACCAACCCAATCCTAAAGTCTTTAGTTTTCTTTAGTTTGGCAAGGTTCACCTAATGACAATTCTTTAGTTATTTCGTGGTCACTAATATCAACGTTAAGGCTAGGTGGCCCCGCATTTAAGTTTTTTAAATCAATCTGAGACAAAGAATAGTGTTTTAAAATTTAAAAAAAATATATGTATTAGTTAAGAATCTTGTCTAGTCAAAATCGCATTCAGTTGAAAGACCTGATGAACTTCACTCGATAGAAAAAAAACGCAAAGTTACCCCTTTTTAGAATGTTTTTTCAATATTATAACTACATTAATGATTTTTTAGATTTAATTTTTGTACTAAATTAAAGAAACGAATTAGTTATAGACAAATTCGCAGAGTTTGACTTGATAAAATGATTTCCTTAATATGTTTAAATATGAATAAAAAGCGCCCGCGGCGGCTCGGACAGGCCCGTTCAGTCGCGCGCTGGCGCTTACGGACTACGGACCTGTGTCAGTTTTTTCCGCGACAACTTCGCGCACCATACCATCTGTTTTTGAGTTTGTTAGTTATAATGGGCAATAAACAACGCAGGCGAAAAAAGTCGTGTAAAGCAATAAAAGAATGCACTCCAAAGATATGTGAAGAAGTAAGTACCTACCTAAATGTTTTATTTGTGTTGTAATTCGGTCTCAAAATTATAATTTATTTTACTTCAGTCTTTGATTGGTAAATGTCTAAAACTTACGATCATCGTACCATATGTATGAAGCAAACATAATAATTCACTCGTTCCGTTCTGGTGAACGAGATTAGCCCAGTCACCATTCGCAATCTGCCGGTGTAACACATTGCTATTTTTCTATTTTTGTACCTTGTGCATAATTTAAATACAGTCCATTTAATCATCCATTTTATGTGGTTTCATTACCAGCGACTGCCACATAAAAAATGGTCCATCGGCCGTAATAGTGATCGCGGCAGTGTTAACAATATTAACATTCTATTGTGCATTGAGTGGCTCAATTTCGTCAGCGTGGTCAAGTCGCCGCCATCATTCGAATTCGTCGGGTTGTCATTCATCGTGCGTCTCAACTTTCGCGTCGTGTGCGAGGAGGACGCAGTCAACAGCGTCACAGGGTGCAGTACAGCGCGCCTACGCGGACGAGCGAGAACCACGTACGCGTGCGAGGGAGAAGCGCGATCAACTCGGCCGCCGGTTGGTCGGCAACGTCAACGTCGTGTTCCAGAAACTTCCAGCAAGCTCCATAGCTGCCGGGTGCCGGGCGTGGCACGCCAATTTTTTCACCATTGACCGACGTCATCCGCCATTTTGGTGGTGTTCTATCAAATAATCAAGTGAAAAGTGATTTATAATTACTCTGTGAAAGTGAAACAAGTCTCACTATTTCAGCATTGTGCAATTATTGCATTCTGCATAATTAACTAGCATCTATATATGCGTAAAATTGCTAATTGCAAAGTTTTTTATTTGTGTAGTTTCACAGTATTTCATTAGCCATCATGGCAAACAATTTAAAACGCCTAATACTGGCCAGGGGCCAGACAAAAGGGACTATAACCACACTATGTAAGTTTGCCGAGTCCGAGGACGTCGACAAAGCCTCTATAAAGGCGCTTATGGTTAAAAAGGACAGGCTAGTGACTGCCTTTTCAGAATACAGCTCATTCAACATAGATGTATCTGTTCTAGATGAAGATAACGATGAAGATTTTGGTCACTATGAATCCATATATTTAAGTGCCCTAGCCGCTTTCGAAGATGCCATCGAATTAAAATCCAGCCCAGGTAAATCTCCAGACCCCGGAGCGGATCATGATGAGGAAGGCAGAGAGAGAGACGCTATGAAACGCCTCCCACCTATAAGTATTCCCAAGTTCGGAGGTGAGGTAGGTGATTTCCACGACTTCATCAGCCTATATAAAAGTGTCATCGATAAAAACACTAAACTGTCACAATGTGATAAATTCTATTATCTAAAAACCTATCTAACTGGCGAAGCCGCCGAATTAATTAAACATTTATCGCTTACTGCACATAATTATGTAATAGCACTGCAGTTGCTCAGCGAGCGCTATGATAACAAAAATAAGGTCATTAATTATCATGTCAATTCTTTATTAGACCTAAAACCTATTTCTAAATGCACTGCTTTAGCTATAAGAGAAATTATTTCTCAAACCAGACAGCATGTAGCTGCCCTAAAAAATATGAATGTACCCGTACAGCATTGGGATGCAATTATTGTATGCATTTTGCAACGCAAGCTTGACATGCACACATTAAGGTGCTTTCACCTAGAAATGAAATCAGATGCTGATTCTGACTTAAACTCACTTCTTAAATTTTTAGAACGGGCAGCAGCACTTGAAACTGTGGCAGACAGCCAAGCATCCTCAAATAGTGCAGTGAACAGCGGTCGCAGGACAGGTTTAGTAGCCACAACAGCAGAGAATAAAAAAGTGACACAAGTATGCAAATTTTGTAAGTCTAATCACCACCAACTATATAAATGTGAAAAATTTAAACTTGCCTCGCTATCTGATCGTGTCAGCTATGTAAAGACAAATGAGTTGTGTACCCTATGCTTAAACAAACACCTGTCAAAGTGTAAATTTACTTTTAAGTGTTCAATTTGCAAACAGAAGCATAATAGTTTACTGCATGAAAATAAGCCTGAACATGAAGAAAAGCAAGTGTCATTATCTTTGAATAGGTGCAATGATGTTTTATTGCCTACTATAAAGGTAAACATGACTGACAAGTTTGGTCAACAATTTCAAGTTAGGGCTCTTTGTGACTCGGGTAGTCAGGTTTCCTTTGTGTTATCAGACCTAACAGAAAAAATTGATTGCAGGTTAGTCAAAAACTATACTTATATCAAAGGAATATGTGGTCAATCTAATACCGTTCCTTTCACTGCCACATTTAATATTTCTTCTACTATCAACACTTACGATGCTCAAATAGCATGCTGTGTAGTGCCAAACATCACTAGTGATTTACCTCAGTGTGAGATAGATACAGATAATTTAAAAATTCCTTCATATGTCAAGTTAGCTGACAAAGAATTTTACAAAACTGGAAAAATAAGCATCTTATTAGGTTGTGATGTTTTCATAAAATTTTATTGCGTGAACAAATACCTATTATCCCTAAAGGTTTGTATTTACACAATACCCACTTTGGGTATATAGTGGCTGGAAGGGTGAAGACTAGAAGTTGTTCTCCGGTAAGTAAGTATACCGCACATATATTACAGAACAGTGAACGTCCTTTTTACCCCCATATGTCCTCCTGAGCATCCATCATGGTACAACCGTAAAACATCCGGTACCTTGGCTTTAGGCACAACCATTTGCAGATGACAGCTGTCTCCTCGAGCGTTTTCCCATTTACGGCACAAGACTCCATCCTGGATCTCCAAACTGTTCCATTGTGCCCAATAACTCTTTGTGATGGAACTCATCGCAGCCACATCACTCCACTTGGGCTTCGGAGCACCAGCTTTGATCCACTCGAAGATTGGCTTGATGTCCGAGTCATTTTGTTGTGCCTGTTGTAGGGTCTCCTTCCATTCATCGCTGAGATCCGTTCTAAGCATCCTCACGGGCACTACTTCCTTAGTCTCTTGCCTGACACAATGCTTGCAGTCTTCAGGACAAGGTCTTCTCGACAAGGCGTCTGCGTTACCGTGAGTTCTCCCACTGCGATGTTCGGTTATTAAGTCAAACTCTTGCAGTAGTTCAATCCATCTCGCCACTTGCCCCTCTGGATTCTTAAATTGTAATAACCACTTCAATGCAGCATGGTCGGTTCGTAACTGGAATTTCCGTCCCAACAAATATTTACTGAAGTGCTGCAATGTCTTCACTTCGGCGAGCAGCTCCCGTCTTGTTACGCAGTAATTTCTTTCCGGTTTAGACAGACTTGCTGAAGTAAGCTATAACAACCTCCTGATCTCCTTTCCGTTGAGATAACACGCCCCAAATTCCAGTATTACTTGCGTCTGTGTCGACTAAAGTAAGTAAGTAGTAGTAAGTAAGTAAGTAAGTAAGTAAGTCATTTTCATTGTCAAGATATCCTAAAATAGGAGTATTGCACAGACCTCCTTTTAAGTCCTTAAAAGCGGCGTCGCAGTTCTCGTCCCAACAGAATTGTTGCTTTTCCTCAGTGAGTTTGTGTAGATGTTTCGCAATGTCGGCAAAATTCTTCACAAACCGGCGATAGTAAGAGCACAAACCCAAAAATGCTCTGACCTGTGTCTTGTCTTTTGGAACTGGCCAATCCTTGACGGCGACTACTTTCTCTGGGTCTGTTTGAACACCTTCCCCCGAAACTATGTGTCCTAAAAAGTTCACTTGTTTTCTGAAAAATGAGCACTTCTTCGGGCTCAACTTCAGGTTTGCTGCTTGGATCTTCGACAGCACTCGGTTGAGGTTTTTAAGGTGATCTTCAAACGTACGGCCCACGATGATCATGTCGTCTAGATAGACAAGACATGCGTCTCCTATCAACCCGGCAAGTACTTGCTCCATCAGCCTCTCAAACGTAGCAGGAGCATTACACAATCCGAAAGGCATAACTTTAACCCTTAATTCGACAGATTTTTTTTTGTAATAAATTTGTAAAATCATTACAAATTTTGTTACTTAGCTTGTAGGGGATTGTAGAAAAAATACCTGAAAAAATCTAACGGCTTCAGTTTCCTGAAAAATCTACGTCCACTATAATGGACATTATCAAGTTCATAGGAAACGGATACACTCCAACTATGTGCAGTATACTTCCCATTATCAAAGAGAAAGAATAAAAAAACCAGTGATTCCGTAGGAAAATTGTTGTTATATTTTAGAAAATTAGTCTTATTGTTACATTGACTTACGCTTAAAACACTAATAGGAACTCTGAAACCTTATAAATACGAAGAAATCACATATGTTTTGAACATAATAACAAAATATCTATAAAATTCTTCTTATAATAATCAACATTTACCATATCAAAAATATCAGTCTTTTAGTTCTTAAAAGTATCAAAAATATCAATCCAGATTAATCTTTAGTCGCCTGTCTACCTTACTTATTGTGGAAATTATAAAAGCAATTCCTTTTGGTTACTAAGCACAACCTCTGCTTGCATTTATAATGTATATTCGTTTTGTTGTTCTTACAAAACTTGCAACGTCCCTACGTCGTATATTCAGGCCAGTGGCTGAAACCATCATAACGCACAGAAACTGGGGGCCTCGGTGCACTTGGGTTTTGGATTAGCGCTTTTTTCGGTACAGGGCTTGGTGGATCCGTCTCAATTGATCTTCCTGTTTGCCTCAATTCGATTGCCAACCTCTGTCTAAACTTTTTTAAGCTTATGTTTTTCAGGCTCTTCATGGCACAATTTCTCCTGTAGAGTAGCCAAGCATTGTTAACCACTATATCTAACATTTGGCCAAAGATGTTCATGTACCAACGGCGGCTCTTAAAAGATGTTCTGTACAGAGCTATCAACATATCGCACAGGTCAACGCCTCCCATATGTTGATTGTAGTGTTGTACTAACTGCGGACATGTGACACCAATTTTCTTTTTCTGTTCTTTGCTCCATCTCTTGATTTCTTGAACTGGGTAAGCATCTGCATAAGAACAGGCCAAAGTCACAACTTTATTGTCGTACCATTTAACAATGGTGATCTTTTTGTCGTTGTCTACGACTTGGCTAAATGAACCTCTGCCTCTTTTTTTCAGTTCTTTGTCACTTAACAGATCCTTGCAACCTTTCAGTCTGTTTTGCCGTATAGTTCCGAGACTAAAAATCCCCCAGTGTTCACGTAGATACCAGATCAAGTCGAGCGTTGTGAAATAATTATCGAAATAAACAGCACATCTTGGAGTTTGAATTGTCTTACAAAGGGCTAATACCATTTTAGCACCCAATGTCATTTGCTCTTCCTCTTCGGTAAAATCAATATAGCGGAAAGTGTCATCGCCACTGTACAATAAAAAATCATAGACGATTCCAGACGCACCAGCGCGTACTATGTTCTTGAAACCCCATTTATCAGGTTTCATGGGGTAATATTGTCTCCGATTTCCTGCTTTAGTACCCTTATATGGTATAGTCATCTCATCTATGCTGTACTTTGTTTCTTCTTCCGTTGCAAGGCAGTTTCTTCTTATTTTTTCAATGAAGGGTCGTATCTTGTAATATCTGTCCTCATCTGAATTGACGTTGTCTACAAAGTGTAAGTTGCGTCGAATCTGCTCGAATCGTTTCAATGGCATGACGTCAGCCACTATGGCATATCTGAATTCAGTAGACCAATAGTCTAGGTAGGAAGGCATTTTTACTATACCCATAATTAGAAGAATCATGAGAAAATCTTTTAACTCCTCGATGGTTAATTGTATGCATTTACCTGTTCTTTGTGTTGAGTACAAATTCGTGTTCTCGACGATATCAATGAATACATCTGGTGAGAAAAAACGATAAAAAAGTCCAACGGAGAGTCAGTGGCCGGTAAATCAAACACAAAGTCGTTTGAAGGAATGTCAGCCTTGTGTCTGAATTGCCCTTTCTTCCATTTGTAGCTCACAATTAGTGTTTTCTTGGTCTTTTTTGATCGGACATTTGGCACAGCTTGTACTGGTAGTTTCCTCTTACGTCTGGTTATTCTTGTGGTTGATGGACTGGCAATAGACGAAGCATTTGACGACGGAATTGACAGTAATGAAGCCAAACTTGGTAAAGCATTAAAATTTACTTCACCAGTCGGTGGTAGCACGTTGTTAATAATAGGAGTCAACGGAGGTTGCGCTTGGTTCCAGTTGTCTTCACTTTCTAACACAGGATTGTTGTCACTGCCACTTTCGCTAACATGGTCCTCTGATGCATAGTTTTCGGAGCTGTCTAAGATATGCATGCGCTCTAAGTCTGAATCGATGGAAGGGCAGGGTGAGGAGGACAACTCTTCAGTTCTATAAATAGCGATATTCTCTTCGTTCTCAGGTTCAGAACCGCTGTCTATATCTGATGGTGCATTTTCAGGCGGGACCAATCCTACTATGCGATGTCCTCTAGACTTAAAGCTCTGAAATATAAAAAGTAATAAGGTGTAAGACATTTTATCTACTGATCCCTAAAAATATATTTACAGATAGACAACAATACTTAAGATTCTAATAATACGGCAACGGGAAGTATACTAGACATACGATTTTGTAATTCGTTTTCTACTAATTCGACGAGGGGAAGAATACTGGACATAAGATTTAGAAGTTACTCTACCAGTAATTCGACGACGGGAAGTATACTGGACATACAAATTGTTGACGTCGTAAAAACTAAACAAATTTAAATAAGATAATCAAAACATTATGAGTAGCTTACGAGGTATATTATCTTTAGTTTTCAATGATATTACAAGAAAATAAACTGTAAAACAACGAATACAATGCAACTTACCGAAAGCCCGCGCAGCGAGTCCTTCCTCCCCGCCATCTCGCCGGCAACTGCTCGCGTCCCGTCGATATGCGCGCTTTGTTGATTTTTGACAACGTAGTTAAATAGTTAAGGATGGAATTATAGTATTTCGGCCTTAGATATACGGTCTAATTTTTCAAGTAAAGTTTTTTTTGTTCAATGTGAAGTATACTGCACAGCGTCGAATTAAGGGTTAAACTGCCACAACCCTTTTCCTGTTGAGAATGCAGTCTTCTCCTTATCCTTGGGGTCTATTTTTACCTGCCAGTAACCACTTTTCAGGTCTAGCGTGGTAAACCACTTCATTCCCGTCAGCGTATCCAGTGTGTCATCGATCCTAGGCAGTGGATAGCTGTCCTTTTTCGTGACGTTGTTCAGTCGTCGATAGTCCACACAGAAGCGCATACTGCCGTCCTTTTTCTTTACCAGGACCACAGGAGAACACCATGGACTGGATGAAGGCTCTATAACACCATCCTTCACCATACCCTCAATCATGGTTTCCACTTCTTTTTCCCATGCAACTGGCAGTATCCTTGGTCGCTGACGGATAGGTAACTCGTTGCCTGTATTAATCCTGTGCTGAACCAGTCCATTTCTTCCTATGTCAGCATCACTCGTTGAGAAAATACCGGCGTACTGAAGTAACATCTTCTTAGCCTTGTCCTTGTCTTTTCTCCTTTGGTTAAATGACAGTGTTCTAAAAGCGTTGACACGTCAAATTTTCCACTACGATTTTGATTTCCGGTAGGTAGATCTTGCAATTGACGCATCCAAGCTACTTCCTCGCTGTTATGTACACGTCAATAAAAGCCAGAGATCTGGTAACGACTGGTTTAATGAAAACTTGAATCAACCTACATTATGTTTATTATCAAAGTACCGACATAACACTTTCCTCCTATATTTTAAATAGTCTAACTTAAACAAACAAGAAATAAATGGCTACATTTTTAACAACATACCAGTGTGTAAGGGAAACACAATTACTAACTAATCATGGTTATTCATGCAGACAAATAGGTATATGAACCAGTTGGTACAAAGTGATATTTATAATATCTATCCATATACTTCTAGCAACATGTGTTTTATTTCTACTTTAGCAAATGTGCAATGATGAGTGTGTTGTATAAAATAAACAATAAAATATCATTACAACTTTCTTAATTTCTCAATGCAGCGTAAAGCAGCCTTCCTATGAGCACGATTCCTCGGTGTTGTCAGTGGATCATCACGACTTTCAGACATAGTTCTCGAGGGAGGCGACTCCTCTGCCAGTTGCCATTTCTCGGCAACTTGATCGTCCTGATGAGCGTCAGGGGTCGCCATTGATTCTGTATCAGTTTCGGCAAGCTCTCCCTCTTCAACCTTTGACAATGAATATCTAGACTTTGGGTGTTTAGTTGTTATTAAGATTTGATCAATGTGTCTTTTATGCACCTGACCATTTTGTGATTTTACAGTATAAGAAACTGGACTTTCTCGACGTACCACCGTCCCTTCAGTCCACTTCCCCCGGTTTTTAGAATAGTCCCGTATTAGCACAGGATCTTGGGGCTCGGCCACCCGCAGGGTGGAGTCCCGTCGCCGCTCACTATTCTCCTGCCGCTGTCGCACCAAGTCTCGCGTGTCGGGCCGCAGCAGGTCCAATCGACCACGCAACCGTCGTCCGAACATTAGCATTGCGGGCTCGCGACCAGTGGTACTATGTTCTGTGTTTCTATACGAGAACAGAAATTTACTGAGTGCCGTATTTACATTTTCACTATCGACTTGGGCCTTTTTTAATGCACCCTTAACCAGTTTCACGGCATTTTCAGTCGCCCCATTGCTCGATGGGTGATATGGTGCAACTAAGGTATGGCGAATACCATTAATGTCTAAATATTTTTTAAACTCTGCCGAGGAAAAAGGTGGTCCATTGTCGCTAACAATTCTTTTAGGTAAGCCAAAACGCGCAAAACTTTTTCGTAAACAATTTATTACCACCGCAGCAGACGTAGAAGACACATGGTCAACCTCAATCCATTTTGTATGGGCATCGACAATAACTAAATAATACTTATTATTAAATGGCCCTAAAAAATCTAAATTCAATCGAGCCCATGGTTCCTCCGGCCACGGCCAGGAATGCAGGGGAGCCGGGGCGGGAGCTGAGCGCTGCGACCGACATGCGACGCACTCCTGTACTGTTCGCTCGATATCAACGTCCAATGTCTCCCACCATACATAATTTCGCGCTATTTGCTTCATTTTTACAATGCCTGGGTGGCCGTCGTGAATTTCCTTAGAAATTGACATTCGTAAAGACTTCGGAATTATTATCCTGTAACCCCAAATCAAGCAACCTTGATCTACACAAATACTTTCCTTACGATTAAAATATGCTTTTTCTGTCTCAATATTACTGGTTTTTGGCCACCCGAACATTACGTAACCATATATTTTATTCAACAATGAATCTTTTGCCGTCTCAATTTTTATGTCTTTAAAACTAAGGGGAAAGTTTTCCTGCACAAAATTAAGGTAACTGCAGTCGCTGTCCTCACATTTGATTCTACTTTCAGTGGAATTCAAAGGAAGACGAGAAAGCGCATCGGCGTGACAATTTTGTACTGATTTTATAAATTCGATTTTAAAATTATAAGAAGACAACTGGACAGCATAACGCTGTAGTCTACTTGCGGCTGTCACGGGTATTCCTTTATTCGACCCAAATATATAACTCAATGGACGATGATCACTGCGCAAAATGAATTGTCGCCCGTATAAGTACTGGTGGTGCTTGCGCACACCGAACACGATTGCGAGTGCCTCCTTGTCCAGCTGCGAGTAATTTTGTTCGGCGGCGTTAAGTGTGCGCGACGCGCAACACACGGGTCGCTCACTGCCATCTGCGTACCGCTGTGCGAGCACGGCGCCCAGTCCGTATGAGCTGCTGTCCACTGATAACACCAACGGCAATGTAGGATCGTAGTGTGCCAACACTGGTGCGCTGCTTATTACTTTTTTCATTCGACAAAAAGCACCCTCACACTCATCATTCCATTGCCATAATACATTTTTTTTTAATAAGTTGTACAGTGGTCTCATTATATCACTTATATTGGAACAAAACTTTGAGTAAAAATTTACAAGGCCCATAAAACTCTTTAATTGAGTTACATTTGTTGGTGATGGGGCTGCCCTAATGGCTTCAATTTTGTTGGAATCCGTGTGCAAGCCATTCTTATCAATTTTATAACCTAGGTACGTTACACAATCCTTAAAAAATTGACATTTACTGAAATTGATTCTTAATCCATTTTGTTTTAACCTTTCCAACACTGCCCTCAAGTTTTTTAAATGGGTAGTTTTATCCTTTCCAGTTACACATATGTCATCTGCAAATACAGCCGTTGAAGGCAAGCCACTCAATGTTTCTTCCATTATCTTTTGAAAGTTTTCAGGAATACATTTTATTCCAAACGGCACCCTTTTGTAAATGAACGTCCCGACATGAGTGGTAATTGCTGTCAGCGGCTGTGATTTTTTATCTAATAAACATTGTTGGAATGCATTTGATAAATCAAGTTTTGTGTACTGTTCACCACCCCCCAAGGTTGCAAAAAGTTCTTCAATCCGCGGTAAAGGATAATGAAAATCTTTGAGAATCGGATTAATCGTTATTTTATAATCTCCACATATTCTGATTGAGCCATTCGACTTTATAACTGGTACAATAGGCGTACCGTATTCTGACCTTTCGACTTTGTAAACAACCCCTTCTTGTTCTAACCGTTTGAGTTCGCTTTCGACTCGCGGGCGCAGTGCCAGTGGCAGCGGCCGCGCCTTCACAAACACGGGGGTTTCAACCTTGAGGTGTAGCGATACAGGTGACTTGAATGTACCTAGACCTTCTGCAAACACTTCCGGGAATTCGTTTCTCAAAGCTTTTGCTACTGATTCCGAGTCGCTCATATTATGGCATTCAACTATTCCTATTTTCAATTGTTTTATCCACGTGCGGCCCATTAAAGGTGGACCGCCGTTTTCAATAATATATAACTTAAGCATCACTGACTTGGTTCCACAAACAACCATTACCATAATATAACCGATGGTTTCAATAACGTCACCTGTATAAGATCTCAGACATAACAACTTTGTTTGAATTGGTACATGTTTAAAATATTTATCATAAAAATGTTTTGAGATAGCTGATATTTTACTACCCGTGTCAATTTCAAATTTACACGGCACCTTTTCTACTACTAAATTCGCATAGTACGGTCCGTCACCGTCATTACTAGTAACCAAGTTAAAAAAATTACAGTCGTCATCATCTGAGTCCGAATCATTTAAAAAGTACTGACCTTTGTTCTCCTTTGCACTTTTAAGTTCACTTTTACCTTGGCACATGATTTTTAAATGGCCTTCTGGCCGCACGCATCACATGTATAATTTTTAAAACGACACTTGCCGGCCACATGACCGGTCTTACCGCAACGCACACAAAGACGACGCTGTTGCGTCCGCGTAGGCACGGTAGCCGCGTCGGACCGCGCGCGCGCTCCACCGCTGCCGACCCGATGCAGGCCGTCCTCACCGGCCGCCGCTGTGCCAGCCCCGCCAGCGCTCGTGCCGCCCGATGCGCATGCCGTGCTCGCATGCCGCTCCGCTGCCTCGAGCGCCGTGGCCAACTCAACAGCCCTTTTGTAGTTTATACTCTTTTCGGCAAACAATCTCGACCGCATCTCTTCGCTGAATAAACCCGACACGAACTGATCGCGAAGGTTTTCTTCCAGAGAACTACCGAAGTTGCAGGTTTTAGCCAAGTGTTTCAAACCATGTAGGTAGACACGTATACTTTCTCCCTGCTGCTGCGCCCGCTGCCGAAAAATGTGTCGCTCCGCTATTTCAGATCTCTCCGGCTCCAAATGATTTTTGACGAGTGTAACTAATTCTTCGAACTTCTTCGTCTCCGGTTCCGTGGGTGAACACAAATCACAAATAAGATTATAGCACTCGGAGCCCACTAACGTTAGAAGCGTAGCTACTTTTAGGTTGTCATCGATACTATTTAGCAGTATAAATTGTTTTACGCGACGAATGTAACTGTCCCAATTTCCGCTTTCGATATTAAAAGGTTCTATTTTCCCAATCGGCATGATGGCAAACGAAATTCCACGTAAGTACTGATCTTCCTAGACCGGCTGCGCCAATGTTATGTACACGTCAATAAAAGCCAGAGATCTGGTAACGACTGGTTTAATGAAAACTTGAATCAACCTACATTATGTTTATTATCAAAGTACCGACATAACACTCGCAAGTTTTTTTTTTTTATTTAAATTAATTAGTACATAGGTGTTCCTGAAATTTAAACTCGCCAAACTTTAACGTTTGATGGCGAGAGGCGCTCTAGTACAAAACAATGAACCATCTTACTAACTATAATAGGTACAAATAATTATTTACTTATATGTATACTAACTGACAACAAAATCCAACAACATATACTTATAATTCTAGAATGTTAGTAACAATTTTACTTATTAACTATGTTAGTTCTAAATATTTACAGGTATAAGTACCACACACGTCGATTACTATCGGCGTGCGTGTATGACCAGATGTATGAATGTGGACGAACCAAAAGGAGTGTGTGAGGATCGTAGTAGGTGGCGTTCTATGATTTCTGCCAACACCCATGGGAAAAGGGCGTGAGTTTATGTATGTGTGTATATATTATACAGAACATTTATTTATTTTCATTTAGTTCTGTATGCTGTCTAGTACAAAGCTTTTTAATTTCGTCCTAAGTGACCCTTTACTAACTTTTACTTTTCCTCTTAATAAATCTATTCTGTTAAATACATTAGGCACCAAATACTTAGATGTTCTCTTACCATAATAGTTTGTTATCTGAGGCTGAATCAGACTGTTTTCTCTGACGCTACGTGTGTTGTACTTATTTTTAACATTAACTTTATATTCATCACTTTTATAATAATATTCTAGGCCTACCAAATAATGTACTTTTTTATCTACGGGTATAATTTTACAGATGGGAAATAACTTATCATACTCTTTGTTGCACTTATCTTTAACATTTTTACTAACTAGAAATTTTATCAGTCTTGTTTGGATATCTTTGATATCTCTCAAATATGTAATAAAGGTTCGCCCGTACACAAGCAGTCCATAGCTCATTAGCGAATCGGCAAGTGCAAAATACACAGTTCTTAACGTCTGTTTGTTCAATACATTTTTTAAGTGGTAAAACTTACTTAGTACCGATCTTAACCTATTACAAATATCATTTACATGCAATCTCCAATTAAAGTTCTTATCAATCGTTAGACCTAAATATTTAAAATTATCAACACAGTCCAATTTTGCACAGTTACAGTTATATTTATTTCTATGCAAACATTCGTATGTATGTCCTATCACTATACGATTATCATTGTTTACATATTTAGCATTTCGATTATATGGCGAGTGTACATGCATACATTTAGTTTTCGACAGATTTAATATTATACCATTGTCGTGTGCCCATTTACTAATATTTTCAAAGTCACCTTGAATACACTTTTGGATTTCAGCTATATCTTTGGAGGCATAAACAAGACACATATCGTCTGCGTACATGAACACCTTACACTTACTTACGACATTTGACACACTATTTACATGCATTATGTACCCTACAGGGCCGTAGACCGATCCGGTAGGCACACCCAAGTTGACATTCGCCTCTTTCCCAGCCACACGGGAGATAATTGTGCTTATTTTTCTATGCGTGAGGTAGTTTTTAAACCACTTATTGGGTCCGCGGATGCCACATTCGTCCATTGCCTGCAATAGTATGTCATGGTCTAAAGTATCGAACGCTTTCTTATAATCAATGAATAGGGCCATGACTTGTTTGCCCGAGTCCAAGCAGTCATTGATATAATCTGAAAATCCCAACAATGCAGATACAGTGTTGCGCCCTCTTCGGAAACCGTGCTGAGTGTCACACAAGATGTTGTGTTGTTCTAAGAACGTGCTGATCTGTCCTACAATAATTTTCTCGGTTATTTTATCTATAACCGATAAAATTGCGATGGGCCTATAATTACCATATTCTACATGACTTCCTGATTTGTATATAGGACGTATAATTGCATTTTTAAGCTGATCTGGATAAATACCGCTAGACAAGGAGATATTAATGAAGGCAGCTAGAACAGGACTTATTTGCTTACGTAAATATATAATGTCTTGCACCCGTATTCCATCTGAACCGGGTGATTTTTCACAGGACAATGTTCTTATGACCTTTTCTACCTCTGACGAGGTCACCTTATTGTATCTATAGCTTACTTCGCTCGGTTTTACATATTTATTTCTATCTAAGAACTTTAAGTCACATACATGTTTTATTCCCTTTATTTCCTCCGTAAACGTTTTCGAAAAGTTGGTACAAATCTGTTCTATAGAATCTGTTTTCCCTAGATACTTTAAGATAACATCATCCAAGCTAGTTTTATTTCGACCCAACCACATGTTTATATTCGCCCATATTTTCCTAAAATCTCCGTTACATTTTAAAATTTGTTCCTGTCTTTACTTTTGAGATATATCTTCAATTTTCCAATTTCTTGAAAGATGAATGTGGTTTTGAGTTGGAGATTGAGGCTGTATAAAGAAAAATATCTATTCCCAGAACTTAACTTGATTGCGTCCTCCTGTCTTTTCAGACAGATTAAAGATCCGATTTTAGACTCATGTGTCTTATACAACAGCAACCCTCCAAATCGCAGCAATTTCGCCGTTTCAAAAGCAGGTAAATCTGCATAAGCGCTGTACACCACAATCCATAGGGTGGCAATCCTAGACAAAGTATGTCCTGAACACCGGATTTTGGAGACACCTTGTTTGTCGAGATTTTTCTGCTCTGGAGTCACTAGCATCAATGAAACCCACCCCATGAGCTGCTTCTGCCATAACTTCCCCTCTTTATGCAACTTAACAAACACTGATAATGAAGGGTAGGCTGTGGAGGGCTTTTTACAGTCTAACTCCACATGGAGAAGTTCCGATATTTGTAATGCTGCACTTTTTAAGTAGTCATAATCATACTGAACATGAAGTTCGAAATTGTCCACTATTCTCTGACATTGCAGTTGAACACTCTCTCCTTCCCCCTCCAATCGGAACAATTTCTCTTCTTCCCAAGGAGGAAAATAAACTGACTCTGATGACTTAGGATTATAACCAAGCAAATAAATCTCCGTATTGGTCAGATTTGAATACATAGATCGAGCCAATTTGATGGACCTGAAGAAAACTCCTATAATGAGAAGAGCCTCCGAAAGAACTTTTAAGTCAGAGTAATAAAATTTAATTATTAAGAGTTTGGTGGAGAAAATAGAGCAGAGCCTCACCATGTTCTCCACCAGTTTCAATCGGACATGTGCATCAAAAGATACTGCCTCCGCGTCACAGGTAACAATGTCTATATCCCCTTGAAAAGATCGTTGTAGTTGAGTTTGGAATCTAGGATCTAACAAGTTGGTTATTCCCTCCTCCAACATCTTTGAACACAATGTTCTTTTTAAGATATTGGGGTGATTCACCAAAGCTGGGATGTAAACCTGCATAGGATTTTTTTCTATTTCATCAGTCGGTATTTTTAGGGTGTTGTAGATAATGGAACATTCTGTATCCAGAACCCCGAAGGTATATGTGAATCCACCTGCGCCATCTGCACATGTGGCTACGACCTTGATGGTCTCAAGTATAACATGCAGATTATCCTTGAGGATCCCGACTAGTTTAAAACTCGAAGAGGAAGGCAGCGTTGACAGTTTCATAGACCAGACAGTGAGATCTTTATCTTGTCTGAGGCCGAATTCTTCTTCTGCTGTTGTCGAATATATTTTTTTGAGTGTTGCAACTCCAAGGGTGGTGGGGTCAGGGAACTTTCTGATCAAAAGATTAGGGAGTTGAAGGATGGAGTATCCGCCTAGACACCTAGGGGTGAGTAAGACTCTTAGTTGATAATCACCAGAGAAAGAGAGAACGTGATTTCTTATTTCATCAGAGAGGAGGGGATCACAGTTAATCTCTTCAGGCTTTCCTCCATTTTGATCAGTCCCATGATAAGGGATTGTGTATCGCAATCCATGTTTAGAAGTGCTGTCAATCAATGGTTTCTCATGTAAGTAGACAGATCGGAGATTATGGTATAAACTGTTCAATACTTCCATGCTGTAGATCAAGAATGGGACCATGGGAGAGATATCTGAACTGCACGCTGCGATACAGTTCGCTGATAATGATGATAAAGAAGACTCTAAAGTCGGAAACATGTCGTTTGATAAATGGAATAATCGGGCAATTTTCTTTAAGCTCATGCTGAGGGGGACACCTTGGTGTATGATAAATTTTCCATAAACATAAGTGTCTGAAGATGTCCAGGTCTCTTCCATTTTTAAAGGGGGACCTACTTTGCCTAAAATTCTATCCAATCGCCTCAGAAAGATATAGTGAAGATCATTTATCTCCTGAGGTTGTAGAGACGCTGGGTAAGTTATTTTTATGACCTGGTTATCCCCTTGTCCCATTATTTCTAGGCGTCCAGTGATTTTTTCCGCTATCAAAAGAAGTAGACAGACTGTCCACACAGTCCACCCTTTTTGTCTGAGCCCTTCTATCCCTCCCAGATGCCCCCTCCAAATTTCTGGAGACATGGCAAAGTTGTCCCCCACGACACTGGGAAGAAAGAAACTATCTGCTAAATATATAAATGACTCTTCAAACATCTGATATGTTCTGGATATACAGTTTGTGAACCCGAAGAGATTATCCATCATTTTAAATATTCCTTTTGTGTCCTCTTCTCTCATATTAGAATTCCATTTAACAAAATCTAGACTTGAATACCGGACTACACTAAACTTTTTGGTGGACGTCTTCTTGGCATCTTTGGTGAATTTGATCTGTTTCTTTATTAAGGCCACTGAGTTGTCAGTCATGGTTACCTCATGGAAATAAGGGAGTATATGATTGGCTATCAGAGCCTCCGTTAATACTACATACATTCTTTTGTGCAAGGTCAACAACCCAAACATTCTGGCTTTAACCTTCCCTTCCCTCTCTTTTGGACAAACTCCCACTACTGTCTCTTCGTGAGGGAATCCATCTCTGTCAATTTGGTTTAAAAATAACTCGGGATCACTGAGATTGGACTTCAACCATTGAACCACTACGGATCTCGCTTCGGAGAACCCTATGTTGTAAGTCTTTCTGATGGCGATGATCAAGTCTTTTTTGTTCAAAGACATGGACTTATCTGATAGCATCTCGAGGAGGTCCAACTTTGGGTCGATGGGGAAAGTCTTCAGGAACTTAATAAGCCCCCAATGGAATAGCTGTTGTCTAGGGAGGGTCGGCGGTGCGGTTTGTTTCTTGTGTGCTAAGGATATAGGGTGGAAATTAGACAGCCTGGAGAGGCACACGCTCGGCCACACACCATGTTTTTTCCACTTGCTCCTTGTCACTTGGATTCAGGATGCGTACAGCTGAGATGTTGTTGGCCTTTACCAGAGTTCGTGCCATCTTCCATGGAAAGTCATTGTTCACCCTTTATATCAGAACACTCCGATCTTTGTGTCTAGAATTCGGTGGTAACTTGACTGGCACGATCGTTTCCGATCTGCGAGGAAGAACAATTTCCTTCAAGCAGTACCCTTTCCCTGATGGTGCACCTTCCATGAAGACTTCCTCGGAACCACATTTTAACACTCCTTGGTCAATGTCGATCTCACAGCGATATTTCCGCATGAAGTCCAAGCCCAAGATGCAATCGTCCACTATGTCGGCCACGATGACATTGTGCCGGTAAATTCTATCACCCAATTTAAACTCCACCTCCTTCTTGCCTCGGACGGTTATGTGCTGACCGGTAGCTGTTAACAATTGTATACGGTCGTGGTTATTGAAGTAGTCCCCAAGAACCCGATTCGCCAGGTGAGAATTGACGACCGTGTGAGAAGCTCCAGTATCCAACGTCAGTTTGCATGGAGTTCCTTTGACTTCGCCGTTGATGGTCAAGCTGTTCCCGTCATGTGCTTGTGAGATCGAGATCCTCGGGGCTCTTTCAAAACCAGCCAGCACCCGCCCCCCAGTCCTGGCATTTACTCGTTTCCCTGCTGTGGCTGGGTAGTCACTTCAGCCACCCTTCCTTGTTGGGGCTGATAGTCCAGTCCCGTCTCCAACCTTAATTTCACTCAAGGCCTTCTTCACATCGGCGATCTGAATTTCGGCCTTTGCGATACGGTTGTCGTGCTGCTGTACCTGCTCCTTCATCACGCTCAGCTCTTTGCCCACTGATGCGTGAAGATCCTTTATCAGGAGCATCTGTTCTTCTTGACGGCGAGCCTGCTCGTCCTTATCACGTTGCAGCTGTTCCTGTAACTGGCGAGCCTGCTCCTCTTGACGACGAGCCTGCTCCTCTTGACGACGAGCCTGTTCCTCCTTGTCCCGTTGCATCTGTTCCTGCAACTGACGAGCCTGCTCCTCTTGACGACGAGCCTGTTCCTCCTTGTCCCGTTGCATCTGTTCCTGCAACTGACGAGCCTGCTCCTCTTGACGACGAGCCTGCTCCTCTTGACGACGAGCCTGCTCCTCTTGACGACGAGCCTGGTCTTGCAGCAGAGCCATTAAGGCAGACAAGTCAGGCGCCGCTAGTGCTGGAGTAGATCCAGATGGGCCAGCGACTGGCTCTGACGTAGGCTGAACACCGCCCGGTGTCTGTGTCGGGGAGTCTCCAAATCGCCTTTGGTCCATACCTTGTTGTCGCTGACTCCTCGTACGGATACTATCCGTGTCGTCCTTGGGTAGAATCGGCATTATTTATCCCTCACTTCTGACACCAAATTGTTACGAGCTGGGTATGGGATAAATAAAAGCACTACCAATTGAACACACGAATTACTTTATTACTCACACAACACTTATACTAAATCGCAAAACACTACTGAACACTTTAGCGCACTTGAAATCTCTTCGATCCTTCCGTTGTCTCGCTTAAAAGTAGACTGACCCGCTTCGTCCTCTCCCGGTCCTTTTATACCCCAAACACACAATAGATATTCGAGAAAATTTGCTACTATTCCATAAAGCATCCAGAAAAAAACATTAACAAAAAAATAAACTTAAAGATAAATTATCCAACAAAGAAGAAGTTACTTTACGCCGTAGGCATGCGGTCGAAATTATAATGCAAGTACCGCGACGACGGGCGGCGGACTAACTACCTACAGAATGGAATTAGGTACCTACTAGAATGCACGCGTACTTCTCAGTTATTAGCGAGGTTTCTCGATGATTCTAGATGACCGACGTAACAGTATCTACCACTATAAAAATACAACAAACTCGTTTTGAGCTTGTAGTAGTTTAGTTTATTTTCACTTTCATATGTTATTTTTACAATAAACTTGTCAGTTAATTTTTGAGGTTAGCTCCTTCGCAACTTGTAATAAAAGTTTGCTACTGAGCTAATAACCAACAAAAGGAGTAAATTTCTGTAACTACAAAGCATGTACTAGTATCTTTTCTCCTAGTAACAACCTACTATCATAATCACCGGGTCAGCTATGCAGGTCCAGAGGACAACATTTTTGACATTCAAATATGTAATGCTAAAACTTTGAAAAACTTTTTTGAATTGATTTGATGATGTAGGTACCTATAAAGGTATGTATTTGTTTTAATTAATTTATATTATTTCAGGTCTTCAAGACCATCATACGGGGATGATGCAATCAGTTATGTTCAACTAAAACGGGAAGGAAACATTTGTACTGTAAAATGCAAAATTTGCCCAGAGCATAAAGTCCATGCGAAGCTATATGCTGTTACATTGATGGTTGATGAAGATGAAGAAAAAGTCAAATCAATTGAATGCCATGATTGTGTGGCTGCCAAGGGTGGGTGTAAGCATGCCATAGCACTGCTAATGTGGGTCCATAGACGAAGCGAAGAACCTTCATGCACAGAAATTCAGTGTTACTGGCAGAAATCAAAGCTATCAAGAGTTGGCACTACCTTAAAATTTATATCTGCGAAAGATTTATCTAAAGGTAGCCCTATGTTGCCTTCTAACTCCACAGTTCTTGCAAAATTTTTAGAAGATGGAAAAAACAGAAAAATTAATAACTGCGAGTTACTAAAGTATCAACATGATTATAATTGTGATAAACTATTTAGCATCTCAATGCACCATCTTTTGCTTACATATAAAGAAGAGTGGTGTAACTTATTTCTAAGTAAAGTGAATTTGACAGTTGAACTTATTAATGAGATTGAAAAGGAAACCAGGGATCAGTACAAAAATAACCTTTGGTATGAATTGAGATATGGCAGGGTAACAGCTTCTAAAGCTTACGAAGTAAGTCGTTGTCTGACTCATGATGGGACTCTGATTTCTATTATCATGGGAGGGAAGATACCAGATACACCAGCAATGAAAAGGGGGAGATATTTAGAAAATGAGGTACGAGAAATAGTTAGCAAGAAACTAGGGAAAAAAATCAATAATAGTGGACTGTTTATATCTCAAAAATATCCAATGCTAGCAGGTTCCCCTGATGGAATATGTCAAGATAGCATTGTCGAGATAAAATGTCCTATGAGCAACAAAACTTATCTCAATTACATAAAAAATGGGAAACCCAGCAAGAAATGCTTTGCCCAGATACAAATGCAAATGTACCTAAGTGGACTAAAAAAGTGTTACTTTTGCGTTGCAGACCCAAATTTTTCCACCAATAAAAATGTAGAAATTTTACATATAACCTTTGATGATAAATATATGTCAAGCTTACTTGAAAGTGTTATTACATTTTGGAAATCCCATGTGTACCCGTTGTTATATAAAAGCATAGAATAAAAAACAAAAATATAGAAATTTCATGTGTGTTTTATTTAATAAGAGAATCTTGTACATTAATCAAACCACAAGCTATAGTAATCACATCATCAAGAGCTTTAACGAAACTTAAGTTAAGACATGCATGTGGTTTTAACATGTTGAATGCACGTAGCCGTCTTATCACCCGCTCAACATGAATTCTTAAGCTAGCTATTTGTTTAGTTTCTTTGGCTTCAGCTTTAGTTAACTTAGCTCCAGATACAACACTTGGAGGCCGTACTAACAGCACACCCATTTTTCGTAAATACACTTCCACATGTTTAAATCCTCTATCTGCCATGACCTGCATATTGGGTTGCAAACATTTTGAGAAGTTAGAAGTTTCAACAATGCATGTGTCTGTTATTCGACCTCCATAACTATTTGAAATATAATTTATCAAACCATTAGGTGTACAAGATATAAGGTACTTTATTGTGTTGGCTTTCTTGTAATCCGACCAGGAAAGAGCTTGATTTAAGGCCTTTGAAGGCTTTTGTATTTCAATCTCTAAACAGTCTATTATACAAGTTACCTTGTAATATTTATGCCTAAAAGCCATAGGCATTTTTTTTTATTAATTCCCTATCTAATGATACAATAAAAGGACGTATTACACTTGCTACTATAGGTACATTTTTTTAAAAAAATTTGCTTGGATAAGTTCTATCCATGCCAAAGTCATCAGCAAGTTCACGGAATGAATTATTTAACCTTATTTTTTTTAGACATAGTAAAATATGGTTAAACGGTATATTTGTCTCTTTTTGAACATTTATACTTGGTCTTGATGGGTTACTATAAACACCATGCTTGATTTTAAATGGTGACATAGAGACAGAATGTTGAAATGGCTTCATCGGTGATGTCATCTGATTTACTGTACTGATTTTTGTTTGGTTAGCTTTACTTCTGAATTTTTTACATATGTGTACTTGAATTGATTTATCCAACATTCTTGGTGTTAATTGGGGAACTTCTTCAACAATCTGCTGAACTGTAAAACAAATGTTATGTTATTTAAGTGCAATGTTACTATATTTATGAACACAAATAGATAGGTGAAAAATCAATGTAGTTTGAGTGTATGTGCGTATTGAGAATAAAATTAACTTTTTTAATGCTACATTCTAATTTATCTTCACAAATGATAGGTTTGTTTTTCTAAAACATACGACTCATAACCTCAAAATTATGATCATAAATAAGTTCATAAAATATGTACCTGAACTACCAGATGCAATTTCTCCAGAACTTGGTAGTTCTGTAAGTTCTGTAACTATACTTTTTTCTTCGTATTCCTTTTCACACTCTTTAAGAATCAACATCCTTCGTTTCTTAGATATATGGGGTCGTTCAGTTGGGTCAGATGTCCGTGTTTTCCTGTCTGGTTGGCAAATAAATTTTGTGGGCATACATCCTGGTTTCATACGTATTTGTGATACCGACCCCATCAAATGATACTGCATATAATTATCCATGTCATTTGGCAACTGAACAAAGAAAAGAAAACAATCAAAATTGATGATAGAAGTGTTAACAAAGACCAAAACAAACATAACCGCAATAAATTTGTTATTCCATAGTAACTTAGATATTTCAACTATTCCACGTCAAATAAACATTTTATATTTAAAACCTATCAATCTATCAATTATCTTAACTTTAATACTTACATCAAAGTGGTCTTCACAGAAATAAATTGGCGAATTCACGGCTACGTCCTTCGGGTTTCGCCGTACCATACACAATACGCCGGACATATACAAACACCTTGTTGGGTGTTGCTATTGATGTGTTTTTACACTGAGGCACCGCACACCACTCATAAACTTTGTTATTCATTTTTAACACACGAATTATGGTATGGTTTGTTTTAGTTTCCTCTAGCTGCGCTTTGATTTTCCATGTTTACTTATGCGTGACGTCAGACCCGACGCCATGACACTGCGAGCTGTTTTCGCGCTCTATTTAATTTTTTTTTCAAAAATGGCTTTTATCTTCGTTTAACTTTACTTTATTACTGAAATAAAGGTTTTTTCGTAAATAAAAAAGATGTACCCACATTACGGAAGGGGATTTCAAAATCTTTCGTCATGCCTATTACTGCACGGTGAGGAATATAATATCCAAAGCTAGGACGGCTTACTTCAGATAGATGCCCTAATCTTTGATATTCGTTAATAAAATCAGTATATTCCTTTTTAATATTAGATTTATTTAGTTTCTTTTCTAAGTTAAAGAAGCGCCTTTTAGCAATAAGATAAGAGTCCCCTAAAGCCTTACTGGGAACTTCACGCAATGGGAGTTTTACACTAAATCTCCCATCACTCAGGCGGAGAGTGTTTTCAATAAAATGGTTTTCACAATATTGTTCCTCATTGGAAAACTTAATCTTCTCATTTGGCAGAGCAGGAATATCCTCAACTTCCCAAAATCTAGCCAGAGAGTCCCTAATTTCCTGAGAAAAGTTCAAATTAGTAGTAGTAGTAGTTGGGCTCACACCGGTAGGGCCTGACATAAGCCAACCCAGTTTAGATTTTATTAGTGTAGGTTTATTTTTCCCTAACTTAATTTGCTTAGAATGTACAATTTCCCAATAAATGTCAGCTCCTAGCAGTAAGTCAATTTCAGAGGGCATATAGTAGGTAGGATCTGCTAGTTCTATAGAATTGGGAAGATTCCATTCAGAAGTGTTAACCCTTCAGCAGGGCAACATGCCAGTAATATCAGGCACTAAAAGACATGAAACATTCCCATGGAATAGGTTAATCCCCGACTTAAGTTTTATGTTACACCTTTTAGTAGTATTAGTCAACTTATTATACCAGCAATTGATATATTAGTATTAGATCAGGGTAAATTCATTTTTCTTTGCATTCTTTCAGAAATGAAGACTGGCTTCCATTATCTAGTAATGCTCTCACAATGTGTTTTTCAGAAGATCGGTTATCAATTAATTCCACTTGAGCAGTGCATAAAAGGATCTGCCTAGGCATTGCCACAGAGAGTGATACAGGATTAAACATGGCAATAGTAGATGTCTGAGAGGAACTTGCTTCTTGAGGAACTGATGTCGCCAAAGAAGTATCAACAGGTGAGTTTGTCTTATCTTTATTGGACTGTGATTTATGTAGTAGTAAATTGTGTCTTTTGTTGCTGATTTTACAATAATTATGTTTGCAGTGAGCAGAGTAATGACCAGGACGCAAACAGTTGTGACAGAGCTTATGCTTATTAACTTCCATAAATCGAGCATCCAACGACATGTCTTTAAATTTATCACACTTATATAATAAATGATCTTGTGAACATACAACACAGCCCTTTTCATTAGTGTTTGAAGAAGAGACAAATGATTTAGTTTGTTTATTATCTTTAGAGTAAGTACGTTTTTCAGTTTTAGTAGCAACATCATTATTGCTGTACTGCAAGGTCTCTAAAACGTCAGCACGATCTCTCAAGAATTTATAGAACTCTTCAATTGTTGGCGAATTAGCAATAGTACTCCTGTGTTCCTCCCATATGCGACTTGTGGCGCCATCTAGTTTGGACACCATAATATATACGAGTAAAATATCCCAGAGGGATTCGCGATCACTCAAAGAAGATAGGGCTCGAACATTTTTAGAATAGTAATCTATCATAGTATGAAGTGACTTGTAATTTTCTTTAGATATTGTGAAAAAGTTCAAGATAGCCTTTAAATGATTACTAGTAAGTATCCTATTGTTATCAAAGCGTTCAGTAAGTAACTTCCAAGCTAATTTATAATTGGCAGCACTAAACTCAATTGACTTGATTATATCAGATGCTCCTTCCTTTAGTGAAGAGCGGAGGTAATGAAACTTGTTAATTTCTGGAATAGTATCATTGTTGTTGATTAAAGAATCAAACGTTTCTCGAAATTCCATCCAATTTAAATAGTTACCATTAAATGAAGGCAGCTGAATTGTAGGAAGCTTACAGTCTTACTACAAAACGTAATTTAAACTATAGTCCAACGCGTGTTTAGCTAGACACTGTCTAAACACATAAACAGTTGTTAGACAACTGTTTAATTTTTGTTACCACAAAACTGTGTTTAATGAGTGTTTAGTTAAACAACGTTTTAAACGATCACTTCTTTTCAATTTTGGCAACACTGCAAAATACTCACTCAACACTTTTTCATTCATTCGTTTCTGTTCCGTTTTATGAAGTAACATACGAATAAATTACAATATTTTTTATTAAAATATGTTTGAATTTTTCAACCAATTTAGTTAATATTGATTTTTATTTATAAAAATTACAAAATGATTAGTGTAATGTTAAGATTTTACAACAAAACAATAACTTGGGTACATTAAGTAAAGGAAGAAACGGATCGTGGCGGTGGCGCGTCACTCTGTTGTTTGTTGACAGTTCTGTCTTTCATTCATATGTTTTAAGCGGTGTTGTTTTGGTTGGTTAAAATCTTTTCTTTCGGTGATCTAAGTGTTGTATCGACATGGCAAATAATAAAGAAAATACACATTACGATGAGAAAAAAAAAAGTTTACGCGGCGATAATTGGTCGCAAGAAGAAAAGGTAATAAATGCTACTTATAAAGATAAATCACCACGCTTACCTATTCATGCTAAACTTGTATTTGTACATGATTTATATTAAAGTAACTCGTCTTACAATTGTAGGATCTGTTTATGGAAATAATGGAGCAGTCGTCGTCTATAATAGAAAATAAACTTACCGATACAAATACCAACAAACGAAAGAATTTGGAATGGCAGAAGATACAAAGCAAGTGTGTATCCTTTACTACTACTTACACCTTTGTTTTTTGTTACATTAAAAGTGCCTTACGTACATTAATAATTATAATAACTATTTTCATATGACAGATTAAAGGAGCTTACTGGAAAACCAAGAGACATACCTCAACTGAAAAGTTTCTGGAGGAGATCTAAGATAACAGCAAAAAAAAACTGTGTCTCTCCATAGAAGGGCTTTAAATGCAACTGGTGGCGGGCAAAAGCCCCCACCACCCCCGCTAATTGATTTAAAAATTATGGAGTTGTGTCCAACTGATTTCGTAAATGAAGAGAATAAGTTTGATAGTGATGCAATTTCTTTAATAAATGTAAGTACCTACCTACTACATTAGTATAATTATGTAATAGTAAAATATTTGTGCTACAACAAAAAACATTTCTTTCATAGGTCCAGGACGATGCTGCATTCACAGTTAACGATGGAGCACACAATAGTACAATATATGACATGGACATAAATGAGGTAGGCACGGCACACCACTCATAATTATCTACACCATACATTTTTCACTGAAAAGCAATGAGTTTCATCGTCTGAAAAAGCTCTTCGGATAAATTTATAAATGCTTAAATTTTCTAAAAGTTTAGATACTTTCACAAATATAATAGAATATATATATATTTTCAGGATACTAGTTATGATGCAGAAGTTTCGTTTGTGGATGAAATTGTCACAGTTGCAGATGTACATGATGTGAATCCCAAAGTAAGTGTTTACGTTTACCCTTCTTAAATGTTATGGAATTGGGTTACTTTATTACCATAAGTTACGATTATTACCAGTTTACTGAATTAATTTTGTAATAATACTTGTAGTGAAACAGTCGGGTAAAAATAATAATTGTTGCATTTGTTTGAAGGTACCTGAGAGACTCATTCAGTTAAACTATCTAATTATAGATAGTTTAACTGAATGAGTGCCTTAACAGACAGATTGAATCTAACAGCCTAGATTGTACTTACTTTTTACAGCATCATAATTTTAATTTGTTTAGGTTGATATCAAGTCTTGTAGAGGTGATAAAGAGAACAAGATAAAACTGGAAACACCTCTAAATATCAAACGAAAGGAAATGAGTCAAGGAAAGGAGAAAAATTCAAAAAATTCGTAAGTTTACCTATTCCATTTTTATTGCATTAATTGTACCTACATATTATTACGTGTTAATTTCTCATCAATTGCGTTTTACTATCATTTCAGTTCTAGCAAAGCAGCTCTTATTGAAACAAACTTAGAAATAAAACAACAAGCTATGTCACTGATGCAACAAGAATACAACTTAAAAATGAAGTTCCATCAACAAGAAATAGCCCACCAGCAATTGCGTCACAAATTAGAAATTGATATATTATTATTAGAAAAGGAAAGAAAGTTGCTGGAAATTGAAGTTTTGAAAAAAAAATTCCAATAGTATAACCTCCATTTATTTATGATTCATAAGTATTAATTACATCTTACATATTAAAAATGTTGATTTATAAAATTGCGTCTTATTATTGCTCCTCTCACTGTATCTCTTCGAACCTGTCTTCTTGTCCGCTGACGAACATATCGAACAATATGTATATGCTCATTCATGTCGATTGCAATATTGTGTAGCACCGCTAATGCTACAATAGTTGTTTTGGCAGTACTTAATTTCATGTACATTCCTCTCAAAAGGCATCTAAATCTCTGTTTCAATAAACCAAAACACCTTTCTATCGTGTTTCTAGTTCGTATGTGAGCTCTGTTGTAGGCTTCCTCTTTGTTGTTCATAAGATTACGCAAAGGTGTAAATAAGTAGTTGGTGCATGCATATCCACTATCTCCTAATAATCTGCCATGAAATTCGCCATTTTCAAATCTCTCTTTCAACATACTTTCATTAAAAATTCGCGAATTATGAACACTTCCTCTCCACCGTGCAACTATGTCCCTGATTTTTAATTTTGAATCGCACACCACTTGGGTATTAATAGAGTAGTAACCCTTTCTGTTAACATAGGCTTCACTCATATCTCCACCTACTCGTTTTATCTTAATGTGAGTGCAATCTATGGCACCAATCACAGTAGGAAAATCGGATATATTTCTAAATCCTCTCATGACATTCTGTTGATCTTCCAGAGAAGTTGGCATATTAATAAATAAATGAGCTCTTTTAGCCAGCGCCTCTGCGATATTTTTGCAAATTTTGCTTACTGACTGTTGTGAAATCCCATGCATGTCTCCACTATCATCTTGAATCTGTAATATAAATAATATTAGATAAGTACTTATTATGTACATAACTCAGTATTATTTTTAATTGAAAAATAAATGATTGATCAAACTTGCCTGATGACGAGCCCAACAGCGCAAAGCACAGGCCACCTGTATCTGAGGACTAATTGTACAACCACGAGGATCACTTGGCAGATCGTCTTTTACCAAATCCAGTATCTTACTAGCAAAACATTTGCTAAACCTATATTTCTGTGTGCGTTACCCCAACAAGAAAGTATCTCCTAGAGTTATATGAGTAGTACGTATAGTTGGTGCCTTATCTGCTGTAAATGTGCCCCCACATAAAAAATGTGTGCCCCCTGTCGTTTCGAAAAAAAATCGAAAAAACGATTCTTGCTGGGGTAACGTTTTTCTAGCAGGAAAATTCTAAACGAATGATCGGAGAGAGAAAAACTGTGCATGGCCAGATAGCTTATATGTGTGCCAAAATGTGCCCCCAAAAATAAAATCTGTGCCCCTTCAGATTTTCGAGATATTGCATTTCCTGCTGGAGTAACGTTTTGATGAATAGTATATCTCTAAAACCATTGCATGTGCCCCTGTAGAATAAACATACGCGAGTAGCTCTTAATGTGTGCCCCTTTGTGCCCCAATTAGATTTTAGAAAATATTTATAGTTTTCAAGTTATCGCGGTATTATGAAAACCCGAAAAAACATCGCAGCGCCTAAATGAGACAAGGCATAACTTCGCTGAAAACTGTATTCGGTCTTTCTTGACGCTAATAATAACCATACAAAGTTTCAAAAATGTTCATGCATGCGTTTTTGAATAATCTTGCTAAATGTAAAAACGATGGTGTCATAACTTTGACGGCAAAATACAAGGAACTGGCACAATCCCAGATGTGTAGGTGTAAACCAAAATCTTGTGCCTTTAGTCAAAAATATATGGTGAAAATATTGAGCTTCAAATGTTACGCATTAAGTAAATATAAACAAAAAACCAAAATATGTAAACAACGGCTGGTTATCCGACCAAATCTGAATGACTACTAAAAAGCGACGGATTCATACATATCGATGACCTTCTTTACTTTACTCACTAACCGGTTCACACGTGTTGTGCCTGAGTACACTGAAGTAGAAAAGTAATAACTAATAAAATAAAGTTGTTATTGGATTATATTTTAATAGCTGTTTCTATGACCTTACACATGATTAAGTACATTTATAAGAGCCATTTTCAAATAAAATGTACATGTGACTAACATGCTCAAAATCGTGACCAAACTGTTTTGTGACATACCTGTATTTTTATACTAATGTAAGTCACATTTATTGTAAAGCAGAGTTAAAACTATGTCCTACTGCTCAAATTGAGCAGGGTCCGGCAGGGAGCTAAAATGCAGGTTTAATGATCAAATTTAGCATTTATTCGAAACCTCCAAATTATTATTTTAAAAAATTACACTAAAACTCTTTTATATCTATTTTCCGTAAATGTCGGATTTATTTATTAGTGAAACGTTTTGTATGGAGATAACACCGGACGCCGCCGGCATATAATTTGTTAAAATTTTCAGCCGCAGTGTAAACATGTTTTAACTTTACACGTAGATGTGAGTTACGTCATATGAGTGACGAAATGTGACTCATATGTGTAGCATTTTCGTGAGAAACAACCTCAATTAGCCACAATATCAGAATAACTTGTAATATACAGATAAAGACGATACATACATGAATTGTATTAATAGGCTAATGCTATGAAAATAATACTCGCTTCTTTATTTGGAAATGCACTGTTATTCACACGTATTTTTTTTGTACAAATTGCAGCGACGTTTCGTGACAACAAATAAACTGACACTAAATATTTTCGTACTAAATAAAGGCGTAGGAAAAAAGAAAAAACAGGAAAACTCATTCCTACATCTTTATGAACTTAGAGCATTGTATTGATGATATTGATGATTATAATTTTGTATCTACATATGTCTTACAGCCGCGAATAATATTTTAATCAACATACAACCAAGCACTGGCCTGCGAATTGCAAAAAAACGTAGGAAAATTCGAATTTCGCAGGCTGGTTGGAGCATTTACCAGAAGATTCCCTTTTTTCGCCTCCCCACACCGCTACATACATCTCTGGCCCCGCGGCGTCCGCTGACGTCGTCACGCAAGGAATCGCTTTGTGTAGCTTAGAGAAAGTGAGACAGCTAGTACGCGTACGGTGTTAGTGTGACAGAGACAGTTACGTGTAACGTCGCTCTATTATGAATAATGGATACAAAGTGTTTATTGACTAGGAAGTGCGTTTGGATTATTACTTGGTATTGGTAAACAGTTGCAGTTATGTTATGACGCCAAGGACACTGTTACGTTGAGTCATGCAGTTGCACTGATACTGTTTGTTTACGTTTTTTTAAGTTGGTTGAAAGTGGCGTATAAGCATTTTATAACAATTATGTGGTTGTAGGGGTGGTGAATTTTATGGCACGATCTGCAGTGGTAAGTATTTAATGGCATTGTTTTGACTTATTTAAAAATACTTGTACCTTATCAAGCACTTGGGATTTTTTTTTCATTACTGTACCTATTTATTTATTTTTTAACTAATATGTTCTAAATCATGTTTGTTTTGTTTTCATCTGAAAGGATATACATACTTTCCGATTGGTCCAATAGAAATTTCGTCAAAAGCGATTCAGTAATTTGTTTACTTTTTTGTATAATACGTATTTAATTCTCTTCTTGTGGTAGGTTGATGACATATAATCCCTTAATAACTTCTAGTTACTATGTAAAAAAATAATTCATGACAAGAATTCATGTCTCCAAAACTAAGACTCGACCACAATCCGTCAACACTCAACATGTCACAGTCACAGGGCTGTATCTTTTTAGCCGAAATAACTAAATAATTGATTTGATTTTTACAGAATGTTCTATGGCAGCCATAACAACAATAATATAAACCAAGCAGGGAGGGGTTCCCATTGTTTATCTAGATGATGTAAGTAATAATTTTGTTGATCTATAGAATATATATATTTCAAAAAGTTCTGGCGGACCGATCAGGCTAAATGTATGTTATTCAGGGTTAAATTTTATCAGAACTGTATTATAAACTTAATTGCTGGAGTACTTCTGGAAAAAATTGAGCACAACATCTTATATCCACGGATATACACATAGAGAATTTATTAGTCTTTGGATATACACAAACTTACAACCTATAAAAATAGTGTAGAGTCAGGAAATGGGTAAATAGATTCAGGAGTTTTGGGCCAATTACAATACTTGGTTTGGGCCAAGTACAAAACCTATGTCGTCATTTTAAACGCTGAAGGCTGAACGTACATCTCAGACCTGAGACGTACCTACATAAATCAAGTTTCTCGTTTATTGCCCGTGGTCCTGGTCCCTTAGTAGGTACGAGTATTTTTTTGCTCGTGGTTCCTTCAAGAAATATATACTGCCGAATTAAATTGTCTGAAGAAAAAAAAGTCAAATAGAAATATTTCCATTATTTTTCAGTGTAATACCCACCTTCAAGAAAGTTCATATGGTATATGCCTCTTCTCAGCATACTACGGTCCTGCACCAACCTCACCCAATATGATACAGGCCCTCCTTCACAATGTCGTCCCACCAACGGGCGGGTAGTCTGCCCCAAAAAAGATACGGTAGAGAAATGTAAGCCGCTTCACAAGTCTCTCAAGAGTTATTTTTAAGTTACTTTTATTTTCTTCTTTTTTTTTTAACACACCCGTTCTTTCATTCACATACGTACAATTTTGACAATTTTACTATACAATAATGTCAACTCGAAAAGGAAATTTTTCTAAAGAATATTTAAAGAGAGTGATTAGTAAATATAAAGACAAATTCCAAGCAGCAATTCCTCCTAAAAGCAATAATGTTTATATTTGCATACAGCAGGAATTGCGTGAAAAATTTAACCACAATATGGCCATTAAAGCCATACAAATATGTATTAGAAGAAATAAAACATATTTTTTTGATTTCGATGATTGTATAAACCTATTTGAAGAAAAAAAAGATACTGACTCCGACATTATAACATTTCAAATGAGCCTTGCAGAATATTCGAACATCGTACCCCAAAATTCAATTTACCGTCTCCTACCAAAAAAGTGGACTAACGAAATTCAAGACCAAATCTTTTTTAGAACTAATATAGAGTGTACATTTGCTTTCAGTAATAGTTATGTACCTGCTGATCTTAACTTTAATGAAATCAAATGTACTGGCAGGTGTACCCAATGTGACGCGCTACTGTCATTGAATATCTCCCCCCCATCTAAAACTTACGTAAAGGTTACTTGTAAATTAAATAATTACAACAAAAATTATCCTCATGACCCACTAATTAAAAACAGACTTACTTCTGATAGAGTAAACCGAATCAAAGAAAAGTTAATATACGAAAAAGCTTTAAAAGTTCAACACACGATGGCAAACGAGGTAATGACTATAGATAATCCAAAAAAGCCAACAACTTTCCCTAAATTACCCAATTTAAGAAAAATGCGTCATGAAGCCAGAAGTACGCTACAGTTTGACAAAAATACAATACTATCTTTGTATGCTATGGCGCACTGCATTCCTTACGATAATTTTATCCGTAAAATCAGTCTTGTTCCCTTCTTCACATATTTTTGGACGAATGAACAAAACCAATATTACAATGAAACTTTAAAAAATAGGTCGAAAATACTTTCTATTGATGCTACTGGCTCCTTATTTCAGCCAATTGAGCCACCACCTTCTAATGATTTATTAAAATATCGCACTCCTAAACATTTATTTTTATATGCAGTGGTTGCCTACACTCTGCAGGGCTATTGCGTATCTTTTAAATGACAGTGGCTATCATATAGTGTACATCAAATAATGTCAAATGGTTCCATTTTGTACTAAACCATAACCAATTTGACAGTTAATCCATGGACAATATGATAGCCACTGTCATTTAAAAGATACGCAATAGCCCTGCTGGATACCAGTGTACCAATGTGCTACATGGCCTCCGAATCCCATACAATGGAGACGATAACCACATGGTTAAATACGTGGCAAATCGGAAAATTTTGCCAGATGAAATAATTAGTGACGACAGTTCTGCCCTGTTAGGAGCAATTACTAAAGTATTTTTAAAAATTGAATTCAATGATTATTTAAAACAGTGTTTTGATGTGCTTGAAGGAAATACCGCAGCAATACCTCTCTGTTATGTTCGCATGGATAAATCCCATTTTATTAAAAATCTTTATAAACAATCCTGTTTTGATAAAACTTCCGAAAAAGTTAAGTTATTTTACGTTCGCTGCTTGAAACATATTCAGCAGATCCGGTGCTATGAAGAACTTAAAACAGTTTTAAGAGACATAATCACGTTATCGCTCCATGAGTTCAGGAGTACGGACTTGAATGATTTGCAGCCCAAATGCAATAAAGCTTTTGAAAACCTAAAGGTCCAAATTATAAATCACACGAATCACGAAAATTTAGAAGATATTCATACTGAAAATGACATACAACCAAAAATCGAAATACTTCACAACGAAAATGACAAAGATGTTTCTTTACCTTTAATAAACTTTTATGATGACTTAATACAAACCGAAAAATTGTATCTGCAGTTAGTTGAACCATCAGATAACAAAAATGAATATTTCTTACCGGAATTGAACAGTACATTAAAACGACTTCTGAAAAAAATTCCACTGTGGGGTTGCGTTATGAACAAACATTTCAAAAATGCCAAACACTATGCATCAAGCTCTAATGTTGAAAATCATTTCAAAGATTTAAAAACTATATACTTTGATACGAAAAACCAACGCGTGCGATTAGACGAGTTTTTAGTACAGCACCATGGTTTTATAAATGGAGCTGTAAAACTTAGTTCCAGTGACGTTTTGCACAGAATAGATTCAAGTAAACGAGCTCAACAAACTGTGCGAACACAAAGGACAAAAAGACCAAAACCTAACCTCTTGAAGTGCGAAAATAATGATTTTGAGGCACAGTCAGTTTTTCAAGATAACCCGATAAAAATTGAAAATTGGAGAGGGCTAGCCGTATCCACACCCAGAAGTTTAAAACCCAAACCAATTTATATTTTACAAAACGGCAACGTGGCAAATTCTAAAACCGCTGAGAACAGGACTATAATAACAAACACATGTGCTTTCGATTCTGTTTCACAAACGTTTGCGATAGCTTACAAAGATAGACAAAAATTTAGAGACTCTGTAGATGCACAGATTAATAAAGGAGAATTTCATGATTTCTTATCATTAATTAAAGAATTATCGAATGCCAAGAATTGTGGTAAAAAATTATATGACCTGAGAGCGAAATTGCTCCTTCAACTTTTTAAACAATCAAAAACCCAATACGTAGTTGACTGTTCATGTAATACGACCAAAATATTAGATGAAATATGTACAAGTAGCTTATTCGTTTCCGCTATAAGACAAAGAGTTTGCTCTAATAGTATGTGCACAAGTCATGCAGATGAAAACAAATTGTACAATTGCAAGTATTTGCCGTTGAACTTGGATATAATAAATACTAAAGGTATCAACCACCTACAAGAAGCTTGCGAATCATGTTTAAGAACAGAATTTACTCCAGAGTGTCATATTTGTTGCGCTGGAAATATATCATTCATATACAATGTTAAAGATATTATCATTTATGAACTTCATGACGTGTGCGCTAACTTGGATGATCTGCCTCGTAACATTGAAGTAAATAATAAGGAGTACACAATTCTGTCTGTAATAGAATATGAACCCACTTCGAAACCCAAAAGTGTTGGACATTACAGGGCTCACTGCTACAGAAAAAATAGTAATTTATTTGAATGCTATGATGACTTATATAGTAAAATCCAACGACCTGGGAAATATAATATTATGCCACATGTAATAGTCTACATAGTAGAATAGACAAAATTGTACAGGGTCAGATAAATGCTCCAGGGTAGCCCGCGAAATAAAATTCTCTTACGTTTTTTTGCAATTTGCAAGCCAGTGCTAGGTTGTATGATGATTAAAATATTATTCGCGGCTGTAAGACGCATGTAGTTACAGAATTATAATCATCAAAATCATCAATACAACCTTCAAAGTTCATAAAGGTGTAGGAACCAAGAAAAACAGAAAAAGTCATTCCTACACATTTATGAACTTGGAGCAACCCTCCAAGTTCATATTGATGATTATACTTCTTAATAATATTTTAATCAACATACAACCTAGCACTCATAGCACTGGTGTGCAAATTGCAAAAAACGTAAGAAAATTTGAATTACGCGGGTTGGTTGGAGCATTCACCTTAACCAAATAAATGTTGGTACCTACAGTTTTGAGAGTTGTATTTAGTGTATACCTATAGTCAACCACACAATGATCTGTGATGCAACAACGTGTTTCCATTTTGTATGTCGTATTACGTACCTATGAGGGATTTATAATTATTAACCAACGATTATATTAATGCTGATTATGTATTGTCACATAATTTTGATTTGATGGCGTTTTAGATATCTAAGTGTCATTCCACAGTCATGTGATAATGTTGTATGTATATGCAAGTTACTCGTAAGAATATTATTTATCTGTAATTTCAAATTTAATATTTTTTTACACAATATTATTCTTATACTTAATATTGATCTGTGATTTTTTGTGATGTTTACTAATTATAATTATGTTAGGCTATGAAAAACTGATCTGTGATTTAAATAATAATGACTACACAACGTGCAAATAATTTATAATATTTATAGGTAGGAAATTTGATCTGTGATTTGATGCAATAATTACTTTAAGAATTAAAATTAAGGGAATAAAAATAATAATTTCCACATCAACAAGCTGTTTCATTTATATAGTCACAAGGTGCATTTAATATATTTTTTAATTAGCCCTCAAAACTTTTGAACGCGACTGTAAGGACAACAGCTTAGGTATAATACGTCCAATAAAGAAGGTCCTCGTTAAGTATGAATCCGTCGCTTTTTAGTAGTCATTCAGATTTGGTCGGATAACCAGCCGTTGTTTACATATTTTGGTTTTTTGTTTATATTTACTTAATGCGTAACATTTGAAGCTCAATATTTTCACCATATATTTTTGACTAAAGGCACAAGATTTTGGTTTACACCTACACATCTGGGATTGTGCCAGTTCCTTGTATTTTGCCGTCAAAGTTATGACACCATCGTTTTTACATTTAGCAAGATTATTCAAAAACGCATGCATGAACATTTTTGAAACTTTGTATGGTTATTATTAGCGTCAAGAAAGACCGAATACAGTTTTCAGCGAAGTTATGCCTTGTCTCATTTAGGCGCTGCGATGTTTTTTCGGGTTTTCATAAAACCGCGATAACTTGAAAACTATAAATATTTTCTAAAATCTAATTGGGGCACAAAGGGGCACACATTAAGAGCTACTCGCGTATGTTTATTCTACAGGGGCACATGCAATGGTTTTAGAGATATACTATTCATCAAAACGTTACTCCAGCAGGAAATGCAATATCTCGAAAATTTGAAGGGGCACAGATTTTATTTTTGGGGGCACATTTTGGCACACATATAAGCTATCTGGCCATGCACAGTTTTTCTCTCTCCGATCATTCGTTTAGAATTTTCCTGCTAGAAAAACGTTACCCCAGCAAGAATCGTTTTTTCGATTTTTTTTCGAAACGACAGGGGGCACACATTTTTTATGTGGGGGCACATTTACAGCAGATAAGGCACCAACTATACGTTCTACTCATATAACTCTAGGAGATACTTTCTTGTTGGGGTAACGCACACTATATTTCTTCTTAAATTTTGCATCATTGTAATATTCAAATGGATTTACTCTGACACGGGTTGCTGTATTATCTCGAAAATTTTCTATGTATGCGATGTCCACATGGTCTTCTTTATCAATAAAATCCAAAAAAATCTATGATATCCATTATATCTTCAAAAAATTTCGACGATCACTCAATTAGAAGATAGAATTTATGTCAAAAACTACGGCTGTCCGATTAGTTAAACACTTGTTAAACAAGCACGTTCGGGTGTTTAAATATAAACAACAGCTAAACCTTGTCTAACCTTAAATCACCGTTAAATGCCGTTTTGTAGTTACACTTTTTTTAGACAAGTGTTCAACAGATGTTTAACTTTTTTGTAGTAAGACTGTTAATGTTATAGCTACGGCTATCTTGGTTAATATTTTGACAGGTAGATATTTAATCACAGTTCTTATTTTCAGGTATTACGTCATTAGGGGCATAACTTTCAATTAACAGTTGAGCTGTAGCTATGTTAGAGCAAAATTCACTTTCAATCATGTCATTTTCTTCCAACTGATCAGGGTCCAAACCCTCAATTTTAGTTTTTAAATTGTCAAACTGTACCAACAATTCTTTGAATCTAGATAGTTTTAATTCAGTTTCAACGAGCATTTGTTTAGGAATGTTGTCAGCTTCTATGAGTTTTACAGTACTTAAGTACATATTTAGAAAATTTAGTTACTCTAGCCTTTATCGTACCACGTTGTTGAATAAGAGATTTCAATTCAGCTGACATCAAGAAATCAGCTATGCTGGTATTGAATACCGCATTTAAATATTAGAAAATAAAGCCAAACCGTATATGTCGCGCAATGGCTACGACAACAGCTCGTGCAGTCAGCGACTCACACACAAGCCAGGCAGGTTACACAGTGCAGGATGCAAGCATCAGCAGTGATAAGCAAGTATAGCAGCGCATTCCAACGGGACCCAAGAAGCAGGCAGCACAGCGTCTGAAAAATGCCAGGGTGGTCCCGTAAGCGAAAGAAAGAAAAGGTAGTTGCTAGTAAGGCAGGTAAGTAGGCTTGTCATTTAATAAGTACCTCCTTACTAAGCAAATAATTGTCGTTTGATCAGACTCCAAAAATATCATCATGTAACTTGAGTCGAGACAGAAAGAAAAGATAGTTGTTAATAAGTAATTTGATCCGACTCCAAAAATAATAATTAACAATTTGTACAGTTCGAACAAATTATCTTGGCAGGTCCGAACTTCGTGCAGAACGCTGCGCAGTAACATTTATTAGGAACCAAATGGTGACATGAGGTGAAGTTCGGGGGGCGGAGTATAGGCTAGAGATGCACCTTACATAAACACAATCAATCCTCTATACGATCAAATATCGTAATCGATTAATTTTATTTGGAATACGTTATTATTAGTGTTTAGAAGATATTTAAGTGAATACATTAACTAATAAAGTGAATTTAATCATTAATAATTGAGTTTTCGTCTTTATTAAAAAAAAAATGTATAGTAACTTTATGTTTCCTCTGTTAAAAGACATGATTTACTTATATTTTAGAAATCTATTACAGACTTCTTGAATAACGAATGTTTACGAATATTTAAAACCTCAATATAAAATTAAATAGAAACATCTTTTTATTACTTAATTTCAATCGATTCGAAGAATAATCGATTAAACGACACCCATTGCACATGCACATGCACATCTCTTTTTGTTAACTTCGTGACCTTCGTGCAAGTTCGGCAATATTCGGTACGAGGTATTATATCTCAGTCACACGACAGCATTTGTTTGGTGTTTGTGTTGCTATCTCTGTCTTGAGCACATTCGATTAGAAAAGTTTTCGTTGTGTTTTTGTTTGTTGTTTTTAATATTACTGTTATTTTTTATTATTTGTTAGAAAAGTTAGTGGGCACTTATTTCGTCAAATATGCCACCAAAGTATAGTAGTGTTTTAAATAGCAAGGCGTGAAAAAATATTTACGATTTAACTCAGTATATGAAAGGGGAAAAAGAAAATGGAGTTAAAAATGTAGACTAGGTATCTAAAAGTGTTTTGATATTTATTTCATTTGTATTTTCTCACTGTATTAGGTATTTTCTGATCGTATATGTGTTTATCAGGCAATAACAGTTTTCTTCGCGAGTATACATGCGCAAAAGTTCGCAGAGCCTATGTTCAGACCTGCCAAGATAATTTGATCGTACTGTAACTCGAGTCGAGACAGAGAAAGAAAAGGTAGTTGCTAGTAAGGCAGGTAAGTAGGCTTGTCATTAATGAGTACCTCCTTACTAAGCAATAATATCAGTGACTCGAGATAGTATAAATTAAGTCTGGTGCACAGAAATCGGCTGACTATGAATGTCGGATTGGTAGATTTAGCATGACTAAAATTGGGCGTACTTCCCTGTGAACAGACCACATCACTCACTACACAGGAACAGGGATAGATGGGGTCATCACTCATCAGCACGCACACGCAGTCATCATAGATTGGCAGTCATCTCGGTTAGTGGGTCGTCTTAGGGCTCAGCTCGTTTCTCGGCACCACGCGGTCGCATCTAGTTCTTCATGTAGTTTAATGATCACGTCGTCGTCTCCAAATGTTGGGGTGATCAACTCTTCAATAAAGCGAGGAATAGGTTTTATCGTTTACTCTTGACATGTGTTACAGAAATACAGAATTAAAAAATAAGAAAGACTGCGCAACATGCGCGTTGGTGTCTAGTCGTAAGCGGAAGGGGCGAGAGGGCTAAAGATGGCCGCCGCCGGCGCAGGCTACCCGTCGCGTTCCGTACGCGACGCATCGACGACCGCTAGCATTGGAGCGTTCCAGCTCCGTTGCGAACAATGATTAGGATCGTTTGATAAAAGCCAGTAAGTGACATTTATATACACTAATATTATAAAGAGGAAAGATTTGTATTTTTGTGTTTGTGTATGTGTGTGTATGTGTGTGTATGTGCATGTATGTCTGGGGGTGAGCGGGCGAAGCCGCTGGCAAAAGCTAGTTAAAATTAATTTAAATTATGTCTGGACTTGTAATTTGTTATTAAACTACATTTATATTATTGTTTACAGCTTACCGCTTTTGGGAAATAGCACGCTTGAAGAGATCTTGGCTGATGATGACGAGCAACATAACGCCTTTTTGCATATTACGACTTCTGCTGAAATACATTATAACGTAAATGCTAATCCACCTAAATTAACCGACTGCCCTCGATCGCGTTCTACACCCGTACCTCCTGAGTTTATTTCGTTTGAAACAGAGTCACAGTTGCTGGAACCTATTTCTGAAGTTGATGCTGTACATTCATTCAGTCCACAAATCACTTCACCATCTATCTTTGTCACTGATACAAGTGCAACATCATCAGCAAGTGGCGCTTCCAGTGAATGCTCTTCACCTTCGTCAACAGTTATGTCTGGGAGAAAACGACGTAAATTTATGATTGATGTTACAAAGAGAAGGAGGAAGTTTAGAAAAGAGAATTGGATCGATACAAGAAGAAAATTATTGCTAAATATTGGTAAAACACACTTATCACGGAATGGTAAAGACCAAAAACAAAAGAATATGCGTCTCCTATGCGAAAACTGTAAATTGAAGTGTTGCACAAAAATAAGTGAAGAAAGAAGAGGAAACGTATTTGATTTATTTTGGGGCCTGGGTAATCATGTTAAGCAATGGGAATTCATTGGTAAATATTCAGACCGTTACACAAAAAAAAGAATCACGACTGATAGCGAATCAAAACGTAATAAAAATAAACGGCGTTCATTATTTCCTACCCATACTGTCAACAAATAAGAATAGCAGTAAGGTAAAAGTTTGCAAAGTTACGAGTATGTTTAAAAATACTCTTTGTATTAGCAACCAGTTCATTCAAAGCGCAATGGATAAGTACGATAAAACAACAGGTTTTTGTAAAGAAGATCGACGAGGTGTTCACGGCAATAAACCAAAATTGCTCACGTTAAAAGTTATCAACCGGTAGAGTCTCATTACACCCGCAAAGATACTCTAAACTGTATTTAGACAACTCATTAAACTTCAGTATCATGTTTAAAATGTACAAAACATGGGCTCAAGAAAAAAACCTCACAGAAATTGTCAATACATTGAGACAGTACAGGGACGTTGTTAATTCTCATATGAATGTAGACTTCTTTGTACCAAAAAAGGATCAGTGTGATCAGTGCACTGCTTATAAAAATAATCCACCAAATGAATTCCAAGATCAAATAACGTACGACAAAAACATTCAAAACAAAAATCTGGCCAGATCGTTGAAAACTGAAGATAAGCAACAATCTCAGAACAGTCCCTCGAATATCGCAGCTGCAACATTTATTTCCAAAAAAACTTAAACTCTCCTCATGGCGAAGTAAATTCGTTCTATTATAAAAGAAAATTATCTGTTTATAACTTTACCGTGTTTGATATGGGTCTAAAAAAAGCCATTTGTTACATGTGGAATGAGACAATAGCTAGAAGGGGGTCAAATGAAGTATCCAGTTGTCTTTACAACTACATAGAGCGAAAAAGCCAAGAGGGAGTGAAGAATATACGCTTATGGTCGGATAATTGCGGAGGCCAAAACCGTAACCGTATCGTTTTTGCCATGTATTTACTTGTGGCCAAAAAATTTGGTGTTCGCATTTGTCATAGATTCTTAGAAAAGGGTCATACGCAGCAAGAGGGTGATAGCGTACATGCGTTAATCGAACGATCCTCCAAAAATAAAATGATTTTCTCGCCGCAGGAGTGGTATACCTGTGTACGCTGGTGTAAAACAAACGATCAACCCTATGAAGTTGTGGAGATAAACCAAAATGATATCTTGGATTTTAAGTCTACTCTTAGTCTTCACAAATGGGTGAAAAATGAGAAGGGGGAAAAAGTAAAATGGAATCAAGTGCGTGAAATAGTGGTGGAACACGATCAACCTGACAAAATATTTTATAAATACGATTTGAATGAGAGTTTGCCTATGTGTATTGACAGTTCCAAGAGGACAAGCAGAAGAGTTTTGCAAGTCAACAATAATACACAACAACTTGGAATAGTTAATGGTGAAATTTTACCCATTACTACAGCAAAATACAAGGACTTAATGTCTTTGTGTCAACAAAATTTAATCCCACCAAGATACCATGATTTTTATAAAAACATTAAGCATAGTAGCGCCATGGAAGAATCAGAAGCTGTTGATGGCGCTGAATTCGATGAATAAGTTAGTTTTTCGTACCTAATCGTTAACGTTTTGATCTTGTTTTTCCTACTATAAGTAAAAATAAATAGTGTTAATATTGCTAAGTTTAAAATATTGTTCTGTTTTTCTTTTTTATTTTATTTCAGTTTGATATTCACCTATTTGCCAATGATACCTTTGATAATAAATAAATCATAGTATTATATTACATTTTTATTTAAAAAAATATATTTTACGTGATTTGGTAACTAAATAAATGAGTTCAACTGATAGTAATAGATAGAGTTTAGTTGTAGTTAACTCATTTATTGATAATGTTTATAATGTTAAATGCAAAGTAAATACAGACATCTACAAAATTTGGTCAAAAAAAGTAGAATACTGTTTGCATGTTGCTAAGATGTTCTTTAAATGTCCTTAAATGTATTACAGGAGATTATTATCTTACTTTATTAGATATAATAGATATTTTAAACTAAATCTGCTCTCATGTAAAGTTGCGATTTTGTAGATGTCCGTTTCTACTTTGCTGCCATCGAAGTAAAGTTTTGTGAAAGTTATAAGTTTAAGCATAAAATACATATTATTTGAAAAGCAATAAAAAAAAATTGTCAATAAAGACTAGTTGATTGATAAACTATGACTTTTATTTAAAAATTATCTTTAATTTCATTAAATTTAGTTCATTTTGTGCAAGAAAATACTATTTATACCATACCTACTCTAAAAAGCTTATTTTATTCACGCTAAATAGTGAATAAAAACGCCTTTTAATCACTGTTTTGTTTTTATTCACTATTTTGGTGTTTGAATTTGGAACACAAAAATATATCCGGTCTCTATTTCAATGCTTACACAAACTCCTTGCGCTAAGATTCGAAATACCAAACTCTTTGGTGCAAATAAATTCTCGAGATTTGATTGGTCGATATTTGCGACAAGGAGTTTGGCATTAGATTAAAAACTGTTTTGTGTTCTTTCCTGCCTTAATAGAAAAAAAAATAGTGAATTGGCGCCATTTCAAATACTTACTAAAAAAAGCGCGGGAAACGTTCAACTTGGCGGACGCGTCCTTTTTGAATTTAAGATAAATTATTTTATAATATTGTAATATAGGATCAGTAGTCTTATTTTTAGTGTTCTATCTTCTTTCTTTTTTAATTTTGTAGTTATTTTTCTTCGGTAGTGGTAAGTTTTTACACAATTTTTGTTGAAAGACTTTAATGAACGACCCGCCAGACCCGGGGGACTTTGTTCCCCCGGCAGGCAATTTTGTTACTGTTGTAAGTAATGAGTCAGGCATGGACACTGATGGGTCGTCCTCGGCTCGTCACCTCAAAAGAAGCCGCGTACATGTGTGCAAACATTGTAGCAAACGCCGTCGCACCCGAAAAAACCACGGTTCAGAGTTGTCGGGTTGTGTTTGCACGGATACTACTACAAGTCCTTTGAGTCCTACAACAACTTTAGCAGAACCTATTAGCTCTGTTATACCAACCACTGCTGCTGATAGTCCTGTTATTCATGCTCCATCCATTGCTGTTCCCGCGCAAATCGGTCGTAAAGCATACGACAAAACCGACAGTGCACCATACATTATCCACATACAGAAAAAAACTATTTCCCCTGATGATAGTACTACATTGCACCCAATCACTTTTGGGAAGTTCCTTAAACATAATGCCTTTCAAAATATAATAAACGGTAGCGTCAAAAAAATTGGGCGCAATAAAATTTCCCTCTCATTTTCCAATTTTCTGGATGCAAATTCTTTTATTTCACACAGTAGTCTTGAAACATATAATTACAAAGCTTTTATACCCACGTTTAATGTTACTAGAATGGGTCTAGTGCGTGGTGTTCCAGCAGAATGGTCTCCAGAGGAAGTAATAGATAATATTACAGTTCCAATTGGTTGCGGTCCAATTTTAAAAGTCAGACGCCTTAATTATAAATCTGTTGTTGATTGTACAACCACTTGGAAGCCATCCCAATCTATAGTTGTTACTTTTGATGGACAGGTTCTACCTAAAAGAATCTTTATGTGTTATAATGCATTACCTGTTGAATTATATATTTTCCCTACTGTACAATGCTTCAATTGCTGTCGTTTTGGGCATACTAAAATTCAGTGCAGATCTAAACCTCGCTGTTATAAATGTGGTCAAGGCCATACTGGAGATAGCTGTGAAAGGGAAATAGATAATGCTTCTTGTTGTCTGTGCTCTGGCTTTCACTACGCCATTAATAAATCTTGTCCTGAATTTTCACGACAAAAACAGATCAAATCATACATGGCACATAGCTCAGTTTCTTATGCTGAAGCAGCAAAAGTATATCCCCCAGTAACTAAATCATATGCTGACACACTTTTATCTTCTCCTTCTAAAAACTTTGCAGATACTCCATCAATCTCTTCACCTAATAGAATGCAGGCTTCAAGTAGTTATAAAAAGACTGTCTTCCTGAAACCACGCTCCCCACCCAAATCTATACAAGGTTATAATAAAGAGGCCCATAATGCTATTATTAATGATTTTAAAATTCCCCAGCCATCTAATGGTTGTGCTTTTTCTAATAATCAAAATAATGATAAAAATGATGTAAACTTTTCTATAAATGATTTTCTCTCTGCATTACACAATCTTCTTTCTCAGTTCAACATCTCACCGTCCAACGCTGCTTCAACTTTCAATGTACCTCAATCCATTCATAATGGACAACACATCCAAAATAATCCAGTGGAACTGCCGCAGTCTAGTAAACAAAAAGAGTGATGTTATATACCTTTTAAACAAATATGAGCCATTTGTCTTTGCTTTAGCAGAGACTTGGCTCAAAACAAATCATATTTTTAAAATTAATGGTTATTTAACCATTAGGGAGGATAGATCTGATGGGTATGGTGGTGTAGCTATACTTATCAAGAACTCTTTTCCTTTCTCTATTGTTTCATTACCTCCTCATAGTGAGGAAATTTCTATTGTAGCTATTAAGGTGCACCAAACTTGTTTTGTTTCTATTTATATTCCTCACCCTTCTTCATCTATTCTTCAAGAGATGAATAATCTCTTTTCGTTTCTTCCAAAGCCTTTCTTAATATTGGGGGACTTTAATTGCCATCACCAATCATGGGGTTGTTCTGTTTCTAATTGTCATGGTGAGGAATTACTAGATATAATAGACTCACATAGCTTATGCATTTTGAACTCAGGAGCTGCTACTCGCCGTTCAGATCCCAACCAAAACCAAAGTGCAATTGACCTTTCTATCTGTTCTCCAAACTTAGCCTCTTCATTAACTTGGCATACTCTAAACTCCACTCATGGTAGTGACCATTTCCCAATAATCATTTCTTACCCTCTTTCCAAATCAAAGGCATCATCATCAAGGAGATCTAACTTAAAACATAAATTACCTAGTAGAAATAATAATGACTGGGACAAATTTAGAAGCATTGTTGACAGTAAGCTTTGCTCCTTGCCTGTAATTTCTGAGGGCAATGAAAACAGCTGTGCTGAAGCTTTAGCACTTATGTTAATTGAAACTGCAGATGTAGTTTTTCCTGTAAAAAAAAATAACAATAATAGTATAATTCCCTCGCCTCCATGGTGGGACTCTGAGTGTACAGAATTAGTTAACAAACGTAAAGAAGCGGAATACAACTATAACCTTAATATGTCTGATATTAATTTTGAAACTGTTACTAACTTAATTAACGAAACTTATAAACTTTTTAAGAAGAAAAAATTTGAATCTTGGCGTAACTTCTGCTCATCAATTTCACCGAACACTCACCCAACGATTGTCTGGCGTAATATCCGTAGATTTAGATCCATTTATAAGAACCCTTCCCCTATACCTGATTCTTTAGCCAGCGAATTTTTAGATAATTTAGCGCCGCCTTGGGTTCCCGAGGCTATTAACCCTAACCTGTCCTTACCAACAAATCCAACAATACTATCAATAACCAACGGATCCCCTAGCCAAGACACACATACGGCCCTAGATGACCCATTCACTCTTACTGAACTAAAGGGTGTTATTCATAAAACTAAGGATTCTGCACCAGGCAGTGATGGCATCCCATATTCCTTTTTTGCTAATTTAAATGAAGACGTCCTCAGTTATTATTTACATCTTATTAATCATATTATGATTACTGGAAACATCCCTGTTGAATGGAAACGTCAAATGGTGTTGCCATTCCTTAAACCAAATAGAATCCCATCTGACGCTTCTTCATACCGCCCCATAGTTTTGTCTTCAGTTTTGATGAAATTAGCTGAACACCTAATCAAAACTCGTCTAGAATGGTTTGTTGAAAGTAAGGGTCTTTTGGCAGAATCACAATATGGCTTTAGAAAAGGTAGAAGTACCAGTGACTGTTTAAGCATTTTAACATCGGATATTCGGATTTCATTTTCTAATAATCAATCCATGGTCGCGGTTTTCCTCGACATTAATTCAGCTTATGATAATGTTGTTTTATCAGTTTTACAAAATAAATTAAGAGCCTTACGGGTTCCATTGAATTTGTCGAATTTTATTATTAATATCCTGACTGAACGTTCTATTAGTATGTTAATTGGAGATCAAGAGGTCACTCGCCTAGTGTGGAAAGGCCTCCCACAGGGTTCTGTGCTCAGTCCCCTTCTATACAATATTTATACTTTTGATTTAGACTCGTCCATATCTGACCATGTTAAGGTTCTTCAATATGCCGACGATTTGTTGTTATATTCTTCAAGCCAATCTGTTGAACAAGCTAGCCAGGCTATCAATTCCGCTTTATCTAATTTGGAGTCATGGTTACATCTTAACGGCTTGGATATATCCACGTCTAAAAGCGCGGCTGTTTTATTCACCCGAAAGAGAAATATTCCCACAATAAATCTCTTTTATAAGGAAACTCCTATCCCGATTAAAGATAATTTCAGATATCTAGGTGTAATACTTGACTGTAAGCTAAGTAGTGTTTCTCATTGTGATTATATTGTTAACAAATGTGAAAATCACCTAAATATGCTTAGATGCCTTTCTGGTGTATGGTGGGGTGCGCACCCCTTTTCTTTGAAACTTATTTACAACGCAATCATCAGAAGCACTCTGGATTATGGGTTGTTTCTACTGGAACCTGGTAACGTTATGGCTTTTAAAAAGTTGGATCGCATCCAATCCAAAGCTCTACGCATTGTTTCGGGTGCCATGAAGTCCAGTCCCATTAATGCACTCCAAATTGAATGCGGGGAAGCACCTTTACATCTGAGACGACAATTCCTGTCTGACAAATATTTGTTCCGGATTCTTCAGTCATCAACTCATCCTCTCATTCCTAAACTAGACTCTTTAGTGTTACAAATAGAATCTTCAGACTACTGGTCCCATAAACGTGCTCCCTGTCTAGTTATAAGCTATAAAAAGTTCCTTTCACTTTCTTCTCCTATTCACCGTTCCAATAAACTTCCCATCTTTAACTGTAGTTATGAAAGTTTACTGTTCAGCCCCACCCTAAATTTTACCTGTGTTAAAAAATCAGACCCTGACATAAATTCAAGTTTTAATTTTTTTTTGGCTGAACACTTAGAGTACCACCATATATTTACGGATGCTGCCAAGCGGTCTCCTACGGGTTGTGTTGGGATAGGTACGTATCACTCTCAATACAACATCGTCCAAAAAATAAAACTGCCTCCGGAAACTTCTGTTTTTACAGGGGAATGTTTCGGTATTTTAAAAGCATTAGAATATTCTCGCCTTTTTAAACTCAAAAAAACTATAATTTTTACAGATTCTCAGAGTGCTCTTCTAGCCATCAACAAATCCCCTTTCGAACATAAATCGCAGCTTCCTATCATTTATTTAATAAGAGAATTTGCGTTCAGAACCATCTCTGAGGGTAATTCCATACAGCTTGCGTGGATTCCGGCCCATGCTGGAATCCACGGCAACGAAATGGCGGATACACTCGCCGGTGATGCGGTGCAGTGTGGAGACTTAGTTCCCTATGCAAATTTTAGCACTGATCTTGTGACTCTACCTAAAACTTTTCTTCGGGACACTTGGAAGATAGCTTGGGATATCAGTAGCAAATTGAAGGGCTGTTATTTTTCTTTAATTCAACCTGACGTTCTGGAAAAACCGTGGTTTGGTAGGGCCAAGTTTGGTAAGATGGAGACTTCCATTCTTATACGGATGAGACTGGGTCATGTTTGCACTCCAGCCCATCTTGCCAAACTACATATCATTGACGACCCCACTTGTTCGTGCGGCACAGATGTAGGCTACTTAGATCACATCCTTTTCTCCTGTCCCTTATATGACCGTTCTTCCTTTCTTAGTAATCTTCTGTCTCACCGTATACCTTTCCCTACCTCTATACTTTGTTTACTTTGTACAAATAGTTTTCCTGTATATAAATGTATAGTCTCCTTCATTATTCAGAATAATATTAAAATATAATTTTTCGTCATTGTAATTTGCTCATTTGTTTCTTCTCATTCACTTCTCCATTTATTGATCCTATATTTCCGTCCTACTCTAAATCCCGATGAATTGTTACTTTTGTTTCCGTAAAGTTTCCCTACCTTTGTTTTCCTCGCACCTAGTAAATAAAAACTCAAAAACGTGACATTGGCTAATGCACAAATCGTGCGAAGCCACAAAAAAAAAAAAAAAAAAAAAAAAAAATACTTACTGTGAATTGTACGGACACAAAGTTTAGTGTTACTTTATAATAAAACGATTGAATTATAATAAATTGATTATGCATTCAAGTGACGAAGAAGATATTGTGTTAACACCTGAATTTATGAAAGAGAGGGCAGCCGATATTGTCGAAAACTTCCTACCCAACAAATCACGGCTGGTTTACATCAAAACCTACGATTAGTTTTGTAAATGGAAAAATGAAAATCAAGCTTCGGGCACATTTTCTGAGTCTGTTTTCTTAACTTATTTTAATGAACTGTCGAAGAAAAGGAAGTCATCGACATTATGGAGTATATATTCTATGTTGCGGTGTACTGTAAAAACAAGGCATAACATTGATATAAATAAATATGGGAACTATATTTTCTATCACCAAAATTTATATTTGTCATCAAGTTGTATCACCTAATAAATAGATCTATCGCCACGAAATATTTTCGTTCTCAGATAAACAAAAATTGTTCCCAGGTATGAATTATCAAATTAATGTTAATATATGTGTAAAATAAGAGATCGATAACCAATAAAATTATATTGCATTACATGAATATAAACTTCGTTCTTATAATAACAGTTTTGTTACTTAAATAATAGCTCTGTGCTCAGAATGGTAGATCTGTCACCAAATAATGCTGACAGAAACCCTAACCCTAGAGGGTCGACGTCAAGGTCACCCCGAGGTTCGGTTAGTTAGGTTCCTTTAATCCCTGCAGACAGAAATAGGAGCCCCGTGCAGCGGGGCTCCTTCGACCTGCTGACGGAAAGTTAAGTTTTTTTGAAACTTAATGAAAATTTCTGGTGACATAATATATTATTATGATACCTTTAAATTAGTTTGCTTATATACTTATTAGGACAAAACTATTATAATACATACAAAAACATTTATTTGCTACTAGAGCCTATATCTCCATGATTTTAGGTGATTTATTGTGGAACTGATTTTGCATTGTTTGGTGACAGATCTACTATTTTGAGGACAAACCCTATTATTTAAGAAACACAAAACTAATTAAATTGGTGATAGCTTAAATGATACCCAATAAATATTGTTTCACAATATTTGACCACCCTAATGATAATAATAAGAAAATTACGCTTAATTTCAGTCATTGCTCTAATTTTAATGTCCATTTCAATTAATGTAACAATTCTTATTTAATAATATAATAATAATATTCCACAACTATCACACAACGCCATCTAGTCCCAAGCTAAGCAGAGCTTGTGTTATGGGTACTAGACAACTGATAAACATACTTATATATTTCTAAATACATACATATTATAGATAAATTACACCCAGACACAGAACAAATGATCGAGCTCATCACACAAACATTTGTCCTGGGTGGGAATCGAACCCACGACCTCCGGCATAGCAGTTAGGGTCACTAACCACTAGACCAACAGGCCAGTCAAAGGCCAGGCAGGTCAGTCATTTCTTGATTAAATTTCTATTTTCGCTTAAATTATGTCTTTTCTCGTAGTCATGGTATAAAGTATCGTATGCAACTCCTGAATAAAGTACGAATTTATATCGAGGGCCATGAATCACTCGCGTCGTTCAGGATTCTAACGGTTGAATCACTCGCTGCGCTCGTGATTAAATCATTAGAATCCTTCACTTGCTCGTGACTCATCTACGGCCCTTGCTTTAAATCCGTCCTTTATTCACTAGTTGCATAATATACTATTTTTATATTATTACGCTATAATGTCGCTTAACTATAAGGTTTTTAGTTTTAGCTAAACAATGATTCAAGTTTATCCTTTTAATTAATACGCATCTAAAAGTTAACAGACTTAAAAGCAGTAAAGTAAAGTTAAACGCACTAAAGTTCAACATGAATCATTTCTATAATACATAATCGTAAGCTAAATTGTCGTTATGTGCAATAACGCCGTTTTAGATAATCATTGAAGTGATGAAATTGTTGCATTTTAATCTACACTAATGTTATAAAGAGGAAAGATTTCTTTGTTTGTTTGTAACGAATAGGCTCCGAAAATACTGGACTGATTTGAAAAATTCTTTCACCGTTGGGAAGCTACACTTTCCCCGCGTGACACAGGCTATTTTTTTTATCCCTGTATTCCCACGGGAACGCGAACTAAGCGGGTGAAACCGCGGGACGTTCGCTAGTAAACAATAATTTGCTAATTATAGATACACTAAACACGCCGTTTCGCTATACGTAGCGGCGTTTTAGTCGATGATCCATTATGATTTCGGTTACATCTCTGATTAACTAAAACACAAAATAAGCTTTTTCATGAAATTAAATTATATTTACGATATGATAGGGTAAGTAGTTCGAAAGTATGCGATTTCATCTATGTTTTAGTACTTCCAAATCTCTGAAAGGTGTTGTCATCGAAAAATTACATCGGTTTAAAAATTTGCCGCGGTTTTTTTGTGTTATTCAAAAAATGACAAATAACTTTAGCAGATAACGGCATTAAACTTATACCACGGCAGTGTTGTCATATAGTCCCCCTTTGATAGTAGTTTACACTCAGTCCTGACATCTTCTAATTTAAAATGAGAAGTCTCTACTAACTTGTTAAACGCTTCTAAGCTAAGTACGAACCTGTGAGTACCATCATTTTTAGGTAGGTCGGGTGTCTCACAATGAACCAGGCAGCTACATTTAACCACCGCCAAATCTCGAAAATGCGACGTTGTCAAACCGCGCTAATATGAGTGAAAGAGAGGTATTTACGTTCCGTTCCTGCCCACTAGTTTGCGTGGCGATCGCGTGCAAAATGGTTGTGTGAGGAGCATTCGAAAGCAAACTGACTCAAAAAGTAAGTATTTTTTGCAAATTTCATTATTTTTTAGCTTTTTTTGTTAAAACAATATCGATTTATTTATATATACAGTGTTTTCTACGGTTATTCAGCAATTAAAAGCGCTATAATTCGTGTTTTTACGAGATTGTTTTGCCGGTAAAATTTTGAGGTTAGTTATCAAAACGTGGTGTGTCTCACAGTGAGCCACCTGAGTGTGGTGCACATTTAACCATGGTTCATTGTGTACACCCTACCCCAGTCGTTAAATGAGTGTATTTTTTACAATTATTTTAATTTGTTATAGAATGGCGCGAAACAAAGTAATAATAAGAAAAAGAGGGGGACATTCGGCTACCGACATGCTTAAGGCTCTTAAACTGCACAGATCAGGTGAAAGTATCAGAAAAGCAGCGAAAATTTATAATATTGCTTATCCAACCTTACGACGGTACGTAGCACAAAACTTAGACGTCAATACAGAGGATCTTGCCGAGAGGAGATTGGTACCGAATTATGAAAATCATTTAATTTTTACCGCAGAACAAGAAGATATTTATAAAGAGTACATAAAGGAGTGTGCTCTAAAATTTTACAGACTGACCACAAAAGACTGCCGTAAAGTGGCGTACCAGATGGCGAAAGTAAATAATGTGACAATGCCAGATAGCTGGGAGCGAGAAAAATTGGCAGGAAAAGAGTGGTTACGGTCATTTAAGAAACGCCATCTTGATCTTTCAATAAAAAAACCTGAAGCTTGCAGCTTAGCCCGTGCGACAGCTTTTAATCGCGAGACGGTTAAGTCTTTTTTTGATAATTTGAAGATAGCAATGAGTCGTCATCCGTCTTTCAGCACTGGTTGTCGTTTGTATAATTTGGACGAAACAGCCACGACGACGGTTCAGCGTCCACAAAAAGTAGTGGGGCCTAAGGGAAAGTTTAATATTGCAAAGGTGACCAGTGGCGAAAAGGGAACTCTAGTAACCACTTGCGCTATTGTATGTGCTCCAGGCCAGGCTTTGCCACCAGCGCTTGTTTTTCCGCGAAACATTTTAAAGATTTTATGTTAACGGGGGCTCCCCCAGGTTCTCTTGGGTTAGCACAGGTGGATGACAAGCGAATTATTCGTTGATGTTATGAAACATTTCATCAAACATGCTGCCGCCAGTCTAGATAACCCTGCGCTTTTAATCTTAGACAACCATGAGTCTCATCTTTCCATTGAAGCCTTTTTTTTTTTTTTTTTTTTTGGTGGGTGTAAAATCATCGAATAACCCCTCCCGCTCTTGGGCAGAGCGAAAGGGAGTGTCAGACTTCTACTGACTAAAAACCACCCATGTTCCTTCTTCGCCCTCTATGTCGAGGCCGCGATAACCGTTGGACTACCCGCGGCCCCGACAGGTTCCATTGAAGCCTTAGAATTAGCAAAAAAATCGGGTGTCACAATGCTCACTTTGCATCCTCACACCACTGCCAAGATGCAACCTCTAGATGTCGGGTTAAATGCCCCCTTTAAAGTTTTTTATAACAGCGCCATAGACTCCTGGATGATGAGGAACCCAGGAAAGCCCATGACAATTTACAACGTAGCGGAGTGCGTTGGAGTGGCCTACGCCAGGGCAATGACACCCATAAATATATCCGCAGCCTTTAAGAAATGTGGCATATATCCCTTTGACCCATAAGTCTTCACGGACATCGATTTTTTGCCATCAGACGTGACGGACAGACCCAAACCAGAGCTCCAAGATCAAAATTTAGATCCTAATATCGAAAATGTTGAAATCGAATCCGTTAAATCTGATGACACATTTTATGAAGACGGAAAAGTAAGTCCATCAATTTTAAACACCGATTGTATGGTAGAGACTCCAGTTGTAAATGAAGTTACGGAAAATAATTTCGAAATGCAACCCCAGAAATTTCATAGCTCAACAATAGCAGGATTATCTACGATGTCTTCGTTCATTTCACCTAAGCAATTTATGCCACCACTTAAAGCTAGCCCCCGATCTAGTAACAGGAAAGCTAGGAAACCAGGAAAAAGCAGAATTGCAACAGACACTCCGGAAAAAAATGAAATTATGGAAAGCAAGAAGAAGCGTAAAGAAACTAAAACTAAAGTAAAAGAAATTAAACGCACCGTGCTTTCAGATAAAAAAGTTAAAATAAATACCCTAAAGAAAAAGATAATGAAAAAGGTAGATAGAGATGAATCTACTTCTGAAGAAGAACTTGAAACGGTGTTAGAAGAGAGCGAGACTGAAATTAGTGAGATAGATGAGTCCGAAGATAAAGAAGAAATGTTTGTTGTGAGAGGAAATTTCGATAAATTGACCCGTGATCCCGTTGAAGATGACTATGTGCTCGTGGTTTTTGATGCAAAAAATATTAAGGTTTATTATGTAGCCAAGATCATTGAAGTTGACAAACCTTACTATGGAGTTTCATTCATGCGGTTAATGAACAAAGAAACCATGAAATTCCGGATGCCTTTGGAACCCGATTTGGCTAATGTCCAATTAAAGGATATTAAAATGATTTTGCCACCACCAAAAATTAATGGAACACAAAACCGAAACTCGACATATAACTTTCCGATACGTGTTGCTCCAACTATTAACTTGCGTTAAGGTTTATGGACAATCTCAACTTTCGAAATTTTTTTGCTCGAAATTTTTAAATTGATTTTGGCTAAGTGCAACTTTTTGTTTTATTTTTCGAAGAAGTTTTTTTTTACTTTGTTTAAAGTTTGTTTCTATAGTGATAGTTATTTGAAGGTAAAACCTTCAAAAACCCAGTAAAAAGTTATTTAGTTTTTTACTTAGTTTTGAAAAACTGTTACTTATTTTATTATTAAAATATGATAAGAATTTGAGTGAAAAGGTTCTCAGTTTAAATGCATAAGATTTAAAGTGATTTTAATAAATGTAAGACTGATTTTTATTATTACTGTTTTTTATTATTATTATATTATTATTACAAAGTATTTGTCTTATAAATTGAACTAGAAGACATAGTAAATAAGGTGGCTCAATGTGGACTATGCCCTGGTTAAATGTGTACCACCTGAAGGACACAATGAACCAAAAATCATTTTTCATTAAAACCTGTTTCACACTGAAACTAAAAGGAATATGAGAAATTAATGTTTTACAAAATGAAGCTAAATAAATATGCTAACTATACACAAAAAATTAAAGGCATTGATTGAAAATCCAGCCCACTATAAGACTTCGAAATTTACCTGGTTCAATGTGAGACACCTTTTTTTTTTTTTTTTTTGGTGGGTGTAAAATCATCGAATAACCCCTCCCGCTCTTGGGCAGAGCGAAAGGGAGTGTCAGACTTCTACTGACTAAAAACCACCCATGTTCCTTCTTCGCCCTCTATGTCGAGGCCGCGATAACCGTTGGACTACCCGCGGCCCAATGTGAGACACCTTACCTACAGTAAAAATACTTGAGAGAAATTGACCACAAACACGAGCAAGATGATATTGCTCCTAGCTCAAGAAGCTTATTAATTTCTTTGAATAGAATTAATTTCTCGGTTAAATTAAAATTATTATTGCATGGTGAATAATCTTGTCTAGGTGTATACAGTGTAAGAGGGATACGGTAACCTCTTAAATTTTACCTCTACGGGTAGCGGGATCGGCCTCTGGTCATTTCCCGCGAACTCGATGGAGCAGGGGTGGACGACGGCCCTGCTGTTAGATTTGTCGTAGACGGGGTCGTGGCTGGTACTGAAGATGATGTTGGTATCTTCCTCGATCTACTCCTTTCCCTCGATGAAAGTGACTTTGTTGGCGAGGAGGTGGTCTTCAAATCTTTTCATTTTTTTTCTGTTTCCATTCCTTCTGATTTCTGATAGAAGGAATGGAAACAGAAAAAAAAAGATAAGATTTTGAAAGACCTTTGTTTTCCTGAAAATGGAATATTAATGCAAGCACCAAAGCTTAACATAGAGTTTACAGGTTTATAGACATCTGTAATGAAATTGAGGGACAAGATGCTTGAAGAGAGACAAGAGGATACAGGCTATGTTATTGCCACTATTTGTCATACAATAGACATGATGACAAAACCAAACTTTGATAATTTGACAATTGTCAAAAATGTAAGCGATGCCACAAGACTGCTCTGTAATTTACATTATAAATATCAGATATTAGAAGAAAGTTGATCAGCCCCCTATTGGACAAAAATCTTGACTTTAACCTCAAAGAAAACAAAAGGTCCGAGTGGCTTTACAGTAAACTAGACGATGCTGTGAAATCAGTGTCGGCCATGAAGAAAGCAAGCTCAGTTTTAGGACCTCCTAAGAAATTCAAATTGTTTGTCCTCTGTAATTTGATGGGCTATGCATACAAATTTATGCTGGAAAAGAGGCTGATGATAGATTGCCAAATGAACCCTATGTTAGAGTGGTTGGGCAAACAGTACTGAATCTTCCCAGAGTAGTTCCAAGGCAACAAAACAACATTGTCTATTTTGACAATTTTTATACGTCCTTGCCTTTGATACGCGTACCGATTACCTAAAGAGGGAATTCACTCCTTGGGAACTATACAACGAAACCGCTTGGGTAAGTCATGCAAGCTTCCATCAAAACAGGATGTTATAAAAAATACAGTAGCCCGAGGTTCATACGATGAATATGTCACAAATTTCGAAGGCGTAGATATAACCACCGTAAGCTAAAAGGATAACAAGCAAGAAGTTATATTAGCGTCAACATATGTAGGAGCCGAGCCTGTAGAGAATATTGATAGGTTCGATAAAAAAGAGAAACGGCGGATTGCCATTCCATGCCCCAAATTGGTAAAAGAGTATAATGCGCACATGGGGGGCGTTGATTTGATGGACTCCTTTCTAGGAAGATATAAAATCCGAATGAAGAGCAGAAAATGGTACATGCGCATATTTTATCATCTGCTGGATTTATCCGTTATCAATGCCTGGATTCTATACAAAAATGTTTCCACTAAAAATGGTGTGCCACAGAAAACTATACTGAATCTAGCTGATTTTAGGTCGGAACTGGCCGATACGCTGTGTTGTTGTGCTCCAGCTGCTGCCAGAGGGCGCCCGAGCACTAGCAGCCCATCCAGCACATCACAAGGGCCACCACCTAAAATCCGAAGGGGTAAACCGTGCCAAACATTGCCTCCACTTGAAGTCAGATTGGATCAAATGGATCACAGCCAGATAAAGACAGAAACCCGAGGTAGATGTATGATACCCTCTTTCCATTTACTCAGCATTATAAAATGTGCTAAATGTAATGTCTATTTGTGTTCAAAAAAGTCAAAAGACGTAAACCGTGCCAAACATTGCCTCCACTTGAAGTCAGATTGGATCAAATGGATCACAGCCAGATAAGGACAGAAACCCGAGGTAGATGTATGATGCCCTCTTGCCATTTACTCAGCATTATAAAATGTGCTAAATGTAATGTCCATTTGTGTTCAAAAAAGTCAAAAGACTGCTACACAGTATTCCACAGCTCTGTCAATATCTAATATGTTTGTCTTTATGCACTATATTATACTGTAGTATATATAATATAGTGTACTAATGCATACTGTATCGAAAACTATACTAGTAGGTTATTTGAAAATAAAAGGTATTAAAAAAATGATTTTTTTTCCGGTCATTTAGACCACTTTTTATAACACATGTTTTTTCCGATTCAAAATACGTTGTTATGCATTTAAGGGTTAAAGGTATGCCATACCAGTACCTACTTTGTTTTGTTGCACGGTTGGTAATGTACTTTCTTTACAAATAGTTTTTTTTTTGTTTTTACATTAGATAATACAGGTAGTCAAGCAGAAAAAATACTAGAAACTAACAACCTGGCTCAAGGATCACCAACATCCCGCGATGACCTCCGGCCACCGTAGACGCGGGCCTGTGGACGGTGAGTGATGGGCTATCTCGCCGTCCGACCGTCTCACGACGAAAACAGGCCGTGTCGACGGCGCGTTCGTGTTCCACGCGCGCCTCAAAGAGATGTCAGCAACATGGGAGCGGCCCGAAAGGGCCGACGCCTGTCGGGGCCGCGGGTAGTCCACCGGTTATCGCGGCCTCGACATAGAGGGCGAAGAAGGAACATGGGTGGTTTTTAGTCAGTAGAAGTCTGACACTCCCTTTCGCTCTGCCCAAGAGCGGGAGGGGTTATTCGATGATTTTACACCCACCAAAAAAAAAAAAAAAAGGGTCACCAACATTGGACCATTATTACCAAGAAATAGTAATTGGTAGGTTTTAGACAGTGTGTTGGTTATGGGAAAACCTTTGTATCTAGGAGAGGTCCAATAACACCTTTATGTTTGTTTTAAACAAATGACAGCTAACCTGAACAGTATCCATCACCGGCTCCTACCATGGAAAACGTTCCTAGGTACCTAGTGCCTTCCACATCATTTGATTCACCAAAACATGGCATGGATGCAAATAAAACCGGTAATGTGAAGGCATCAATTATGGGTTATTTTATTTGGTCATAAAGTTTTATATGTGATGTTTGGAGTAGGAACTCATAGCATAGGCTTGATCATTAAATATTGTTTACATATTTCAGGTCAAGATAAACAGAATCATAACATTGTTACTACACCGTCAAGAGTATTAACTCAGCGTCAAAGAATTGTGAGGAAAAGTAAGGAAGGTAGCCACCAACTTCTATATACCGTTCCACTGCTGGGCAAGGACGTACTCTATCTGTCTAAACATTATAGCTCATTGCTCATTTCAATTATTATTACAGTGCCCACGGTCCAGAAGAAATTTAAAAAACCTGCATCAATAGCAGCCTACAAGAGGACATACTTCAATACAAAGTGTCAAAATGCATGCCTGGAACGCAAAAAAAATATGCAGGATATTTTGCATTCAAAACTGCACCACCAAAGACAACAACAGCAACATAATATGAAAATGTTAATTTTAAAAAAGAAATTTTATATATTGAATATTTTAGATAATTATGTATTATGACATGGATTATTAAAAAGGCGGGAGATCGTGCGCTGAGGCGCTTTTTGGGGGAGGCCTACAGAACAGAAAAAACAGGTAGAAATGCTAAGCGACGAAATCTGTATCGGAACCAGTGTCGCCAAACTAACACAGTCAAACCATTAATCATACAATGCACTACAAATAAACAATTCGTTTGATTGGTCGTTTCAATTTCAATCACAACAAGCATAACTCACAGTTTCTACATTTTAAAAATGTGTATATATCGGCCTAGCCTTTTCCCAACTATGTTGGGGTCGGCTTCCAGTCTAACCGGATGCAGCTGAATACCAGTATTTTACATGGAGCGACTGCCTATCTGACCTCCACAACCCAGTTAATACTAGGTAATACGATACCCTTTGGTAAGACTGGATGTCAGACTTTCAGGTCACTGACTACCCGTAACGACTGCCACAGATCTATATATGGCACCCGGGACCAATGGCTTATCGTGCTTTCCGAGGCACGGAGGAAACTCGGTATGTAATGGGCGGTCACCCATCCACAGATCGACCTAGGCAAGCGCAGCTTAACCTAAAGATCGACCCGAGTGGCAGTTCTTATTAAGCCATGAGCTCATAATTTTTTTTAAAAAGTCCTTCGTCATATCGTCGGGTCAGAAGTCAACTCGCCAATCTGACAATGTCAAATTGTTGAGGAGGTAATTATTAATAAAAATAACGTTGCCGTAAATCAGGGATTTCTTAAAATCAATTGGAATGAATGAATTTAAATAATATTTATGACCTTCTTTGAATACAGTAAAAAAAAATAATGTGAATATTACCGGAAATGAAGATATCGCAGATTGATTAGTTGGCTATGGCAATAAAAATAAGAGTTACTGATTTTGTACATTGTGAAAGCTGCCAATGTGGTAGATTGGCATGTAGATTGTTGTGTACCAAATCACATTAGAATGAAATCAATGATCAAAACTAGCTTAACTGCAGTATGTTACGTTTTATTATCTATTTATTCTAATATTAAGGTAGGTTGATAGTAACAAAAATTAAAGTCGGTGCATGTTAAAGTAATAATTTTATTATATTTAAAAGATATGCAAAAAACGAAAATAAATTGACGTAGAAAATGAAGAAAGCGAATGGCATAGGTGAATAGCAAATTCACCCAAACTATTCGCTGTCTTCATTTATATCGGGTTCTGGGAGGCAGTCTCTTGTCGTATCAGAACAAGGAAGATCGTTGTAATAGTTATGATAAAGTCTTGGTATCTGGTGGTCTGTGCACAATTTTAAAAGATCTTTTTTCTTTGCAGCTGAAATTGAAAATCTCCCTGTGTAGGCTGCTGTAGGATAATTTAATGCTTTACCTCGTTTTTTTTTTAACTCTAATGCTGTAAATGGCTCATTTTTGTCAAAACTTTTTCTAATTAAAATTGTATTAGGCAACTCTTTTCGGTATTGTATCCAAACAGCGTCATTGATACCAATTTTATGCCCTTCATTTGAAGCCTTGTATTGGTTTAACATGCCGAAATCTTTAAAATCGTCATGAAGTAATGTGTTTACATTGTAAGGCCGAGGATTAGTACGTGCTAACCGAACTATCTGTGCCCAACCGTCAGGAGTATACACAGGTATATTTTTTGATTTTCTTTCAATCTTGGAATGAATTGAATCACATTCCATGTGAGTGTGTCCTGTTTCAAAGAATTTGTGATCAATCATCTGTAATGTAGGGTGTTGTTTTAATAAAAGCAAGCACATGGAAGAAAAATGATAGTTTTTCTGTTGACCACCGCATCCATCTGACATCATTTTAACTGCCTGTATATTATTATGTGCTGCAATATACGCATTTATACACGTCGAAATTTCGATAGTCCCACGTTTTCCTTCAGTTTCATCCCACATGTAACATTCAACGTTTTGGTTTCCTAGATTATAAATAGTTAGGTTATAAACAGCTAACTTTCGTACATAGAAAAATGGGCCACTTGCTCCTTTAGGTGTATTTAGTACTGCTTCTAAGTCAAAGTTAAATGCAAGAACTGTTTCATTATTTTGTGCTTCCAGCTTATCTTCATCTCTACTTTTGCGTGCTTCATCTCTTCTTGACAGATGCCAAGTATGATCATCGATTTTCTTGGCTTTTTCTTCATCATTCATTTCTCTATATGCTAAACAGTGCTTGCATAAATCTTTTTTTGGCTTGTGAAAACTCAGTTTGTATTCTCTGAAAACCTTGCGATATTTTTCAAAGGATACCACATTCACTGATTTAATGACGCATAGTTTTTTAAATTCGTTATACATTGTTGTTATGTTTAGAGTTGAATCTAAATAGTTTATTGAACTATCACGTCTACAGTAATGCGATTCGACAGCAGGAAAGGAAAGTATGTGGTCCCTAAGAAATTTTTCTTCATCGGGTTTTAATTTATTTGGAGGTGTCTTTTTTCCTCTTTCGTCCGGTTGTAAAAGGCCGTGATCATTTACTTTTTTTAAAGCTCCTTTTACAAACCCGCCACTAATATTCAGAGTATCTAAAAAGAACTCTCGACACACGGCTTTCTTTTCATCACCAACAGTTAATGTGTAACCTAGGGTATATTTCCGTCTAGAAGAACCGTTGGTAGTGTCTCGTTTTTTTTTATTCTTAGTCACATGTTTTACTACGAAATGACGTTGTTCCATAAGATTTAGCATTTTTCGGAATTGATTATAAATTTTTTCTCTCTCACCTTGAGGGACACTCGTAATACAGTTGTGTTTAGGAGTATTTAAACATTTTGTTGGTTTTATTGGTCTGGCTTGTATTATTTTTCCTTTCCTTGTTTCATATGATTCGGCTTTTAAACGCTTACTTTTTTCTACGTTTCGTCTCCATGTGTTAGGGTCCTTTACTTTTCTCTTTTTCGGATTATTTTGACCGTCGTTTTGCTCGTCTGTATTTTCTACATCAAATTCTTCGACTGCTAATATCGAAGGTGATTCATTGACTGTTCGACTAGTTTTAGATGCTTTTTTACGACGTTTCTCTACTCTATCTGTCATATTATCTTCATCTGACGTACTATCACTTGAATTATCGTTATTTTGTTCTAAATAGTTAGGATCTTGGACGGAATCATCAGAAACAAGATGTTCGTTAGTTAAAATGTTGAAGTCATTAAGCGTTTCCGGTGACATTTGGGGTAAAGGGGAAGATGCTGGTGAAAGGGGTGAAATATTATTTTCAGTTATTAGTGGTGAAAAGGCTTGAGCTTCTATGCTTGTTTCTCCAAGCTCGTGTATAGTTTTGTGTGGTAGGGGTGAATTGTTCTCCTCAGTCATTTGAAATATTAAGGGAGTTAGTGGTGAAAAGGCTGGAGCTTCTATACTTGTTTCTCCAAGCTCGTGTATAGTTTTGTGTGGTAGGGGTGAATTGTTCTTCTCAGTCATTTGAAATATTAAGGGAGTTAGTGGTGAAAAGGCTGGAGCTTCTATACTTGTTTCTCCAAGTTCCTGTGTAGTTTTATGGGGTTGGGGTGAATTTTTCTTCTCAGTCATTTGAAGTATTAAGGGAGTAAGTGGTGAAAAGGCTGGCGCTTCTATGCTTGTTTCTCCAAGTTCGAGTGTAGTTTTGGGTGTTAAGGGTGGAATTGTAGCTGTTGTATCTTTAGTTTCTTGAGAAAACTTCAGATCTGTGAAAAATCAAAACTTCTTAGTGTTCACCTAGGACACTTACGTACCACTGTGTAAAATTTATATCCCATCTCATCCCATCTTTTTATACCCAGTAGACTAAGTCATGCATTGTTAGTTATCCATATCAAAATTACAAAATGCGCAAAAAAATAACCCTACAAAATGTAATATGAAACTGACACCATCATCATCATAACTATTATGTAGGTATAATTATGTAAAAGCAGTGCAAAGCTATAATTTGAAACAGAAACATGAACTACATTTTATATTTTAAGTCCATCATTATAGGCTGTTTATTGGTAGTGAGCAGAGCAAAAATGATATTATTTAATAGGTATTACACTGTTAGGATTAATAAATTAAATAAATAATACCTGTATGGGAGTAGCTTTTACCACAGTTGAATTCTGGACTAGCTGTAGGTGTATTTTCTATTATATCTGTAATGCAATAAAAGCAAGACCAAGCTATAGATTAAACCCGAAGTTAGTATTCGTTATGCACCTTCATGCAATTTAGTTAAGTATATTTACGTAACACAAAATTATATTCATCATTTTCACTGTATACCTATGTGATTAGGTATGTTTTCTGAATAAATAAAGCCCACCATCACCTCGCACTCGTAGTGCAACAACAATATTTAGCAACGAAATAAGTAACCATAACAAAGCTAGTTGTTGAAAAACCAAGTTTTAGAGGTTATAAAATAAAACATTCTTCATACCTGTATTATCACTTTCATCGCCGGAACTGTTATTAACACATGCGTTTTTAAGTATCTGACGCACACGATTATTTCTTCGAAGCATCTTGTAGTTTATTTTACCTATTCCAATTTAGTTAATATTTTAATAAACAAATTGACAAAAAACTGCCCGCGCGCCCGCTCCGCTAGGAGTAAAGTAATAGTGTTCCGTGCTTGCCAGTAACGAAAAAACTTTAAAAAATGGTATGCACGAGTCGTACGCGCATACAACCAATGTTCACACCAAAACTTTCAAATGTGCTTGTTGTTAACGAATGAGCTGAGTAGGTAAATAAAAATTATATTTATTTTTCTAAAATGCAATAAAATGAGGTCTGTAAAACTTTAGACTAGTAGAAAAATTATTTAAATCATTTCTTGTCCAAAATGATGTGTTCAATCTGCCAATTAGGCCAGTTCATTGTAGCACCTTCATACTTTAATATCTTTTGGAACCACTGTATGCCACTTACACTGTTTGATCACTGTACACACGGCGGCACATCAACCTATATATAACTAGTATAACCTGACTTCGCTTTGTATGAGCTTCCCGTACGATGAGAGATCAGCTAAATTTGGTTTTGCATAGCTTGATAGGCCGTCGTGCGTACCTTTTAAAAATTATGATACTTTTTAACTGTGGTGAAGTATCCAATCTGCCACATAGGATAGTTACACATTGTGGCTTTTGTTTTGTAGGTTTTATTTCACTAAAGTAATGTATTCAATCTGCCACATGGGCAAGTTGCGCATTGTGGCTTCTGTTTTTTAGGTTATATTGTACTAAAGTAAAGTATTCAATGTGCCATTTAGGCCAGTTACACATTGTGACTTTTGTTTTGTAGGTTTTATTTCACTCAAGTAAAGTATTCAATCTGCCACATAGGCAAGTTGCGCATTGTGGCTTTTGTTTTGTAGGTTTTATTTCACTCAAGTAAAGTATTCAATCTGCCACATAGGCAAGTTGCGCATTGTGGCTTCTGTTTGTAGTTTATATTGTACTAAAGTAAAGTATTCAATCTGCCACTTTGGCTAGTTTTGCATTGTGGCGCAAAACACATAGATTAGTTTACCTCTGTAGAAATTGTATTTTTTGCAGTTATACAGAAAACGATGTGTCTGTATCTTTAATTTTTGAAGTGCCACAGATTCAATATTTTGCCACAGTATGTGTCGCCAGAAAATAATAATTTCCATGTATTTATGTCAAAACTGTCAAAATTTCACTTTGGTTAGTTGACTATTGTACCGACGATATTATCATAGGATTTATTTTGCTTTACTCAGAAATAAAATACGACGTTCTGTAATCAGCAATCATGCTAGAAATGATTGCCTAGTATTTTTAATATAAGCAATAATAAGCTTAATGACTGCTGGAAAAAGGATAATATTCGCGTCACATGCCTGTATGTTTTGCTACTCGGTCAAGGAAGAGACACATTAAACTTTTATCTATATTACCGATGTCGATAGATATTCAATTTATTTTGAAAAAACAAAATTGTATTATAAACAAGTAATTATACCTAATAATAAATTTAAATACACAATAATACAACAAAATAAAATACAATATTGTATTGCTTACATAAAACTATTTATTAAACAAACCCAAACAAATAAATACTACCAGAGTTTTTCTATGGGAAAATTTTAAGGAGTTATCATAAAAGAGAAATTATATCGACTTTTTAAACAGGTATATTTCGGTGGTAAAGACGAATAACCAAAAAAAAACATGAATTGTTAATATTTATCATGTCCGTTTTTACGTAAAATGTCAATGCAATTCTCAATCATTATAAAATTAGTAAAAGTTTGATTCTATATTAGCTACAAAACATACGTAATGTAACTTTAATGTTACACAGGTACACCTTTCAAAATATTTTTTGTGTATGAATCTTTGTAGAACATTGTTTTATTTTATCGATATCCATCGATCGAATCTCCAACCGATCTTAACCACATCACTAATTGAGTAGCGTGGAACTTTCGGGAACAAAAAAGATTCTTGTTCAAAATAAAACAAGCAAGATTCGACCCAAAATAAACTTTATTTCAATGGGAAATGGTTGATTTTTACTTGACATTCTGTCACATTTTTAGTAAATTGATATTAAATACGTTTTTACTAGAAAACAAATAAAACCGTATTTATCGAAGATAGGAAACACTTCCGTTTTTAAGATTGTTTCTTCTGGTATCAGTTTTGCACTCTAGAAACGAACAAAACGGCATTGTAATGGAAAAATTAAATGGGCGAGAGACTAGCGACTCGAAGCGATGTCAAAACACGACAGGGATCGAAAATCTGAGAGTTAGCGGTACACCGTGCAGTTATCACAGCCGTGCCACGCCTACTTTGCACTTCTACTGTTCTTTCTGTTCTGTGGGGAGGCCTGTGTCCAGCAGTGGACTGCAATAGGCTGAAATCATGATGGTGATTATAAGTTGTTAAATTAGTCACAGATTGTATTTTGGTATCCCTTTACACCCGGGATAAAACGAGCATGCGTTTAACTTTTAAAAAATTCTGGCGCCAAACCGTTTACTTTTTTCGAACGGAACCGGCATCGATGTATCGTGAGGGTGTCTCCCTCACGCTAATAAAATCGCGAAGCCTGTGCGGGCGGCCAGTGTCCTGCGACCCTTGGTTGAAGATGGCGGTGTTTTTTGATCCCCGCAGCGTCACGGGTAAGTACTTGTTACGCGTACTATTTGTTTAGTAATGTATTATGTTTTTAAGTAAATTCTAAGTTAAATAATCACTCATTAATTAAGTTATTTTAGTTTGCATCCAAATTACAATGAAATTAATCAATATTGTCGTAAAATTTTACTGCTACGATCGTATGGCTTCGGTTGTACGTACAATAAATAATTCAAAACTTGGAAACCGGTTTTTATTGTCATGAAATAAATTTAAAAATGTGTGTATTTTCTTGTTTTTAGGACGAGACTTGAATGACGATCAAGTTTTGCAAATCTTAGGTGATGGAAACCTTTCCGAAATTAAGGATTTTGATGAAGATGATGAGAATTTTCAACCTAATGTCCTGGAAGATCTCAATTTCGAGCAAATATTCTCTGGCATAGAAACCGAAGAAGAACCTGAGTTGGATCCTGCATCAAACCCTCACCCTGTCACTCCTGTACCTTCAACGGCTGCGCGCCGCCATAGATCTACGCAACCAGCTCCTCGGTAACGGGTCTGGGGGTCTAAAATGGCCACTTTAGCAGATCATAATATGAATTACGTTGAAAAGCGTAAAATGGACCTGTCCTAAAAGTAACAGCCTCTGTGACCATTTTACCGATTATACCTAATTCATATTAATTTCCTATCTATACAGGGTGTTTGGCAGAACGTTGAACATACTCGTACGAAAATGGTATCCACCATTTTATGTTCAACGAAAATGAAACCCCCCACCCCCACCCCATCTATCCAGATGGGGTCATCTACAACTTACTCAGCCCTAATTTATTTGGTCCTGGCCCACTGGATATTTCAAAAAAAATTTTTTTTCTTTCTTCTTGTTTCACTTTCTTAACTTTAAAGTGTAATTTTAATTAAAAATGGGTAAAACAGGCAATATTTAGTTTTTTTTTAATCTTTTATGTTGGCAGATTCTTATAAAATTATTGCTTTATTCAGATGTTAGCTATAAAAATAGTTATGAGTCCTCAAACTTACAGAAAAATGTAAAAAATACTTAAATCTTAATTTCAACTTGCATTAAAAAAAAAAAAAAATGATTGAGGAGTTCCCATTCTAGCAAAACATGCCTAGTGTCTGAGCTTTCTAATGGTATGTAATTTGCTTTAATAAAAAAATACTTTAAGAGTTATTTCATAATTTTATCAAGTAGGATATTTTTGACGAAGTTCTACCTTTACGGAAAGTGAAATGTTTTGCGAAATTTAATACTGCAAGGTTGGTAAAAATTAAATGATCGACGGCTTGCCAGTAGCAGTGGTGCAAATTGACATTCACTATTCCCTTGGGATGGTTGTTACACGAAGTAGGTAGAAATTTTGTTTCACTCTTGCGCAGTCATAGCGTATTTTTGCTCTCTTTCGCTCTCGTGGCACCGTGACGCCTCAGAATGAATTATTTTCTTAATCGAGACTTAACTGCCTTGACTTTCATTACCTTTACCTATCTACAAGTTCATTGCCAAGGTGAATTGATGCCTTTTTTTGTTATCTAAAAGGTAAAGGACTGAATCCATCCCTGTCCAGAGAGTTGGCAACAAATATAGGAAAGTCCTAAACATGCAGTAACAAACTTAGTAAAGTCCAAGACTTGGTAACAAAACTGGGCAAGTCCATCTTAAATTTAAGGTTTTACTCAAAAACATTGAACTGAAAACTGGTGTAGAAAAGAACAGAAAACCTAATACTTATCTCTCTTATCTCTTACTTAAGTAGTTTATCAGCCATCTCGTTACCATAACACAAGCATTAGGTTGCTTAGCTTGGGACTAGATGGCGTTGTGTGAAATGTCCAAGGATATTTATTTTTTATTTATTTATTTTTATTGTTCCTTGATGTGTAATGGTAGTGATGGGAGTTTCAGGGTATGCAAATTATTTTTGTTAAATACATTGAGGATTTCCGAACGTACTTTACGTACCGTAATCGAGGCCAAGACAAGAAATAAATCTAACGGCGTAGCACCAGTTGACAAACGCGGCTGCCATGGAAATTATAGAAAGACTAGTTCCGAGCTACAAGAGTCTGTTCGGAATCATATAAATTCAATTAGTAGAATTATAAGATATTAAGAGGATCCGAAAACAAAGAGACTGCAAATTACGATTCATACTTTCACATATTTAATACGGAATTTAATATTTCTTTTTTTGTGCCAAAAAAAGACCAATCCGATATCTGAGAACAATATAAAAATGCTGTTGGACAGGAAAAAGAAAAACTAGAGACTGACTACACAGAACATTGCCGGCAGAAAGTACTTAGTCGAATGGAAAAGAAGACTGACATAGAAATATGTAAGAATACATATAGTAACGAAATAGTCGCAAGTCCTCGTCTTTTTACTATAAATTACTTATAATTTAATTATAAATTACAAAATTGAACTGCTTAAACTGTACAGTACATACATACCTGACATCTCATTAACTCAACATACATAATTTAGATATTTTGAAGGATAACTACGCATCTCGAAGTTTTAAAAACCTGTTGCAAAGTTTTAATTTGAAATTAGGTGTACTCACTCCAACACGTCTTTGTAGCGGAACATGCATTGACAACATTATCGAAAATATACGGGGAAGTAAATGCGTAACGGTCGAACTGGCGTTGTCAGATCATACAGCGCAACTACTACAATGTCCTGTTAAAAAAAGTTGCGTACTTCCATATTGGTACATATTTAGACGTAGTTACTGTCAAGAAAATATGCAAAAGTTTAAAAGTTGTTTACAAAATTTGACATTTAACGATATTTATTCCTCCACAGAACCTAATGACGCATTTAATAAGTTCCACGACACATTTAAACTATTTTATGATATGTGCTTTCCGCTTAAGAAATTAAAACGATATGCAGTAAAATCACCTAAGTGGATCAGTAAAGGTATTAAATTATGCTGTAAACGCAAGCGCGAAATGTTGTGGCAATTTCGAAAAGACCCCAACCCCAATACTAAAATAAGTTTCAAAACATATAAGCACCGCTTAAAAACAATAATTCGTCTGACTAAGAAATCGCAAAATAACTACCACATTCATAATGCGTCTAATAAGTGTAAAGCTACATGGCAAATAATAAATAAGTGCAAAAATAACAAGCCTGTTGAAGGAATACCAAGACTTAGAATAAATGACGTAGATATAACTGACCCGAAAAGTATCGCCCAAATTTTTAATGACTATTTTATTAACGAAATAGAATTAGCATCTGACATTAATATTATTAATCAAAATTTAAAATTTGACATGCATCCTGACTCAATATTTTTACTACCCACAGTTCCCCCTGACATTATAAAATTAATTAATTCATTAAATAATACCAATAGCTCTGGTTATGATGACATTACAACAAATGTCATCAAATCTGTTTCAACCATTATAGCACCAGTACTTAGTTATTTAATAAATATGTGTTTAGAATCGGGTGTGTTTCCGGATAGGTTAAAACTAGCTGTTATAAAACCATTATATAAGAAAGGTAGCAAACACGATCCAGCCAACTACCGGCCTATTGCCTTACTACCCATATTCTCAAAATTTTTTGAAAAAGTTATTAAAATACAATATACAAATTTTTTGAAAGTAACAATCTTTTTGCTGATGAACAATATGGGTTTAGACGAAAAAAGAATATAAATATGGCAATTTTCAACTTATTTGAAAAAATTATAACTGGCATTGATAACAGAGATCCGGTAGCTGCTTTATTCATGGACATGAGCAAGGCATTTGATTTTGTAGATAGAACAGTACTATTAAAGAAGTTGGAAAGGTATGGAATTAGGGGCAATGCTTTGAACCTTTTAAAGTCGTACTTGTCCGACAGAAAACAGGTTACTAAAATAGATAAGGTCTGCATTACGTCAAAAACCGAGAGTACGTATGTATCGAGTCAGAGAGCTAATAACTACGGTGTACCCCAAGGAAGTATTGTAGGATCCTTATTATTTATTATTTACATTAATGACATGCCTAGAGAAACACATCATCCCATGGTATTGTTTGCTGATGATAGCACGGTCGTTTTTAGTGGTAAGAGTGATGAGACGACACTTGAGGGAGAAATAAACTACTGTCTCCAAGTATTAATAGAATGGATGGGCGCGAATAATTTAAAAATAAACATTGACAAAACTAAAATAATGACGTTTGAGCAAAGGACAAATCATAAAAAACCAGACATAAAATATGGAGACAACACAATTTCAGAAACGACAACTACAAAATTTTTAGGCCTTGATCTGGATAGAGATATGTCGTGGAAAACTCATACTGACAGTGTATGTAAACGCCTGAGTCAACATTCATACGCTTTACGTAATCTCGCAAAGGAGGTAAATTCAAAAGTTTTGGTTACGGCGTATCATGCATATGTTACGTCTGCATTACGATACGGGATCATATATTGGGGTAACTCCACCAACATGGAAACGGTATTCAGAGCGCAAAAAAGGTGTGTTAGGGCGATATGCGGTATTCAAAGCACGGAAAGCTGCAAACCGTTCTTTTTGAATTTCCGTATATTAACAGTACCCTGCCTATACATATGTGAGGTGGCCGTATTTGTTAAAACAAACTTCCACCTATTTGAAAAACTACACAGTTCTCGACATAGAAATAAAATAAGCAGTAGGCAACACAAAAAAGCAGTATTTCGTAAAAATTTCCTGGGAATGGCACCTCATATTTATAATAAATTACCTAATTCTTTGTTAAGTGTTAAAGATATCGATGTATTTAAGAAGCAACTAAATAATCTACTGATAAGTAAGACATACTATACAATTGATGAATACCTGTCTGATAAAAATTGCTAAGAATAAAATAAAAAGTGCTAGGGTAATTTAAGTTTTTATTTGGTAACACTGGTTCGAAGGTGGCAACCCTTTTGACAATGACATTTTAATGAAGATTGAAAGTGTCAAAAAATTATCAATCCAAATGAGGGTATAAGTTTTTCACTGATAAAATCTAGAAATGTTTAATGTTTAAATAAGGTTTTTGTTGTTTTTAGGCTATAAAATAACTAGATAACAATAACACAGTTTCCGAAACACTTTAACTACACTTTAACAATGTTTTGGGGCACAACTTCACAGTATTTATCACAAATCGCGAAATTAATTGAGGAGCGTATGTACTTCTGACAACTGTTTGACAGCTATTGGCTAAAATATTACGATATTTGTTAGAGGTGTCGGAAAAAATAAGCCGTCAGGGAGCTTTCAACAAAAACGCTGCGTGGCCGAAGTCGCGAAGCTAGTTTGCTATAAAATAGTGATTGCTTACTGGAACTTTTGCCGTTTTGTTTTAGGTGAACCTACTTCTGACACACCTCGTACCGCTTCGCCGCCATTGGCCTCATCTTCGTCATTGAAAAATGGTGTTAATAATGTTGAGCCGACATCATCTCCTATTCCAGCAATGTCACCAGAAACTCAAATACTATTCAATGTATTAACTGAAGTAGACTTAGAAAGTGAAAATTTATCAGACACGATTAAGACTAGTAATATTTCAGTAAATGGAAGAAAAAGTTACTATGATGCGGCTAGTGACGACAGCGTCGAGGACCCCGACTTTACATTGGATAAGATGAAACAACGCGTAGTGGATGAATCAGAAACTGACTGTGACTCGACGAACGAACTCGAACTCGATACAACATACTCGGGAAAACGAAGTATGACTTCTCAAATAATTAATATAGCTGATACTAGTACTGTAAATGAGATTACAATATCTACGTGCAACAGATTTGCAACCGAAACACAAAATATGACATCTCAACATATTACTATAGACAAAGAAAATGATAGCTTACCTTTAAATGAAAACCACACACAAAGCTTAGTTGTGAATTTGGATTCTTCCACAGAAAACAGAAATGAAGTTGTGCAAACTATAATTTGTACACATACCAACGAAGAAGCTACTAATACAATAAAGAAAAATAAGGGCAGATCAAGAGAAGAAAGAAAAGAATGCAAAATATTAAGAAATACAGGAAAGAGCTATACAGGGTGTTTGGCGCATGGACCGACACAATTTTTCCAGGGATTTGGGGGGTCATTAGCTAGGTTTTACCCATACACCCTTTGTCCCAAATGTCACGGTTGGCTACATATGATTTTTTTTTTAAAAGAAAAAAATTCCCAAAATGTTTCCTTTAATTCGAAATAACTTTTTAGTTTGTGGGTGTAGTGGCACAAAATAAATTTTGTTGCATTCTCCAAGTCTTTTAAATCTAAAACATCTTTGTTTTATACAACTGGTTTCAAGAAAATTCCTCTTACAAGCTTCCAAAGTTAATTTTTTTATTTAATGAATGAAATTTTACAACTTCTATAGTACATTACTGCCGCGGTCTATAATGACTACTTTGCTGGTCGCGCTGATGATGGCCGACAGCGCAGCGTAGCGCAGCTCCAGGCCGACACAGCGCGGTCAGCGTGCAGCACTTGATGGACGAGCTGAGATAAAGGCCGAGACCGTAGGCCGAGGCCTTTACAGCGAGGACAGCAAGGGCTGCAATGATGGCCAAGCTGAAAGGCCTAGAGCGTAGCTAGGCTAGCTCGAGGCAATCATAGCGTGACCAGCGAAGCAGTCATTGTGGGCCAAGGTTTGTATAGTGCTTTACTCAAAAATGCAAGTACCTAATCTAAATAAAACCAGCAAGTAATTTAAATAAAAAATATATTAATTAACTAGACTTTTAATTAAAATGACAATTATGAAAAGTACAGTTACTAAAATTCAACACCGACTTTCCCGGTTTGATATTACTGATAGTTTGCGATAATTCTAATGCGGTGTTTGACTGCTGGATTATTTCTTCATTTATTACTTCATTTAAATCTTTTTTTTTTTTACCTTTAGACGTACAAACAGCTGTGTTTTAAATAAAATCTTTTTGGAATTGATTTTTTAAAACGTTGAAACGTCAAAATAGCGGCCGGCAAAACATTGCCGGCCTGTTAGAGCGGCCAGCAAAACTTTGCCGGCCGCTCCTTGAAACAGACCGGCAAGGTCGACTTTGCTCAAACAAGTTTGTCAAAATAATGACAACATTACATGCATTTTTGAGTAAAATTAATTATAAAAAAAACTAAAAGCCATTTTGAACTTAGCTTTATTTAAAAAAGTTCTTTAGTTGATACCCTTTCTAACGGTATGCTACATGTCATAGAAATTATTCATTATGTTGTAAAAATAAGGGATACTACTATGCCACGGCCGAACCGCACACAACAATGGAACCAGTTTAAACGATACAACGGTAAAAAGTTCGTCTCTTTCTTGCACGTGTAAAATGATTTTTGTCTTTGTCTAACATTGGGTTGGACGTTCGGGATGTGACAGGTACGGTACAGTCAGTTGAGGTCTGACTATCTCTGCTGTTAGACGTGCCCGTGTGTTTCACATTCTTCTCTTTTTTTTCGTTGAGTTTTGTTTGTTAAATCTTGTTATTGTTATTTCCGCATTTAAACTATTTTATTGTTGTGTTTATCTTCGGTGTTGATAGTAAAATGCCTACCTTCAGTAACGAAGAGTATGCCGACATGCTACTCGCGTATGGCAGAGCTAACTGCAATGCGCGCGAAGCGCGAAGAATTTATCAGGAACGATATCCTGATCGACGTATACCACACCACGAAACCTTCTCTACAACCCATCGACGTTTGAGAGAGACTGGAAACCTACATCATCAAGAACCTCGAGTGAGTGCCGTGCAACATAATGTAGCCGTAGATGAAATGATTCTTCAAGCTTTTGATGAGGAACCTACAACAAGCATACGAACTGTTGCTGCAAGACTTAACAGTATGGAAAGTCTGGGCGGTTCTTCGGGCAGATGGGAGGCATGCATTTCATTACACCCCTGTTCAAGGTAAATAACACACCAGCCCTTTTTTAATGTAACAAAAAACCCGTTTACCCGTTTAACCTATTTCAATTTTCAATGACTAGTTATTTCGTCAAGTAAAAAGATACTTAATAAATTTTTAGTCGTTTGATTTTCTTTGTTTCACAAGTTATTTATTCATGTTTGAATTTCTTTTAAGTTATTTCCAGAAAAACAAAAATCTTTTGGGGGAGACTGAGGACACTTGATCCCTTTAGGAGACATGGTACACGAGCATTATGAATTAACGAAGCGTATTAGATTTATTTAAAGTAGCAACATTGAGCTTCCGTTGCTACCAACTTAAGAATATAAAACTCATATGTCAATATTCCGTCAACTTTGCAAATGGCGCACGAGTGTTGTTTACGAGCGAGCGAAACTAGAATCGGTAAGTTTTTGTTTTTTTTTTCTTATTATGAAATTTGTGTATCAGGGATCTACTGAGATAGAATAATTACTGTGTATATTACATATTTTCATAATAATCAGTTGTGAGTTGAAAGACTTAAGTTGTTTAAATTCTATATTATTTTTTCTAACTGAACTACCATTGAGGAGACATGGTACATTCAGTTCGAGGAGACTTGATCCGGGGATCAAATCTCCTAAACTCGGTTTGCTTACCAGATTACATTATAACAACTATATATATATAGAGAGATATTTATATTAGATTCTTTTAGTATTATTTTAAATAACTGTTGCTTTTAGGAACTAGGGCCCTTACAAGTATTTGACGCGTTTGTATATTATTTGCAGATTTAAAATGCCGCGTGTATACAAAACCAAAGAAGGCAGTAAAAAGCGGGAACATAATATCAACAAAGATTCTTTAAAATTAGCAGTCCATGATGTAATATACAATAATAAGTCGCTACGGGGTACGGCTAAGTCTTACAAACTGTCCGTAATGACTCTCAAAAGATATGTTGCAAAAAAAAGACAGGCTATTGATACAGGCAGTTCTTCTCCCAAATATGAGCCTAATTATAAACAGGCGCAATATTTTTCTAAAGAAGAAGAATTAGATTTATCTAATTATTTGGAAACAGCTAGTAAACTGCATCATGGGCTTACACCCAAAGCCGCAAGAGAATTGGCTTTCCAATTCGCCGAAAAGAATAATAAAAGTGTGCCACAAACATGGCACCAAAACAAAATCGCGTCATACGCTTGGCTTCATGGTTTTATGAGACGTCACAAGAACTTGTCGCTTAGAGTGCCAGAAGCTACAAGCCTTGCTTGTGCTACTAGCTTTAATAGACATAATGTCGCCAAGTTTTTTGAAAACCTAAAAAATTTATATGTCCGATTTAAGTTTGAGCCTCAAGATGTTTGGAATGTTGACGAAACAGTGTAACGAATCTACCGATCCTTAATAAAAAAATAAAAGAGTTAAGGTAGATTGTACAATAAATATTAATTTTTAAGATAAAAAATACAAAAGAATATATAAAACACCTTCCTACCTATCACACACTCAGGCGGCGGAGGTTTTTAAAATTTAGTTAGTGAACCACTTTATTGAGAGAAGAGAGATCCGCTTCTTAGATGGTGATCCACTTTTGGTAATGAATGATGGTGTTCCACTTTGGAGTTGGTCTGGACAGTAGAACTTCGTAGATTTATATGTATGCAGAATCCATACGTAGTAACAGGACAACCTCGACGTAGATTCCCGTGTAATTGACTGAATCTCGACAGAAACGAGTAGCGTTGATTCTCAGCGTAGAGTCGATCGTAAAATAAAACGTAAAATCAACCGGACATAATCTCGGCGTGGTATCCAGTGTAAAAGTTTTTTGGGTCAGCATCAGCTGCCCATTTTTATACCAAAAATTCACATTTTCTTCTCTTCTAAAATTCTTTGACAATTTCGAATTGAAATATGACATGTCATCTGCCAGTCATATAACCAGCCAGGAGTATTCCACCAAGACGTAATAGAACCTCCGAGTGTGCTTTTAGAATTTTAAAATTATAATTTAAAATAAAGTTATTTTTATTAATTAATAAAATACAGTTATTCAGCTTAACAATGATAAAAAATAATGAAGTTATATAAACCAAAAAGTGACCTTTTTAGACTAAACTAGAAAGAAACTATGACAAAAAGAAAAGTACCTACTGACAGTTTGGCACATTTGACATACATGTCACAACAATGAAAATATGAAAACTAATATTTAATTTCAGCAATTTAAATGGAAACGAATCGTTTAGAACGTTTCGCCGAGTATAAATAAGGATAAACTATAAAAAGGATGATAAATGGTATGTGATATATATAATGATAAGTAGGAATATAGCATATACTATATTTCCCCAACGACCCCGAGAAAATTTTTGGCCTAGAACAAAAATTTTGTAAGGTTTAAGTATAACAGCATTCACAAAACGTACATACTTCATTCAAACACACCGACATCTTACGTAGTTAGGTCAGGTAGGATTCACATTCAATGATCACTACTCAACCTGGTAAGTTAATAACTTTAAGGCTTATTTTCGGAGTTGTAATCCGCTCTCGTCTAAAACCCATGAATAAGATGAAATATAAAGATTTTTAACAAAGGCTTATTTTTAAAGGAGTTGTAATCCGCTCCTAGTCAACTTTAGTTGATATACAGGGTGTTTGGAAGGGAGCTGTACATACGCCTAGGGTAGAAACTAGGGATAGTCTGCTACCTACCCCCGCCCATTATATTGACCTTGGCCTCAAGGTTTTTTTTTAATTTATTATTATTTTTTATTTGACTTTTTGACTAAAACTACCTGTAGCTCAAAATCTATCCATGGGACCGGTCGGCTAATGGTCTTGTTTTAATCGTTAGAGTCTTAGGGTCCTGCAAAAAATTATTTTACACCAGAAAATTGTGGAGAAGAAAAGTTATGGGGCCTGAAGTACCGTAGTAAGGTAAAGAAATAATTTTAAATTAAAAAAAAACCTTGAGGCCAAGGTCAATATAATGGGCGGGGGTAGGTAGCAGACTATCCCTAGTTTCTACCCTAGGCGTATGTACAGCTCCCTTCCAAACACCCTGTATAACAACACCGCAGTCAGTAAACTCCGAGTTAACGTCAGATGTCCGTTTCAACCGCGCGGCCACCTCATAGTATTTGATGAAACTTTGCCAGGAATTAGTGTTAATTTGTTACTTTACACACTTCTTTTCGTGAATTTGTTACAAAAAAAAACTAAGACGCTATGACAAAAAATAGTTGGCCGCTAGAACCGCCACTTGCCGTAATCATCGCCCGTGATTACACAGAAACTATATAATGCAGATAGACGAATGATGGATCAAAAGAAAGGCCATAATTTGTTCAATTTGTTACAAAAATAAAAAACGTCAAAACGTAAATAAACAAAAAGTTATGCAATATTTAGTTTTCAGGTTATGAGTAGGTAGTTATGTCACCATAAATATCAAATTAATAGAGGCTAATGTGTATGGACAATTAGTTACTAATTTGTTACAGCGAATAAACAGAAAAAATATATTAGAAAGTAGGTTCAATAATTTGTTAGAGTCGATTTTAGTTGGCCGCTCGGACGGCAATATGCCTAAAATACAATGGCGTTTATCTCGTTATTAAAAGTAGGTTTAAGCTTAGTTAAAGTACTAAGCGACGGGTAACGTAACCTAATTTGGATAAATACGGCGAATATAACTGCAGCATTCATATTTTAAAAGATATTTACAAAAAACAGTAGTATGAAACCGTATGAGAGTAGGGTGACCATGATCACATTAGTACAAAGGCATGTTTTTAATGTTGTACTCTGTTTGAACGAATATGCGGTACGTTTTGCGGCCATATTGATGTCTATTGTTCTTAATTCTTTGAAGTATTTACTGATAAGATTTTCGTTTCATTGACTTTCCGCAGGTGTTTTATGATGGGAACGATTCCAGAAAAAGGATCTCTTTTGTTCCCAAACTATTGTTAAAAATATTTGTCGCACGGGGTTTAAAAAGCCATAATTTTTTGTTGTGAATATTGTCATTACTGTGCTGAATTTTGAAGTGTGTGCTCGTACGTATTTAATTCCCGTGATTTTCATACTACTAAGTTACTGAGACAATTAAAACTAAATTCAGAAGTGTCTAAAACTGCTTAGCTATGAGTTGTGCCCACTTATATATTGGATTTGTTAATGTAGAACTCACCACCAAAAAGTGTATTGCAGACTCAGAGGGATCGAAATCGACTGCGGTAAGTTTAATTTTTACAATTTTATGATGAGATCACGAAGAAGTCTTAAATATTCTTAGCTTAATAACTTACATTAATTTACCTGTATAATATAATTGTGGTAACCACACTCCTTTCGTTATTTAAAAAGTAATATTCGGCGCCAATTTCAAATCGGATAATATAGAACAGGATAAATCACGGCTTTTAAGTATTCTTTTTTTTAAACCAATGGCAGAGCTCTATTTAAAGGGCTCTTAAGTTCTGTCCAATCGCAAGCCTGCTTTTATATATGCGTTTCCCGCCAATTGTCTAGGTATAGTAAAAGAGTGACAATTCAGCCCACCCACGTTTCGTGTTTTCAAACAGTGAATACGTAAAATTTAAATTAACAAACTTATTAACTGCTATAGTGATTCCCTAGGGAAGAATTAACTGATAATTCACTTAACTGTGAACATTCTGTGTGAAAGTGCATCAACGTGCATCTTGAATCTTGAGACCTAGATCCAGGCAACCCCTAGTGACGAGCGTAATATCCAATGTAAGGATTTCTGTCTTAGGGACAGATTCTTAAGCGCTATAACTGGTCTCTACAATCCGGTGGCTGCTCCCAAATGAAAAAAATCTCCTTTTAAAAATTTTATTAATGTATTGTCGCTGTTAAATGACTATGGGGAATAAAAAAAAATGATATCGTTAATATTTACAAACATCAAAGAAATCTTTTTCAAATAACTCGCTGCATCAGTAACGTCGACTTTTCTTAATTATAGAAAGTTCTTGCCCTTAGTATGTACTTACATAGCAGTAATTGGTAGTACCTATGTATATTTTGTGTGTGATGCAGTCAACGGATGTTTGACCTTTGTATTCATATTATCAATTGTTTTATTGCAGCAAAAATGGGTAAAGCTGGACGAAAACCTATTGTTGAGAAATCAAAACAGAGAGAAGTTTTTATGAAATATGCCGACAAACTACTGGATGTTAAATTGAGAGACCCTATATTTGATACAATTGCAAGTGATTTGGATAATCTTATGACACCGGCAGCCCTTTACATGTCACTGAAAAGGAATTTCAGGGAGTTTCTAAACACTGAATGTAAGCAGCAAACTGTATGTCTGTCCTCGTCATCTTTATCATCATCCTCAAGCAATAGCCCGAGAACCTCATCCAAAATATCACATTCTCATGTCGAGTCCAACCAGCATCATAGTGAAAACGACACAAAGAACTTCAAGTTTGAATTAGATATCTATGACTGGAAAAAACTGCAACCATTAAATGTCTTGTATAAAAGAAATGACTTGAGAACATGTACTCCATTTAAAAAATATAAAATACTGCCTAAGTACAAATGGGTGGATATTTTAAGAGAAAAGATTTGGCTTATTTCTAGATTACCATGCACATGGAATTTCAAAAGTTACAAAGTGGAGTCTGAGCATCATATTTTAGTAAAAGGTCAATGCAGTCAATGTAGCGCTTTTACAAAAATAGCGTGTCAAAAAATAACAGATAATATTATTGAAGGACAATGCCAAATCACAGTCGGAGAAAAAAATAAAAAACATGATCCGAGAAAAAAATATAGAATGAATGCATTGGTCAGACGAAAATTAGCTAAAAAGCTCAAACACGATTCAGCTTCTTTGGTTCATAAACAACTGGCAGCAAAAATGTCTAAACAAGGAATTACAGATACAGCACCAGTAATCCCAACACTCAATGCATTGCGAAAAATTAAGTACGAAGAACGAAAAAGAATGTGGTTACACAATAACGTTATTCTGAGCATTCTTACGATGGCTGTGACCAAACCAATTTTTTTACGTGATATACACTTTTTTCCTCGAATTCACATTTATTACTGGACTGATGAACAACAACAATACTGCCGTGAATATCAATCTTGTTTTCAAAGATTAACTATCACATTGGATGCTACAGGTTCAATCTTTCAACCTCTTAAATTACCAAATGGTTATGAATTGAGTAAGAGACTTTTCTTATACGTAATAATATTAATAAATCAATTCGATGTGTGTGTACCTTTATGTCAGATGATAACCGATTCACATGACACTGCGTCTGTTTCTGCATGGTTATTACAGTGGTTGAAAAATGTTCGTTGTCATCCTGACGAAGTTATAACAGACGATTCTTCTGCGTTAGTAGCAGCAAATGTTAGAACATTCAGTGATTTTACATGTGTGAAAGACTATTTACTTCGTTGTTTTAGTATTTTGAATGGAAATAAAGAAGAACTACCAAAAACATTTATTAGATTAGATACCAGTCATTTTATAAAGACTCTGTATAATTTGAATTGCTTCGAAAATGTTGACACAAAAATTAAAATGTATTATATTCATTGTATCCGCTACATTAAAGAATGTCAAGACTTTGCACTTGTAAAGGAAATCATTACAAAAATGATAAAACTTTGCCTACATCAAAATGATTTTGAAAACGATGATTCAGGTTTGAAGGAGAGCAAGCAAAACCTTGACAATTTGTTAAACAGTCATAAGTATGCTGATTTTAAAAATGTGGATCAAAATGAAGAATTTGAATATGATCAAATTGTCATTGATGATGCCGGCATGCCGTTCGAGACATTGTCGCATGGTTCGATCTGTTGGTAGATAATGAAAAAAAAAGTAACCCTGCAAATTCCTATGTTGGTAAAAGTAGTTCATATTATTTACCACTTTTCATCCCTACTTTAAAAAGATTATTTATAAAACTTCCTTTGTGGAGCAACGTAATGTGCTCTTATTTCAAATCGGAAACCTTAAACGCATCGTCTTCATGTGTAGAAAGCTATTTTCGCACTTTAAAACAGTTAGTTTTTAAAACAAAAATAGCGAGACAACGAATTGACGAATATTTGCAGCATCATTACGATTATATCAAAGGAGAATTGCATTTAGCATTAAATCAATTAAAAAACTTAGGTTCCACTACTTTACTAAAATCTAAATCACGCCGAACTAGGCGTGCCATGACTAAAAATATTTATAAAAAAGAAAAGGTAAATCCTAAAAAACAAATCCAACAAAAACAAAAAGAATTATATTTTTCCAGTGATTCTATATTTAGTGATAGACCATCCTATTTGGAGAACTGGCGAGGAGAATCGAATACACATAATCGCCTGAAAAAAGATGATGAAATAGTAATTATAAGAAACGGGAATTTAGCTTTGAAGGAAAGCTCGGGTTATTTCAATACATGTGCCTTCGATTCGGCATTTTATTTAATAGGTCAAGCCTGTATTAGAAGTTCTGCTTTCAAAAGCTTTTTGAGTGAATTAAAAGGAGATTGTGTTATTAATTACATTTTTATGCTTTTGAACGGAGCACATGATATAGAGCAAATTTACAATTGTAGATCAGAAATAACAAAAACTTTTTTCCAAAATAAAGACTGCAGTTGCAATGTGGCTTACATATTTGAAAAAATATTTATAAAATATTTTACAAGTGCTCAATACTTGAAAACCTGTACAAATTGTTATTACATACAATTGAAAAGAGACCATGTATTTATTTTAATTAACCTTGATATTTTAAAGTTATTTGGAATATCAAGTTTAGAAGAAGCAATTTGTTTCGATGAAAAAATTAACACAATGTGTCAGAAATGTGACACACAGTTGAAAGGAGAACTTAAGTTAGGCGAGATCATAACATTTGATTTAAACGGAGCTGCAGACTCAGTCTTACTCACTGAGCTGCCGATTACTATTAACATTAAGGATAATTACTATTTCTTAGTTGGTACTATAGAATTTATACCAGGCACAAAAATAGGCCACTATAAATGTCATTTTTTAAATAACAATACATATTTTTGTTACGACGACAATTCTTTTAAAATCGACATAAGTACCTCTAAGAAAATTTGTCTACATTCTGTGTCATATATTCGAGTCAGTTAATTTATAAATATTATGTTAGTTTATAAAGTTTTTATATTTATCTTGTTGACTTTAATTACTTGATTGTTTTGCCTTTGTGTTGATTTTGAATAAAGAAATTTTAATCGATAACTGACTTTTACTTTTATGAAGTATGCTACAGGATGCCTTAACTTAAAATGTATTTATATAAGCACTCGCCCTAAAAAAATAAGATATAAATATCGAACATTACAACAGTCACTATTCAGTCTCACTTCATTGTGAAAATGCATGGTCACCCTACTCTCTTAAGGTTTCATACTACTGTTTTTTGTAAATATCTTTTAAAATATGAATGCTGCAGTTATATTCGCCGTATTTATCCAAACTAGGTTACGTTACCCGTCGCTTAGTACTTTAACTAAGCTTAAACCTACTTTTAATAACGAGATAAACGCCATTGTATTTTAGGCATATTGCCGTCCGAGCGGCCAACTAAAATCGACTCTAACAAATTATTGAACCTACTTTCTAATATATTTTTTCTGTTTATTCGCTGTAACAAATTAGTAACTAATTGTCCATACACATTAGCCTCTATTAATTTGATATTTATGGTGACATAACTACCTACTCATAACCTGAAAACTAAATATTGCATAACTTTTTGTTTATTTACGTTTTGACGTTTTTTATTTTTGTAACAAATTGAACAAATTATGGCCTTTCTTTTGATCCATCATTCGTCTATCTGCATTATATAGTTTCTGTGTAATCACGGGCGATGATTACGGCAAGTGGCGGTTCTAGCGGCCAACTATTTTTTGTCATAGCGTCTTAGTTTTTTTTGTAACAAATTCACGAAAAGAAGTGTGTAAAGTAACAAATTAACACTAATTCCTGGCAAAGTTTCATCAAATACTATGAGGTGGCCGCGCGGTTGAAACGGACATAACGTCAGGGCAGCTCCCGTAATAGTAGTCGGTAAGCTCCGAGTAAAACGTCAAGGGCAATAGCTTACTGCAACAATCGACTTTTAGAGTCGATAGTTAGAAACAAGAGTCATACTAACTTGTAGAGTTAGTTGACACGAAGGTTAGGTAACTTGAACCTAAAAGCACTTCATAGGATTGTGTTAAGAACACACATAAAGGAAGATGTTAAGATAATCTTATAATGGTTTAAGAACCGATGAATGAATTAGAAAATAAATAGAGTTTTAATAAGCCGAAAAGGAACTCTATTTTAGAAGAGGAAAAGAAGAAAGAGATGAGTCATGTAAAATTAAAAAAATTAAATAAAGTTTTAATGGACCAAAACAAAACTCCATATTTAAACGAAAAGAAAGATAGAGATGAATCATGAAAATATAATACGAAGAATGAATTTATTTACAAAAATATGTACATTATATTTTAATATCTTTAATATGCCATTTGGCTTGGTTGCCATTAGGATCCTCTAGTATGTAAACTAGTGGGGATAGTTTCTGCAACACAGTGGACTTCACATATTTTGGAGCTAATTTTGCGCTGTAATAAGTTCCAGCCTGACTAATTACATAATTTCTGCGCCAGACTGTATCTCCTACGTTATATTCTTTAAAAGAATGACTTTCGTTATAACGAGAAGAGTTACGAGCATGAGCAATATGAAGAGCTGTCTGAACTTTATCAAAAGTTGCAGACAATAAACCTATGTTATTAGCATAGATGTCCCTAGGTAGAAAAACGATTTCATCTAGATTATTAGTTGGCGTATAAAGGGAGCCAGTAATAACCGTTTCACGTCCAAAGAGTAAAAAGTTAGGAGAGAAACCAGTGGTTAACCGCTGTGATGTGCAAGTCTGTGGGGATGTTGAGTAAATGAGAGTTGTTGTTACATGTGTAAATAGTAAGTGGAAAACGACTACGGGATATTCTCCAATAGTACGTCGTAGAGTAAGCCAAACCTCAACTTGAAAGAGACCACGAATGGTTTTAAGAACTCTTACAAGTGAAGAATGGATGCCAATTACCAGTGGGTAAAAGGAATGTGTGTAGGGGTGTCGAGTAAATGTATGTAGAGTAAGAAGTGTTGAGATGAGGAGAAGGAGCAGGGCTGTAGAAAAAAAATAAAAATAAGTTAGTTACTAAGCCAAATAAGTTACCAAAAGAAAACGGTACTAGTGATAGTTTTTAGAATTTTGAAAAAGAGTGGGTACGATTGTTGGGCGCCAAACTGTAACGAATCTACCGATCCTTAATAAAAAAATAAAAGAGTTAAGGTAGATTGTACAATAAATATTAATTTTTAAGATAAAAAATACAAAAGAATATATAAAACACCTTCCTACCTATCACACACTCAGGCGGCGGAGGTTTTTAAAATTTAGTTAGTGAACCACTTTATTGAGAGAAGAGAGATCCGCTTCTTAGATGGTGATCCACTTTTGGTAATGAATGATGGTGTTCCACTTTGGAGTTGGTCTGGACAGTAGAACTTCGTAGATTTATATGTATGCAGAATCCATACGTAGTAACAGGACAACCTCGACGTAGATTCCCGTGTAATTGACTGAATCTCGACAGAAACGAGTAGCGTTGATTCTCAGCGTAGAGTCGATCGTAAAATAAAACGTAAAATCAACCGGACATAATCTCGGCGTGGTATCCAGTGTAAAAGTTTTTTGGGTCAGCATCAGCTGCCCATTTTTATACCAAAAATTCACATTTTCTTCTCTTCTAAAATTCTTTGACAATTTCGAATTGAAATATGACATGTCATCTGCCAGTCATATAACCAGCCAGGAGTATTCCACCAAGACGTAATAGAACCTCCGAGTGTGCTTTTAGAATGTTAAAATTATAATTTAAAATAAAGTTATTTTTATTAATTAATAAAATACAGTTATTCAGCTTAACAATGATAAAAAATAATGAAGTTATATAAACCAAAAAGTGACCTTTTTAGACTAAACTAGAAAGAAACTATGACAAAAAGAAAAGTACCTACTGACAGTTTGGCACATTTGACATACATGTCACAACAATGAAAATATGAAAACTAATATTTAATTTCAGCAATTTAAATGGAAACGAATCGTTTAGAACGTTTCGCCGAGTATAAATAAGGATAAACTATAAAAAGGATGATAAATGGTATGTGATATATATAATGATAAGTAGGAATATAGCATATACTATAACAGGTATAACTACCGTACATAAGCCTAAAAAAATTATAGCGTGTAGAGGTTTAAAGCAAGTGTCAAAGGTTACTTCAGCTGAGCGAGGAGAATTAGTCACAGTCTGCAGTGCAATTAATGCTGTAGGAGTATCTACACCGCCTTTTTTTATATTCCCGCGAAAGAACTGGCAAAATAGGATGACTGATAATGCTCCTCCTGGGTCTGCTGGAGCTCCACATCCTAGTGGTTGGATGACAGCAACAAATTTCGTGCTTTTTCTGCAACACTTCAAAAAACACGTGAGGTGTTCCAAGGAGAAACCGTGTTTAATAATTTTTGATAATCATGAAAGTCATATTAGCATTGATTCTGTAAATTTCGCCAGAGACAACGGTATCCATTTATTAACCATTCCGCCGCATACATCTCAAAAGCTGCAGCCTTTAGATAGGATACTATTCGGCACTCTCAAATCTTACTACAACACCGCGTGTGACGACTGGATGTTAGCTCATCCTGGTCGTCCACTAACTATATATGATATCACCGGCTGCTTAGGTAAGGCATATCCGACTGCAATGACGCCAAGAAATATAACCAAAAGTTTTGAAATAACTGGCATTTACCCTTTCAATGACAACACTTTCACAGACGACGAATTTCTATCTTCGTATGTTACGGACCGTCCAGAAGAGGCTGTTGCTGAGGCACAAGAAACTCAAACAATTGAACAGG